>BTHU01000022.1:53905563-55400563 GCA_036184795.1 Tokudaia tokunoshimensis | reverse complement strand
GTGACTGGATCAGGGCCACCACAGTGAATACAGCTCAAGTGTGGGTGGCTCCCAATGCATCATGGGTTTCCCCCGCATGGACAAAACTGGCAAGGAGTGGAGGTGGGGGTGGAGGTCAGTTTTGAGCTCCGCTTATATGTCTCTGGTTTTTAAGACTATCCGAGGGAGTCAAATGAGAGTCTGCAACTAGTCCCAGGACCCTTGAAAGAACAGCCTGGCAACAGAGGCACACTGAGGGCTGCTCTGAGGTCAGGGGAAGACTGAAATCTCAGAGACCTCACTGTTGACAGTGTAGTGGAAGCTCGTCAGTAGTGCTTCCAAATCACCCATGTGAGGAAGGCTATGGGTGCTATGCAAAGTCAACCCAGGCAAGGAGTTAGGCCATATGCATCTATTACTGATTAAAATCACATATAAACTTATACAGCCAATTATTGTTGGCCTCAGACTCCAGCTAAGGTGTTACTTGGGCTTACATAGGGCTGAGGACCAGCGTCATACTTAGAAATAAGGGGTTTGATGTCTTTTCTGTTTCTATAGCCATAACAGTTTCCATTAACCACAACCATGTTCTAGAAAGATCTTGTAGACTGGGAAGAGTGTTCAAAGAAGATGGCAGCATAATGTAGACTGGAGGTAGGAAGGATGGCTATTCTTCCTCTCAGTGAGTGATGCCACCCCAGGCATGTCTGTAGGGATTCATATAGCTTGTCCCAAAGACTACTGCAGTGGCAATTTCTGCAGGACAGTGGATTGGCAACATTTGACCCATGACAAGCCATTTTCCTATTCTTTTCTCTTGTGGTAGGTCAAACTTGGAATCAGTAGCCTGGCATCACTGTTTTGGACTCTTGAGGAGAGTCGAGAGTATGATTTAACAGGAGAGAAAGCTGTCTGTGACATCAGGATAGGACTGGTGACAAGGCTCCCACTCACATGTCAGGATCCATTTCTGCGGTGTGAATATGCTAACCCTTTCTACACCCTGCTCATCTGTTCAAAATACCCACAAGGATGAGGGTGTCTCCCAGTGGTATAGTGCTTGCCTTGTACACAGGATTCCCTAGGTTCTATTTTAACATCAAAAACCAAACCATGCTGTCGCAACAGATTAGCCAACAGTACGCTCACCATAAGTAAGAACACAAAATGTATACTTAGATGGAGTGATAGTAAAATAAATGAAGCTCTAGGTTATGGTACTAGGGAGTCTGACTGTGGACATGAAGACAGATTTGGCTAATTTTTGTTAGGTTAGAGTCAGGGCTATGGAAGATCTCAGGAAAGAGCTTTGTGGTTGTTCTCTTATTCTGGCTGCACATTGTCTAGAAGCCCAGGACTTTGTCTAGGTATCCAGATGTGATATTAATTGAAAGATTAAACAATTAAGTTTTAGCAATCTAACAGTACCCACGTCTCCAACTTCTCCCCTCACCTGTATTTTAGCTAAGAAGATACCTTGAGCTTGCTGTCTGAGACCTCAGTCCACTGAGAAGACCCATTTTTCCTCTCTGTTTGTGGGGCCAAGAATTTGTTCTAATTCTGTGGACATTTCTGTAGCAGATTTGTGCTGTGAGCCACTCATGGCAAACATATACTGGTGAGAAGGGAGTTTTTACTGGAGTCTCACAAGGGTGGATTTCTTAGGCCATTACATGTCAGCAGGCCTGCTATATTACCATTGTTATGAGGTGGTTCTGGGGCTATTTTTCCAGGTTCTAGTCCTTTACCAGCTGTTGTGATCATACAAAAAGAAAGTGACATAAGAATATGTTCTATGGGTGTGTGGGGGAAGATGGTGCCTCAGCGGGCCCATGCAGAGGCATCCCTTCCCCCTGGTATAGTATAGAATAGAGTTTATTTAGGGCATGGGGAGGGGAGTTAAGAGGCAGAGAAAGGCAGAGAGAAGGAAAGAGTAGAGAAGTAGAAGCTGGCCATGACCACATAGAGAGAGGGGGGAAGGGAGGGGGAAGGGAGGAGAGCCCAAGAAGGCAAGAGAAAAGCTAAGAAATTAAGAGAGGCAAGAAAGAGAGGAGGGGCAAGCAGCCCCTTTTATAGTGAGCCGGACCTACTTGGCTATTGCCAGGTAGCTGTGGGGAGAGGCATACCTGGTTGTTGCCAGGTAACTGTGGGGTGTAGCTTAGACAGAATCCTAACACCAGCTGTCTGACTTAACCCACTTACCAGACCATATAGTACTCTGGGAAGTGGCTATATAGGTCTTAACCTGGATGTGATGGGGACAGTTATTTCAAAGGTTAAATGAATATGATATGTACAAAGCACCGCCGTTTAATAAGTCATAGATAAATGCTCCTTTTCCTTCCTTACTCCAGAACCTCAACAGGTGTATGCATGCCTTCCCTCTCATTCTTACAGACTCTGTACTAGGTGATGCCTGAGTAAGTCCGGTTTATTTGGTTTGCTAACAAAATGATCATCCACAGAAAAACAATGGCCGCATGTTTGCAGAGACAACCAACACACTTCTTCCAGGAGAGTGAATTCCTTATTTCAGGTCAGGCTAATAAAATTAATGGAGGGAAAGTCAAAATTTATATATGAGTCCTGAACAATAGCAATAGTTTAAAATATAAATGTTTCAGGAGTCATCTTCGGCCCTTTCCCACCAGACTCACAGTAAAGACAACTTGGGTTAAATTGCAATTGCTGCTGAGCTCGGAATCTGCAGAAACACTTGGGCCCCGAATACGGTGGTCCCCATGCTACACTCTCCCTGGGGTACTGCTTGCAAATGAAGCAGTGAAATGAAGACTCTTTTAAAAAAAGAAAGAAAAAGAAAAAAGAAAAAGGGTGGTTTGCTGGCCCTGAGGAGGGGCACGGAACAGCACAGCACAGGCCCAGGTGGAATCTCAGCCTTCAGGGTTGCTCCATCCACTGCCTGCCTAGTTACACAACACATGGGAAAGAACGGGAAATTGAAAGACAATTCGTTGGCCCCCCTGATGAGGACAGGACGGTTTATGTCGTTAAACGCATCAACTGGGAGAACATTTATTTCTAGGCTCCTTTGTGGGGTGACAGCTCTGTCCACAAGACGGCTCTGACTCCTGGCAGGCCTCTTCCGGTGCCTCCCAGGCAGCTGGAGGCCACCACACTCATTAGGTCATGTTTACTGAAGGTGCTTGTTTTCTGTCTCAGGACACGGGATGGGACGAAGCGTGTCGTAACTGACCACCAATGGAGCCGGCTCTGTTCACGGATTATGGTTGCCTTGGCAACCAGCCTTGCTGAGCTCACCCCAGCAAACATAGAATGAATGGCTAGGTCAACAGCTCAGATAAAAAGAGGGTTATGCAACTATTTGCAGATCCCTTGGCAGAGGTCTCCCTCCTCTGACATTTCCCAAATATCCTCATATTCAAAACTTCCAAATGAAGATTTTTTTTTTTAATACGAAAAAGAAAAAAAAAAGTGGTCGCTTTGGAAATATGAAGTCTAGAAGATCTGAATTAGGTGTTTGTTACTTCGGTTTCAGGAACAACCCAAAAGCATGTTTAATGATGAATCTTCTTTAGACAGGAAGCCAGAGTGGCCACTCATGTATTTCTAATGATCTACATGAATAATTTCATCTGCTTAGATTCAAAACTTGAGTCATTAAATGATTTTATTCTTGTCTCGGCTAAATAGAGTCTCTAAAATGAAGAATTTTAAGATGCAGAAATAAAGCCTTTGGAAACAAAACAAACCAAAACCAAAAAACAACTTGAGACAGGACGGAGCCTCTCTTTGTAGAAAAAATAAATTAGTCAGAAGGACAATGTATTTAAGAGAGTGAGCACTAAGGAGCCAGGGCTGCGTCTCCTGTTCCCTGAGCCACTTAATTCCGTGCAAACAATTCACTGGTAACAGGATCCGGGTTTCTAGAGTAGTTTGTGTGTATTTCTGACCATGACTGGAAGAAAGGTACTGCCTGGGTCATAGAGCCAGTGTCGATGAGATCAGTACCTGGGTGGAGAGTTGTAGGAGTCACACATTTTCTGTTCTTTCCTTCCCGCTGCAGGTGGAATGGGCCTCTTACTCTGTGTCAAGCAGCTGTAAAATCAAGCTAATCTCTTATTTTGTGACTTTTGTTTTGCTCTGTTGTTCTGGTTTTGTTTACTTAGGCCTGTAGACCAGGCTGGCCTTGACCTTGAAGTCTTCTTGCTTTGTCTCTCAAATGTGGGGAGTCCAGGTGCTTCCTACTGTAGAAACATTTCCTTCCCAGTCTTTGCTCCTGTCTGAGGGCACCATCCTCTTCCCTGTCCTCCCAACTGCATGGCTCAGGCCCATGTTTCTTTAAATGCTAATTGGACCACCTCTATACCAGTTTGTTCTACTTAAACTGCTGTCGACGAGGACCAAATATACCTTGAAGATTCTCTCATGCTTACATTTTAAACAGTTATTACTGTTCATGATCCAGACACGTTATTTTCCATTGTGTGATAACTGTCAAGGGTGATTTAGTGACCAAATAACTTCAGGATGGCATGGTCTACTTCCTACTTACATTCTAGATACAGTCTGTTCTTTTCTGGAGAACAAGAAACAGTAATGAACACAAGTACAAAAGAATATGTAGGTTTACAGAAGGAAATATTTCAGAGAGTGATTACTCCTGTGTTTAACTTCCTCTCACGTGATCATATAGAGGACCGGGAAGTTGTAAAGAAATATATAAGGAATTCTGGTGCCTCTCTCTGCTTGTCCAGAAAGCATCTTGCCTGACAACAGCACACTATCAGAATGATTCTAGCCCAAGAAGTCGAGGCAGGGAAATCAGGAATCTAAGAACAACTTCTGCCACATCGGAAGTTGGAGGCCCACCTAGGTTACACCAACCCTTTCTCAACTAAACAAACCAAACCAAACAACTCCCTTCAAAAAAAAAAACCTCAAGTTAGAAAACAGATAATGATATAACTCATAGTTCATTCAAACTGCATGTGTTTGTGTGTGTAACTGTTAACACACAGTGTGCACACATGTGGTAGCACAGGGAGCTCTCTGTACTGTGTTTGTATAATAAGAACTCCCTGTCTCTAACCTTGACACTTACTGGCTGTCCATGTCTGTAGTTGTATTATCTAACTAGTACATGGTTGAGAAAACACAGTCTGTTCTCTTTGGTCACCTCATCTTCTCACTCGGCATAATTTCCTTCAAATGTATCCAGTTTATTGTATCTATTGACAGTCTGTTCCTTCTGTTGCTGAGTAATATTCTGAGGAATTAAGACATCACACTTCATTCAACAAGTCATCTGCGCCTAGGAAGTTACCAACCTCAGATGCTTATAAGTAACATTTGCACAAATTCCTACATGAAAATAAGTTTTTATTATCTCTGGATAAATGACCCCAAATGCACCTATGAGGTTGTACAGTAGCCCATTGCAATCCCAAAGGAAACTGCAAATATTTTTCCTAAGTTCTATGACGCTCATACTTCCACCAGCAGTGTGCGAGTGACTCGGCTGCCCGCTCAGCCTGTTCAGCACGCGGTGGAAATGTGTGCCCCTTATCTGATAGGCACATCAGTGAAATATCATAGACTTTCAACTTTCATTTTCCTACTGGGTGATGATGTTTATAGGCCTGAGGGAACTTTTTAAGTCTTCTGTAGTGAAAATTTCTGTGATTTTTGTCCATTTTCTAATGGCTATCACAACCGTTGAGTTTTGAGAATTTTTAAAAAACATATTTATATATAAATGTTCTTTTGGATGCATGATTTGAATATATTTTCTCCAAATCTGTACTTTGTCTGTTCATCTCCACTGGGCCCTTTTACAGGGTAAAAGTAATAAGATAACCTTTATACAGATTTTTCTTTTACACGTCCTGTGTTTGGCATCAAACCTAGGAGCTCTTTTTGAGGCAGTTAAATTCTAAATATTTTCTCTTTCTTTTGTAGCATTTCATATTTTAAGTTTAAACCCTAGATGCGTTTTGAGGTTTGGGGGCTATTGTTGTTTTTAATAGGGAATAATGTTTAATATAAGGCTTATTTTATTCTTTCACAGAGGCCCAACTTCTTAACACTATTTTTTTCCAAGAAGAAAGTATCTTCTCTCTCATCTTCATCAGACTTGTGTAGGCAGATTTTGTTTATTGATTTTGCCCATCTGTTTGTCTTCCACTACCAGCACCATGCTGTCTTGATTATGACCACCATACTGTTTAAGGTGGAAAAGAGAAATCTAATGTGGTCCCAACCCAAAACAAAGAACTATAGGCAAATAAGGAATGCTGGGTGTGGGCGAAATATTCTTCCCCGTGGAAGAGCACACCAATTAGCTATCCAAAACCAAACAGGCAGCACTGAAAAAAAAAATACACATACAAAAACATTATAGAGAGAGAGCAGGTTGTATTTATGTGTTTAGGAATAAACACATGTACATAAAAGTAACAGCAATTAAAAGAAACAGAGGCTATGAATTTGCGAGAGAACGAGGTAGGACATTTGCCTCCTTCTAGAGTTTTGATGTAGGAATTTAGAATCTTAATCTCAGCTACACCTTCTTATTTTACGTTTGTTTGAGACAGAGCCTCTCTATGTAGCCCTGATTGATCTGCAGATACGTAGACCAGATTGGCCTTGAGCACACAGAGATCTGCCTGCTTCTGCTTTCCAAGAGCTGAGATTAAAGACATGGCCACCACACTGGGTTCATTCATTCTTTCTAATATAAAAATTCCAGTGTGATGACCTTCTCTCCCAGCTAGATGCCACCCCCAAAGATTGAGACGTTGTCTTTTCATTTTCACTCAGTTTTAAACATTTTAAAGATTTCTGTTGAGAACTTTTCTTTGAACTATCAATTATTTAGAAATCTGATGATAGTTTAATTTACATGTACTTGGACAGTTTCCCATCATCTTCTGGTTACTAATTTCTAGGCTAATCTCACTGTGATAGAGATATACTCTGAATGACCTTAATTCTCTTCCATTTACTAATTTTGCTTTATGACCAAGGATATGGTCTCTCTTGCAAAGTGTTTGTGGTCTACTGTTTCAGGGTAAGTGCTCTACATATGTCTGTATGACTAATGGTGTTGCAGAGTTTTTCAATAGCCTTGACTGGTTTTTGTCTAGTGGTTCTATTTATTAGAGAAATGAGGTAGTGAAGTTCTCCACTCTAATTCATTTCTCCTTTCAGACCTATTAGGTTTTCATTTTTCGCATTTTCTTTTAGTTTTTAGACATAGGGTCTCATGTAGGTCAAGTTGACCTTGAACTTTCTCTGCAGTTGAGATGGCTTTGAGCGCCTGAGCTCTCTGCCCACCTCCTAGGCACAGTGCCTCCTTCCACATGTATTCCTGGCTCCTATTTATTTTCTTTTGAAGCTTTTTTGTGCAGTGCATATACACTTAGGATTGCTATTTTCTCTGAATTCCTTTATCATTATATGTTCTCTTCAGTAATATACTTTGCTCTGAAATCTTCTTTATCTGGCAGTAATGTAGTGACTCTGATTTAAAATCAGCACAGGCATGACACATCCTTATTCATCCTTTTATTGTCTACTCACCTGTGTGGTTCCTTTTGAAGTGCGCTTTTCTACAGGGCACATAGTTGTTCTTATTTTATCTTTTCAGAATGAGTAATCAGATCCAAGGCCTTGTACATGATAGACAAATGGTCTACTAGGCATTTGATGGTTTTTAAAGTATACCTTTCCAATGATGCCTCCTGTTTCTGTCTCCATTTTCCTCCTTCTACCTTCCTTCTCCAGAGTCTCACTTAGAGCTCAAGTTAGCCTTGAACTCATAATCCTCATTCCTTAGTCTCTTGAGTTGCTGAGATTATAAGTGTGAACCACCATGCCTACACTATCTTTTAGTTGGTGTATTTTGAAGATTTACAGGAGAGTAATTATTGGTACATTAGAACTTAGATTTGCCATTTTGTTTCTTTATGCCCCTTTTAAAATTTTTTCTACTTCATCACCCCCTTTTCATTTTCTGTGCACCACTTGAACAGTTTTTGAAGTCTACTTTGGTTTGTTCATCCTACCTTTTGAGTATTTCAGGTGTCTCTCTGCATGGAGAACTTGCTTCCATCTAGACACCTTTACTTTTCCAAATTAAACTTAATTACCTGTGTTTTCTTTCTATCCATTGTGTCTCACACACACTGGTAGTGCATGTCTCCTTTGAACCAAAAGAAATGTGATCGAAGAATGTCTCAATGTGAGAACAGTCTAACCGCATCCTAAGTTTCCCATTCTTTGCCTTCTTCTGTTGTCATTTTGTCTTTATTTAGAATGATTTTCTCCTATTTTAGAGTATCTTCATTTCTCCTAATTTTTTCAGGGACTTTGCCTGGGTGCCTCCTGGCATTTGGTCATTTGTTTGTTTTAACATTGCCTTCTGGATTACATAGTTTCAAAAATGAAAACTGTTTTCACTTAAATTGTGGTGTTTCCTCCACTACAGATAAGGCCTCATTATCTCTTACTGTAAAGAGTGTTTTCTTTATATTTTCTTTTCAAATCTTCATCATGATGTATTTTGGTGGAATATTTTTGGGATTGGTGCTACTTGGATTTTTTCCCAAATTCTTTATTTGTTGTTTTAAGTTTTTCATTGAATTTGGAAAGTTTCGTCATTTCTTATACACAGATATATCTTGACCATATTTTCAAGTCAATATGTAACTTTTTACTTATACTAGATACTTTGTATTTGCAAAGACAGCTGGTTAGCAGCTACAGCAAAGATGCTGAGCTTAGACTGTGGGGCACAGGAGAAGCTGTCTTTACAACTGTCTGTTCTTCTGAGTACCAGACTTCAAGAGGGATTAGGACAATGGCTTGAAAGAATACTGTGAGACAGAGATGGGAGTAGGAAGGGAACAAGATTATGATTTTCTGAGTACCTACTATGTGCCAGGCAGTTTATACTATAAACTTACTTAGTGCTAATAACAACCTTTTGGATCTGCCATTTTCTCCACAGCCTACTGTACAGATAAGGACTCAGAGAGACCCTGAGACCAGTGCAAGTCCATTGGCTAGTACCTAGTAGGGAGGAACAGGAGTGAAAGAGAGATCTGTGTATCACAGCTAAGAAGACAGTAGTTTCTGCACAGCCTAAGAACTAAGAAGCAAACAAGATTTTAGCAGTTGCTGTTCTAAGTCTATGAACCCACTCTATGGGGCCTCCTCAATTGAATTCTAACTTTCTTTTTCAAAACAAAACAATAAAATACATGCAGCATAGAAATTTAAGTCCCAGTGTCCTGAGAGCACAGCCACTTGGCAGCTTGTGAGTTTTGCAGGGAGACTGAAGGTAATATCCCTAAATCCCTGAAGGGCACATTTGTGGGTAATTACAACAAATAAAGGATAATGGGAGAACCACATCTGTCTTGTTGATTTGGCTTAGAGAAGAATTCTGGGTTAGGAGATTTATTCAAATTACTTGACCAGGTTTAGCTATCCTTAATCTCAATCCACAGCAACCTTCTAGGGACCCATTGTCTAATGGGAAGGTGTCGACCTCATGGGTGCAGGGAGGGGACATGCCGTCAGACAGTCAGAC
Organism: Tokudaia tokunoshimensis; assembly: GCA_036184795.1. Taxonomy (NCBI): domain Eukaryota; kingdom Metazoa; phylum Chordata; class Mammalia; order Rodentia; family Muridae; genus Tokudaia; species Tokudaia tokunoshimensis. Next base: position 55,391,004 of record BTHU01000022.1, on the reverse strand, counting down.
ACATGACGGTTGTCACCCTCCTTCTGATTCTGCTGATCACTTTACACAGGCCACTCTTTTCTTTTCCTGACCCTAGAAAGGCCACAGAATGTGTCTAGGAGGGGAATGTCATAAAATAGATTCTTATCTTTGCTGACTCTTAAGGGACCAAAATCTTTTCCAAATAATCAGACAAAAGTCCAAGAAACCTAGAATCCAGGTGCTAATGGGGTAAAACCTTCTCAGTGGCCAAGTTGAGGATGTGATCTAACAGAACTTTCACTTGGTACACAAATAGCCTATTACTATTTTAAAAAATTAGTGGATTATTTTTTTTCCTCTTGTATGTGTACATGGTGTGTGCATACACGGTGTATGTGTTTGTGTTTGTTCTAGAGACTGAGCTCAGGTCACCAATGCTGTAATAGCAGTTTACCCACTGAGCCATCTCACCATCCCCCTACTCCAAACTTATTTTAAAATGTTTTATTATTATTAATATTGGTTGTTATTATTAAATTGTGGGATTATGGGCATGTCTCTGTGTGTGGGCTTGTGCATCTGAGTGTAATACCTGTGGAGGCCAGAAGAGGGTGTTGAATCCTCTGAGGTGGAATTCTGAACAGTTGTGAACTGCAGTATGAGTGCTGGGAATCTATCTCAGGTCCATTTACTCAAGAAGTTTTCAGAGCCTATTCTTATAGGCTTGTCCTACTAACTGTAACTTATGTTTCTGTGACAAAGATGATGCTACACACTCACCAAATGTCATTTAATACTCCTCTTAGTGTTGTCAAATGTCCCCATAAGCTTGTATGTTTGAACACGTGATCCCCCCGGGGGGGGGCTGTTTAGAAAGTCGTTGGAATCTTTAGGAGGTGGAGCCTCACTGGAGGAAGTACATTTGTGGGTGTGGGCTTTGAGGGTTTATAGCCCAACCTTCCTCCAGTATTCCTATTCCTTTCTGCTTTGTGGATGTGAATGAAATGTGACCATTCTATTCCTCCCTAGGCCAGCTTTACACTCCTGTCTCCACACCTCTCCTAAAGTGATGGAGTATAAGCCCAAACACGCTCTTTTTCTTCTCTCTTCTTCTGTTTTTGGTCAGGTTATTCTATCTCAGCAACAGAGACATGACTGAGCATGTAGGATGCCTGTATTTCCTGACCCACTTCCTTCAGACCAGAACACATGATTGCTTCTTACCAGTGGGATAGGTGAGTTCCAAATCCGGTCGTTAGACTTCCTGCATCAGAGCACACATCCTACTCTCTCCCTGATTCAGCAGCCACAAAGCTCAAGGCTGAGCTCACCTCATCAAAAGATGGAGACAGCCTGGATCCTTGCATCTCCAGGTAAAGAAGAAAAAAACCTTCAAGGTGGCCTAACACAAGCCTTTTTGTGCTAGGTGACTGGAATTTCTGTATGCTTTGATCAGTATAGGATAACCAGAGTTGTCTGCCCTCTCCTTTCATATCCTCGTTCTCATACAGAATTGTTCCTCATCTCACATACAGAATCTCAGCTTTTTATTGAAGGATTAAGTGTCCTCACTCTGGCTGCCATCTATCTGAAGCCCGTCTCACCTCTACTGATCCCCAGTCAAGGGGGTTTGATTTCTTTTGATAACCACCATTTGGAGCAACACTTACTTAGACACACACATTCTTTTTATCTTGAGTTTTATGTTCAATGGTGTCTGTTGAACATTTGGACCATTAAATCAGACTGCTAGGCAAAACCCCCAACTGGCCAAATTTGAGCCAGCCCCCACACAAAAAGCCACAAGAGCTAAGGCATACTGTAACCATGTACACGGGATTCAGAAACTAACATGATTGTGTTTGGGCTAGTCCTTTCTATCAGTGCCCCTATGCTTTACAAACATTCGAGTGCCTGCTCTAACCAACCCCTCATTTCTAACTTTAGCACTCTAAGATTTCCTCTGAAGACACAATCTCTTGCCTCTTTCTCCTCTTCCCGTTCTTAAGCTTTGTTCTTCCACTCCAACTACCAGAAGAGCAGCTTTTTATTGAAGGCTTAACTGTTCATCCTCCAGTCTGATCATCTGATGTTTGACCAACCTCTGCCAAGTCCGTGGTACCTGGTGTGATATAATCTCACCACACTGTTGTGCTGGACTGTTTCCTGCCCCTTGTCAGAGGACTGGAACATTTTTGGTCTGTTCTCACTCTAACATATGGCAATTGTTAGCAAAAAGAAAATAGAGAAAACCGAGTACTCTCAAATAAGAAAAGGCAATACCATGATAAGTACTAGAAGTTTTAAAATTTGTAAGAAATGAAAAATAATAGGTTAAAACCAAACAGTAAATATCTCCATATATCCATCAGGGTTTTTATGAAAATTCCAGAACTTTTCAAAGTATATAATTGCTTATCTATGTTTTAACAAATTGATCTAGAGTAGCTTCAAAGCTTTTTCTTTGTCTTTTTCTACACTAATTTATTCATTATTCTCTTTGTGGTAGAGGCAGTGCAGGCCCCATCCATGCACTTGTGGAGGCCCGAAGACAACTCATTGGCTGATTCTTTTCTTTCACTACTTGGGTCCCAAAGACTGAACTCAGATCATCAGAGCAGTAGTAAGAGCCTTCACGGATGAGATGTTTCACTAGCAAGCATTTTAGAATATTAGAAAATGGAAGTAGATTTAAACTTATGAGACCACATAAAATTAGATCCAAATTATAAACACTAGTAATAGATATAAAAACACATATCAATTATGATTGGGTATTCTAAATTTTTGCATGAATACTAGGAAATAAAAGCAATGTGTATTAAAATAATACATGATGATTAAATATAGTTCATCTCTACACTATGCACAAGTTTCAACATACGGAAAATCTAATATTTTAAGTCCTGAGATTGGTGATAAAAGCACATGATCTAACCATCAGACACTAAAACTAATTTTTATAACATGTAACCACAATTTTAAAGAATAGTAAGGTCATGAAATCAGTTGTAAAGGCCCCTGCCTTACCCTGATTTAAAAATACTAGTTATAAACTTACAACAGGTACTGTATTTAATGAAAAAAACATTACAATTATTTTTACTGGGTTGGGGGGTATGGGTCTGTGGTACACTGGAGTGTAAGCAAGTCCTTGGGTGTGAATCTTAGTATTGCAAAAGAAAAAAAGTAGTTTCTGCTCAAGTCAAGGAAAACCCTAGAATATTTGCCATCAGTCATTTTTATTCTACATTTTTTGAATGCAATGTTAACCAATAGAGTCTCTCCCTCTCTCTTTCTCTCTATCTCTGGAGACAGTTCCTACAGATCAGCAAGAGAAGTACCAAATGCTAATAAAAGGAACACAGGCGAGAAAGGGTGAAATTGCGAGAGAAAGTCAGTGAGTCAGTGGGAAGACGAGAAGGTGACCGACTGACTTAAGGATGCGCCATTGGTGTGTCCATTAACTTAGCTAACAGCGAGGTGGCTCCTACTTCAAAATTGAAGGAAAGAATGAGAAGATGAAGAAGTTGCTTCTTAGAACACTTGGCACCATCAATTAAGATGCAACCCATGCATCCCAAGTTCACCCTTCAGATTCCATCCTACGGAAATCATGCACCTGCACTATAAATTGTGAAGAAGGAAGTTTCCATACCATTCTTGACAAGAAAATGGTCATTAACTAGGGACTACTGCAGTGACCCAATGCTACATAAAGATTGTACTGAAGACTATGGAGCACAAATTTAAGAACATTAGTTAGAAATCAGTAAAGCAAGACACATGACACATGCCTAAACATTTCTACATAGGCGTTGGTGTGGTCTGACATTTGTGTCCACCTTGAATTCACCTTGAAACCTAGTCACCAAGATGACAGTATTAGAATTTTAGGAAGGAATCCAAGCATGAGGCTTCTACAAGGGAGTTTGCTCATTTCTTCTGCTGTATGAAGAGCCAGCAAAAAGGCCCCAACCAGGAGGACCAGGCCCTCTCCAAACACTAGAGTTCCTGACCTTCATGTTAGGTTTCCCAGCCTCCAGAATTCTCATCAATGGAGTTGATCAGTCTGAAGACTTCTAGACAAGCATATACGTGATTAGACAAAGGCCAGGAGTTTCATTAGGGGGTGACATAAGCTAGAGAGGGTTGGGCAACTACAGCAAAGTTATCAGTGTTTTGTTTTTCTTTTGGAAAAAAATGTAAACATCTAATCAAACACCACATTTTTTGTAGGTTTTTTTGTTTTGGACTGGGAAAGGGACTGAGGTGCACATTTTACATATCAAAGCAGACCTGGCTTCCAGGTTCTTCCAGCATCCTTCAATCCCTACCTGGCACACCCTGTTTTCAACCCTGAACGTTTCATCCAGGAGTTGAGCTGCCCTTCCCCAGAAGCTCTTCCCTATAGAATCCAGACATTTTGGTCTCCTCCTCTCTCTTCATCTCTTCTCTCTCCTGCACTCATCCTTTCTCTCTCTTGCCCCTACCTGTCTTCCCCTGTCTACAATTGCTCCTGTATTCTCTCCCCTGGCCACAATCCTTGGTGCCAGTGAACTCGACTGAGACAGCTTCCCAATAAACCTGCCTTTAATATAATCTAATCTGGTGAACTAGCTCATTTTACAGTTGGAGAAATAATCTATCAGTAGTTAGTGAAAGACTGTAAAAAGATGGTGTATATGTAGGTCTGTGTGTGTGAGTACAGGTACCTGTGACAGTCAGGTTTATGGGCTTCCCTGAAGCTGGGGTTATAGTGATGAAAGCTAATTAAAGTTGGTGCTGGGAACGGAACTCAGTTCTGCAAGAGCAGCAAGTGCCCAGTCATCTTTCCAACCCCAAAGATCTTTATTGTTAAGTGTCTCCCAATAGTACTCGTAACTTAACTAAGGTAAGTGGAGGTTTTCTTTAGTAAGCCAGAACACAGTAGGGCATCAACTGTCTTGTCTTTTCAGTCTTAAGTGTAAACAAATAAACAGGATTAAAAAGACAACAACCACATTCCTCCTCTAGTTTTCTTAAGGGTGGTTGCTTTGCTTAATCTTCCCAGGTATTTAAGGTGATTAAGTCCTGGGGGTGAGTTTTGGTGTCTCAGTAGAAATCCTCTTAGGCAATATAATTGAAACTGTTGGATCAGTTGTTAAAAGTAAAGAGATGGCTATTTTATATAGCAGGGAGACATTAAAATGATATAAAACATACATACAGACTCACAGGTATACATAATATACATGTATGTATATACACTTTAACAAGTTCAGCTTGAATCTGGAGCTAAATATTTGTCCACCAAGCTTTGGTGTCCAGGCTTCGAATAAAGGTCTCCTACTTGGGGTTCCACATTGTTCTTAAAAAGCTCATTCCTCTAGAGAAGTATGTTTCATATCCAGCAAAACAGAGCTAGAGACTCCTGTGAAGCCACCATGGTTGTAATTCCTCATAAATTCTGTAATTTTTCAGTTAGTCATTACCAGATCATCTAGTAATAATTTGATAACAATATTTGTTCTAATATTTCCCTCTTTTTTGTAGCTTACAAAATGTTAACATGGGTATGTAGGAACAACATTCTTCTGATATTTGTTTTAATGAAAATAAGTAACTCAAAATTAAAACCACACAATTATACCAACGCAGCATATTAGAAAAGATTAACTAACTGTAAGTAAGGGAGGCCAATATTTGAACAGAAAAGTAGCCAAATAACACACTTTGCATCCTGGGAGTCAAGGCCATTGTTGTATGTCTCACAGGGCCAAAAGCAAGCACAGATATGTCTCCAGAGTTGATCAAACAGGTGTGTCTAGAGTGGTTTGTGGAATCCTCTTTACTGATGTTTGAGGAGGTAAGAGGAAGTCACTGGATCTCCTGGAACTGAAGTTATAGACAATTGTTTGTGGAACCGTGAAAGGCAGCCTGTTTTCTGGTCCAGCTAGGTTTAAACCCCGGTGACCCAGCAGGAGATTATTCTTCAAATAATGGAAGGTGTTTTCCTGCCATGCTTCTAGACACCAGGCTCCTGACACAAGGTCTCAGCTCTCCATAGTTCTGTGATCTTCAGTCACATAGCCTCAAGACAGATCTCCATTTTAATGAGGTACCTAAAGGCCTGATGGGCTTAGCCAATTAAGCTCTCCTTCCCAGACACTCCTCTCTGCAAAAGGTATTTAATCTCAGGCCCACCCTGAGAAAGTGGGGTATGGTTTCACTCATCACAACTCTCCACCATAGCAATAAATGCTTTAAAACCATGGACTTCCTCTTCTCATCTGGATTCACTGTGCTGGAGCAATGGAGCAGGGCTTCCTCTAAAGAGCCGCATCTAATCTCACACAGGAGGCCTCCCTGTGCTCTCAGACATGGTCTCCACCAAGCCAAACCTCCCACCAAGCAAGCAAAGGACTCTCTTGTCCCGAAGAACCCAGCTGAAGCACTCTTTTCTCCTCATTTTCCCTTTAGCCCCAGGTCAGAGCCAGTCCCGCAGGCCCCCCCACTCAGTTCTCAGCTCTTCTGGGGCATCCAGTGGCATCTGCAATGTCCAAGAGTGAGAACATGTTATCCTCAGCCTCCGTGCAGCCTGGGGACCAGTCAAACTTCCTATGTCTGCCTTGCCCAGTGGCCCAAGTCCTGGGTCGGATGCTGGCCACCATTTTAATCCATAGTTGTTAGTGGTCATATTGGTAATTGGGTCCCCTGCAAGAGCAGCAAGTGTTCGTAACCATTGATTCATCTTTCCAGCCTCTATTCTTTATATTTAAAGGAGGAATGTTTGCATTTAACCAACATAGCCACTCTATAGAGTTTGGATCATGTCTAGAGTTCTTATAATGCATACTACTACACTCATGCTATATAAATAGTTGCTATGCTATATTGTTTAGGGATACTGAAAATAGGAAAAGAATTATACACATTCAGTACACAGTTTTAAAAAATCAGCAACTGTCTGGAGTAAATGGACATTTGGAGAGATGTCTCAGTGTGTTAGAGCACTTATTGCACAAGCATGAGAACCTGAGTTGACATCTAATCATCCCTATATAGACCTGAGTGTGGCTAGTACATGACTATAATCTCAGTGCAAGGACAGAGGAAGGGTACAGGATGGCTGCTGCGGCTTACTGGCTGAAGGTTTTTAGCAAGTCCCCCTCTTTCAAAGCAATAAGGCAGGGAATGACAGAACAGGACACTGGACATCCTCCCCTGGCTTCTGCATAGACATACACAGATGGACATACATATACACACATATGTATGCATATATCACACCACTCACATTACCATATGGACATGCATCTGTATACATACACGTTGGAGTCTCTTAAATCTGGGGATGCAGAACAGAGGACAAAAAACATCAACTGTAATTGACCAATTTCTGTGTTCTCCCCTCATAAGAAACTTACATTTCAAGTCAGAATGGCAGGAAAAAAAGACACTTAACATCTAGAGAGATTCATGTTAAAGTGGCCGTATTTTACAAAAGGCAGAACAGGGGCTGAGAAGAATTGGAGGAGACACAGACATTTATTTGCTGAGTGATTACTGCTGAGTACACAGTAATGTTGTCTCCAACATGTAGTTTCAAAGATCTACCTGTTCCTTTCTGGTAGTGTAACTTGGAAACCTTATCTCCCCGTGATGCAAACAGAAGCTCAGATAAGCTTCTGACAGACCAGGTCTGTCCCATGACTAGATTCTTATGTCAGTTTTCAGGAGACTTGAGTTTGAACTTTGAGACATTGCTTGAAAAATATTTGCATATCTGGGTTGTTGTAGATGATTTTTAATAGTGTACTTGGTACGACAGGAAGACAGTCCTCATGAGAAGAAGGAATAAGGTAATATCAGTAGTTAAACCAAGACTCTTCTGTATTCACAGTCAATAGCAACTGGCTTTGGATTTAGACTTGGCCAAACCATGTCACCGTCTATACTATGACTAATAGGACAATCAGCACAATCTTAATTACTTCGTTACTTTTGATAGCACTATGACCAAAATACCTGAGAGAACAATTTAAAAGAAGGGAATATTTCTTCTGCTCCTGGCTTCAGAGCACTCAGTCCTTGGTCACCTGACCCACGTGCTTGGATATATGGTGGTGGGAATGTATGGCGGAATAAGATTCTTTCCTTAAAGGCAGACAGAAGATCCAGTCCATAAAACAGGAAGAGGCATGACCTGCCCCACAGTGAACTACATCTTCCTGCCAGGCCCACTTTCAAAGTAATGGAACCAGCTGGAGTCCAGACACACGGATGCGATAGTTATCTGTCTGTGACATCTGTCACCCTAGGATTATCAAAGCTGATTTGGTTGATATGACTGTCTAGACAGGTGTCCTCTGCTTCCCTCTCTCCTCTCTGTCTCTCCCAAAGCTGTGTTCTTGGTCAAAGAACTCTAACCTCTGTTAGAAGAGGAACAGTCTTCAGTCAAGGATATGGGGTGACCCTGCCAGAACCCCCTAACAAGTTCTCAGTATGCCAGTACACAGCACATTAGCCCCTGGAAAGCATTTTTCTACTCAGACCTTAACAAGTCCATAGTGTGCCCTGATTTCTAGAGTCTGCAAGCCCAGCTTAGAGTAGAAGCAAGGAGCCTCCATGAACAGAGACTCTAGAAACAACTTCAGCCACTTCTAAAATGTGGGTACCCTTTCCAGCCACACCTATAGACAACTAGACAAATAGCCTCCATCCCAATTGCAGCTTCTGCTTTCTGTTTCTTAAGGCTCCAACTGGTTCTTTTGTGTAAATAAGACAGGATGACTTTCAAACAGCTTGAATTTTCAAAGGAAGCCCTAGGATGTTGTAACAGTGCAGATTTCAGGGCTGAGGATGGAGATATGGCTCAGTGGTTGAAATGCTTCACCATGTAAGCCTGAGGAAACTGAGTTCAGATCCTAGTACTTACAGGAAAGCTGGGTGTGGTAGCACATATCTGTAGTCCTGGCACTCCTGTGAGATAGGCTTAGGAGGCAAGAGTACCCTGAAGCTCAAAAGCTAGCTAACCTAGTATATGCAGCAGCGAACATCAAAGAGGCCCTGTCTCAAACAAAAGTGAAGGCTGGGAATCAACCAGATTGTCTTCTAATCATCACACATGTACACATGTGCTCTGGCAAGTGTGCACCTGTGCACACACACACACACACACACACACACACACACACACACACACACACAGAGGGGGGGAAGGGGAAGGGGAAGAGGAGGGGGAAGGGGAGGGGAAGGGGAGGGAGAGGGAAATATTAAAATATTAATATTAATATAAATATAATTAATTTAATATTAATATTAAAATATGTAGATTTTTACTAAGCAGATGGGGCCTCTGGAGCTACATTTACACTAAATTTCAAGAAAATCCTAGAACTGTTGGTCTGTGGGCCATACTGAATATCAAGGGCCTATGTGAAATGCATCTCCAAGTGAGGTACAGTGTGAGTTATGGTTACTGAGGGGAGGTAGAGGCAGGGGAAGTGCTTTCTGAAATGCAGATTCCTGAGCCTCACTTTGTATCCATTTGGTCAGAATCTCTGGGGAGGCCAAGACTAGTCAGCCAGGGAGCTTTAATAAGTATCCACTAACCCCATCTTCTCTCCTCTCAGATTCCAGGTCAGGCTTTGTGTGTAGGCTGTGACCTGGGCACCTTATTCTCATTAGTCTTCCCAGAAGGAGAGTCTGGTTTACAGCTCTCAGAGTTGAGAACCGTGGGTCACAGCAGTGTTTCCCAAACTTGTTTGAACACTGAAAGCTCTGGCAAATGCCAAAGACTCCTGGTGCCTGTGTGGGATTTCACTATCTAGGTGTGGCCTGGTTTCTGAAGTGGTCATAGTTGTCCAGTTGACCCTAATAATGCAGCTAAGCTTTGGAAACTCTCGTGAGGGTGACCACATTTGAACATGTTGCCCATGTTAAGGCTTGGGGCCTCTGCCCTGCAAGAAAAGCCAAAATCCACCCTTCCCATGGTGGGAAGGGAGAACTCGCCACAAGGACCTCACTAGTAACCCTGCTCCGGCTTAGAAGTATGACTAAATCTTCCAACATGTGTCTGACATGCTGGATGCAGGAGGGCACCAGGTAACAGAAAGACAAACCCAAAGATTGCTTGCTCTCATTTTTCCACAGGGATTTAGCCTGGCTGGCTTGTACAACATGGTGTCAGGTTGGTAGATTACTAATATGCTAGATTAAAACAGAGAGTGTCTGATTGTGATAGCAATCAACACTGGATCTGGCCTGGTTCCTTTTGTTGACTGATTGAATTAACAGTCCGTAAAGGTTATGTGTAGAAGAGTTCTTTGCTTACAGGAGAAAATAAAGCCATAGTTTTAGCATGATGATGCATGGCTCTAATCTTAGCTACGATATTGTAATATATAGTGAGTTAAAGGCTAGCCTGGACTACATAAAATAAAGATAAAAAGAGAGACAATATGAACTACAGTATTTATCTGTTTCTGACTGCCTAGCAGACCTGTGTTATGTTTCTGGACTAAGACTCTCACATATGAACTAAATATTTTTACTGGAAGGTCTGGAGAGATGGCTCAGTGGTTAAGAGCACTTGCTTGTTCTTCCACGAGATCCAAGTTCAGTTTTCAGCATCAAGTTGAATGGTTCACAGCTTCCTGTAACTCCAACTCTCTCTCTGAACCTCTCTGAGGTTCCCTGAGTGTATGTGTAATTAAAAAATATTAAAAAGTGGTTATGCTTGAGGCTAAGTGTGACCAGTTTGTGTCATAAAACCTGGTCTGGTTCCCTGAACTCCAAATTTCAGTAGGGCATATACGGTCCTTCTCAAACCACAAAGTGACCTGCTGTAGCTGTCTCCTGGGCTGCAGAAGGGGCTTTCCTGCAATAGGAGAGGATAAGCAGTTCAGTCAAAGAGACAGAGTGGGAGCCATGGGGAAGAAACCAGAATTCCTGTTCTCCATATGCCACTGTTACCTTCTTTTACTTCTGTGATCTGACCTCACAGGCTGTCCTGGCACCTTTGCAATAAAACTCCCTTTTCATCCAAGAAAGTGTGTTTTGGATCTCTGTGACTCTATCTCTGTCTCTCTCAGTCTTTATCTTTATATTTGTCTCTTTCTCTCTGTCTTTCTCTGTCTCTCTGCCTCTCTCTGCTTCTGTCTCTCTCTGTCTCTGTCTCTGTCTCTCTCTGTCTCTGTCTCTCTGCTTCTGTCTCTCTCTGTCTCTCTGTCTCTGTCTCTGTCTCTCTCTGTCTCTGTCTCTCTCTGTCTCTGTCTCTCTCTGTCTCTGTCTCTCTCTCTCTGTCTCTGTCTCTGTCTCTCTCTGTCTCTCTGTCTCTCTGTCTCTCTCTCTGCATTCACTGTGCACGCACATGTAAAGGCCAGAAATTGGCTTCCAATTTATTATTTATTTATTTATTTATTATTGCCTTCTTTAAGACAAAGTCTCTCATTGAACCTGGAGCTCATGGTTTGTCTAGACTAGCTAGCCAGTGAGCCTTTAGGCTTCCTTCCCCTGGTACTGAGGTTACAGGCAAGCCCTAATGATTCCAGGTTGCTGAAGATCCAAACTCAAATCCTTATCTTGTACAGGAAGCACTCTGAGCTGTGGAGCCACCTTACTCCCAACCTGGTGTTTTGAATCTTAAGTGTCCTCTAAAGGTTCGTGTGCTAAAAACTTGGTTCCCAATGTTTTTGTCTTGGGCAGGGGTGGGGTTAGGATTGAGGAGTTGGTAATAGTTGGTGGGGGTGGGAGCTATAAGAAATTGGGCCTTGAATGAGGTCTTCATGTCATGTTGGTTATGACTTTCAAGGGGATGGTAGGATTCTGGTCCTCTTTTTTCTTTTGCTTCCAAGAGAAAGGCAAGCAGTTTTGTTTTGCCATATAGGCCCAAAGCAATATGACCAACTCATTAGGGACTGGATGTTTTAAAACTATAAGCCCAAAGAAGTCTTTTTTTTTTCTTTATAACTTAATTACTCCAGACATTTTGTTACAGTGACAGAAAGGTGACTATCACAGAGGCTTTCTGCCACCTGTAGGTCAGAGATGATTAATTAATACAGGACCATTATTTTAGTATGCTTCAACACATGCATAAAGAGAATGCCAATGCCCTCCTGGGCAACTGGAGAAAGTTGATAACCGGAGCATGCAGCTGGGTCACCCCAGTGCAAGCAAGTGGAAATAGGATAAGTAGCTGCAAGCAGAGGAGACACGAGAAAAGAGAAAACCAAGTCAATAGACAACCATTCAAAGGGAACCAGCCTCGAGTGGGCACCAACAGTGCTTCTCTAGCCATGGATTTCACTACTGCACACCAGAGGCTTTTAACAAGTGTTGTTTACATGTGTTGCCATATGCTGGCGTTTGGAGATTTTTAGGGTAATAATTACAGATTCTTATCACGTATTTTACAATGTACAAAGGTTTTAGAGTTGTTTTGCCATTTTTTAGATGAGGAATTATTTAAGAAGACAAAGCCCCAGGCGAATCTCAACTAAAAGACCCTGGAGACCCAGTTTAGATGCAGAGTTTTAAAAGCTCAAACCCATGGTCAGTGCGGCCCTGTGTTTCTTCAAGAAGTAAACAATAATGTTGAGGAGACTGTTTCCTATTTTGATAATGGAAGCCAATAGGAAAGGGAAGGCCTCCACTCTGGAGTAACATAGTGTGTTAGCCAATGGTAGTGACCATCATTGTAAAATAATTCTCTAAGCCAGTATTTGCCTCAAGTCCTCAGGTCAACTGACACATTCAAAGTAAATGGGAAGGAACAGCCGACTAGGGGTCAGATTTTAATCCCTCATTCAGTCTCATCACCGAATCCTGTACAGCCCCCAGGCAAACTCCTCACCCGGCCTGAACCTCGGTTTCCTCATCTGCAAAATGAAAGCAGGGCTATTCTCCGAATACTCTTGCAGCCCTGTAATTCTGTGCTATTTGCTAGAGTGCTCACGGCAAAGGTGCTGTGCTGTGCTTTACAGCTCACTGTAATTACAGGGCTCAGCAGAGAAAGCCAAGACACCGCAATCAGCTCAACCTCCCATTCCTGTTCAGTCATGCCACACCACAGTGTTTTTATATGCATTACATTTATGGTATTGCCCCCTCTGCAGGGAGGAAGGGAAGGAATGTCGGATAATGCGTTCAGGTGAGGAAGGCCAGCAAGCTGTGAATGATGAGCATGAGAGGCAACTTTACCTTATGTTCCTTCAGGCAGACTCACAGCAGAGCTACAAGTATACTGGGCAACTGGCTTTTACTTTTTTTGTCTTGAATGGAAAGTAAGGTACAGGCAGGCTTATGTGGTTTGTTCCAAGTTTCCCTACAACAGAGTCAAGACAAAGACCACAATTTTCTGGCTTGGGATCCAGTATTCCTTCCAGTCTGAGACTGTGTCCCTTGGGGAGTTGTGTCTCATCACACTCTCACCTGTGACATCCTTTCAGATATCGAGAAAAGACATTGGCGAGTGTCATTCCTGTTGACTGCTGATGAGGACAGAATCCCTTCCCAGTCTTCTGTCTCTCTATTAGAATATTTCTTGAGAAAAAAAAATCTGTGCATCTACAGAGTCTTCATCATCAGAGCTGAAGTAAAAAGAGAACACAGTTGGATTTAGATAACCCTGTCATTATTTCAAATTGCATCTGGCTGAAGAGAATGGGTTTTTAGGATGTCATCATGCACCCTAGCCTTTCATTACATGGTTCCTCGCAGTGCCTGCTGACGCTTTTATCTGAGTGCACATGCAATTTTTCTGTACGTGATTCATCTTAAACTTTACTACCATGCTCATGGTAATAACGCTGGCTGACAGCACTTTAAGTACCTGGCTCCCATGACACAAGGTCATTAATTTTTATATTGCATCTTTTAATACAAAAACTTTAAAGATCAAATCAAAGAGGTAATGAATTTGGGGGGTCACAGGAACTAGATGCAGACAGTATCAGGTAAGTTGAAATGCAGATGTAGGAAAGGAGACAGGTGAGGACCAAGGTCATTAATCACTGGAAGGGGGTTCTGAGTCAGCTCTCCGAGGTAGTTCTTTCTAGAAGTGTTGAAATGTTAAATGGTCTTTGGGGGCTTTATAACTTTAGATGCGCAGTACCTGTGGCTTGTAACATCAAGTTTTTTTTTCCCCCATGTAATTTTCCAGAAAAGACTTTAATCTTAACCTATAGACAATCTTAACTTATAGATAGCTCTAAGTGGGAGAGTAAAAGACAAAAAGTAAGGCTTAAATCATCCTGGGGAAGGAGGGGGAGGGGATTAAAACAGAAGGGTTTAAAGTCCAATGCAGAGAAAGGGGTCCTCATTGCCTTGGACATTGGTAGTAACATGCTATAGACAAGGAATGACTGAAGTTGTGGGAAAAGGAAGGCAGAGGAGGAGGTCTACAGGGGTGACAGGCTGACCACATTGCTTTCTGAGAGGTAAGGGTTAAAAGGAGAGTTAAATGAGTCTGAATTAGAAGTGATGTGGGTTTTTTTCCATATTCAGCCCTACTTTTCCGGCCTCTGCCTTCTTGAAGCATCCCTGAGAGACGGAGGACTCTCCCCTGTGTACTGCAGTTTTGTGAGTGGCTGTTAATATGTTTTGTTTTTTGTTTTTAAAAACTCTCTTTATCTAAAGAGAGTTCTCTCTCTTCCCAGGGGAGGATTTATCCCTATTCATCATGTTAAATGTCAGGCAGGTATAAGAGAGTGTTTTCTCAGTGAGATATGTTTGTATATAAGGGGAGCAATTCTGATGTAAAGGTCTTGTTCCCCAATTGGTTCTTGATTTGTCAGGAAAGAAGGCCAGGGACCAATTGCTGGATGGAGGGTACAGGTGGGACTTCTGGGTCCCAGGAGGAAAAAGGAGAGACAATGAAGAAGAGAGGCCTTTTCTGCCATGCTTTGGAACAAGAAGAACACAACAACCATGTAGGGTCTTGAGGAGAGCTGTGACTGTGGCCTCTGCTACAGGCAGGTGGCTAAGGATATTTGACAGGGGCTAGGTGGGACTAGCTGCTAAGTTTAGCGAAGGTGGAGAGATGGAGATAATAAATTAGTAAGAGTATGCTTTTCCAGGAGGGAGATAGTAACACCAGCAAATGTGTTAAGAAGACACTTATAAAAGAATTAACTGTGTGTATGTATCCTTTATGCAAGGATTCAAGGGTCTTGGGTGGGAGTTGGTAGTACAGCCAATTCCAGGCAAAGGTGGGTAAAATAAAAGAGAAGATAGGAGAGGTTGGTAGCACTGTCTGATCCCAGGCAAAGGAAGTGTTGATTTTAAAATTACACGCAATATTTGTATTTCTGTTCTATGGCTGGAGACAGCGGGGAAAAGTTTAGTTCTGGTCCACATCATGTTTCCAGGAGCCCTTAAATAATCTCCATTGAGGTAATGTCCCACCATCCTGCAGCTTGGTTGCCTTAAGATGTTGTGCCTGTCCCTAAAGTAGAGACCATATGCTCTTTGGGGACAAAGTCTTAACAGCTATTGCTATAGTTTGATTCTGGATGTTCTTCACATGCTTAGGTGCTGAAGGCTTGGTCCTTAGCTGCTGTGCTATTGGGAAATGAAATCTTTAGGAGGTGAGTATCTGGGGTGAAAAAGTGGTTCATTATGGGTATATTCTGGAAGAGGATATGGGAAGCCTGGCCTGTCATCTTCCTCTCCCTGCTCTTCAGTCACAAGTATTCTGCTACTTACTCTCCCATGACATACTGTGCTGTCGGAGGCCAGAGTCAGCAGGCCATGCAACCATGGGTGGAGATACCTGAGACTAGGAGCCAGAATACAGTGTACCCACTTTTTAATTTGATTGTCCCAGGTATTTTGTCATGGTTGTGGAAAGCTAGCTAGCATACTGGCCACCTAGCCTCATACTCTGCCACCTGACCCCCCACCTCCCCAACCTCCTGCAACGGACATAGCTGCTTGTGTTGCATTCTGCACACATCCCATCTTCCTTACTTCACTTGTATATTTTTCTCTGGGAGGGCCTGAACTTCTCTGAGTTTCTTCCTCCTCCACCCTAGCATATAATCTCATTTCCTACCTGCCTAACTTGCCCTAGATCCATGCTTCTATCTGGACCCCATTATCTAGACAGGGTTGCAGAAACTGAGCTAGAAACAAGAGCTAATGCCCTAGTCTGGTCATTGGCGCAGTGTAATGAGCTTTAGTTGCTTGATGGACTGCAGTAAGGCTTTGGTCAAGTCTGAGCATAATATCTCCTGTTCAGTGGAATCCAGTACATAATTCTTAATTTGAGAACTAGATATTGGTGATCTCCTAGAACTACTGTGATGGTGGGATAATTGTTGGATGTCCTTGCTGTTTCCCAGGAAGTTGCTCTTGGAAGTCTCTGTGGTCTTGAGAGGCTAGGCTCTGACTCTAAGTCTCAAATACTGCCTCCACTCAGTCCTTCTGCATCTGAGTCATGGTCTTCCTCCCCACAGGTGTGTCTCCATTGCCACCTCCTCAAAGATTGTCTTCCTTTGTCATCCTCATGCCTTCATTTACATCTCTTGTTTCTTCTAGGGGAGAAAGGAAGGGTGAAATTATCCCAGACTAGGTATGTCCCTGCTTAACACTCCTGTGTAGGCATCTAGCCACTCTTTCTTTTATGTTACCTTTAAAGTCTCCCAGATACAAAAGCTACTCTGCACCTTTGCTGCCACTGCCCAGGCTTGACTTTTGTCATTTGTAGTAGGAGTCTTGCCATGGAAATCCCAATCTGGAGCTCTCTTTGAGAAGTAGTGAAGACCCTGAGCTAGTATGAAGCCAGGCCCACTGCTGGAAGTTGAGCAGGCTATTCATAGGACTTCATGATGGTCAGTGTTGACTATCTTCTTTATACAGGTCAGACTCACCTAGGAGATGAGTCTTCTGCATCACTGTGAGAGGAGAGATTATCTTGATTAGATTAACTGAGATGGGAAGACCTACCCTAAAAGACAAAAGCACCATTTCATAATCTTGAACCAAGTCAAAAGAGTAAGCTTTTGGTAGCAGCATTCATTGTCCCCTGTTTTCTGACTCATTCAATATGATCAGTTACTTCACACTTCTGCCTCCACACCTCCCTCATCAGGATGGACCACATCCTCAAAGTATGAGGCAAAATAAACCTGTCCTTTATTAGGATGTTTCCTCAGGATATTTGATCATAGATAATAGGAAAAATAACTAGGGTAGTCTTCAATTGTCCAATAACCCCTACCTTGCTGTGTTCTAAGAACACAGAGTTTGGTTGAAAATGTCCTCCTTAAAGTCCATTGAAAGAGATACAAAGTCATTCTACTCACAGATAAACCACTCGTGTTTCTTTGCTGCTAGGATCACTCTTTCCTTCAATATGTGGTGAGTGATGTCAGTTGGGTATTCTAGTGAGCAATCACTCCCATGGGCAAGCAACTACCACTCAGCACTCCCAGAAGGCAATCTGAATGTTTCTCATTGTGTGCCACAATTTCCTTGTACTGTAAGAGAAGCTAACACAGAGAACTGATTGTTCTGTCTCCCATGGGTAGTGTCCTTGTTATGACAGAGAAGTTCTTTTCTTTTCCATGGCTCTGAAGGGTTCTCTAATTGGGTAGCCCCCTGATGACCCCTGGCTAAGCTGTATTGATATCTCTGTCCACTACTTGCATACTGAAGCTAGAGAGAAGAAATTCAAACCAAGGAAGAGCACAAGACAATGGGGCGCTTATAACTACCAGTGTTTAAAAGGCACTGACCCTGGTATCTGGGAGTACTCTTCCACTGATAATCTCCTTACCTGCACATAGCGGTGTGTTGTGGCCTGTCTGCTCTGGACATGTGCTGGACTGCCCTGTGGCTTCAGGGCATCACGTAGAATTATTCTGGAACTTACAAATGTGCCAGCACATGTAAACAGCAGCTCAAAAGAGTCATAGAGGCTTAATGTCTTCCTTCCTGTCTTCCTGTCTTCCTTCCTTTCTTTCTTTCTTTCTTTCTCTTGAAAAATACAAAAACAGGAGAATGTAGAATGGATGATGTAACAAAGCTACGTGAAGATGGTAGATTTCAAATTTTAAGTTTTAAATCAACAAAACACTGGAGATAAAACTATTTTTAAAAAGTTTTATTTATTTTTATCTGTATTTTAAGGTGTGTGTGTGTGTGTGTGTGTATGTATGTATGTATGTTTGTAGTTCATACTCATAACTACTGAGCCATTTTTCCCAGCTCCTAAAGTCCTCTTTAGCTCCAAGACCTACGTCTGTGTTCATCCTGTCTACTCGCTGAGACCACATCCTCACAGGATAATGGATGTCCATGAACTATGCACATGGTGTGGGCATTAGTATTGTTATCCATTACATTTGGATAATTTCAGCAAAGGTTTGATGCAAGTACCTGTAATTACATTTGTCTTTCAAAAATCAAAACACTGGGTCTGCAGTCTCCTCAGGAAGACAACATGAGGAGCACACACAGTTGCCTTCAGACTCTCTACTGATCATGGGTTGATCATCTCCACCTTGTCTTCATTTAGCTTCACCAGTTTCTCCTCTTTTTATGTTTTGCCTTCTTTCAATTAGCAGTTTTGGTTTTTTTCTTTTTTCTTTATTTTCCTTGAGAAGACAGAGTTTATTTTAGTTTACAGTTTTTCTTTAATTTGATATTTTATTTGTTTACTTTTCAAATGCTATCCCCTTTCCTGGTTACCCTCTACAAACCCCCTATCCCTTCCCACCTTGCCCTGCTTCTATGAGGATGCTCCCCCACCCACCCACCAACTCCCCACCTCACCACCTTAGCATTCCTCTACACTGGGGCATCAAGTCTTCACAGGACTAAGGGCCTCCCCTCCCATTGATTCCAGATAAAGCCCCTTCGGATCCTTCATGCCTTCCCCTAAGTCCTTTATTGAGGTCCCTGTGCTCAGTCCGGTGTTTGGCTGTGAGCATCCACTTCTGTATTGGTCAGGATCTGGCAGAGCCTCTCAGGAGACAGCTGTATCAGGCTCTTGTCGTCAAGCACTTCTTGGCATCAGCAGTAGTGTCTGGGTTTGGTGTTTGCATGTGAGATGGATCCCCAGGAAGGGCAGTCTCTGGATGGCCTTTCCTTCAATCTCTGTTCCACTCTTTGCCCCTGTATTTCCTTTAGGCAGGAGCAAGTCTGGGTTAAGATTTTTGAGATGGATGGGTGGCCCCATCCCTCAACCAGGGGGCCATGCCTAAGCTCTGGATAGGGTCTCGACATATCCCTTCCCTTTGTGGGGAATTTCAGCTAATGTCATCCCTGTGGGGTCCTGGGAGGCTCTTGCTTTCCTGGCATCTGGGACTTTCTGCTTGCTAGCCCCAGTTCCCCATCCCCCATTGCTACACACCTCTGTTCAATTTCCTGACCCTCTGTACATCTCCTCCATCTCCTCTCTGTCTCCCAAGTCACTCTTATCCTCTACTTCTGTTGATTATATTATTCCCCCTTCTAAGTAGGACTGAAACATCTACTCTTTGATCTTCCTCTTGAGCTTCACGTGGTCCGTGAGTTGTATCGTGGGCATTCCATGCTCTTTGCCTAAGAAAATTGGACATAGTACCACCTGAGGACCCAGGTATACCACTCCTGCGCATATATATACCCAGAAGATGCTCCAACATGTAATAAGGATACATGCTCTACTATGTTTATAGCAGCCATATTTATAATATCCAGAACCTGGAAAGAATCCAGATGTCCCTCAGCAGAGGAATGAATGGAAACAGAAAATGTGGTACATTTACACAATGGAGTACTACTCAGCTATTAAAAACAGTGACTTCATGAAATTTGCAGGCAAATGGATAGATCTAGAAAATATAATCCTGAGTGTGGTAACTCAGTCACCAAAGAACACACATGGTATGTACTCACTAATAAGTGGATATTGGGCATTTTTGGCTTTTTCTGACCATCGTTTCCCTAGAATTTATTTGTTAGAATGAACTTAACTGGGCTGCCACCATGTTTTCAGCATCTCTGTTCTCATGACATCTACAGACAGCTCATTCTTTCACCAGAGGTGTACTTTCTTCTTGTGGAGGAGCCTCCTTCTGCTTCTTCCAGGAAAACATTTGAGTGAGTTGTTTCTTATGTCCATGTGTCTCTCAAAATGTTTCTATTTTGTCTTCATTTTTGCTACTTTGGATTTATAACTCCAAGTTTGTACTTGTCTTATCCAAGCTCTCTTAAGATAGTGCTGCCATGTGAGCACACAAACACACATGTTCCCACACATGAGCCTACACTCTTTCCAACATGCATACACACATGCATGTATAATGCATACACTCAAAAGATAGTCCTGCTGGGAGCAGTGTTGTACACCTGTAGTCTTAGCTACTCATGTGACTGTAGCAAGTGAATTGCAGAGCCCAGGAATTAGAGGCTAGATGGGGGCTCTGGGGAGATGGCTCAGTTGGTAAAGAACTTGAATGAAGACCTAAGTTCAAATCCCCAGAACGTATATAAGGCCAGGCACATCTGTAAATTTAGTGCTATGGTGGCAAGGCAAAAATTGGGATAGAAAAATCCATAGAAGATGGCAGGCCAGCTAGTTTGGCTCATGCAGTGTTGAAGAAAGGAGAGACCCTGCCTCAAATAAGGTGAATGGTGAAGATCTACATTAGAAGTTGTCTCTGACCTTTGTGTATGCACCTTGATATCAATACACACAAGTACACAAGTGCACACACACACACACACACACAAAGAAAATAAGTGTGTCAGTTAATAATAATACATAAAAAGGATAGAATTAGGCCTTTAGTCTCAGCACTCAGGAGGCAGAGGCAGATGGATCTGTCAGTATTTCTTCTAAGCTCTGCCCTATGGTTACTTGACAACAGCCAGGTATGCTTGACTCAGTATAAAAAGGTATGCTTGGCCCCTCTTCTCTCTCTTGCTTTCTTGCTCTCTTACCCTCTTACTCTCTTTCCTCTCTGTCCCTTCTCTCCTTATTTCCCTCCCTCCTCTCTCTCCACGTGTTCATGGCCAGCTTCTACTCTACTCTTCCCTCTGTCTCTGTCTCTGCCTCTGTCTTTGTCTCTACCCCCTTCCCAACTCCCCTCCCCATTCCCTAAATAAACTCTATTCCATACTATACCCATCATATGGCTGGTACCTCAGGGGGAAGGGATGCCTCAGCATGGGCCCTCAGAGACACCCCTTCCCCACACCAAACCCAGCCTCTAATAAACATATCCTGGCTCTCTTTTCTTTTTTATAAAACACAGCAGGATCTATGAGTTCAAGGCCAGCCTAGTCTCTAGAGTGAGTTCTAGGAAAGCCAGGGCTATGTAGAGAGATTTTATCTCAAAACAACAACAATAACAACAACAACAACAACAGCAACAACAACAACAACCGACCAGGATTTAGATTTTTTTTAATAAAAAGTTTAATTTTTATTATTATTAGTGTGTGTGTGAGTGTGTGTGCACTCCACAAATATGGGGACATCAGAGGAGTTTGGGAACCAGTTCTCACATTTCACCATAGAACCAGGGGTTCAAACTTCAGGTATCGAACACTTGAGGTAAGTGGTTTTCAGAGCGCCATCTCACCATCCACAGAATTTTGTTTTCTTTTTTTTCCCTTGAAAAACACTTTAATTTGTTTTTTTTTCACCTATATGGAGGCAATTAAATACTACAACAGTTTTAATTCCACATGCTAAAAGTACAAGGGAAATTGATAAGAAATATTAAAATGAATTCAAATGAAGGAATAGAATATACATTTGATAAAAACACATAACAGGCATGTATGAAATTCTCAAAGAATAACCAATAGATAAATGTAAATTAAAAATGATATGTTCAAATTGTAATCTTGTGTTCTTTTTAATTTTGGATTAGTTACATAAACTTGGTATTGGGTGTGACCCTAATAATATAAACATTTCTTTCTTTTTTTTCCTTGAAAAGAACATTTTATCATAAAATTGTCGATTTACATGGAAAATATTTCTGATAAAACTGAAAAAATATAAAGAAAAACAAGTTAAAATTGACAATTTTCATGGAAAATTAAACAGTAAAATGGTAGACATAAAGAACATTGCTAAATTAATTGAAAAAGGAAGTAGAAACATTTTATGATAGAATTGAAGATTTACATGGAAAATATTTCTGATAAAATTGTAGAAAAGTATAGAATAACATGTTAAATTTTAAGATTATCATGGAAAATTACACAGATAAAATGATAGGCAAAAACATATTTCTAAGTTGATCGAAAGTGGAATTATAAACATTTTCTGATAAAATTGAAGATTTATATGGAAAATATTTCTGATAAAATTGAAGAAATATATAGGAAAGCATGTTAAAATTGAAAATTATTATGGAAAATTATACAGATAAAATGGTAAGCATAAAAATATTTCTAAGTTGATTGAAAGTGGAATTATAAACATTTTCTGATAAAATTGAAGATTTACATGGAAAATATTTCTAATAAAATTGAGGAGATATTTAGAAAAACACATTAAAATTGAAGATTATCATGCAAAATAATACAGATAAAATGGTAGACATAAAAACATTGCTAAATTAATTGGAAGAGGAATTACAAACATTTTTTGATAAAATTGAAGATTTACGTGAAAAATACTTCTGTTAGTCTATGTCTTTTTATTGGGGAATTGAGTTCATTGATGTTAAGAGAAATTAAGGAATAGTGATTGTTGCTTCCTGCTATTTTTGATGTTATTTTTATGTTTGTGTGGTTACTTTCTTTTGGGTTTGTTGAAAGAAGATTACTTTCTTGCTTTTTCTAGGGTGTAGTTTTCCTCCTTGTGTTGGCATTTTCCATCTATGGCCCTTTGTAGGGCTGGATTTGTGGAAAGATATTATGTAAATTTGGTTTTATCATGGAATAACTTGGTTTCTCCATCTATGGTAATTGAGAGTTTTGCTGGGTATAGTAGTCTAGGCTGGCAGTTGTGTACTCTTAGGGCCTGTATGACATCTGCCCAGGATCTTCTAGCTTTCATCATCTTCAGTGAGAAGTCTGGTGTAATTCTGATATGTTTGCCTTTATAAGTTACTTGCCCGTTTCCCCTTACTACTTTTAATATTCTTTCTTTGTTTAGTGCATTTGGTGTTCTGATTATTATGTGACAGGAGGAGTTTCTGTTCTGGTTCAGTCTGTTTTGAGTTCTGTAGGCTTCTTGTATGTTCACAGGCATCTCTTTCTTTAATTTTGTTGAAGATATTTACTGGCCCTTTAAGTTGTAAATCTTCACTTTCTTACCTATTTTCCTCAGGTTTGGTCTTCTCATTGTGTCCTGGATTTCCTGGATGTTTTGGGTTACAAGCCTTTTGCATTTTGCATTTTCTTTGACTGTAGAGTCAATCCTTTCTTTCTTTCTTTTTTTTTATTGAATATAATCTTCATTTACATTTCAAATGCTAAAACCTTTCTAGTCAATGCTTTCTTTGGTATCTTCAGCACCTGAGATTCTTTCTTTTATCTCTTGTATTCTGTTGTTGATGCTTGCATCTATGACTCCTGATTTCTTTCTAAGGTTTTCTATCTCCAGAGTTGTCTCCATTTGTGATTTCTTCAATGTTTCTACTTCCATTTTTAGATCCTGGATGGTTTTGTTCAATTCCTTCACCTGTTTATTTGTATTTTTCTATATTCTTTAAGGGATTTTTGTGTTTCCTCCATGTACTTTTCTTTAAGGAAGCTATTTATGTCCTTCTTGAAGTCCTCTATCAGCATCATGAGATACAATTTTAAATCCAACTCTTGTTTTTCCAGTGTGTTGGGGTAACTGGGACTTGCTGTGGTGGGAAAACAAGGGTTCTGATGTTGCCAAGTAGGCTTGGTTTCTGTTGGTAGGGTTCTTGTGCTTGCCTTTTGCCATCTGGTTATCTCTGGTGTTAGTTGGTCTTCCTGTCTCTGACTGGAGCTTGTCCCTCCTGTGAGCCTGTAAGCCTGTATCCATACTCCTGGGAGACCAACTCTCTTCTGTCAGGGTCTGTGCATAGAAGGCCATGGAGCCACCTGGCTCCCTGGTGCAAATGGCTACCAGAAGACTCCTGTCCCAGTAGCTCCACTGATGGTATGTCCTGGTGTGCTCTTAGCTGATCTCCTCCAGAGAGAAGATGGAGATCTCACCTCTGTGTTCAGAAGTGAAAGTGCTGCTGGGAAATCACTCTCCTCTGGTGGGCTATGCACTGAAGGTTGTGGAGCTGCCTGGCTCCCTGGTGCAAATGGCCAAGAACTTCATTTTCTTATGGCATTAACATGTGCATAGTCAGGTGTAGTGGCACATGCTTTTAATCTCAGCACTGGTGAGGCAGAGGCAGAGTCAGAGGCAGGTGAGGTTTGGGGCAAACCTGGTCTACACAGAGAGTTTCATGACAGCCAAGCTAATAGAGAAGTCCTGTCTATAAAAAAAATAATGTTGTTCATGAGATGTCTGCTACTGATATGTTTTAAAATGAGAAATGGAATGCTTTTCTCTGTGAGTTACTGGTGATTGCTATCAATTCTCAGGGTCTCCAGTTTGGTGTGTTTTAAGTTTAATAGTTCCTAATGGACTTTTTTATATGTTAACATGAGATATAGAACTCTACTTAAGTAGAATTTCTTGTTTTGTTTTGTTTTTAAATTTGGATTTATTTATTTCATTTTGCACAATTTTCTTGGAAATAGTTCATCAAACTCTTTGCTTTCTACGTGTTCTAAGACACTATTTAAATTAGTTTCCATGTTTTGAATTATTTTTTAAGTTCTAAAGTATTTCTATTTTTTTGTTGATTTTGAGTGTAGTTTTTTTTTTGTTTGTTTCTTCTTTGTGATGGTTGTTATTTTTCTAAGCTATCTATACATTTTGGACAGGAATAATTTCTGTACATTAGAAGTGGGATCAGAAGCTTCAGACGTGTCATTGACTTACAGTTTCTACTGTTTTGGACTTATAATAAATTTCATTATTTTCTGAATTATTGCATATATTATTGTCACAATGACGATTTTTTCCAAACTAAATACTAAGTTTCATGCTCTGACAAAAGAATTGTTCTTTTTTAATTTTATAAATTGTCAGTTTATTTTAAAGCAAAAATTCTTACAGAAGTAATACAAAAAAAAACCACATTTAACAATTTGTTGAAAACCAGACAATTCTATGAACCACAGTGACCTTACCACAATGCAAAATGGAAAGTCTTAGGATGTGGAATAAGTGCTTTATGAATCTATTTTCACAACTCAAAAAGTAGACAAAGTCTGGCAGAGTCCATCCTGATTTTTTTGATCTCCAGACCTGGGCACTATCTATGAATCCATAAGCAGCAAGTTAATGCATTCCTACATTTTCCTAAAAAACCTCAGAAGCAAACCGTTATTCTTCAGAGCACAGTAGAATCTGGCAAAAGGTGCTAAATATTTGAAATTCTGCGCACTGACAACCGTTTTGTGGATGAACAAACTCTTACCCTACACAGAGGAGGGCTCACCACAGTTTTGAGCTCCAAGCCATACACGCACTGGGAAATTCAGTTCCTTTGACAAAATAACAAAATGAGGAGTGAACTGCTCACTCCTCATTATCTCCCGGGGCTAGAAGGCAGGACCACAGTTAACACAGGTCATCTTACAAACTAGAAGGAAATAGTCTAGTCTTCTCTTTGTTAGTTCTTATGGTATGTATAGATGCATGTATATATATATGTATGTATTTTACAAGTTTGGGTGGTGACCTCAAGAAACTATATTACACTTAAGAGCAAACATCCTTTATAAATCTTACTATGTCTTCTTGGCTATTAATTAATGGGCTAATGATGCCAGGAAGTTTCTTAGCTGAACTTGTGTAGCTTCTCTCCAGAGGGGTTGGGGGAGGACATCCTGGCCAGCTTCCCTTCGTAGATGTAAAGATGCTTGTGCTTACCATAGAATGGAGGGTTTTTTTTTCCGCCCCTGTTTTTGGAAAACTAATGAAATTATTCATTTGTGGCTTGTGTTTGTTTACTGAGGGAAATCACAATAAGACCTATGCGTAACTTTGAAAAGACAAATTTCTGAAATGGCAAAGAAATAAGCAGCATTACTCTCTGTGAGTATGGGAGAGCAAGCTCTCTCAAAATTAAAATTAGTTATGGTTTGGTGTAGTTACATACATAATACGTGTGTATTAAAGCCCCATCCAATGATGCAGTGGGGTTATAATTGGCCTTTGCTCTCCACAGAGAGGGCATGGGAGGGCTCTGAATGTCTCCCTCCACAGCCTCCAGGAGAAACACCTGGCTGCGGTTAAACTCTGCAGAAGTTGCATCAGAACATTTGTATGTGGGAAGGAGAGAAATCTGCCTGGATATTCTGGAAAAAAAAAGAAAGAACCTCAGTATTCTAACATTAATGAGAGTAATACTAAAATAGTATTTACTGGATATCCTGACAATGTGTTCATGAATAGTATATTATGTTAAAGGAATTAGCACTAAGACTAAACTAATGGCCTGGCAGAAAGGCTCAGAGGGTAAAGGTGCTTCCTACCAAGTTCGGGAACTGAGTTTGATCCTTAAGATCGACATAGTCGAAGAGAGAACTGACATTTATAAGTTGACACTCTGGTACATGCTCATCCTCATATACTCATAGACAATAAACAAGTTAACTTAAAAGTTAGGACTCTCTTGTCTTAAAAAAATATTATTATTGTTGTAACAACTGTACCCCACCCCTCCATCCCCAGAAGTCATCAGATTTTGCAATTATATCTGTCAACAAGAAAAAAATTAGGTCTGACAAAGAAAAATAAACTTTCATTACAGTCAATTGTCACTGGAGAAATCTCTTGGACTGAACAGGTTTTGAAATGTGTGTGTGCCTTCCCACTATTGTTTGAGACCTCACTGTACCAGCCTAGTACCTTCTGTGGAGAGCTACAGGGTGGCTGCTTTCTTTCAGCATCCTGTCCAGAAATATCTAGGATAAACACCCAAGAACAGGCTATTTTTGTGGGATTGTATTAGTGGCTATTCTCATCAGTGTAACACACTGAGTGAGAGAAACTTGTCACTTTTCAGAGGCTGGAGTCCATCCTTCCAGGGGAGGCTTTGGGCACTGAGAGTGGCCAATGTGTCTTGTCTTGATGGATCGAGAAGCAGAGTACTTGAGCTGTTATCAGAAGCAGTCAGGGTCATGCCCAGAAACCCTCCTTGGCACCTAGGACACACATTCCAAAGACTCTGCAATCTTTTCAGACAGTATCACCAACTAGGGACCAAGTGTTCAAACACAGAGCCAGTAGGGCCATTTTACATTCAAACCTCAGTAGGATTCTGATAACTTCTTTTTAATCTCAATTGTACATGAAAGTTAGTAGAATGGGAAGAAGCTAAATATTTATAGACTTCTGGGAGAAAAAACATCAATGCTTTGAGGGTTTTTTTTCAGAAGCCTCCTCCATCTCTCCTTCTTCCTCTCTACTGAGGAGTGCAGACTGGTCTCAAGCTCATGAGATCTTCCTGCCTCTATCTCCCAAGTGCATGGGTGATGGATGTGTGCTGTCAGAGCTGACTCAATTGCAAGCCTTTGAGACTGTGAAAGTACATTGCATATGTGTACTATATACATATGCAATGTAATTATAGTATATAAATAATATATACAGTATATGTAAATATATACAAAACAAATGTATGTATATGTTTTAACCATACTAGCAATAAGTTTTAATTGTGTTTTATTCAGAGAAGAAAGCTTGAAATATCCAAAAGAGAAATAAATTCTTTTTTTTTCTCTAGCTCTCTCCTCTTCCTCCAGCTCCTTTTCTTTTTTTTTATTTTCTAAGTTTTTTTATTTACATTCCAAATGATTTCCCCTTTCCCGTTTCCTCCCTCCCCGAAAGTCCCATAAGCCCCCTTCCCTCCCTCTGTTCTCCATTCAACCCCCTCTCGCTTCTCTGTCCTGGAGTTCCCCTACATCCAGTCTTTCCAGGACCAGGGGTCTCTCCTTCCATCTTCTTGGAAATCTATTGATATGTGAATTGTGTCTTGGGTATTCCGAGATTCTGGGTTAATATCCCCTTATCAGTCTGTAAGGCAAAGGACACTGTCAAAAGGACAAAGCGGCAACCAACAAACTGGGAAATGATCTTTACCAACCCTACTGGTAAAGATCTGACAGAGGGCTAATATCCAATATATACAAAGAACTCAAGAAGTTAGACTCCAGAGAGCCAAATAACCTTATTAAAAATGGGGTACAGAGCTAAACAAAGAGTTCTCATCTGAAGAATAGCTAATGGCTGAGAAGCACCTAAAGAAATGTTCAACATCCTTAGTATTTAGGGAAATGCAAATCAAAACAACCCTGAGATTCCATCTCACACCAGTCAGAATGGCTAAGATCAAGAACACAGGAGACAGCAGTTGTTGGCGAGGATGTGGAGAAAGAGGAACACTCCTCCACTGCTGGTGGAATTGCAAGCTGGTACAACCACTCTGGAAAGCAGTCTGGGGGTTCCTCAGAAAACTGAGCATGACAGTCCCAGAGGATCCTGCTATGCCACTCCTGGGCATATACCCAGAGGCTTTACCTGCATGCAATAAGGACACATGCTCCACTATGTTCATAGCAGCCTTATTTATAATAGCCAGAAGCTGGAAAGAACCCAGACATCCCTCAACGGAGGAATGGATTCAGAAGATGTGGTATATTGACACAATGGAATACTACTCTGCAATTAAAAACAATGAATTCACGAAATTCCTAGGCAAATGGTCAGAACTTGAAAATATCATCCTTAGTGAGGTAATCTAATCACAAAAGAACACACATGGTATGCAGTCACTGAGAAATAAATTCTAAGATGGCTACCAGAGGCCAGAGAAATTCCCGGCACTCGACAACCAGAAAAGAAGATGGCAGAATAGTTTCTCTGAGTGAGATGACAGTGGTGACGCAGCCCCAGCATCTGCAATTAAGTCAAATTGGAGGCATTTCACAAGGGAAGGCACATGGAAGATGGGAGCTTCTTGTAGAAGGAGACAGTTACAAAGGATACAGTATTACATCGCGTGTCCTTGCCAGCTGCCTGCTGAAAGCTCTGGACATGGTTTATATCTTTTACATCTAAATGGATTTGCTTTCACTACACTGCTATATCAGATTTGAACTCCTCAGATGTACATTTTTAATTTAAAAATCAATAGGTTGTTACACATGGATGACTCTGTGTTGTTTCTATTCAATGTCAAGCTCAAATGAAAGCTCCTCCCCAGCACAATGAACAGTATCTTGAGTTCCTGCCCATACCTTCCCCTGCAGTTTCTCTGTTCCCTACTCCCTACACTGCAATATGACCAGCAAAGTACTGCAAGAGCCCATAACCTCATGCTCATGTCTTCTGATGGTAGGTGAAGGGGCTGGATGGAGACTAGAGAAGTGTCATAATGAAGAGCTGAAGAAAAGTTCCCCTCCATCCATCTCCCTAGAATATACACTTTGGGAGAAAGGAAGAATTAGGAAAACCGATGGTATCACCTTCCCATTTATAACACGTGTACAGTTTTTGTTTCATTAAGGATCAGGCAGTTTTGAACTAAGTTTCAGTGGTTGTGAGTCTCAGATAGGATTAGCATACTGTACTTTAGTTTTTGGCTCACATTATTCCCACAGTTGCTGTTGTATTCATATGTATATGTATATATATGTGGTATGGCGGAATATCACACAGGTAGAGTAACACAATGCAAATTAATTTAATTTTTCTTGTATAAGTTCAAAATTTGTTCTCTTGCCTGAAGTACAAGTTCAGTTTTGGTTGGCCAAAACCAAGGCATGAGAGGAAGCTTGGTCCCTAGAGAGGTTCTAGGGGAACAGCTGTACATTGTCATTTCCAGCTCTGGTAGCTGATGGAGTTTTCTTAGTTTGTGGATACACCACTACCATCCCTGACTCTGATATATTCCTTCCCTTTCCATCTGAAATCCCCTTCTGCCCCCTCCTTAGAACATTCATGAATACATCAAAGAACAACCCAGAAGAGTCTCTCTTTTTCATTATCTTTCTCCCACCTGCAAAGTTTTTCCATACAAGATGTCCTCAAGTTTCACAGATTAGAATAGACTTGCTGGGGTACTTTGAGCCTCTCTGTGTCATTTGCTGATGGCTTGGTACTTGATTTCAGAGAAACAGTCAATTTGTGATCTCTCTGTTGAGTGGTGATTTCAAACTGCTGACCTCTGAGTAGTAGTGGTGGCCCTCAGGTCTTCTGGAAGGCTGCAGCCCATGTTGACTATGAAGGCTCAGGCTTGGGGTGAAGAAGTCCTGGCTAGGAGGCAGGACTCTGTTATGTTGGAGAGATTTACATTATAGGATGCTTCTGCTTGTCCAGGACATGGGCTGCTTATGGTGTTAAGACATATGCAGGAGAAAAGACCTATAGCTGACATAGGGAAGGAAGGAAGTCAGCCTACTGTCACTGACACAAGATGTCTGAGACAAACAATTTAAGAGGAGGAAAAATGTCTTTGGCAACAGTTTCAGTCTATGGTCATGGCTCCTTTTCCTATTGAGTCTGTGGTGAGGCATAGTATGAAGCAGAGGAAACTGCTCACTTCATAATGGTTGGGAAGCAAGAGAAAGTGGGAGGCCAGGATCCCAGTGTCCCCAGCTAATGGTCTTATGACTCACTCGGCCCTACCTGCTAATGCTTCCCCTACTTTTCCACGATGCCAGGTGCTGGGACCAAATCTTCAACAGATTTGCTTTTGGGGGAACACTTCAGCTGCAACCCCTAATAGTCTGGCTGAGATAAATAAGAAGTACACAAAGGAAGATGATAATGCCACGAGGTGGGTCTGGAGAGATGGTGCAGGGCTTAGAACACTTGCTGCTACACCATGTTGATGGAGCTCACATCCCAGCACTCATCTCAGGTGGCTCACAACCACCTGTAACTCCAGCTTTAGGGACTCTAATGTCCTCTTACATTCTCTTATGTCCTTTGTGGCTACCTGAGTGTATACACACACACACACACACACACACACACACACACACACACACATGCACATATGCACACATCTTGAAAAAGCCACTAATACTCTCACTCTCATCAGAGAAATAGCATATATGAGTTTGTGATATATATATATATACACACATATATATATATACACACACATATATATATATATACTACATATACTTATATGCACATATAAGTGTAACAAGTAGTGGAGCTTGAAGTTGGCTCTAGAGACTGCACATTTTCAGTAAATCATCTATAACAAACTTAGGACCTAGGACCCTCCACTCAAGAGCAGTTTGGAGAATCCTTCCCATGGTATTTAGCATCTACTCAGTGACTCCCAACTTTACATGGTATACAGGTGACATAATTCAGTAGGTGCCATATTTGAATTTTGCATTTAGATCTTTTCTTGGGAGAGCTCATGATCTTGTGCTGTTTGCAGTCATCAGCTCTCCCATCTGTTTATCTGGTTATCTCCCCTAACTAGGCTGAAGACACTCTTCAGTCATGGCCAGCATGTAACACAGTGGCTGGCCTGTGTTAGAAGCTACTTAGGTACAGTGAGGGTTGAATGGGTGAGCAGATGGGAGAAAGGGAATTCTGGGCAGATGCTGGGAGGCAGGGCAATCTCACTCAGGTTAGTGTTAGTCATGAAGAAAGTGGGGCAGTGTGAGGAACTTGACCACAGGGAAGTGTAGGAGAAAAGAAGTGAGATGGCTGCGCTGTCACAGAGCTGATCAGTGTCCCCTGCTTATTCCTGGCAGGTGTGAAGGAGGTGACAGGCAGGTCTGACTGAGAAGGAGGGCAGGGTGCAACCCCAGCCCAAGGTAACCCACGGTATGAGCTCCATTTGCTGCTTAGATGTTCTGTGTTGAGGTTTTCTTGCTTGTGAAATGAAGATCCATCCAAGACAAGCCATGTAAATACAGCAAGCACCTTGCCTGGAATGTAGCTGTTGCTGTGATTAAAGTAATTGCAGATGATCCCTGGCTTATGATGATTCTACTTAATGGTTTTTCAACCTCACAGCCCTGGGAAGGCCATACATACTCAGTAGGAAGAGTGTCAAAGTTTGAGTTTCGATCCTTCCCTTAGCTATCAAGATACCTCCTGCAAGGTGAAGTCCCTGGATAGCCTTGAGATCACTAGGAAATCAACTAGTATTCCATGGTACATTGTCAGTAGGCTAGGAAGGTGCATGGACTGGGATATTCAACTCATTTTCAGCTTAGGATACCATCAGCTCATAACGTGTAACCCCATCATCAATGGAGACATGTTACTACATGTCTGCTATGTAGTTGCCTGTATTTTGGCCAGCAGTGCTGAGTAGTACTGATGGTTCAGTCAGTTTGGGTAGCTTTTATATCCTAGAGCAACTTTGTTAAAAAAAAGGTAGAAATTCTAGGAGTCAAGGCTGTGTCTAAGGCCTTCTGTGGAAGCATGTAGCCCCATTGGACCTTTGGGTTTGACTCAGACCTTGTCTCCAGCCTGCCAAGTTCTTGTCTCTCAGTATTGGGACACCGGGGCAAGGTCACCCTGGGCTCCCTGCAGCATCCCTGTACCACTTGGAAATGTGGTCGAATGAAGCAGATCTGATTTTAAATCTAGATTGGGACATTCACATCAGAACTCTGAGACTAAGAACCTGTCCCGATGGTACTTTCACTGGACTGAATTCTAGCAAGACACCAGCCCCTCATCTTTGGTTCTTCACGATGGTGTCTTAGAAGCTGCAGTTTGGAATGTAGCTAGGGCATGGAGAAATGGGCATTTTCCAGGTCTTTACCCCTCCTAGAGTGGGTTGCCTAGCAGGCTTTCTTCTCCATCAAAAAGGTCAGAGGTCAAAGGAAGCAGTACATTTCAGATCACTTGATGAACCAGGCAACACAATTTGCCAGCTTAAGTACTTTAATAGATGAGACCCTCATAAGAGTTCTAATTAAAAATCAATGTGATGTATAATTAAATTCTAATAATCACATATGCTCCAGCCTGTCTCTTTAGCTTTTAGCCCAAGGCAGGGGAGGAGTACAGCTATTGATTAACACAGGAACCCTTTGAGGCTGTCAATATGAGATGTCTCCTATTGACACGAGGGTCATGGGGCTGCTCAAAGCACAACAGAGCCTGAAGGACACTCGGCTGACCCCAGTAAAGGCCTCCATGTGCTCTAACCATGCTGCCCAGCAGGCCAGGGCCTGCTCAGTCTCTAAGATTCCTCATCTTTTCACAGGGTGAACTGCCAGGAGGGAGGCTTAGAGGAAAGGAAGCCTGTAATGCTGCCTGACTCAAGGTGTCGTTTTAGCTTGCCTCTCCCCATTGGACCACAGCAGGCCCTTGTTAATTATTTTCAGTAAGGCTTGTCAAGTACAGAATTAACTGTGCTGAGTCACAATGATTTCAGAACATGCTGATTAAAGACTTCCGTGAAGGCAGCTGGCCTGTCTAGGTGTCTAGCCTCCCGAGCTATCCCAGCACTATTGGGAGAACTCCTATTGGGATTTTTTAATTTCTTTAAAAAGAACATTGACGTTCCTTTGTACACAGTTACAGCAGCCTCCACCAAAATTCTCTAGTAAAGCTTGTGATGGCGACATGTGTAATCCTTTAGCAAGACTGACAGATGTTTGATTTCTGCCTCTCCCTTTGTCTCTTTGATCATCGTCACAATTCAAAGAGGAGAGGTGTGGCATAGTATATGTAGTCCCACTTCACAGACAAGCTTGTCCACATGGAGATAGAGAGAAATAAAGGGTCAGGCCGTGTTCTCCCGCAACAGGAGGCTTTCAGGAGTGCTGACTGTTTGCTCTGTGCCCTGTGCCCTGCGCTCTGCTGTCCTCATGGGACCTCCTGCTAAGACAGTTGCCATGTCAGGCTTCCTGCTCCCAAGTCTCTCTTTCAGAGATAAATTCACTTAATGTATGTTTTTTAAAAATTGACAAGCCTTAATTTGCCCTTTAGATTTGTATCATACGAGGTCTAACATATGCTCATTATAATTTACTTGAATTATGGGTGAGAACAAGGCAGAAGGGCTGTTTGTGCTCAGGATGGACGCCCTGCGCTGCTCTCTCAAGCCTGGGGATTCCTACCTTCCTCCTCTTCTTTCTCTTTTTTTTTCTCTTTCCTCTTCTTCTTCTTCACCCTTTTTTGTTGTAAAAATTTTAATCTCAATCTGGGGTTTCTACCCGGCCTTTGACCATTTAGTTCCTGGATAAAAGCTACACACAACCTTTATACTTATAATAAGCCTTAAACAGCACAACAGTTAGGCAGATATCTACCCTCTATGCTACTAAAATCTATTTCCTATCAATAACCCTGAGTTATTGCTTACTATATTTTATCTGGGCTGCTCTTAGCAGACCTCGGGGCCATGTTTTTCATGACTCACCTAACCCATGACTGCTTCTCTTCCCTTACTCCACCCCTTTCTCTCTCTCCCTCTTGGTTTTCCTCAGACCCAACCCTCAAGCCCAGGAATCCTACCACCTATGTTTCTTCTTCCCAGTTATTAGCTGTTGGCATCTTTATCTACCAATCAGAAATAATTTGGGGGCAAGGTCACATGTGGACTCTCTGAGCAGCCAGGTCTTTAGGGAACATTATTAGCACTAGAATACAAGCAGCATCAGGTCAACACTATCCTTCTTTGTTCTCCTCTCCTATTCCCTGCATCAACTCTATGCCCCTTTCTGCCCTGCCCCGCCCCATGAAAATAAAACAAGTATACTATTTTTCAAAACTAAAGGTGATAACGTTACAAACCCGGCTTTGTGAAAAGCAAGGACTTAGTCAATTTATTTGCTCCATAAAGGCAAATGACTAAAGCCTTCAACCTCAGAGCTCTTTCATAGTATAGGCTGAAGTGTGGAAGATGGACATGACAAAGGGCAATGGATGGTTTTGGTATTTTCACCACCTACACCTTGTGGGGAGACATGGAGAGCAGAGCCTTGGAGCAGACATAAGGGCAGGTAAGTCACCTCTGCTTTTCTTCTTTTTCTCCTATTCCACACGGAGCCAACCAGAAAATCTGTGTTCCATCATTATATATCCCAAATCTGATCCCTTTTGATCATGTCTCAACTAACAACTTGGCTCGTGGTACAAGTCTTATGCTCTTGGATCAGTGCAGTGGCCTCAGTGTTATGCCAGAACCAGCTTGTGAAATCCTAAGGTCTAATTATTAAATTTATGGAAAATTTGCAAATTAGCTGTTAAAGAGCTATTATTAAAAAAAAATAAAGCGCCTGGGGAGATGGCTAAGCTGCTAGACTGCTTGCTGCACAAATGTGAGGACCTGAGTTCAGATTCCCATTGCTCACAAACATGCCAGTCATGGCAGAAGGCACCAAGAGATAGTCTCACCACTGAGGAATCGACGTGGCAAGACCTCTGGTGCTCACTGGTCACTCAGGTTGGTCAAGTCTGTGAGTTCAGTGACAGAGCCTGTCTCAACAAGCTAAAATGTAGAAGCCATGAAAGAAGATTCCTGCCATTGACTTCTGGCCTCCACACATAGGTATATACATGCACACACACGCACGCACATACACACACACACACACACACACACACACACACACACACACATACACACACACACAATTCAACAATGTAGATTTGCTTCCTAATACAATTTGAGTTGGTGTTAGAAAGCTCACTCAATTCTTTGGGCCTGAGGTGGCAAAACAGAATATCATGGTAGTAAGAGCATCTGCCAGAACCTCACGAGGACCAGGACCTCACGAGAGACAAAATGAGACAGAAGGGGGAAGAGGATGTACTATGGCTTTTTAGGGTGTGCCCTCAGTGGCCCATTTTCTACAACTAGGTTCTACTACCTTCCTAGGCTCTCATATGCTGAGGTCACAAATTGGTCAGATTCCTTGGAACCTAATAACTTCCCCAAAGCTTGTCAGGTGGCAAGTCCCCTGTCTCTGAACTTGTGTAAATGTCTCATATTAAAACTGTAAAACAGGCAAATTTTGATATGGGCCACCCCCAGCACAACTTCAGCAGGGGTCATGGAGACCCTTGAAAGGACTGACACACCTACTAAAATTTCAGCTTTGATGGGCAACTTCTAGACTGGTTTTGTACTATACTGAGGCATAGTGCTTATTTTTAAGTCAAGCAATACATATAAACCTACAGCCACTAATGCACCTGTGAACATAAAAACTATCTTCTCTAGTATACTGAGATCATGTATTAAGGCAACATCCAGAAGGTATGAGACACCTGACACAGGTGGGTCTGACTCTTGGTTGACTTTAGCTCTTACTGGTGAATGTCCTGAGGCCAGTGATTTGCCTCCTAAAACCTCAGCTGCTTCTCTAGTTCAATGGGAATGATTTTAGGATTAGATGAGATAATACACACAAGGAGCCTAAGAGGGTCTGGCACACGGTCAACACTGGTGAGTCTACTGCGGTGTCTTCCAGAAACACAGGTCAGGGCCCCTCAGCAGGGATTCGGCTGGCGCTGCCCTGATGTCATTCTTCCCACCAGTTTCAAGCTGGGCTCTTTGCCTGTGGCCAGGGAGTGTATTCCAAAGCATTCCTGTTTGCCAGCTCAGGCCTCAGGCTGCTGGGAACTTGCAGTTTCTTTCATGGAGCTCTTATGTGTGTGACAGGGTGTGCCCAGCTCTTAAAGTACTTTGATGAAAATGCCTTTGTGCTAAAAAGCTCTATAAATACAGAGACTAGACCGGGGCGTGGCATCTCCAGTATACTGCCAGTGTCAGCTGTCATCAAAGGCTCAGGTCAGAGAGAAAATGGAAATGATGGTGATTCTCCAGTTCAGTGACCTCAAAGCACAGATGGCTTTCTCTTTCCAGATCTCCTTTCTCAGTTTCTGGCCTTGGTTGTGCAAGGCAATCCCACCTCTCTTGAGACCAGAACTATGAAAATCTGATTTCAAATATCCTTTAAAATAGGTATCAGTTAATCACTCTATCCTCTATGCCACACCACCCAGAAGCCAGTCCCCCCTGAGTGGGCAGTGCAGAACGTGATTCTCCTACCCTCACACTAACATCATCTACTTCCTTGCCCCTCAGTGAAAATGGTTTCTATCAACCTGCCTTCGGTCATACATTATACATCCTTCCATTCATGCATGCATGCATGCATCCATCCATCCATCCACATTATTAGTTAATCTTTAATAAATGATTAAATACATGCATAGGAATTATGACAGATTATGGAGTGCTGTGATATGCACAGGTCAGAGATAGAAATGTTGGAATAAGATAGGCCATGTGTTCTGGTAGAGATGTACCAGCAGTAGACCAGAAACTCAGGAGGGCTTAGCTAATCTTATTAGGAGGTCTGTGTAGAGGGCCAGTCCCAGAGGAGAAGGATGTGGTTGATAGTGTCTACACAGGCTGTGGACACCTGGGAGAAGGAGGCTGTATTGACACTTTCTGCACACAGTGGTGTTAGCTACAGGCAAACTTCTCATCAACACTTAACCTTAGTGAGTACTCTGATCAGAGGAAGCCTATGGCATTCTCACGGGTCTGAGGCACTGGGGTCCTTGACATGGTCATGTTCATGTCACTAATACACATTCACTCAGGACTTCATCTGCTCCCCACACTGGAGGTACCAAGGAAAAAAAGTTGTGGGTCCTTGAGAAAACAGGCTAAGTTATTTCAATCAAGCAGTGATTGTCCCAAGACATAGCCATGTTGATGGGGAGCAACAGGCAGGGGCACACAGAACTGTTTATCTTGAAGCTAATAAATTCAAAGCTTCCAAACCTGCTCATTTGCACGGAGGTCTTCTAAGGCCCTAATTACCTGTACCTATGTATATTTATATGCATGTATGTGTGTGTACGTGTGTATGTAAAAGGAATAATTTAAGAAGGAATAATCTAAGTTTCTCTTTTTTTCATACTAAATATTTCTGTCAAGTTTCTACTTTCATTGTGGTATGAATGCAAAGAGAGTTATTTCTAGAACAAGCTAAGGGAAGCTTTGGGTGTTCAGTTGGGAGTTGATGAGAAGTTTTTGTGTCCTGCTGTACAGTGAAGTCACTGTGAGACCTTCCTGCTGGAAGCACTCTTATCACATACCACACTGGAAAGCTTCACAGTTGGGTTACAGCATGGAGTAGACATGTCTTAAAGCTCCTGGCATCACCCATTCTTGAGTAATGGCAGAGAGCCTTAAATGTGTGGAGGTGGAGGTGAGTCTATGGGATGTTCCTCACATGATTGAGCTTGGCATTTTTATATTAAGAGGATTGTTTATGGGAAAATCAGACAAAGGTTTTCTTAGATCTGACATTGGTCTCAAAACTATAATTCTATTACCAAGACTGTGTCATGAGGTGAAGAGTTCTGAGACGCCAAATCAGTCCAAACCCTAAAGAAAATTCATCCTGAATTACACAGGAGAAAAGAGAGAACACTTCCCCTTCTTTGTTTAGAAAAACAAAAGATATAAGATTGTCATAAGAAAACATGATCAAAGACACAGCTAAAATGTAGAGAGAAGACAAATATCAGAGGCAGATGCAGGTTTGGGGATGTCTCAACCTCTCCTCTGCCTTTCATCCTGTCTACTGTGGTGAGCTCAGAACATGCTTCTCTTGTCTGTCCCTCTGCCTACCTTCTCCACAACAAAGAGATGGTAAGGTCCAGGTGTGGTGACACACATCTTTCTTTAATCCTAATGTTCAGGAAACAGAGACAAATGAGACTCTGTGAGTTCAAGGACAGCCTCATAAACATAGGGAGTTCAGACCATATGTGTCTGTGTGTGTCTGTGTGTGTGTGTGCGTATATATACGCACACACACACACAGACACCCCCCACACCCCCCCATATATATATATATATATGAGAGAGAGAGACAGAGACAGAGAGTAAATATTTATCTCCCCTGACTCTGAGTCATGAATAGGAATGACTGTAAGCATCAGTGCCAGGGAGCACCCATGGTAGGACACATGCCAAGCACCACATTAGTAATTGTGAGGGTCAGGGTTGACCACCAACTTGACTTGACAGGCTCTGGGAGACACCCTCCAGGCACACTTGGGAGGGAGTGTTTAGATTAAGTTAGTTGAGGTGAGATGATTCACTCTGAAAGTGAGTGGGACCATTTCCTGGTGGTGGCTGGACTTCATAGGGGAAGAAGGAAGCTAAGCCTGAGCACTCACTATTCCAGTCTCCTGACTCCAGATTCAAAGTGACATCATCATACAGACTGGACTCTCAAAGTGTGATTCCAAATGGCTTTACCACAATGGACTGTGAGCCAAAATAAACCCTCTCTCCCTTAAGTTATTTTTTGCAATGCTATTTTAGCATAACAACAGGAAAAGTAACTAAGACAGCTATTTATTTTTAGTACATTAAAATGGTAATATCATACTTTTATACAATGTGCAATAATTAATTTTTTGAGACAAGTCTTCTTGTATTCTAGTCTGGTCTCTAGTTGGCTGTGTGGATAAAAATGACCTTAAACTTGTCATCTTCTTGCCTCCACTGTTCAAGTTCTGGAATTCTCAAAATAATAATTTTTTTTTCTTTTTTTAGTGCATGTGTGTGTGTGTGTGTGTGTGTGTGTGTGTGTGTGTGTGTGTGTGTGTGTTCTGGAAATGTGCAAGTGAATATAGATACTCTCAGAGGCCAGAATATGGTATTGGGGAAGTTACAGACAGTTGTTAGCCTCCCAGTGTGGGTGCTGGGAACTGAACTCAGGACCTTCGTGAAAGCATTGATTACAGGTTCTTAACTGCTGAGCCATCTCTCCAGCTCCTAAGACAGTCATTTAAACAGAGAGGATGATTGTGTGAGCTGGAAGAGCATTCATGTCAGCAGGCAAGAAGGAGAAGGCAGCAGCACAGGACACAAGACAGCTACAACACCATTTGGTTGTCTGTGAGTCAGTCAGTGGGCATTGTGGTTATTTGAAATGCTTCTGAAATGTCCATTATCAATAGCTTCCACTATATCTTAACATTGTCATTTCTGCCACCTTCTCCCTGTGTGCAAGAGAACTGAAAAACCCAATCTCAAATAAATGCTCAAGTGCCTTCCAAGAAAGTCCCTAAGAATCTGGAATACAGAAAACCTTCATTATCAAGATGATGTGGAAAAACATTTGCAAAGTATAATGGAAGTATACCTCAAGAGTAGAGCACAAACTACACATGGAACACACACACACACACACACACACACACACACACACACACACACACACAATTATTTTGAAAACAGAAGGAAAAAAACTCAACATAATTTTTATAAAACCTCTCTCTCTCTCTTAAATTTTGAAATAAAATTTCATTGTATATCCCAGGCTTGTCAAGACTCATGTTTTAAACTTCTGCTGGCCTTAAGTACAGGATCATCCTTTCCTATGCTCTGAAGCTGTGGAAATGCAGGTGACTGCACTGGTCCATGCCTCTCGGGAAGCACTGTTCATCTGATTGATTATCGAGCAATCACTACCTGGGCAGCAATTTTTACTTGCTTGCTGCTTGCTTCATCTCCTACTTACAGATTTGTAAGGATAAAGGCTTCACACAGATTGAGGCCTGATTCTGTACCCTTCTATGTGGGTTGAGTTATTGCCTGGTCCAATGGCCTTGCAAGGACACACTGATGACTTGCGCACGTTGCTTTGTAGACGGACAAATCCGAAGCCAGAGTGAAACAAGATATAGTCAAATCAGCTGATCTGGGGAGTCACAGGCAACAGTCTTGAGTAAGGAACCAAAGGCATCCTATGCAAGGCAGGATTTGGAAACATCTGCTTCAGAAAATTTACATTGTCATCTGAGGTTTCCATCCACTTTGAAAGCCAAAGCCTCTAAACACATTGCTGGCTTTGCTTATGATCAAGTGCCACACCTAGCAACATTTATGGATTTGTTGAAACATAAATTGGTTGTGTCTTAGTTAGAATTTCTATTGCCATAAAACAGCATATCTGTAAGCAGTTTAGGAAGGAAAGGGTTTATTTGGTTTACACTTCCCATCACCATCCATTATTGAAAGTCATCAGGGCAGAAACTCAAACAGAGTAGAGAGCAGAAGGCAGGAGCTGATGTAGAGGCCATGAAGAAGTGCTGCTGACTGGCTTGTTTCCTATGGCTCACTCAGTCTGATTTCTTGTAGCTTTGGATAGCATTGCCCTCCCACATCAATCGTCAAGCAAGAAAATGTAACACAGGCTAATCTGGTGCGGGCTTTTTTCCTCAATTGAGATCCCCTCTTCTTTTTTTGTTTTTCTTATAAAAGACAATTTTTAATTGGACTGGCTTACAGGCTCAGAGGTTCATTCCTTTATTATCAAGGCAGGAACATGGCAGCATCCAAGCAGGTATGGAAATAGAGGAGCTGAGAGTTCTACATCTTGTTCCAAAGGCATACAGGAGAAGGTTGAGTGCCAAAAATATAGGAGTAAGGTCTCAAAGCCCACCATCACAGTGACAAAAATTACACAAGGCCATACCTACTCCAAAATGGTCACATCTAAAAATAGTGCCACTCCCTGGGCCAAATATATTTAAATCACCACATTCCTCTAAGTGGACCACTTAGACTTGTTCAAATACATGAATCTATGAGTCACACTTTACTATAGCATAATGCAAAATATATTTTCCCAATGTCAAAATTCCCCATAATCTATCACAGTCTCATCAATATTTAAATGTCTAAAGTTCAATGTCACTTCTGAGATTCACATAATCTCTTAATGTAATCCCCTAATAAAATCAACATCAATAGGCAAATTGCATGCCCACAACATCACAGCAAGTTCTAAAATGAGTGTAGCCTGCACCAAGTTGGTAGAAAACTGACCAGCCTAGTTGATGAGCACTTTCCATTGTTATGAAGCTGTTGAGTCTTTGTTTCATATGAAGCGCTTGGTTAAGGATGCCCCACAAGAGGGACTTCAGCGGTTAACAGTTGCCTCAGCTCAGACTCCATGTGGTTCTTGACAGATATTTTCAAGTCTGTAAAAAGAAAGCAAACTCTCTTAAAGTTTCAATTAACCATTAAAAGATAATTGTTA
The DNA here is from genome assembly GCA_036184795.1 of Tokudaia tokunoshimensis. Taxonomy (NCBI): domain Eukaryota; kingdom Metazoa; phylum Chordata; class Mammalia; order Rodentia; family Muridae; genus Tokudaia; species Tokudaia tokunoshimensis. The sequence continues at coordinate 55,348,977 of BTHU01000022.1, read as the reverse complement.
TCTGTTTGGTAAAGGATACACTGCACACCAGGATGAATGAATGACCCACACTCTCATCTCAGACTTATCTGTTGTTTAGGATGCTAGAATTTCCTTCCTTGTTATTTGGATGGAGCTGGAGTGTCCTTCTCTATTCAGGAGATTCTTGTGATGTGTGCTTGAAGCTGAAGATGCACATTTCACTTGTGTCTCATTAATCTGTTACTATTGCTTCTTCTTTAGGATGATCTTGAGAAGTCTGAGGTCTGCACTGTTGTTCTCTTTGAGTAGTAGAAAAAGAAGATGCTGGGCTGCCTTCATGCTGTGGCCTTTGCAAGAGCATCCATAGGAGGGCACTTACCTTTCCACTCTAGGATTCCCATACCTTATTTCAGACACCATAGTGCAATCTGGTTGAGATTGTTCCTTTGAGCAGACTGATTCTTTTTCTCTCCTGAGTGTGTCCTCTGTTTTGGTCAACTCTGAGACCCTTTCCTTATCGATCCTGTCATGCAATGTTTTCATTACCTCTTTGCATTCACTCTAAAAAGGACTTGCTCAAATAATGTCTCCAGGATAAATGGCATGTGGCATGAAGGTCTCAGCTTCTTGTGCATTCCTGTCTGTGCGGATTTTCAGGTATTGGCAGTGATTCGTTTTCATGATTGCTCTCATTGGATCAACAGTGTTTGCATCTTCAAGGGCCATCTGGTCCTTTACTGAGCCATCGAGTGTCTTAAAACATCGATTCACTTATATAATTTTGTGGGGACATGGATTGAGCAGCTTGAGAGGTGCATTGGCTGACGAACCTCCCTATAGTAGAAGAGGGGAGAAAAAAACCTGAATTTTATTATTTACTACTGCTTGTATTTGAATAAAACAAGGGTTTTTTTCCCCCTCTTAAATATTAAAGAGCCTGCCTTCTAGTTTATAATCAAGGAAGACCAAAATTCGAAAATTTTGAGAATATACAGCCCTAGGACTTGTTTGCTTTCAATCTAAATCCTCTTGCTTGCTCACCCAGTAAGAATTTGCAAGTCCATATTTCATCTGGAATGATTTGCATATCCCCTCACCATGCATTGTGTAAGTGGGCCCTACTCAAGAATGTGTTCACTGAACGAATATTTACGAGCTGTCCTCTCAGTGGCATATTCTCTTTGTACCCTGAGCATACAGACAGTCCTATCAGGCTTGTCCTTAAAGAACTTGCAAAGTTGCTTAAGGGGGAAAAAAAGGAATGAAAGCATGAAGGAGGGGCCATTTACACATGAACACTACGTGCCAGCATTTCAGCATTTGCAAATTTAATAAGGACTCCCCCTCCCGTGTTAATAGTAAACAACTTTCCAGCCCTGGAGGCTCTGTGCCCTTGCGGAGGCTGGGGAAATGATTCTACCACAAAATATTGGATTAGAAGAAGCTCATTTATGGGTTCCTTGGGTTATAGGAAAAATGTAAGTGCTTCTAGAGTGTATTCTCTTGTATGATCTCAGGGACTCTCTGCCAGTTTCTTTTAAGGAAACAGTAGAGTTTCTCTTAGTTGCTTTTTTTGGGTCTGAAAAGAAGCCAGAATCTACCTCTGTATTTCTGTACTGAATCACCACTATCAAGCACCAGCTCCTCATCTTCCCCTTCCTCCTCCCTCCCCTTCTCCCTGCTCTCCTCCCAACCCTCCTCCAACTTTGTTTCTTCCTCCTCTTTTCTTCATTTCTTTTTTCTTTCTATTCTTTCTCCTCTCTCCCCCACCCCCCCAATCTCTGCAATGTGCTTGTGAGACTAGAGATGGACCCAGGGTTTTATGCATGCCAGGTAAATAATCTGCTGGTGAACCACATCTATTGAAATGTTTAAGGGAATGGAGTAATAAGGCCTGGTAATCAAGAGGTCTGGCTCATAGATTGGCCTTTCTTGCCTCTTATGTGGTTTTTGTTTGGGTAAGTAGTTAAATATGGAAAGAATCACCTTGATGTTTATACCAAACATCCTCAAGAGAGCGGGCAGAAAGGAGGAAAAGGGCTGGGGGTGTATGTAGCTCAGTGGTTGAATGCTTGCATAGCAGGAGCAAGGCCATGGGTTGATCTCCAGCACCACATGCACATAGTCTTAAATGAGAAGGAATTAAGTCTTAAATCTATTGGGATGTTTCCTCTGAACAGAAACACCACTGTCTCTGGCATCTGTGGGCTCTCTGTTGTTCTTCCTCGGTGCCCATAAAGAATCCTAGTATTGATCAGTAACTGATCTGACTACTCTTCTTCAAGCAGTGACATAAAAACCAACTTGAAATAGTTCATTAATTATGCTAACATGTCGAGCCACATGTTTCTACTGTCTGGGAGGGGAAAAAAATCTGAAAACGATTTTTATAGAAAATTAGGACTTTCTGGACCTTCCCCTCTTGAGTAACTGCTGAGGCAACTTAGTGCTCAGTGCTGTCAGATTTCAATCTGTACAGTCATAGCCTGGCTCTAGTGGCCTCTTCCCGGCCGGACTCACTCATGTGTAAGTGTTTGTCCCCTGCAGCAAGCAGTGCAACCAAGGCTTCCAGTGAGTCCTTCATGATCGTATTGCTGATCTGTTCCTTATTTTTCCCCCTGAAACCACATCAACACTAGAATTAACAGCATGAATGGAAATCAGGTTTTCTACCTTTGGGGCTTCCATGAGGGCAGAATTAGAAGAGTGAGGCAGAATTAAAAGAAGAAAGGTAGGCTGTTTTTTTGTTTGTTTGGTTGGTTTTAGAGACAGGGTCTGGGTATGCAGCTCAGACTGGTACCCAGCTTGCAAACTCCCTACCTCAGAATCCCTAGTTATGTGATGAACCATGCCTAGCTAGAAAGGTATATTTTTAAGTTAATAGAGGGTGGCCTCCGTCATAACTGTTCACGAGCCAGGCCACTGTGAGATGTGAGATGTGGAGCGGGGCAGGTGAGGGGCTGCATCATGCTTCAGACCCTGAGGGATGTAAAAATATCTGTGCCAGGTTTGTACGTGGCTCAGAGGCTGGCTTAGAAAGTGTGAGGGGTCTGGGTTTAGTCCAGTCACTTCCAGAATGAAAAAAAAGGAAAGGAAGAAGAGGAGAAGGAAGAGGAAGAAGAGCAGATAAGAAAGAAAGAGAAAGGACTGGGAGAGGAGTTGGGGAGAAGATTTAGGGAGAGGATGGAAGTGAGGGGATGCCAATCCCGGGAAGAGGGAGGTGAGGAGAGAGGAGGAGTCACTTGGCCTCATGGTTTTAGAGGTTTCAGACCATCTTGGGGATCCCTTTGCTCTGTTGGGAGCACATGGCTGGAGCAAACCCATTCACTTCAGGGCAAGGAAAGACCAGGCTCTCCCAGTCCCTGTAGAGTCTATGAACTAAATCCTCATCCAGGTTCTGCGGCCTCCAATAGATCCCTTTCCATTCCCACTCATGCTCAGCCCTGTGGACTCACTGCCCTTCAGGTAGTTACGAAGGTAATGTCAGAGAAGGTTTCATAAGGATAAGGTGGGACACTGGAGCAATATCGTGTTAGTCAAGGTGGAGTTCATGGTTGGGACAGGAGTTGGATCTGGAAGAGGTCGCCTGAGCTGGGGGTTCTTACTAGCACAAGGTTTCCAGGCTCTGGGCATGTGGACTCGGGAACATGGAAACACTCTCAGCCTGTCCCACTGTCCTGGAGGTTCACTGAGAAATCCAAAGCCAAGTGACCCCTGCCTGTTCTGTCCTCTCTCACCAAAACACTAATGTGGGGCTGTGGATTTGATAGCATGTACATCTATCATTTAGTTATGTCATGGCTGCCTGAGGAATCTTTCTGAAGAATCTTAGGTTGATGAAGACTGAGAGCTTTCTATATATTTGTGCATGTGGTATAGGTGTGTGTGTGTGTGTGTGTATGTGTGTGTGTGCATGTGTATGCATGTGTGTATATATATATACATGAGTATGTGTATACATGTGTGTATATGTATATATGCATGTGTATTTGCATATGTGTGCATGTGTGTATGTATGAGTGTGTGTATACATGCTAATGTTTTGTGTGTGTGTGTGTGTGTGTGTGTGTGTGTGTATGCATGTGTGGAAGCCAGAGGCTGACTTAAGATATCTTCCTCTACTACTCTCAACCTTAAGTTCTATGAGAAAACACCTCTTAAGGGACCCAGTGATTTCTGATTGGCTAGACTGGCTAGCAAACAATTTTCACCCCCATCTTCCTGTCTCTACCCCTTCCAATGCTGAGGTTACAGGTATGTGCTGCCGTGCTTTTCACATAGTTGGTATTGAACACGACTCAGGTCCTTAAGTTTGCCTAGCAAGCACGTTATCCACTGAGTCATCTCCCCAGACTCTTAACATTTTAATTTCAAAACTATTCAAGCATCTTGAAAAAACACTTAAAAAGTGTAAGTCACGTTCTCCCTCTTTAAGACGCCACCAATTCACTGTGAGGAGAGCAGACAATCTGCTATCTGCAGCTGCAGCTTTTCACAAAGAAAGGGAGAGGCCAGCAGTGGCATGACCTTCTCTGACTGATGGCTGTGGATCTAGATATCAGGCTAGATGGAATGAAGCATATGTCCCAGCAGCCTGGAATAAATCATGCTTGATAATAGTGCACTTGGTTTGCGCCCCCCTCCTACCCCTGGCTACTCCATAGCCAGAGTTGCTTCCCCTGTTGGGTCAACCAACTGCATGCTCTCATGCAGGCACCTCGGAGGCTGCTGGTGATAGAAACTATATTTTCTTCACTTCATGAAAACCCAGAAGACTGTGGCAAAGAGTCAAGGAGAATGAGTGTGCGCCTTGCCTCCAGTGCTGCTCTTCTGACACTGACCCTGCACTGCGCTGTGCTGAGGAGTGTAAGCTTGGCTGGCTGTGCATCTCCCTCAGCTTCAGGCAGGGCACCCAGGCAGTTCTTTCATTTGCTATGTTTCTCAGACTAAGAGACCTTTGTTGTGTGAGGGAGTTGCTGTCATTGCAAAGCTTGTGTGTTTCCAAAACCCGCACTGAAGTCAAATCCCACACTACGGGAGGAGTAGTACGGCTTCTAGGAGGTAATCAGGCTGGGAAGACTCATCTCTCATGACCGGAAATAACATGTTGATAAAAGGGCTAATGGACTTGCTGGGTAGCCTAGGCAGGTTTCAAACTACCCATCCTCCCCAGGACTGGCGACAGAGGTGCGTGCAACAATGCCTGGCATCAGCATCATAATTGCCATGCAGGCAATCCCAACCATATGTTTCTTCTTAACATTAAATGCTCTATGCAAAAATAATAAAATTATGTCAAAATATAATTTTCTGGGAATATCCAGGATGTGATAGAAGGGGGCTTACTACAGTAGGACCTGCTTCTTAATCCTCCTGCCACATGAGGAAACTCCAAGGAACAGCAAACTGGAGGAGAAAGCAAACAGACCAGACTTTGACTTTTGGTGGACTTCAGCCCTATGGGTGCCAGTGAATGTTAAGAGCATGGGTGGGATCCACAGGGTCCAGACTTGAAGTCATTTATGATTGCTGTGGTGTCCCTTGTACTACTGTGATGCTTGGAGGAGACTGTGGATGCCTTTTCCTGAGCAGGGATGAACAGATGGCTCCTGTTTTTCCTTCCTTCCTTCCTTCCTTCCTTCCTTCCTTCCTTCCTTCCTGCCTGCCTGCCTGCCTGCCTGCCTGCCTTCCTTCCTTCCTTCCTTCCTTCCTGTCTGTCTGTCTGTCTTTTTTCTTTCCTATCTTTCCTTCTTTTCATTCACTCATTTATGGCAGACTACACTCATTCCTTGGGGCAGAAGCTAGCACTCAAAGGGAAGCCACCAGCATACAGTATCAGGGCTCCAGGCCCATCAGGGGCATCAGGACCATTAGAGGAAGCAGGGATTGGTGCTGAGGCAGAAAGATAAGGCAAATCTCAGTAGTAATGGATGACTCCTAAGCACAGGGAAGCAGCCATGCCTGACACTTGACTCAGGCCACAGGCCTCTTCCAACACTGATATTCTGACCCAGTGGTGAATGCCCTCCAAACCATGGGTGTCCCTCCTCTTCTGCTCCATATAGGCCAGACGATGGTGACCTGGGTGAGAGAGGATACCAAGGACTCTGACACCAGGGACCAAGCAGGACAGGAGCTTTTTTATTAGGCATTCATGGAATAAATTGTTTATCTTCTAACTGCCTTGAGTGAACAAGAATTCCCCCTGTCACAGGGTTTACCGTTCAGAAACAATTCAGTCATTAGATACTAGTGACTTAGCAACAGAGGCAAGATGCAGCTGTCTCAAAGTGTTCATCTTTGTGGAGAAGTTAGGGTAGTTGCATGCTGAAGTGAAGGAGAAAAAAGGCTGAATTGTAACACAGTGGGGATGGGAGACAGCCAACTGTGTCTTTCTGAGAAAATATTGGTACTGAGGTATCAAAATTGAGAAACAACTACTTTTTCCAAAAGCTCAGGGCAAAGGCAGAACAAAAGGCAAGTGCCACAGTCCTGCAGCAGGAAGAAGGAAAGAAATAGACTGCCTAGGAGGAAGGTTGAAGGGTGGTGACAGAGTATGGTGAGAGCGATTGGGGGAGTGTGTTACAGGATGGGGACAGAGGAGAGGGGAGCCTCTGGTCTTGTGGAACCTCAGAAGGCAAATTGAAGAGTTTGGGGTTTGTTTTAGGTGGATGGGAAGTGGCCTTGCTACTCTTACCCTAGTCTCAAAAACCAGGAAACTGGCACTGCCCAGGAGCCCCATCCTTCCTCCAAACTTACAGAACCAGCGAATTGATAAGAGTCACATGTACTGTGGTCTGCTTAGTATGACTCAAGACATTGCAGGGGCTCAGATAATGAAAATGTATCTCCTCATGGGAGTCATGTTCTGTAGACATGCAGCCTAGTGCCAGGGAGTCAGCACAGCTGGTTTCTGGTGATGGCCTCCTCCTCCTCTGCAGAATGCTGCTCTCTCACTGTGTAAGGGACAGGGAGGCATGACTCATTACACAACATGCCACTGCCTTTGAGCAGATTTGACATTAGTGATCTCAATGCCAGCATTTGTAGGGGAACTCAGGTTACCCACCTCCCTGAGATGCAAATTCAATTGCTCTGAATATGTCTTCATCGTTCTACCAAATAATTCCATTCTAGAGGGTAATATGTCAGTTCTTGGGTGCTGACCCTCTTCAGAGGCTTATCTTGTGTTGAGTGATCAAAACTAACAAGAAAGGGATGAGGGTACTTCCTAGTCAAAAGAATACTTGGACATCAGTTATTTTGGCAGATATAGGTATGCTATAGTGATCTACTCTTAAATCTGGAAATAGATTTGTAAATATGAAAATCTCTTAGTGTGTGTGTATGTGTGCATGGCTGTGTGTACACGTGTGCAAGTGTGTTATAGCTGCATGGGTGCCTGCATGCGGAGCTCAGAGTATGTCGAGTGTCTTACTCTCTCACTATCTTGTTCTTTTTGAAACAGGGTCTCACACTGAAACTTGAGCAAGGATGACAACCAACAAGCGACCAACCCACTGTGATGCTAGGGTTTCAAGTGTTCATGTGGCCATGCCTGGCTTTTTGCACATGGACGCTGAGATTTGAACTCAGGTCCTCATGTTTATACAGCAAATACTTTCATCCACTGACCTATATCTCCATCCCCAAATTTATCTATTTAGCTTACAAAGTAAAACTTCCCTTGTAGCATTAATATACATACTTCATTTTGGTCAGTTCCCCTTCCACACCTCCCCCACCACTCCCTGTTTATTTTCATTGATGTCTTGTTAACCTCTAGCTAACTGGAGGCTCCCTGCCTACTTCCCTTCGGTAATCTAAAAAGTGCTTTGCAATGTCATTGAATCCCACATATCCAGGCCAAGTGGAATAGTGAATTAAAGAGTAAATAAATACGAAGAAGAATGAGCCCTGAGGGACAGATAGTTTAGCCTCATATGCTAATCATGGCAGAGCAGGGTGCAGGAAACAGGACAGGGCTTGTCAGCAGAACCTCCGTAGTATGGAAGGCAATATGAAATGAGGGGGAGAGAGGAAGGAGGAGGAGGAGGAGGAAGAAGACAATGATGACTTTGTGTAACCTTAAGATAGGTTATGGGCCTTGTATGTCTATTACTACATAGATAAGAAGTTCCACCTTTAATAGGTGGGCTGGAGAGACAGCTCAGATTAAGCGTGCTTGCTGTTCTTCTGGAGGACCCCAGTTCAGTTTCCAGTACCCACAGCAGGCGCCTGTAACTCCAGCTCCAGAGGATCTGAGGTCCTTCCTCTTCTGGCCTCTGTAAGCATCAGTACTCATGTGATAAACACAAATATACCTATAGATAAAAAAGAATAAAAGAAATTTCATATGAACAATTTTAAAATCCAACAGCCTTGGTTGGAGGTGTCTGAAGTTACGTTAGTCAAGTCCCACAGGAATGCCCGGGTGTTAGTGGGTGTCCTCATGGAATCCCACCAGTGAGGGCGAGCTCTCAGAGGGCTGCTGTGAAGTGCAGTGTGAATGCAACAATAAGTCACCAAAGCGGCACTGTTTCTGCTGTGCCTCCATTTTACCTAATTATTTCTGGTATAAACCCCAGTGGAAACAATGCATATTTTGTGATGAAACTCTGGCCAAAATTTTTGGCCCTCAGACAAGAGGGAAACTTTGGCAAGAGCTCCAGTATAAAACTGTGGTATGTAAGTTCCCATGTACATAAAATGAAGAATTAATGTGCCCCACCATGCCAAGAGAACACTACTTAATATTTGTGCATTTTCTATTAGAAAGAAACTTGCATGGAGGAAAACTGATTTCCCGTTCAGTTCAAAAATGTTGTTTCCAGAATTATCAGGTACAAATCATTTCAGAGCATGCTGTTTCCAAATTCACCTAAACAACTATTGAGGGCCACTATTTGAGTCAATAAATATTGTTCCTTTTAAAAGAACACAGATAGGAGGGCAATATAATAGTATTGTGTCCCTGAGGACAAAACACCATTTTTCCCCATATTTCCAGGATGAAGGTGTTGGTTTTGAAGGTAACTGGAGATAAGATAGCGCCTTAAACTTCTCAGATTTCTCTAACTTAGGGTTAAGACTGTACTTTTATTTTGAGGTATCCCATTAAACTATTCTGTAGCCAGGTCTTGGGCACACCAATTTTCCTCAGTGCCAGCCAACTTGCTTCCTGTGCCACATAACTGGGCCCTATGTGCTGGCTAGTTTTATATCAACTTGACCATGCTAAAGACATTTGGGAAGAGGTAATCTCAACTGAAAAAAATACCCACACTAGATTGGCTTGTGGGACATCATCTTGATTAATGATTGATGTGGGAGGGCCCTGTTCACTGTGGGTGGTGCCACCCCTGGGCTGGTGGTCCTGAGTGCTATGAGAAAGCAGGCTGAGTAAGTCCTGGGGAAGAACCAGTAAGCAGCATCCCTCTGAGGTGTCAGATAGGGAAGTGAACCACGGGATTCACCTTCCTGGTTTTCTTATTGCTTCTCTGTGAGTTCAAGTCCCCACCCTACTCCCACCCCACCCCTCTACACCAACCTCAGGGCCTCCATCTGCCTTAGTTCCAGCCTCCAGATTCCTGCCTTGAGTTCCTGCCCTAACTTCCCTTCTTAATGAACTGTTATCTGCTAGTGTAAGTTGAAATAAACTCCTCCTCAACTTGCTTTTGGTCATTGTGGTTTATCACAGCAATAGAAGCATAGATATATTCTCTATTTCTATAATTTTGTCATTAAAGAATGTCATGCAATTGTAACTGTCTCTACTTGACTTCTTTTCCACTAAGTTTAATGTTGTAGATATCTTCCTTTGCTATTTGTTCAATGATTGCTTATCTCATTTGATTTTTCATGGGAAGTCTTGGTATGTATCTGAGTCTGGCCACACCCTGAAACAGGCAATCCTTTTCACTTCACCCTCTAAGACTTGGAATTAGAGACTTGTGCAGGACACTCAGCTCTAAATCATCCCTTTTTATCCCCAAGTAGTATTCCATAGTATGTTAACTATATGCATTCTCTCTCTCTCTCTCTCTCTCTCTCTCTCTCTCTCTCTCTCTCTCTCTCTCTCTCTCTCTCTCTGTGAGTGTGTGTGTGTGTGTGTGTGTGTGTGTGTGTAGAGATGGAACCCAGGACTTTGTGCATGTGAATCAAGGACTCTACCATGCAACTGTGTTACCAGCTGTAGGTCTTGTAATACTATTATAAATAAAGTAGCTACAAACATTGGTGTGCCTTTTTTTCTTTTCTTTTTTTTTTTGCATGCATTCAGGTTCTTCTCGGAGCTAAATTTCCAGGAACACAGATGCTGGTCTCTAGGGCAACTATATGTTCCAACTGTCAAGAACTTGTCAAACTATTTTCTGTATACTTTTATGTCCTGACTGACAAAGTCTGAGTGACTCAGTTTCCCTAAATCTTTGCCAGCATTTGCTGCTGTTGCTTTTTGATAAATTATTTCTCTGCCAGTGAAATGAGCCATTTCTAGCCACATTAGATTATATTAAATGCAGGTTTATTGGGAAATTGCTCTTGGGTGAGTTCACTGGCCTCAAGGCCAGAGGCCAGAGAGAAGTTACTATGGGGAGAGAGGAGGTGGGAGAGAGAGAAGAGGAGGAGAAGACAGAGAAGGGGGCGAGGGGACCAAAATGTCTGGATTACATAGGGGAAAGCCTCTGGGGGAAGGGCAGCCCAGCCCCAGGGCTGGAAAGTTCAGTATGCCAGGTAGGGACTGAGGCATGCTGGGAGAACCTGGAGGCCAGGTCTGCTTTAACACGTTAGATATGCACCTTATCTCTTGTCCTGGGGTCTGGAACCAAACACTGTTGTTTGTTTTGTTTGTTTGTTTTGTTTGATTGTTGTTTGTTTTATGTATGTTGGGAAAATAGTGTTATCTCATTATAGTTTCAATTTTCATTCTTCATGATGTTGACTATTTTTGCGGACCCATTTATCAAGTAGCACTGTCTCCCGCAATGTCTGCATGCCCTTTGCCACGCTCTCACTGGGTGAGCTGAGGGTCTGGTTTTGTTTTGCTTTGTACTATGACAGTTTAATTATTCCACTCTCATTTGTTGAAAAGATTATTTTTCAAATATGAAATGGCTTTCATACCTCTATCAAATTTTTGCTGCCAGCACTCCTTTGGACTGTTTCGAGGCTCTCTCTTCTGGTTCCTTGACTAGCCTGACTGTTCTTCGAACAGTATCCTGACTTGATTACTGGAGCTGTAGAGATTGTCTGGGAGTTAAGATAACTAATTTTGTTCATGCTTTTTCAGAGTTGTTTCTGCTTACTTGCTCCCTTGTCTGCCAACATAAGTTTCACAGACAGGCTGTCTGTGTTTATCCAAACCTTACTGGGGTTTCAATGGAAAACAGTTAACTCTGTATATTTATTTGAGAAGAATTCACATCTTTTCTATGTGAAGATTGTCAAGGCTAGGGATGTAGCTCACTTGTAAAGTGCTTGTTGCATTGTCACAAAGAAAGACAGGAAGGCAGGGAGGGAGGGAGGGAGGGAGGGAGGGTGGGAGGGAGGGAGAGAGAGAGAGAGAGAGAGAGAGAGAGAGAGAGAGAGAGAGAGAGAGAGAGAGAGCCAGACAAACTAAAGACCGACAGAGTTCCAAGCCATCAAGCCATGGATATTGTGTGTGTCTCTATCCTTTGGATGTTACTTAGGTCTCTCAGCAGCATTTTGGTGTTTTTTATCACATAAAATTGTATACACATTTTGTTAGCTTTATACCAAAGTGTTTTCAGTTTTTGAGAAGTTATAAATTATATTCCATTTTCACTTCTAAGTTCTGCCTAGATATATTGCTGATATATCCCATTTATTTTGTTTATTTATCCTTTATCATATTAGCTTGTGGATATCATTTATTAGCTAAAAGAAGGTGTGCTAGTTAGTTTTTTTAAAGCATTATTTTAGATTAAAAGGTGTGTGTGCATGCGCGCACATGCACAGGTGCCTTGAAGGTCAAAAGAACACACTTGAACTTCTGCATGTAGGGTGTTAGTGTTGTCTTCTTTTCTCAAGAGACCTCCCAGACCCACTGGTGTGGAAGTCCTCCTAAGCCTTACCCATTAGAGGACTCTCCTGAGTGCTGGTCTCCATCCCAGCTCAAAACCAACCACAGAAGTCAAGGAAAGCCAGACAGATTCTCTGCAGCCTACAGCTAAAGTTTGGTTTGTGATGTTTGCTTGCCTTCACTGTGCGGGTGGGTTTTCTCCATTTGTTGGAGGCTCATTTTCCTAGTCTTTTTTTCTCATCTTCCTTTTGAAACTCTTCCGGTGGGGGTGAGCACAATCACAATAGTGGAGGGAGGCAGCCACGGCTGTACATGCTGTGGGAAAGCCCCTGACCTGGGCAGTGCCCAGTTGTTTCTGCATGCCCATGTTATAACACCACAGACATCTGCTTCTGACTAGTGCCACAAGGTGTGCCACATCAGGGCTGATAGTTATTCTTATGAGCAGTTGCGTGGTCTCCCCATGGGGTGTTTTATATAATTTTAAAGGAAAGCAGTCTTAGTTTACTTTAATCTGAAGACTCTTATATACTCCTGGCTCTGAGAGAAATGGTTAAATTTGTCACTATGGTTACTAATATTTGCCCAGCTGTTCAAAGATGTATTATTGAAATTTTTAAAATTAATGTTTATCTACTTATTTTGTGTATGTTAGGACACATGTCACAGAGCATGTATAGATGTCAGAGGACGACATGCAGTCTTTCTATTATGTAGGTACTGCGAATCCCAATTCAGGTTGTCAGGCTTGGTGACATCTTGCTGGCCATTGATTGCCATCTTAAAAAAAACCAAGCAAACAAAACATTAAGGGAGACAGAATCTCTGGCATTAGGTAGAAATTTAAAGGGGTTATTTCCATTTTGCTGAGCTAACAGTATGAGAGCTTGGTACAGGTCACTGTGGCAGACCCGAGTGTCACTGAGATGTAAGGTCCAGGCAAAGGTGTCTCCACTAGGAAGTCACAAATACTATTTGGTGCATGCTGAATTCTGTAGAAGCTTATAGAACAGAAGTTTGTATCCGTTGGGACCAGAAGAAAAACATCTGAATTATATACAATTAAAGTTGCTGCTTTGCATCATGAGGTTAGGAGCAAGGCAGTACTTACTTTTAAAGGATTTTTTTTTTGAGACAGGGTCTCACTATGAAATGCTAGCTTGGAATATACTAAGTAGACCAGGATGGCCTTGAACTCTAGAAATTTGGTATGCTGCCTTTGCCTTCTAAGTGCTTGAATTAAAGGCATGGAACACCACACCCACTGTTTTAAAAAGGTACATTTTTATTAGGGAAGGCACAATATCTTCTGGCCAGAGTGACATTGCAGGGTTAAGAGGAAATTCAGTGAGTGATGTGCCTGTCAAACAGACCTGGGGACCTGAGTTTTTATCCCCAGCACCCATGGTAATAAACCAGATGCACAGACTTGTGCCTGTAATTCCGGCGCTATAGAGCTAAGGTCTCTAACAGGAGGATTCCTGGGGATTGCTGGCTACTGACTTTTCCCAAATCGACTAGTTCCAGGTTCAGCAAAACACCCTATATGCTAAATACAGATGGAAGAGTCATAGGAGGGACTGACATTGACCTCTGGTTTCCATATATGCATGTGCATGCAAACACACATACCTGCACATGAACACACACACACACACACACACACACACACATACACTGGCATCCACCCATTTACCAGGTGGTGAGATCTTTAAGCAAGCTCATGCTTATGGGTTCTTGGGTGGATTCACACCTCTGGGACAGCGAAGAAAAGGGTGCTTTCTCAGATAAACAGTCTGTTTGTCTATATATCTTTACCTGCAGCAGATAGCATGCCATTATAAGATTAGCACAAACACAGTTCTTACAGGCAACTTTGTTTCTCCTAGTCAAGACATCCCATTTCCGGAGAAACAGTATCTATTGTCTATTCAAAGTGTTTAAAGGCAGAGCCAGTTTGTTCAGCCACAACTTGTTCCTGTAGAAGTACTAAGACACAATCGCTGAAGTTCACAAAGGAAAAGTTCAGAAAAGGCAGATACGAAGGAGAAAAAAAACAAGATGGAAGAGAAAGGAAATGAAAGAGATGGCTATCACTCAACTTGGATGAGGACAGTATGCATGTCTCCTGAGAAAGCAGGCAAGCTGTGCTCTCCTAGAAAATGTGAACATCCTTCTAACGGCGACTGCCTTCTCAGCATAAAGGGCCTTTCAGTGGGTCTGCCTAGTTACCTTATCCATACCTGGGGGAATCCAGTCATGGAAGTGAATATGACCCTCACAGACAGCTATCTTCTGGTTCACAGTGATGGTTACCTATTCAGGGTCACATCTTCTTTTGTTATTTGTGTTGTCTTCCTCCTTAGGACAGGGCCATAGGCTGGGCTGTGGCTCGACAGTGCCTCACCTTAGCCTGTGTGAAGCCCTAGGTTCCAACTCCACACTATGTGGAACTGTGTAGGAGCCGAGAGTCAGTGTCTGTTCTCCAACGTGGTGCCCTTTACCCCAGTAAGTGCCCCCGAATGCATCTGATAGGTGATGGTTAGAATCAGATGATGGAGACAAAGTAAAAAGCTCAAAGAAAGAGAAAAATAAACCAATCCATCATTTATAAATCCAACATTAATGCCGGGCAGTGGTGGCACATGCCTTTAATCCCAGCACTTGGGAAGCAGAGGCAGGCGGATTTCTGAGTTCTAGTCCAGCCTAGTCTACAGAGTGAGTTCCAGGACAGCCAGGGCTATACAGAGAAACCCTGTCTCAAAAAAACCAAAAAATAAATTAAATAAAAAACAGTAAATAACTAAGTAAGTAAGTAAGTAAGTAAATCCAACATTAAAGAAACAGATTGCTAGAATTATAGTGTGCTTTACTCTGTCCTTTGGGGGCCCATGTTCTAGAATGCATCCATAAAGCAGTACAAAACTATCACCATGTTCCATTTCACTGGGTGATCATTGCTGTTTACTGGCAAACAGGAATGTATGTCACATCATAAGGTCAACTGAAATGTGGTGATCATATCTATGTTTCAGAGAGTAACTGGGAAGACGAGATGGTTTTAAAGAAATGATGGCAGAAACCTTACCTACCTTGCCTCAATCTTCTCAGCCTATCCTTCTACTATACAACGTTTCATTCACTGACTGTTATTAGCTGACAATAGAGGAGTCAACTCCAAAACTGTCAATTGCTTAGTCCAATTTGGGTAATAAAACCATTCTATGAATTGAAATATAGTTTACTTTGAAAAGAAACCATGCTTCCCTGGAGACAGCTAAATGGCTTGAGAAAAAATGGTTGTATGATTTGCCTCTTTATTGCAACATTATATCCTGGAAAAGCACACTTAATTATATTTGGTTTGCTGGAAAGCCTTTTCCGGTGTAAAGTGCTATTAACAAAAAGTTGCAGGAGAAGTTGTGTAGAAGTCTGGGTTCTGAGAGTTGGTAGGTCAGGCCTACAGTGCAACAGAGCAACCCCGAAAGGCACTACTTTTCTTCGCCTTTCAATTCAGCTGCCAATTCTGTTACTTTACAAAGTCAAACATGCAACTGTTCAGAAGTTGCACTATCCCACACTTAGTTTAGATAACATATGTTAGTCACAAAGGTGTTGAGGTTTGGATTTTTTTTTTTTTTAATTGTAAACTGCTGAGCCAGCAAGATGGCTCAGTGGACAAAAGCACTTGCTGCCAAGTCTGGCAACCTGAGTTTGATCCTTGGCACGTACATGGTGGAGATGAGCTGACTCACGCAAGTTGTCCTTTGACCTACACACAAGTGTTGTGGTGTGAGTGCCACACACATACACAGGTTTGTGTTCATATATGTACACATCCTCTACACCGACACAAAGCAGAGGTAAAAACAAATCCATTAATTTGAAAAGTGGTCCTTTCATCCGTTTGGCTTCTGTTTACAGTAGTGAGTATGGAGCCTGCTTAGCACTTAGTCCACATTTCTACACGAAGAAGCTTCCAGGAGTCTAAAAATGTATCACTGCCGTGAACAACATATTCAGGAAGAGGCAGGGCCACTTGCTGCTGGTATTTCTCTTCCTTGCTGTTCAGAGAAATCCCCTCTTCTGGCCACCATCACTCATTTAGGCAGCTTTAGAGGAAATTTTTCTTAGGAAATAGAGGTGGTGGGTGTGGTGCCCCAGTTCTTTTCGACTGCAGAGGTCCACACACATGCGTATTTCAGCCCCATTTTGATCTGGATCCAGTTCTGGTCTGTGTTAGAAACTGGATGGTTGCATGGGAGAATCTAGGAATGCTGTGGTAATTTTGTATGTATATCAGTTAGCCTTCTGAAACTGTAAGAGAATCCTAGAGTTCAATTCCCTTATAAAGAGGAAACATTTTTGTTGCCTAATAGGTTTGGAGATTTCATTGTGATATTGATTGGCATTTTACTTTGGGCCTGAAATGAGGCAGTTCATCATGGTAGGATCCTGTCGAGAAGTAACAAAAACCTCACAACTCATGTTGAGGAAGAAGGAGAAGGAGGAGGAGGAGGAGAATCAGAAGAATCAGAATCAGAAGTAGTAGCAGCAAGAGGAAGAGAAAGAGGAGGAGGAGGAGGAGGAACAGGAGGAGGAGGAGGAGGAGGAGGAAGAAGAAGAAGAAGAAGAAGAAGAAGAAGAAGGACAAGAACAAGAAGAACAAGAGGAGGAGGAAGAGAGAGAGAGAGAGAGAGAGAGAGAGAGAGAGAGAGAGAGAGAGAGAGAGAGAGAGAGAGAGAAACTGATTCACACACCTAGGGACCCAATCTCTTCAATGATATACCACAGTGACTTAAGGACATCCCATAAAACCACTTGCTCTAATGTCTCCAGCATCTCTAATGGAACCCCTTTGGGGATTGAGCCTTTAACATGTGGAGAAACACTTCAGATCCAGGCTAGAGTGGTCATGTCTGCTCACAAAAAACAAACAAACATACAAACAAACAAACCCTACCTACTTATTTGAGAGATCTGAGGAGCACGCTTAGGTACTGAAGGCACTGACCTAGTCTCTGCTCTGATCCCATCATGGGGCCATTAGCCATGCTCCTCACTAGGGACATCTCTTGTCTGTGGGATCCCCTGAGACACATTCTATCCTGGTGCCCTAATAACACCAAACTTCCCACAGAGTATTTGTCCGATTTTGAACATAAGAAAATTAAATATATTTGTTCTGTTGAATGTAAGAAAAGAGTAGAGAGTAAGGAGACTTTAAAGACACTTTCTGTCACGACTACATATTTATTTCTAGACAAAGATTTGAGGCACAGAAATATGTTAGCCATAACGGGTGTTTATGACAAAAATATTAGTATTATGGACAGATGGGGAAATGTACAATTGTCTTCAATACCCTCCTTACATTAAAAAATAATAAATCAAAGCAAAAATACCAATGCTCTTGTGGTTCCCTGTCCTTTGTCTTTTTCCTCATAAAAATTGTGACTTGTATTATCTAATTTTATACTTAAATGGATTCTGGGTAAGTATAAATCAATGAATTATAATTAAGTATTAGATATACAGTACGTCTGGACTCTTTGCAATCAACAGAAACTGACTCCGGCTTAACCAGAAAGGACATTTATGGACCAGGAAGAAGCTGGGGTGGGGGAGCACTTGCCATTCGGGTGTGAGGACTGAGTTTGAATAGCCCTCTTCCACAAGCAGCTAGACTTGGTCAAGCACACACCTGTAATCCCACCACTGCGGTGAAATGGGAGGCAGAGACAGCACAGTCCCTGGAAGCTCAGAGGCAAGCTAGGCTCCCGTGCTACAGAGAATAAAGAGACCTTGGCTTCAACAAAGTAAGAGTCAAGGACTGACAACTGAGGCTGTTCGCCATACACACATATCCGCACTTACACAAATACAATGTGTGTGTGTGTGTGTGTATGTGTGTGTGTGTAATCTTTAGGAGATATTTGGGGCTGGAAAGATGGATCAATGGTTAAGAAAGAGTGCTTGTCACTCTTGCAATGGACATGAATTTAGTTCTCAGCTCTGACACCCTCTTCTGGCTTCCTATAACACACACACACACACACACACACACACACACACACACACACACACACACACACTTTTTAAAATAAAAAAAAATTGAATTCTAAAAAAAATTGTTGGAATCACACTGGGAAGGGCCCAGATTCAAAGGGAAAACTGGAGGGACCTGCTGGAAATTCACAAAAATAAAGGCAGCTCTTAGGATTAAAAGGGAAGTAAGGGCAAAAGAAGCAAATACAGGTAAGTTAGAAAAAAAATAGTGAGCCCTGTTGCATGTAATTTTAAAAGGCCACGCTATCACCTGCTCAGGGTGCACTCTCAGCTTGGCTCGGAGAACTCGCACTCGCTGCCTCCCGTCCCACTCCCGACTTAGCTCGGCCAATGGCCAGCTGGTTCTCGGACCACCCCCCCCCCAGTAGCTGTGATTGGTCGCTCCTCCAATCCCTCATGGCTAGCTCAGCCCAACCTCTAATAACCGCCCAGGCTGTGCTCTTTCTCCTGCCTGTCTGAGTCACTGCGGATGGAAAACACCAGGCAGCCTTAATATCTTAAAACTAGCCGGTTAACTCAATGGCTGGGCAAAGATTTTCCTATCCTAATCTAACAGTAGCCTTTTCCATCATCGTTGGCCTCCGCCAGTGATGTAGGCTACGTACTATAGGTTTCCCGAGAGACCTTTATGTCTGCTGCTTCCTATCTGTTTGCCGGGTCCAAATCTCTAATCTTCTCTGAGGCCGCGGTTATGTTAGAGGCAGACCTAAGCCCCACCAAGTGGATACCCTATAGTATGTGGGCTGCAGGAAGGGCCTGAGCTATTATCCAGTGACCAGATAAGGCTGAGGTGCCCTGAAGGGGAATTTCAGTAAGAGGAGGTAGGGACCCACCCTAAGGGCTAGGAGATGCTGAGCAGTTTCTTGGCCCCTTGAACCTCTATGTCCTTGTCTGTAAATAAGCCATCTTTACAATGAGATGTCAGTGGCTGTGGTAGAAATTCCTGTGTATAGAATCCCTCAGACTGTGAGATGGAACTGTTCCCAGAGGACAGTTTCCCCAGCCCCTGAGGCACAAGAACTCAGGTGGTTGGGCCAGTACTCTGATAGGAACAGCATCCCCGTCCGAGCCTTGGGTTCCTTCTCTATACAGCTGGTACTGAGCTCCGCGATTCCTCAGGAAGTCCTTTGTAGAGGACCTCCTTGGGATTTAGTAGCATTCAAGAATGAGACTCTTTGGGCGACCTGGAATCAATGTAGGCTTTCACTGTTCTGACCTGACAGGGATTGGGGGAGGGAAATCATGCAGCTTCCAGCCTGGGAAGACACTCTCTGGTGATGTGGCAGGGTCGTCTGCAGAGAAGCCACTGTGTCCTCAGCACACTCACTGTCCCCATGCCTGCCTCCTTCTCTGTGAGTGCCGTCCAGTGCTTTCTAATGAGTAGAGCTGAGGAACCAGGCAGCTCCCCATGTGACCCTACTGACCTGTGCTCTACTGTTTCCTCCTGATATTAAGTAATGGGTTCAAGGTGCCACATGCAGGACTGTCACTTCATTCCCATGTGTGACATTTCCACTTCCAAGTCAGAGGCCTTTCTTTGCCTAGTAGGTGCCTCAAGGCAAAGTTGAAAGTTCATCCTGGACTTGGCACAAATCACCAAAGGGAATCCTCACAGCTGGAAAATCTTGTTTGCAGCGTGTTCTTGACCAGGTCTACTCATATTCATTCTCCCCTCTCCTCTTTTGTTTTTGTTTTCTGAGGCAAGATCTTGCTCTATAGATCAAACTGGCCTCAAGGGCATGACAATCCTCTTGCCTCCTCCCCCAAGTCCTGGAATAACAAGTCAGTCACCATGCTAGGTCTGTATAAGTCACCATGCTAGGTCTGTATAAGTCACCATGCTAGGTCTGTATAAGTCACCATGCTAGGTTTGTATAAGTCACCATGTTAGGTCTGTATAAGTCACCATGCTAGGTCTGTATAAGTCACCATGCTAGGTCTGTATAAGTCACCATGCTAGGTTTGTATAAGTCACCATGCTAGGTCTGTATAAGTCACCATGCTAGGTCTGTATAAGTCACCATGCTAGGTCTGTATAAGTCATTTCAACTTCTGGCTACTCCTCTGACCCTTGTCTTAACAGTTGAAAGAATTCAAAGGGTTAGAGTGAATAGTGCTGACTGCTTTTATTTATAGAGAATAAAGGAAAGAAACGAGGAAAAGAAGGAGAGGGGAAGGGTATAGGGCAAGTGGGATGTGCTACCAGATCAACTTAAGAACTGCAGAGGTTGAGAGGGCTCAAACCCAGGGAATCTTAGAGATCTGAGAATGGCAGGAATGGAACGTTCCCTATCTATCTCTGTACCTGCTCTGGAACAAGTAACCATGACACCCTACTGAGAAGACCACAGGAAGTCAATCACATAGCACAGCACCTAGAATTCTTCTCCATGCTAATGAGGTATCTAGATAGCCTTAGCCATCAGCCAACGGTCTTCCCTTCCTGGATATTCTTATGCTCTTCCTCCAAAAGTTTATAATTCCTGGTTCACCCTGAATAAAGTGTATGCATTCACATCCACCCCTAAAAATGCAATATGAACAAGCAAGGGTTGTCTCAGAGAGCTGCGTTACTAAAAAGCACCACGGGGAAGGCCTTTGCCTAAAAGAACCCTGACTAAGACTCCCTAAAAAGGCTTTTCTCTTCTGCAGAACTCAGCACTGGCTCTCAAATGGACTAGACCCTGCTCTTCTCTGACTCCGTGTAGCAGTCATTGCCCTGCCTTAGAGTAGGCCAGCCTGCTGGCAGTATTTAGACACTCCCCACCCTCTACCCCCACCCCTGCAGAGAGGCAGAATACAGTACCACAGAAAGAGGGGTGAGAGTAGGAATGAGAGGGGTGAGGAGGGAAAAAGGAAGAGAGGGAAGGATCAAGGAAGGGTGGATTTCAGAGAACACATCAGGTTCAAGTTTCTTAGACAAAAGTAATATTAGTAAGTGTAATGCTGTGTTAATTCCGTCTGAATCCACACAGGGTGTCCCTGTTGCTACACAGGGGTCTCCTTGGCAACCATTTCCTCCACTTCATCCTTCTTCCTTGTGCTCTCAGCTTCTCAGACACACATGTGTCATGCTAGAACAGGGATGCTTTATTTTAAAATGGCATTGCTTTGAGAGCTGACTTTAGAAACTTGGCAGAGGTGTACTGGTATGCTCTACTTGGAACAGAGCTACCAAATAATAAGGTTGTAGAGTTTACGAGTGTCATTCATGGTTAGAGCATGAGGTTGGTTCTTGAGTTAAAACAAGACAGAAATGTGCTGAAGTCGAGGTTTGGTCTTTTGCTTGCACTGTAATGCTGAATTTTGGCTCCCAAGGCCTGGTTGCTCCCAGGGAGAAGAGAATCCGCATGTACAGAAATGATGCTATGTAACACCCCCATCTCACAAGTTATTACCTATTGGTTAAATAAAGATGTCAGAAGCTAATAGCTGGGCAGAAGAGACATAGGTGGTGTTTAGGATTCCCCGGCTTGGTTTCTGAGAGGAACCACGAAGGGAGACAGAAGGTAGAGAGAGGAAGGTAAGTCATGGGATAGGTGAGTCATGAAAGCATGGCCATGATGGCTGGCCAACTGAAGTTAAGAGAGCTGCCCAGATAAAACATGGCAAATTATAACTCAGGGTTATTGATGGAGAAAGAGATTATAATCTCTTTTTTTTTCCAGATACCTGCCCAGCTCTAGTGCTGACTAAGTCTTATTATAAATGTAAAGGTGGCATTTTTTTTGTTTGTTTTTTTGTTTTTTTTTTTAAATCTGGGAACCAAATAATCAAAGACAGGGTAGAAACCCCCGACTGAGATTAAATATTTTCTACAACATGCTAAAACGTTCTGTCTCAGGTATGCAGGCTTCGGAAGGGCTCTGTTCTGTGCTAACATCTTCACGTAGACTGTACTCTGCTCCGTGTGACTCATTGTTCAAGCTTTGTAGCCTCTGCTCTGTCAGGAGGGAGGATAACTATCTCACCATCCTGTCTGTCTCCCCAAAGCCCCAATCCAAGCTCTAGGCAGTGCAAGACCACTCTTCTGTGTGGCTCAGTCTACCCAAGGCATCTCCTATAAACAGAATCATACAATGTTGGTTTTGTTTTTGTTGTAGACTGGCTTCTTTCACTTTATCACCATGTTTTCAAGGTTTAGCTGCTCTGTAGCATGTATCAGTACTTAATTTCTTTTTCATGACTAAATAATATTCCATTGTATGACTATGCTACAGTTTTTAATGCATTTATGACTTGATGGACCTTAGGTAGGTAATGTGTTATTGCTATTATAAACAATGGAAAGATGATCATACAAAAAATTGCTGATATAACTCGTTCTCCATATTGAGTGTCTCAGGTGATATAAAGACAATTTAACTCATTCAGAAACTGTGCTATTGTGATCATTCTTTGACACACAACCCCAATCTCAACTTAATTCTAAGAACAGGCAAATTCATTAAACATGCTAAATACTAGTAACTTGATTCCAGGCACTGCTCTGCATTTGTGAATGCTAAATAGCATATTTGGGAGTACTTCAGAGGTGTGTTGATATATTTAAAAAATTGTGTGTGTGTATGTGTGTGTGCAAGCACGTGTATGTGGAGATCAAAGGTCCATGTCAAGTGTCATCCACTGTTATTATTATTATTTATTTATTTATTTATTTTTTTTTGGAGACAGGGCCCTCACTGAACCCAGAGTTCACTTACTGATTCAACTGGCTGGCCAGTGAGCTCTGAAGATGTACTTGCCTCTGATTTCTTGTGCTTGAATTACATTGCTGCGCCAGACTTTTCTTCCTCTCTCTCTCTCTCTCTCTCTCTCTCTCTCTCTCTCTCTCTCTCTCTCTCTCTCTTTCTCTCTCTCTCTCTCTCTCCCCCTCTCTCTCTCTCCTTGTAAATGTGGTTTTTGGGGATCTGAACTTACCTCTTTTGTGTTCTTGAGACAAGCACTTCACTGACAGAGCCATCTTTCCAGTCCATATGTTGGGATGCCTTTATTGATAGATATATTCCAAGAGCACAGACCCATATCAGTAAACTTGGTATTCAGAAAACGCATTAGTCAATGAGTAGAAGTTCCTCATCACAGCCCTGTGAGTAAGTGAGTTTATTGCTGAGGAAACTGAAAGTCTAGGAATCCAAGTGACCATCATCAGACATTGTTGGGTGTGAAGGAGCAGGCATAGGGCAGAGCCTAGTGTAGGCTCTAGAAATTATGGTGCTGGAAACAGCAGCAAGTCCCTTGTTTCCTTCTGACCTGCTCCAGGAATCTGATGCCTCAGAACTACTGATCTCTGCTCAGCCACACCTCTATTCCAGTACATTCCTTGCTTTGACTTTTGCTTCTGTCTCTGCTGACTCCATTGGCAGCCCTCACCAGCATTACTTTCTCTCCACTTCCTCTTTCTGGCACATATTAAATTCCGGTCACTGTTCAGTGTCCAGATGATATTCACCTTTCCCCAAGCCCAGACTGCTTCTGCCAGATAGATGCCCTTGCCTGTTTCTCTCTGCCCTAATGTTGGTCACTTTACACTGCTGACAGTATCGTCTCTCTAAGTAGATCATAAGCTCTTCAGGACTGGAACAACACCGGATACCCAAACTTGGCGCTGCACAGTTGACTATGAGACAAGGGAAGAATCAATAGTTACTATCCTACCCCTTCATGATCTACTTTCTTTCTGTGACAATGAAAGGATATGTCCAAAGGGGTTATGAATGACTGAAAACCCAGTTAAAAGTAAAGAGAAGTGTAGGACAGCTAATGCAGGATGGCCATTATGTGTAGGCATAGCTCACTCAAGCCGGAAGCTGTGTTGATGATCTATTGATAGGTAAGGAATTACTCCAGAACAACCATCTTCAATATGATATCTCCAGTCTCCCAGGAGGATGCAGTGAAGATGTGAGTCAAGGCTACAGTCATACAAGGGCTCATTGGGAATAAGAGATTGGCTTCCACTGCAGCTCACAAACACAGCCTTATGAGCAGATCTGTCCACATCAACACTGCTACCTCCCACCATCCACCATCCACCATCCACCATCTGCCATCCACCACATTAACAGGACAATAGGATACTGTGGGAACCAGGACATAAAGATACTGGGAACCATCTTGGAGCCTGGGTATGACACCCCCTGCCCCATTTGCTGTTACATCTGACTGGAAAATCTACTTATAATAGTGTTAAATTACACCCAGTCTGTAATATGGCACTGCAAGAATCCAGTGAGTTAGCACAGATAAACTGGTAGATCACTCTTTAAATATTGACTGTTATCCCGTGGAGCAAACACCACAGAGAACACAGAGGGGGCTGGTGAGGGTGAGTTAGAAATCTCACGGCTGTGATAAGGATATAAGTTTGACTTAGCGCTGGGCTCTGGGACTGGCTGCTATAAGTCAGTATAGCATTACTTCCATATCCCTGAGGTTGCCACCATTACACCCTATGCAAATTACTCCATCACTCCTCTTGGGGTCAAAGCCCCATCTCTGCCTTTTAGAAACACTACAATGACTATAGTGATAGTCACAGTATCTACTTGTGATGAACCATATCCAAGTTTGATTGCTCATGCCTGGAATCTAAATAAACAGTCAGAATCTAAACATGTGTGTCTTGATCAGTGTGTAGTTAGCTCCTGCAGTAGCATGCTCAGGTATGAATTCCTTTGACTATTGTAAGCCAAGTGACATATTTTACTTTGATATTACATTCCCAGCATATTCCTATTTCAGAGATAATTCATTTGGATGCACTCTCTTCTTCTTCTTCTTCTTCTTCTTCTTCTTCTTCTTCTTCTTCTTCTTCTTCTTCTTCTTCTTCTTCTTCCTCCTCCTCCTCCTCTCTCTCTCTCTCTCTCTCTCTCTTTGAATTGTGAGTCTGAAACATGTATAGCTAGAGGACAGTCTTCGGCATTGGTCCTTGCCTTCCATCTTGTCTGAGACGGGATCTCTTTCTTGCACCATTGCATCTCGGTACCCTGATCTTGCTGGTACCCTGGCTTCTGTAGATTCTTTATCTGTCTCTCATTTCACTGTAGGAGAGCTGAGATTACATGTGTACTACAGTGCCTGTCTTCTGGGGATTCAAATTCTTGTCCTAATACCTGCATAGCAGTCACATTATCCATTGAGCTACCGGTGCACTCTCTAAGAATAATAGAGCTTCACGATTTGGCCAAAAGTTACATTTTCCTTTATTTTTCTCCTTCATTCCTCCCATACTCCCCCCCCTTTTTTGGTCAAGAATGTAATCATATAGAAACACTTAAAGCTATTACAAAGTCACCATAGAGATATGAATCTTTTTGCCATATGATGAATACCTAGCTTTGCTGAATCCTGTGTTCCAACATGTGTTCAGGAGAACATGGTGGCAACCAGTGTCTGGAGATCTCTGATGTAGGGCCTAATGATATTGCAATGCAGGATAGAAATGGGACTTGCTCTCTCCTTCAGAGATCTTGATGGTCTGGGACTTATTCTGGAATTAGAAGAAAGACTTCTGATGACTCATAATAGCTGTAGCAGTCACAAACAGTGGAAGTGTGTCAAAGAAGGGGTGGGAAAGTGTCAAACTTAGATCACGACTCAAGCCCTTATAGTCCATCCACGGCTTGGCAGCTAGTTGATAGAGCAATAACATAATCAGGCTTTCCTACTCCGGGTGGGAAAGCTACAAACTATAGGTTGGTTTCTTTCTCTTTATATCCACAGTGGAAAACTGGCTTGAACTTAAGGCAACTGTCCCATTAGGGAGTGATGAAAGGTAGTTTCAGCTTGAACCCACCACGTGTACATAAAGAAATTGGATTTTCCTTTTAGTGGACTTCGTGAGCACTCTTAATGCAATTAAGGAAGAAGTGAGACTGAAAGACAAGGAATGATCTCTGCAGGTGTTTCATCCCAATCCCAAAGGGAAAAGAATATGAGGCCATTGAGCATGGAATTCCTATCTACAAATTGTAATTTTGAGGTCCATCCCATGATTTTCCTGTCAAATGAAGGAACAGTTTTGAATAATCATGGTGGAAACAGAGGTGGAGGAAAAGCCATCTGTCTGGGAATTTCCCTGCAGGAAGGCTCTTGAGATGCTGTGCCTTGGTCACCTGGTTCTCAGTCTGGATGTTTCCTGGCCAGTCCACTTGGGGCCAGGGAACGGCTGTGCATGCCTTACGATCCTGTGAGAGGTATAGTCTGTTTCCACCTTTTGCATCTGAGCGGGCTTTAAGACTCCATACCATAAGTGGGTGTGACACTGTAGCAATGCTTAGGTCCCAGTGATTTTTTTAAAGATTTATTTTATTTTTAGTTATGTATATGTGTGTATGTCTTTGTAGGTACCCCTTTGTAGGTATCACATGTTGTGCATGTGACTACCAGTGACCATACAGTCCAGAAGCGGGAACTGGACCCCCAAAGCTAGAGTTACAGGTAGTTGTGAGTCACTGGATTGGGTACTGGGAACTAAACTTAGGTCCTCTGCAAGAGCAATATGTACTCTAAACCCTGGAGGCCAGAATGCAAAGTAGCTTTTAATTTGTTCCTTGCAGCCCTGACCTACCACATGAGAAATCCAGTTACTACCTGATAGATTATGGAGAGAGACCAGAACACCAAAGGAGAAGGATGGAGGACCATGAGGGAGGCTCTTCCTGACTCCCTGAAAGTCTTTCAGCCACATATAAAGCCATCTGTAGCCCCCTCCGGTGTAGTCAGATGCCCATCCTCCTCAATCATCCTCTCCCAGTGCTGTATGCAACAGAAGAGTCACCCGGTTCACACGCTGACTTCCTTACCAATGAGAGTGGGAATCAACACAGTGCCCTGTTTGTTTGTTTTAATTGAGAAGAGCAGGGCTCTGATGAGACACTTGGAATTATTAATAGAAACAAACAAACAAAAAACCCAAAGCCTTATCTATTTTAGGAACACTCTTCTCATTTACAAGCCACCTGCAGGTTACAATCCACAGCACAAATTCCAGCCAGCGCCAGGACATCTAAATTTGATTAGGCTGGGAAAAAAAAGATTCCTATATTAAATTCTCTGGTTTTGAAAACTTTCTCAGAGTTGCCTGGAGAACAGCTGCCTTTCATTCTTGGCGACTGGTGCTCCACTGATCCTAATCTCCCCTCTGCCAGAAAGCGCAGTAGATCAGAACAAACCATCATTGCAAATGGGTTAGTTCAGGAGTGAGAGATATTAGATTTGGGGAAACCTCGTTCCAGAACATGAGAGAGATTTTATGGAGGAAATAGAAAAACAGAACTCTTCAACCTCTGTAAGAATCTGATGTATCAGGTGGCTAAAATTACAAATTGATTTTCTATACTGGGTACTTAGATAGGATCCTCTGCCTCAAATAAATTGATTATTCACTCAGACTGTGCTCTATGCATGACGTGCTCCCTGCAGATGGACAGACTGCCATCTATTTAAAAGAGTCTGGCAACAGAATGTCCAGGTTATACAAATATTTTACTTAGTTGAAAATTTCCACTCATACCATACAAGAAAGACCAATTTCAATTACAGGTAAATTAATACCTTTATAATTCTCCCTAAACTCTGTTTCCACTCCTGATTTGGAAGGCTCTTGTGTTTCCGCAGCTCTTAAGGTCATCAGGATCTTGACTGAAAATTAAGAAAGTCCGTGAAGCAACATATTGCACCATGTGCATTTTGGTTTCAGATTGTTCCACATAATTTGACCCCATGGCAAGTTTCTCACAATCTTCTCCTTTTGGTTCCATCAAAATGGAAATAAGACAGAAAGCACACCTGTCTGTCCCTTTGATTTCCACACAGTTCTCATGTGAGTGTTATAGGAAATTTCATTTGGATGGAGGGCACCAATGTAAATACTCAGGAATGGGAAGATGCCTTCTCTCAGGACTCTCCCATGAGACAAAGCACTTTTGGACCTATGGAAAGTGAATAGGAAACTCAAGAAGGTGGAAGTATGAACACATAGTGGGAGAAGACGGCCTGCGACCTGCCTTGTCGGTGAAAGAGGACCAAGGCTTAGGGGGGATCCTCAGTCTTTGCTATGACATCAGAGATTGGCTTGCCAAGTTCTCAATCTCCTGAGTGTTGACTCAACTTCAGGAGAAAGCTTCATGATGTTATCCCCACAAACCCCTCATTTGCATGTATGTAAAAGTTGACAGTTTTAATTGCCAATGTGACACAGTCTAGAATCACCTGGGAAGAGTCTCTCAGTGAGGGGTTGTCTAGATCGGGGTGGCCTGTGGGCACATGTGTGGAAGACTGTCTTAATTATGTTAACTGATGTTAGAAGACCCACCATTGAGCTGTATAGTAATAGCAAAAACTAACTGTGTAGTAGACATGTGTGCATTTCTCTCTGCTCTTAACTGTGAACCAGCTATTTTGAGTTCCTACTGCCTGGCCTTTTCTGTTGCAGTGGGTTGCATTCTTGGAGCCACAGACTAATGAAACCTTTCTGTTCTAAGTTGCTTTTTGTCAGAGCCCTCTATCATAGCAATGAAAATGAAACCAACACAGAGATAGACATCAGAACAGAAGCTCCTAATATCAAATATGTAAATTCCAATTTCAATTTCTGCAGGAGGCAGTGGATCCCTGGGAGCAGATCACAGGCATGAGGTCTGATTTGAATATTTACTGTTCATCATCTAGATTAGAGGTCATCACAAGATGCCCCAGGGGCTGAGTTCTCCAGAGACCAGCCCTGGGTAGGTCACCACCCCAGATGAAGGTACTTCATGTGACTCCCAGTGGTCATAGTGGTCACAATGGCTTTACTTCTGATGCTCTCGAGACTTAGTTTGTGACTGACAGACAGCTCAAATTCTAACCAGCCTGGGTTTCCTACTGGTAGTACATGGGGTCTTGGCAGCAGCTCCTCTCTGGGAAGACATACACTACAGAGAAATAAGAAACATCAAGACAACGCTGCTGCTGTCTCCCATGTCTCTACAAACAGCAATGGTGAGAGTGAAACTTGGCTGTCTGTTTTGCTGAGCCATCCGTACTTTCCCTTTTGTGAACCCTTAAATGGCTCCTCATAGGGAAAAGAAGACTGTGGTCATGGGCTAACTGGTAAGGGACATATTAGTCATACCTAGCACATGATTGACTTAATTGGCTGATTGAGGGAATCAGGTCTGAAGTTACTGGGTTTTCTCTCCTTCAACCTTGTAAGCATGAGAAAGGTTTGAATCATGAGACACACTCATTCATTAATCCATTCAATGTTCATTTATTAGTGATTGGGGAACCTACTAACTCTATACCAACCAGTAAAGCAAGCTGTGGTCTTTGTCCATGTGGAACCTACACCAGCTGGGGAAGATAAGTCATGACATCCATTGGTCATTGCCCTATGCTGATGGTGATGTACAGGGTCCTATAAGAGCATCTAGCAGAAGACTTGATCTAGACAGATCACTATGATGTGTAAGTTTTCCTGTAAAACAGACCTTTGAGTGAATAAGAGTTGGATAGAAAGAGAAAAGCTTTCTGCACAGAAGGAACAATATGGAAGGCCCCAAGAAGACAGGACAAGGCACATGGAAGACTGAAGAGGAGGAGTATCCGAGTATCAGCCAGATAAATATCACCAAGGCGTTATTCCATAAAAATGGGGAACTTGGGGCTGAAAAGAAGGCTCAGCAGATAAGAGTTTTTGTTGTTCTTGCAGAGGATCTGGGTTTGGTTCCCACAACCCCCATTGTGGATCACAACCATTCATAATTTTAATTCCATTGAATCCAATGCTTTGTTCTGACCTCTGAGGGCACCAAGCACACATGCGATACACATACATATACAAATGCAAAACACTCATACACATAAAATAAAATAAGTAAACCTTAAAAACACCAAAGAACTTAAAGGATTCTCCCCCTGGAAATAGGCAGTTGTTAAAATGTGGACTTTATACTAATAATATAATGGTGAGCCTACTGGAGGCTGAGCACAAGGAAGCAGCTGTGGTGGCTTCCTCCTCTTCTAAATCCACATGCTTATTATAACAGAGCACTCATACTTGAATTGGAAATCACTCAAAAAGAAACTAGGGGTAAGAGGAGAGCTTGCCAGCAATGATGACATTCTGTAAGTGCAGGCAGCATGCAGTGTGATGCATGGTATAAAACTAGAGGCAACAGAAATCTGAGTTCAGACACAATGACATTCTTCTTTGAAGGCAAGTAGCCTTAAGTGTGACCTTTTCCCCTATCCATCAAAATGTCCCTGTCCACATTACATACTGGAAGAAGTTCTACTGTAATCTTTACATTTCCCCTGTTTTGTTTATTCATGTTTCCCTTCCCACCTCTCTTCTTACAATATGTATTCTAAGGACTTGGAGTGATGATAAATACTGATTGTCAGCATGGAAGGATCTAGAACCATGAAAGTGACAAACCTTTGGAAATGCTGCCTGTGGGGAAGCATCTAATTGGCTTAATTGAAGTGGGAAGACTCACACCACACGTGGTGGTGAGACCATTCCACAAACCAGAGTCCTCAACTGGATAGCAGTAGAAAAGGAGCTGAACACCAGCATTCGTGCATGTGAATAGCAGCCTCAAACGCCTGCCACCAAGTCTTTCCCGCTGTGATGAACTGTATCCCCTTACACTGTGAGCCAAAACAAGCCCTTTATTGCTTTAGTTGCTTCAGTCAGATTATTTGGTCACAAAAATGACAGAAGAAACTAACCCATTTCATTCTTTCCGCTTTCCCAAAAATTATGTGAGAAGTTAAGTTCTAAACACATAGTTCAAATTCCCCTCTGCATTAAACACTTGGCCATTGCTCTGTGGTCCAGAGTTGATATATTTACTTAACAGATTCCCAGGCTCTGCCCAAAGTGCCTTTTACATATTAACTCTCAGAATTTATCACCACAGTGTTAGTAAGTCTTGTTATTAACCCCATTTCATAGATGAGAAAATAGAGGCACATCATAGTTAAGTATCTGGGGGGAGATCTCACAGCCAGTAAGTGGCAGAGTCCTAGATAAGAGACACGTGGTAGTTCTGTCTTCTGATTAGACCGAAAGTCCCACTGGTCTCAAATCATATCTTTAAATGGACATAGTCCAAAACCTAGCTCCATTTAAGTCAAATCCTCAGAAGCCTCTCTCTTTCCTTCTGTGCTATGGGCCTATGGCTGTTCTCTTAAGGAGCCTGATTTCCTTTGTCCTCCTAGAGCTGTCCTTTCCCAGCTGAACTCTTGTGACACTGAGAACAAGGACAGGGTGAACAAGTGTACTAAGACCAGAAAGAAAGAGTACAGGCTAAGAATAAGATGCATTTTTATTAGCTTCTTGGTGATGTTCTGGAAGATGAAGTTTGAATCCACAATTGAACCTGAGACTCTGACCAGTCAGGCTTTAAGAAACATCCCATCTGCTCTGTGTTTAAAATGGACTTTTCTTTTGTGGAGCTGTTTCAGCTCAGAGATTATATTAATGCCAGAAATGGAAACATTGTCAGACAGAGAGTCATTCTCAAGGGTTTCCTTGGTAATCTCTTGAAGTTTGGTGCCTGTGCTGGTTTGAACAGGTCTGGCCCCCATAGACTCATGTGCTTGAATATTTGGCCCATGGGGAGTGGTACTATTAGGAAATGTGGCCTTGTTGGAGTAGGTGTGTCTCTGTGTTCGTGGGCTTTGAGGTTTCTTATGCTCAAACTACACCCAGTGTGGTATACAATCTCCTGCCTGCAGATCAAGATGAAGAACCCTCAGCTCCTTCTCCAACAGCATGTCTGCCTAGATGCTATCATGCTTCTCTTTCTGCCATGGTGACAATGAACTTAACCTCTGACATTGTAAACCAGCTCCAATTTAATGTTTTCCTTTATAAGAGTTGCTATGGTCATGTTGTTTCTTTACAGTAATAAAACCTTAAGACAATGCCACATCCAGAAATGAGTGAATAGAGTTTTACCTGGTGCCCACCCTGACCAGTGGCTTCTTTCACAGCAAAATAAAGAAAAAACATTGGAGGTGGGAACAAAGTAGGGAAGTGGACATGGGGGTGGGAAGACACATGAAGGATTAGAGAGAGTGGTTGGGGGACCAAAGCACTCCATAGACCAGAATGAGGTTGATTTATCTTCAGTAAAACCACATAGCACCACAGCTCCACCACAAAACCTATCTTCCTGGGCACTTCTTAGGGAGGAGAGAGGCATAGGTTTTCATTACTTGAATTTTTCTCGCAATCCCTTTGGTTTGCTTCCCAGCAAAGGTTTTGAAAGACAGAAATTTCAAGTTCAAGGTTCGATATACTGGCAGGTTTTAAATGATGTGGAGAAGCAACGTGTGACCTTGTCAGTGGAGAGAATTGGCTGGAAGGCTAGAAGGCATGGCTTGAAGCTCTCTTCATTACTATACAAAAAAACACAATCTTTAGTTGTAGAGATCTTTCTCTAAAAATGTAAAACAAAACAACGACGACAACGACAAAGCAGGTGGGCTCTACTTCCACCAAAGAAGACATAAGAGGAAGTGGGTCACAATATCAATAAACAATAGAGGCAAAAGACGCGCATGTAGAAAGTGTTGGAGAGCTCACCCAGGTCATAGGACCTGGGTCCCTGTAATTTTGTTGTTGTTGTTGTTATTTATACTCAAAATACCTCTGTGACTCTGGAAATGTCACTATGTCATTTTGATATACCACTAGTGATTGGATTATTTCTGACAGTCTGGACCTCTGAGTCACTAATTCAGTCCTAGTACCCAGGTCACTTTGCCTTAGATGGAGCATAAGAAACAGAAGGAAGCCATAGTGTGGGTTGTGAGAGTTGAGGTCCTGGTGGACATGTTGGAAGCACTCAGGGAGAAGATGGAGTTACTGAGGTGGTCAAAGTACTGACGGAGGTGTGGAGACACTATGGAGATGCTTGAGGTACTTAGGGCAGGTACTATGTGCCCATAGCCAAGGTTCTGGTGGAGGTCTGATGTTGATGGAAGAGAAGGTGGTAGATATGAGGATGGGTGTGGCAGAAGTTCTGATGGAGATGGTACACGTGCAGGTGGTAGGTACCAGGATGACAATGAGAGGGAAATCTCCTGCCCTGAGGAAGCCAATTAGAGAAATGTTAATTTGTAAGATTTTAATAACTTCACCTTCTATTCTCCTGTCTTACTCCAAGAGACTGTAGTATAGGGCCGGAGGTGATAAACTAAAGTATTTTGAGGAGTTTCCCATGTTTATAAAACAAAAAGACCCCCTAGAAGGAGGGGCTTCGTGTTGACAACCGATATGAAAACCTCCTTGCTGGTCTTGGTATGATGTCACCTCTTCTTATGATTCATGAGGATGTGTACATGTGTGTGTGAGCTGTACATCTTTGTAAATACAGGGTATTTCCATAGCTGTTCTCCCACTTTCCAAGGCCATCTTAATGAATTACATGGCATGAATAAGGGAGATCTGTAAGATATGTTTGCTCACTCAGTGAGCACTCTGTCTCTGCAGGGAACTAATGGTGAGGCTTAATGTCAATAGGACCCACCTGATGCAGCGGCAGTGGAGACAGGGTTCTGCAGCGCCCAGCAATGAGAGATGGTGTGTCTACATGGAAACACCAGTTCCTCTTCCCAGATTTCCCACAAGACTATCAGTGAAGATGCCCACCCCATTAGGTGCCAGCACAAAGGACTCATATTTATAGTTTCTTTCCTGAGGTTAAAACTTGAGGGACCTTTTTGATGCAATTCTCTAGTGTGGCATTAGGTGCTGGGAAAATAATAATAACAAGTTGGTTTTCTCAGAGAATAGTTGCCCTTGCTGACAGGAATCAAATTTATAATGCTAGGAAGGTCTGGTTTTGATTGCCGCCTTTTTCCTGAGAGAGTGGGTGGCTGGTTAATAAAGCTGATCTCTCACTTCTGGAATTGGATGGTGTTCCTGAGCTCCAACATGCCTGCATCTAATTTGGATCTGCTGTGTATTCTGCGTCTGTGCTATCTGGTGAGAAATGGGGCTCAGAGTGCACTGCAGCCCTGGCCAAAGGACGGTTTAGATTGTTATGGGTCTCTTAAGACAGGGAGGTCTTAAGCCTCTGCTTTTGAAAAGTTAAATCTGACTGTGCATGTGAGAGAGAGAGAGAGAGAGAGAGAGAGAGAGAGAGAGAGAGAGAGAGAGAGAGAGGAAGAAGGAGGGGAAGGAAGAGGAAGAAGAGGAGGAAGAGGAGGAGGAAGAAGAGGAGGAGGGGGGGGAGGCGGCAGTAGGGACATGGTGTTTTACCAACGATCATAAAGTAGACTTATACTTAGACCCACAGTTGTCTTTGCTTACACATCAAGATGTAAGCCAGAAACTTAGCAAAGAATCAGAGTGATTACTGATACTGAACAGCTAAAAAAATGTCTCCTCCTTCCAAGTTTCTCTCCCTGCCAGATAAAGATAAAGGGATTTATACTCAGAAGCGGCTGTTTCCATAGAACTGCTAAGTCTTGGCATAACTTAATATAATTTATTACATGACCAGAGCTCAGTAGAAAAGGCATACAATTATTTTCAATAACATTCAAAAAAAGCTTGACAAAATTTATCACCCATCCAGGCTAAAACCTAAGAGTTGAGAAAACTTTCTTAATATCATAAAGTATACATTGTCTCAACCCAAAGCCTACATGTTACTCAGTGAATAGCAGAGCCCTTTTTCTTTCAGGAATAAAACTGGCAAGATGACTACCTCCATAATGATGTAATGGGTGGGCTGGTGAGATGGCTCAGTGAGGAAAGGTACCTGCTGCCAAGCTGATAGTGTGAGTTCTAGCCTCCGTAGTCACATGGTGGAAGCTCCCTAGACCAATGGAATTATCAAGAAAATCTAGAAATAGGCACAAGTATATCATATCATAACTTTTACATATGATGATGGTAGATTTGAAATCTGTGTGTGGAAAAGACTTCTGTGTGTAAAGGTAACTGGGCAGCTATACAGAAAGATGAAAAACCAAGATATTTCCTCATACCACATACGCAGATATCATCCAAATGGATCACAGATCTAAATGTCAAAAAACTGTGTGAGAACTAGAAAAAACATCTGAGTTTAAATCTCCAAGGGAAGGTCAAGCCACAGTAAGAACGAACTCCGATAAATCTGATCACGGTAAAAGTAGCATAGAGCTAAGGGATCACAAGACAAAGAATTAGCAACAATAAAATAACAATGCAAAGTAAAGAAAAACAGACGAATCTAAGAAAGCCATTGCAACTTTCTGCAGAGCAGGCCAATATCCCTGGCTGGTGAAGAACTCTGAAAATGAACAAGGAAATGAACAACCCAAAAGAAGGCTGACAAAGGAGTTAAGAGCTCACGGGAAAAGAAATGAAAGTTTCTTACCAAAATGCTGCAAATGTCGGATTTACTCAAAACAAGGTAAATGTGAATTATAGTTCTGATACCCAGTGTTGACAAAAAGAATTCCCATGTTGTGGCTGGAGGGATGGCTCAGTGGTTAAGAGCCCTGGCTGATCTTCCAGAGGGCCCAAGTTTGATTCCCAGCACCTACATGGCAACTCACAGTTCCAGGTGATCCAGTGTCCTCTTCTGGCCTCCAAGGGGTCATATGTGTTTAAGCATCTAACACAGAGCCTGTCTACAGAGCACTGGTGGTATGGAGACAAGCAGGTCAGTCAGTCTAGTCAGTAGGTCAGTGAGAAACCCTGGCTCCAAAAGAAGATAAGGCAGAGAGTGTTGGAAGGAGACACCTGACATCACCTGTGGCCTCCAAGTACACATGCACTGCTCCCACAAACCTCTAGAATTCTCAAAATACCTTCTATTAGTAAAGCTACAAAATGATTACTCTATAATTGCAGTGTGAGGGGAGTGAGAGGATGGCTCTGGAGGGAAGTTGATTATACCTACAAACTTTTGCATTTAACCCTTTGGCCTCAACTTTTTTCTAGAAATATGACTCAACGATACACTGGCAGAGCCATTAAGTGATACTTATATTTATTACAGAATAATTTGCAGGGTCCAGTGACTGGAAATATACAAAGTCCATTAGGAGAGAAAAATGCCCTTGAAGTGGATTATAAGGTATAGGCTTTATACTTTGAAAATCAGCCAGATGATGGGAGAAATCTCTCTTAAAGATAACTGCATGAATAAAACCAGAAAGGCAGATTGACCTAGAAAAATCACTGTTCCCTTCTCTACTGAAATAATACACCCAACCAATCATGAATAATGCCAGCTGTACATTAAGAGATGGGTTGTCAAACTTTATAAAAATAATTATAACAGTTGTAATTTATTATAGATTGGCTGTGATCTGAATCCAGTGATATGTCTTAACCCAATAGTTCTAATTTCATTTCTGTTGCTTGATTTTAAAACACCCTAATCAAAATCAGCATTAGAATGCAAAGGGCTATTTGGCTTATAATTCCAGGTCACAGTCCATCATTGAGGAAAGACAAGGCAGGAACTTGAAGGTGGGCCTGCATTATTCAGTTCTGCATTCTGACCAAGGAACTCACTTAGCAGCCAAAGAAACGGGGCAGGAATCACGAAAGCTGCTGTTTGCTACCTGGTAGGCAGGCTTATGCTCAGATAGCTTTGTTATACAGTTCAGGACCTCCTGTACAGAAAATGGTGTCACCCGCAGCGCAGTAGGCTGGGCCCTCCAACATCAATTAATAGACAAGACAATGTCAAGACAGTCCATCCCCAAAGTCCAGTCAACCTAATTAATTCCTTGTCAAGACTCTTGCCATACGTGTGATTCTGTTATATCTGAGGTTTTTCTTGCTGTTTATTTCTGGTTTTTTTTTACCACTATGATTTCATAAATATATGGAAGGACTTCATTTTGTTTTATATTTGTTAAGGTCCCTTTGTATCTTATAATCTGATCAATTTTATGAATTGGTCCATGTATGTTCCTTTTCTATTGACTGGGATGTTCTTAGATCTTTGTTAAGCCCAGTTAATCTATGGTATAATTTATCTCTGAGGTTTTCTTACATATTTTTAGTTTGAAAGAGCTATGTAGATGTTAGAGCAGAGCATTGAAGTTACCCACTATTATCATGTCAGGACCTATGGGGTCACCATGCCTCCAGAGAGCATTGTATACATAACTAACTCAATCCACACTGTTACTTGTAAAGTGAAATCTAGACGAGAGCTGATTGTTAGATGCCCTTTCACCCAGCTGAGTGATTAAAACTGACCTAGTTTATAACATTTAGCACTACTAAAGAAGGTTTGGGGAAAGCAGGTAAAAACCAAAAGTTTTAGAAAACAATTCATATTTGTCTTATTTTGTTTATTTTTTAAAAATAGGATCTCATGTAACCCACACTAGCCTCCCACCTGCTATGCAGCTGATGTCAGTCTTGGACTACAGATCTTCCTTCATCCTTCATCCCCCATGTACAGGGATTATAGGAACATACCACTACACTCAGCTGTTAGATATGTCGCTCGTGTGCATCATGTGGTGTACATGTGGTATGGATGTGGTGTCCGTGTTTGTGGTATTTGTAGGCATGTGGTGTGTATGTATGTATGTATGTAGTATGTGTGAATGTGTGTGGTGTGTGCATGTGTATGTGATGTGTGTTATATGCATGTGGTGTGTGTGTATGCACGTTTCGTGTGTGTGTGTGTGTGTGTGTGTGTGTGTGTGTGTGTGTATCACTGTGTGCATGCAGGTTCACTCACCCATGAGAATGCATGTGGAGGCTAAGGGCTGAGAATAAGTATCTTCCTCTATCATTGTCCTCCCTAGTTTGAGGAAGGGTCTCTCCTGAGTCTGGAGCTCACGCCCTCAGCTAGGCTGGCTAACAGGGCGCCATGTCTCTCCCTTGCTGGCTCTGGATTTACAGACTTGCCCCACTGCATACAGTACTCTGTCTGTGCACACACATTCCTCGTTGTACAGAACACTTTCTCCACTGAGCTGTCTCATCAGCCTGGAAGAGACCTCTTAAATACAGTTGTATGAACTTTGCTGTTTACTTACTTTCATAGTCGCAAAGGGGAAAAATGAGACTTACTATCTTGAAATGTGTATCACTTCAGCATAATTAGCCTGACTGACTAGTAAAACACTTTCCTGTCAACTCTAGTTCATACAAAGTCTTCTGGGTTACCATGTCAGTAAAATCTTTCATTGGAGACCTCAAAAAAAATAATAGAATTTTAAAAAATGTGATTATGGCTTAGATTAATAAATTGAAGACATAAAACAACTGGCTGCTTTATGGATGATATCATTTGGCTATTGGTTCAGAAGTCACGATCATCTGGACATTATCAAGCTGTGAAGTCAAGCTAGAGTTCCTATTCTGGAATGTTATATAGCATGGGACTTAGATATTGTTATGTGCATACTGAAAATGACTATAGATTTCCCTGATTAAACTGTTTTTTGTCTGCCACCTTGAAATGATCAAATATAGAAACTCCAGCAGATGTGCAATTTGAAAGTAATCCAAGTGTAATCTGAATGTAATCTGAGTGTAATCCGAATGTAGTCTGAATGTAATCTGAGGGTAATTTGAGTGTACTCCAAATGTAATCCAAGTGTGGGTGTAATCCAAGTGTAATCTGCATGTAATCTGAGTATAATCTGAGTGTAATCTAGTGTACCTCTTGAAAGGAAACCCTGTGTGAACAAACACACTTTAGGAAAATGAGGCTTGCCAAGTTTCAGAGGAGTAGCTATGAGACTCGGTGTATGTAGACAGAGTGTGCAACATGTCCTTCTGAGGTCTAAGGTTTGCAGCCTGCTGTATGGGTAGCAGCCATTTTTCTGCTTTTCCTTTTGCTTGTGTTGCACGCATTGATTGTACACAGGATATTTTCATATGCATATATGTTATGTACTGAGTGTACTGATGTGCCCTGGCATGATTCCTTTTTATTTGAAAGGTTTGGCTTTCATGTAATTCACTTGATGATGATGTGTGTATAAGTATTAAAGAAGGCAGTAAATAATCAGAGCAGTTACTAACACAATAAAAGCTGTATGCTCCAGAAAGTGAGTATCATTGAATGAGCCTTAAAAACAAACAAACAAACAAAAACCCCAAAAAACAAAACAAAACAAAAAACCCTTGAAAGCATGTCAAAATGGAGTTCTGATTTGGGTGTTAGTAGTTTGTAACCTCCATATATATGTACATTTTTGGAAAGAGAGTCTGTATGTAGCATATCATGCTTTCAAAATGGTCTTTGACCATACAGCCAGGTTAGTGCCAAGGGTACACTGTCTGTCTTTGGATGCAGTCCAGCATTTTAGACAACAATCTGGACACTTTGTTTGCATAAACCAAACCAAACACTATTTGATAACTGGATACTACAAGTACTTTTGTTGTCTCCCTGACTTTCCAGGTCAGGAAACTGAGTCACAGAGTGGCTAGAGTGCTTCTTTGTGGCCACACACACACACACACAGACAGACACACACAGACACACACACACAGACACACACACACACACACACAGACACACACACACACACACACACACACACACACACACACACAGACACACACACACACACACGGAGGGATCTGGGATCTAGGCTATCATTGCTCAGTTCACTGTAAAGTTTTCTTCACTGCTCTGTACTTCTGCCCTAAGAAAAGCTGAACTTTAAATTAGCATTTCAAACAATTTATCACGGGGTATTTAAAAAAAGATTTATTTTAGTTACATGTGTGCATGTGTATCTGTGCAGATGCCTATGGAGGCCAGAAAAGGATTAGTCTTCTGGCGCTGGGGTTATAGGAGGCTGTGAGCTGCATGGTGTGGATGCTGGGAACTGAACTCAGGTCTTCTGTAAGAGTAGCCAGCACTCTGAACCACTGAGCCACTCCAGTTCCTCTGATACTTGGGGGAGAAGAAGAGTTACATCACTTGAAGCTAGTGTCTTCTTTGATGTTTCTTTCTTCTCCATGCATGTTCTCATTATACTCACACACCCAAGTCTATCCTGGATCAGAAGACTCCTAAGTGCAAGGATTGTCTTCTTTTCTTTACTATCCACGTCTCTTAGCACAAAGTCTGTGTAGAGGGAGCTCTGTGCCAGTGCTTGTTGAACAAATGAATACTCCATACTTTTCTGCATCCTGGATGAAGGAGAGTATCTTAGAAGCTATGACTTTACGTGAGATCTGTTTAGATTGTATTTGAATATCAGCCATTGGCGATCTGGCCAATTCAAGGGAAACAGGATATTCCAGAACATCTGAGGCCTCCCATGCAGTGCCCTGACTCACTTTTCTATCAGTGGGATCAAAAGATAGTAAGAGGTTATGTACCATTGTGCTCAAAATAAAATTCTGTTGCTAGGTAATGTGTAGCAATTAACTTGTACATAATCAGAGAAAGCAGAGGAAACCAAAAAGCCAAGGAACCAAAAATGTCTTCCAGGTTCCTAGAGCAAAACAGCATCAGGCAGGGCTGACACTCCCTCCCACGGGTATGAAATTCAGTCGCCTGTGTGAATGAGTATATCTCCAAGAAGGCCCGCCTTATAACACCTTTACTGTCACTGCTGAAGTCTCCTCTTGCTATTCAAGCCATTATCACATGCACTAACTTTTTCTTATTGGTGTGCACTTCTCTCAGACTGAAATCTGCTTTGGTTAGCTACTGATGCAAATATGTCCTCTAGAATGCAGTGGCTTTAGAGGTACTCATTAATCCATAGCTCTGAGAGTTATCTGGCATGAGACTGACCAGGTTGTGGGGGACTGGACACAGTGAGGCCATTGCAAAAACACTGATCAAGATGTACACTATTGACCACTGTCTCATGGGAAGGGAGAAGAGCCTTTAGGACTGGCGGCATAATTCTTGGGGAGAATAAGAAACTGGAGCCTTAGAAAATGGGCGTGGAGAGAGAGAGAGAGAGAGAGAGAGAGAGAGAGAGAGAGAGAGAGAGAGAGAGAGAGAGAGAGAGAGAGGACTCTTCAACTGACAGATTGGAACTGGGAGCCTGGGTAATCACTCCCAGGAGAACATATGAGACACTAAAAAGCTGTGACAAGACTCTCAGGGAACAACACAGTCAGGAAAGAAAGAAAATCTCGTTAAAACAAAATATGCCCAGAGACTCAGGAGACAATGGTGCCCAGTTGGCCAGGGGAGGACAGTGGGATTGACTGACATTGTCAAATGCTGCAGAGTGGCCAGGAAAAGTGGAGAAAGAAAAGTATTCAGATTTGGCTACCAGGAGGCCATTGCTATAGGAACCAAGTAACTTATTTTTCAACGAAGGTACATGTGACAGCAAACATTAGTGCTATTAATAATTAC
This sequence comes from Tokudaia tokunoshimensis, assembly GCA_036184795.1. Lineage (NCBI taxonomy): Eukaryota > Metazoa > Chordata > Mammalia > Rodentia > Muridae > Tokudaia > Tokudaia tokunoshimensis. Next base: position 55,307,583 of record BTHU01000022.1, on the reverse strand, counting down.
TGCAGAGCAGCATGTGCTGAGCAAACAAAGACATATGGCCATGCTAGCATCCGGGATCTTTGCCAGGGCATGAGCATCCTGTGCATGGGCAGAGTGTGGCCAGGGGACACGATAGAACTGAGGTAGTCAGAGGTTTTATGTGGTTTGGTTTGATTTTATCTAGGATCTTGTTTGCGTGAGAAATGGGAAGAGGAGTCAATGGCAGAAGCTCAGGATTGTTACATTGTGAGAATCTTCTTAGGCATAGACCTTTGGGGGTCTAAATGAAAATACTACTGCCTGTGAGGTCTCTGAAGAGGAGCTAGAAAATAGAGCCAGCCTTAAAAGATTATCCTCTCTTGAAAGTTTTTTAGATTTTTTTAAGGTATGTATGTATGTATGTATGTATGTATGCATGCACGCATGCATGTATGTATGTACGTATGCATATATGCATGTGCATTCCCATAAAGACCAGAAAAGGGCACTGGGTCCATTGGAGGTGCAGTTACAGGCATTATGAGCTGCCTGATATGGATGCTGGCACTGGAACACTGGTCTTCTGATAGAACAGTAGGCACTCTATACTTCTGAGCCATTTCTCCAACTCCTCCCCATTTATTCTAAACCACAAAGGAGATAAGGGGAGGACACACTAGAAGACAGTGGGCAGTGTAGAGGAAAGGACACTTACTGTCTTGGCTCAGGTCAAGATCTTTTGTCAGCAAAAGCAAAGCCTAACAGGATGTAGTGCTGCATGCATGCAACTCTAGCACCTGAAAAGAGACAGGAGAGTTGCCTTGGTTTCAAGGCTAGCCCGGGGTACATAGTGAGGCCCTGTTTTCAAAAGAAGTAGGAGGAGGAAGAAAAGGAGGGGGAGGAGGAGGGAGAGGAGGAAGGAAAGAGGAAGAGGAAGAACAAGAAGAAGAGGAAAAGGAAGAGTAGAAGGAAAAGGAGGAGAGAAGCAGGAAGAGGAGGAGAAAGAGAAGGAGAAGGAGAAGAAGAAGAAGAAGGAGAAGAAGAAGAAGAAGAAGAAGAAGAAGAAGAAGAAGAAGAAGAAGAAGAAGAAGAAGAAGAAGAGGAGGAGGAGGAGGAGGAGGAGGAGGAAGAAGAAGAAGAAGAAGAAGAAGAAGAAGAGGAAGAGGAAGAGGAAGAGGAAGAGGAAGAGGAAGAGGAAGAAGAAGAAGAAGAAGAAGAAGAAGAAGAAGAAGAAGAAGAAGAAGAAGAAGAAGAAGAAGAAGAAGAAGAATCAAAACCTTAATTGTTGCAGCATGCCTTAAGACTAGAGCAGTGAGGATTTGAGGATGTGGCCCAGTCAGCACTCAAAGGGCCATCAAACAACCTGGATGCAGTGAAGAGACTTCCCGCCCTTCCTTCCTGGCGTGCTGCTGCTTTCCATCTTAGCTACTGTTGACAATGCTCTGACCCAAACCAGCCATTGAAACCCCTGGAACAAGTGCTCTTTGTTGACTCACCAGAACTTCAAATAGCTGCATCTGAGAACTTCAGGATTATCTCGCTTGAGTTTTCCTTTCCCCATCAGCGCCAGAGCTCCTGGAGCCAGGAGAGTTGATGTCTGTCTTTTATCTTGCCTCAGATGCTCTTTCATGGGGTAGCCTGCAGAGAAAACAGGAGCCAGGCTTCCAGGCTTCACTGCAGATTCTCAGTCCCAGGATCTGCCGGGTATCCCACCTCCAACCCTTTCAGTTCACTGGTGACTACAGAATGGGAGATGTGGAATTACATTTGAAAAAGAATTGTTTTTTGAGGACATAGCAGATAGCTGTCTAAACAAAGGGCTCATGGGAAAAACACCCCACCCATAACAATCCCAACAATGGAGCTGAACTGCACAAGAATTCCCTGATGCCACCACAACTTTGGGACTTTTAAATGCAGAACATACAGCTTTCAGGGTAAGCACTGCAAGTGAAACAAAAGGGCTTTGTCCCTACTTGGCTCCAGAAGCCTGGCATCAACTTGGACCCTAACAAGTACAATGGCCAAATTGGATTAGATTGCTGCATCTTGATTCCTATCCTCTTAGCTTTGGGATTGTAGACACACCATGTCCACAATACAGGCAATTTTCTGTGCTTTAGTTTTTCCTCACCCAGGAATATGGGGACATCAAGTTGGCTGTCTCCTTGGACTCTGTTATAAGTATTAATACTTTATCCAGGTTCAGCTCTAGTAAGGCCGGGTCAGGGAATGTTAGTCTATGACTGGCCTCCAGTTCTGGCTCTCACATAGTCTCCTATGGTCCTCACCACAAAGCTGTGCCAGAGACCTCTTTCACCATGGGACCTCTCAAGGAAGAGCCTTTGGGGATATCCTGAGGTGCCAGTGGGTCAGGTGTCACATTATTAATATACAAGTCTTTCTGTCTGCTAGTCAGTCTTGCTGACAGATGTTATCTGGCTTGTCTCATAAACTGCTTTCTTAAAACACAGCACGCATAGCATGTCAACCCCAAGCCAGGTTTCGATAATTATTTTTAAATCTCATTTTATCATCGTTGTTGTGTGATTGTGTACAAATGTCATACACAGCTCATGGGTGGAGCTCAGAGAATAACTTGTGCAGTGCTCCTCTCCTTCCACATGTATGTGGTTCTGGGAATTGGTCTCAGGTCATTAGACTCATATGGCAAGTGCCTTTATGTACTGAGTTGTCTCAGGCCTTCTGCTAACTCTTGACTACTGAGGAGATCCTGAGGAAGAGCAGTCTACATAAGTTTTGACAAGAGAACACGTTGTCCTTTACTGGGGCCCACTGTCAGTGGCAGATGCTCTCTGCATCATCTTTGATATGTTTCATGGGATTTAAAAAGCCACTTCTTGGGACTGAGAGATGGCTCACTGGGAAAAGTGCTTGATGTGTAGACACAATGACCTGAGTTCCCATTCCCCAAACTCAATATGAAAAAGCCAACTATCACAGCCCAGGCCTGGAATCCCAGTTCGGAGGAGCTGAGACAGAGGTTTCTCAAGAGTTTTCTGGTCCCTACTGGAGCTGGAAAAGGGAGCTCCAGGTTCAGTGAGAAATTCTGTCATAATTAACGTGGAGATGGATTGAGGAAAATCCCTCCTGGACTTCACAGACACACACAAAAGAAGTCACATCAAACGTATGAATGCACATATATCTTTATAGAATCAGTTTTATAAAATGTCTTAAATGGTTCAAACCCGTGTATGCCTCTTCATGTCGAAGCTGTGACCCAGGGCGCTGTCCTGCAGTGTATAGTCATTTACTGAGTGCTCACTGTGTGACCAGACCTTTCCTGGGTATTTGAAGCAGGTTTAAAAAAGAAGAGTGACAGAGAATGTGACATAATGAACAACTGGCTTAGACTGTGTTTTGAATCATGGCTACAGGGGAAGAAGAAGAATGAGCTCAGGGATGTAGGTACAGCAAGAAGCAGATATCAATAGGAATGAGAAGAAGCATTCCAATGATAGAATAATACTCCGTCAGCAGAAGTGCTCTAACGGTAGAATAGCACACCACTGTCTGGAAGCCCTGTCTCTGCTTCCCTAATGCACACATTCTACTGTTCTATTCCCAATCTACTCCTAAACACAAAGCACCAGGGAAAATCTCAGCTTCTGTGTCTATGCATGAATCCAGTTCAGTGTTTTCTTAGGATACATCTCTGGGAGTTAACTTACAAAATTGATGCCTGTTTTGACAGTGTGCACATTGAGTTATTAAACTGAGGGTGGCAAACTGGTATAGGCTGACGATACACACAGACTGAACCAACTTTGTCCACATGTCCTTTCTTACTAATGCCCTCCTATTTCATCTTCAAAAAACGATACTAGCTGTGGTGTGCGCTTGTGTTCCCAGTACTCAGGTGTGAGGCCAGGAGTGTCACATGGGGGGCCAGCCCTAGCTACATAGCAAGACTCTGTCTCAAAACAAATGAACAAACAAACACATAATGCCAGCTATATGGTTATGATATTTTTTCTGATATTCCCTGTTACAGCACATGCGATGTGACACATTATACATGTCACATATTAATGAATTAGCATTTAAGCAACAGTGTCACTTTTGCTATAGTGACACTTGTCCCATGCTTTTCTGGGCTTTCTAAATTTTATATTTCAAGTCTGAGTTTCCCTCTTCTAGTGACTTTAGTAGTACTAAGAATATAAATGCATTTGAGTTGAGTAGATGAGGTTGGGAGGCATTGTCAAAGGTTGCAGCAAGTGCTGTTTCTTCATTTTTTGTGAACCTTCTAGAATAGTTAAGAGATCTCCAAACATACCCCCCCCCAAACACACCTAGCTTGTGTTTCCTTCTGGCAAGAATGCTTGGCTGGCTGTGGACAGGATAGCATGACACAGCTTCTTTCTTTCCTGCTAATGTCATGGTCTTTAAGATTTAGCAAACTCCACATTCTCATGAGACAGACTTCATTCAACTTAACGTGCTGTGTTACCTGAGGGGTGGGTCCTGCTGAGTGGTCATCTCTTTACTTGCCCAAAGAAACAGCTCATCCTTTCCTAGGAAAACCATTCTATCATGGAACCACTCCAACTAAGGATGGATCAAGACACACACAACAGCCCTGCTGTCCCTGGAGGAGCTCCTGCTCCAGTGGGAAAAATGATCTAGAAGGCAAATACGAGGGAGGGGGTGGGGTGGGGTGGGGGAGAGTTGTCTGAGAGTTTATCTGCTGACCCATGCTGTAAGGAAAGAAAGAAACAGGGAAAGACAAGTGGAGAGCCTGACACTTGAGATGGGACAAGGAGAACCTGAGAAAGGATTAGCGATGTTTATTGTGGTGACCATGGAGCATTCATTCCATCAGGAAGACAAGTGGACTTCTGGGCTCCTGCTCTGTGTAGACAGACACCCAGGAAGGTCATAACATTTTGGGTTCTCTTAAGAACAATAATGAAGAATCAGGGAGCAATGTCTGCATGTGGCTGCAGGGAAGAGGAAATGCCCAAAGTCAGGAGAGACACATGTAGTGATGCACTTCACATTAACCACATGCAGTTATCCACTTTTAGCCTGCCTTTCTTCAGTTAGCTTTGTGGTGCTTTAGTGAAACTTCAACTCGTTTGAGATACACCCCACAATAAATAACCATGGATCCTACAGTCTTAGCAAACATCTAGGAAATTTCTTATTTAAGGTTACATTTGCCCTTTCATTTGCCATTTGCAATTGTTTTTGACACACAGAAAGCAAGTGACACTTGAAAGCTGGGGCCAATGTTATATATAGAAGACAAATGTCTATATGACAGAGTCTTCAAGACTCTCTAAGAGCAGTCTTCTGTAGAAGTTATACCTAGTTCTTCCTCCCAGCCCCCATAAATAAGACTTAGATTCAAAATATACTTACAAATATTTTTAGCCATATAGCGAGGCTCTTCTCTGAAAAAATCATAATTTGAAATAAACCCATTTATTTTAAACTACATTCCAACATGTGATTATCTGTGCTCAGGTATCATGAGTCTGTCTCCCCACATCTTCTGGGGTGATTTTTTGCCCCTGGCTCTATCCTAGAATTCATTCTGCCTCCTGGATGTCCCACCTTCTATTCAACCTTTTCCTATAGGCCATAGATTTTTTTCTTGATAAGTGATACATCCATACATTATATAACATATTCTCTCTCTATTCTTCCTGACAGAAGATTTGTGAATCTTACCTTCTATACTAGCCTAGATCTTGGTAATACTTCATTTCCTCCAACATTGACACTCACATGTGTGGTTTATACAGTGTTCACAGCTTGCCCTGTGTTTCTAAAATAGCTGTGCCACTTCCCCACTAAAGGACTGTACCTGTGTCAGTTTGACCCTGAAATGTCCCCCATAAGTTTATGTTTTAAATGCTTGTTCCCTGGTTAATAATGCTATTTTTAGGAGGCCGAGGACCTTTGGGATAGAGGGCCTGGCTGGCAGACATAGACAACAAACACGAGATCTTTGAAGGTTACAGCTGACCCTGGGCTTATGTTGTTCTTTCTCCTTCCTGCTTGTGGGATGTGAACAGCCACCACACACTCCCACTGCTGGGATGTGAGATGCTGTAACACACCTCCCTTCCATGTTGGGATGAAAACCCCAAAAACTGTGAACTAAAATAAATCTCTCCTCCCTTAAGTTGTCTTATCACAGTGACAAAAATTATAGCTGATATAACCTGTTATACCAGTCACAAAGATAAAGGGTGAACAGGAAAAGGATGTCTATGACTGAAAATGCTCAGGAATGCTTTCTTTTTTGCTCGATGCTGTACAATTGTATTTTAATGCTGGGTATAGAATCATAGAACCCAAAGCGCCATGGGCACTAAATAAATGCTTTACCACTGAGCTCTACCACAGGTCTGCAGAGGTGATTTTCACCCACACATTTGCAAAAGCTTTTGAACGTTGACTCACCATCCAGTTGCCTTTTCTAATGTAAGAAAAAATAGGCATGATATGTTCAAATCTTGACTACAACCCCAGTAGTAGTCAGAGTTTGTGTACTACAACAAGTGCATTACAAATGGAATTGACTTTTCAAGAGGAAAGGTACCATTCAGTTTACTCTTGCAGTGGCTTCAGTCTGTGAACAGCTGTCCTTATTGCCTGAGTGAGACAACAATCCTAGAGGCCATCTGTGACAGGGCCATGCAATTCAACTCATAGTGCAAGAGAGAAAGAAGGGGCTAGGGCCACAAATTTCTGTTGAAGACACATGGAAGACATCCTCTTAGGCTCTGCCTCTTAGAGGCTCCATTATTTCATAAAAACACCAAGCAGAGGCTTGGCCTGAACCCTGTAGACCTTCCTTCCCATTTTAGATATAAATCATAGTGTATCAGTCACTTTTCTTTGGCTGTGTTAAAATACTGTGACCAAATCAACTTAGAGAACAGAGATTATTTTGGCTTATGGTTTCAAAGGGATGGAGTCCATCATGGAGAGGAAGGATTGACAGCAGGAGCAAGAAGCTGTCTGTGGTGGCCCAGGGAATGGCTTATTGGAGTTGGTGTGGCCTTGTTGGAGGAAGTGTGTCACTGTGAGGGTGGGCCTTGAGACCCTTCTCCTAGCTGCTTGTGAGACAGTCTTCCAATTCAGATCAAGATATAGAACTTTTGCCCACAATATCCAGAAGAAGCTCCACTCCCAGGCGCTCTAACCCACCCAGGATCATAGGATTAGAGGTGAGGAGGACACAACATCTGTTCCAACACTGGGAGTAACTGGGACCAGCACAAGCCAGGAACTCCGCAGAACCAGTGGCACAGGCTTCTTCTGGTCTGGATGTGTGCCCTGAGCAGACCTTGGGCACAAACCACATCACCAGAGGAAGCTCCACTCCCAGGGGCTTTAACACACCCAGGGCCTTTAACACACCCAGGATCACAGGATCACAGCATCAAAGGATCACAGACTCACAGGAACTTGATCACACCAGGATCTCAGGGTCCCAGAGGCAGTTTGACTTCTAGGAGCAAGGACACACCTAGGATCTCAGGATCACAGGATCCCATAATCACAGGATCACAGAGACAGCTTGACTCTGAGGAGTTCTGACACAGCCAGGATCACAGGAAGGACAGACTCCAGTCAGATATAGGGAGGGCAGATAGCACTAGAGATAACCAGATGGTAAGAGGCAAGTGTAAGAACATAAGCAACAGAAACCAAGGTTACTGGGCATCATCAGAACTCAATTCTCACACCATAGCAAGTCCTGGATACACCATCACACCAGAAACGCAAAATTCTAATCTAAAATCACTTTTCATGATGATGAGAAAGGACCTTAAGAGAGCCATAAATAACTCCCCTAAAGAAATACAGGAGAACATAGGTAAACAGCTAGAAACTTTTAAAGAGGAAACACAAAAATCCCTTAAAGAATTACAGGAAAACACAATCAAACAGGAGAAGGAAATGAACAAAACCATCCAGGATCTAAAGATGGAAATAAAAACAATAAAGAAATGAGACAATCCTGGAGTTAGAAAACCTAGGATAGAGATCAGGAGTGATAGATGCAAGCATCACCAACAGAATACAAGAGATAGAAGAAAAAATCTCAGGTGCAGAAGATATCACACAACAGTCAAAGAAAATGCAAGGAGCAAAAAGTTTCTTAACCCAAACCATCCAGGAAATCCAGGACACAATGAGAAGACAAAACCTAAGAATAACAGGTATAGAAGAGTGTAAAGATTCCCAACTTAAAGGACCAGTAAATATCTTCAACAAAATTACAGAAGAAAACTTCCCTAACCTAAAGAAAGAGATGCTCTTGAACATACAAGAATCCTACAGAACTCCAAATAGACTGGACCAGAAAAGAAATTCCTCCCATCACATAATAATCAAAACATCAAATGCACTAAACGAAGAAAGAAAATTAAAAGCAGCAAGGGGAAAAGGTCAAGTAACATAAAAGCAGACCTATCAAAATTACACCAGACTTCTCACCAGAGACTATGAAAGCTAGAAGATCCTGGGCAGATGTCATACAGACCCTGAGAGAACATAAATGTCAGCCCAGACTACTATAACCAGTAAAACTCTGAATTACCATAGATGGAGAAACCAAAATATTCCATGGCAAAACCAAATTTACACAATATCTATCCACAAATCCAGCCCTACAAAGGATAATATATGGAAAACACCAATACAAGGAGGGAAACTACACCCTAGAAAAAGCAAGAAAGTAATCTTTCAACTAACACAAAAGAAGTTAACCACACAAACATAATTTCACCTCTAACAACAAAAATAACAGGAAGTAACAATCACTTTTACTTAATATCTCTTAATATGAAAATTAATATTACCTACATATCCTGATCAATTGAAATTCAAAAATATGAGGAATTAGAAATTTGTTGGCTGTCATCCAGTGGTCTTTCTAACTTGGCAATTGGAGAAATAGGCCCAATATTGTACAAACCATATACTTTCTGCTTGTTTGTATGTGACAGTGTCTTGCTGAGTACCACGTAATGGTCTTGAAATCATGCTTCTCCTATCTTGGCCTCTCTATTAGGATTGTTTATTTGATGTTTTTACACTATATTAATGATTTTCAGAACCGCTTACATGTTTCAAAATTATTTATACAACCAAAAGAAACGTAGACAATTAATTTGGAAGGTGACTTGGAAGAGAACAACAAAGAGTGAGACCTAATGTTTTGCTTTATATTTATACTTTGACGAAGATGACCTTATAAGTTACTCTTTTTCTGAGATGAATGTTTTTCAAAATCATCACAGCCAATGAATTAGAATTTTACCCTCACCTAATGTCTGTGCCACCCTCCATTGTTCAGTGAAACAGTTGATGAATGACTTCATGGATAAACCATCTTAATACACACACCATTTCTTAAATGAATGTAACCTGTTCCCTGTGGTCTGAGAATGATGACAATCACTCAAGTCAAATAGCTTTGACCATAGCAGGAAATCTGTATCCAAACAATTGTGCCTACAATTCATTCCTTGATGCAGCAGAACTGTCAACTCTTAGCTTAGCTTCTATGGAGGTAAAATCCTTTGATGATATGAGGACATTGAAGTACAACCTTATTACAATGAACTCCAATGTCTAAAAATTGTTCTTATTTTGGGTTTGTACCACAGTAAGAGCCAAAATTTTTAAGCTTTACTTAAACAAACAAGCAAACAAAAAGACTTTATCTTTTTATGTTTATTTAACAACATGTCCATCATTTTTATAATTGGTAGAAAAATATATTGTGTTGAATATAACAATAAAAAATAAAGATTAAAAAATAAACTTAGAGATGGACATGCGAAAAAACTAAACAAACAGATATAGAACTTTTGGCTTCTTCTCCAGTACCATGTCTGTCTGAGTGCTACCATGCTTTCTGCCATGATGATATTGGACAGATCCTTTGAGCCTGTAAACCTGCCACAATTAAGTTTTGCTGCTTGTAAGAGTTGCCTTTGTCATGGTGTCTCTTCTCCACAGTGGAGACCCTAACGGAGACAGTGGGTTATCACATTTTCTTCCACACTGGAAGCAGGAACAGAGCAGGGAGAAGGCAAGGCTATAAATCCACTTTCTCCACTTCTCAAAGTTTCCATAACCTTCCCAAACAATGTCACCAACTTGGAACAAAGTGTACAAATACAGGACCCTATGGGGTACATTGCTCACTCTAACTACAACACACAGCAACCCTGGGCTTGTGTTCACTTGATTTTGGATACATTGACCTATGAATCATCTATGATTATCATCCTGTTTGATGTTCCAAACTGATATAGTCAACAACAAGCATGTTATTAGGGACTGTATGGTGATGGAAGGTTGGATGGTGTGGTTTTCCAGTTTGAATTTCAGACTCTATCTCTGACTCCCAGCTGTGGATTGTATGTTCAAAGCTAGCTCCTCTCAGACTTCACAGGATTATTGGAAATGTTCAATAAAGACTGTAGAGCTAGAAGGAATGAAACCCAGAGAGATGCATAAACCTGAAGGTTGAAGGTCAGTACAGCTCTGGAGATTAAGGAAATTAAGAAGACACAGCTTTAAGGAGGAAGAGATCTGTGTCTCTTTTCAAGCTTTGCTAGTTACTTTCAGGTCAGTGGGTCCAAAATTCTGACAGCAGCATTGTAAGGGAGAAGATTTTTATGGCTTGTGGATTCAGAGAAATTTCAATTGCTCAAGACAGGGAAGGCACTGAGGAGTGACCATGTAGCAGAGAGCAGTTTACTGTGCACTAGGAAGCAGAGAGTCTTGGGAACTGAAGGGTATGTTAACCTGCAGAGGCCAGGTCCTCATCACCCACTGCTGCCAGCTAAGCCCCACCTCTCCAACACCCACCACCTTTAAACACATCCCCATCAGTTGGAGAGCAAGTTTTCAACATACAAGCCTGTGGGTGACATCTCAGGTTGAAACTATAGCAGGAACTTCCCAGAACTCTTCCCATCACCCTCCCCTAAAGCCCACGTTACTTCCCCTCAGGTCAGTGTGCAAAAAGGAAAGGCAGGGAGAGGGCAACATCCTCATGTACTCACCCAGAATCAACATGGAAAAGTGATCCTGCATTCATTGACAAATGTAGATTGCTCTGCACAGGGCTTGGGCACTGCTGTTGTGGGTGGCACCCTGCCAGTGCTCTATTGATACCGCATCTTGGCAAACTGGTTCATGTCACATGCAGAGTGGCGCTAGTCACCTGCAACAAGAATACTGAAGCTTCAGGATTTCAGGTGACCCATATAAAACTTCCTTTGCTTTTGAAGTTCTTGGCATGCCTGGCTTCCAGCCAGCACAATAGGACTCTTTCCCATACTGATTTAGGAATCGATTTCCAAGGATGTGGCCAAGCTTAGCTTTGAACTTGTGATCCTCCTGTCTGTTATACTGGATTTCAGACATTCACTATTAGGACAACTCTGGACTTTAAGTCATTTTCTTTTCTGCCCAGGCTAAGAGGCTGCTCGGCCTCTCTTAGATCATGCCTTCTCCCCAAGCAGTACTTATCAAGTGGATCTTTTAGACTCACAGCCAAAAGCATGTTGGCTGAAGAGAGTTTGTTATTTCTGCGGAGACACACTCTATCCCTCGAAGTCACTGCCTAGAACCAGGTTTGTCCTGTGCAGTTTGTAAGTGGCGTCCACTGTTGTCTGCAGTGCTGCAGAAGTGAGAGGAGAAGTAGGTGACTGTGATACAGGAGGCAGATTCAGAAAGTACACAAGAAATGTGCCACTTTAGCAGGGCCTGATGGCACACGCCTGAGGCTGAGGCAGAAGGATGACCAATTAAGGCTTGCCTGGCCTGCAGAAAGTTCAAGGTCAGTCTAGGCAGACATAATGATACCCAGTTTAAAATAAAAATATAAAAGGAGGTGGAGGGGACACCGAAGACGTTAGTCAGTTGTAGAGCACTTACCAATCTCACATGATGCCCTGAGTTCAACTCACAATAACACGCAGACAGACAGACAGACAGACAGACAGACAAACGTGTGTGTGTGTGCGCGCACACACACACACACACACACACACACACCAAAAATGAGGAAGGAAGGAATGGGGATAGGGGACAAAGAAACGAAGGGGAAATTTGCATCATTTCAATCATCCTGGAGTGGCATCTTCAAGTTCTTTGATACGTCCTCATGTGTTTCTGTGTGCAGATAAAAGAAAGCTCACGGAAGTTCAAAGCTGAAGAACCCTTGGCAGCTTCTAGCTTATTGTCGCTTCTATATTTAGTCAATGAAATGAGTGATCATTGTCCCAATTTCACTTATGCAGATCCTGCACATGCTTTGATTTTATTAAACAAGACACTGTGCATATGTGAACACGCATGCACAGAATCTCTTAGACCTTGTCATCATCTCTCTCATCAGATCAGTGTGCATGGCAGTGTTCCAGGGTAATTTCCACCTCTGCCTACTGCGTCTGTGAACCTACCTCACAGTGCCTGGGACTGCCTCACATGGACTCTTCGGATGACAGAGAGATGTGTTAACTGAATGTGGATAGATAGGAGATGACCTGGCTGAGTATGAATGGAGCAGCTAAGCAGAGTCCCAGCTAGGCCTGTGATAAAGTGCCTCACTGGAGATTGTTCTTATCCACCTGCCTCTTATTAGTGGCTGCCTAGTTCAATAGCAGTTCAGCATAATTTCTCAACTAAAGCATAACAAAAGCCTATGGCCAGGTCATATGCCTCTGACCTGGGCATTTCTGTGACTAGCAGACAGGCCTGTAGCTTGAATATTGAGTGGAGTGATGGAGGCAGCTCTCCCAACAATGCCTGTGCATGGGGGCCACCCAGGATAATTCAGGGTCCAGCCTGCTACAGCAGCTGCAAGGCAAGCCTGAGCTCCAGCCTTTTTCATGCCTAGGTGATGATAGGCTTGAAAACTAATACCTTCTTCCAGTTCTGAGGGAGCTGTTTAGGAGTGGACACAAATATCCATGTTTCAACAATATCTCCATGTGATTCTTTTTTTTTTAATTGATATAACTTGGAAGTACTGAGTTTGAGTGATGGTTTGTATAATCAAGTAGTTGTTAGAAATCACCCTTTGTATTCCTATGCAGGAATTCATACTGCAGACCATGCCAGGGTCCAGGGCATGCTATGGTGCCTCAAAAAGCCAGAGATTGTTTATGTACGCACCCAATCTTAAGTGTTCCTGAATACAACACAGTGCTTCATGCAATACAGAGGGACTTGGGTCCAGCTAAAGGCTTTCTAGAGTCTGTGGATAAGCGTAATGGCTGATTTCGATGGTCAACTTGATTGGATTGAGAAAGGCCTAGAAGTGAGTTAAAAAAAAATCTCTGAGTCTGAGATTGCTTCAGAGAGCACTGACTGAAGAGGGAGGATCTATTCTGAGTACGGATGGCTCCACCCTACAGGCTAGAGGGCTGGAAGGGATAAAAGAAGGCAGCAGTGAGGAAGCCTGGGGTGCTTCCTGGCTGCCAAGATGTAAACTGCTCTGTCCCACCACAATGGATGGGTGCCTGCTGCACAGCATGAAAACCTGAGTTCAAGTACCCAGCACACACATAAACATTGGGTGTGGCTGTGCAAGGTTTATGACCCCAGCACTAGAAGGGAGGGCAGAGAGAGTGAGATTTTCAGAGTTCAGTAGCCAGCCAAAGTAGCTGAAATAATGAGCTACAGTCTGTGAGAGACTGTGTCTCCAAAAGTGAAGAGTAACCAAGAAGAAATCCAGGAGCCCACTCCCAGTCTCCATCAGCACATGTGTACATGCACATGTGCACATGTTCACATGAGCTTGTACATGATACACACACACACACACACACACACACACACACACACACACACACACACACTAAACTTGTTAAAACCCAACACTGCCTTGTCTCTGCATCTGCCAGGACTCTAATCTCCTATGATTGAGCAAGTCTGTAAGAAACTGTGTCACAGTGATCCTCGTGTTCTGTCCCTCACTACCACTTTTAAGGAACTTCCAACAAGTTAAAAGGCAGAAGTTCAGCATTTTCCTCAGTGATGTCAACTGCCCTTTGGTTTTGGTAAAAATAGAGATTATTCCATTTGTAGAAGGAGCAACTAACCCTCTGGAGAGCCAAGTCTAAAGGAGGAAAGCAGGAGCAACAATAACGAGTTGCAAAAACATTTCATTACCCGTTTTGAACCATCAAGACCTATTGTGCTCAGTAGGAACTATAACATTATGATCTCATTGTCCCTTGATCAATTACAATATTAGAATTTGGCCCCAGATAAGCATACAGTAATAAGCGTTTCACCACAAGAGAGATGATTGACATTCATTCAGATTTTCTAAGCTACCAATGAAAGAACTACAATACTCTAGCATTTGTTTTTATCTATATTTGAATTATATTGATAATTTGTGGTCCAAATTTGGATTTGGTTCAGGCAAGACAAACTTTCTAGCAATGAGGAAAAGCCATGCAGGTGGCCATTGGTGAACACTAGGGGGCATAGCAGAGGCTTACCAGGGTACCAGCTCACCATCCTCTTTGATGCATATAAACTGACTGGTTTCAGAACCTGATCACTCATCAAAACAATGTGGAGTGCCAAGAAGACATCGGCTCCTCAAAGTTGAAGATGTGATGAATCTGGTGTTCTGAGTGGTATTAATAAATGAAAAAAAATGTGAGACACTCTCATGCCCAGCACTGGTCTTCAAGGTACTGCTTAAACCCCTAGAAGATACCAGGGATGTCTGTGAATAGGGGTGATGAGTGCTTTGTGAACTATAGAGGAAAATGTAAGCATAAGGCATTTTCAATGGTATACTTTAAATATATGTGCCCATCACATCCATATGTTGGTACCCAAGACCCAATGTGATAAGTACATCCTAAGAACAGGATTATAAAAGAAATAAGGGGCCTGGAGAGATACATCAGAATCTAAGATCATGTACTGCTCTTGTAGAGAACCTGAGTTTGGTTCCCAGCACCATATCTGACAGCTCACAACCTCCTGTAACTCTAGTTTCAAAGTGCCCAACCCCTCTAGTCTCTATCTCTGTCTGTCTGCCTGCCCCCCCCTCTCTCTCTCTCTCTCACACACACACACACACACACACACACACACACACACACACTTAAAAATAAAATTATAATAGAAATAACTCAGGGGCAGTAGTCAGGCTCTCTTGCTCATCCACTTGAAATTGTGGAAGAAAGCCTGCTACAGACATGGAAAAAGGCACTGTAACCTTGAGCTTCCAGAAAGACCAGTTGAATAGCCAGTATTGAGCTAATAAACCAATATGGCCACATCAACCTCATGTCTATATGGGTCTAAGTTCACAGTACATGAGAAAACGCCAAAGCCAGTATTAGAGAAACACAGTCCAGTAAAGGGTGAACCTGGTGTTTTACAGAGGTTTAGGTCACTGTGGGGGTAAAAGTAGTCCATCAGAAGAAAGGCTTGAAGTGTTCAGAGAGCATGAAGACGTAAGGAGGAGGATAACTCAGAACTGGGCATAGTCAAAAGCTATGAATCAGGCATCAAAGCTGGACAGAAATCAGCCAGGTAGAAAACAAGCTGTGCCCAAATATCAATGCTTGGAAAAGACCCAAGCTTGACTCTAGGCATCCTAGGAGAGCCATAGAAGCTTAAAGGCCAGCACTAATAGGTAAGAGTGGTGCTCAGCATCCAGCCAGAGGCACCATGACTTCTGAGACCACGCCTCCAGGGGAACCTGTCTCATTCAACACAGAGGATGAGCAGTAGAAAAGTCGTCTCTCAGAACATCCACTCCAAGAGAAGGCCCCACCTGAAGACTGTCTGGAATGGTGGATTCTGCTGACTAGAAGTGTCCAGGCTCATTGACTCTTAGGCCTTCAGAGTGGAAAGCCTGGAGTGTGTTCCAACACAAAGTGTGCCATGGCCTTGAGTTGATAACCTTGGTCCTACTGTGCGACCCCTCAGGAAAGTCCTTCATCTCTCAAATTCACTGCATCACCTTCAAGATAAAAGTGCAGGAAGGAAAGATAAAGCCTCCAGGAGTTTAGACAGGGCCATCAACAAAACTATAGCCAACATTTCCCAGTCAGATACTGGCTTTGCCCATGTTATCTCCAGACTCTACACACCTGGTGTCCAGCCAAGCTGAGTGAAGGTAGTGAGTCTGGAATTTGTTTGCTCTCCGATAGTGGGGCAGCCTGTTCATGGAGGGGCAGAGTTACTTATTGCAGGCTATCATGTTCACTGCAGATAGCACATAGGCTATCAACAGGGCTGTTACCTTAGCAACAGCAGGGACCTGATCTTTCTTGGTAAATTAAGCTATGTGGAACCAGCACATACACTCCTTTTAGCACTTTCAGCTTCTGACCTTGGACTTTCTGGGTTTCCATTTATTATTGGGTATCATGACCCAATTGTTAATCTACAAAACCAACAAATTAATAAGATTCGATGTGTAAGAAAGTGAATTGGCGTGATCAGCGATTTTAATGCAAAACCCTAGATACACTTCATTTTTTATTTGATTTCTAGTGAATATGTATTGATTATTTCAACTGATCCAGGCCACAACCTAGGTTCTCACACACAGTGGTCAACAAGACAATCCCAGGAGCTGTGCTTGTACATTTTATATGGCTACAATGAAATACTCAAGGCAACGTAACCTCACAAAGAGAAGATATGGGTAATTAATTAACAAGTTTGGAGGCTGAACATCCAAAAATCAGTGTGCATGCTATGGAGAAGGTCCCTTTTGTCTATAGGCAGTGTCAGAGGAGCCCAAGAGGAAGCTGGCTGGCCAGACTAGTCAAATTAGCTAACTCTGAGTTCAGTGAGAAACACTGCTTCAGTTAATAAAGCAGGGAGTGATTGAGAAAGATACCTCTGACCTCCACGTGCACATATGCACATTTGGACCTAAAGACATGCACTTATGTCATATGCACACACATGCACAATAAAGAAGGATGTCCCCCTAGATCCCACTTCTCAGAATTTCCCATGGCACCTCTATAGGTCATCACCCTGGGGACCAGCTTCCCAACTCCTGAACTTTGAAAAAAAAGCACATTTGAGCTTCTGCAAGTACAAACCCCAGAGTACTTTCCATATAATCAATAACTCCATCCAGTGCCACACAGGTTACTTTTAAGTCTGGGCATTAAAATGCTTCTAAACCAGGTGAGGGGGAAGCCTCCCATCTGAGAATATTGTTAAACTTTATTCTGTCTATAATGGAACGATGGTCAGGGCTACCGTCTGCCTATACATCTCAGTGATGCTGAGAATGAGCTAGTAACAACATTGATGAGTTCACTCCAACGCTGGGCTGAGGAATGCTTAAGAAAATGAAGGTTGGGAACTATAGCACTTACTTACACAATAGTCAAACAGTCAAATATGAGGAAGGACTACTACATTACTTTTACAATATGAAAACATTAAACAGAAATGTAGCTTTTATGCTGACAGATCTGACACAATGTCAGGCTCATCATAGGGTGCTGACTTTGATAAAAACCTAATGAAATGGTTCAACTAGTTATTTGTTGATAACATCTTGCAAAACTTCATTCATGACACAGGAATGACCAGTTTTATTATAGCCAAGTTCTTGTATTTTAGACTTTCATAGTTGTCTGAAGTGACATGAAGATTGGGCAAGCATAGACTTCATAGACTGAATCAGAAGAGACTCAAGTCTTTGGCTACCTTTCACCTATAAAACTAACCACTCCATTTAATTTGCTCAGTCTAGTGCTTAACTGTGGAAAGTCATGGGCCAGTCATAGAATGGCAATTGTATCCAAGTGAGAAAGAATATCTTTGAACCGTAGGGGGAAATATCAATTATGAAATAGCTCATCATTTCAGTCTCATTTCTGAAATATATGATGATTCCGTCAGATGTCATGAATGTCTCGCCATCATCTTAACAAGGTGAATGAGTTTGGTAAGCCAGGCTGGGTCACAGGGTGCTAGTGACCCCATCATTGAGCAGAAAAGGTAAATTGAACATTTGAACTCAAAATTTATTTGGAATCAAAACAAAGGAATTTTCCCTCTTTGAAATGACTTGAATATCCTAGTGAGATAGGCATGGGGCTATTTTCCATTGATAATGAAATCAGCAAAACATCCCACGTTACCACATATGTTTGAACATTTTTTTTCCTCTCTTGAAAAAAAGCACATAATAAGATTGCTTAGGGTCTATACATTGACAGTGTCCACACTAAACATAAGCATAGAAAGACTTACAACTGAAGGTCAGAGAAACTCCAAATTTCTTTTCACAAAGACACCCACCCAGAACAAACCTCCCTCTGTCAGAAGGCTTCACATTTCATAAAATTGTTTTGTTGATTTATTCTTGGTGAATTGGGGTCCTGCAAACCAGGCAGACAAAGGTGTCTATACTATAAACTGGGCGTGCAGTCATTGATGGGACCTTGAACAAGACAATATTGAAAGTATTCGGAAGCAACCAGGAATGTAATTTTTACATTGTTAGTGAAGAGAAGGCTAGTTTAAAATGTAATTTATATTTGCTTCTCAAAAAATAACAAAACAAAGTGGGAAGGTTTGTTTGGTTTCAGGAACAAAAACCAAAGGAAGCATCATGTTTACATTGTTTACATGGAAAGACTACAGTGTAATCACAGAAATGAAGAATTATGTGCATTATATTCAATAAGAGAATCACTCAGTGGGAATTCATATCAAGGACAGAAACACAGCAACACGGAATAGACACATGAATGGAGGAAATACTGGAATGCTGATGTAGGATGCTTCCTTTCTTGCAAAGGTTAATAGTTAATCAGAATGGCAACTTACCTCTATGCTATCTGAGATTGCTTAGTAGATGGTGAGCAGTTTATTCTACAAATGGTTCAGATCTTCTGAGATATTTTTAGTACAACCTCTAAAAATTTTAGTTTAAACCAAACAATAATAAAACCAAGTTCAGGGATGGGAGCTGATCCAAACAAATTCTGTGACAGAGAACTTGAACCCACTCTGTGTGGGCTACCAGGCTACTTAGTTTTGGATGAGGTGTGTGTATGTGCACTGGGTATGTTTGTTCCCAAACTGACTACATAGTTTAAATGGGTGACAGGGGTGGAAGTTCCTTTATAAAGATTATTCTAAAAGAAATCGATTGTTTATTGGCTTTTTTTTAAAGTTGGAAACTTATGTTTTCTTACAATCTCTTGCAGACCAAGAAAGTGGTCTTTTTCTTACTATTATGTTCATGACTAAACAGCAGACACTTTATATCCTAGACAGAAAATAGGAGAGAAAAAGTGCCAGTGTATTGTGCAGCAATTACAATGAATTTAAATATTCTATGTAGAGAGAGGCTCCTTAAGAATCAGGAAGTAAACTGACTTTACCAGGTTCAGGAAAAACAACTTACAAGACTCAAAGAGTCCCTGAAACTTAAGAGCCATCAGACCCATCCCTAAAGTTATATAAGCAGTAATACTCCTGAAGAGAGGAGACTCTGACAGGTAGAAAACTGCCTGAACAATTCAGGGATGTTGTTCTCCCTAGTAAGGATTGTTAATTTGAGGTAGGAAATTGGATGAAAGGACCCATCTTATTGTTATATCTTTAAAGCTTTCAAACTCACCATCAATCAATGTAATGCAAATTAAAGGATGATACTGTGTTTTAGACATGCTGCCTAAACTTGTAATGTTGGCAAATCATATGAACACAGATAGTTCTACATAGGATAAGGAACTTCACCTGAGGCATTTTGACAGTACTTAGTAACCTATTTTGGTTCATGGTTTCAGAGGGCTCAGATCATGGTCTCTTGACCTGTGGCCTTTGAGGATAGCTCCAAGGTGGAAAGATGGTGTATCAAAGAATCATATCTTGCCAGAGTGGTCATTACTGTAGCCCATAGAGTTCACAGCCTGGTAAAATTGTCAATGACTGTTTTCCATAGTCAGGACTAAAAAGGAGCAGGATGCCATCAATCATTCAAATCTAGCTGTCTATCTCCTCCAGCTGGGTTCTCCTAAAGTTTGAAGAACATCCTAAATTAGTACTACTGGAAGGTAGGAACGCAAATGTTTGATACTTAGGCCTGTAGGGGAAATTTTATATTTGAACCATTATATATGTGTGCTAACAATCCAAAAACACCTACAACCAATAAACATGTTTTTAAGGCTTTCAAACTCATCAATCAGTGTAATGCAAATTAAAGAATGACACTGTTCTTTAGACCTACTGCCAAAGACTGACAAGTATTGCTGATCCGTAGTCTTGGCAAGTGGGGTAAGAAGGGCCAATCCCACACAGGACAGGGAACCTACACGTGTATGAACTTACCCTCAGGCATTTTGTCAGCACCTATCAAAGCCTTCAATATGTTTACAGTCTTTGAAGTAAGAACACTTTCAGGATTTTATCCTAAGGAAATAATTAGTGAAGCATGAACCATTTTTAATGTGCCAAGGCTGTCTCTGTTGAGTTATTTGTAACATTAAAAGGGGGGAAATAGAATCATTAACTGTGTAACATTAGGGATCTAGTTAAATACGTGTGCTCACAGACAGAGACAATATTCCACAGAACTTGTGTTTGCAGATGCTATTTAGCAAGTAGAGGATGTTTATATTATGCTAAGCACAAGGACTCCACTTGTTGGGTAGAAGAGACAAGCCAGGTTTGGGAGTCAAGGAACAGAGTTTAGTGTTCAGGCTTTTCACCGACTAGCTTGGAAGATTATTTGACCTGTCTGAGCCCCAGCTGCTTCATCTATAAAACTGGAAGAATGAATATGTTGCAAGATTGTGTTAAGGCTTAATTAGAACAAGGCATATAGGACTGGTGTGTCTAGGAAGTAGCTTCATGGTAGAACAATTATCTAATATTTCGGAGGACCCCAGGGTTCCTCCCCTGGAATGGTGTTTGGGAGAAGAAAATATATAGAAAGTGCTTTGCTTGGCACATAGTGAACATGGATTTACAAGGTTATTTAAGTCACCAAAATGTCACCAGCATTTAATAGCCTAAATTGTCAACAGAGGTCTAGAATAATCTAGTACACATGCCTTCAGGAACACCAGTGAGGAATTTTTTAGTCTCTGTATGTATGTGAGGAATTATGTTAATGAGGTTAATGGTAAGTGAGAAGACTTACACTAAAACCAAATAACATCATTTCCTTGGTCTTGGACTGTATTTAAAGAAAGAGAGTGAGCTGAGTACCAGCATTCATCCCCTCCTGCTTCCTGACTGTAGAGGCAAAGTGACCAGCCCTTGTCATTGTGGTTTCATGTGATAGGCAATAGCTCTGAACCGTGAGCCAAAATCAACCTTTTCTCCCTTAAGTTGCTTTTCTCAGGCTACTGGTGACAGTGACTTAGGTATTATATGCAAATGAAGTCTCACTAACGTGAGTACTATCTCAAGCGAGGGGGGGGGGAGGGCGGAGCCGGGCCAGAGAGAGCAATCATCTGTAATCAGATCTGACGCCCTCTTCTGGAGTGTCTGTAGACAGCTACAGTGTACTTACATATAATAAATGAATAAATCTTTAGAAAAAAATGTTCCCATCTGAATCTGCTCACAGAACTCTAATCTACTTTGTCATACACTTTCTTGTCCAAGCATCCCTGGAAAGCCCCACCCCCATCATACTCTCAGTTTCATTCATTTTCACCACTCAGCTCCTGTCACATTATTTCAATACGATTTTCCCTATAACTCACTCCCTCGCTTGCTTATGTATGTAAGAGAATATCAAGTGCCCATCACTGATTGAGCATCTGTGTGCTACCCAGACACACATTGGTGGATTGGAGTCCTTGCTTCCTTAGGGTTTATAATGTTCGGCAAGGAAATAAATATTTGCAAATGAATATCAGATGTCAGGTGATGCAAGTTTCTCTGCTTCCATTTAACCCTGGATATTAAAAGCAGCTGATGGACTGCTGTGTGGCTGTGGGAAGGAGGGGCCTGTGACCGTGGGCTGAACCATGGGAAGAAAGGCACAGTTTCTCGGCATCTTTTGTTTTGGCTTTCTCAGACTCTCTTCTAATTGAATGACTAATCTGGCTAGCTACCTGTTGTCCAGGTAACAAGGGCTTTAGGCTCCCAGTACTCAATAGAATTTCTCAGGTCTTGACTGACTTGACCCCAAGCAGAAAAAGAATCCCAACATGAACTAGATGGTTCCAAGGCTCGTCCTCTTAGTTTCTCAGGTGTGATTGGTCAAAATTGAATGCCAAGAGCATTCAAACATAAGGTTAATTGAGACCAAGTTTCCCAGTGTGTACATGCATTTTTAGAAGGAGACTTTTAGATCATCGAACTAACTCCACCATGCTCAAGACTGTCACAAGAATAGTGACTAGTGACATCTCAAGCATGAAGTTACAATCTAGGAATCGAAACACAGAATTGAATTTGAACTGACACTAGGAAGCAAGAAGCTCAGTGTCTAATACAGGAAAGGCAGGAGAGAATTGACTTGGCTGGGCCTAACTCTAAAGGGATAATGACATGAATTTGGCCTCATATTTAACCCATTTTCCTATGCTCAGCAATGACACATTTAAGTCAAATAACTCACAATTTAGGCACAATTACACTTTTCCATCCACAATAAATCTAAAAGAATGAAGTCTTTCCAAGCATGTCTTTAAAGGTGTTTCTGATTCTGATTCCTCATGTCCAGTCAGCCCCCTTTATGGTATTCCCACATCCCCATCCACTCCGATGACCCACCCCTGGCTGCTCTTTTATTGTACCCCCTTCTTTGCACTTTTCTGACTGTTCCTCTTCTTTCCCCAATAGCTCTAAGTTCTATTATTTGCTTATTCTCAGCCCCCTGCAGCCTTGGAGAGTGTGTGCCTCGAGCTCTCCTGGTCATGGAGATTGGTTAGTGGTGGGCATTAGACCTCAACTATCCCAGGGGTGACTCAGTAATTCCACTAATGAAGATAAGGGCCAAGACATAGATAGAAGCTCATACTGGTGATTATATTGGAGTTTCAAACAAACCAAACTGAAATCTAGAATTGGAGTTTTAACTGTTGAGTTGTAAAGTACTACAAATTGAAACATCATCATCTTTCTTATTCCAGTTTGAAACAGGATGATTTCTATCTCTTAAAAACAAAGAAAGAGCTACCTATTAAAAAGTTACAACAAACACACACAATACTCTACCAGCCAGAGTTCTCTAGAAGAACAGAACCTATAGAGTAAGTGAATATGTATCACAAAGAGGACTTAATAGATAGGCTCACATGTTATGGGCTACATAGCCTAGTAGTGGTTATCTGAGCACTGGAGAGTCTGAGAACCTGAAGAGGCTGGATTCTAACATCAGTGAAGGTGGTGGCAGTGGCAGCAGCTATAGCTGCAATAGGTTAAATGCACTTACCAGTAAGGTTAAAGGCAGACAGGGAAAGACAGCAGCTTTTACTTTGGACCTCGTACATCTGTGTCAATAGAAGGAGTCATTGGATTTGGAGAAAAGTCTTTCCCTCAGATAATATTTCTAGGAAACACCCCTAGAGTCCTCTGGAGTGACAGACAACATGGGACATAATAATGCCCATCAAAAAAAAGTGTATCTTTCCATTTACTGACCTTTACTCTTAAAAAAATGTCATTGAGCATACCTACAACCATTATGGGAAATTCCTACCTGGCTTTAGCCATGGGCACAGTTCATAAAGGTCAATAAATGGTTAATCGAGGCATAGGCCTTGTGTTTTGTCATAGCTAAGGAACTCCAAAGTTTGATTCAGAACTGAAGCCACACATCCCTGTTCTCCTTGTTTTAGGACAGCAGCATTGGCACCTCCCCTCCCCCTCCTCCACAGGCACTGGTGACAAACACAAGATCTGGGACCCACAGTAGACCTGAGAGGCTAGCATCTGTGGGTGTTTAGACCAGCAGTGTGTGTCTGAGCAAGACTCCTGGGGTGGGGGCGCTGATGAGCTAAACTGGGAGTCATAGTCCAAGAAACATTCTATGTTTTCAACAGATGTGGCAGGCTGGACAGTGACATCAAATATCTTGATCGGGAGACTGTGTTGTTTGTTATTAGGGCTTCCAGAGTTCATTGACATTCTTCTACTTTCTAGAAAGAAAAGAAAAGGAAAAAAAAGGAAAGAAAAGAAAGAGGGAGGGAGGGAAGAAAGAAAAAGAAAGAGAGAGAAAGAGAGAGAGAGAGAGAGAGAGAGAAAGAAAGTCTTCTATAAAGCATAAGAAAGTCTCATCCTGAATAGGCCTCAGTTTGCTGACTGCTCATTGGACACTGCCTGGGTAGATCTCAGTTTGCTGACTGCTCATTGGACACTGCCTGGATAGGCCTCAATTTGCTGAATGCTCACTGGACACTGCCTGGTTAGACCTCAGTTTGCTGACTGCTCATTGTATACTGCTTGGATAGGCCTCAATTTGCTGAATGTTCATTGGACACTGCCTGGTTAGGCCTCAGTTTGCTGAATGCTATTTGGGCTGCTGGTCTTTACTCACAGCTCTAAGCATTGGTGTTGAGAGGTGAAGTCCCACATGATGACTGTCTGGGGCTAAACTGCCCTGACCTGTGGCCCTGAGATATGGGCTTCTATCTTTCCTTACCCCCAGCCTCATGCTTACAATCAGCCTATTGTTCTGGGTATGTGCTATGTTTGCCCCTTAGATGTAGGACAATAGGAGATACAAACAAGTAATGGCCTCATTTGTGTGTTTCTCAAATTATGACCCCAGGTTTCTTAAGCACAATGTCTCTGGACTATTGGTCAAAATACAGATTTTGTCTCTCCTCAAAAAAGGTACAAAATAGAACCCACAGATAGCCAACAGCACTCTTCATTTTGATAAACATCTACAACATACCTTATGAATGAATGTTTGACCTGACTCCTCCTTCAGATTTTAACATATATGATCTGGTTCCTTACATCATAACTGGACCTATAGAAAGAATAAAAATCTGGAAATGAACTGAGACAATCTGGCTTCAAGTATCAAGTGTATCAGGGATAAATGGTTAAGACAATTGGAAGACCGTGAGGGCCTTGGCAGGTGCACTCAGGGGTGTGGGACTGGGTGGGTGGGACAGTGGCAAATGAGAAACTGTGAGCAAACGATCAGACACTTAGAGAGCTGCTAGAGATTTGTTCCATGGGGCTGGAGAGATAGATGACTTAGCAGGTAAAGGCACTGGCTGCCCTTCCAGAGGACCTGAGTTCAAATCCCAGCACCTACAGAGCAACTCACAATCCTCTGTGACTCCAGTTCAGAGGATAGGGGGGTCCAATGACCCCTCTGGCATTTGTGTGCACAAGACATGCATGTGGTACACAGTAATACATGCGGGCAAAACACCCATATTTATATTAAGTGAAAATTTTAAATTAAAAACAAGATTATTTTTCAAAAGTTTTTTCCAAAAGGAGAATGGAGGGAAAGAAGCAACGAAAATGAAAGGGAGGCAGGGAAAGAGGGAGGGAGGGAGAGAAGGAGGAAGACAAGGAAAGAAGGAGGAAGGGAGAGGGGGAAGGAGGGAGAGAGGGAGGAAAAGAAGGGGGAGAGAAGGAGGGAAAGAGGGAGAGAAAGAGGGAAGGAGGGAGAGAGGGAGGGAGGGAGAGAGGGAGGCGGAGAAAGGGAAGGAGGCAGAGAGGCAGAGAAAGGGGAGGGGGCAGGGAGGCAAGGAAAGAAGGAGGGAGAGAGCTGGAGAGGGAAGGAAGGAGGGGGAGGGAGGGAGAGGAAAGAGAAGACAGAAAGGAGGGAAGTATGGATGGATGGATGGGGCAGAGAAAGAAGGAGGAAGACGAAAGAAGAGAAAACAGGAGGGAGGGAGAGAAGGAGGGAGGAAAAAGGGAGGGAAGGAGAGAATGAAGGAAGCAGCTTTTGTTGTTGAACTGTGTGTAAGGTTGGGGCTCTTCTATAGAACAACTGGACATCCAGGGACTGAGAACCAAATCCCATTGCCTCCAGGCATCATCCACAAATGTAACCAGAACACTGGTTAAATTCCCACTGTTACTGGGCAAGGTGAGGTCCGTCCCTTTCGGGTTCTCATTAATAATGCTTTAAAATAATATTAATAATTTTAGATTATATTGTATTATGTCAAAAAGTATTATTAATAAAGAAGTTTTAAAATGTTCTCAGGAGGAAGCTTGAAAATAATTTTATTAGGGTTTGAGAGACAAACAGGGTGGGCAAGCTGCTGATCTAGGCAGCTGCATGGTGGAGGGTGATGAGGGAAAAGAGATGAGGGAAAGAGAAGGCCAGGCCTTCTGCAAGGGTGGTCAGCAAACAGGAAACAGAAGAGTGAGCCTTCAGAGAGTGAGAAGCCCAACACTATCCAGGAAAACAGGCTTAGGAGCCAAGGACCTGAGCCTGGTTTAGCAGGACTGCACCAGGGGTAGATGGTTAGAGACCGAGACAGCTTCTTAAGCAAGGAAAAGTGATGCCAAGAGAGGAAGTTGGCTAGTGAGCCCCGAAAAGAGCCCTGCAAACCTTGGTCCCTGTAGCCCCTGACCCTTCTTATAGGACATTTGTATAACACCCCCTCCTCTCCAAGTTTGTGTATGGTGGGCCTTTCCCATGCATGCTGTGCCAGGTAGAAGCAGTCCAGGTAGAGAAAGCTTTTGTCAGTGTTCCTCTGTGCGATGGTCTGAGCTTTGTTTGCTGTGGGAAGTCTAGGTGGTCAAGGGCTCAGCTTTCCCTTGCCAACTGGCTGCTCTCACATGTTAGTCTTCATGTTTTGCTCTTCAGTCCCCACTCTCCTGTTATACTGATAGATAACCTTTTACAGAAGGTGTTCAAGGTGTGAGAGAGACTGCAGTACACCTAGGGGAGGATGCCTGGGGCCTTTCAACAGACGGGACCCCAAGTAGAAGTGTAGGGTTGCCTCAGGTTTTTTAATGCTAGGCGAGATGACTCAGCATTGCATGTCCTCTAGCCAGTAAACCATGCCCCAATTATCAAGCTGTGAGTGTGTTGTCAGACAAAAGCAACCGAAAAAACCTGTCTGGCCTCTGTGGCGACACAAGTCCTGCTTCAGCCTTTAATGGCTTTCCTTGTTCTGTAGGGATGGTGATGGTGTTCTTTGTTTTGAATGTCAGCTTTGATTCCAGTCTCAGATAGGGCCTCAGGACAAACCATTAAACCCGACTCCATGTGTGTCGCAAGAAGGAGGACTGGGATTCTGTGGCCTGGGAGAGTTGAAGAGCTGAAGATCAAATCAAATGCCCAGGTCACTGATGACAGCACACCCCCCACCCACTGAGGAGCTGGCCCCAGAGTGGTCACAACCCCTATCTGGAAAGGTCCTAATTGCAGAAAGCAAAACATGAGGATCGCTTTGCATGTACACTTCTGCCAAGACATCCTTCACAGTCCAGAGTCTAGGGATGAAGGGCACACGCAGTGGGAACCAGCATTCCATAACGTTTTTGACGTGTCAGAGAAGCATGGAAAATGAATAGTGACAGATAATATTGCTACAAAATTCTCTGTATCATTTCCTCTCATTCAATATTGAAACACAGAAGATGCGTCTCTTTTCCCTCTGTAAAAGCCAAATAATGTTAACATGCACTAACATATTCGGTTCTTCAGACACAAATTTGCTTGGCCCTTTAAAAGCATACATACAAAATGATGATATTTCATACATGGGTGTGGTCTCCATTATGTCAGGGTGTGTGCTTAATTACCCTAAAGGTAACAATTTCCATGGAATAAATGCCCTAATAGCAATAAAAGAAGACGCCCCAGTAATATAATTTTTATTGGCACTTTGCTGCCCATGCTGTCTTGATAAAAATGTCTGCTAAAGCTCAGAGCAAGGCTCCTAGAGAGATTTTTACTTGTAGGACTTGGCCTGAGGATCTTATCTCTGAACCTAGGACACCCCTTCCCACAACAAACTGGTCTAGTTAAATAGAGTCCATCTTGTGAGCTTTTAACTTCTAGAACTTTCTCCTTGTCATAGAACTAGGCAGCTGGGAAATTCTGACTTCTATGGTTTATCCTTTGGGAGAAATCTCAGATAGATCATTTCTCAGTAGGGAAGTTCTCTATAGTGACTTAGGGGCTTTCAGTGGCCCTTAAATCCTGCCAGGAGTGACAGAATGTAAGGGTGATGAAGAGGAAGGGTTGGTTGAATATAAGGTAAATAATGGTGCTTGCAGTGGTGCCATATACTGCCACAGCACAAAGATGACTTATGTCTTCCAGAAGTGGCTCTTTGGAAAGATGTGTGTGTCAGTTTTGGGCCCTGCATTAGAAAACATCTAGGAGGAGCCAGTGTGTGTCTTAGGAACAACAGCCTTTGGAGTAATTAAAACTCCTGTGTATATAAAGCTGGATGTGGTGTCGGACCCTTATAATTCCAGCACTTTGGAAGCTGAAGTCGGGGTTGGCAAGTTTGAGACAAGGGAGGACTACATAGCAAGACCCTGTTTTTGTTTGTTAGAGTGTTTGTTGTTGTTGTTTTAAAAAGCAGGGTTGAGATTTTGCTTTAAGAGGTAGAATTGAGAAAGTTGAGAAAATGTAGCAAAAATCCTTTCTGGATTTCAGAAACCAGATGGCGGGAGTTGGAGGAGGCTCAATCTGCCACTCCCAATAGATCTCAACTTGAGTGTCAGCTCCCCAGCCTTGCCTTTAGTGCCCAGTGGATTTTAATTAAATCCACCTACAAAGTTAACCAACTCTCTCCACTCCATTCCTCTTCACAGTAGATCAGAGGCTTTGACGATTTTATCTGTTGTTCTCACTGCTTCCTGATGTGGACAAACTACATATATAAAGGAAATACAGACACAGCCTTGCTCGAGACTTTATCCCCAGTGGCAAGCACAGTACCTGCTCTGTGCCTGAGTAGGCAGTCAGCTAATGTTTGTGGAATTGATTATATGGGGATGGCTCTTGGGGGGAAGACATCCAAAGGATGCCTCTCTAATACTGTGTGTAATCTTGAAAGAACAGAAAAGGGAACTGATTAGGTGGGCTCACCAACAAAGGTGCAAAATTTAAGTGCCACACACTTATTCCAATTGGACTAGTTAGCACATGGAAGTAGAGGCAAATTCTCACATTCTGTCTTTGGGGAGTTATATAAAGTCATGGAGAAATGAGAGGAATATACTTACTTCCTATTGTGCTGATGTGGAATCAATGCTAAAAGGTCAGCAGGGATGTTTGCGTTGTAGCACTTTCTCTCTGCCCAAAGGCCCCATCCAAAGGAAGATGCTGTCAGCAATGGAGTGTGAGGTCTAAGCTCTGATATCAACAAAGAAGGTGGGTCACCACTAGCTGGGCATTTGAAGAGATTTCGAAAGTTCTATGGAGATAAGACATAACTCATGCACTTCAGTGAAGGCTGCTAGGGAGGCCAGAGGCTTATAGGTACCTAACATTCACACATAGGCACAGGCACACATGCAGATGGGCACACACCCTGCATGGAGGGTAGGCTCACAGGCCTCCAGGCAGATATATATATATATGCATATATATACATGCAGGCTTGTGAAAGTGAAGAAGAGGCTCTCACCTCTCACTTCAAGGCCGTGCTTATACACAATCACACAAAACTGGCATTCTAAAAGAAACAATTATATAACATTATGTTACTACTTGCTATGGGCTTAGGGACAAGGGAACTGGTATGTACCCCTAGGATCTATCCTGGGTCATAGAGGAGAAGTAAGCTGAGGCCAAGCACACTTAATTAGGGACACTCCCAAGATAGCCTGAAAAAAGTAACTCTCTGGAGGCCATATCCTGAACTGGATATAACACAGTTATACAACAGAGAAACGTGTTGACACAATTGAGCTCTGTCTCCATTTTCCAAGGGAGGGAAGGGAAGCTTGGTGCCCCATCTTCAGGCTCTTAGAATATCCCACAAAGGCTCTTTGGTTCCAGAATGTGCTTTAGGGATCAGGATAAAGTAATGGCAAGTAAGTCTCATTCCTGGGTGATTTTTGGAGTGGGTGTGGGGTATGATATCTTACTGACATTGTCTGGAGCTGTGATAAAATACCCTGACAAATACCTTAAATGAGAAAGGGTTTATTTTGGGTCATAGTTTGTCGTAGTTAGAGTTTTATTGCTGTGAAGAAATACCATAACCATGATAACTCTTAATCCCTGGTATTCTCATGAAGGTCACAGTAAGTTAGAAAGACCAGATAAGTGTAGGGGTATAAGCCTGTAATCCCAGGACTCCAGAAGTCAAGGCAAGAGGATCTTGAATTCAAGGCCAGTCTGGACTATGGAGCGATTTCCTGTCTCAGAAGCACACACACACACACACACACACACACACACACACACACACACACACCAAAACAAAACAGGAGCTTGCTGATTTGAAAAGATGTCTCACTTAATGGAAGACTACTGTTTACTTCCTAGGTTAATTGAAGAAAGGAATAATTAAGTTTCCATACCTTGTTCTTGCAGGTGATTGAAGATCACCTTCTTTGTAATCTGCAAAAGCCATGCACTCACCCACACCCTTCTCCTAGCTCTTTCAGGCTATCTATTGTGCACACATCGGACATTCTTTGCACTATAGCTGGGTGTCATCTCCTCTTAGCCTCTTCCAACTAATTG
The DNA here is from genome assembly GCA_036184795.1 of Tokudaia tokunoshimensis. Classification (NCBI taxonomy): domain Eukaryota; kingdom Metazoa; phylum Chordata; class Mammalia; order Rodentia; family Muridae; genus Tokudaia; species Tokudaia tokunoshimensis. The sequence goes on along the minus strand of BTHU01000022.1, from coordinate 55,276,979 downwards.
AGTTTGAGGGAAGAAATCAGATGTGTTGGCCAACACTCATTACCCTTTTGCAAAGAAACAAGAGGCAAAGCAAAGCAAAACAAAATGGAGTCCAGTCCATAAGCACCCAAAGCTAGCACTTGGCTAATGGCGCTCACTCTGTTCTCAGATTCTCCTAACACTGTAAGCACTTAACTGGAGCCAGGTTCCATTGAGGGTGGGAGCCTGCGGTTTCCAGGCAGAGCCAGTGCACCTGACTCTTAGTGCCCAGTCTGCCAATTGATAAGGCTGTCTGGAGTCTCCACACTCCCCTAAGTGCTGGCTGTCAGGCGGGAACTGGGCACCTCCTGCAGAACAAAGAGTGTTGTTTCTAAATGATTACTCCATGTGAAGGGCTTTCCAAGTAAGCTAATGCTAGGGGTGTTTAAACACAGTCAGGGACTATCTTTCAAATGCCTTTTTAGTTGGCAACTTAATAATCTCCTTCTTGTTCAAATATTATTTACACCACAGCACATCTGATACCTCCCAAAAGTTAAACAAGTCACCTGGGAAAGTGGGATGGAGCTGTGATAAGCTGAATAGATGCTCTAAAAGGTCCCTCTCATTTTGTCATGTCTGGCATTGTGTTCCATTCCCATATATTTTGTCCTTCCTACTTAGGAGAAACTTACCTGTAGATAAATTGGAGGTGGAGGCATGGACTGCATTTAGCAGGCAATATGAATGTATATAAGGGTACTTACCAGGCAAGGCCCTGACTACATAAGCAGCATTTTGTACATACAACATATTTCTTTCTCTTCTCTAGCTAAGAGCTAGAAGAGGTTGACATATGTACGAATATTCTATTCAAGAAAAACACACAAATGAAAAATTAAAAGATGGAACAGAGAAGAACTCAGCAAGATCATTGCTCCTGAGGCCTTCCAGCTGTTCAGGGAAGACTTCTGTGTAACAATGAAGTCACCCAGCTACCCAAGAAGAAGCCTCCCCTCTCTCTCTCCCTCCCTCTCTCTCTTTCCCTTCCTCCCCCTCCCTCTCTCTTTCCTTCCCTCCCCCCTCCCTCCGTCCCTCACTCCTCCCTCCCTCCCTCCCTCCTTTGCTTCCTCCCTCTCTTACTTTCTTCCTTCCTAGGGAAACATTAGGGTCTGGGCATGTTGGGCAAACTCTCTCTCAGCTCCTTCCAACCCCAGCGTCAACTTTCTGCTCATTCCCCCCTGGAGCTACTCATTCTCCATCACTTAGCAACTCTATTATTTTTATTCCCCAGTTTGAAAACCTCTAGTTTTGTGGAGAGAAGAAGATGTGATAATAAGGCTGGAAAATCTGAACCTAGGGCCTATCTTTATTACCACTTGCTATTTCAAGAGAGTTTTAGGCGTTCCTCTGGCTATACTTTTTCTAGCATGTAAAATGAGAAACACCCATCTCCTGGGTGCTCTGAAAATCTCCTTGGACTTGGAAATAAATGGATGTGAGGTAACAGAGGAAGGAAAGTTGATCTGTAGAGATAGCTGCGTGAACTGTCCAGCCTGGGCCTTCTCAAAGCTCGGCCTCCGATCATAGACAAAGCCTTTGTTCTCTTGCACGGGAGAGTGACAGGATCGCAGGAATGTCCTCCATAAACATATTTGACGGATTACTAAAGAAACATGGCAGTGTGGGTCACCCCTCTATGAAGTGAACCCAGCACTCACTTGTAGCACTCTTGGCGGCATCAGATCTAAAGATAAACAACTGCCAGACATGCCCCAGTGCCTGGTCTTCTCAGGGGTAGGCCAATGTGGGCATTTCTGGTTAGCAACTCTGCCCTTCCGAGTTGGGGTACTTCAGACCTGGTATCTCACTTGGACTCTAAATCACAACCCTACAGCCAAAAACCAGACAGCACCAATTTTTGGTGCACTAGAAAAGTCCATGTTGGCTACTATCATGAATCCTTTCTCCTTTAAAACCTGCCACAGATCGCATCATATGACTCCAGCACACAGGCTGTCCCCAAGGCTTACCCTGGGCCTGACCACGTAAAGAGACACTGTCACCATCTGTGGGCCAGGATCCAAGACTAAGTTTCCTCTGCTTCTCCATGTAGTATAGAAATACACAGCAGCCCCGGCAGTGAGGGCACAAAGTCCCCTAATTTTATTGTGGGGAAGTATTAGCACTGACTTGGCATGGGGACGACAAGGCAGTGTTCCGTTAGGAAAGAGAGTGATTTTCTAGTCCTTGGCACCTGCAAAGAGCTTCCAGGCCTGGCTGGAAGCTTTGAAATCGCTTCTCAGCTGCTGGCATGAGAATTTCCCTGGCCTGTGTAGATGGCATTTGATCCCAGAGTTGGGGGTTGGGGAGCAATCTTGAATGTAACTTCAAAAGCCCTTCAGGTGCCATATCTGGTCTCCAGCTTATAAGCCTGGTGCACACAAACTCTGACTCTGTCCCTCTATTCGGAGCTGCTACTGAAGTCTCAGAATGGCAGATGGTCAGCCGTGGCTTGGCGCCCCTTCCACTCTGCCTAAGCACAATAATTTTGCTCTGTTTGGAGGCAGTTATCCTAAGGGTTGCTGACTGTCTATGGCCGGGTCTGGTTCTCTACTCCTGGGCTCCATACCGGGTGCCCACCTCAGGAGGCAACAAGCCAGGCCAGATTCTCTGTGCTGTTGCCCATGCTTATGTCACGTCTCCCGGGGTTCACCTAAAGTTGGTCAGGTAATAAATTCCTTAGTCTACTCTCCTTGGAGCTCCCTGGCTCTTGCCAGAAAGCATCACTTGGGCCCCTTATTTCGGTCTCTCACAGTCACAGCTTGCCTGAGCCAACCCAGCTCAGGCCAGCTGTGTGCAGGCCAGCCCAGGGTTCTGAGCATGCTTCTGAACTGCATGCCAGACCATCAGGGCGGGGGCCAAGGTCAGCATTTAAGGCCAGGTAAAGTTGCTAAGTGGCTACCTAGCCTGTTGAAGCACATTTCTATGCAAAACACTAATGAGGTGATGGGGCCTTGTGAGGATAATTTTCAGCATTAGGATTCAATGAGCATGGCTAAAATCCCAAGCCCTATTGATTCATAGTCCTGACGATTCTCCTTGGCCCCGAAAGTTGTTTTGCCCTCATTTGGGCAAAACAACTCAAAGTCGGATAAGCGTCACTTTCCGTTCAATCCATTTCCTTGGTCTCAGCGTATGCAGCAGAGAGGCACAATGTCTCTTTTATAATTTTCTTCAGCAGCACAGTGCTGCCAGCAAGAAAAATTATAGCCTCCACCGTCACTAAATCCAAAAGCCCGATCCAATGACCTTTGCTTGGAGACAAAATTTCTCAGTGCTGCACCAAAACCAATCCAGCAAAGGGCTTTGATACCGAAAAGTATTAAAAGAAAACAGCATGAGAAAACAAACAAGCAGGTCGGCCCAGCCTAGACCGAGTTCGAGAGAGAACTTCGTTTCATGTGGTTCCCTTCGTGCCTACATGCTGTGATAGGTTCAGGATGTCTCCGGCTGGAGAACACTGCCACTTGATGTTTGACGAGACTAAAGCTGACCACCCAGCACAGAGCTGTGTTCAGAATCCACACAGAGACCCGCGCCCTCCTGGAAGGCTGACCACTGTTTCAGTCACGGAGACTCACAAGTCTTTGAGCTCCTCCTTCAAAGCAATAGGAGTCACAAGGCTAAAAGAAGGGATTATGACATGGGTCAGACAGACAGCCACTGTGGGTTTGTATACACGTCTACTGGTTCTACCTGCAGTGGTCTTGAATGTCTCTCGAAGACACTTTTGCTCTGGACCACTCCCTGATGAGACTAAGGCCAGACTCATCAATCAAGAGCTGCCAAGCCCTGAGGAAAGGAATGAAAAAGACTGAGGGTTCCATCAAGGTTGAGGAACTGTGGACCTTAAAGCTGTTCTCAGACAGTGTGCAGGGTGGGTCTGCTATACCACTGGGCAAAAGCCATGCCTCTTAGGTTTACACCAGCAGAGCTTGGTGTCATCAGAAGAAGGCCACTGTCACTTCTTGCAGCCCAATACCCCATTGTCATCTTGAGGTATCTCAGTTGCCTTAGGTATTTGGGGTGTGAAACATTACGTTGTTAAATGTTCATGAAAGGCAGCAGGGCAGCTGTGGTGTCTGAAGATCCAAGCATGCATTCTTTCGTAGGTCTGACCTTCCGGGAATTCTTAGATAGTTAAAGGACCTTCAGATGGGGAAGTGGCTTACCTGAGGCATGAGTCAATGGGACAGGAGGCTCTGTGATCGAGGTTCTCTACTTGAACCCACACTCTTTTAACCTGGCAATGTACCAGGAATTATCAGTCCTGACAGTTCCTCTGAAGCAGCTCTTACAGTCACAGCAGACAATTATACTCCGGCTCACAGTACAGAGTTCGAGCCAAAGGTTGTCACAAGAAGCCTACTCTGCAAGTGTAAAGATTACTGACAATGGTCGTGGTGTTCCCATGTTCTAGGAGACTCTAAGCTTGTATGGGAGAAATCCAAACTCTAGGCAGAAAAAAATAAAAAAAAAAGACAAGGAATTAATGAGTGAGAAAAGAGCATGAGGCTAATGAATATCCCTCAACATGGGGAAAGAGAATTTCTCAGACAAAAGTAGGAGGAGTGGAGCCCTCCTAGATTGGATGGCCATTCCTTGGAATTAGTAAACTGGTATTTTATTCTTGTCATTAGCTATGAAGGACCACAGTGCCCAAGGCAACATGTATTGTTGGATGTATGTTTATTTCTATTTGCAGCATGGTCTAAACTCCTATGTTTCACATACATGTTCAGTAGATCTGTGGAAAGTCATCTCAAGAGAAGTCTGTTTTAGAAAGGCTTTTGCAGAGACTCAGAAGAGGGCACAGGCCTAAGTGACAGGACTCACAGTGGAAGGCTGACAGACAGAGATGCTAGCAGAAGCCTGAGTGCAGACCCATTCCATGCAGAGAACAAAACACGAAAGACTACCCAAAACCCAATCTTCTCACCACTCCTGGGAAAGACCAGAAATAGGGCCTGGCAGTTCGGAGTGAGGGACATCAACTGGGAGTGACAGAAAGCCAGTCACACCCCTGGCCTCACTGTCACCTTCAGAAGGTAAGTACCCTGACCTTCATTCAAATTCAGAGTGCAGATTAGTGTGTGCAGCTGTTTTCATTGCTCAGATGAAACTAAATGAGGGGCCTTAGCCGCTCTATGATCCGCTTGAGATTTCATCTCAAGACAGTTAATAGCTAACCCTGATGAGTTCCATGGAGAAAGACAGAAAACACACGCACGCGCATGCATACATCACTACATCCTCTTCCATAAAGGGTTACATGTTGCGTGTAATTTTTAAAAATCCACAGGGGAGCTCGGCCCTCGCTCTGGCCCCTCCTGGCTTAGCTCCGAGATCAGCTACCGCCAGCCCCACTCCCAGGTTCTCTTTTGTTTCTCCCTGCTTAGCTCTGCTAAGCCTCCCTCACTGACTCAGCTTCTCTCTCTACCCACCTTTGCTCTGTGGATGAAAACACTCAGTTTTCTTACTTTAGAATTTGCCTACTAACACAATTGCTAGGCATAGAGTCTCCTGCCCTATATCAGCTAGCCTCCGCCGACCTCCTTGGGTATCCACCTGTGGCGGAGGCCACTGGTTTTAGCTTCCAAGACCTTACAAGATAGCCGAAAAGCCCCTTCTCTTTCCCTGCTTCTCCCTTTTCCTCCTGGGACCCAGAAGTCCCACCTGTCCCTTCCATCCAGCAATTGGCTCCCGGCCTCCTTTATTGACCAAATCAAGAATTAGGGAACTAGACTTTACTATCAGCACCTCTCCCTACAGTTAGAGGATCAGTTCTTATCAGTCTCCGTAGAAGCCATTGTGAACAGAGAAAGCCCAGGGAGGTCCCTGTTCTTGCTTGGGCTGCTCTAACAAAGCACAGACTGGCGACTCGGCTGCTAAGTTCCTCATAGTTTTGGGATCTGAGTCTATGCCTTCCTGAAGGTTGTAGATGGCTTTGTTCTCTTTGCAGTTTTGCTTAATCTTCTGTGTCCAAAGTTCTTCCTCTCATAATGGAACACAGTATTCATACTGGATCAGGACTGTTCTAATAATAGCTCTATAGGTACTCCTCTGGTCCTAGGAACTAAATGAGAGCCCTGAAAGTTGAATGTTGAAGTCACAAGCATGGTAGTTTTAAGAAATAGGGCCTTAAGAAGATGGCTAAGACAGCAGGAGGCTTAGACCCTTAGAAAGCACTTGAGGAGTCGGTTCCTGTCCCTTCTTCTATGTGAGGACACAAGGTTTATTTCTGTCACCTCCCACGTGGGAACACATTCCATGTTGAAAGCTGGGGACTGCCAAGCACCAACTCACAAACTCTCTGAATTTGATTGTAGATTTCCTATTCTCCAGACCAATGAGAAGTAAATGAATGTTATGATAAATTACCTAATCTCAGGTATTTATTATAGCACCACAAAGAGACGAAGACAAAGATTCTTGCCTCCAAATATTAGTCACACCATGAGTAGGCCTTGCCTTTCTCCTCAATTCCCTCTGCCTTGCTATAAAAACTGTTAGATTACATTCCTAAAGTTAGCCCCCAAGGTCCATTCCTTTATTTGGTCAATTCCTCTTCCTGAGACTGATTACCAAGGTTGAGCTATCAAAGTATTGAAGACCAGCAATCAAAAGCCCCCTTTGGCTCACCTAATTAACATGCCCAATTAAAGTTAAATTTTAGTCTTCCAGCCCTAATACAGAATTTCCTATTTTACCTTTAGAAACTGCTGTTGCCTATGGATCTGTCTTCTCTCTGTCCAAAGACAGTTCTTTGTACCCCGTCCCTCCCACCTTGGTACAGCTACCCATTACCCCTCTCCTTCACCTCTTTTCTCTACTCTCCTTCCCCATCTCCCTCTTCCTCTATTTCCTTTGTCCCCCTGGGGAAAATAAATATCTTTTATGATGAGAAATTGTTTTTGTGGTATCTTGATCCAATTTCAAGATTCCCTACAGGTGAGAGTTTATGTAGAGTGTGTGTGCGTGTGTGTGTGTGTGTGTGTGTGTGTGTGTGTGTGTGTGTGTGTGTGCATGTGCTCAGGGGCATTCTTTTAAAAATCCACAGTCTTGCATCTGCAGCATCCACTCTATTCCAAACCTCATCTGTGAATGTCTCCTTTATTTTCTGCTATTTCTGAAACCTCACTATACCCTGAGGTCACTGCCTCCTTTTCAGACCTCTCATATGTTTGCATACTCAGTCTAAGTCAGTTTTAAGGACAGGATAGGGGTCTCATTACCATTGCCAGTTTATCTCCGTAAAGCCTCACTTCTGAGTGCACCCTACCATACATACCCCCTTCCTCTGTATCCCCGTTCACTCAGCTACACCACATCCAACTCTTAGATCTTATCTCGCTGTTATTTCCACAGCCACTTTCATGACATTTGCTTGTCTTAATAACCCTCTATGTATGTGGCTTCAGTATGAAGTGTCCCCCATAGGCTCAGGTGTCTGAACACTTGATCCCAAGCTGGTGGCATTTTTGACATGATTGTAGAACTTTTGAAGGTAGAACCTTGCTGGAAAAAGTAGGTCGGTGGGGGGAGACGCTGAGGGTTTGTGACTCAGCCCTTCTTCCTGTTCATGCTCTACTTCCTGTTCCTGTCACTAAGCCTTCCTTGCCTGCTGACATGACTTCCTGCTGAGAAAGATTGCATCCACCTACATCAGCAAATCAAAATAAAGTGTTTGTCCCCAAAGCTGTCTTTTCCAAGATATTTTATCACAGCAACAAAAAAGTAACTAAAACACCCCAAAGATGTATTTTATTTTTTCCAAAGTGAAAAACGTGGCTCTCACAAAAACACTGAGCAAACTCATACTAAATATTAATTCAATCAGGGGTTATAGGTTGGTGGTAGGCTTCATGTTTATCTTGTTTGAAGCCTTGAATTTAATCCCCAGTACCCTCTTACCAAAAGAGAATATTCACCAATTCATGATAATGCATTAAGATTATAAAATACATTCAAAGAATACCCCAAGGGCCTGGCTGCTGATTTAGATTTTGTAGAAGCAGCGTAGGATTGCCAGGTTAGCTCTGATACCAGTGGGTGTACTACAAAGCCATGGCATTACTATGTTTGAGGCTACTTATCTCCTGCACAGAATCTACAAGTTATCACTGGGGCTGAGTCACTGACAAAGCACAGGACAAATCATAGTCAACTGCAGAGAACAAGCTTCTAATGCAGTTTCTTATCCCACACCTGAGATTAAAACAAAAACGTAGTCACATAACATTTTTATGTTTTAAAAGAAATAAAAATTCTTGCTACACTTTCTTTTTTCAAATCAGATCCTGGACAAGAAACTGGCTTCCATACTATTCCATGCATTTCTAGAATCATCTTATCATGGCTTCAAAAACATCACTGAATGCACAGAACTCAGTACACCAATACAAAAACTCCACAAAGACAACTTGATTCAGCTGGCTCTAGTGTGTGTAGCCTGTCAGCCTAGGAAGAGATCACCATCTGGGCTGTGCAGCTGAATTCCTGGCTGACTTCCCTAAAGAAAGCATATTTTTCCAGTGCTACTTTTATTGGCAGAAGCCTTAATATGACAGTCTAAGTGGACTAAAGGCATCATTTTGAAAATAATCCTTAAAGGTAACCAGCAATACAGGTATGAACTGGGAAAAATCATTTTTTCTTTCCATTTAGTCATCCAGACTTTCAGTTACAACTTGAAAGCACTAGATGGATAAGAGGATCCTGGGAAAAAGAGAGGCCACTAACAAGTGTGGCTGCAGACAGGAGGAGGAGGTTCATCCTGATGAAAACTGAAAGCTCATCTCATGAGTATGACATCATCCCTCTGGGGACCACACCTTCCTCCCAAACCTAGGCTATGAGTGACACTTTATATTTGGGGATCTGATCCTTTGTAGTGGCTTCTCTGGCAGAACTTGCATATGGGATGTGAGTTGGGTCAGCCACACAACTGAACAGCCAGCCAGTGAGAAGATCATCCAGTATGGGTATGCAAAATTTTGTTTCCCAGAAACCTTTGGGATTTTGAACTGATTGTGGCAGAAGTAATTTCCCTGAGGGATTGTATTAACAGATTTCTAAGAAGTAGACTGTTCTCTTGAGTCCTTTCAGAACCCACAGAAAAGCTGTTTGAACTTTAATGTAGTAGTTTTCTTAATGTTAGTTTTTGATTTTTTATTATATTTTTATTATTTTGTTATATTTTAATATTACCTCTTAGAAATCTCTTCTTTTCTAATGAGAGACAGAAGGCAGTATATAGGGATGGAGGGAAGGGGGAGGAACTGGAAGGAGTAGAGTGAGGGGAAGCTGTCATAAAGATATATTATGGGAGAAAAGATAGGTCTCTACTCGGATTTAAGAAAATTGATATGTCTACCATCTACCAGTTTATATCTATTGATTTATTTATTTTGAAATAATTGCTTGCTATGTTGCCAAAGATTCTTGTTTTAAGCTATGTATTCCAGACTGGCCTTGAACTTATGACCATCCATCCTCAGCCTCCCCAGTGCTGGGACTACTGGAGCACTATCATCCCTGGCTCTCTGGGAAAATCAGACCAGTTAAGAACAGGAACACATGATAGCCAAACAACAATGCTACAGCACACCATGGTACCATACCTTGAAGTGTTCACATCATTTAAATAGGTAGCCCAGGGTGACAAGTTTTTGCTCATTAGCTTCTGTGTAATGGCCTACAATTCGTGAATCTATTTTAAGTGCTTAATCACACTGGTCGGCCATCTGTGGCAACTTGGCTGACATAAACAGTGGCTGAAAGCATGATGTCTCATACTTCATGTGGGTCAGGGAATCTGCTTCTAGGTCTCACAGGGTGAACTTGTCACTTGGCTGTGCTCTCCTGTGAAGGTGGAGTAGAGAACGTGTTTCTACGGTCAGCAACATGGTTGATGACAGTATTTGGGTTCTTTCGTTGACTAGTGACCTTCCCCAGTTCTCTGTTCTGTGAACCTTTCCATCAGGCCACTTGCTTCCCGCAGCCAACAGGAGACACTCTACTGTCCAGAAGTCTTAGTCCTTTGTCATCATCACCAAGGAGATGGCTCCTTGGTGTTGCTGAACCCTATGGGTTAGAAGGAAGTGACTGACTCAAGAAGAGAAGCTGGTGATGGGTATAAATACCAGAATGCAGAGATCATGAGGCAGCCTCAGAGACAGCCAAAACCCATATCAACCACACAAGCTGAAATAATCATGCCATCTTCAACTGCAATAAGTTTAGTGAGTGTAGCCACAAAGAGGCTAGTTGTTCTTGCTTGGTCTAGATAGCTCACGAGTGCTGAAACATTAGGAATAAGAAAAGCAAGTTTGACCAGAGGAGAATACCAGTCCATTTCATTTAAAGCTTCTGTTTGTCTATATTAAAAAAGAATGGGTCTCCTGAGCTAAGGAGTTCAATCCATAGAGCTTCTAGAGCCATCAGCCCTTCCTAGTCCTGCTGGAAGCCTGAGACAAGATAAACTCTTAGAACCTCACATGGCCTTCATGACTTCTCAGCTACAACATAGGTTCCCCGGCTAGCTCCACTCTTGTACTTTCAAATTCCTACCATATGTTCTCCTACTTCACTGCCCCTGTCTCTCCCAGCCCACCCTCTTGTACCTCTATATTTTTAACACAAGCTCCATGGTGGATCAATGAGGATATTCTTAGTGCTCTTCAAGAATCACCTCTCTCTCTCTCTCTCTCTCTCTCTCTCTCTCTCTCTCTCTCTCTCTCTCTCTCTCTCTTTTCTCTCTCGGCTTTGCCAGGCTGAAAATCCACAAGGACCATAATTTCTTGTTGATCTGCACATCATCCTCATGTCCCACAGGGACCTCAGACATAGCAGGAGGGTGGCTCAGTTTTCTCCTTTTAGTAAACAGTATCTTAAAATACTCTAACCCTATTTCTGCCTTTCCTAATGTCTTAAGACACTACTTCAGGGAAGTTACTCATTAGAAGGCCCAGAGGCCTGAGAAGTCCTTCTGTCATCAGGATCTGTTCCTCAGTCAGGACTCTCCAGACTGTGCAAAAGTCTTCATTCCTTTGATGCACTCTGACCCACACTGCCAACTGTCTTTGTCAGTGTTCTTTGGCTGTGAAGAGACACCATGACCAGGGCAACTCTTATAAAGAAAAAGTATTTAACCAGGGGTGGCTTTCAGTTTCTGATGTTTAGTCCATTGTCGCTATGGTGGGGAGCAGGGTAGCACACAGGCAGACATGGTGCTAGAAAGTAGGCTGAGAGTTTCACATCTGCATCAGTAGGCAAGAGGAAAAGGTAGACACTGGGCCTGGCTTGAGCTTGTGAAACCTCCAAGCCAGCCCCCAGCACTTCTCCAACAAGACCACACCTATTCTAGCATGACCTCACTTCTGAATCCCTCTCAAGTAGTATCACTTTCTGATATCTAAGCATTCATATATATGAGCCTGTGAGGACCATTGTCAAGCAACTACATTGTCCTGAGGAATGTCCTCCTCACTTTCTTCTGTACATCAAAGTCTTCAGCATCTGCTCTGTCCTGTCTTCTCCAGGACCCTAGATATCCCAGTTCCTTGGGAGACCTCCACATTCACTAATCCAACAGTAGAAATCCTCAGAGGAAATGCTCTGTAAGTGGTGCAAGCTGCATATACTTCTTAATCCCATGGGCTCAGGATCCATAAATCTTTAACTCAATGGATACTGCCTATAGCCTCAGAAGCCAGTGATTACCCAGATGAGACACCCCTGCCTACCTACCTGATCCTCACCCTCATGATTCTGTTTTCTTATTTCTTGACCTCCACATACTCTCCTCTTCAAGAAATGCAATCTCCTACATCTTTGTTGCCCCTGTAATTCAGTTCTTTTTTTTTTTTGTCCCCCAGACCATAGTCCATTGCTTACTGGATGCTCTGCAGTCAGAAAGAATCTTGGGTCTGGATAACATCAGTTATGACCTTGCAGCTTAGAACAAGTACCATGAGAGTTAGCTTCTTCAACTGAAAATGAGGACAATAATATCTATTTTAAAGAAGATGTTGAGGGTTAAATGAAATAGTAACTATAAAGAACTAAGCTGAATGACCATTAGATACCAACCGTGAAATGAATGAGTGTTGTTACTGACCTGAGAGTTGTAGGAATCAGTTTCTCCCCCTCTGTTACTCATCTTTGCTGTCTCATCCCATCCCTTTCCAGTCTTCCCTTCCACAAACAGCTCCTCTCTCAGCTGTGGGGACATCTTTCACTCTTGATGAACTCATAGTATGTTCTACTCTTACCCAAATGGAGCAAAGAAAAGGAAGCCTTATTTAATTCTCTTTTAGTCTTCTTACATTTAAAGTGAAACTCTTGGCCCTGTCTTTGTCTTAATCACTCCAGGGAAAACTTGTCCTTTAGACATCTCTGCTCACTTTCCAGCTTCCTGTAAGAGGTAGCTTTCCCTCAGTCCTTAACCCATTCAGGCTCCAGGGGAATACAGACATGCTCTGAACTGAGATCTACGCAGAAAGATTATCTTCACAGACCCAAGACAGACTGGCATCATTTAACTGAGATATGTTCTTAGGCTGGTATCATTTAAATGAAGTAAGTCCTCAGGCTAGGGATGTAGCGTGGTGGTGGGGCACCTACCTAGCTTATGGGAAACCCTGGGTTTGATCCCCAGCACCGAGATGACATACAGTCTCCTTTTCCATTCAGTTTTCTTTCTTCCCTCACTTCTGTGTCTCCCTGTCCACCCCTTTGCCCCCAAACACCCCTCTTTCTCTCTCCCTGTAGAAGTACAGAGAAGCTTAGTGGGATGCCTATAGCTACTGCTGCTCAGGAGGCTGAGGCAGAAGGATAGTTGGAGCCCAGAAGTTAGAGATTAGCCTGAGCAATAGCAAGAACAAATCAATAGGAGGGAGGGAGGAGGGCCTCCAGAACTGAGTGCCCAGTCCAGAAATTAACTTATCACAGGAGCTGGAAAGATAGTCTAGTGGGCAAAGCACTTGTCGTGTAAGTGTGAGGACCTGAGTGGGGACCCAGGACACATCCAAAGTGGTCTATCCAAAGGCCACAATAAGTACAGGTCTATAATTCCAGTGTACCTGCATCAAGATGATAGGCAGAGACAATTCCCCAGAGCTTGCAGGCCAGCTGGCCTGGCAGATGCAGCAACAATCAAAGGGTCCTGCCTAAAACAAGGTGGAAGGTGAGAACCTACACCCAAGGTTGTACTCTGACCTGTACACACACACACACACACAGACACACATAAACACATACATGCATGCTGTGCTGTACACACACACACATATAAACACACACACACACAAACACATACATGCATGCTGTGCTGTACACACACACACATATAAACACACATATACACACTGTGCTGCTTACACATACATACATGCTATTCTGTGTACACACATACATGCTGTGCACTCACACATACATAAATACACACATACATGCTGTTGTATATACACACATACATGCATACATGCTGTTGTATATACACACATATGTGCATACATGCTGTGCTGTACACACATGCATACATGCTGTGCTATGCACACACACACTGTGCTGTACACATACACATATATACACAGATACACACTGTGTTGTATATACACACATGCATGCACACACTTTTTTTTTTGGAAGTCCATCTTAGCCTTTCCACAGACCCAGTGTCACTCATGAATGGCTTAGAAAGTGCAGCTCTTGCAAACACATATACACCTCATAAGGTAGAGATGAGACCCAGGAAGCCAAGCGCTAACGCAGTGAGATAATTCTTTTATGCTGCAGATATGGTAACAAATCAAGTAGAAGTACTTTGCTCTCATACAGAGTTACTGATCCTTTCAAGTTTTGGTGTCTTTTGCTGCCCTCTGAAGAGTCCCCCAGGCCTCGGGGGTGCTTGTCTAGCTGATTGCTCTCAGCACTCTATAAAGCAGACCTAGTCTGCAACTGCATTATTGCAATCTTCCTGGTGCCCTTGAAGTCTGCCTCTGATGCCCTAGCCTGCATTTATCTCACTCTTAAATCACATTCAGTGGAGGGAGGCATGAGGTCAGGAGTTGACGGTAGTGTGCTGTGTGTTATTTTGTGCCCAGGCAGACAGTAGGCCCTTTCAGAAGACGATGGTCTCCTCTTATTTTTCCACCCAAGCATCCTATACGGAACATAATAGGAATTTAATTAAGATCTGTTGATAGATTAATTGAGTCTGTTACCTGGTCCCTTTCTGAAAGAAGCTTGTCTCTATGCCCTTTGTCCTTGGCTATAGCAGGGATAAAGCAAAGACAGGCACAGGAAGAGTAAAAGCCAGAAGCAAAGTCCTCTGAAACCCCTGCAAAATCCTACAAAATCAAGGTGCATTAGGTACTCCATCATACTCTCTACACCTTGGGCACACATGTATGAAGGTCCTCAGGCACATTCACTTGGGTCTTGATCTTCTCAGCTTTGGATTACTATGGCTTCTTCTTTTAGTCTCTCTCAGCAGTCTCTACAGGTGGTATCCCCTCACCTGATGCACAGGAGAGGTCCTTAATGGGCAGTCAATGACCCTGCTTCTGGCTAGGTCAGAATCAAAGGTCAAGTACTTGCTCCTATCTTAGAAAGAATCAGTGTTAGGTGCTTTGCACATCTCGGGTTGGACCCTGTCTAACCTAGCCATCTTTACTGCTGCATTTCACACCCTGAGCCCCTCCTGGGAATTTAGGGAATGCTGGGTATGGAATGAACACCTGCTCTAACTCTTGACTGGATAATGGCTTAGAACTGAGATTCTGAGCAGTGACTGTGGGGTACCCCCTCACAATACTCCATGTTTATATGCCACATGCATATTTAGGCATGATTCTCACTCAAATCATTGTGAACTTTGAAATCTGACATATTTTTCAACCTATGACTCATGAAAACAAAACAAAACAAAAAAACAACAAACAAAAAACTGTGTTGAGTAAATTTCTCATTCAAATTTAAGGTACTTTTGCCTGCCTCAACAATCATCCTTTCAAATTCTATTCTAACTGGATATAGGAAGCTTTGAAGATGCCACCCAAGTAATTCTACTGTGAAAGTTTAAAGATGCCCCGACCTGAGGAGTGGGGAGCTGTGAGATAGGTAGAGAAGAGCCTTCCCTAGTGTATGGGGGCTGGGAGGTAGGGAGACCCCAGTGTCTTCCACGGGGAGGCAGGGGAGGCAAGGTGAGATATGTGGGGCAGCATCCCCTGATGGGAGGAGCTGTGAGGCAAGTGGAGCAGAGCGCCCCCTTGTGGGGGGAATAGTTGGTGAAGTAGGTAAAGCAGTGTACCAGTGAAGTAATTGGTACTGACAGCCTCAGCGGCAGGGGCCAGACATATTTTCTCAACTTGCCTTTGGGGATAAGAGCTTCGATATAATTATTTTTTAGACAAGACATTATGTGTTATAAACTTCTGTACATTTAAAAGAGTAAAAAGGTGAATTATACAAAAAACAGTTGAGGTTGCTTCTCCCTCCCCCTCCCCCTGCCCCCACCACTGGACATTGAGGTAAGTACACTTCTCCCCTGATGATGGGCATTGCCCTAGGGATGGGCTGAGTCACTGACTTTTGGGTTGGTCTCAGAAGCTTTATGATCTGTGTTTTTGACCTTTACCTCCAGAATTAATTTGCTGAATATTTTTATTCTTCCCTGTCTCCGATCCAGGCTCCATCTAATAGCATGAACCAATGTCTTGGGGAGGAAAGGGGTTAGTTCATTTCATAGCTCCCAGGTCCACCATCACTGAGGGAAGTGTGGGGATGAACTCAAGGCAGGAATCTGGAGGCAGGAACAGAACCTGAGACCATGAAGAACACTGGCTTTCTTGGCATGCTTTATTATACAGTCTAGGACTACCTGCCTACTGGTGGCACCACCCGTGGTGGGATGGGCCCTCCCACATCAATCACTAATTAAGAAAATGCACTATAGAACATTATTATGGAGGCATTTTCTCAATCATGAGCCCCTACTCACTTCTCAGATAACTCTAGGCTGTTTCAAGTTGACAAGGAGCAGAGGGGGTTGGTGGTGGAGGGCTGCAACACTTACTCCTGCCTCCCTGCTGAAAGCAGCCTGAGAACATTGATGACTTTCTTCTTCAGCAAAGTCCAAGGCTTTGAGTGTCTGTCAGGAAGGTGAAGTGCAGCTGGGATGGGGCCAACCAACTTCTGATTTCCACCTGATACCTTATCAGAGACGCTCTCCAAACAGGACCCCTCCTCTGCTAAGGACATCATGACCATGAGTCTCCAAATATGTCCTCCCAATGTTTGTCACTATCTCTAGGATTCAGCAATTTCTCTTCTCTTCTCTTCTCTTCTCTTCTTTTCTCTTCCTCCCTCCCTCCCTCCCTCCTTCCCTCCCTCCCTCCTTCCCTTCCTTCCTCCCTCCCACTCCCTCCCTTCCTCCCTTCCCCCATATCCCATTCCTATCCTCACCTTCCCTTCCTGGGTGTCCATACAAAGCTTGTGTACCAAGGAATACTCATACCCCAATGTCCCTGGCAGGGTGAGCTAGGCCTTAGCTGATTCTCAGGCAATGAGGGGAGTGGGTAACCTGGAGGGCAGGATTCATCACAAGGAGAACTGTCCAAGGCTGTTCTGAGGAGAGATGCCCCTCCCAGATGCATCCCTGGGTCACACAGGTGTCTCATAGCAATGTTGCCTTGGATGAGTTTTTTGAGTTGGGGATGGGCTGAGGGCTGGAATAACTGGAGTCTCTTTCTGGCAAATGCTGTGCTTTTAAGAGTGAAGCAAATATCAAGGTTCGGGAGTGTGGTCTGAAAGCATGAATTCTCCATTTATATTGAATTCCTAAATTCCAACACAAGCACTTTCAAAGTCTCTTCAAAAGGCTCATGTGTTCAAGGCTTGGCCTCCAGCTAGTGGCACTAAGAGAGAGGATTGGATCATGAAGGCACGGACTCCATCAATGACTTTATCACAGATAAACTCATAGCTTCATGCAGTGTAGGAGGCGGTGCTTCACTAGAGGAAGTCACTGTGGTCACACTCTTGTCTCCTGACATTCCCCTTCTTCTTTCTGTATTCTACCAAGAGGGAAGGCACCTTCCTCTGACCCAGGCCCCTCTCATGTTCTGACTCAGCACATATGGGTCCCAAAGCAATGGAGGCAATGAGAATGGACAGAAACCTCCAAAGGATCAGCCAAAATAAGTGTTTAAATTGTTTGACCCAGATATTTTCCCACTGAGATGAAATGCTAACTAACACACAGTAAATGGGCAGATTGTGAGGGTGGGGCCCTCTTGAATGGGAGGGGAGAGAGAGAGAGAGAGAGAGAGAGAGAGAGAGAGAGAGAGAGAGAGAGAGAGAGAAAGAGAGAGAGAGGTTCATTCTTTGGATCATTTCGACCAGAAAGCTGCAAGCCATCACCAGAGCTGTGGGCAATAAATTTCTTTTCTTTATTAGCTACTCAGCTTACAGTCTTTTGTTCTAGAACTCTGAACAGTGTGTGACAGTGATTCATCCACTGTTGACAACTAGAGTCTCATTTCTGCATAGAGTGCTTTACATAATGGATAGAGAAAAATATATACATTTTTCCAATGAAATAACTTTGAACCTGCAGCAGAAATGATAGCTAGACCCTTTATTCATACTGTTCATGCTATAATTGGTAGGTATTCCCTTCTATTATTATAGACTAATAAGAAGCATAAAATTACTTCTCATTAGGTAGAGGTTTCAAAAATCTAAATCAATGTGTCCATAAGGTATCTGAGGAGGGTCCAGTCTTTTCTTCCATAATGGCACCTTGAGCTGTGTTCTCCTAAGGAGAAAGGCAGACATGGAGACATGGTGTCAGAGAGGTCAGAAAGGCAAAAAGGGCCTCAATGCTGAGCAAAGTGTCCATTTATAAGGACATACAGTCAGTCAGGGAGGCATGGAAGCTA
The DNA here is from genome assembly GCA_036184795.1 of Tokudaia tokunoshimensis. Taxonomy (NCBI): domain Eukaryota; kingdom Metazoa; phylum Chordata; class Mammalia; order Rodentia; family Muridae; genus Tokudaia; species Tokudaia tokunoshimensis. The sequence continues at coordinate 55,259,010 of BTHU01000022.1, read as the reverse complement.
GCTGAACTTGCTCTGTGTCAAAACTAGTGATACATCTTTATAGGGAAAGCTGACTGAAGCTATTAAAGTCTTAGAGATACTGGTTTCCATCCCAATGAAGTCCATCAGCATTTGCAGGAATAGCATAATGCTGTGATTCAGTCAATGAAGTGTCACCCACAAAATCGTTCTTCTTTAGGCATCTGTGGAAGGTCTTCAATTAAGGATTATGGATTCTGAAACTGTGAGTATTTTCCCTCTGATAGCACTGTACCCACGTCTGGGCATCATCATCCTATCTGCAAAGAAGTTGCATCAAGATCGTGTTTCTGATTTGAGGAACACAGTTGCCCTGCAAAAGGGGAAGCATGAACCCATTGGGAAAGATAGAGATCAAGCTGAAGTATTCTCCTGGAGATATCTGCAAAGAACAAAGAGAAGGAGCAAAGTTTGTGGGGTGGATGGTCTCTTTGACTCTTCAGTGGTGAGGAAGCAGAGAGGATGAAAGGTTGTGTGGCATTTGTGCAGGGACACACATCAGTGTTATGGTATAATACAGAAGAATAAAGTCTGAGGAATTAGGTTTATAGCCAGCACATTTAAACTTTATCATGTGAGACTAATACGTAAGAAAGATAGTGGGTATGATGGCTTTCCTAAAGGTGAGCACTCAGGTGAAGGATTGGGCACCCAGGTAGAGCAGCTGGTATTTTCTAATTCATCTGGGGACCATGACTTCATTAGGTGCTTCTACAGGACTGGCATGTCTGATTTAAGTGGTGAGTCGGAGCTTTGCCAGTTTTGAATTCAGAGTGACCTTGGGCCCAGTGCGCATTCATGCTGAAAACTGAATAAAGGGTTGATGTGAAGACCACATGGCATGATTGCTTTGCCTTGGACCAGTTTTTGCTGCAATGCTTCTCTGGGAATGGGAATGGGGGCCTTTCCTGGCCTGTGGGAAGGTATCACTACCATCTGCTGATGTGTCCACTCTTGACTCTTCCTCATGATTCCCCTTCATGATTTGGGGAACATTCCTCAGAGCTATCCCTGGCTTAACGTGGGAATAACACAGCACAGCAGAAATATGATGTATATTTAGCATGACATATAAATATTTTATGGACTGTAAAGTAAATAATGTATACAGTTGAAAAAGTCAGTGTAAATATTTGATAGACCACAGCACAACTGGTAAGCATGGAATTGTGTGTACTTTGAGCTAGGGTGATGTCAAAGGAGGTCTGGGAATAAGATAGTCTGTTTCTGAAACTTCCAGAAACATCTCCTTTTCTCCTTCTGTCTGGTCACTGCTTTGAGCCCTCAACCCTCAACACTTAATTCTCCTTTGATTTATCGCCAGCAGCTTAGGACCAGCATGCCTGACTCTGAGAGGTTGCCATAAGACAGCTATGTGTGAGAACCTATTGGCTAAATTCGGTTTGCTTGTTTGTTGTCAGACTTTCAGCATGTAAATCGGGAAGTTCTGTCTCTAGTATCTTCTCCAGTGCCTGAGATACTACCAGGAACATACTAGGGAATACTTTCAGTGGGGATCTGGATGCATGCGTCAAGACTTAGGACCAAGCAGATTAGTTAGTCTGGCGGCTGCAACAACCTATAGCTCCAGTCCCACATTGACAGAGTCATTTTTTTTAAATTTGTAAGTGACACAAAACTTTAGTGTGACTATGTAAGCTGGTCATAGTAGGTAGCAGAAAGCAACTATAGGAGATGTTGTTTGCCTGGATAAGGTTTCTGATCCCAAGAACTAGGGTTCAACTCACAATCATAGAGCCCAGGGCTGAAAAGGCCCTCTCTACCTGATATGTCTAGGGAGAGAGAAATCCTAAGGAATCACCCTCACAGGCTGTCCCTCTACTTGGAGTGTCTTGTGGATCCTGGGAAGTCACTGAACACACAATTCCAGTTAGTTTTCAGTCATGCTAATGGGTTTTGCTCATCAGAGAGGTGTGGTGTAAAAGGCACAAGGCAAATGAAAAGAGCTTAGAACCTCAGTGGGTTTCACTTTCTGAGACTGTTACAGTAGCATAGCACGGCTGACTCACGGAGTCTTACTGAAAGTCCGACATGATTTACAGACAAAGCTGCTGTTCTCTGCTTCAAGGTCACAGCAGAAACCTTGTTTGTCGTTGTCTGCAAGGGAAAAGATGGCTGTCTTCCCTATTCTGCCCAGCTAGAATCTGAGCGGGGTGGAAATGTCCAGTAAACCACAGGGGCCTGATCTTACAAATCAAGCAGCTGTCAGGACTAGACCCAGAAGCTAAGTCACTAGACCCCCCCCCCCTCAAGTAGGATGAAGAACTGAGGGGGACAGGGAGTATGTCAGTATCATGGGATGGGGATTTAAGAGATACTGAGGCCTGAGAAGGTCAGACAACTCAGATGGGCCAGTGTACATGCTGGCCCTTCTCCAAGGACATGCTGCGCCTTCTCTGTGCACATGAGCAGGTCCTCCAGTCCTACCTAATTCCCCTCCTTCTTCATTCACATCCTGGACTGAGCTGGGGCCCTCTCAGTATAGATTAAAATCACGCTGGGTAAGTGTGAACTCACGAGACTGAGATACTGCTAAGATACTGCACATTCCTCATCGCAGCCAGAGAACCTCAGGCTCTGTGGCAGGACTGAGCTAAGCTTGGAAACTGAAGCCAGGCAACATAATGAATCCTCAAAGAAACACTGCCAGCTGTTTCACACAGTTCCCTGTGAAGGCTCAGGCATTTTAGTGACATCGTGGAGACCACAGAAATGAACACAAAGTCTTTTCTTTTGGTCTTTTGTTTTGTTTTGTTTTGTCTTTGTTTTAGTCGGTTTTCTATCTCTATAATGAAATGCCTGAGGTGATTAATTTATCAAGATGAAAGGTTTGTTTGCTTTGGCTGTGAAGAGTGCATGCCAGAAGCAATCAAACTCATTTTGTGTGTGTGTGTGTGTGTGTGTGTGTGTGTGTGTGTGTAGGTGGGTGCACACAGGATGACAAGGGACAGAACATGACCAAAACAATTACAAACAAGGGAACAGGCTCCCTACACACCCTCCAAAACCACACCTCCAAAGATCTTCAGACCTCTCACAAGGGTGTTACTTCCTAAAGGTTCCGCATGCCTTCCCTGGTACCACCCTAGGAAATACACCTTTAACATGGACCTGTAAGCACAGTCAGCATCTAAACTTCAGAGGACTCACCGCGCGTGCGCGGGCTGGTTACTTCTTCCTTTCTGTTAAGCAGAAAAGTCCAAGAAAATGGCGATTCCTTCCAGTTTCATGTGGATAAATTAACCATGTGAGCACCTATGGGACACTCAACCTCCATGGCCTATAGATAAGACAGTGACACCCGTCAAGGCCTTGGAGGAATTGACTACAGTGTTGAAGTAATAAAGAAAAGACAGACAGACATGCAGAAACAAAGAAGCGCACAGAAAGAAATGATGGGATCTGGTGGAGAAACTACAGCACATTGGAAGCTCAGGGTGTTTTGTATATTCAGAATTGAACAGGAAGGACGCTTGTGGCACATGGCTGGACAAGGATGTGAGGTTATTATAAAGCATAGCTTCCCAGGTTTGTGGTAAACAGCTGGACTCAGGAGACCGCTTTGGCTAATCTGAGTAGGGGCAGTCTCTGAGCGATCAGTCTTCAGAAGGATGTAAACATCCGGGCACAGAAACCTGTGGTGGACATTTTCTGCACATAGTGACAATTGTGTTTGGTCCCCTGAGGAAGGCTTTGAGCCTTTGGCAAGGGACTTGGGAGCACCAAAACATGTTAGTGACTGTTAGCCATCTCCCAGACCAGCTAGGTCTCCAGACCTCAGAGGGCATCAGATTCTGCTGGTAAGACAAGGACTTTTGTCTCCCCTCAGTCCCCTTCAGCTTGCCAGGACCATTTCAGTCACAAGCTGTCATGGTCACAATGGTCAGCATACAGCAAACACACCATGAGGCGCATGCTTCTCTGGGGCCATAGCTGGGCCCTGGAGAGGAAATGTCTTATCTTGAGAGACTAGCATACACTAGCCTCAGAAGGGACCGCAGCTGGGGTATTGCTTAATCAAAATGCTTGTACCAGAAGTGTTTCTGATGTAGGACTCTTTTTTTCTTTCCGATTTAGGATATTTGCATATAAATAGTGAGTTATCTCTGGTATGGGACCTATTGTTAAACAAGAAATTAATTTCTTCTCATATGAGCATTATAAACACATCCTGAAGGTAGTTTCCTATTTTGACAATTTTGGGTTTGAGACAAATTCGTGGTGTGAGGTTTTCCTTTTAAATTTTACCAACTTATTTATTGTGGGTTCGTGTGTATGCATACACGTGTGGAGGTCAGAGGACAACTTCAGGAGTTAATTCTCTCTTGCTACCATGTGGGTCACAGGGATCAAACTCAGGCTGTCAGGACTGACTGGTGGCAATCACCTTTACCTGCTGAACCATCTCACTAGCCCATGGTGTGGGGGTCTATTTAAGGCACCACTTCTTTGTTCAAAGAATGCTTCTGGGTTTGGTTTTCAAATGAGGGGTGCACATGCCAGCTAAGCATCTGTCACTGCATTCCTGTGCCCATAGCTGCTTGCACAATTTTCTTGACTTTCTGAGAAATCCTATACATTCTACATATAGGGAAACAGTGTAAACTATTTACAGCCTTCTTTAGGCAGAAAAGTCAGTCAATGGTCACCTCTAACTGGTTGGTCTTAGTGTTTTCTTGGGAAACTGTCCTGTCTCCCGCCCCTCCAATCTGGGGTTAACAAAAGGCGGGTCATGAGGAATGACCTTACCCTGCTTGTTGCTTCCAGAGTGTGAGGCAGTCCCACATGAAACACTCTGTCCCCAGCTCCCATGTGCCTTGGGAATTACATTCTTTCAACTCCAAGGATGCTAGAGGTGAATGTTCATGCAATTTTATAACCTGTTTCTCAGAGCCTGTGGTCCCTTAGCCCTCCTCCCTGCTTTGAGTGCACAACTGTTTCAGAAAAGAGATTAAACCTCAAAAGAATCCGGAAGGAATCTGAGCATTTGGACTGGGCAGGAAAACACGGTCTCCCACACAGGCTGGACATTGTTACCATGCACCCCGTTCCTTACTGAAGCCAGGGAGTGGCAGTGTTACTACAGACAGGATTTCTAAAAAAGAAACAAAGATAGATAAAATGGGCGGGTGTCCCTCATCCAGGCAGCAGTGATCTCTGACATGCTAATCTTCAGTGTTGAGGCTGTAGAAGTCTCAGACTGCCCTTTTGGAAACCTAAAACGAAGCCATTTAAAAGAAATCAAAGGGCAGCTAGCAGACAAGCAATGCCTCGTCCTTCATCTATTCTGTTGTCTGTGTAATCCCTCAGACTTTAGTCTGAGAGATCACTTGAAATTCTGGGGGCCTCTCTGCACATTATCTATAGTTGTTAAGGCTTTTGAAGTCGAGGCCAGTGGCACCTCATTACTGACAGATCAAAACCAAAGCTGCGGAGTCTCGCGGCCTGGAGGGCCTCCTTCACACACCTCAAGCACCAGATACCAAAGGCTGGGCCAAATCTAGGTGCAGCCTGCTCAGTAACTGCCCCTCCCACCTCCTGCCACTCCCTGCCTTGCTTCTCCCTAAATCAGGAAAGTCACATCAGAGCTAGCCATGGCCGTTCTTCTCTAAGTGAAGAACGTCTGTTTTCAGCACCTCAGACACAGAAATATTGAATCTCTATAAGGCGGATGTCTCACGTGGAAAGTGTATTTGGAAAAGAAAATGTTTTAGTCGCAGCGTGTGACCCTGTGTGAAAGTTTTTCCTTATGTCTGAATCTGTCATTGAACAGGCCCAAGGGTACTTGGGTGTTAATTCATGGTGTGTGTGCATCAGCACTGTTAGTTGGAACAGGGCCTCCTATCCTAAATTCTGTCTTGGTGGGTTTTCCTTAGTGGTGATATGTTAGAAAGCTATTCTGATTGCTGTTTCTATTCCCTAGAAAGCCCCTTCCTCCCGGGCAACTGCTGTAAGATCAGGGTATCATGCGCTCAGGCTACAGGTTCTCAGGAGATAGGCTCTCAGGAGACACTCTTCTCTTGTATTGGCCATTCTTTTAGGAAATGCAGTTGCTATTGCTCGTGTGTTTTGGTCAGGGTCATTAATGGAACTGTTCTATCCATGCTCTCAAATCTCATTTCTCCTCTATTGGGTGAGCCTGGCTCCCACCTTATTAATGCTGCTAGGGCGGATTGTGTGAGGAGGATGTCTCAATGGTCTCCTATGTCATCTCAGTCTCAAGGTTCTGCACATTTGGGCAGTTAGCTATCTGCCAGCCCTTAAGGCCCTCTCTCCTTGCTGTCTGTCATCTCACTAGTGAATTTGCTTTCTTAGCATGGTAAACTTTCAAAGGCCAATGGTTAGGGACTCCCCGAAATTCAAGTCTGCTCCTCTTCCCCTTGGCATTTCTCCTACTTGTCCCACCCTCATCCCCTCTCTCAAGTGTGAATAGGAATGACCTCCTTCCTCTTGCCTGCAGCCAATCCAACCTTTCCTGATCCTCCGGAGACCCAACTCTGGTTTTATCCTAGTGCTTCAGGGTATCTTCAGGGTGTGTGTGTGTGTGTGTGTGTGTGTGTGTGTGTGTGTGTGTGGTATGTAGTATGTGGTGCATAGTGTGTGGTATGTGTGTATGTATGTATGTGTGTGTTGTATTTGTGGTGTGTATATGTGTGTATGGTATGTGTTTTTGTATGTGTGTGCATATGTGGTATGTGGGGTGTGTCTATATGTGTGGTGTATGAGTGGTGTATGTGTGTGTATATGTGAATGGTGTGTGTATGGTGTGTGTGTGTATGTGTGGTGTTGGGTGTGTGTGTGGTGTGGGTATGGTGTGTGTGATGTGTGTTGTGTGTTGTACGTTGTGTGTTGTGTGTGTTGTGGGTATGGTGTGTGTGATATGTGTGTATATGTGTGTGTGTGTGTGTGTTTGTGTGTGTGGTTTGTGGGAGGCATGTTGGTACAAACAGGCATGCATTCACCAACAAGAACAATGTCATGGTAGTTTCTGAGCAGTTTGTAGTAACCCTGCCATAGTTTCTCTTTCTGATATGTTCAATTTATGATGAGTTTACCACAATGTAGCCCATGGTAGCTGAGTCCTAGAAACCCTTTTGTCACAGGTCTTACTGGAGCTCATCTCACTTAATTAGATCAAGTTATACATACCATGGCCTCGATACCTGGATTGAAACATATTGAGCCCATCTTGCTCATTTATCCAACTCCTCCACCCCTCCTTAACCACAAAGTTCTTGGCCACTTCCTATATTGAAAGACACTGTTAAGACTTTTAGAGAGATTCAAAGGAGTGTGGAGAGTGAGGTGGCCCTCATTCATAAGGGCAAAGTCCCAAGGCACTGAAGGACATAGAAAGAACTGGGATCTTGTCAGAACCCAGAAGAGACCAAATGACCTTTGCATTAAAAGCATTTCAATTCAACCAAGACTTTGAGGTATGCTTTGGTATTCACAGATCAACTTTGCACACACACACACACACACACACCATTCACAGTTACATACACATGCACACCACACTGTAACTTTATTTTTTTTGAAGTATACTTTTAATGATGGTTCTTAAACACTTTAACCTCCCTTCTAGCCTGCCACCCACTAGAGGTAATGGAAAAGAAAGGAGTCAGGGGAAGTGGACCTGCTTAGAAATGGTTCTTTGGAGCAAATCCCATCTGCATTGTCAGGAACTTTGCAGTTCAGATAACAGTTCAGACAAAGCAAATCGATCTACTTGCAAACACTTCACGGATATAGCTGCAGTTGAGTTCAGTAGTGTCTGGACAGCAGCAGGGGTGACACAAACTAGAAGGAACACCTAGGCCTCAGCCAAATCAGCACTAATCAACAGGAGGGACCAGGGTCAACAGGAATGCCAGAAGAAGTTCTTAACTATGCCTCTCTCATCGAAGGGAAGATCAGCAAAGACACAAGACCAACAAGTGTTGCGCAGGTAGCTCTACTAGCAATCCAAGCTCAAGTCTCCTTCACTGTCCATCAAGCCCTGTTTATCCTCCCTCCAAACATCATGTATCCTCCATGTGTCTTGCCTCAGCATGTGAGTCTGTCTTAGCAAAACTCCACTTGAGTCTGTCTCAGCTAACATCACTCTGTCAATCAGTCTGAGTCTATGGAAGCAGCAAGAAGCCACTTGCACATCACCAGAAGTTTTTTGGTGTATTTCTCTCTATGGAGTCCAAACAAATGGAGCTTAACTACTCAATGTAAGGCAGACCAATACATGAGTATCATGAAGGAAAAATCTTTTATCATCATGTGTCCTTTCATGTGCTTGCTTTAGCAGAACATCCTTTCACCTGTATCTAATTCAGCAAAACATTCATTCCCATGTTTGCCCCAGCAAAACACCATCCAACACAACTGACTTCCCAAAGAACCCTTAAGTTTCTATTTTAGCACACACAAACTACATACATACACTCTCTCATACACACTATACACCCATATAACACACACACACCATACATACAACACATACACACTACATACACACACTCTCTCTCACACATACTATACACACATACAATATACACACACATACCCCATATACACATACATATCCACATATACCATATGCACATATAACCTACACACACTATACACATACACTATACACACAACTCTCCCCCACACCATATACACACACACCATACATATATACAACCCACACCCATACCACATGCATACACACACACTAATTCACTAATACACAAATGTACACCACACACACACATGTATACCACACATATACACACTCCCACACACAAGCACACACAACACACACATACTATTCACATACATACACATATACCACACATACACATATTCACACTCTCATTAACACACATGCACACCACACAGAAACACACCACACATATACACTACACACACTATAAACCCAGAATCCATGTGCATGCATACTATGCATAGTTTTACAATCTCAGAGACCCCACAATAAGGTTCGTGTTTCCTTCTCTGGTTTATGATGCCCAAAGCATCTAGAACTCTGTCCCAGAAACACCCTTGCAGGCACCAAACAGACTTGTCCTGGTGACAAGGAGCATACACTTTGGGGTTCATAGTTCAGTAAGCAGAAGTGACTCACTGACATAAGAAGTGGCACAAATCCAATGTGGATGAGAGTAGTCAACATGAATGGGGGACTGTGGAGAGCTTTTGGGGTTACTTGGCAGGAATCTGACATTGGGCCAAGACAAGGAAGTAAGGTCAGGCAGGAATCTAATTTTAAGCTAGAACAAAGAATTAGGCATCAGGCAAGAATATGACTTTGGACTAGGAAAGGGAAATGGGTTCAGCTATCTTTTTTTTCTTTCTTTTTTATTGAATAGGTTCTTCATTTATATTTCAAATGTTATACCCCTTCCTGGTTTTTCCCCTCCCCAAAAACCCCCAACCCATCCACCCACCTTCTGCCTCCAAGAATATGCTCCTCCACTCAACCCACTCCCACAACCCCCACTCGGATTTCCCCACACTGGGGACTCTATTGAGCCTTCACAGGACCAAAGACCTCTCCTCCCACTGATGCTGGACAAGGCATTCCTCTGCCAATCTTTTGGCTGGCTGGAAGCACATGTACCCCTTGGTTAATGTCTTAGTCCCTGGGAGCCCTGTGGTGTCTGGTTGGCTGACATTGTCGTTCTTTCCTTGGGGTTGCAACAACCCCCCAGCTCCTCCAGCTTGCCCTCCAACTCCTCCATAGTGAACCCCACGCTCAAACCAATGGTTGGCTGCTAGTATTCACCTCTGTATCTATAAGGCTTTGGCAGGGCCCCTCCAAAAGACAACCATAAATGGCTCTTTTCGGTACACACTTCTTGTCATCCATAGTAGTTTCGGGGTTTGGTGACTGTTTATAGGATGAATCCCCAGGTAGGACAGTCTCTGGGTGGCCTTTCCTTCAGTCTCTGTTCCACTCTTTGTCTCCATAGTTGTTCCTGTGATTATTTTGTTCCCTTTCTCAGAGGAACTAAATCACCCCCACTTTGCTCTAACTTCTTCGTGAGCTTCCTGTGGTCTGTGAATTGTAACATGTTTTTTTGGAGCTTTTGGGCTAATATCCACTTATCAGTGAGTGCATACCATGTGTGTTCTTTTGTGATTGGGTTACTTCACTCAGGATGATACTTTCTAGTTCCATCCATTTGCCTAAGAATTTCATGAATCCATTATTTTTAATAGCTGAATAGTACTCCATTGTGTATATATATCACAATTTCTGTATCCATTCCTCTGTTGAAGGACATCTGGGTTCTTTCCAGCTTCTGGCTATTATAGATAAGGCTACTATACACATAGTGGAGCATATGTCTTTATTGCATGTTGGAGCATCTTCTGGGTATATGCCCAGGAGTGGTATAGCTGGATCCTTAGGTAGTATTATGTCCAATTTTCTGAGGAACCTCCATACTGATTTCCAGAGCAGTTTTAACATCTTGCAATCCCACCAACAATGGAGGAGTGTTCCTCTTTCTCCACATCCTCTTCAGCATCTGCTGTCCCCTGAACTTTTCATCTTAGCCAATCTGACTGCTGTGAAGTGGAATCTCAGGGTTGTTTTGATTTGCAATTCCCTAATAACTAAGGATGCTGAACATTTCTTTAGGTGCTTCAGAGCCATTTGAGTTTCCTCAGTTGAAAATTCCATTTAGCTTTGTACCCCATTTTTTAATAGGGTTATTTGATACTCTGGAGTCTAACTTCTTGAGTTCTTTGTATACATAGGATATTAGCCCTCTATCGGATGTAGGATTGGTAAAGATCTTTTTCCAATTTGTTGGTTGCCATTTTGTCCTATTGATAGTGTCCTTTGCCTTACAGAAGCTTTGCAGTTTTATGAGGTCTTATTTGTCGACTCTTGTTCTTAGAGCATAAACCATTGGTGTTCTGTTCAGGAAATTTTCCCCTGTGCCCATGTGTTCAAGGTTCTTCCCCACTTTCTCCTCTATAAGCTTCAGTGTATCTGGTTTTATGTGGAGGTTCTTGATCCACTTGGACTTGAACTTTGTACAAGGAGATAAGAATGGGTCGATTTGCATTTTTCTGCATGCTGACCTCCAGTTTATCCAGCACCATTTGTTAAAGATGCTGTCTTTTTTCCACTGGATGTTTTTAGCTCCTTTGTCAAATATCAAGTGACCGTAGGTGTGTGGGTTCATTTCTGGGTCTTCAATTCTATTCCATTGATCTTCTTGCCTGTCTCTGTACCAATACCATACAGTTTTTTTTTATCACTATTGCTCTGTAGTAGAGCTTGAGGTCAGGGATGGTGATTTCCCCCAGTAGATCTTTTGTTTTGGAGAATAGTTTTTGCTATCCTGGGTTTTTTGTTATTCCAAATGAATTTGCAGATTGCTCTTTCTAGCTCTATGAAGAATAGATTCAGAATTTTGATGGGGATTGTATTGACTCTGTAGATTGCTTTTGGCAAGATGGCCATTTTTACTATATTAATCCTTCCAATTCATGAGCATGAGAGATCCTTCCATCTTCTGAGATCTTCTATGATTTCTTTTTTCAGAGGCTTGAAGTTCTGGTCATACAGATCTTTCATTTGCTTGGTTAGAGTCATACCAAGATATGTAATATTATTTGTGACTATTGTAAAGGGTGTCATTTCCCTAATTTCTTTCTCGGCTTGTTTATCCTTTGAGTAGAGGAAGGGTACTGATTTGTTTGAGTTAATTTTATATCCAGCCACTGTGCTGAAGTTGTTTATCAGCTTCAGGAGTTCTCTGGTGGAAGTTTTGGGGTCGCTTAAGTATACGATCATATCATCTGCAAATAGTGATACTTTGACTTCTTCCCTTCCAATTTGTATACCTTTGACTTCCTTTTGTTGTCTAATTGCTCTGGCTAGGACTTCGAGTACTATATTGAATAGATAGGGAGAGAGTGGGCAGTCTTGTCTGGTCTCCGATTTTAGTGGGATTGCTTCAAGTTTCTCTCTATTTAGTTTGATGTAGTTTGATTTAGTTTACAGTATATTGCTTTCACTATGTTTAGGTATGGGCCCTGAATTCTTGATCTCTCCAAGACTTTTATCATGAAGGGGTGCTGAATTTTGTCAAAAGCTTTTTCAGCATCTAATGAAATGACCATGTGGTTTTTTTTCTTTGAGTTTGTTAATGTAGTGGATTACATTGATGGATTTCCATATATTGAACCATTCCTGCATCCCTGGGATGAAGCCTACTTGATTGTGGTGAATTATTGTTTGATGCATTCTTGGATTCAGTTGGCCAGAATTTTGTTGAGAATTTTTGCATCAATGTTCACAAGGGAAATTGGTCTGAAGTTCTCTTTCCTTGTTTGGTCTTTGTTTGGTTTAGGTATAAGTGTTATTGTGGCTTCATAGAATAAATTGGGTAGTGTTGCTTGAGTTTCTATTTTGTGGAATAGTTTGAAGAGTATTGGTATTAGCTCTTCTTTGAAGACCTGATGGAATTTCCCACTAAACCCATTTGGTCCTGGGCTTTTTTGTTGTTGTTGTTGGAAGACTATTAACAACTGCTTCTATTTCCTCAGGACTTATGGGACTATTTAGATGGATTATTTGATCCTATTTTAACACCTGGCACCTGGTATATATCTAGAAAATTGTCCATTATGTCCAGATTTTTCAATTTTCTTGAGTATAAGCTCTTGTAGTAGGATCTTATTATTTTTTGAATTTCCACAGTTTCTGTTGTTATGTCTCCCTTTTCATTTCTGATTTTATTAATTTGGGTAGTGCCTCTGTGCCCTCTAGTTAGTCTGGCTAAGGGTTTATCTATCTTGTTGATTTTCTCAAAGAACCAGCTCCTGGTTTTGTTAATTCTTTGTATGGTTTTTTGTTTTGTTTTGTTTTGTTTTTTTTTGTATCTATTTGGTTGATTTCGGCCCTGAGTTTAATTATTTCTTGCCATCTACTCCTCTTGGGTGCATTTGCTTCTTTTTGTTCTAGAGCTTTCAGGTGTGTTATCAAGCTGCTAGTGTAAACCCTCTCCAGTTTCTTTTTGGAGGCACTTAGAGCTATGAGTTTTCCTCTTAGCACTGCTTTCATTGTGACCCATAAGTTTTGGTATGATATGTCCTCATTTTCATTAAATTCTAAAAAGTCTTTAATTTCTTTCCTTATTTCTTCCTTGATCAAGCTATCATTGAGAAGAGCATTGTTCAAAGTCCATGTGTATGTGTGTTTTCCATTGTTTTTGTTTGTTTGTTTTTGTTTTGTTTGAACTCAAGACCAACCTGATAGGGTGCATGGAATTATTTTAATATTCCTGTATCTGTTGAGGCCTGTTTTGTGATGAATTATAAGGTCAGTTTTGGAGAAGGTACCATGAGGTGCTGAGAAGAAGGTGTATTCTTTTGCTTGAGGATGGAATGTTCTATAAATATCTGTTAGATCCATTTGGTCCATAACTTTAGTTAGTTTCTCTGTGTCTCTGCTTAGTTTCTGTTTCCATGATTTGTCCATTGTTGAGAGTGGGGTGTTGAAGTCTCCCACTATAAGTGTGTGGGGTACAATGTGTGCTTTGGGTTTTAGTAAAGTTTCCTTTATGAATGGGTGTGCCCTCGCATTTGGAGCAAAGATGTTCAGAATTGAGAGTTCATCTTAGCAGATTTTTCCTTTGATAAGTGTGAAGTGTCCCACCTTATCTTTTTTGACAACTTTTGGTTGAAAGTCGATTTTATCCGATATAAGTATGGCCACTCCAGCTTGTTTCTTGGGACCATTTGCTTGGAAACTTGTTTTCCAACCTTTCACTCTGAGGTAATGAGTGTCTTTGTCACTGAGGTGAGCTTCTTGTATGTAGCAAAATGTTGGGTCCTGTTTACGTATCCAGTCTGTTAGTTTATGTCTTTTTATTGGGGAATTGAGTCCATTGATGTTAAGAGATATTAAGGAATAGTGATTAGTGCTTCCTGTTATTTTCATTGTTAAAGGTGGAATTCTGTTTGTGTGGATATCTTCTTTTGAGTTTGTTGAAAGAAGATTACTTTGTTGCTTTTTCTAGGGTGTAGTTTCCTGACTTGTGTTGGTATTTTCCACCCATTATCCTTTGAAGCGATGGGTTTGTGGAAAGATACTGTGTAAATTTGGTTCTGTCGTGAAATATCTTGTTTTCTCCATCTATAGTAATTGAGAGTTTTGCTGGGTATAGCAGTCTGGGCTGGCATTTGTGTTCTCTTAGGGCCTGTATGACATCTGCCCATGATCTTCTAGTCTTCATAGTTTCTGGTTAGAAGTCCAGTGTAATTCTGATTGGTCTGCCTTTATATGTTACTTGACCTTTTTCCCTTACTGCTTTTAATATTCTTTCTTTGTTTAGTGCATTTGGTGTTTTGATTATTCTGTGTCGGGAAGAGTTTCTGGTCTGGTCCAGTCTGTTTGGAGTTCTGTAGGCTTCTTGTATGTTCATGGGCATCTCTTTCTTTAGGTTAAGGAAGTTTTCTTCTATAATTTTGTTGAAGATATTTACTGGCCCTTTAAGTTGTAAATCCTCACTCTCTTCTATACCTATGATCCTTAGGTTTGGTCTTCTCATTGTGTCCTGGATTTCCTGGATTTTTGGGGTTATAAGTTTTTTGCATTTCGCATTTTCTTTGACTTTTGAGTCAATGTTTTCTGTGGTATCTTCAGCACCTGAGATTCTTTCTTCTATCTCTTGTATTCTGTTGTTGATGCTTGCATCAACTCCTGAATTCTTTCCAAGGTTTTCTATCTCCAGAAATGTCTCACTTTGTGATTTCTTTGTTTCTACTTCCATTTTTAGATCCTGGATAGTTTTGTTCAGTTCCTTCACTTGTTTGTTTGTGTGTTCCTGAAATTCTTTAAGGGCTTTTTGTGTTTCTTCTTTAAGGGCTTCTACTTGTTGACCCATGTTGTCCTGTATTTCTTTAAGGGATCTTTGTGTTTCCTCTTTAAGGGCTTCTACCTGTTGATCCATGCTCTCCTGTAATTCCCTAAGGGATTTTTGTGTTTCCTCTTTAAGAGCTTCTACTTGTTGAACCATGTTGTCCTGTATTTCTTTAAGGGATTCTTGTGATTCCTCTTTAAGGGCTTCTACCTTTTGACCCATGTTCTCTTGTATTTCTTTAAGGGAGTTATTTATGTCCTTTTTGAAGTCTTTTATAAACATCATGAGATGTGATTTTAAATCCAGCTCTTGCTTTTCTGGTGTGTTAGGGTATCCAGGATTTGTTCTTGTGGGAGAACTGGGTTCTGATGATGTCAGGTTGCCTTGCTTTCTGTTGGTATTGATCTTGGGTTTGCCTTTTGTCATCTAGTTTTCTCTGGTGTTAGCTGATCTTGCTGTCTCTGACTTTTGGATTATCTGTCTTGTAAGCCTGTATATATGTACTCCTGGGATCCCTGTTCTCTCTGTGCACACAGGTATGTAGGCTTTCCTGGAACATCAGCTCTCTTGTGCTCCCAGTCCTCTCTGCTCTCCAAATGACCTAAGTGTGGCTAGTTCTCTAGGAAGTATCAGGAGATGGTGTCTTCCCTGTGGCAGACTTTGCAAGATTCTGCCACAGCAGAAAGAGCAAATGCCCTGTATGCAGCTGGTTCTCTAGGAAGTATCAGGAGAGGAGTCTTCACTGCAGCAGACCTGGCAAGATTCTGCTACAGCAGAAAGGGCAAATGCCCTAAGTGGCTGGTTCACTAGGAAATATCAGGAGATGGAATCTTCACTGCAGCAGATCTGGCAAGTTTCAACTGCCCTGAGTGGCTGGTTCTCTAGGAAGTATCAGAAGATGGAATCTTCACCACAGCAGAACTGGCAAGGTTCTGCCCTAGCAGAAGGGCAGGCGACGGTGGTCATCCTGATAAGCCATTAGAAACAGTGATTGCAGAAGTGATTAGGGATGGGACTCTGTTTATTGACTTGCTTGTTCCTTGACTATTTGTGTTTATTGTATTGCTTATTTCTTAACCTAGAACTGATCTTATTACATGCATGTAATTAAAATGGTATAAAAGCAGATTGAGAAAAAAAATGAACACACCTCAGCCTCAGAACTGGTTGGGGTCATGCTACAATGTTGTCTAATTGTCTTTTTTCTTTTTAATACTCACTCCTGAACTGGAGAAGCTGTTGACTGACTGAGTTGGCTTTGTCAGGGGACAGTCAACATGGATGTGGGTGTCAACATGGATGGGAACAGTCAACATGGGTGGGGGCAGTAAATGTGGATGGGGACAGTCAACATGGGCGTGGGGAGTAAATGTGGATGGGGGTAGTCAATGTGTGAGGTAGTCAATGTGAATGGAGGGGAGTCAATGTGGATATTTTGGGCCCTTCTTCATGTTTGAGCAAATGCTCCAGATGCCTGTTATCTTCCTCCTTGTTCATGTAGTGTCTGACAACTTCACAATGGGAATGGCACATACTTCAGATCCAATCACTGTTTAATAAGCCCACATACTCCTGTTGCCCCATCAAAGTGTATACACAGAGACTTGTCTGTAATTATCATCTGTAGGGGAAGGGATGGGGCAAATGCAAACCAACTTCCTCATTATCTCCTTCTGTTCCTTTTCCCCAAGACATTTGCAGGGCAATCTGGCTACAGGGTCCATTTCCTCCTGGTGAAGCACTGCTGATATCCCTGCCCCATGGAAGCAGAGCTGGAGATGCTGTGGGTGCCCCATCTGGGACACATGAATAAGGTTTGTGTGCCTTCTTTTCTGTTGTCCTTTATGAGAGAGAAGGAGAGGAAGAGGGGAAATTATTTATGAAACATTTGCCTTCAGACTGGAGCTTTCTTGTTTCTTCTCTGATATCTTTCCCCATGGGTCTGATCTTCCCAGGCAAATGATACTGCCTTCCTGCTGTGCACAGACAACACCGGTTCTCAGATCCCAAGAACCTACAGTTTCACCGGCATGGCCTTTGTGTCTTCTCCTTGATGGATGTCATTTTCTTTCTTATCATTTTGTGATTCTGGACAGTCACCTGTCTTCTCTGTTAAAGTGTATGTTCCTACAGGGAGCATTCCAGATCCACAATGAAGTACCCTGTTTCCCAATGCCAGCGACCCACTCACTGCCCTGAAGTACAAACCGATTTGAGTGCTAATCTGTGGCATGCCATCCTAGACAAGAGCCCTCTTCTAGTGAGGATGATGAAGCTACAACAAGATGATGTATCAGAGAGATTGTCAGGATATTTTGTGTGAGGAGCACAAGATGTGAGCCTGGAAGAATCAAGAGCTCTTGATACAAGGTGTGTCTAACCCTTGTTACCACTAACTTTCACAAAGTCCCTGGGAAGAAACCTTTCTTCCTTGTTTTTTTCATAGGACAAATTAAAAATAGCACTGACAACATGAGAATGCTATGAAAATTAGGAGCTGAAATCTATGAATCGATGAACTAGCCAGAACCTTAAAGATTTTAAGTATGCACATCTAAGGCTTGAGCACTCTTTGGGCGCAAGATGGAATCCTACTCCTGTTCTTTGAATTTTTCCTGTATTTTCTAGAATTTTTTCTGGAACCTAATTTCCAATTCTAGTAAGGAGTCACAGACAGAGGAAGGAGGCAAGTCAGCTATTGTTAGCACAAAAGACAACTTGGGGCAGAGACTGAATTTGCTGATTTTCTTTCTCTTCCTATTCCTCCTTGCATCTCTTCTTCTCCTCCCAGAGTGGTGGGAACTATCATTCCAAATGCATCAAAAGAATAATAAGAGAGTTGTTTTGTAAGTCAGTCTTACACTGCAAATCTCAAGCCTTCCTATGTCGGCTTTTCTTCCTGCAACTCTCTCTGGAATGACTTCCTTTCTCACTGGTATATCCTCAGTCTCCAGCCTCTTGATGCTGTCTACGCCATACACTCTCCACTTCTCCAATATTTTCTTCTGTTGTGTCTCTCTTGCTCTGATAATGCTACTCAATCCTCGTTTGTACTTTTCAGTTCTAGATCTTTCACCTGATTTGCTTCATCTCTACCATTTTCTGTATTTTTTCAGTTTGCTTCCAAAACGTTGGATCTTAGTTTTGTTTTATTCCATTGAACATAGTAGGCATGGTCATTTTAATCAATGCGCCTGGTGATTCTGCCATCTGGAGTCCCTACCTGTCAACATCTTTTTTTTTTCTATTTCCATTTATGGTACCTGGCTTCTTCTTTTTTATTTTTTATTTTTTCGGAAACATCTTTTAATTTTACCTGAAAAACTGTAAGAATGACAGACTTTCCCTCCAGAAACTGATTTTGTTGTTATTTTCTTTTCCCAGTAACCTTGGCACAGTAATGCTCTTGGGATGCCATGACCCAAATTCAGGGATTGGAAACATCTGTGTCATACAGATTATTTGGAACTGAGTGGCCACATACATGGGGTCTGATGTACTTTTCACCTGGTGTTCATCATTCTGGAGATCAGTTAAAGATCAATTTTCCAGGATCCTGCTCATACTTAATGAGCTTTAGACAGCTAAGGGATCATAGTAGGTCCAATTGAAACCTAGTTTTGCCCTTTTATACCTATGAGATTGTGTCTTATTCTTGATTAAATCTTGTCATGGTCAGCTTTTGTTGTCTTCAGGGTTTAGAAAATATTTCTGCAGGTGTGCTGATTGTTTTCAGCAAGAGGATTACTTTGAGATTAGTACCCATAATCTTCCCATGGACTCATTTGTCTGGTGTTCTAAGAATGGAGTAATTGAACAATATACAGCCAGTTCCTAACTCAGAGATAACCAGCAATGTGAGTATAGGTGACAATCCTAGCTTTTTCTGTTTCAAGAAACTTAATTACAATATACTCAGAGTCTCTGAAACCTTCAAGATTATGATTTCTTGGCTCAGCTATCTTCGATAAGAAAAACAATACATTGAGAATAGAATTCTTTATACTTGTTAGAAAAAAATTCACAAAATTAAAGCCAGTGGCTTATCTCCATGGTCGTATGTGAGGGGAGAGAAGGAGAGAGAGAGAGAGAGAGAGAGAGAGAGAGAGAGAGAGAGAGAGAGAGAGAGAGAGAGAGAGTCCACTGTCCACTGGTGACATCAGGGAGTAGGAACTCTACTAGCATTTTAGAAAAGAGATTTTATTTTATCATAAGTATGGACATTGTTTATATCTATGTGCAAGAATTATGCTAGAGCATAAAATATTTGCCACCTCTCTCTCTCTCTCTCTCTCTCTCTCTCTCTCTCTCTCTCTCTCTCTCGTGTGTGTGTGTGTGTGTGTGTGTGTGTGTGGTAGGATATGTGCATGCATGTGTTTGGTGTGTGGGTGTGTGTCTGTGTACATCAACAAGAACAATAGCGAGCTAGTCTCTGAGCAGTTCACACAAATGTCACTGGGTGTGTGTGATACCAGGCACTTTGTGCAGTTGTAGCTCTAGAGATGGAATATGGCAGAGAAGAGGATAACATTTCCAAAGCTTAGAAGTTTAGAGAAAAGGGCCACAGAGCTGAAGTGCAACGCTGAGGAAGGGATCCCTCTGGCATTTTGGCAACTTGGAAAAGAGGCATCAGGCGCAGCCATTCATTTTCTGAGGGGTTCTTCTCAGTGCTTCAGTGATAAAGATTCACAAGACCAGCTCTGTAAGATCTGCCCTAGAACCAGTGGCTGCTGCTGCCCAGGACATGAGGATCAGACAGTTTCTCTGTCCTCCTTGAAGGCTCTGCCTACAGCCCTGTACTGGCAAAGCCCCATAACTAGCTATCTCACAAAAGAGACATCACTATCGCCACACAAAACTGTTCGTAAAGGGTGAATTTAAACCTGGCACACTGCCTTCTCTATCCAGAATGCCATATCTTCTTTATTTTAGGAAGCAGTCAGCGGTCAGTGTAGATTACTGGAGTTTGGGTATGAGCTATGTTTCCACCCAGGAGTTTATGCTGATATTATCTAGGTGTGTTATGTCTAGGTAAGAAGTGCAGGTAGGTACATTGACGCTTAGTGAAAGAACGTGAGCCTTCAGAACACCAACTTAGTAAGGAAGTCGCTTTAAGAAGTAAAGTGTACATTGTTCTCTTCCCATTTTCAACCTATATGTATTTTATTCCTGGATGAACTAGCTTTAGTTTGTTCAACAATATACACAATACTAATATATAATTTCTAAAGCTTATATTATAATATACAATCTTATATACATCATCTTATAATATACAGTGTATAATATAAAATATACAATAATAATACAGACAGCAATCTTTGCACCTATGTCTCAATACCAGCAACCACTGAACCAACCATATGCTCATTGTCATAGGCTGAAGTAGTCTGTGATTCATGCACTCTAAGCCACCCTCTATCTAAATACAGACGCGTGCAGTGCCGAGACAAGGGTACCACCTGCAGTTATTCTAGACCCTTATAACCAAGCAAGGGTCCCTTAACTTTAGCTCACTATTTTCTCTGTCCTTTTCTTTGTCATCTTGTAAAGACGGGTTTGAATCTTATAAAAAGTCAAATTTCGTTACAACATGTGGTTTAGTGATGTCTAAATTGGTTTTTATTATCATTAAGTCTGTCGAGCCATGTAATGTTTGCTGTTAATCAGGCATTTAATTGGGATTGAAAATCTTATGTCACATGAAATCTCATTATAAAAGAAATGTTTACTTCACAACGAATGAGTTATTCCTATATGGTACAAGACCCAAGGCTATTGCAAACCAACTGGAGACAAGAGGCCTATATTTTAGAAATTCATGCCTAAACTCGCAAGCACAGGGTCTAATATCCCTGCAGCTAAACCCAGTTGCCCACTAATCATCGTAAATCATTCCCAAATAAACATTTTAAAATAAATGAATCTGTTGGGCTTGGTGCAAGTACTATTTCTTTCTGTTGTTCCAACACATACATGGTCAGTTACAAGGCTGTAGTCATGTTGGCAGAAGCTATGAGAGTGAGGAAGGAGAGTCTAAAGTTTATAGAAGACAAAACCTTCCTGGGCACAAAGGACAGAGAGGAGACAATGAGTGTGATGAGGGGATGTAACACTCAACCTTTTGAAGACCACATTCATACTGTCACCTACCTATCATCTCTGGGATAGAGAGCTCCAATACGCAAGTCCTCCCTATTGGTCATTTTATCTCAGAGTAGTCATTAACCTCTACTACAAAAAGTTTGTCCTGACACTTATAATTGAACACTTCTTACCACACACATTCTGTGGGTCTGGAAGTAAGGGTGGACAGGCCACTCTTTGTGGCTTTGGTTCAAGGTTACAGAGGCTGCACTTGAACTGTTGGCTGGAGTTACAGTCCCACCACAGGGGCTGGGAGAGGAAATCTTCAGCTAATATTACTCCTGGATGCAGGAGGTCTAAGTTACTCACTGGTCGTTAGACCAACACTTCAGTTCCCTGCCCAACAGCCCTCTCTACAGGATTGCCCACATCTATGTATCTTCTTTTCCTACACACACACACACACGCACACACACACACACACACAGAGAGAGAGAGAGAGAGAGAGAGAGAGAGAGAGAGAGAGAGAGAGAGAGACAGACAGACAGACAGACAGACAGACAGACAGACAGAGAGAGGCAGAGATTGAGTTTAGAAGGAGGCTAACCTAACCTTACCCACTGTGGAGTTCTAGTTGTCTCATTAAATACTCCTGGGACCTTGTGGGGTAGGCCTACACAAGGATGTTGGTTCCAAAAAGCAGACATCACCAGGGCTATGTGTACAGTCCATTTCTCTGCAAATTTCTTCCAACTCTTCCTTTTATATCTGTAGTAAAGTCCTGGAGGTGCCCAGGGAATGCTGGAAGCACACAAAGTCATGGCAATGATGTCTGTCTAGCGTCTGCCATATGTGTGGCTCTGAGCTGGTACCAGGGAGACTACGGAGGCCATGGCTGCAGGACCCAGGCACATGGAGCTGGCACTATGCTGGGGCAATGAGTCAGAATCACTAGGAAGTGCAAGAAAGCAAGAAGATACACCTATGAAAGAGAGTGTGTTTGAACTGGGCTAGGTATAATCCACGTATGTCATTTAGTATTTTAATTTAACTTTAATTTCTATTTTTGGTTGTGAGCCTAGCCTTTAACAGCTGAGTCATCTCTCCAGCCTACATTCTTAATTTCTAATTGATGAATTGAGAGGTGAGTTTAGGCTACGTTGAAATCAGGGGAGCCTATAAAGTCTTCCATTTTTCTAAGGATTGTGTGCCTAAGGATCATAGCGCATTGCAAGGAAGGCTAGTGGGACCTTATGATTAAGAAATTTCCTTAACTGATCAAGATGGCCTCATGATCCTCTAGGAGCTAGGAGCTGCTTGCATTAAGGAGGAAAGGGCAAAAAGGAAGCACAGTGTAAGTCTCAGGGGACAGCACTATCACCCTCAGTGTGCCTCAGCAAGGGATGGCTATGTGGCTTTTGAATTCAAGTAGCTTCCTCCGTGTCCACTTCAAGAGAAAGACTTGGCTTGCTTGGCTGCTCTTCTGAAAACGGCAGCTCCACATTCTGCTGGCCCACCTGACCCTGAGATGTATTTTACCAATTATGCTGAAGATCCTCCACCCAGCAGGGCTGACAGCAGGCACTTAAACAACTGCCTCACAATTTACCACCAACTTCAACATGCTTCACAGTAGAAATCACCCACCTTGAACATAGAAATGTTGTTTGAAGAAAGCCATGAGGAATTCATCCATGTTTCCCTCTCCCCCATGGAATTTCTAAGTTTCTTTTAAAAACTGTTTTACTGAAAAGGCATTTTTCTCCTTTTATTATTTCCTGTGTTATTTCTCCCCTCAGCCTTTTATAGGGACAGCCTTGAAGCAGGTAGCCATATGCAAACTGAGGTCTGCTGAGGCAATTCCCTCTGCAGGAAACCAATACATTCTAGAATGTTCCCTGAGGACAGCAACAACAACACTTCCTGAAGTCTTAGCAGAAACTCATAACTTCCATGTTTTTCACAGATCCACTGAATTAGTGGATTATATTTTGGGGCAAGATTCCCAGGTGATATCTATCAACCTCAGGATCAATAAGAGTGCTGTAACCAGGCACTGAGAACCAAAAATGGTTGTGCTTCTGAGGAGTGTGCACAAAACCAGAAGAGTCTCTATCTTTCTGCAACCACCATTCCCCTTCCCTCTTCTCACCACTCTCCCTCTCTCCCATCTCCTACTTCCCCCCTCCCATATTCTCCCTCCTCCCTCCCATCTCCCCCTCTCTCCCATCTCCTCCCTTCTCTCTCTCATTTCCTCCCTCCTCTCTCCCATCTCCTGACTCCTCTCTCCCATCTCCTCCCTCCTCTCTCCCATCTTCTCTCTCCTCTCTCCCATTTCCTCTCTCCCATCTCCTCTCCTCTCCTCTCTCCCATCTTCTCTCTCCTCTCTCCCATTTCCTCTCACTTCTCTCCCATCTCCTTCCCATCTCCTCCTTTTTTCTCTTTCCTCTCTCTAGTCTATGTTCTCTCTCCCTCTCACCTACATTTTTTTTTATCATTTTTATTTTTCTGTGGAAATACTGAAGCAATTGTGACTTGTTTTTTGGTTTTCCCCATCACTTGCAGCTGAGTCCTTTCATCTTTGATTCAGCCAATTTCCTTCAAAGCCAAATATTAAACAGATCTGTCTTCTGACAGCTGACCCCAAATAGGGACAGGCAGTGGTCCTCACCCTGGGGGTGTAGAGCAAGCCTACAAAGGTAGAGGAGAGACAGAATGGAGCCAGTTCCTGTCCCTTGGGGAAGCCAGAGAGTTCTGTTTAAGCCTTTGCACAGCCAAACAGCCTAGAGTCAAACAGCCCATTGCCTCTGGAAAGGCATTTGTGTAGAAATGCCTTTTTTTGCCCAAGGGTGAAAGGGTTGCTAATTGATTTTGTCTGCCTTTCAGTTGGACTTAGAAAGACACAAGAATCCAAACTCTAACAGAAAGAGGCAACATTTCTGGTTATGTGAGCAAACTTTTCTGTGTTTCCATGTGACGTTGTGGTCTCTTTCCCAGTGTGTGTGTGTGTGTGTGTGTGTCTCCCATATCCTCATCTTCTCCTTTGTCCAAGATAGGGTCTATTGTTCACCACTATGTTTTCAAGGCTAGTCGTTCCACCAACTTCCATGGATTCTCCTGTCTCCACCTCCACCTCCCTTCTTGCTATAGGAGCACCAAGATTACCTATGCACTCACCAATACCTGGCTTGATAAGGGTTCTGGAGATCTGAACTTGTACTTGGCAAGCACTTTACCCAGTGAGCCCTCTCCTCAGTCTGAATATTAGTACTTCTTACATCAGTTTCTAATTCTGTTAATAAGGTCATTAACTAGGCTGGTGTCTTAGGACATATCTGTGCATCCAATCGTCAGTTGTTGACGTTAGAATAAGAATGGCTATGGGGTTGGGTAGATGCTCAGTGCTTAAGGACACATGCTGTTCTTGCAGAGGACCTGATTTTGGCTCCCAACACCCACATCAGGCAGCTTACAACTACCTGTAAATCCTACTCCAAGAGGTCTAATGCCCTCTTCTGGCCTCAATAGTCACCCATACACAAGGACACAAATCCATACACACTAATATATGCATACACATAATTTTTTAAAGTCAAGAACAGGCTAGATAGTCTCAAATCCTCTGAGGCATGTATGGCCTTAGCTGGAACTGAGAAAGAAGTTGCTGGAGATCTCTAGCCAAACAGAAGTCATCTCTTTCCTCTAGGAATTAAACCTAAGCACCGGGAGTGGTTAGTCTGAAATCTGGGTACTGTTAAGTCAACACAGGGAAGGCACAAGGAATATAAAGAAAGAAGGTGCTCCTAGGCCCACAACTTTAAGTCTGTCACAAGATGCCAACACAGGAGCGTAGTGTGAAGTATAAGAGAGCAGAAATGCTCATTTCTGAAAAGATGTCCATGGTTTTAACAGGCAGGGAGGAAGTAAACAAGTGCTGTAGTTTTTGTGAATGATCAAAGTTTTTCAGAAAAAAAAGAGAGAGAGAAAAATCACAGGAGTCAAAAGCCTGCCTGTTACCGGATAAAGAGTTGGGAGGACATTCTCGCTTGATTAAAAGGAAAACCAGGGACATTCTAGGCATCTGCATGCTCTAAGTGCTCCCTAAGCCGCAGAGTTCACTTTCATCCTTTCTTTCTTGTCATTCTGGATTTGAATGTTGTTCTTGTGATTTTTCAAAAAATGAAAACTATGGACTTATATCCCCAGCCAATGAATACATGGCAAAATGATGAGAAGATGAAATCCAAGCTCATTTCCTTTTGAGCTTGATGTCAACCAGACTCAAGCTCAGGCATTCTTCCGCTTTTGTTAAAAGACAAAATCACAACAAATTTAATTAGCGATCCAGTTGGATTTTAGTTGTGATTCATGCAGTGGGGACAGCCCCTCCACACCTCAAAGTGGGACCACTATTGTCTCCCACTGGACAAAAGCAGATCAGTGTGCTCTGTAAGGCTGGAATAAGCAAGTGCTGCCGTAGAAAGCAGGTAGGTAATGGTCAGGTTACTTTAGGTCACTTTGGTGTAAAGCAGAAGGGATGTTCTTGTTACACAAACTCTGTTGCAATCTCCTGTTTCCCAGAAAACCTGCCCTGGTGGGGATCTGTTTGCTTCTCCAAGGAGATGAGAGTTGGATAGGATAGGATTGGAATGGCTGAAGGTGTAGAATTTATCCTGAGTGATGCTGCCTTAATTTGATCTGATCTGTTGGCACACAGTAACTCACACCAGAACATTGGACTACCACTATTTTGTTTGGCATTTGTGACACAGAGACGATACTTAGACTTTATTGGGGATTGTTGATACATACATTTAGGATATACATTAGAATGTATAGTCATATAGATATTACATAATCTGTAGGATGAGTTTCTAAATAGGCAGTAGAGAATAATTTACTTCTGGGTGTCATTACTTCTTCTTTTTCTTCCTCTTCCTCCTCCTCCTCTTCTTCTTCTTCTCCTTCTTCTTCTTCCTTTTTAAGATTTATTTATTTTTATTTATATGAGTACATTGTAACTGTCTTCAGACACATTAGAAGAGGGCATTGGATCCCATTACAGATGGTTTTGAGCCACTGTGTGGTTGCTGGGAATTGAACTCAGAACCTCTGGAAGAGCAGTTAGTGCTCTTAACCACTGAGCCATCTCTCTAGCCCCATCTGGGTGTCATTTCTGAGACAAATCCACTAACTCTCATTAAATTCCAGAAGTTGTTAGTGAAAAACCAGAAGAAAACTTTTAAACAGGAAGCCATACATTCAATTTATTTTACTTATATTTATTTATCGTATTGTGGGGGGAGTTGAGTATATGTATATGAGCATGTATGTGGTTCAAGTGCTATGCTATGCATGTAGATGTCAGGAACAACTTATAGGAGCTGCTTTTCTCCTTCTACCATGTGTGTTCTTTGGATTGAACCCAGAAAGTTAGATTTGGTAATAAGCACCTTTAACTGTGAGCCATTTTATCAGCCCAGGAAGCCTTACTTTTCAAAGGAAAAGAGACAGAATGAGAAGGGGAACTGGGGAAAATGTAGAGGGAAAGATAAGATGAAGCTTAGAGATCTAACTGAAGATGTCTTGTTTTCCTATTATGGCTGTACTTACCTTTTGATAACTCATGCATTATGATAACAAATGTATAAAATCTGTCTAGAACATGCAAGTTTATAAATTTATCATTTTGGTAGTTGTCTATTCAAAATTAACTTATACATACAGATACACACACACATATACATATATACATATATATACATGCATATATATATATATATACACATACACATACTCATACACATACATATATATATACACATACATACAAACATATACATACATATTTTTTTCTTGAGTTCAGTCACATTGATTTTATATCTGTTATTAAAAAGAAAAGGTTCCTCCTGGTGAACAACAACACAGCACATTAACTTCAGGTGTTGTTATTTCCTTTGCTATGCAAAAAGTTCATTGTACCTAAGACACACAACCTGGAAATCTACTGGCTTCAGGACCAGAGACAGCCAAGTCTATTTTAGGGAAATTGTAGAAACTCCTTCACATCACTAGAAACCATTTAACTAAATTCTCTCCCAATTCAGGAGGAAGTTCTGGTGAATGCATACAGTCCAAAGCACTGCTCTAAATGGTACAGTATTAGGGTAGAATCATGGTCCTCATAGCCAACAAACAAGAATTTCTCTACTTTAATTGATCTAAATCCTCCTTAAAGGGAAAATCATAGTATGCAGTCTCTCAGCATTGACACCGGAGTGATGGCACAACAGCGCATGTACACCAAGAGCCTCCACTGGTTAATTTATAGTCAAGAGTAAATATGGGCTATGGTATTAATAAACCCTATATCCCATTTGCTATTATTTATCTTCATCACATATTGTCAACTTTTGTGTCCAGTGAAAGAGCCTAGAAAGACCTGAGTTCAATCTCCAAGGCCACATTGTCAAGGAGAAAATGGATACCCATTAGTTTTTCTGTGATCTCTACTCATGGTATGCATGCCCATGCACATGTGTGCACACACCCACATGTATCCATTCACTCATACATGCGCACATTGAATCAAGTGTAATAAAAAGAAATACATGTAATTCTGGAAAAGTGTAGTTAAAACCACTAGCCCACCTTCTGTCCCTCAGAACTCTCCATCCAATATACAATTTACCCTCTTGACAGCAGGTCTGGAGCTCAGATGACCACAAGAAAGTTTTTCCCTTCTTTTGATGAGGTTACAAGATTTGCTACCTTGTGGAGATGGCTTTGGGGGAGAGTACTGAATGCTGGATAATTGTAATTAGATTTAAGTAAATGCTGATATAGTATAAGAGTAATGTGTTTTCCTAATAATTAAACTTGTCATCTCTGGGTTTTATTCAACATTGTAATCATGCTCAGGCTCACAAAGTTGCCTCTGGCCTCAAAGTTTCATCTCCAAAGGCAATTGGCTGCAGGCATGCCCCAAGAATTCAACAGCAAACTGGAGTTTTCTCTAGAAAGTGACATGGTTTTTGAAATGCAATCCCAGTGATCTGGACAGCCTGCTCTGCCACCCAGGGAGACTGCTACAGACACAATTCCAGGACCAGGAGCTATGGCTCCTCCTATAGACTGTGTCAGGGTGTTGGGGTGAGACCGGAATTCTCTGCTGGAATCTTTCCAAGATAAACTTACTTATCTTTCCAAGGAGTCTTTCCAAGATAAGTCCGCTGATCCCGGTATGTGAAGCTAAAAGGAACCAAGTTGGAGTGTTAGGCTGTGAGCAGAGGCAGAAGTTTTACCACTAAGTCACAGCAGAGCCTAAGATCAAGAACCCACTAAGATGACAAAGCGTTCACCATGAGCCTGGGCTCCACACCAAGGCTCCAACAAAGGCAGTGCCAAGCCAGGGCTTCTTCCTTCAGCCACTAAGCTCATCCCATGCATGGATGGCAAGACAGACTCTCTGCAGCCTTCCTTGAATTATGAGAGCATACAGTTGGGCAGGGTGGAGAAACAATGCTGAAGATGAGGAATTCTTTTATGGTGGGGTGAGGAATAAGGTAAAGAGACCCATTTGTCTTGTCCTTTTGTCTGTCTTCTGTTAGCTGCAGGTCCAAGATGTCAGACCTGCAGAGGACCTCTGGAGGCAGAAATAGAATGAGAATCTGCAGTGAGAGAGGCAGCCTTGGGCACAGACAGGAAAACTATGGGAGCTTGGCTGAGAGATTGGTCGTTCATTCAGGTTGAGGAGGTTTGTATTTCCTGTCCCCAACTCTGGAGTTGCCAGAGTCAGGAAACAGACCCTAGGTGAGCAGGTTACCTGTTCCTTCAACCCCTTTTCCCTCCCAACTTCCTGACCTCAAGAGGTCAGATTATACAAGACTTCTCCTAGTTCACTCCAAGCTGTCTGTGGCTCTTCAGTCTCTGCCGAATG
Source organism: Tokudaia tokunoshimensis (assembly GCA_036184795.1). Lineage (NCBI taxonomy): Eukaryota > Metazoa > Chordata > Mammalia > Rodentia > Muridae > Tokudaia > Tokudaia tokunoshimensis. The sequence goes on along the minus strand of BTHU01000022.1, from coordinate 55,230,060 downwards.
TTTCTGAAGTCATCACTAGAGACTCCAGTTTCATAATTCACAGCTTAGTTAAAAAGAGATGGAAATTAGCTCCAAGATAATTTGGTTTTCAAATGGTAAGATCAACCGAAGACACCTTTGGGGAACCTGCTTCCCATGAATCAGAGACTGCTTCTTGGAGCAGGGGAAGGGTTGTTGATCTGTCCTTGTTTTCTTCTCAATGCTTCATGCTAACCCATAGAAGGGTTACAGGTATGAAGCACACACTAGCCTCTGGGCCAGCTACCACAGTCTAATGGCATTATTTTAAAAACTACTTCTGAGCAAGATAAGGCCCATGGTCTCATCGTTTAGAAACTACTCGTGAGCTTCAAAAGGCTGCTTATGAACCCTCTCTCCCTCTACATATTAAAATCCCTAAATAATTCCCAGGAAGTATAATCTGAGTACTTCTAACTTGTGTATATTTCTTGCTGTCTTTACTGAGTCATTTCCTTACCACAAGAAGACAGCAGTGCCTGTGGGTCAGTAAGGAGCATGTGGATAAACCACTAAAGACAGTTTCAGGGAACAGTATCTACTTTATTGCACATGAGCCAACTCATATATATTAGAAGCCTATGGACCGTGATTGGTTAGCAAATTACCTAGGATTGAATAGTGAGTACACCAATGTCTCTATGTGGAAGAAGCACATTAAAGGAGAGTTGGAGTGTACAGACTCCTCCATAGGCCAGCTACTGGCTACTCACACGATGTCGGAAGTTAACATTTTGACTTCAGGAGCATGGTGTGCCACTCTTCTTATTTAGAAGTGCAGTGTATCAATAGGCTGGCCAACAGGTCATATCTACATTTTCTCCTACAATTACTTCCCATTGTTTTCAAAAGACATAACACATAAATTGGGTTGAGGAAATTAGTGTGGGTTGAGGCAATGTCTAAGTCACTCTTTCTTGTGTTTGGTACATTTTTTTCTTCCTGGTCTTACTTTCCTAAGAAACAGAACAAAGCATTCATAGACCATCAACTATCTCATACTAAAGTGTGAATGGTCCTTTCTCTGAGGTACACAACTAGGATCCCACCAAGAAATGAAAGCAGTAAATCAGTTAAAATAAAGAAGAAAATCTAGTTGTTAACTACCAGCTTCTTGTAGGAGATGCTTTCTCTTCCTGCTAGTAGGTTCAGCACTTGACCTGCTTCTTACTCCAATATACACCAAGTCCCACAACATAGCCCAGAGTCAAGCCTGTGTTTAAAGTTATAGAGACTTTGGTTTGAATTTAAATTCTGTCCCTCTCCCCACATTCTCTACTGAAGGTGTGGTCTGAATGGACTCACTTTTTTTTTTGGAGACAGGGTTTCTCTGTGTAGCCCTGGCTGTCCTGGAACTCACTCTGTAGACCAGGCTGGCCTCGAACTCAGAAATCCGCCTGCCTCTGCCTCCCAAGTGCTAGGATTAAAGGCATGCTCCGCCACCGCCCGAGGACTCACTTTTTGAAGTGGAGGTGATAATATCTACCTTGTCATTTGTAGCTAACATTTATTATTTACTGTATGCAGTATATTAAGGACTTCTCTTGTGTTCTCTCACCCATCCTTGTATGATGTTTTTGTTCTACATGTGAGAGAATGGAAACTTCAAAATATGCAAGGTGGTGGGTGGTAAAGGTGGGCCACCAACATTACTCTTTGTAACTCAGTGTTCTCTGCCTGTCACTGTGAATATGAAATGAGATGAAAAACAGCAGGCGGGCTCAATGGGAGGTGGGGAGAGAACCCAGACTGAGTGTGAACCTTCTCATCGCATTAGGTCTGCCATGGCTGCCATTTGGCTGAGGCCAATATGGATTTGAACATTCTCACAGAGGATCATTGGTGGCCAAAAAGAAGTCCTCCACCTCACAGAGAATAGTGCCTTCATCCACCGTGTGTTAAGTGCCTTAAGGATGCTCTTAGAAGAGTAAGGTAGGAAACAGGTCACCATTCAGCCAAGCAAATGTTTCCCACTCAAGTGTTGGACTAGGTGGGACAAAGCATGTGTCACACTGACCACAAAGTCCTCCCTAAATGCCAGGACATGGACTAGAGCCTTGTCGCAAACCTGGAAAACGTTAGACTTATTTGTGCCAGTGGCAATCTCTCTCAAGCTTTTAGAAAGTAGAGGTGTCTGCCTTGGGCTGAAAGTGGGTCTCAGTTCCCCCAAAAGATTGCACAGGGTTTGCACATGTCACTCTGATTTGACTGCTGTTTCTCCAATTCAGAGGAGTCACACCCCATGGTAGAGACCAATTCCTCATGATTTATGAACTATATTGGTTTTAAAAGAAATGAAATGGATTTGAAGATTAGCACTGGGTGCTGAGATAACTGTAGTTACTGCAGAAAACAACAGAAGGAAGAAAAGAAAGAGAAACAGAATACCCTTGTCCTTCCTCTTCAGAATAGACTTCTGAGGCATCAGCCCTGAGCCAGGCTTGACCTTCCCAAGAAGTGGCATTTCTACACAGTTGTGCCTAGTGGCATTTCATTCATTAGCAATCTTTTTATATTTTAGGGCAGAAAGAAGCACAGCTTAGAAAGCAAAGCATATGATTTATATGTCTTTTTCTGCTCCTTCAAGGACATTGGGGATTTGAACATTCTAACAGAGGATCATTAGACATGTGTTTGACCTCATAATATAACCTTATATTTGAACTTGACACAAATCATGATCATGATAGAGACAGTAACTTCCAAAGAACACTCAGGCTGCAGTGGGAATGAACTTATATACCTGATGCAAATCATTCCAGTAATCTTTTTGATTTTGTTGAAGAAATGGACATTCTTATTTTAATGATCCCCCCACCCCACTCCTCTCTCTCTCAGGTTGAATCACTTGCTCTCCAAAATGGAGAGCTTGGCTTTCTGACAATATGGCTGCCTCATCCTAGTGTTGTTAACACAGTGTGTGTGCACACAAGTATCTCTGTATGTGTATGTGCACTCATATGTATGTACCACGGCATGCATGTGGAGGTCAGGGGACAACTTGTGGAAGTCAGCTTTCTCCTTCTATCACATGTGTTCCAAAGGCTGAATTCAGGAGATAGGTAACAAGTACCCATTAAGCAGTCCTACTGACAAGAAGGAGCTAGAAAACGAAGTCTTCCAGGATCTTAAGACCTAGACCAAAACAAAACAAAACAAAAACCAAAATGTGGATATTGCAAAAAGCAGCACAGGGCCTAGACCAATGCAAAGAGAAGGAATGGAGGCTTGCCTCTCAATGAACATATTGGAAAAATTGGTACTATTGCAGATCTCGAAGTTGCCTGATTGTTAGCTGAATCACTGCAAGGGTAGATCTGTATGAGTCCACTCTTCTGAGGCGATTCTTTCAGCACTGCCCACAAGTCATTGATAAATATTAATAATGAACCTTGCTTACAGAGGAGCTGTACCTGCAATTCGAAATCTACCTTGTGGCATTCTTCCCCCTGTACAGTTAAGCAGCCAAGGCCCAGACTGCTTTCGGAATATCAAGATTCAAAGCGCTTCTAAATTCTTTGAATTCTGGGTCAGTTTTGTTTCAAAATGTAAATAGCCCACCTTGCACTGTGCATAAGAGACCACCATCTTTAGACTCTTGGTGTCTTGGTTCCTTCTAGTTGTCAGTTGTAATTCCCTGCGTTTGATCAAGGCCTCAATGATTTGTCAGGATTTTTCCTTCTGTTCATTCTCTCCTCCCTACCCCACCCTGACTGAATCCCAATGCCTCTGACATTCATGCTATAGGATTCTATTCAATGCCAAACGCATCTTCTGCCATACACTGTGAGTGTGTTTCTGTTGTCCCTGACGGCTGGCAGCTAAAGAATATATCATGTTTTATCAAGAAGAGAGAGATTTTGCTTCAGTTTGAATTTGAAAAAAAAAAAGCCTTGTGAAAACTGAGAAGTTGCAATGTCTGACAGACTTATCTACAGAAAGAAAATGACTGACTGTTCTTGGAATTTAAAGAAATAGTCATATGTCTTATATCTTGTTTTGTCTCTCTTGAGTGTCTGCCTGACTACTGTCTATCTGTCTCTGTCTCTGTCTCTCTCTCTCTCTGTCTCTCTCTCTCTCTCTCTCTCTCTCTCTCTCGGGAGGGGACAGCATATGCCTGCCAATTGAAGGTCAGAGTACAACATTGGGCATTAGCCATCGCCTTTCACTTGGCTTGACACAGGATCTCTTGTTCATTGCTGTATGCACCAGGCTAGCAGCCTATGATCTTCCAGGGGTTACCCTGGCTTTGTCTCCCATCTCGCTTTAGGAACTCTGGAGTTACAGTGGTTCATATGTGTTCTATGGATTTGAAGTAAGGTCCTTACATGCAAGCTGCAAGTGCTTAGCCCTCTGAGCCATCTCCTCAGACCCCAGGGAGACTTGAAATAAGACACCTCTGAATAAAGACAGAAAAGCTCTACAAGGAAAATGAGGGAACCAATTAAAGACATTGAATTAAGAACAGCATAGACAGCCTGCTTTTGTGATTTATTGTTTTCTCTAGCATTCTGCTTTCATACCATCTGCCATGGTACCTTTTGCTGAATTACTTTTTCATGCCGAGAGTGGACCTTGGAAACCATAGGCCAAATCCATGCCTGTCTTCAGCTCTCTCGGCTGTAATCCTAGCTTTATATAGGGTGTGCCAGCCTTGTAGAAAAGAAGTTTATTCATAATGACAGATAGGTTAAATTTGGGAGGTATTGTCAGTATTTCCTCAAAGGCTCAGCTTGAGCCCTGGAATTAGGTTGGGTCCTATAGAAACCCCAAGCAGTTCTGTGAGACGCCATCCCTCAGAGAGTACTGACCTGCTGCAGGCTCTATCAGCATCCAGACAGGTCAAGTATTTCTCTGCATCATGATTCTCTGACCAGAAAAGACATGGTTCCAGCCATGACTTAAAATATGTGTGTGTGTGTGTGTGTGTGTGTGTGTGTGTGTGTGTGTGTGTGTGTGTATGTGAGATCTCAGGTATCAGTCCTCAGTGTTCTCCATGTTTGAGACAAGAGTTTCTTTGTTGCTCTGTCTGCTGCATTCACAGTCTTGTTGGCCACAGAGCTTCTGTGGATTCTCCTGTTTCTGCCTCCCAACTCCCTATAGGAGAGCAGGGTTACAGATGCTCACAGGAAACATCTAGCTTTTGTGTGGCGAATGGGAACTCAAACTCAGGTCCCCATACTTCTAAGGCAAGCCCTTTTATCCACAGGCGCACCTCTCTAGCTCTGTATGCCTTATGCATACATTCCCTTTATAAGTTTCCAGTCTTCTCTGACACCATTCAGAAAGTGAAAGGCATTATTATTTGTAGTTATTTTTATTATTATTCAAAGCAAATGAAAGCCCGACTCACGTACATTTAAGAATCGGCATATCTGGTGGGAAACCCACAGCCCGTGCTTCCTGGTGCCTGGAGGCCCTCTTTTCAGAACCTGCTCTCTTAGCTTTCCTTGCCTGATGGCTTCCCTGCTCTCAGGCCAGCACGATTGAAAGCAGATTTGTTGTTTTGTTTTTCTGAGGTTACTTTTACTATTGTGCTTCTTAATTTTGTATTCATATCCAAAAAATCCCTAGGAAGCCCCTCTCTGTCTTTTCTATGAAGTGTGAACAGACTCAGGGGACATGACCCATTAGACACAAAGTCAGGGAAAACAGGCTTCTTCTAAAGCAACAGTATGTTCCTTTCCTTCCACACTAAAAACAATGTAACTCATTGTTTTTCCTCTTTCCCAGCATGGCCAGGAAGTTCGGAATTACATTTAATGTGCAGTTACAGTAACTATTTTAAACCTCCACTTTTATATGCTTTTTGATTTTCTATTTTAACAGTCTCATTGTTTATGTATACTTTACTGAAACCTACCTAAAATATTTTCTGGAAGAAACAACAGCATGGGTTGTTCTGAGAAGGAAGGGGCTGGGGAGGCACCTCTAATTACATTGGAATGCGTAGGTGATTTTCACATGGAAATCTTTGAGACAATCACAAGTCCTTATGTTGCTTGGAGGAATTATCTTCATATATTCACTGAGTTCTTGTGCCTAGAAATGGCATAAAAACATGGGAAGCCATTTAGAATTTGTCTGATGGATGAAGGTTTAATTTTTTATTTGACCCTGCATTGAACTTGCTCCCTGAGTGCAGACGCCAGAACAGAAAAGCCCCACCCCATCCCCAGTCCTTTCCTGATTCTTAAGAGTTTCTTGAATGATGGCCCAAGTCTGACAGCATTCCTTGGGCCTGAGTAGCAATCAGTATGGTTTCGGTCTTGCCTTGAGTACTTCTAGGAATGAGAAACTGAGCAGAGTGATGATTTAAGTACTCCTATCAAGAGATGTGAGCTCTCACTGGCTTCTAGCAAAGTATATAAAAACATGGAGTTGGTCTTTCTAATGTTCTTACTAGTGGTCTCTTATCTGATGCTGCAAGTTCAAAAGAGGGAGAAAGTACTGTTAAAGAAAGCCAACTAAATCATTCCAAAGCTTTAAAAATAAACATTTGTATTTTCACCATTGTTAGAGACCTGGGAATCAGGAGAGAAGAGTTGAAGACAAACTTAAATTAGTCTAGTTTGTCCAACTCAATTTTATTTCTAGGTTAGTGGAATATATTGGTGGGGTTCTTACCCCCCCAAAATTGTGCAAATAAGTAATTGCTTTATAAATTTCTTATGGATGATGACTAGAAGCTAATGCTGAGCTCCAAAACTTGCTGCAAAAATATAGGCAGTGATTTTTTTTTTATAAAAAAGACTAAGCCTGGGAAACAATTAAGAAAAGTCACAGGGGAATTTGTGGAATGGGTAACAATCAGAAAGCTTCAAGGGAAAAAATAGTTCACATTTAATACGAGTGAGAGAACATTCTGGAAATTTAATAAACTGAAACCCCAGTAATAAATACAATGATCGAATTCCACTCATTCCTGTTCCATGGCAGAGTGGCCCTTATCTCTGAACATATACCAAAACACACAGTCCCCGATGCTTATCTGTCAACCCCGAGGCAGCCAGGGAATGGGGGCAGGAAGACGTCTCTCCAGAGGCTTATCTCTTACAATTTGTGTTTTCTACCCAAATCTATCCTCTTTCACTCCTGTCTAAACAGAATACTGGAGAGCCAAGCACATCAGATGGCGAAGCTGCTGATGCTGGACATGGACGTGAAAGTGATACAAAAGGAAGCGAGCCGTTTGAAAATGAGGCCCTGGATGCTCCCTCCACTCAGTCCTCCATAAAGTAACAGACTTAGTAAAGCAAAGTCACTCATCAGAGGCCTGAAGGTTGTGTTTGAGACGCTTACTATATAATATCATTTCTGTGTGTGTGCATGTGTGGTGTATGTGAACATGTGTGTGCATATGTATGCATGTATGAATGTCATGCATGTCTATGTATACATTATGTATCTGTGCATATATGTATATGCACATGTGTGTATATATTTTTGGTCTATATATAGTACATATGCCCAAGTATATATGTATATATACATATGTGTGTTATATGTGTGTGATCTATGCACATATGTACTGTACTGTGTTATATATGTGTTATGGTATATATTTATATGTGGCATATGTGTATGTAATATCCATATGTGTGTATACATGAATTGAATGTGTTTATGAGCATACTCATGTGTATATGTTTGTATAGTATGTGCACATGTGTGCATGCACATGCTTGGAGGTCAGAGGAGGACATAGATGTCCTATTCTATCACTACCTTATTCTCTTGAGAAGGATTGTCCTATCTTCATACTCTGCCTCCGGCACTGGGACTACAGGCATGTGCTGGATCACACCCAGTTTCTTATCTGGATTCTGGTCATTGGACCCAGGACCTAGTGCTCTATAGCAAGCACTCTTTCACTGAGCTAGTTCCTTGGTCCTATATACTTTTTTTTTCCTAAAAGAACATTTAATCCATACTAATATGGACCAAATATTTAAATATCTAAGCAAAGGAACTGTTTAACATGACTATATATTCTTAGTACTAAATTACCAGCAAGACAATGAGAAAGCTATACCTGAAAGCTGGACATAACGGCACACACCCCTAACCCCAGCACTGTGGAGGCTGAGGTCAGCGGATGGGGATTCAGGACCACACTTAGCTATTCAGTGAGTTCAGATCGGCCTCAGCTACTTCAGCCCTTCATCAAAACAACCCCACCAACAGAAACAAAGAAAAGTTCAGTGTCCATTTCTTTTGCAGATGTTACTTGGGTGGAATTCCTACAGATACTTTCTCTGAAGCTGCCTGTGAGGGATTAGAGAGAGCTCAGGTCTCTGCCAGGCTCGTTGGGAAGAAGGATAGATGCCAGTATGTGAAGCACTTCTAAAACTTGAGTCACCGGCTATACAATTTTAAACAATTCTTATGTTCTAAAGAGGATGATCTCAAAATTTGGGATTAATGTCTAAGATCCTAACTCTGGACTTGATTTCCTGGAATATGTTAAGAGATGGAGCCAGGAGGAGTTAGAGCTGGGCAACAGAAGCTTAACTCATTGAGCTCTAGACCAATGCAGGCACCAGGAAAACTCAGTGTAGACACAGAGCATGTGTCCAAAGACCATGGTTGTCTAGAACTTCATAATGCAAAGAAGTGAAACAGAAATTGTCCATCTTATCCTGAGCAAGGAAACTGTGCACAAGACCTCCTCACTGTAAACTGGGTGGCTGCCCTCGACAGAGAGACTCTTTCTATTTTTATTTTTCTTCTAGGGAATTCTTTCTTCTTGTTTCCTCTGCCTTAGATACCAGTACAGTGATGTAAGACTCTGGCAGGGTTGGGGCTGGGGGTGGAGGGGAGGACAGACAGAAGCACACTGAGGCGTGCACTGTGCGCTATGGTTTCAGTTAAATTAATTTGACTTGGTCAATTAGATTGTTAAGTCTCCTGAGGGTAGAAATAATTATAATTTTTGTCTCTTACAATGTTTCTATGTCTAAAATATAGTACCGACTTTATAAAAACCTATCTATTTAAAAATGCATCTGAATGCAGTATGCCATTGGAACATTGTGTGTTCCTTTCAGCACACAAGTATCCCTACTGGCTCTTTTTTCAGAGTTTGTTATCCAAATTACAATGCAATTTTTGAAATTTGAAGGAAAAAAAAGAATGTATAAGAAAAATATGCTAGGCTTGGTAAAATATATTTTTTTCTTGTATTTAGCAATTAAAATCTCTGGATATGTTGGATGATTAGATTCACTATTTATTGGAACATTTCACAATTTAGATCTGAGTTATCTCCTTGGAAGGCTCAAGCATTGAAGGTTTGGTTCCCAGTTCCTCTATCTCATCGTTGAAAGATGTTTGAATCATGATGCTTCTAACTGCTAGATTTTGGTTAGGGCTGGTAGTTTAAACAGACACTGAGCTGAATTACCTGAAAATAAGGAGTTTATTAGAAGGGTTATTGATGCCATGGTTGGAGAGAGGAACAGTAGTATGGTGGGGATTCCCAGGAAGGTTAAGGCCCAGAGTCTGAGACAGAGGGCAGACAGGCAGTATGAGTTTGGTGGGATCTTTAAAGCGAATCGGAGCCCACATGCAGAGGGAGCTGTGTATCCCTTTTGAGAATGGGGGAGGTTCACAGCAAGAGTCCACAGCCAGGTTCTCTGATTTCCAGACAGGAAGCAGGGAAGCAGGATGTGTCATAGGCCTTTTGATGTTGACTCAGTCCCCAGGTGGGAAATACTGACTGTTGTCCACTAGCTAGAGACCCACAGACAGTGTCTCAGTATCTGTGAAAGGGGAAGGTTGCTTCAGATGTGGCCTGAACAGAGGCTAGATTCTAGCATTACATTCTTACCTGAATTTCATGAAAGGATCACTTCATTCATACAGTCATAGCTTAGTGGGCTATTGCAAGCAGGGATCTAACTGAAGGAAGTAGCTCACTGGGGGCAAGCTTTTGAAGGTGTCCAGAGACTGTCCCAAGCTTTCCCTGTAACTAGATTCTGTTTTGTGGCTGCCACTTCCTCCCAAGGAGTAGCTGCTGCCGTGAGATGAAGAGTTCAGCTCTAACCATGCGCCCTCTGCTATGATGCTTACCTTGCCTTAGATCAAAGCAATGACGCTAGCTGCCCCTGAACTGAAACTATAAACCCAAATTTCCCTTCCTGGACTTATGCATATCAGTCAGTGGATGCAAAATTGAATGTGTCATGGAACACACACACACACACACAAACACACACACACATTCTTTTTCTGGTAAGATTGTCCTATAGACATTATGCTACAACCTATAAACCAGGAAGCTAGGCACAAGGCAAGGTCCTCTCCTCCAAGGACTTGCAAGTTTGTAGCTGCAGGAGTTCCCACTGACTAGTAAAGACCTTCCATGCAGATAAGACTAGTGCCAAGACATGGGCTTGTTTCTGTGTAACTGCTCAATGCAGGAAGTCACTCAACGGGAGAAGTTCCCAGTGGCCCATCTTGAATTCCAGACTCAAGTATCCAGGTAGCTGTTGGCTTCTCTTGCTGGCTTCAGTTCCTGGCACCCACCTCTTTAGTATAGCCTCCTTCCAATGTTTCCCTGTCCCCTTTGCCTTTCTCATTAACTTTCCTAACAGTCCAGACCTTACATACCTATACCCGCTCTTGCTCTTACTTTACAAGCTCTCCGAATGTGACAGCATTGGACCTTCCACAGCAACTACACACATTTCTCCCTGGACTACAGTAGACTCCTGTGTCTGTCTCACACACACCCTCACCCTAACCTCACTTCCTGAGACACAACAACCAACCAGAGTGATCTCTTCAAAAGCCAGGTCGTCCTATCTATGTCGTTGCCAATGAAAGTTCATTCTTGTCTGTGGCTACAGAACATTACATTGTGCATATATACTTCATTTTCTTAGTCATTTCTCTGATGACAGACACCTTCAGGCACAGGGAGACACATAGCGCATCCTGTGACTTCTTTGTGGGAACAAGAAAGCTGATCTCATAGAATAAAGAAGTGGCTTTGAGGTCACTGAGACTGGGAAGGACAGAGATGAGGAGAGAGAATAACATGGTTAGACAGAAGACATTAGATCTCGTTGTCCTTAACACTTTAATAGTCAGTTATAATAATTAGTAATTCAAGATCTTTAGAAGGAATGGAAGTTCCCAATACATGAGTGACATAGAGAGATGCAAATCCTTATTGCTCTGACAGTTGCGTATTGCACAAATTGACTACATGGTGCATACAATGTGCCATAATAAAACATAGCAGGTGACTTGATCAGTTAATGAGTGTGTCGGGTTGTGACTCATTCTTGAAGTTTCTGCGCTTCTGCTTTTCCATTTCTCTGGGTATCTGACATACCCCTGTGTCTCCCACTTGTTTTTCATGGTCTTCAGAAACAGGAAGCTCAGGCTAGCTTAGAGGTCGTTACGTTGGCTGCTCCCTGTGTCTAGAATGTTCCTTCTCAAGATTTACACATGACTCACTTCCTCTCTTCCCTCCAGTTTTGCCTAAATGTCACCCCATTGCCCCCACTTCTCTGGCCAAGTTGTGTAAACAGTATCCCCTGCCATTGCAGCTATGCCCAGTCAGCCTCCTTCTGTTTATTTCATCCATGGAGTCTATAGACTAGTGTACTCGGGTACACTCATTTCCTTGTTTGCATATTACCTGACTTCCCATCCCTTCTCAACTCCAACAGCTCAGTGAGGCAGAATCCAGCTCCTACACTGCTGCATTGCCTCCTCTAAGCAGAAACTAAAATATTCTTCACCAAATACCGTATCCAGCATGAAGTCTAAACACAAGTTGCAAGCAGGCTGACTCAGCTCACATCTCCAGCGTTAGAAGGTTTTGTTGGTGTTGCCTTGGGACTCAGTCTCACTCTGTCATTTAGGCTGGCCTCAAACTCTTGATCATCCTGCCTCTACCTCCCCCCCCCTTGCAGGGACTACAAGGTGTGTGACCACCACAATAGGATAAGAATGTTCTTTTTTATTAAGTTTATGAAGTGATTTTGTTTTTTTTCTGTTTATTTCATATCCCAATGGAATTTTGAATTATGGTCAGTTGAGGTAGTCAATTCCCAAGACTCTCTACTTTGACAATAAAAGAAAAAAAAATGAAATCTCAGGTTGAAGAGTTGGCTCACTGTAAAATATGCTTCCCAGAAAAGTAAGAGGACCTGGGTTCCAAGCCCTAGAACTCATTCAAACCCAAGTTTGGTTCCTTGAGTTTGCAATCCCAGTGTATCTACTACCAGGTGGGATATGGAGACCAAGATGCTGCTGTTGCTGCTGGGAATTCTGTGGACTAACCACTGGGTTCTGACTCAAAGGACCAAGTCAGAGACGCCAATATTAAGCTAGGAATTAATACATTAGAGAATGTGCTTTTTACCTATAGGAGAGTTGGCTTCTAAATAGTGAGTGCCAGGCCCTGAGAATGTAATCTTCCCTGTCATGGCAATGCTGACCGCCATGATCCTTCACATTTGGCAACCTGCTCTTGTGAGACACCCACAGGGACTCACAATGTGTAGTGCCTACTTTCTTCAGACAGCTCCACTTCAACAGGAAAGATCTGGGCTATGCATCATACCCATTCACTTCCACCCACTCAGTAATAAAGCAGACACGGCTTCATCCATGAAGGGTTGGGACTATCAGAGTACAGTAGTGGAAAACAGCTCCCCAAGACTTCTTATGATAACCTCCAAAGAAGCAAAAGTATTAGACTGCAGAGCAGTCTCTGGCAGTTTGACTTGATCCAAAAGGAACTTTGACATAACAGAGGTGATCGAATACTGTCCTCTGATTTGAGGTCATTTGTGCTTCTCATTCACCATTAGCCTCATTCCTGGAGATTCTATGAGTTGATGTGTAGTCCTTTGAGAACAAGATTAGCATAAAAGTAGACCTATGTTTTTGTTCAAACAACCTTCTTTTTCCAATCACCCACTGTGTTTTGCATGACAGGCACAGAAGTACAAGGAGTACAACTACCCCACTTTGTGTGCACAAGAATGTACTCACAAAATGCCACCAGGAAGAATACAGGGGACACCAACAATGTTCAATGTTCATCAGGAAATTTGCTCCAGGCAAAAATTCTATGAATTCTTTCCTGTGAATTTTCTCTGCAAGGTTACCTCTAAAGGCTACTTAAGAAGCAGAATATCAACAAAGCAGAAGGCATGGTAGGAGCAGAGGCCAAGAGAGAATAAATAGTGCTGTGTGGCAGCGAACGTTACATAAGGTAACTGGGGAGGCAGACAGGAGCTCCCTGCAAGGCTTGGCAGGGCGTATTAAGGGCTTTGCTTTCCATCCTGAATGCAGAGACAATGTTAGGTGGAGAGTAGCATAAGCAGAGTTTCACTGCCTCCAGGATGTAGGTCAATAAGCTGTCACAGTTTAAGGCCCTACTCCACAAAGGAAAAGTGGAAGGACAGATTTAACCAACATCAGCTTTTTCTATACTGTTTTTAACATTTTATATTTTCGTGAAATGGTTTTTAAAAGCCCAACTTGGATGGCAAATTCAGCTAGAGGAGCTGTCCCATAACAACAACCTGACATAACTTTCAGGACTTGAAACAAATTTTCCTCCATATCTGATGTGTGCTTCAGGTTGTGACAAACTTCGGGCGTGTGCTAAAAAAAAAATAGATGTTATCTTTAGAAAAATTAAATATGGTGTGATGGTTGATTCTAACTGTAAGCAGGATACAATTTAGAATCACCTAGAAGGAGAGTCATAAGGGGTTGTCTCCATTGAGTTGGCCTGTCAACATGTCTGTGGGGAATTATCTTGATTAATTCAAATGGGAAGATTCACCTATCATGGGCAGCATCATCCCTTAGGTTTGGGCCGTGAACTATATTAGAGTGCAGAAAGAGAGCTGATAACCAATAGGCATGCATGAATTCATTCTTTGTTCTCTGCTCTTGACTCTGGATGTACTAAAACTAGCTGCTACAGGTTTCTGTCTTAGCTTCCCCATGACGATGTACTTTAACCTGGAACTGTAAGTCTTGATTTTCTGGATTGATTTTTGGAAGAATATTTTATCACAGTAAGAAACAGAAATGAAGAAATGAAGGTAAGATGGATGGCTTGCACAAATGTGTCAGTTGTAGAACTGAAGCATCAGGTACAAGCATGTGCCAAGAGAAAACAAAGGGGTAGACTAAGTCCTTCCTCATTCAGCTACTAAAAGTTTAATCCAACTGATCTTGATTCTTGATGTAGAACAAAAACATAGGTCTACCAAAAGCTTTTATGCTAATCTTGTTCTCAAAGGACTACACATCCATAGAATCTCCAGGAATGAGGCTAATGGTGAATGAGAAGCACAAATGACCTCAAATCAGAGGACAGACTCATTCATAAAAACATGATTAAATGATAGTGCTTCATGAACTTTTTAATGCTCCCTGAGTAAGGATTTCACTCAGCTCTATAGAAATATTGAAGAAACAATGTAATTGTTAAAAACAAACAAACAAACAAACAAAGAGATATAGGACAAACAGTTAACAATTTGTGCTCATGAAAATCATTCAACACCCTTCCCATCCTTCCAAGAATTGCATGCCATGTAGTGGTGTGAGAATGCTGACACATATCACCCCAGATCACTGGTTTTGTAGATAGATAGGATGAGACCTAGAGGGAAACCTTGTCTGAAGACACTATTCTGGAAAGGAGACATCCTGAAAAGGAATCCTTTGCGTCCTCTGTTCTACTAATAACTAGATTTAAATATCAAATAGAGGATGAATCACAAGTCATCCACAGACGTGTGGTTTCCTCGCCTTTGTTAAGACAGAGGCATGAATACACAACATAGACCCTTAGGGAAGTACACTTCATTTTAATTCTTGCTGCTTTGTCTTGGACCTCTGGGCTACCTAAATTTGATTGAACATATTGTCCCAAGAAAAGAATTTTTAATTCTATGTAATTGCTTAGTATAGATATCAATAAAAAAAATCAAATTCTATTTAAAGGGCCAGCTCTTTCTTAATTTTTCCCCTAGGGATCAAAAAGTATTGTATCAGTTAGGGACTCTTACTGTGATAAAGCACATGACCAAAAGCAACTTGGGGAAGAAAGGGTTTATTTCAGCTTACTAGTCCCAGGGATAGTTCATCAGGAAAGGAGTCGGGACATTAACTCAAGGCAGGAACTGAAGCAGAGGCCATGAGATTTCTCCCTAGGGCTTGCTCAGCTTGCTTTCTTATAGCACCCAGCACCACCAGGGCAAGGATGGATCTCCACAGGTTTTCTCACAGGAGGCATTTTCTCAATTGAGGTTCCTTCTTCAAAGTTGACTCTTGCTTATTTCCAGCTGATATAAGACTAGCCGGCTAAAGACTATCTTTTTTTAGACAAAAAAAAAAGTTTTCATTGTAAAAGACCGGTTGTTTTTGTTTTGTTTCTTCAGATTCCTTTCTGAAAATAGACGTGAGTTTTTGGTTGAGTCTGGATTCTGAGTTATCAGATTCTTTTCATGGTGTTTGTTATGTGAAGCTCCGAGGAGAAAGGTGCTCAGTGGCAGGTTTCTATGCTTCTCGTGATCATCAGTGTTAATCACTACACTACCCATACCTAAGGGCTAATGGGATGCTGGTCCTGTCAACACATAATTAGCTTAGTGGGAGCAAGGCTGCAGATAATCCCAGAGGTAACTCTGTGCAGCTGTGAGCAAGCATGAGCATGAGGACCTGACCCCCTGCCGTGGAGCTGGTCCATCCTGTAGTGAAGGCAGCTAGCTGTCTCTTTACCTAGTACTCGTTTGTTTTGCTTTGTGATTCTGATGTTGAGTCAACTTCTAAGGGCACAATGCCAGGTTGGAGAGCAGGATAGCTGCGAAGTCCAAGGAAACACTGGGGTTATCACAAGCTACAGCAGCCTACTTTGCCTTGCCAACTTCAATAGAATTTGACCTCAGGCTGAACTTACTGTTGCCAGGCTGCCGAGGACTGAGGCAGCAGCTGTTGCGAGTGCAGGCATTCATAGCCCAGATCAAGTGCTCAGCAAAAGCCAGTCTCCTTTCTTGCTTGTCAGTGGATAGAATGGTCCAGCCCCCTGAGTTTACTGGAGAGTTCAGTTTGTGCTATTATACATCAGGGAGCTTCAGGACCTCCTGCACTCCAAGTCTATCCTTAACAACAATTGGTCACTTTCTTTTGTGGGTGGAGTTCCAAGACCCTCTGACTTAAGGCAGAGAGAGGAATAGATCCAATTTCTTAGTGACTACTAGGAATCTAATGCTTCCTTTTCCTTTATGTGACAAAAAAAAATGTACTCGTTTAAGTGTGAGATCTGATACTGTAAAAATGATACTACCCTAATTAACTGTGTGCCAGGTACTGCCTAAGCACATTACACATTATAACACACGCATAGTGATTAACTCATTGGGGTGAATTGAATCTGAAATGCTCCCCATGGGCTCATGTTTTAAATGTTTGCTCCACAGCTAGTAGTACAGTTTTAAGAGACTGTGAAGACTTTAGGTGGGGGCCTGGCTGATGGAAGCTGATCAAGATTGTGCTCTCCCTACTGATCTGTTTGCACCCGAAGAAATCTCAGCTACACACTCATGCCACCTGACCTTCCCCATACCTTCTCCACAGTGAAAAGCTGCAGTCCTATGAAACCATGAACATAACTCTTTCTTCCTCTAGGTTGGTTCTCTTAGGCAAAAGGAATACACTCGGTTAATTAAGACAATGCAGTAGGGCCACTTTACAAGGATACACTGTGGTATGCTGCTTCTATAGTTGAGAAAACTCAGTCACAGCTAAGATGGGCAGTGTTCTAGGCTATGGGGTGTGTGTGGGGGGGGGTGTTGAACATGAGCATATAACTTTGCTTTCATCCTTTACACTACTGGTTCTCAAACTTCTTAATACAACCCTTTAATACAGTTCCTCACGTTGTACTGACCCCCAACCGTAAAATAATTTTCCTTGCTACTTTGTTACTGTAACTTTGCTACTGTTATGATCATAAGGTAAATAGTTTTGGAGACAGAAGTTTACCAAAGGGTTATTGCAACCCACTGAGAACCACTGTGTCCGTAGTACACAGAACAGAGAAAAACAGGCTCAGCCTACTGAGGGGAAAAAGGGTACTGAACAGAACTGGGGTTAGAATACTGGAGCGCACTGTGGTCAGGGTACTGAGGGCACTGGGGTCAGGGTACTGAGGGCACTAGGGTCAGAGTACAGAGGGAACTGAGATTCAGCTAGCCTAACAAGGACTGTCTGTCAATGGAAGGTTCAAGAATCTAGTAGTTGTTCAGCAGAATGTCTCAGCTGGTCTTCAGCATACGTTAAAATCACAAGGAAGTAGGCTGTAATGCCAGTGAAGGAACGGACTTTCAATAGCAGGCAGGAAAGAGAAATCAAGCTTCCTTCTTTCATAGCCTATATAAAGGCTGCCAACAGAAGGTGAGACCCAGATTAAAGGTGCATTTTCCCACCTCAGAGATCCAAATTAGAAGTGGGTCTTTCCACTTCAAATTATTTAATTAAGAAATAAAATCACTCAGAGTTGTGCCCAGTCACTTGAGTTTTAGTTAATTCCAGATGTAATGTAGTTGACAATCAAGAATGGCCACCACAGGCACCTTTTGTCTTCTGTCACATGGATTGCAAACACAGAAAATGATTGCTCAGGACTTCAGACATGAGCACCTGTGAGATACCCAGCTCAGTTCTCCTCCTTCCCATGGTTCTCTGCACCATGTTCTCCATCCGTCCATAGTCAGGTGAGGGTTTGAGATGCTCCCTGCTGAGGTATGGCCTGTCTTCCTCCTTTCTAGCCTGGTTCCTCGAATATCTCACTAAGAATGTCCTGGTATAGCCATCTCCCATTCCTGAAGACATTGGGCTCCTTCTATTCTGAGTGTCCAGAGACATTTTTCAAGATTCTACTGTGGCCACACAGCAAGAAGAAGCAGAAATTGTTGGCCTAGTATGGTTCCTAGGACACACTATGTGGTTGGAACTAGAGATGAAGAAATCTGCACTCTTCCTGTACAAGAACTGTTGGATTTAAAAATGGGAAAACTCTTGGTGATTGTAATCTCAGAGATTAAAATCCTCCTACAAATCCATCATTATGTAGTCGAATAATAAAAATAAAGAACTCTTGATGAACACTTACCAAGGGCACCTCAATCTCCCCAATGGCCCTATCCAGTAAGTAGAACAAAGGACCCATTTTACAGATGATAAAACTGAGACTTGGAAGGGCTCAGTACATACCCAAGATACCTTGGTTGACAGGAGCTACAAACAGCCAAAATTTGTTTCATTCCACAGAGTGTCATTGCACTTAGGCAAGGCTTTCCACCTTTGTAGATGCGTGTGGGCATCTTGGTCTAGAACCCTTTTCCTTTGAGTCTGATCCTTCCCTTTGGTGATCAGATGGGCCCATCACAGAGTCATGTGGTCCAGGCTTTGAATCTTGAATTTGAGCAACATTACAATAATAGAAAAAAAGCAAGATCTCACAGTATTATCATAACTGGCCCATCACCCCATATCAAAGCTCTGTCTGTTCCCTTCATCAGCCATAGGGTCTTACCTTCAAGTTCTAAGAGGCAAGCAAGGCCGTGCCAGTCATCTATAATGTCCTGGGAGTCTCTTCATCCACTCTCATCATCCACTCGAGGGGAGTTTTCCATGCCTGGCAGAGGTTATGTCAGACAGCCTGTGGCTCTTGAGAGCATTGTCACCCCAGGTGCTGTAACTTCATTTAAATTACTTATGGATGTATTTATATATGCTTAAAATACTATATGTGCATTTGAAAGTAAACAAAATATTTCTCTACAGTCTTTTCAAATATCCTTAGTGTTACTTATCTATCCTCCCTCCTTCTCTATCTATATTGTCTACTTTTGCCATTTCCCAGTTAACCACCACTTCCACCACCTCCACCTCCACTACCACCTCCATTTCTACCTGTTTCACCTCTGTCAACTTCACCACCACCTCCACCATCACCACCACCACCTCCACCACCACCACCTCCACTACCTCCTACACCTCCATCAACTTTACCACCACTACCACCACCACTACCTCCATCTCCACCTCCAACAACACCACCAACACCATCACTATCACCACCACCTCCACCATCATTTTCCTACTTCTCCCTTCTTCATAGTATCTGAGACTTCTAAAAAATCAAAGCATTCTATACCTTATTATAACCTTTCAAGTAACTCCAACCTTCTACTCAGAGAATTTCTGGTCAAGTCCCAAGATTGCTTTAGGGTTGGAAGCTGAACAATGGCATGCTTTTCCTTTCACTGATCAGTTGGTCTAAAGAAGCTCTCAGCTTCTGGTCTTACCAGAGCTTCCTGCTCTACCTACCAACTCTTATTCAGCATAGTATACAGACTATTACTGAGACCTGGAGGCTCAGAAGTACAGTTACTGTAGGCTGTCTAGAGTCTATGTTGCTCTGTGATGTCCAGAACTGTTATATCCCAGCACCCGAAATACCATTACCCAAGGTGGATCAAAACCAAAACCAAGTATCTTCAGGACTGGGATGTGATGGATGTACTGAGATGTCTGGGAATGTCCAGAGATTCTAGACCCCTCCTCTCTGTCCAGAGCCCCTCTGTTTATCTATGGTAGTCATCTGCCATTGGAAGTGTGACTAGTAACCAATGGTGTGAAGCAGATGGTGAACACTGTTAGCATGCACTGCTTTAAGCAGAAGCCCAAGGTACCACTTGCAAATGTCCAAGCCAGGGTTGAAATCAACAGCCAATGCCCTGGACATTGGAGTGGCTGAGTCAACAGTGGAGACACAGGACACAGCAGGATCTCAGGACACAGGAAGTCAGTTTATTTATGATTCAGAGTCCTCCTTCCCAAAGGTTCCACATAGAAAGCACTGTTTCAACACTCTGGACACATTTACAGCTTCTTCCAGCTCATGACAGAAGAACAGCTAAAACTGTAAGGCAGGCACAAATGCTCCTCAGTCCCTATGGCTTAATAAAAGCCACTGCTGCAAAGTCTTGTAATCCCAACTGTTGTGGTACTCAAAACTAACCCACTTCACTGGGCAAAGCCCTAGATCTGTGCCCAGGATATCTAAGAGAGCTGATGCCTTCTGTCAGTGTGGTTTCTGAGGATGGAACCCAGAGAACTGGCTGTGGCAGGTAGCCCCTGGGTCATGTGGACTCCATCACAGAACACTAAAAGGACATTGTGGTTTGGGCTCAGCAGGACACATAGGAGCTTGTGTGAAAGTCTCAGGAGGGAAGCCAAGGCCAAAGCCGTGCAGACTTTGGCTTGTAGAGTTTTTCAGTCTGTAATAAATAACGATGGCTCCACATATATGGCCAGCCTCTCAAAAGTTCCAACTCTCCAAAATGTCCCCAGAGCCTCTTCTTCCAAACTTCAGGAAGCTTCCATACCTAAAGGACTGAATTCTTCCTCTCTGAAGGTCTTGCAGGCTAGGGCTGTCTTAGGAAGAGGCAGGAAGCTGGGCACTCTCTAAGGACACTTTTAGAAAATTGAACACAGAACCTTTTATCAGGAAAGACTGAGATGGTTTTAGCCCACAACCCTCACATTCATCAGAGGCCCTTCTGGGGGAGAAAATTAATGAGGATGCTAAGTGCATAATGACTTCTGGCGACCAGCAGGCTCCACTCTGGTGGGTGTGGCTGGAGGCTTGCCCTGAGCAATGAAGTTGATGCCTGTGCTCTTCACCTCAGTTCAGGTTTCCAGGCAATGAACTGAGGAGCCAGTGGGGACTTTCTCTTTCCTAACAACAACAACAACAACAACAAAAACAAAAAACCAAACACTAACTAGTAGCTGGATAATCGTGGAAATGATAGACTTGGGCTATTTTGGAAAAGAAAGAAACTTCCTGATTTCAATACTTCTTTGAATCTTACATACAAAAATCCATTGAGCCAGGAAACATACAGGTTCAAATTGTATAACAGTCATTGCACCAAGAGGGTTCAAGCACTTTAGTTCAGCAGCATGCCTGCAGACAAACACTGACAGCCAGTCCCTGTCTGAGGAAGTCGCTGCTCTCTGTTTTCTAGAACACAAATTTTACACTCTCATCTACTCAGACAGTTTGAAGTGTTTTGCTAGGTACTACCTTCCCCATGTGTCAACATGGGGGTAATTGTTTTGATTCACAACTGTATTGCTGGAGCTGGAGCCAGGCATTAGTACCAAGGTAAGGCTATGCCTTGCCATAAGAGTACATTCTACATGCAACACTTGAGTACAAACACAGAGACAGTGCTCATTGGAAGGCACCACCATCTGCCTGCCACCACTTAAGAGGTACAAGTTGATAAGTAACTCATTCCTAAAGGTACAAAGAACCCTGCCCTATAAGACCATCAAAGTAAACAGAAACCATATGAACCTATGGACATATGAAAATGGTATCACAATGGAGCAGGCACAGAACTTACCAAACACACCAATCAAAGCAAAAGGTGAAACGCCCTCATCTGGACCATAAAGAGTGAGACATCTGACGTTGTGATGGTACCAGAAACCTTTCATCTGACCACTAGGGTGGGGGCAGGGGAGTAAAGGACATACAGTCAGAGAACTCCAACTATCCCAAGGACTTAAGCTTAACTGGGCCCCTACATTGACGTGGCCTACTCGAATTGTATCTATCCATCATCTGATTCATCTGGACCCTGCTGTACACAGGGCCACTGTGCCCTCCACAGTTGAGAATGGGGCCTCTATATGCTCCAGGGTCCTGCATGTCATCTGGGCAGGTCACACAGATCCAAGGCTCCACTTTCTTTCTTTCCTTTAAAGACATTCTTGCTGCTTTTTAAAAATTATCTGTCTATTTATCATTTATCTGTCTGTCTTCTACCTATCATCTATCTATCATGTATCTGTCTATCTACCTATCATCTATATATCTATCCATCCATCCATGTGTTCCATTGCTCACTCAGTTGTCAAGAGACAACTTGCTGGAACAGGTTCTCTCTTTCCACCATGTGGGTCCCAGGAATTAAACAAAAGTCATCAGACATGGCAGCAGGCACCTTTTCCAGCTAAGTCATCTTGTTGGCCATTTAATATTTTGTTATAGTTTACTTATATGTGTGTGTGTTTGTATGTGTGGTACATGTGTGGAAGTCAGAGAACCACCTGATGGGGTCATTTCTCTCCCTCTACTATGTGGGTTCTGGGATCCAACTCAGGTGTCAGACTTGGTAACAAGCACCTTTAAGTGCTGAGCAATCTCCCCAAACACCCTCTTGACTCCGTAGCTCAGCTCTATAGTAAGGCCTCCAAAAGGCCTCTCTCTCCCCCACAAAGTTTATCTGACCCCTTTGCTCCTTGGATTCTGTTGCAATCTCTTTAACTTTTCATGGTTATTCTGTAACGTATGTGTATCCACATATGTAGAGAGATGGATAGATGACAGCTTTAATGAGAGATATGTAGCATGTGATTTAAGGGTTGATATTGCCAACTGACTGGAATAAAGGAAACTGTGTGCTTTAACTGATGATTAAGAGAAATTGGGACTTCTTGGCAAATTACTGCCAATAAAATCAATGCAGCTTTTAAGTTTTTTGTTATTAAATTAATTCTGACATTGAGAATAGATACACACATCCATTAATGGTTGTAATTTCATATAGTCACAACAATTAGACTCTCAGGTATTTTTAAGAGGGAAATTCTTACTAAGGTGTAAAGGGGTTATATTGGGGTATATTCAAAGAAGGAGACAATAGAAGTCTGGAAATCATGGAGCATCCGAAATGAGAGGAAGCAGTCTGTGGAATTCTTAGAAACTGCTAGAAGGAAGACTTGAAACTGGTGAAGGGTGTGGAAGTGCCGGGGAAGGTCTTCACAGAGGTTTTGTGATCCAAATGCTGGACCTAAGGAATTGGTACCCCAGATGCCTGCAACCAACTCTTGCTTCTGGAGCCAGCTGACTCATCCTGACCCTTTTTGGGGTTTGCTGGGGAGCTGGGCAGGGCCATCTGTAATTACTTTTGTCTGTATTCTTGTCATTAGAGGATAAACGGGTTTATAATGAGCCTGATTTCTTTGTGCCAAGATCAAAGGCAAGTGCCTTGGGAGATGGCAGGAGAAGGCAGGGGACAGGGTGTTCCTGGGAGTTCCTCTGCCCTGTGGCTGGGCTGAGCCTCTATGGCAAAATAATGTTCAACCTTTATTCAGTAGCTGGGACATAAGCTTAGCCAGGGCCAGTCTTGCCAGGGCTCAGGGTGATGACTTAGTGTATAGTCTGAGGATGCTGTTTACTTACTCTTCCCAAGGGCAGGGGCTTCACAGTGTGGGAAAAAGACAGGAGCTATGCTGTATCCCCTGTAATAAAGTCCAGTGGGCATAGTCTGAAAGAGCTTGCTGGCCCTTGCACTTGTCTTTGGCCCTTGCCATACATAGAGAAGCAAGATCAGGGATGGTGTCCTTAAATCATGACAACAATCACATTGCTCACAAAGCTTTATAAGTTTTGGGCTCACCAAGCAGGATCTCTCTCCTCCTGACTCAGATGCTATCAACATACACCAACCCTTCTTGTCCCAGTATCTTGAAGCCATGGTTCCTAGAGCTTGTCAAGCCTTCCTAGTGGAAGTAAGGAGTCAGAGAGCTAGCTCAAGATCATAGATGGAGTATGTTGTTTATATGAAGCTAGCAGAATAATCTGTACCATTTAAATGGAGTCATCTAGACAGTATCAATGCATTCTTTTGAAAAATAATATATTAAAAGATTAAAAAGTCATAGTGGTACATGTCTTTAATCTCAATGCTGGGGGACACAGGCAGGTAGATCTCTTTGAGTTCCAGGTCATCAGGGGCAGTATGGTGACACTAGGACAGCAAGGAAATGGCCTCAGAGAAAGCAGGGACTCCGGAGGTAGGCACCCATAGATATGCACCCACAAGACCTCTGGACTTCCAGATGCTTGCAGCTTTTTTTCCTAGGGAAACAGATGTGCTGGCCAGAGACATGATGTGGTTGTTTCTGTTGCTGTGATAAAAGCATTCTAATGAAAAGCAATATGGTGAAAGGAGTTTTATTTGGCTAATAATTCCAGGTCACAGTCCATCACTGCCAGAAGTCAAGGCAGGAGAACAAGCAGTAGTCATAATATATCCACAGTCAAGAGCAATGAGACACAAATATGTGCTGCCTGCTCACTACTTACTTAGCAAGAGCTCCATACTCAAACAATTTGAGATCATCTGCCTAGGGAATAGTGCTGCCACAGTGGCCTAGAATGTCTTATATCAATTAATGCCATCATCACTAGGGTATCGCCTAACAAGGGAGCAATGCCCAGCGGTTATTAAAGGTAACAGAAATAAACTACTCCAAAGATGGTTTCAGGAAACAGGGTGACTTAGTCAGGATTTCTATTCCTGAACAAAACACCATAATAAAGAAGCAAGTTGGGGAGGAAAAGGTTTATTGAACTTACACTTCCACATTGCTGTTCATCACCAAAGGAAGTCAGGACTGGAACTCAAGCAGGTCAGGAAACAGGAACTGATGCAGAGGCCATGGGGGGGGGGGGGATGATACTTACGGGCTTGCTTCCCCTGACTTGCTCAGCTTGCATTCTTATAGAACCCAAGACTACCAGTCCAGGGGTGGCACCACCCACAATGGGTCCTCCCACCCTTTATCACTAATTGAGAAAATGCCTTACAGCTGGATCTCATGGAGGCATTTCCTCATCTGAAACTCCTTTCTCTGTGATAACTCCAGCCTGTGTCAAGTTGACACACAAAACCAGCCAGTCCACGGGGTCTGCTTTATTGCATGTGAGCAAGGAGTTATATGCACTTCATAATTCAGTGTTCTGACTTTTGGGAATACTCAGGAGCATGATGCACAATGCTTCTTATTTAGAAACACAGTACGCCAAGTAAGCTGGCCACCTACATTTTCTCCCACAAATTAACAATCCAGACCATTCCTCACAGATATGCCTACAGGCTAACCTGATATAAGTATTTCTCATTAAAACTCTCTTCCCCAGGTGGTTCTAGGTTGTATCAAGTTGACCACAGCAACTAAGCAGCACAGTCACTGAAATGAGTGTCCTTGAACACTCATGTGTTTAGACTATGAAAGCACCTCTGTTACTACTGCTGGGCAGCTGGGCAGTTGTAATTCTTAGTGACTTGTCTTCTTTCAAACTGTTTAAAAGAACAGTAAAATGGTCAATAGTACACAGACGAAATAAAATCCAAGAAAAAGCTCTCACTCCACAGTGATGTAAGAGATGCTCCTATCATAAAGTCAATAGCAGTCACGGGTGTGCCAATGTGCACCTTTTAAGAATGCAAAATCATATTTCTTGTTTGCCTGCTGTCAGTGTGAGGACACAGCTAACAGGGGTGTTTGTCTAATGTGTTGTCTTCATTAACCACAGCGCATTCCCATTTGGCCCACAAAATTATAAATTATGCAGGAACACATTTGTAGGTTCTGCTTTGAAGTATACAAAAAGCTATTATTAAAGAGTGTTTTCTGTTACTATGGGCTTGAGTTTCTCTAAGTTCTTACTGCTGCCATGGGCTACCAAGTAAAAAACAAAGACTACTAGATAGATTCTTTTAAAGACACAACACAGCAAAATAAAACCCCCAAAGCAGTTGCATGCCAATGGGGTGTGGCAGCACATTCCTTTATCCCACCACTTGGGAGGCAGAAGCAGGGAGATCTCTGTGCCAACCAGGGTGGCCTTGAGTGATCCCATGCAATCACAGATTAGAGTCACAACTTCTGTCTGCATAGAGTAGAAAATGGTGCTTTTCCCACTATCCAGAGAAAGTGGCCTTACAAATTACCTAGGCATTAGTGAGCCCAACCTCTCATGACAGAATACCATATGACATATTACTCAAACAACAAAACTCTGTTTTCTCACAGTTATGCATGGAGGTCTCTGATGGGGGCTCTCTCCCAGTGCAGTTACCTCAGTGTGCCCTTACATGGCAGAGACATCTCCAGCATCTTAGTCTGTTATAAGAACACCAATCCTATTGCATCACAACTGCAGACTCTTAGCCTCCCTGAATCTTAACCACCCTTTAAGTGCCTCCAACTCAGTCTCAGTCAGAGAGAGAAACTAGGTTTTCAGCACATGAAATGAAGGGGGGTGGGTCTTTGAATCAGCCCTTAGCAACTTGGAAGAGTTGTATCTTGATGATGGGAAATAATTAAGTGTGGTCAGCTACAAATAATGAAGTTTAGAAATCCAGAAAGTTCAAAATGTTTCCAAACTCAGCATAAGAACAGTACAGAACTGAGGTTAAGAGATATATAAGAATATAGAAATATATAAGAGCCAACAAGATATTAGGTATAATTCATGCCATAAAAATTATGTAGCATGAGCTGAAAAAAATGACTTTGTAGTCAATAGCATGAATTGCTCTTAAGGATCAGAGTCTGGTTCCCAGCACCCACACGGGGCAGCCTGTATTCTAGCTGCAGGAAATCCGGTGCCCTATCATTGCCTCTTATGGCCTCTATAGCAATTTCCCCTCAACATATATACATACAAATCACTAAAAATATTTTAAAATGTTTTAATTACTTGCCATACACAAAAACAGAAAACACTGCATATAGCACAGAGATAAAGCTTTCCATCAAAAGTGATGGAAACAAATACAAATATTTTTAATGGGCAGCACAACATATTAACACTTTTAAATTATGTATATTATAACTTTGGAAACGGTGTTGAGGAAGGTATATTATTAAGTAAAACCTAAATTATGCTTCTAAAGATGAAAGCTATAATATTTGAGATGAAAGTACATGGAAGGGTATACATGTCAGATTAGATGTAGTCAAAGAAAAGATTAGTCGACTGGAGAGTTTTTGTGAACCTTTTTCCTCTGAGTTGAAACATTATGAAATGGAAGGATGGAGGAGGGTGCTCATAAGACTTAGAAACTTAATGAAACATAAAGGACACAAAAGGTAAATGAAATTTATGAGGCTCAAAAAGTTTCTGACAGTTACAGTATCCACAGGGAAGCTAGCCCAGGTGATATAAGCAATAATAATCTGTGGAGAAAGGACACTTAGAACAATTAACTAGCAGAACTGACTACAAACTGGGCAGGAATCCCAGAGACGATCAGACCTTTTTGGGGGATGCTGTCATTGCATGTGCACACCCTATAGGGAGTCCTCAGCCATACACACACACACACACACACACACACACACACACACACACACACACACACATATATATCCAATAAAATCACTGGTTCACTAAGTATGCTTAGGTGGAAGTGTCTTTGGTTTGTTACCAGTGCCTTATCTAGGGCGAATAGAGATTTGTTCCGATCTGTCTGGTAAAAGTCACACAAGAGCATGCAATACAATTATCCCAAATGAAACACACAGAAATAGAATAGTTCAAAAATGAACAGGGAATCAGGGAGTGGTGGAGAAGCTGAAATAGCCTAACAGAAGACCTTGTAATGAGATCTATGAAGGAACAGAGGAAACATTCAAAAAATAATGTCAAAGAATTTTTGAAATTGGATGGAAATTATAGATCTAAGACTCAACAATCTCAAATTATTAAAATGAAGGAATAAAGGAAGGAAAGAAAAAATACACTATAACCAACTTGCATAAAACCAATGAGGCTCACAAGTTTGAAAAGCAGTCAGAAATAAAACAAGAGGATTTGTCAACAGAAGGCATCAGTACCTGTGGCCATTGTTTTCAGCATGGTACACATGGTAGAGGCTCGCGCTGTAACCTCAGTACTCTATGAGTGGGGGCAGGATATCAGAAGTTTAGAAGTTCAAGATCATCCTCTCCTTCATAGCAAGTTCAAGGCTCACCTGGGCTACAGAAACCCTCTCTCAGCCCCTCCTTGCCCTCAAAAAACCCACAGTGTCATGGAAGTAGAATACTGCCTTTGAACTGGATTCATTTTAACAGGTTAACCTGTAAAAGTGACTTGTTGCGTTCTCTAAACACCACCAGGGAGGAAGAATTAAGAAGGCAGCTACAAACAAAATGAGGGCATTAAGATAAATGGGGTGGGGGATTGGTCCCCAGTAGTCATCATGGAGGACCATAGAGATTGGTCCATAGTGATAAAATCTAGCTGGGAAAACTTTTCGAGCTCCTTGATTAGGTTTCAAACACTGGAAATAATTCTCTGTGGCTCTAGGATCTGCCTTCTAGAATCCATTTCCAGCCCTCTGAAACACTCTGTCTTTTAAAAAAGAGAGTTAGCAAATGTTTGGAGCTGAGTGATTTTACTAACTGGAATGGCTTTCCTAAATTTTTGTCTTCTCTCTGTCCATTTTTGTCCACACTGGCATTATTTCTTTTGAAAATCTTTCACCCAAAATATTCGGTGTTGCAGTAAATTTCCGTGGGGGCAGGGGTCACTTCATTAGACAAATCTTTTTATTTTTTTGCCACAAAGAAGTTCTTCCGAGCTTTGGGCTTCTGTTCACACAACTGGGAGAGGCATATTTAACTTTCCTCAGCCCTGTGGTTTGGTGGAGAAGGCCTGTGGAGCACACCCTTCACCACCTGAAGTGGCCCTTTGTGTGGCTGGATACTCTGACTGTCTAGTCCTTGAGATTTTAGTAAAAGATTTGTAATCACATTCCTGGCTCTTTCTCATTTGTGTGTACCTCCAAGTGTTTAGAATCTGTCTCTCCATTTCAGTATGCATTGCCATTTGGAGAAGTCTGGGTGAAGGGTTTCTAAAATCAAGTCTTGCCTCTGTTTAGCTTGACAAGTTTGTAAAAAAAAAAAAATTGCCCTCTTTAGAAAAATGTCTTTAGAACACTCTAGAAACACCACTGGTCGTGATGAGGATTCCAGTTTCCTGAGATTCCAGCTTCAGCAGCAGCTCAGTTCTTTCCTGAAGGAGAAGAGTTCAGATGGGCACAGTAACAGTGGATGCAGCTAAGCATATCGAGAAAGCAAAGGAAAAAGCAGGGAAAAGGACAGCCAAGCAAGCAGCAACTGCCCAGTCAGAGCAAGAGGGAGACACAGCGGCCCAGAATCCCACTTGATCCAGAACTGAGACTGTTAGAAATCTACTGCAGGGAAATTAACAGTTAAGTGTGCCTAAAGTTGAAAAGTCTTCTAGAAAAAAAAAGGGGGTCACAACTCTCTACACATTCATTAATTGTTGTAGTTGTTGTTTTCTTCTTGTTGTATGCATGCTCACACGTACATGTTCACAACATGTGTGGAACTCAAGGATAATTTTCAGAGTCAATTCCAGTTGCATCATGGAATTCTGGATAGAACTCAGATGGCCAGGTTTATGTGTCAAATGGTTTTACCTGCTGAGCCATTTGCAAAAGAATAAATAATGGTCCTAGAGGCCACCTTAAGCATCCTTGTGCCTCACCAACCAAGTAGGGCTTGTCCTCAGAATTCAAGAATGTCAGCTTTCCTCCATCTGAGGCTCTCTGGCTTATAGATGCCTGGTACCTTGGTTTCTCACCTGAGAGTAAAGACCCTTCTGATAGACTTACACCAGGGAAAATAGATTAATAATGTCAAATGGAATCCCAGAAGTGCTGAAAGGAGCACAGGTCAACAGAAAGAATTGAGGGGGAAAGTATCAAAGCCATTGCATGTGTGGGTACACAACTGACTTTACATCCACAGCATATGGAAAAGCACAGGAAGTGAAAGCAGTAAGTGGTCAGTTTGATTGACTCATCTGCCTCTAGGAGAAGGACTCTGACATTCTTCAGAAATAATTAAATACTATGTAAAAGTGGAGGGAATGTAAATATGCTTGTTATGATTTTAAGATCAACCACAGAGATATCGTTCAAAAGTCAACAGAAGAGCCCAAACAGAATACAAAAAAAAAAATCCAGTTTATCCAAGAAAAACAGAAAAATGGGACTAAAGAAATAAAAAGCTTATGGCATAAGTAGAAAATAAATGCCAAGATGGTAGGACCAATGCCAGCAGAGTAGTAATCACATTAACTGTGAGTGTTCTCTTCTCCTCCTTCCATCCTCCCCTCCCCTCCTCCCCCTCCTTCTCCTTTCCTCCTCCCCTTGCTTCCCCCACCTCTTTCCTTGTCCTTGCCTCCCCTTTCTTTTTCATTTTATCATAACCTCCTTAAATACGTGAAGCAGAATCAGTCAACCTGTGCGTCAGGATCTGAACACAAAATGGACTTCATCTTTCCAGGCACTGAGACAGTTTAAAATGAAATGACCCATTTGCCTCAGGAGCAAGCTTACTCTAGCCAGTTACCTCGTCTCTTCTTCACCTGAGACAACTGGTTCTGTGCATAGTGTGCAATCACCAAAGTTAAACCGAACATAGTCAAAGCAAGGCATAAAAGTAAACACACGACTTTGTCATTTTAATGACACTGTGAACACTTCTATTCTTCAGAAAAGAGTCTCCCCTTATAAACATTCATATGACAATTACAGCAAGAGAATGACCATTATTTCAAGAAAATTTCTGAGTATAAGATGAATGTGTGGTGTGTAGAGCCACCTTCTTAACTCTTCATCTCCTGGCTCAAGCCCTAGATTGCCGTATTTATCCCTGACAATAGCATTTTAACAACCCCTGTCTCCACAGCAATATCTCCTGTAGACATTTTTTTCCGGGTCTTGTATTAGACTAATCTGTTGCCATTTGTTCTAATATCAACCATGAATTCAAAACTAAAAGACATAACCAGAGTGGATTTTCCCTTTTTTAAGAATGATGGTTTCCATTTCATCACATTTCAGTTTTGTTTGATCTAGGACAATAGGACCAACCAGCAGACTTGTGTCAGCCAATTGGCTCCCTGGAAGAACAGGGGATTCAGTGATATGATAATCTTAGTTCCCTTTCATCTGGTTGTGATAAAATGTCCCTACCAAAAGCAGCTTAGGGGAGAAAAGCTTGACCATAAATCACAGTTTCGGGTTCCAGTCCATCATAGCCTGAAGCCACAGCAGCAAGAGACTGGGGGATTTCACACTGGTGCTCAGAGTAATGATTCATACCTCTATTCAGTTGCTCATCTTCCTCTACACACTTCAAAAGCCACAGTGGGCAGGTCTACCCACTTCAGTTAAGATAATCAAGATAAACTCCACCATGCTTAGAAGCCTACCTTCCAGATAACTCTAGATATGGTCACTTTGAAAATGAACACTAACCTACAGGCTCTACATTTTCCACCAACATGAAAATGAATGCACACACAAACTTTTGTTAAAAAGCAAAAGAGAAAAGGACCAAAGATTAATCTTCTGTGTTTCTATTTTAAGTTTACAAAATGCATGTTTGTGAGTTCTATTTTCCAGGCATATTTTTATGGCCTGCTTTAATTCTGGTTTAATTTAGTCAGTAAATTACTTTTAAAAACTCATTGTGGGCCTGCTTTGATTTTGAAAGCTTTGTCTAGGGTTTATTTACTAAGTTTGACTAGACAACAGAAGAGTTATTTGAGTAAGAAACCTCTTATTTTTCGTAGAATCCATTTGATGGAGTTTTCGGAGAGCAATGTTCTCTTTCCTTTTTCAGAATGAGTTGTACACGGGGCTCATCACAGAGATGCTGTTATTTTATAGAAGGAGAACTACAGCTCTTCCTGCCTCCCCTGTGGCTTGGTTCCAAGAGAGTCAGAAAGGAGAGAGGGCTGAGGTGTGGTCTGTAGTGATCTTTTATGGATCATTAACTTAATACCTTCCTCTCTCAAGTTGTATAATGCAGGCTTTCTTCTGAGCATGCTCCCATAGTTGAACGAAGCCTAGGTATACCAAAAACTGCCTGCCTTTCATATATTAATCTCTGGAGTTTCCCTTCCCTTTCTATTTCCTTGTTTTAGCATCTAAAATGCATTAAGGAATTTTTAGCTACTGGGTCTGGGAAGATGGCTCAGTAAATAAAAGGCTTACTGGCATCTCAAACAAGAGGATCTGAGCCAGGTGGCAGCTGTTTACAATTCCAGTTACAGTGAGATGACAAACGTTGATCTGAAATAAAAGATGATAGATGCCAAGTATAACACTGATGCCCTCTGACCTCCATATCTGCATGTATACACATTGACCTGTACCACATAATGCTCTCTCCCCCCTTCTCTTCTCTCTCTCTCTCTTTCTCTCTCGCACACACACACACACACAAACACACACACTCATATACACACGTACACACATTTGTAGCTATTATTTTTTTTACCTTTTATTGATTTTTTGTGAGTTTTACATCATGCACCCCAGACCTGATTATCTCCCCATCTCCTCATATCTGCCCTTCACTCTTATAACCTCCCTCTCTCCAAATAACACACACACACACACACACACGCACACAAAATAAAGCATAGAAATACATCAATCTCATCATGGAAACTGCAGTATGTAACAGTGTGTCCCACAATATATTTGTCTGTTCATACATCTGCAGTTGCAAATGTTCATTGCAATGAGTCATTGGTCTGGTTTGAGGTTGCTGGTTTCTATGATACCATCAATGTTGGATCCTCACCTGGACTCCTCCTGTTGTGCCCTGTGTTGTAGATGGGCCTGGTGCTTTTCTTGTGAACCGATTCCCTAAAGAAAAAAGGAGCCAATCACTGGGTGAGCAGGTGGGACTTCCGGGTTGGACATTGGAAGAGAGGAAACAGGAGGGAGGGAGTTCTTTTTGGAACAGCAACAGCAGAGAGGTAAGATGTAGCTGCTAGAGTTTCCTGGTATCATGGCAAATCCGCAAGGATTAACCACCAGAGGAATCAGATTTTAATAAGGCTTTCAAGATTAGGTTTTAGTTGTTGCACCCAGAGACTGAGTTACCATTGTTTCTGAATTAAGTTTGTGTTGCGTTTTCCTTCACACGGCTGACTCGTCTGGGTTTAAGAGAGAAAGGTACCATGACAAAGCGTGGGTTTGCCAGATATGCACCACAATGGCTGAAGCGTGGGGTTGGTGTGGTGGTAACCCGCCCCTGGGAACCTAGTGAGCTGGGTGGAGACATTTTGGGAGCTCCGAGCCAGTGGATCTCCATGAGATTAAAAACAGGTCGGCCATTACCAGCCAGTACACGGCCGGCCAGGCCACCAGGGCAGAGTTAGAGGCACAAGCGTACGTATGTGCTGGTTCTACATATTTCCCGCAACAGTGCTGTGCCCTGGAGATCCAGCAGCTTTGGGTCAGCAGGACTGGCACTTTTCCATATCTAACTGTTCACAGATGATAGATTTTGGGGTAGGCAACTCAGAGCCCTGGATCTGGGCCTAGGTGGTAGCTGAGCCAGTCAGCGTGCTGGTTCTCTCTTACCTCACCACTAGGCAAGCTCTCCAGCACTGCTCAGGCTAGGCCACCCAAGGCCTCCATTGGCTGGAGGTAGGGTCAGCTCTCCTGCCCTCATGCCCTTGGGGCCAATCCAATCACACCTGTCTCCAGTCTACACAGTCAAGGTACAGAACCCACTTTTTCAAGTGCTGCAGCCTGAGAGGGTCAGTCAGAGTCTGCCCTCCCACTACCACACCTTCAGGGCTGGCTTATCAGTGTCCTCACCATCAGGACCGACTTCACTGTATTGCCCAGGTTAGGTGCAGGGCCTGCTCTCCCAGGTGCTACAGCCAGTGAGGGGACAGGGCTACCACTCCCATTCTCATGACCCAATGCCAGCTCTCGATTGCCTCAGGTAGTGAGGAGGGCATCACCATGTACCCACAACACCTCAGGGCATACAAGTGGCAGGACCAGGTCTCCCATGCTCTCATCCTATAGCTATTGTAGTGACTAATATGGAAAAGGCTGGTGTTACATAAAATAAGTAGATGGGGACATAGAGGTGCTGTTAACTAATGACCCAGAATATTCAATGTCTTAAGTTTATTTTTCACCCATGTAAAGTCTAAAGAAATGGAGAGCTGTGTGCCTGACTGATTATAGCAACTTTCATAATGATGAACTTCAACTGGAAAATATCCAGACATCTTTCCATGGGAAAATTCAGTCTTTTATATTATATTCAGTAATAAAAAGTAATGAACAATCAACACACATAGCAACTGGGATGGACCCCTAGTGAGCAATGTGGAACCAAAAAATGATGCCTTAGAACCTGCAGAGCTTGAGGAATTTTGAAACAACAGTATAAAAATGGAGGGTGGATGAATGGTTGCCGGGAACTCTAGGCAGGGTGGGGTGAAGGGAAGGGGTGTGGCTATAAAGAGGCTGAAGGGGGTCCTCCTGGTGACTGAAGTGACTTGAACTTTAACTGTGTCAAGTTCTGGCTGTGAGGTTGTAGTTTCGCAGGATTTTATCATTCAAATATCCAAAGAACTGGGACACTAACTCCTGTGGGAGACTCTTTATGCTTTTTCTTTGTTTGTTTTACAACTGCATGTAAATCTATCAATATTTAGAAAAAAACTTCAGTTAAAAAAAAAATCCCTAAATGTATTTTTTAAAGCATAAAACAAATGGAAAACCTAACCTGTCGTTTTTTAACTCCCACTGGATTTTAAAGATTTGTTCTCATTTTTATTTATGTGTATTTGTGTGTATCTGTATGCCGCCTGTATGCATGTGCCCAAGGAATCCAGACCAGGGTTTCAGATGCCTTGGAGTGGGAAGCTGGAAGCCGCATGCTGTGTCTAAGGAAGCCTCTTGTGTGTATTGGGGGAAACCTTTGAAATAGAAACAAGAGCAGAAGCAGGGACTATAAAGGTCCTATAAGAGCTATATGCCTCTTGGCCGGATGCCCGGGGCCATTTCCTCAGCTCACTATCTGTTTCCTGCTCTCGGGAGTCTTTTTCCTTTGTTAACAAGCTGCTTCATTTATTTATATTTGTAACCATGTGTCCCAGATGCAGTCTTTTTGCCATGGGACACAAGTTCTGTACCTAGCTGTCTTCTTAACTCAGATCCATGACATAGCACCCCTCAGCACGTTTCCCCAACACCCTGGGCTCTCTCACTCTTTCTCTGACCTCTTGACGGCTTCACTAATTATGACTTTTGTCTACCTGTCCTCACCTCCTGGTGACTGTGTTTTTTCTGTTTACCTGAACTGTTTTTCCCTGTCTCTGTGTCTCTCTCTGTTTCTGTGTTTGTCTGTCTGTCTGTCTCTCTCTCTCTCTCTCCCAAACTCTAATAAAATTGTCCCTCCAACTTCCTTTCTGAATCTATTTTTAAACTCTTTTATTTCTTCACTTTTTATTGAAAATATATTCTTTTCTCATACATGGATACCCTGATTATAGGTCCAGCTTTAAAGTCCTTTATTAATGAGACAAGGAACCCAAACATGGGAGTTCAGTTACACTAGGAACAGACACGTGGAAATGCATTGGAGGAAGCTGTGTCTGGCCAGCTGGCTGCCAGACTTGGTCCACTTCTCTTTCACAGGAATCCTCCCAGGTGGCAGAAGTCCCTCTAGATAACCTTTCTAGTCATGATCTTCCTTGATGCCATCTTAACTGCATTTTTCCATTTATGATGATGATGATGATGATGATTATGATGATGATGACAGGGTCTTGCTATATAGTTCAGGCTGGCTTTGAACTCATGATTCTCTTATTTCAGTCTCTTGAATAACTAGAAAGAAAGTTATGAGCCCTAGTGCCTGGCTACTTCCTTAGAGTTCAAAAATTCCCAACACAAGAATACAGTAGGGAGCAGTACATCTTGTGCCATCATAAGGCACCATTATGTCATTGTCCTTGTCATCACTGTGTATCTCATATTCTGTGCACAGAGTATTTATTATGTGTGGTGTCCTTTGAGCTTTCACAGTCAGCACTGTCTGTGTAGATAAAACCATAGGCACCTGGGAAGGCTACGGGAACCCGGCTTCATTTGGAGCTGTGATACTGCAGGACACTCTGATGCCTCCAGTTTTGTCTGTGGCCACAGGCCCACTGAACGCCAATAGGAAGTCTGAAATCTCATCCACTATATATGTTGCTAAGGTGCAAATTCTAATCCATGTTCTTGAGCCGGTGTCTCCGGCTGCATTTGCCTCTATAGGAAGTTGAACCTATATAGGTGACTCCTGTGTGACTGCCTGCTTTTAACTTCAGATTCACCCTTTCCTGTGGACAGTCAACTAATCCAATTCGCTTGCCAGCAAAGATAGGGAAAGCATGTCTAAGTTGGTATGATGATTTTCTTCCTGCTGTCTACAAATCATTATGTAGAGGAACCAGGGGTGGTCGTTGCCTCTCCCCACCAGCTATACATTCATCAGAATAAATGCAACATCCCTGATTCTTGTCTGCATGTCTGGGGTGTCCATATCATTCTCTTCCATGTCCCTAAAGATGCCCTGGAAGCTAGAGGCATCCTCCCTCTTCCTGAGAAAGTGACCTAAAGAGCTCGTGTTTAGGGTGGTCATCCTGTACTCAATCTTCTAACTAATCTTCTGATACATCTCTTCTTACTATTTTTTAAATTTTTATTGGATAATTTATTTATTTACATTTTGAATGTTATCTACTTTCCTGGTTTTCCTTCCAGAAACCCCCTATCCCATCCTCCCTCTCCCTGCTTCTATGAGGTTGTTCCCCCACCCACCCACATACTCCTGCCTCCCTGCCTTCATATTCCCCTACACTTGGGCATTGTGCCTTCACGGGACCAAGGGCCTCTCCTCCCATTGATGTCCAACAAGTCCATCCTCTGCTACATATGCAGCTGGAGACATGGGTTGCTCCATGTGTACTCTTTGGTTGGTGGTTTAACCCCTAGGAGCTCTGGGTGGGGTGGGGGAGGTCTGGTTGGTTGATATTGTTGTTCTTCCTATGGGTTTCAAAGCCCTTCAGCTCCTTCAGTCCTTTCTCTAACTCCTCCCTCAGGACCCGATGCTCAGTCCAATGGTGGCTGTGAGCATCCACCTCTATATATGTCAGGTTCTGGCAGAGCCTCTCAGGAGACAACTATATCAGGCTCCTGTCAGCAAGTACTTCTTGGCATTTGCAATAGTGTCAGGTTTTAGTGTCTGAATATGGGATGGATCCCCA
Source organism: Tokudaia tokunoshimensis (assembly GCA_036184795.1). NCBI lineage: Eukaryota > Metazoa > Chordata > Mammalia > Rodentia > Muridae > Tokudaia > Tokudaia tokunoshimensis. The sequence goes on along the minus strand of BTHU01000022.1, from coordinate 55,192,997 downwards.
GGTAGAGCAGTCTCTGGATGGCCTTTCCTTCAGTCTCTACTACATACTTTGTCTCCGTATTTCCTCCCTTGAGGATTTTGTTCCCCCTTCTAAAAAGAATGGAAACATCCACACTTTGGCCTTCCTTCTTCTTGAGCTTCATGTGCTCTGCGATTGTATATTGGGTATTCCGAGCTTTGGGGCTAATATCTACTTATCAATGAATGCATACCATGTGTGTTCTTTTGTGACTGGGTTACCTCAGGATAATATTTTCTAGCTTCATCCATTTGCCTAAGGATTTCATGAATTCATTTTTTTTTAACAGCTGAGTGGTACTCCATTGTATAAATGTACCACATTTTCTGTATCCATTCCTCTGTTGAGGGATATCTGGGTTCATTCCAGCTTCTGGCTATTATAAATAAGGCTGCTATGAACATAGTGGAGCACATGTCCTTATTACATGTTGGAGCATCTTTTGGATATATGCCCAGGAGTGGTATAGCTGGGTCCTCAAGTAGTACTATGTCCAATATTCTGAGGAACCGCCAGCTTGATTTCCAGAGTGGTTGTAACAACTTGCAATCCCACCAGCAATGGAGGAGTGTTCCTCTTTCTCCACATCCTCATCAGCATCTGCTGTCACCTGAGTTTTTGATCTTAGCCATTCTGACTGGTGTGAGGTGGAATCTTAGGGTTGTTTTGATTTCCATTTCCCTGATGACAAGGATGTTGAACATTTCTTTAGGTGCTGCTCAGCCATTCAGTATTACTTAGTTGAGAATTCTTTGTTTAGGTCTGTACCCCATTTTTCATAGGATTGTTTGGTTCTCTGGAGTCTACCTTCTTAAGGTATTTGTATATATTGAATATTAGCCTTCTATGGGATGTAGAACTGGTAAAGATATTTTCCCAATCTGTTGGTTGCCCTTTTGCCCTATTGACAGTGTCCTTGCCTTATAGAAGCATTGCAATTTTATGAGGTCCCATTTGTTGATTGTTGATCTTAGAGCATAAGTCATTGGTGCTCTGTTCAGGAAAATTTCCCCTGTGCCCATGTGTTCGAGGCTCTTTCCCACTTTCTCTTCTATTAGTTTCAGTGTATCTGGTTTTATGTGGAGGTCCTTGATTCACGTGGACTTGAACTTTGTACAAGGAGATAAGAATGGTTTGATTTTCATTCTTCTACATGCTAACTGCCAGTTTAACCAGCACCATTTGTTGAAAATGCTGTCTTTTTTATACTGGATGGTTTTATCACCTTTGTCAAAGATTAAGCCACCATAGGTGTGTGAGTTCATTTCTGGGTCTTCAATTCTATTCCATTGATATACCTGCCTGTCTCTGTACCAATACCATGCAGTTTTTATCACTAATACAGCTTGATGTCAGGAGATGGTGATTCCCCCAGAAGTTCTTTTATTGTTGAAAATAATTCTTGCCATCCTTGGTTTCTTGTTATTCCAAATGAATTTGAGAATTGAGCTTTCTAACTCTATGAAGAATTGAGTTGGAATTTTGATGGGGATTGCACTGAATCTGTAGTTTGCTCTTGGCAAGATGTCCGTTTTTACTATATTAACCTGCCAATCCATGAGCATGGGAGATCTTTCCATCTTCTGAGATCTTCTTTGATTTCTTTCTTCAGAGACTTGAAGTTCTTGTCATATAGATCTTTCACTTGCTTGGTTAGAGTCATGCCATAGTATTTTTTATTATTTGAGACTATTGTAAAGGGTGCCATTTCCTTAAATTCTTTCTCAGCCTGTTTATTCTTGGAGCAAAGGAAGGCTACTGATTTGAGTTAATTTTATATCCAGCCACTTTGCTGAAGTTGTTTATCATGTTTGAGAGTTTTTTGGTAGAATGTTTGGGGTCACTTAAGTATACTATCATATTATCTGAAAACATGGAAAACTACTTCCTTTCCAATTTATATCTCTTTCACCTCATTTTGTTGCCTAATTGCTCTGGCTAAGAGATCAAGTACTATATTGAATAGGTAGAGAGAGGGTGGGCAGCCTTGTCTAGACCCTGATTTTAGTGGGATTGCTTCAAGTTTCTCCTGTTCTAGTTTGATGTTGGCTACTGGTTTGCTGTATATTGCTTTTACTATGTTTGGGTATGGGCCTTGAACTCCTGATATTTCCAAGACTTTTATCATGAAGGGGTGTTGAATTTTGTCAAATGTTTTTCAACCTCTAATGAGATGATCATGTGGTTTTTTTCCTTTGAGTTTGTTTATATAGTTGATTATATTGATGGTGAGAGGCAAGCACAAGAACCTAAGCAACAGAAACTAAGGCTACTTGGCATCATCAGAACCCAGTTCTCGCACCATAGCAAGTCCTGGATAACCCAATATACCAGAAAATGCAAGATTCAGATTTAAAGTCACACCTCATGATGATCATAGAGGACTTTAAGAAGGACATAAATAAGTCCCTTAAAGAAATACAGGAGAACACAGGTAAACAGGTAGAAGCACTTAAAGAGCAAACAAAAAAATCCCTTAAAGAATTACAGGAAAACAACCAAACAGGTGAAGGAATTGAAAAAAAAAATCCAGAATCTAAAAAAAGGAAATAGAAACAACGAAAAAAATCACAAAGGGAGACAACCCTAGAGATAGAAAACCTAGAAAAGAGAGCAGGAGTCATAGATGTAAATATCACCAACAGAATATAAGAGAGAAGAGAGAATCTCTGGTGCAGATGATACCACAGAAAACATAGACACAACAGTCAAAGAAAATGCAAAAAGCTCCTAACCCAAAACATCCAGGAAATCTGGGACACAATGAGAAGACCAAATCTAAGGATAATAGGTATAGAAGAGAGCAAACATTCCCAACTTAAAGGGCCAGTAAATATCTTCAGCAAAATTATAGAAGAAAACTTCCCTAACATAAAGAAAGAGATGTCCATGAACATACAAGAAGCATACAGAACTCCAAGGGTAGCAACTCCTTAATCCTCTAGTCTATAGTAAAGATGCCATCTTGGGAGGTAGCAGAGGATTAACTGTGAACTCTGGGATCAAACTGAACACATTTTAATTACCACACCACTTCCAGCTCCCTCTCCCCCTCCACAATGTTGCAGGTTTGAGGGCTTTCCTGTATCTCAGTTTTCTTCTCTGCAGCACAATACTAACAACAGCTCCCATCTCTAAAGACTCTGTATGGGATTCCCAGCTCAGGTTCAAGTCTGTGCTTCCTTCAATTCATGGACTCTGGGTTTCTGAAAAGGTCAAACGTGGATCATTAATATTTCCCAAGCTCCAGACTGTGAGTAGCTTTCAATCACATCCTCTCACAACTAGTCTCCTTTCCAGACTAAACTGGCCTAATCTTGGAGATCTAGCTTCCTTTGGAGCTGGGTTCACATGAACCAGAGTAGAAACAAGAACACTGTCTTCAGCATTTACAAGGAAAAGCATTGCAGAGTGCCTGTTCTCAAGCCTTTCCTGTGGAAAGACTGTAGAATTAAGGCAAAGAAGTTCAAAGGCTCAGAGCCGCCGAATCAAAACAAAATCCCTTAAAATTACACTGATGGGACTTCCAGATAAGCAGGTAATTCTTGGAGGTAATTTGGGGAGAATTCAGCAGTGTTTATTACAGGTTCACTTAGGAGAGCCAAACACACAGCCCTAAAAGCAATTTCAAAGCAAAACTCTAAACAGTATTTTAGAATAAAGAGGAAATTGTATGCCCATTCTTACCTCCCAGGGTTTAGGAGGATTAATGAGGGAAAGTAGACACTCCGGGGAGAAAAATCAACTGAAGAATGATGGGAAATATAAGATAGTCACTATAAACACAACAGGCTGGCAAGATAAAATGGCCACAATGTGATTTTTAGTAGACAGTAAATAAATACCTGTAGGTAGACAGACCTTCTGTGCGACCACAGTAAAAATGGGGTGGGGAGTATGGTTGCCTGCAGCAGAGAACCATGAAGAAACTGAAAACTGGGTCAGGGACACACTACTTTTATTTTTCCTTCTTTGATCTTAAGAGTCAAAGGAACATTAGTCCCCCCCCCCAAAAAAAAGATATAAACATAGGCTGACTTCCCTCTCAGAAACACTCTGAAAGGCCACTGGCACAGAGGGGCTTCTGACTTTCCTCAAGCTCTGTGTTGTTTGAGGGCTTCGTGTCCGTCTGATCTTTGCACTCATTCTCCCTTCCACACTTGTAGCATGATGGTTGGGCTCGTGACCTTTGACTGAGAGTAGTTGTGTAACGCATCACAAGTGGAAGCTGTGCACCTAAGGTCTGAAGTCTGATGTTTTTGAAGTCAGGAGCATAGTCAAAAGTGTCCAGATTTTTTAAAAATTAGAACTACCCAAGGTTGATTCCCACCCTGATCCTTTACTGGTTTGGATGACTTTAGCCAATTTAATCTGTCTCTCTAATCTCCAGTTCCCTGTATACGACAGGGACAGGAGCATTTACATAGCATATGTGCTATGATGAATAACGTATTTAAACAGTTCAGAGTTGCTACGGTGTTAGCCCAGAGCATGGAGCTCACACACAGAGTTATGTTTGCCTTGGACAATGGCTATGCTGGCTGATCTTTTCTCAAAAGAGAAAAAGGTTTCTTCTCCCATTACTAGCCTTAGTACTTGCTGACTTAACAACCACTTGGTACCTGGAGCTTCTCCAGCACAGATTTTTCCACAGAAGCTCTCTGTGTCAGAGCACTTCCAATGGCCATTTGCTGACAGTGGTCACCAAATATGAGAGTCCCATTAGGACACCCACACTTTCTTTTATGATACACTTAAGGGATTTTAAGAAAGCATATTTCATCTCGACAGACTAGAAGTTTGGAATTTTACAATGTGAGAACCTCTTCTTTTTCCTATAGTACTATATTCTTTAAGTGAATTTCCTAAATGGCCTAATTGGTATGAAGAATTCACATATCCAAGTGCTGTATTCAGTCACATAAGTGGTTGTACAAAACGCTATTATTGCTCCATGGAAAGAATGCTGGACTAAGCATATCATTAAGAGGGAAAATACTCCTGTAGTTATAATTATTTTTCCTTTCTATTTATCCAAATAAGAAAGTGACATTAAGATGCTGCTTTGGGGTTGGCAAGATGGCTTGATGGGTAAGGTGCTTGCCATCAAACCTGGGAACGTGAGTCCAATACTTGGATCTTACACGGTTGAAAGAGAGTTGGATCTCTCTCTTAAACCCAACTACTTCTTGAAATGTTACTAATAGAGGAAAGGACTCTCAAGAATTAAACCTTTGCCACATTATTGTCAGCCTGACAAGCAGAGAGCACAACCACGTGTGCCCACTCAAAGGTCCCTTTCGCCCACCCTCATGTATGCAGCACATTTTGTTTGAATGACATGGAATGCCCGAATCTCATTCATTCTTCTGTGAAGATAAAGTTCTCTTGCTAAAGGAATCCTGTTCTCCTGAGGCTGGGGATGGTTCAGCAGTGAGGAGCACTGGCTAGCTTTCTCAGAGGACTCAGGTTCAGTTCCCTTCACCCACACGGCAGCTCACGACTGTCTGTAGTTCAAGGAGGAGGGGATCTGACACTGTGTGGCCTCTGTGGGCACCAGATGCTCCCTCTGTGCACAGATATACATGTAGGCAGAACACCCTTACACATGAAATAAAACTTGTTACTCTGTGAAGCTACTGAAAAGTAAGAATGTGGAGGACGATAAAGAAAGCTACATATGGCTGTTCTGCTTGTGGATTGGACTCGCACCATTTCAAGCAAATTGCTGCTGTCTTCTTTGGTCTGGGAGAAAACACATGGCTGTGAGAAGTCCAGTCAGACTTTTGTTATCTTGGCCTCAATAGCACTGAAATGGCTAGAAAACCTTTCATGTGTGAATGCTGGCGGCATTACTTGTCGTATCTATGGATCCAAAACCCATATCTCCTTACCAAGTACTGTTCTAAAAGCCTAGTCATAAACTGCAGTAGAGATACTGGTTGAGGCTGTTGTTTTACCTGAAGGCCTGACTGTGAGGATCTACTTCCTGGGTCATTCGGGTGGTTGGGTTCCTCCCACGTTACTAGATAAAGGCTCCATTTTTCATCTGCCTGTGGCTGGTGATACTCTCAATGACTTCCTCTGTGACTTCTTCCCAGCACAGCTCTGGTCATGGCAGTAGGGTTCTGCACTGGCTGGTTTTGTGTGTCAACTCGACACAAAATGAGAAATGAGCCTTCCTTGAGGAAATGCCTCCATGAGATCCAGCTGTAAGGCATTTTCTCAATTAGTGAACAAGGGTGGGAAGACCTATTGTGGGTGGTGCCATCCTTGGGCTGTTAGTCTTGGGTTCTATAAGAAAGCAAGCTGAGCAAGCCAGGGGAAGCAAGCCAGTAAGTAACATCCCTCCATGGCCTCTGCATCAGCTCCTGCTTCCTGACCTGAGTTCCAGGCCTAATTTCCTTTAGTGATGAACAGCAATGTGGAAATGTAAGCAGAATAAACCCTTTCCTCCCCAACTTGCTTCTTGATCATGATGTTTGTGCAGGACTAGAAACCCTGACTAGACAGCTTCTGTCATGGTGATCATGCAAGGGCAGGCAGGACAGTGTGCTAGACAGAAGCTACGATGTCTTTAAAACACAAAAATAAGAAGCTAATCTCTGTGGCATAAAGCAACTTTTGATAATGAAGCAATCTTCTTCACTGAAATTTAAAATGTCCACAATGACAGCCAGATCTGCAGAGGGCAACCGAATTGGGAAATGCTGTCCACTTGCTTTCCCAGCTGCTGGAATCTTTAGATGACAAACACGTGGTCTGCCCACCGTTTGCCACCTTGGGGAAACTCGACTGGCGTTCTTCATGCTTCCCTGTTTGCACACACCAGCGTCAGCTTTGGGATTCTCTTTCTGCTGCCTGATGGCAAAAGTTTTATGGCTCAGGGGCCCCTTGAAGGAGAGACAATTATCTCCTGGTACAACCCACCATAGCTTGACATCGTTTGAGTTTTGTTTGTTGGTTTTAGATTTTTCGATTTCTGTCTGATCTTTTGATCTCCAAGAGCGAATTTTTCTTTGCATATTAACACATTTTGTAACCGAGTTTGTTAGCTTACACCTGCAAGCCTACCACACAGGAAACTGAGGCAGCAGGACTGGGAGTTCCAGCCCAGCCTGGGATCACAATATTATCATTCATAAATAGAAGTCATTAACGAGGAATATGTGTTGTAAATGATTTAGACCTGGATACTTTTCCCCCAGGGGAATTAATTTTTATACACAGATGCTTTTGAACAAGATGCATCTTAGTTGAATGGATTTTATGGTTATAATCTCAGCAGCCTTTGCTTTATTTTGTTTTGTATCCCTTTCTCTTTGAGTCTCTGAATTTTAAAGTTATGTTTTTGTCTTTTACTCCCCCTGCCCCCCTCCCCCTCCATCCCATGAAAACGCACATCCCTCTGTTTCTTGCCCTGTCTCTACTCCTGCGATACCCTTCTGTGGGGTAAAGGGCATCTGGCCTTCCACAGAGGAAAACTGCCCTCAGTTTCAGAACCAATGCACTTTACCTAGAGCGCAGGAGTGAGATTCACAGGAGTGAGCTGCTCCTTCGTTCTTCTTTTCCTGTACTACTCTTCTTATTTAAATTTAGTGACACAGGTCTTCTATGATGATGGAGGCATTTTAGCCCATAAATACCTTCATCCACTTTGGGAATGTGCTTCCTGTTTTGACTTGTTCTCTAAATATATATAATTTTTAAATTATAGGTTTACGTCAAAAGGACAATTTACTCAAGTATTACTTTCTTCAAAAACGTCCTGGCGGGAGCACATAAACTGTGAAATGTGAGCGGCCTCAGAGAATGCACACAGCAGTCATCATCTCTCTCACATTCGTACCTCAACACTTAGAAACATCTCTCTGGATCAACTTGCTCTCTGAACATGCATGGTATGAACAGACCTTAGCCAAAGATGGCTGACTAGAAAGCTAATCAGAACTCTGGAAATGAGAATGGAAAGTTTCTTAGTATCAGGTTCAGAGTAGTCAAAGAGCACTAGCATCTCACCATCGATCTCTTAAGTCCCTTGAGCTGCTGAGGGAGGAGCCTGGCTTGCTAAATGAGACACAAGGGACTCCACCAGTCTGAGCTGGTCCCAAAGAGCTGCACGGTGCATCTTTTTAAGCAGTGTCAGGGTGAGAAGCCAAGGAAAAGATGGAATCCAAAGGAAGCTTTACCCCCTAAATAACAGCACCTACAGTAAACCAACTAAATCACTTAAATGAATTAAGAAAATTGGAGCAGGAATGCATAGACAGGGTGACTTAACCATAAAACACAAGAAGGATGACTAGCTACTCTGTCACAGCCTGGGTTGCCTAGAAACAAGTCCAAGATGGAGTTCTGTGTGAACACAGTTTATTGAGGAAAGGGGTTCAGAACTCAGAGCCTATAAAAGAGAGCTGAGACTCAAGAGCTTGAGGGAAGCTGGCAACAGCAGCAGCACAACACAGATGAGGAAAGGACGGGAGGGCAAGGGAGGGGAGAGTGGGGAGGTTTTAGCCAATTAGAGCTGTTGCAAATGAAGGCCAGGTATTACAGTTTCCAGGAGCTCCCCTCTGCTGCCCCAAGGACTGACATCTCAGAGGGTACAGCTCTCTTAGGCTGAAGGTTCTCTGCTGAGATTTTAGCTGAGCTGTAAGTCCTTAGCAATTGAGGGAAGGATAAGACAGTCCTGGGAGGGTCTGGGTAACACCCTGTAATGTCCACTGTACAACCTTCAAGTCAGATCAATGGACCAAATATAAGGCTTAAAACAGAGGGTAAATGTTAGCTATACTATTGTTATAGTGTACGTCTTTAAAGTTAGAATAGACAAGAGAAATTTAAAGTTTTAGCTAGAAGTAGTGTACAAGTTGAGCCCGTGCAGGAGTTTAATAGCCGCGGTTCGCTGAGTATGCTGATGACCCCTTCCGTCCCCTCTTCCCTCTATCTTCAGGAAGCAAGAGAAACGGAATAGCCTGGGCTCTTAGCTACTGTATCCAGAACTCAGGCCTCCTTACACCTGGCTTTTAGACATCTTCCTGCTGCTGTCCCAGGGCTGTTGTGGCCTTCCACCTGAGTTGGACCATCAGAGAAATACAAGCTCACTCTGGAGGAGCCAGCACACTAGAGATGGAGCTGGAATGGCCCTGTCACTTTCTCCCAGGGAAGGAGATATCATTATTGGCTTCAAAAGACAATAAGGAGTAAGCTTCAGAGGTAGGACTGGAACAATGGCTTAGTGGCTAAGATGGTGTACTATTCTTGCAGAGGGCCGAGTACTGTTCCGGTATCCATGTTGGGTGGTTCTCAATGGTCTATAAACACAGCTCCAAGAGATCCAGCATCCTCATCTGGCCTCTCTAGATACCATACTCATGTGTACAAACCCATACATAGATACATACATACATATATACACATACATAAAGTTATTTATAAAATAAAATCAAACTATCTTTAAAATATTTATTTTATTTTATAATGTCTGAGTATTTTGCCTGTATACATATATATGCATTGTGTGCATGCCTGGTGCCATGGATACTATGGAACTGGAGTTACAGACAGTTGTGAGCTGCCATGTGAGTGCTGGGAATTGAACCTGGGTCCTCTAGATAAACACTCAGAACTCCTAACCATTGAGCCATTTCTTTAGCTCCAAATTAAAATATTTTTAAATAAAATGTATACATATTTATGTTTTCTTTTTTACAAAGATTTTAATTTTTATTTATGTGCACACACATATTGTGTGTGTGTGTGTGTGTGTGTGTGTGTGTGTGTGTGTGTGTAACATATATGCTGATTGTTCTGATCCTTAACCTCTACTGTGTGGTTAGGTTTCTGGCCCTCCACGTTAGATGGTTTGCGAGGACCCTCTCATATCTAAACTTCCATGCTCTGGTGAAGCCTTAAGTATGTGCACTGCCTTCCCCAGAAGTGGCTACTTCAACTGCATCTGTCCTCTGACTAACCAACATGATGAGCATCCCCATCCCCTACCCTAGCTAACCTCTCCCCACATCTCCTCTCCCCTCCCCATGCCCCACTTCTCTACATGGGGCTCTGGCTACAGTCAGGGAGGAGTCTTTACAACCTCCAGCACTGGTTGATTTTCACTTGACCCTGATCCCAACACAACAATACAAATCAGGATTCTGAAATTCTCTGGTAGCACAAGGTCATCAGGAGAGCTCATGATCTGTTCTGGGGAGGATCTTCTGCACAGTTCCTACTCCCGTCAGGACACTTCTGAACTTAGGTAGCCTAGAAAAGCAGGAATTACAACTGAACGGAAAGAGCCTCGTGCTAAGTGTTAGTTTTAATTTGTAAATGGCATATACTTTCTTACTTATTGTGGTCGGGATAGTATCCATGCAGAGGTCAGGGGACAGCTTGGGGAAGTTAGTTGTCTCCCACCTATAGCTTCTGAGAACTCAGGTCATCTGGCTTGGCAGTAAGTGCCTTCACCCTCTGAGCCATCTCATAGCCTCCTACTTCCAATTCAAACCCATTCACATTATGAGTCATTTGATCACTTTGTGCCTCAGTTTACTCATGATGCTATTTCCCTTAGTAAGGGAAACTACTAATGTGAGATTGCTATTAGGCTGAGAGATGCGGTTTGATGAACTGGGACTTGATTGGCATAGGCCAGGTTCAGTCCCCAGGACTGTTGAAGGAATTGTTTTGAGTGTGCTATTAGCACTATATTATCATTAAAATGTAGATGTCGGGAGCACTCCACTGTAGGTTCACTGCCTTGCTTTCTGCTCTCACCTAAAAGAGCATGTGCCTCAAGCACCTTTTCTCAGGTCAGTGGGGCCACTGCGCCATGGTGTCATCTTGTTTATTTAACTTTTTCTGGGAGCCTGTGTTGACCAAGAGGTCTTGGAGCTTGGAGGAGCCTGGAGCGAAGGGAGAGGCCACCATGTCCTTCTGTCTGGAGTATGACTCAGCACCTGACCTCAGGAGAGACAAGTGTAAAGTCCATGAAGCCACCACACAGCACTTCCTGTCCTTGGTGCAGAGAGGCAAGAACTGGTACCAGATGTCAGAGAAGCCATCTCCAGCTTTGCAGTAAGTGCTCACTTGGCCACAGACTGACAGAAATCTACTGGAGAGTGCCAAGTGGTTCATGGCAAACAGAGGCACCAATAGTTGCTAAGCATAGGTAACCCAGGAAGAACCATGTTCCCAGCATCCCATGATACAGCCACTGGAATTCTCAGTGCTAATTCTTTGGCCTATGATAATAAAGTATCACAGTCTAGTGCCTTAATCAGTGTGTATCACACTGTTCTGGAATCTGGGACTGCCTAGATCAATGGGCCAGAGTCAGTGTTGCCTAAGGACCACTTTCTAGGTTATAGATGGTAGATTGTTCCCTCCCAGTAGAAAGGGGTGAAGGAGCAAATAGGGGTCTTTTTATAAGGACACTGACCTCACATGTGAGGGCTCCACCCTTGTGACTGAATGACCTCCCCAAGGCCATACCTCCAAAATTGTCACCCTGACCTTAGTTTTGGGTGAGCCTCTAACCTCACAGCAGAAAGGCACGTATGGGGGTCGATCAGGGGAGCTCCAGATTTTACTGCACCAACAGGAGAGCACAGGATTGTGCTGCTATCCACCTTGAGCAGAGGTTAATAGAAGTGTAGAGACTGTCCCCAGTTACTCCTGTCTCCATTCTACCCAGAGGGGTGTAAGCCAGAAGTTTCCCCCTGGGCAATAGGATTTGAGTCAGAGAAATGAGAAAAGAACAGTCAATGCCAAGAGAGATCATCTCCTCAAACAAGCAGTATCTGGGCAACAAGAGGAGACCTTCACCTGCAGCTGTGATATGGATACACAAAAGAGGATTCTGGGAGTTCTGACAAAGCTTGTGGGATGGTACTCTGGGAAGGAAAAGAAATGACAAGAGAAACCTACATGAAGACAATGTACACCTGCATGTAAACACAACCCCCAACCCCTCAGAGATGCTACTTTGGAATGTTTTGGCATCTATATGAGATACATACTGTGTGGTTAGGGTTTTCTGGGTACACCCTCAGCAGAAGGTCCCCTAACCTGGAGAAATGAGAGAAACCACATTGGATGCAAAGAAAGTTGTCCAAGGGAGAGGAGTACTAGCTCTGGTATCCTGAGGGGAATTGTCCCTGGTGGTTGTCTGTCACAGAATGAGAAACAGGTAGGTGACAGCTTCTGTCCCAGGCTAGCCCCAGGCTTCAAGGAGCAGACACATTTTCACATTCCCCAGTGGCTTGGTTTCCTTTTGTCCTTTGAAAGCAGTAACTTGCAGCCATTCATATGCAACAGTGGAGTATTCTGGCTTTCTCTTGGGATTTCTTCCCCATTCCTCAGTTGTGGTTTAGACTGTTTTGCAACTACTGTTTGCAGCTGGAACAGAAATTTATACAACAGTATGTATATTTTAAAATATTTACTTAGTTGAAAATAAAGATAGGTATCTCATGGTTTCTTCCCATAAACTAAGTGATCTGTCTCCAAGTTGGAACGTTTCTTATTGTCTTTCTAGATCGGACAAAGGGATTCTTTTCTACTACTGACTCTGTTTTGTGTTTTGTTTTGTTTATTTGTTTTACAGAAGCCTTCATGCTGTGCACAAAGCTGCTTCCCAACACGTTTGACTCATAGAGGGAAAACACAAAAGCCATTGACAAACATGATGGGAAATAGATATGAACTTTGAGTGGTGGCTCTGGAGTACCCCATCCTGCTGATTCATGAAGTCCAGATGATATGCCACCAGTCAGAGCAGACCAAGGGGATCCTCTTTCAGACTCAAGAACTTATAAAGGGAGCAAAGCTCCCACACCCAGCATGACCCAGAGTGAAGCTGCCATGTAAGCCTCCATGCACAGCCTAGTTCCCCCTGCTCTGCAGGGAACTCTGCCACTCTTTCTGCAGCAGTAAGGGTCCAGCTCGTAGCCAGGAGCATCACTTTGTTTAAGAGGGAAACTGCTCCAAAGATTCACTAAGAATATTGAAACTTCACTGATTATACAATAGGAATGAAGGGGCAGATCCAGCACACTGGAGTCACAACAAGACAGAAACTGGAATATTGGAGCCATTCCCTGAGGGATGAGGGCCCCAATGGCTGGAATGATTGAGATTTAGGGCTGGGGGCAGCTTCCTGAACTGAGATTCTTACTCTGAGAAGAGGCCGGATATTGAGACAACCTCCAGGAATACAAATGGGCCATTTACATCGGTGTGGCCACAGTGAAGGAAGAAGAGAAGAAGGAGGAAGAAGAAGAGGGGGAAGAAGAAAAAGAAGAGGAGAAGGAATGGAGTAGAGAAGAAGAAGAGGAAAATGAAAGAAAAAATTCTAGCATGGACCCCTGTCACCCGAACAAGCTGCCACAGTCAGGCAGAGCCACAGAATTGCTTTGGGGACTTGGCAGGAATGGGACATGAGGGGGAGGGATGTGTCTCTTCCTCCTCAATTGTCTCGTCAGTGCCTCTTATTATAAGGGAGCAAGTGGAAAGAGAAATATACTTCACCGCTCAAGAGCACCAGGACTTTGTGCCTTCCACCTTGGAAAGATAGCTCCCTTTCCAGTTTCTGTCTCTTTGAGACCCCAGTGTTCTTTGTCTGCCCCTCACTTCTCTGCGGCTTTTAAATACACATAATTGTCTTTAGAGAAGCCTCTCTCTTAAACAAGCTGATATACTTGTCTCCTAGGAACCCGTGCTGATGCCAAGTTGAAGCTGAAAGGCAGAAACTTTATAAACACTTTGTGTGGGGAACTTCTCCGTGAACTTCATGACAGTTGCCTTTCTTTCTCCCTTTCCTTCCTGGAAGCCTCTACTACCTGTTTTCCCCAAAATAGATAGGGTTGGCTAGAAGGAGAGTTCGAGGGAGCTTCCTGTAGGATTCCAGGATTCATGCAACCTAGAATTCCCCAGACTCTACACCACCGATGTTGGGCTAGTCTCCATAGTACTGCAGAAGGGTAAAGAAGTGTCTCAGACTTTTGTCCACCAGACATCACTAAATACTCCCCCAGGGAGTTTGGTAATCACTGCTTCAGCCTCAGTATTGTTACCCTGAATTTCTAGCCTGGAGCAAGGAGCCCCAAGAGTTCACCAGCCCAGGGCAGATTTCAGATCATGGTCTCTGCTTTATTTAAGTAATTCAAAGTTGTGGTGAGGTGACAAATATTATTGCCTCTACCTTCCAGTGCTCAGAAAAGCTTGCACACTCACCTAAAAGCTCATCAAATAGAAGCCTCTCCTGTGACCATCCCCAGCCTCACAGAAAGGAGAGTATCTAGACCCCTTAGTGTCAGAGAAGGCTCCCCCACTCCCTGCAAGCCACCAATAATGTTTCTTTTATTTTTCTTTTAAAGTGTCCAGCTGTTGCCAGGAATACCATATAAAACATCTTTATGAAGTGAACACAGGCCTCAACAGCTTATACAAGCTGGCTCTGTCAAGGGCACCAGTGTTTCTAATTAATGCCGGGTCCAGCATACTGCACAGGCCTTACCTGCACCAGCTCCCTCAGGTTTCGACTTCTGGCTGACCCACCCAGAGCCCTTGTGCCTATGACTAATAAAATGCTCCCTACATTTCTCACTGGGGCCAAGAGGGCAAAAATAAAAGTTCGTTCCAACTAACCAGGCTGAGCGTAGAGCATTCATTGCAGGCACTGAAGCGAGAGCTTAGGCCCCTCGCTGTCCAGGGGAGCAGCCCCATGGACAAGTAGCTCTCTATGGCTAGGCCTCTCTCTTTGACTGTGTTTAGCATCAGGTAAAATGGCCTATGGCCTTTGGATAACAGAAAAAAAAAATAAGTCTCATTCCTTGTTCTCAAAGCATGGAGTAGTCACCTTCTCAGCCAATGTGTACCAGAGCCAAGGTATGTGCAAACCACAGGACCAGAGAAAATAGGAATAAGTCTGAAAATCAGTAGTGCTAGCATGCACATGCATTTATGCCTGCAGAACATACTTACCTCGTGCAATCGAGGAAACCAAGGTCATGCCTAGGCAGACCCTCATCGACCCGGTGTCCTCACTGGTTAACTGCTTGCCTCACTGATTACTTAGAATAACAAAGGATTAAAGCTAAAAGGAAACTCAAAGATCATTTTGCTTAACCTCTTTGCACTGGTCAATAAACTCCAACCTTGAAAGGTTAGGTGGTAAATTACCAAAGGGTAAGGGCAGTTAGCAGAAAGACTGAGACTGAGACCTCAAAAACAAAAAACAAAAATCCTTGACTCCACCAACCCAGTCAACAGGGTCTCTTTCATATCCCACACCACCACACCTGAAGGGTAGGCCCTTCTCAGACATTCTCCAAGAGTCATGGACCTGGATTTACAGTGCATTGAATAACTGGCATATATACCCAATTCTGAAAGGAAGGGCCTGTTTGATGACAGCCTGGGTACCCCATTTCTCTCTCCTCACCTCACTCTTCTGGCAAAAGAGGCTGACCTTAGCTGGCCTCTAGCCCAGAAGGTCAGCTCTGCTTGGTGGACCAGACACAGATCGAAGCCCAGGCCTTGGGCTCCTTGGAGCACTGGAAGTCTTGCACATGCCTGGATATGTTGTACAAATCCTTGTACAGACCCAGATAACCTACCACATTCTCCCTACCTCACTGGTAGGAAACATTTACAGATTCAATCTAAACCTAGATCTCTAGCGCTCTGAATTCACCAGTGAAACAGGAAGCTTTGTTTTGATAAGGACCCTGTTGTAGTTTCTTATAATTTCTCATGTCACTTAGCAAAATGTGGGGATGACAGATGAACCATCACTCCTGGCCCTTGTCAGCAGGATAACCTGTCACCTAGGATCAGTTTTCCTCAGTCTCCCTAAACTGTGGGCATAAACCAAACTGACTAAGAACATATGCTTCCTCAGGCTTAGACATTGTTAGGGGTAGAAGAGAACGGGAGGCTCTGAGATAAACCTAGGGGTCAGGATGCTCCTGTGAGATGCTGGTCCTAGGGGTCAGGATGCTCCCGTGAGATGCTGATCCTAGGGGTCAGGATGCTCCTGTGAGATGCTGGTCCTAGGGGTCAGGATGCTCCCGTGAGATGCTGGTCCTAGGGGTCAGGATGCTCCTGAGAGATGCTGGTCCTAGGGGTCAGGATGCTCCCGTGAGATGCTGGTCCTAGGGGTCAGGATGCTCTTGTGAGAGAAGCCTTAGAGTTCTCATCCTCACTGTACAACCTGGAAGAAAACATGAGATCTAAACATGGTTTATAAATGTGCTGTTGGATTTATGTTGTGTCAAACACCTGAGATAACTAAAGAGGAAGAATTTGTTTTGGCTCATGGCTTTAGTGCAAGCCTACTTGGCCTTGTCGCTTTGGGCCCGTTTGCATCATGGTGAGGGTACATGGCAGAGAGGGCTGATTAATTCACAGAGCTGAGAAGCTGACTGAGAAAAGAAAAGGCACAGATTCTAACATTCTCCTTAAGGAGAGGATCTCCTTCCCCCAATAACTAAACTTCCAATTGGCTCAGCCCAACCTCCTAAACTATCTCCCAACAGTGCCACTGGCTGAGAACCAAGCCTTGAATATATAAGCCTTTGGGGACATTTAAGATCCAAATACAACATCTAGTCATCACTGACAGCCCATGGTTGTTGTAGGGATGAGACAAAGCAGGACTGTGAGGGACACCACACAGGCTACAGACTATGAGGATTAAAGCATCCAAAATAAGGAAATCAAATGTTCTGCACACTTGGGGAGCCTCCCCAAAGCCCTCAGGACCCACAGTCCAGTGGGGGCAGCCTCACAGTGACAGCGTGAGTGCTTGGCTTTGGAAGGTGGGAGTGTGTCAGTGAAACACAATCCCCCTGACTCAAGCATAAATTTTAGTTAATTAGGCAATAAGAAGCAAGGGCTTTCTGGGCTTTCTGGCATCTGCTGTGCTCAGACCCTTAAAATAAATATTTTAAAAAATTTACTTATGAAGAAAACCAATTTATTAAGAAATTTTTACATTTATTTATTTATTTATTGTTTTGTGTATACATGTGGGTATATGTGACATAGTCAATGTGTGGACATCAGAGTACAACTTGTAGGAGTTCAGTCTAGTCTTCCATCATGTGGGTTTGGGGATTCAAACTCAGGCTTGACAGTAAGTGCCTTATACCAACTAAGTCCCTCTTTGGCCCCAATTTATCCTTAAATCCAATTAGTTTATAAGAAGAAACATAACTATGAAAAACAGAAAAAAATCATTTACCCCAATTATTTTATTTTTATGTTTTAATTAAAATATAAATAGATTGCTTCCCCATCTCCCTTTATTCCCTCTAACCCTCCAACTCCCTCTATGTCCTCTACCTCACTCCCAAATTGATAATTATATATATTATTATATCAAATATTATATACATACACATATGTATATAATAATTAAATATATACTCATAAATGTATAGATACAGCCTCCTGAGTCTGTTTTTAGTTTTTGTGTGTATATAATTTCAAAGCTGACCACTTTACATTAGATAACCAACTAGGGGGCTCATCCCAGGAAAAGGCTAATTCTCCTTCTCTTGGCAGTCACTAGCTGCCTGTTGTTCTTTGGCTAGGGGCGAGATCCTGAGAGAGTCCCCTCCCTTCCACATTGTCTATATTGCCATTGGTCAGATGTCGTTCATGCAGCCATTTTTAAGGGACTGTTTCACAGCACTCTTCCTGGTAGTCTGGATCTTCCAATCTTCCCATCTCTTCTTTCAAGATGTTCCCTGATCTGTACATGCAAGAGCTGTGCTGTGGATGTATGCACCTGGGCTGGACCTCCCAAGAGCCTTTGCACCAATTTCTGCATTGTGCCTAGTAGTGGTTTGCAGTTATAGCCCCCCTTGCTGTAAAGAGAAACTTCATTGACAAAGGTAAAAGCTACACTTACCTGTGTTACCCTAATTATTCTCCAGAATTAACCACTCTCCTGTTAGCACACTTTTGACTACACAGTGTTCATAGTTTTAACATAACACAGATTAGAAACAGTGTAGCCAATACTTAAGCAAGGCAAAAGTCATATACAGAGGTGATTCAGAGGTCACTGAAGGCTGAGTGTGGCATGGTTAAGTAACATGTTCCTTATTTCAAGGTGTGTCTACAGAAGGCACAGAAGTCCTGGGCTAGCCTGCATTTCCACCACCTCTGGGGGCTTATCCGCATGTGGATACTCTGCAGAGGTGATTTCTTGGTCCTTGTTTGGTTGGGGACTATAGGATTTGGCTGGCAGATAGTGGTACTGCCGAGAGCTGAGCACTTGTGCATGATTTCCTACTGTCACAGACTCTGGCCATGAGACGTTTGGGAAGTAATAAAGGGTAGACCATGTTAGAAGGATGGAGTCCTCACATTTAACATTCGTGTTCACATTTTAAAAGGAGACATGAGCACTCTCTTGCTCACTCTTGTGTGCTCCCTCTCTGTCTCCCTCTTCCTACCCCTCTTCCTCCCCCTTTCCCTCTCCTCCTCCTCCCCCCATCATCCTCTCTGCCCCTACTTCCACATCCCCTTTAATCAAGACTCTGAAGAATCTGATCTCTGACTTTCAGTTTCAAGATCTTTCTGTGTTTTAAGCTGCTCAGTCTATAGATTTGCTGCAGCAGTCCAAGGTAACAGCATCGTTCTTTGTAACAGCAACATCTCCTGCTGCACCTCAGCCCACATTTCACCAGCAGCACACTCCTTTGCTCCTCAGTGACCTGCTGAGAGAAGCTCTTTGGGATCAGGCCCTTGACCATAGGTTGACCTTAGGCAGCAGTACAAATGAGCCCCACAGAGTGACCAGGGCAGCATCTCACTGTCCTCTGTGTCCAGCAGGAGGGGCTCAGAGAGATGAGAGAAGGTCCCTAGGAGGCAGGTCAGTTCCAGCTCTGGAAACACTTTTGCTCACTTACCCTGAAAGACATCCTAGAGCAGAAGTCATTGTGCAGCCTCATGCCTCTGCCTAGCTTCCCCATGGAAACCTCTATAGCTTTGCTTTGCTCCAATTAGCCCAGCTAAGTGATTGCTAACGTGGGACAGGTTTGACTTTCTCAGTGCACCAACTACCAGTCCTTAGATTCTATCTTGCTTGCTCGGAAAGAAAGCAGAATAAGTAAACCCTGGTTGTACTTTATGGTTAGAACTAACAGAAAGTAGAAGGCATTCAGCGAGATATAGTCCCTACCATTTTGAAGTCTAAGAATACAATTCTGAAAGACAAAATGCAGAACAGAGTGCATGCACATATGGACACTTGTAACGTACGATAACCCATCTGTGGTAATATATTTAGGGAAAAAAAACAGCCAATAGAAACTTCTCCTCAAGTCTGGCAAAAAGCCACCACTCAGCCCTGCTTTGGGAGAGATTGTAAACAACATGGTTGTGTCTGGTTTTACATTTCAGGTTATTTGCAAATATCTAACTTTGATTACAGTGTAGCTCTTTAGATTTTTATCACAGAAGCATATTTCAAAGAGACTTAGTATACAAATGATGGTGGAGAGCTTGTAAAAACAAACTCTTCAAGCTTCTTGAAGTCTAAAAAAAAATCAAAATAAAAACATTGGATAACTGAGAACCCCCAGCTTCTCGTCTCTGGGGTTTGCTCTTTCCTCCAGTGACCATCCTACTCTGTGAGCAGAATGTGTGCTTGTGAATTCTCATTTTTGTCTTATTTTATGAGTTTAGTTTAGTTTTTCAGACAGGGCCTCTCTATGCTGTCTAGACTGGTCCTCCTGCCTCAGTCTCCCAGGTTCTAGGATGATAGCTATGTACCACCACACTCAGCTAAGATGAGTTCTGATTGTGAAGCTAACATGAACAGAGGAGTCAACTCAGTCCCTAAACCTCTGGGTGTCACAATGAAATCATGAGTATACCTGTCCCCTAAAGGGCAAATAGCTACAAGATGGTGGTTAACAACACCTCCTGCTCTTACCAGAGAACCAGAGCTCCATTCCCAGAACCAATATCAGGAAACACAGAACTGAGTGGAACTTCTGCTCATTCTCTGCTAGACTCCTCTGGTGCTTGCACACATGAAAACAAACACACACACACACACACACACACACACACACACACACACACAGAGAGAGAGAAAGAAAGAGAGAGAGAGAGAGAGAGAGAGAGAGAGAGAGAGAGAGAGAGAATAAGAAAAGTACATCTTTAGAACAGAGAAGAAGTACTTTGTTCACAACTGGGCAAAGGCCACAGCTCATCCTGGCTTCACACTAACGTGCTTGCTACCGAGCAGCGTAGACATCAAAAGTTGTTGTGAGAAATAAGGTGATCACAGGAGGGCCATGTCTCATTTAGGCCCACTTGGAGGCCCCACAGTCAGGCAGAGTATCTGCCCCGTGGTATCTCTGGTGTTGAATTTCTAGACCAGCAGGCCCGGCTAACCTTGGGTGGTCTCTGAATTCCCCAGAACTCACTAAGGGCCTACCATGGTACAGAACTCTGTGGGAGGAAGAAGTAGAAAGAGTTGGGAAGGATATGGCAAGAGTAGCTCGTGCTTATATTGGGCAATGTTTGGAACATCCAGACACCCTAGCCCTGGACTTCTCTCGTGATTCCCTGCCCAGTGCTCGGCATTCCCTCCTCCTGACCTAACAACACCACCGCTCCTTCCCTGGACCACCTCCAGAGTTTAAGATGAATGTAAGTGACATTCTGGCCTTAGGAGAAAGACCCTTTGCAAGAGAACATGAACAATTAACAAGCATAGCTGTAACGTAAGTGAGACGTGAGGAGAAGCTACAAATAACATTGCCCTGAGAGCTGGACATAACTGCCCGAGATCTGTAGTGTGGGCCTCTACCCCACTGTTCTGATCCCTTCTTGCTCTGTGAGTCTATCGGCCACTTTGGCAGCTGAGCCTCAGTTTCTTCAATCTATCAGGTGGACCGTCCCGTCTGTGTCCCATAGAGGACTCATGGATGTGGAAGCTAAAATTTACAAGCTGTTCGGGAAACCTGGTCAATGAAATGGCTGCGTTGATGCCACTAGCAAGTCTGGTGGATTGAGCTCAGTAGTTCCCGGGAGAGCCCTTGCCACATGGGGCCATCCCAGAGGGCAGGGTCCAGCTTGCCCTTTGTGGCACAGGCTGTGGATACACTCACTCACTTCCTCCTAGAACTTTAAGGCAAAGGCATCCGTGTTCCTTACAGTGGGTCTGAGCTGAATCTGTTCTCTCTGCCAAACGCTGGAACCTTGAGTGTCCCTCTGTGAGAGACCACTCCCACGCATCAGTGGGAGCCGGATCAGCAGGATTAGTGGTTTTACTTGAGGGGAACCTACAGGAAATAATTTAAGAAGATAATGAGGGGGATTTTTCCTGTCTAGAAATGAGGCCCATGGGTCTTTGCAGATGATATTATCCTCTCAGATTTAGAAATAAGTGCAGAAAAAGGAGCTATGCCATTAGCTAAGTCAAAGTAATTGGCCACAGAAACTCCTGCAGTATGTAGGTAGCTTCATGGCTTCTAGATTTGCCCAAGACCCCCAGCCCTGAGGACCACCCTGAATATCTAGGATCCCTTTTCTGCTTTCAGCTGTCACCCACAGTCTGCCTGGCCCTGAGCCTTCCAATCACAGCTAAATTTGCCCACTTGTTCAGAAATTGATTAAAAGTAAGTTTTAAGTTAGTTCCCACCGAAGTGGAGGGCCTTAACTTTGTGTGGCACACTCTCCCCCCTAAAACAATCTTGTCTTTTCTTCATTCAATTTGAGAATGTTATACCCTATAATCCAGAATGGCCTGCAACTCCCTATGGGGTCCAGGGAGACTTTGAACTTGTGATCTTACTGCCTCAGTTGCCACAGAGTTGGTACAATAGGGTTTTCTGTTTGTTTGTTTGTTTGTTTGTCTTTGTTTTTGTTTTGGATTTTGTGTTTGTTTTTGCTATATGCAGTGGAAGTTATATTAAGGATGGGGGCGGGTATAAAATCATTTGATAACTAGGAAAGCAAAAAGAAAAAAACCAAACCAAACCAACCAGCCAAACACCCCCAAAACCAAAAACCTGATGCATTAAAGCCCTGTGAAAAAGGAGTGAATTCACCAGGAAGTGATTGAAAGAATGAATAAATGAAGCTAAAAATCACAGCATCTCTAGAGATGGCAAACACCTGCTTTCTAGAAGGAAGAGTTAAAGCTCTGGATGCCCATGCCCGAGTAGAGTGAGCAGCTATGGAAAGGCATAGATCCTGGTCTACAGGGTTCTGGGTCCCAAACTTGAGTCCAGTGGTGTATGGAGGCTGTGATGGGTCAGAACCAGGTCACTTATTTCTCCCTGCTTTTCGGTCTTCTGTGAGACACTGCCAGGGCCAGCTTCAAAGCTCAGGGGCAGCTTTCATCACTCCCACGATGAGTCTGAGGGAGGCATCATCACAAGAGCCTGGGCAAGAAGCCCCCCTCGCTTGGTTCTCACGATTCCCACTTCCTATTCCCTGGCCGACATCCTATCTCTCATCAGAATCCAGTAAACATTAAAGAGTCTGCTCCAGCCATCACAGATTAAGTGACACCCGGTAAGGGCTCCATCTTTCGCTTTGAAATGAATCCTCCCTCCCATGCCTGCTCTTTGTCCCTGAGAAGAATGTGAAGGCAGCCAGTGAGATTTCTTTTTCACATCTCAATAGAGGGCAGAGCAGATCTTTTAGCTGTTGGGGGCAGGGCGGGGGAGTGTGAGGCTGTCTGGAAAGATTAAAGCAACACTTAATTTCGAAGAGTTTTCATCTTTAGGGTTATGCCTTCTTAGCCCAGGAGATGGTCACCGCTCAGGGAAAACAAGGACCAGAAAAGCTGACTGGCAGGAAGTGAACAGCTCTCCTGACCAAGTGAGGGGAGCTGCGCTTTACAGCTGGAGTCTGTTTCCTCACACCATAATCACTTCTGTGAGCCCTGATTTTAGAAATACCAACCTGGGTGGTACCTGAGAGTCGGTGCTCATCACTTCCCAAGTATGGAGCAGAGGAGGAAAAGGCTTCCTCCAGCCTGCTTTAATGCCAGCAGAAAGGCAGTGCCCAGCTAGCTGAGCAGCCTGGCCGGAGCCAGGAGAAGCCTTGCTCTTTCAGACTGCAGTAAGAGCCCCTGAACTTCACCTGGCAAGTCCACCTAGAGCTTCAATTACACAGGAATAACTTCCAGCATCCACCTCTCGTGACAGCACGTGTTTCTGCTGCTTGGAGGTTTACAAGGGTACCGGTGCGTTATCGAAGCTGGAGGGGACAGGGTTCAAGGTGGTGTGTGGGTGAAGGTCACCCGGGAGCACTGCAGCCTCAATAGGTAGAGCTGTACCTTGAAGTTGATGCCTATACAAAGTCACGGCATGTGTGCTTTCGAAAGAGCCTGGTTCAGTAGGAGGGACCTTACGTGTCTCCTTATGTTCAAATCTCAGATCAAGTACAACACCACACACACACACACACACACACACACACACACACACACACCCCTTCACATTAACTGAATAAAGGAAATAAATTCTTACCAAGCTCTTTATCTCTATTAGACTCATCAGCTACGTGTGTGGTTGGTCAGGTCTAGGAAGAGGCTCTGTGGGTAACCAACAGCCCACGACCACAGGTGCTATAGTCAGGAGGCACCAGCGGCCTTTGGTTTCTGTGCTGCCATTGACTGTTCTGACAGTGAGACTTGTTGATTTTTATGTAGGCTTTCCAAGACCTGCTCAATGCTTCCTTGATGTCTCAGTTTGATAAAACCATGTGCATTATTTTTAGGTTTCAAAATAAGAATAAGCTTACAAAGACATATTTGTTGCTAAAGTTGCTGCCAAAAGCAAATAAATAGCTTTGCAGCTGAAATCCTGAAACTCTGCTCTGAGCCTCTGTCCCCACCTCCCATCTCCACCAACACTTTCTCTCTTTCAACAAACCAAACAGAATGTGACTTTAAAATTATCATGTGCACTGTCTTAGGAACATTAGTAGTAGTCAGCTTCTATGCTACTATTTGGGGGAGATTCTTAGGCAAGCTAACACGAATTTTAAGAATTTGAAAATAAGTTAAAAAGCCAAAGGGAGAAGGTTGTCAGATTCCTAGCAAAGTCGGATTGCCTGTCGGATAGGTGCCCTGTTGGATATAACCTGTTTCCATGAACCAGACATCAGGCCACATGGCCAGAGTCTTAGACACTTAGACCTCTCTTCCACATAAGCAAACTTTCCAGTTGGGTTGCTTGGGAAGAGAATGAGCATCTTGCCCTGCCTCAGGAACATTCAAGCAGAAGACAGAGAGAAAGTTAGGAAGTGAATTGATCTTGCGATGCTGGAGAACACAGGCTAGATGGAACCGGGTTGAGGATGTGGGTGGTCAACAGGAGGGAACAATGGGAGCAGAATGTGTCAGATCGGGAGACCTAGGACCTCCCCCTGCAAAGCTCAGCTTCTCCATGCCTTGGCTGTTTGCTGAGCCCATGCCCTTCCATTGCTCAACTCACAGCTCCATCTTCCTGCCCTCACTCCTCTGACCACACCTCACCTCCCCCCCCCCCCCCCGTTGCTGACAGACTCCTGCCAGGTCCAAGGGAGCTCACACTAAATGGCAAAAACAAACAGGTGCCACTAGGGCCCCTGGAGATGTCTTCAGGGTACTCTCTAAGAAGTTGTGCCCCTGTTACCTACGCTGGGTGCTGACACTGGGGCGTGCCAGAGAGGAATAGGGTGCTCTGTAGACCTCACTAAGTTGCCAGTGGTGTCAGGATCGGCCCTGGCATGTCTGAGACATATACCCTCTGAGCCCTGGACCGTTTCAGGAACTCCAACCGCTTGTGCTCTGGGGATTCCCAACCCATGTTCCCTGACTGTTTATAATCACATATTTGTAGGAGTTTTAAACACCTGGAAAACCAACTGAGTTTCTTAAGACCTTTCTTGATGTGTCATGAATGTGTGAGACCAAGAACCAGATGACACTTGTGCCTGCAGCCAGGCACTCTGAGAATAGCCTGGGGACAGTTTCCTGCATGATACTAGTTAGTAGGTCAACTGGGATTGTGGCAGGAAGCACAAAGTGAAGCCCTGTGTCTCCACAGTGTCCTTTGGGTCTTGCCTCTGGGGATGGCCCAAGTCCACCAGAAAAGACAGCAAACACTTTAATCCTCTTTCCCATTCAGAAACTGTTAAAGGAGCATACACAGTGTGTTAAGCATCGTCCTGAGTCTAAGCACCCATGATGGACTGTGCTCAGTTCTTGCCACCAAACTTACACCCTAGAACAGAAGATAACGGCAGAGTTCCAGAGAGGAACAGAACTGATAGAATGGATACACTTTACAAAGGGGATTTATCAGACTGCTTCACATGACCCAGGCTGGGAGACACTGAAAACTAGAAACTGCAACAACATGTTAGATGCCCTTGCCAACAGGATGCAAAGGAGAGCACACAATCACAGCGGCTTTTCTCCCCAGACTTCATATCTGAGCTGCTGCTGGGAAGCGGCTTCCACGCTGGAGAAGAGTCTTTTCCTTCAGTTAAGACTTCCAGAAAATACCCACGTGGAGCTTCTCGGACTTGGGTGTCTCAGAGGATCCCACCTCAGGCTGACTAGCAGATCTGTGTAACAACTGCCCATTAGTCAGACCATTGTCAAAAGGAGTTGGATCTGGGTCTGTTTTAATGCAGTGTATTGTGGAGCTGAGGAAATAGTCTTTACCTAGGTGAGGGTAGAGAAGAGAAGTCAAAGGAGACCTGGGTTATTGTGACCCAGGAATAAAGTCTCAGTTGGACTTGAATGCCTACCTTTCTCATATTCTGGATATACTGACGTCCAGGTTCAAAGGTGGAGCAAACTGAAAAGCAAAGACACAAAGATACTCCTGGGCTAAGCCCTGACATGGTGCTTTCTGTACAGGACATTTTGGTGGCTGAGTTCCATCTGTGAGACAGCTGTGTTTTTTCATCAGCAGACTCCATCAAGGGTGCAGAGGACTCAGGGCACTGGTCCCAGAGACTGCAGCTGCTATGGTTTATGGGAGACCAGGACAGTGTATGATTTTATCGTCACCTACTTGCTTAGAGTTGATGCTGGTTCTCAATGTTTCAAATCTTCCTTCCTCTATCTGACTCCATTAATAACTGATTTTCTTTGTGTTTTGTTTCTTATTTAAATACTGTATTTTAAATGTATGTTTTTATTTTATTTACTAATGTGCTAATTGCGAAAATCATTGGGTTTTGCTGTGACACTTCCATGCTTGTCTGTATCCTTGTTCATCATATCTGTTCTCCCCTCTTCTCCCCTTCTCTCCCTATGCCCTTCTTTACCTTCCATAGCAGCCCTTCTTACACCTTTGTCTTTTTCCTCTCTGTCTCTGCATTCCACATCTTAAAGAAAGCATGCAATACCCTTCTCTGCTTGTAGTAACTAACATGTGATCTCCAGTTCCATCCATTTTCCTGCAAATGATAGGATTTCACTTTTCCTTATGACTGGAAATTTTCATTGTATATACCACACCTTCCAAATCAGCTCTGACGTGCTCTAAATGACTAGGCAGACTCTGTAACTGAGTTCTTGTGAATAAGGTTGGCACGTGGACATTTCTACCAACTTGATCATTCTACCTGTAAACCACGAATGCATAGCAGGATCATGTGGAAGTACTTTGTTTACATAAACATTACTTTAGCAGTAGAAAATTTTGGCTCACTAAATAAAATCATAAAAAAAGGAAATAAAACTCACCTATAACATTTCTCAAAAGAACAAATTCATCCCTTTGGGATATTTCTTTCTCTGATTGCTTCTGTGTAAACTACATATTATCCCAAAATCTATAGATGTGTGTAGGTGTCTTGATTAATAATCTACAGAAGATTTCC
The DNA here is from genome assembly GCA_036184795.1 of Tokudaia tokunoshimensis. Classification (NCBI taxonomy): domain Eukaryota; kingdom Metazoa; phylum Chordata; class Mammalia; order Rodentia; family Muridae; genus Tokudaia; species Tokudaia tokunoshimensis. The sequence goes on along the minus strand of BTHU01000022.1, from coordinate 55,166,111 downwards.
TCTGGTGCCTTGATATTGTCCTCTAGTTTCAGGACTCAGGATCAAAAGCTATTGCACATTAACCAGAAGTTCCATCATCCAAGTCATCTGGCTGGTTGATCAGATGTGACCCCAGGAGACAAAGGATAAATAATAAAGCAAAGCTTACTGCCATCAGTCCTGGAGTCCCAGGAGGGTTGCAGCATCTGACCCCACTTTAGAGACACAATGTCACCAACACCCTTGATGTCTGCTAGCTGCTTCCCATCTCTGAGGAAGCAGACCTGAGGCCTCCTTGTGTTACACGAGAGAAGACAGGGGCAGAAACCTTCCTTCTTTTTTTCTAGAACCTAAAAAGAAAACCAAGTTTCTGTTCTCCCTTCAAAGTGTGTTAATTTGCTGTTTAATGCTCTTCTCATGAGGGAATGTCCTTTTTCTATGCACTAATGTGCCACTCCATTCTTTGTGGCTCAGACCAAAATGTTTAAACTTTTAAAATTCACTTTGAAGTTGCATTTCAGTTTTGCTGGGGTTCTTACCATGCAGGGTTGCCACAGTCTACAACCTCTTCTACAGAAATATGAGACAGCTATGACCAAAAGCAGAAATAAAGATCAGGGTGCTGAGTGACGTGCCCCTCCCCACACACACACACACATGCTTTGTGACCTCTCTGAGTCACCAACTCCTCATTTAAAGGGAGAGATATAAAGAGTGACCACTTGGGATAAATTGTGGAGTCTTGTTTCCTCATAAGTAAGTTCTTGAAACCTCTTTTATTAAGAAACTAAGTTTGACTAAGGGTGACATGCCTTTAATTCCAGCACTGAGGAGGCAGAGGCAAGCAGAACTTTATGAGTTCATGGACAGCCTGCTCTACACGAAGAAACCCTGTCTCAAAAAACAGCAACATAGAAAGAAAGAAAGAAAGAAAGAAAGAAAGAAAGAAAGAAAGAAAGAAAGAAAGAAAGAAAGAAAGAAAGAAAGAGAAAGAAAGAGGGGAGGGAGGAAGGAGGAAGGAAGGAAGGAAGGAAGGGGCCTGGTGAGATGGCTCAGTGGTTAAGAGCACATGACTCATGAAGGAGGTCACGAGTTCAAATCCCAACAGCCACATGGTGGCTCACAATCATCTGTAATGTGAAACAAATTAAGAACCTATGGACTGGAGCAAGTAGGGGCCCAGAGCAAGCAGGGCCAGAGCAAGAGGGAGAAAGGGAAGGGGAAGAAAGGAAGAAAGAAAGAAAGAAAGAAAGAAAGAAAGAAAGAAAGAAAGAAAGAAAGAAAGAAAGAAAGAAAGAATTCTGTTTTTTATCCTTTATTTTCCCCATTGGCTGGCTTTATGAAATGTTTTGAATATGGGGTTGTTCAAGGGGAACGCTGAGACAGATTTTCCTTTTAGAGATTTATTAGAAAAGTTATTAAGGCCATTAACAGATAGACAGACAGCAACATGGTGGGGGCTCTGGTGAGAGTTCAGGCCCACTGGGAAGAGTAGGATCCTTTGTATACATCTTAGAGGGAGGAGAGGATTCACATCACGTGGTTGATGAGGATCTACGGCAAATATCAAATTCTTGGGAAGCAAGGTGGACCTCTGAGAATGTGGGAGAAGTGAGAGGACAGGACATACTCTTGAGATGCACCTAGTATGCCTTCAGTCCTCTCACGTCTCACAGTCAGGCAACCTGAGGTCCTTAAACTTTCTCGGGGACATGAGAATGCCACCTGCTATTCTCCTGGAGTCTAGGCATCTGAAGAGTTTGCTAGAGGGTTAGAGACCACAGATTGGTTCTTGGCAGTGGGGCTTGCCACTTCTTAGAGAGCAGCTATATGACAGAAGGCACTGTGGGTAGGCACGCATGGTCTGATCAAGCCTTATTCAAACCTAACACCGCAATGAATGCCATGAGTCAGAAGGGAAGGTGTACTTGTTCAAGATCAGACCATAAGATGAATCCAGGCTAGCTGGCTGAGGAATGAAAAATCACAAAGACCAAGGTAAGCCACCCCAATGAAGCTGTCATACATCAGGCGCTCACCAGATGCCAAGCTATACCTGATCCCACAGTGTGGCTGAGCCCTAGTAAGAGCCAGGGGCCACTCAGAACCACCCTATCCTCACTACTGTACAACTGAATTGTGGACCGAAAAGGATAACAGCTGTAGTTTGGTTGGGTTGCATTTCCAGGTAGTTTGTTACACAGCAAGTGCTACCCGATGCATTCTCTTGTGTTTATAGAAGAGTTTCTGTTGAGGTTCCGTCTGTTGCTTTGTAATGTAATGCTAAATTCTGTATCCCAAGGCCTAGTTACCTCAAGACAAGTGAATTTTTTACATATGCCAGTTTTTGTTGAACAAACATTGCTCCTTAATTTAAAACTATTGGTTAAATAAAGATGCCTGTATCCTGTAGCTGGGCAGAAGAGAGGTAGGCAGGACTTGGAGTCTGAGGCAGAGACCACAAGGCAAAAGGAGAGAGAGGGAGAGAAGGAAGAAGGCACCATGAGATAGGTGGATCGTGAGCATATGGCTATGTTAGTCGGCCACTTGGGAGTAAGAACAACCCAGGCGGAATATGACAGGCAATATCTCAGGATTACTGACAGGGTACTAGACAAAACAGCGTAGAGGGTTACTATGCTCTGCTGTGAAAATAAAGCATAGTCACAACTGTTTTTACCTTTGTATAAGATTTGCATCAATGGTGTGTGTGCGTGTGTGTGTGTGTGTGTGTGTGTGTGTGTGTGTGTGTGTGTGTCTAAAACCACAATCATTATTAACATTTTGAAATAGGTTCTCCCGGGTTTCATGGAAGAGATTTGACTAGAGCTTCAACTCAGGTTCAGCAAAAAGAAGCAAAGGAGTAGACTCAGCTGTGCCGATAATGCCCGACTGGGTTCTTTTAGAATGCGAGCAAGCACTTCTGCTGACAGATAGGACATCCGCTTTACAAGAACCTATTCTTTTGCCAGGGAACTTAAGATTGTTCAAACACCTTTAAAGCAAGTATGCGTTGAATCTTCAAGCATGCTCCCTACCCCAGACTATATCGTGGAGAGATCAGATCAGACATGGTATAAATGAAAGTACTGGCTTCTCTGTGGATGCTAGAGGCCAGCAGAGTCACCTAGAGAGAGGCTGAGACTGCATCAGAACAGGAAAATAGCTCGTGTTCTTTCTTGTAAGAACAAGTATGTAATACATATTTATATTTTAGGATAATTATGCAAAACACTAGATTATAATAATTACTGTTTTATGGACATAACTTTCTTACAACTTAGCAGTCGTGACTTTGTGTCACTGCCTGTGTAACAGCACAAACCCTCAGAGAAGAGCAATGTGTTCCACGTGCGACACCTGAGGCTGCTTTCTCGGTGGTTCTGGGGTCTGGAGGCAGCCTTCCTGTGGTCCAGGAAGTGCTCGGATTGTTGAGCATTCTGACAACTCCTTTCCTGCAGTTCTCCACAGTTTGCCTCTTAGCACAAATGCACCTGATGGACCAAACTCCCTGCTCTGGGCTTCGGTTTATGAACAATGTTTGCACATGGAGCAAACCATTGTCCTCTGTGGAGGTTTGTGAGCCAGGCATGATACTTTTTCTATTATGCAGCAAATGAGAGAGTCGGCACTCAAGCTCTCTACTTGGTAAGAGCCACTAGAAGGCTTACATCCAGATTTTCTGATTCCATGACTTGGCTGTTTTCATGGTGAGCATCAAACCAGCTCCAACCTCAGGTCCCAGCTGTAGCACAAATTTGAACCATTTTTTTTTATCAAACTTTTCTGAATTTCATCTTTTCATGTGTATGAAAATATTTGATCATTTTACTTATCTTAAATAATTTCTGGGTATAGTGATATTTGCTTTTAATCCTGGCTCATGGAAAGCAGAGACAAGCAGATCTCCAAGTTTGAGTTTGAGTTTGAGATCAACTTTTACTTTTGGACTTGAACTGAAGCATTTGCTTCCTGGCTTCCGCTACACTTGAACTGAATTATACCATCACCTCTCCTGATAGTCTGGCCTCTGACTTGGTCTGGGGCTTCACTGTTGGCTTTCCTGTGTCATGAGCTTGTCAACTGTACATCTTATAACTAACTCTTTAGCACTGCATAATCAAATTCTTTTTTAAAAATCTAAATGATATTTATTTATTTGTTTTCTCAGTGTGCATGCACATGTGCCTTGCTGTTGGTGTGGATTTCAGAGGACAATCCCTGTTGCTTCTCTCCTTCCACTATTTGGTTCCTGGAGGTTGAACTCAGTTTGTCAGGCTCAGCTCAACTACATTTACCCAATGAGCCACTTCTTCATCACTTAAATTCTTTATAATCTATTGTGAACTGAATGGATGGTTCCATAGATGAAGAGCTTTGTGTGCAAGCACGAGGAATGAGTTCAGACTCTATGGAACCTGAGTAATGGGCATGATCCTTCATGTCTATAATGCCAATGCTCCTGCAGAAAGGTGGGGAGGAAGAGAATCCCTAGAATCTTGTGGACTGGCTAGTCTAGCATACCCAGACACCAATGACAAAACAGACCTGGTTTCAAACAAGATAGAAACAGACACTGACACCTGAAGTTGTTTTCTGACCTCCACCTGTGTGCTATGGCATGCATGAACCTACACACACACACACACACACACACACACACACCACATGCAAAGTTTGTGACAAGTTATTTCTCTGCCGGTGAAATGAACCAATTCAAGCTGGATTAGATTTGATTAAATGTAAATTTATTGGGAAGTTGTTTTTGGGCAAATTCATTGGCTCCAAGGACTGAGGCTAGGGAAGTCACCATGGGGCAAAAGAAGGGGAGGAGAGGAAAAGAGAAAGAGAAGGAGAAAGAGAAAGAGAAGAAAAAGGAGAAACCAAAATGTCTGGATTATATAGGGAAGAGACTTACGGGGAAAGACAGTCCAGCCCCTGAGCTGGAAGGTTCAGGGTTGGTGGCAGGGTATACCAGGGAGGGACTAAGGGATGCTGGGAGAACCTGGAGGCCAGGTCTACTTGATATGTAAAATATGCACCTCAGTCTCTTTTCCTAGGGTTCAAAACCAAACAGTTTAAATAGAATAAAGATCTTTGTATCTATATATACATACATATGTGTCTATATTTATAAACCTATTTTTATATCTATCATCTATCTATCTATCTATCTATCTATCTATCTATCTATCTATCTGCCTATTGTTTATCCATCAGCTTTCTGTATCTGTGACTAGCATTTCATCTACATACCTATATGTATGTTTTTGTATATATGTATTTATCAATTTCTTACTGATTTTGGAAAACAAGGGCTTCAGTTATGGTGCTTGAAAAAGTCCAGAATATCAATGCAATCTCTAGTTTTGCTGTGAACGTCCACAGAAATTGGTATGTCAAAGTCACTCCAAATCACAGCTGCTTTTGGTACTTGTTCCCTCTTCACAGCCCACCATTAAGTCATCTAGGGTTCCTGAACCTCCCTTCTGAGTAAGAGACCTGTAGGATGTTGTCACCTTCCCATCTAAGAATACAGAAAGCACAGTCTACTAAGGTTGAAGAGAGGGTGAAGAGAGTAGGGTTCTACAAGCAATGGAAACGTCCTGATTTGGAACACTGACAAGTCAGCCATAGGCTGTACTGTTCTCCCCTCAAAGGCAAGGCAATCAGAGGAGTCCAAATATCTGTTAATTCACATACCAAGTTGTCTGACATCCATAGACTAGCTAACCTGGATTCTTTGAAATGGTCCATTCATGAAAGAAAAAGAAACTCAGGACAATTTAGAGAGTGTATGGGGGAGGAGTAAAATTTACAGTTTAAAACTAAAATGTCTTCACAAAAGCTCAAATTTAAAATATTAGTTTGTGGCCCACAACTCTGGCAGAAGATTCCTTCTCTACTGGAAGCCCTGTCAGTCCTATGACCCCCAGAAACCAAACTGGTACTCAGAGCCCCAGAGGCCACATTGGTACCTGGAACTCCAAAGGCTAAGCCAGTTCCCAGAACACCAGCACCCCAGAAGCAACATTGGCATTTAAAACCCCAGCAGAGACATCTACTGGGACCTGAAGATTCACTGGTCATATGCCACTCAGGCCAGAAGACCAGAAGGGAAACATAAAGCAAGGTGGGGAGACATCTAAAAAACTTCCACCTAAACTCAGAAATCAGCATCTAAACCTATAATAACCCCAAATCCAGAAGATTAGAGGCCAGAACACACTCAACAAGAGCCAGGGCAATATGGCGCCACCAGAGCCCGGCTCTCCTAGTACAGTCCTGGATATTCCAACGCAGCTGAAGCACAACAAAATCACCATACACTCAATCTTATGAAGATGGAAGAGGCCCTTGAAAAGAAATGAATAAATTCCTTAAAGAAATCCAGTACAACACAAACAAACAAACAAATGAACAAAATGAGTAAAACTGTTCAAGACCTGAAAGTAGAAATAGAAAAAAATAAAGAAAACACAAATCAAGGGAATCCTGGAAATGGAAAACCTAGGTAAGAGAACAGAAACTACAGACTCAAGCATCACCAACAGAACACAGGAGAAGGAAGAAAGAGTCGCAGGTATAGAAGATATGATAAAAGAAATTGATACATTGTTCAAAAAATATTTAATCTAAAACATTTCCTGGGACACTATGAAAAGTCCAAACCTAAAAATAATAGGACTACAAGAAGATTATGAGCTTAAAAGCCCAGAAAATATTTTCAACAAAATCATAGTAGAAATGTCCTCACTTAAAGAAGGTATGAGAAGCTTAGATTAGATCAGGAAAAAAAAGTCTCCCCACCACATAATAATCAAAATACTAAATGTACAGAACAAAGAAAAAATATTAAAAGATGCAAAGGAAAAAGGCCAAGTAACATATAAATGTAGGCCTACAAGAATTACACCAAACTTCTCAATAGAGAAGTAGTAAGAACACGGACAGGCACCTTACAGACTCTAAGAGACCACAGACACCAGACCAGACTACTACACCCAGAGAAGCTTTCAATCATCACAGATGAAGAAAATAAGAAATGCAAATCAAACCGACTCTGAAATTCCATTTTCTATCTGTCAGAATGGCTAAGATCAAAACTACAAGTGACAGCTCATGCTGGTGAGGATGTGGAGCAAGGGGAACACTCCTCCATTGCTGGTGGGAGTGCAAACTCATACAGCCACTTTGGAAATCAATGTGATGGTTTCTTAGAAAATTGGGAATTGATCTACTTCAAGACCTAGTTATACCACTTGTGAGAATCTACCCAAAGGAGGCTCAATCATCATACCGCAAGGACACTTGCTCAACTATGTTCATAGCAGCCTTATTTATAATAGCCAGAAACTGGAAACAACCCAGATGATCCTCAATAGAAGAATGGATAAAGAAAATGTGGCATATTTACACAATGCAGTATTACTCAGCTCTTAAAAACAATGACACCATGAAATTGGCAGGCAAGTGGATGGAACTAGAAAATATCATCCTACGTGAGGTAACCCAGACCCAGAAAGACAAACATGGTATGTACTCACTTATAAGTGAATATGCACCTGTAAAGTGCAGGATAACCATGCTATAATCCACAGACCCACAGAAACTGAATAACAAGGAGGGGCTTAAGTGAGGACACATGAATCTCTCTGGGAAGGGAAAATAGAATAGACATCACTGGTGGAGAGGGGTTAAAGGAGGGATCAAGTTGGGGGAAGATGGAGGGACAGAGTACTGTGAGAGAGAACTGGAATGGGGGAACATCTTGGGGACAAGCTAGAAACAGTTCAGTGGATACTGCCAAGGATCGACATGGGTTGCCCTATCTAAGAGTCCTAGCAATGAGAGATATGGAGCCTGAACTGGCCATCTGTAGCCAAGCAATCCTTCCAGTGCAGGGATTGGGACACTAACCAGTCCCAAAACTGTTGACCTACAATTTGTCCTGCCTACAAAATATGCTGGGGTAAATGTGGCACAGGAATTGTGGGAATGGCCAACCAATAACTGGTTCATCTTGAGACTCATGCCCTGAGAGGAAGCTCATCCCTGATATTTCCTGGAGAGCCAGGACTCTGAGACTGGATAGCCCAGAGACCTCGAGTAGAACAAAGCATGACTTCACAGGGAGGGCAAGGAACAGAGTCCTAAGGATTTTCTGTTTGACTGATAGTTGGTGCCGAGCCCAGTGTCATCAGGAAGGCTTCATCCAGGAACTGACGGAAACAGATACAGAGACCCACAGTCAGACTTTAGGTGGAACTTGAGGAATCCTGCTGAAGAGGGAGAGGAGGGATTGAAGGAGTCAGAGGAGTCACAGGCACCACCAGAAAACTTATAGAATTAACTAACTGGGCCTCATAGGGGCTCACAGAGAATGAACCAACAACTAGGAACTGACCTAGGCCCTCTGCTCTGTGTTACAGTTGTGTAGCTTGGTCTTCTTGTGGGACTCCTCACAGTGGGAGCAGGGACTATCTGTCCCCTTTGCCTGTTTTTGGGACCTTTTTCGTCCTACTGGGTTGCCTTGTCCAGACTTAATATGAGGGGAGGTGCCTAGTCTTGCTGCAACTTCACATGCCAGGGCTGGTTGATATCCATGGGAGGCCTGACCTTCTCTGAAGAAAAAAGGAGGGGGTGGCTGGTGGGGATGGGGTGGAGGGGTGGGAGAATCTAAAGGGAGGTATAGAGGAGACTTGAGAGGAGAGGAGGGAGGAAAAACTGAGGTCAGGGTATAAAAAAAATTTAAAAAGAGAAAAAAAAATGTGTTTTACAATGCTTGCTTGCTTGCTTGCTTCGGGCAGGACCTTATCCTGTAGCCCGTATTGACCTGGAACTCATGGTACTATTTCAACTTCCCAAGCACTTAGCTTACAGGCATAGTCCACAACACATAATGAGTCTCATATTCTGCATGTTTTTTCCCCTAACTGATGGCATTACTTGGGAAGGCTATGAATCATTAGGCGGTAGGGCCCAATTGGGAGAAATCTGTTTGTGAGGGTGTCTCCTTGCCAGGGGCGTGCCTTGGAAGGTTGTACCAACTCTTATTTCCTGTTATGCTCTCCCGATTCACCAAGATTTGAGCGCCTTCTCTGGCACACACTCCCACTGCCATGATAGACTGCAACCCTCTGAAAACATGAGCCAAATCAAAAATTTTCCCCTATTAGTTGTTTCTATGAAGTGCAGCAGTCCAGGGGGCTAACACATCAAATAATGGCAATGTGCAGCTTTGGATGGATCTCGGATTTTACAAAAACTTTAAAGCACATAGTATAGACTAGATAATGTTATGGCTAATGATTGGTTTCTTGAGTAGTAATAGTGTAGTCACCTATGCGTTCTTATTCTTAGGACATCCATGCTGATGAGTTCAGGAATGCTTCCCTGTAATAGCTACAGTTTACTTTGAAATGTTTGAGCATATATGTGTACAAGTAAATAATGTATGTCTGTATGCATATGTATGTATACATAGGTATATATAGACTCATCACTCATTTACATATGTGAGTGTATGGAGACAGGATCAGGGAGATAGCTAATATGCCAAAATGCAAAGGGCGACTATGCAGATGTGTGACAATTAACAATAGCCTTGCTCCTAGAAAGGGTTAAGAAGATAACGCCACCCCATCACTTTGAGAAAGACGACCAGTATCTTCCTACTTCACATGCTGTTTCCTCAAGATCCTCTGTAACATGGAGCTGCTGCAGCATCTGGATTTTTGCATGCAGCATTACCCAGTTTCACGAGTGTGGCTCTGGGCCAGATGGCCCAAGCTGTAATGCAGTTTCTTAACTCCGTGGCTGTGTGGATTTGAACAAGTTAGTTGCTTAATCTCTTGATATCAGCATTTACATTCAGAGAAGGAGAATGAAAGTAATAAGGACAGTGTTTCTTCTGAGGAATAAAGAAGATAAGAAGCAGAAAGTCCTTGGCATGGGGCCTTGTGCAGAGTAAGCACTCAATAAATGTGTCGTTGACTAATACTGTGCTTATCATATACGCATTCAAGAGCAGGCATAACAAAACAGAAATAAATTCACCATCATACAATTTATAATCTACTGATAATGTTTTCTTGAGTGTTTATCGTCTTTTGGTTGTTAATCTCTCATATCTTACTTCTAGGAACTTGTCTTAGGATCCTTTATTTCCATCTTAGTTACTGCTTTTAATGCTCAAATCATAGGCCTTAGGTCACGCCAAGGTACATAGGTCACGACAACAGCTAAGAACAGCATCAGAGGCTACAGGCTTCCAAGAGGCCTCACTGAAGGCAAGAGCAGAGACGATACAAATACAGGGTGTCACCGGTGATTAGATTTGGTATTAGAAGCCAGCAGGCGCATGGTGCTGTTCAAGACACAGATGATGTCTAAGATGCTGGCTTGAGTCCAGACAAATAGCAATTGCAGTGGGCCCCTCCAACAGGAGACAATGCTGAGCAGAAGTTCCAGGGGCAGAACTATTCAGGATGCACTGAATGGTCTGATGATGGGTCAGAGTGTGCCACTGTCCTCAGCAGGGCCCTCCTTCATGGGATGTAAGTGATGGGGCTGCTCGGCCCTCAGCCTGGTGGGTTTCATAAGTTCATGGCATTTGCTGATACTCCCATGTGTACCTAACTTAATTTAATGTATTCATGTTTACTTTTTTAGGTTAGCTTTCAGTGTGTGCCGTGGTCTGAGACAGAGAGGCGGCAGGTACTTACTTAGACCAATAAGTGATGGTGTCTCTCAACATTTCACTCAAAAGGGAGCAATTTTATAACATGGATCATCCAGGGCAAGGCCCAGCGGATAGCTACTGTTTTAAACAATATGAAGTAGTGTACAGCCTCGTCTCCAGCGGCATGTCTAGTGCACAAACACTATGTACTTGCTAGTAACTGGTGAGAGTAGTTAGCACCATGAGAAACATCCATAGCAAAGTGAATAATATGTGGGCAATTTGGAAAGTTAGCTGCAAAAATGGACACAGACGTGGTCTGAAATGTAGAGGGACAGAGTAAACGCGTCAAGTATTTATTCTGCTGGCTTTGCTGCCCCCACTTCATCTTTACTGGAGATGAAAAAGAACCTCTCTGCATGTCCTGAGAAAGCTGGCAGAACTTTGGCTGAAGAGGGCTGGAGTGTTGCTGCGTGCAGAGGTTAGAGGTCACTTAGCAAGACTCTGCACAAATGTCCATAACCTGGAGGAAAGAGAATGGAGACTGCAAACTGTGAAGGGCCGGTGGTCCCAGGGACTGGGAAGGAACAAGGGGCGGAGGGTTTGGAAGAGGATCTGAAGCACCTGAGAGAAGAGGCTTGTGATGGGGTGACATGTACTGGCTTTGGCATTAATGGAAGTGTGTGACCTGTCATATCTCTGTTTCTCTTCTGGGTTTTCCCCTTGACATTACAACTGTGTTCTGGTATCCTCTACCTTATAACACCTCTTTCCTCAACTCAGTATTTCTCCTTATCTGCCTTGCTGGTACTCGAGTTGTTGGGATCAGAAACTGGGCCTAGGCAGCTCTCAGAGGCTAAGCTCAGCCAACCACTTGTGCTTTACAGGCCAATTAAACAGATAAGTAGCAATGAAAAGAACACACATGCACACACACACACACACACACACACACACACACACACGCACGCATGCACACACGCACGCGTACACACACACACACACGCACACGCACACACACTCACACACACACACGCACGCACACACATGCGCGCGCACACACACACGCACACACTCACACACACATGCACGCACGCACACGCACGCACACACACGCACGCACACGCACACGCACACACACACGCTCACACACACACATGCACACACACACATGCACACGCACACACACATACACACGCACACATGCACACGCACACACTCACACACGCACACACACACGCGCGCGCGTGCACACACACACACACACACACACACACACACACACACACACACACCCACAAAGGAGATTTGTTCAATGTAGCCACATTAGGAAGAGGGACAAATAAAGAGGCACCAGAGAGTAAAATTAGGCCATTAAAATATACATATAAAATATAAATATAAAAATATAAAATATAAATATAACACAAAATTGCATCAGTCAACATGTGTGACATTGTGCCGTGATTTTATACTCTGAGTTTTAAGTTCTTTGAGATAACTTTAGACACATGGGAAGCTGCAGTCATAGAAAGTTCCTGTGTACTCTTCCCCAAGCTTACCCATAATTCACAAAGGTTTATTCTGATCTCACCAGTATTGCATGCTGTGTGCTTGCCTCTCTCTCTTTCTCTCTCTCTCTCTCTCTGTGTGTGTGTGTAATTTCATCACATGTACATTGGGGGTTATGTAACTCTTTTCATATTAAGGCAACAAGAACCCTTCCATCCTGATAAAGAAACTTTCTTGATGTCTCCTTTCATCCCAACCTTCAGCAGGAGAGGGGAGGTGAAGGAGATGGGGGGGGGTGTCAGATATAGGGAGAGAAGGAGAGAGAGGTGGGTAAGGGCATCTCTAGGACAGGTGAGAGACCTAGGACAGGGGTGGGAGAGATCCCAGGGTGTTTCTAGGGGGTGACTCTAGCTGTGACTCCTAGCAGTGGGGGATATGAATCCTGAATGGCCACTTCCTGAAGCCAGTGGAGGAATAAAGACAGCAACCCACCCACAAAGCCTTCAACCCAAAATGTGTCTTGCCTACAAGATCTGCAGGGACCAAGACAGAGCAGAGATGGAGGGAATGGCCAACCAAGGACTGCCCCATATTGAGACCCATCCCATGGGCAAGAACCAATCTCTGGCATATTAAATGTTATACTTGCAGACAGGAGTCTAGGATAACTATCCTTTGAGAGGCTCCACCCAGTATCCAATAGAGACTCCATCCAGTATCCAATAGAGACAGATACAGAGGCCCATAGCCAAACATTAGATGGAGCTCAGGGAGTCTATGAAAGAATTGGGGGAAGGATTGAGGGACTCAAAGGGTATAGGGAATCCACAGGAAGGCCAACAGAATCAATTAACCTTGACCTTTGGGGTCCACCAGATACTGAACCATCAACCAAAGAGCGACCAATGGGCTGGACCTAGCCCCCCCCCCATACACATATGTAGCATATGTGCAGCTTGGTCTTCATGCAGGTCCCCCAACAACTGGAGCCGGGGCTATCCCTGACTCTGTTATCTGTTTGTAGATCCTCTTTTCCTATCCTTGTCTGTCCTCAGTGGGAGAGAAGGCACCTAGTCTTACAGTGACTTGATGTGCTGGGGAAGAGGGTCATTGGGATTTGGGTGGGGGCAGGAGGTGATGCCCAAGGGGAATTCCTCCTTTTCAGAGGAGAAGGAGAGGGGGAATGTGGGGAGAATCTGTGTGAGGGAGTACTGGGAGGAGAAGGGGATATTGGCATATAAAGTGGATAAATACAGTTTTTTAAAAGTTACATATATTTTTTGTGGCTTCCACATAAAATGAAAAAGTTCCTAGGATTCATTGGCCCAAAGCTTCTCTTTTATATTTTTCTCTCTCTACAGAATTCTGTGATTACTCAGGTAGACACAGGTAGTTTACAGGATTCACAGAAAATGAACTTACTACCTACACACCCCTCCCACACCTGAATTGCTCCTGGCTATTCAATTCCATAGACTGCTAACATATTGCTTCATTAAAACAAGAAGCTAAGGAACTTCACACAAGATATTTTAGAACCTGTAAAAGTCTCACCCAACACTCTCTTGAGAGTTCCCCTTTCTCAAGCTAGAGGAATGGAAGAAAGCCTCCTGTTATCCAGGAAGGAGCATGCCAGATGGAGACAGCACTTTGTTTGAATAGCAGTGATCTTATTACTTACAACCCTCACCTCCTGGCCCAGCTTAATACCATAATTACTCTCTTAAATTTCTCTTTATTTAACATAATCTATTCTGTCTTCTTTTGTTACCATTATTTAACTAACCAAATAGACCAAATGTAATACCAAAGGCTCAAGGGGGCATGAGTCCAATGTGTGGAAACCTGCTTTTAATTTAGGATTATGGGGCCAGTTTCTTAGAAATTGCCACATTTTTTTTAAAAAAAATTGATTTTCCTTCTTTATGTCAAGAGATGGCCGATCTAATTAGAATCAGCTTAATCTAATAATGAGTCATTTTAAAGCTGTCTTCATTTTGCTCCTAAATCCTAACTTAGTCATCAGATCCAGACATGTATTCTGGTGAGCTGAGAGCAATATTAAGTCACTGACTTCCTTAAGGACCTTCTCAACTCTCATAGATATGTGCTAGAAGGCATAAAGGTTTGGAAAGATGAAACAAGATTGCATTGGCGGCCGAACAGATGACAAAGAGTTTATTTCCCCTATACAGAAGAAGGGAGTGAAAAACTGTTGGGAAACTAAGTCACTTCACAAATGTGAACTCCTGGAAGGTCAAGGGGCTTGCCCAACCTTTGCATATGGGCTCTTCATGGAAGCTGGGTACATGTAAACTTCACTATTGAAAAGGAGAATCTGGGAAGTGAGACAGGGCCAGTGGGGAGACTCCTGTCTCTTGCCTCGATCACATACAGCAGCTCCTCAGAACACATCTATGAATGGAACACATCTAGGAATAGAAAGTTGATGCTAAAGCTGAATGGATGCCCTCGCTGACTTGATGGAGCTACTTCTTATGGAATCATCGGGCCACATGAAGAAATGCGTTCCTGGCTTCCTGAATGCCAAGCCAAGTGGCTGAGCAGGAACCAGACCTGCTTACTCCAAGTGGACCGTGGAAAAACAAGAAAACAGACATTTCATGTTAGATAATTGTGCCCATTAAGAGGCAAAGCATGCCTGCGATCCCAGTGCTTTGGATGCTGAGGTAGGAGGGTCATATGTCCTAAACCAGCCAGGATGATGAAATAAGACCTACACACAGACCCAAAGGAAAAAAAGTTTAGGAACATATTCGTGCTTGATTGTAATAAACACAATTAAGAGGCTAAATTCCTACTCTGCCCCTTTAGTAGTAAGGAGCAGAGGTAGTATATAGAGGATGAAAGAATCCACAGGCTTTAGGACTGTGTAATAATTGGTTTATGCCCTGACCCTGGACCAAATGCAAGGGATGTTGGCTTTCTCTGAGGAGTTCTTGCAGCCTCACTGCAGACAGAAAACTGTGTTCTCATTCTTTGTTTATTCAGCAGGAAGCATATTCTTCACAGTTTTAATATCATGGGTGGGGGGATGGAGGTCAATGTGTAACTCCAAGCACTAATAACACACTTCTCAAAAGATGTAGACTTTCCACCTCATGATCAGAGCAACAGGAAGCAAGGCATAGGGCTCTCATAGGAATCAGCAAATGGTCATCTCTATCCCTGGTCTGCACCCCCCAGTTCCCCATGCCCAACTCCCCACCCCACCCCCAGCTCTGAGACACAACACCTAGGTGTGCACTGAATGACATTCTTGTTAGGGGCTGGAAGCACATCGTGACAGTGAATGCGTTTCTGAGTCTTCTAGATGTAGAGAGAGTCTGACCACCACAGCCACCGAGTCATAAAACCCAAGAGCCATGGCAGAAACCTGTCTTTCCTTCATTACCAGCAGGCATTTGCATGGAAACTAGATTTGAATGGTAGCCATTCTCTTCGAGCTTTCAAATGATTTTAGAGAGATGAAAGTTAACTCCATGTGGAATGGATAGATGCCTACCACATAGTTACATGGATTTGTGTGCACAGACATGTATACCAGCAAAAGAGACAAGTTATGCCAGCCTCAGAGGAGGTTAAACTGGATCTGGGTGAAACACAATCAGCCCTAAACCCAGGACATCAAAACACGCTTAATGGTTTTCTGCAGTGCCTCAGGGTGCTCCAGAGTGGCATGCCCAATTGGCAGCTCAGGGAGAGATTTGAAGCAGTGAAAAAAAAAGAAATGAATCTGTCTCTTTCTCCTTTTCTTTTTTGAACTCCTTAATATAATTTCACTGCATTGTTCTTTTGAAATCTGCCATTAGGGTGGAGATTCCTCAGGACTGGGAGACACTGGAGTGTCATGAAGGAGACAAGGCATGTCCTCTAATGCCACTCTCTCCGGGAGGGTGAATGATGGGAGTTCTAGCCTATCCTTTACCCATTAATTCCAGCATCCTAAATCCAGCATGTTTTAACTCTGTCTGACCAGCATGAAGAATACAAACCAAGAGGCCCTGTGATCCACTCCTTACACGTTAGCCCACTGTGATGAGCTCCTTTGGGGAAGAGGCTCTGCACTGCTCTCTTCCCATCTTTTTCCTGACACACGAGGGAGGGGGGAGGGAGGTATTCTCTAGGATTCTGAATGCTTTTGCTCCTCAGCGCTTTCTGTGCTCCAGCCTCAGCAGGAAGCAGACACTCCCCACTGTGACACTTGACACCATCCAAAGGATCACAGTCCCTGAGCTATATTGTAGACCACACAGCATGGGCAGCCCACGGGCACATCTCTGCCCAGCTCTGCAGGACTTCAGGTCTCTTGGGCTACAGTTCTCTTCCATGGGCCTGGAAAAGCACAGCTGTGGGTGAGGTTCTGGGGTGTCTGAGGTCACCATCTCTCCCCTCGCCCTAGCTAGATCTCTCACTCTATGGGGAAAACTGAGGTCAGTGAGTGTGAGAGCCCTTGGCTTCTGGCTCCCTGATGACAAACTCACTCACATCTACTCTTGGTCTACTTCCAGTTAAGAAATATTTAACTGGTTTGCTTTTCCTGTTCAAATCTGAGCAGCTTTCCCAGACCCTGCAGCCCAGTCCTCCCTGGCCCTATGGGTGTCAGGGTCAAAGGAAACTCCAGTTACCCAAACTCCAAAAGACAGTTTACAGATCCAAAGTGAGCTCAATCTGGACTATAAGAGGATTTCTGGTATTAGATAAAGGGCCACGTTCCTATGGAACTTGTGAAGCCAGTTCCCATCTACCAAAAGAATCCGGTTTCCTCTGTTTCTCTTTGGATCACTTTTCTCCCCATTTCCCTGTCTGAACGAATTCTCTGGGGTTCACTCTTCACTTCTATTTCTTCTCCTTGATGAACTTTGTCACTCTGACCCCTCACCTCTCAAGCTTCAGACTCATATATGCAATTTCCCTGTGATCTCTTTCTTTTGGTATTGATTAGCAGGCTAGGTTTGAATGTTAACTCTTTATCAGTGGTTCTCAACCTGTGGGTCACAAAACCTTTGGGGGGTTCAGAAAGACCCTTTCACGAGGATCACATATAAGATATTATGGATATTAGATATTTATTTACATTATTATTCATCACAGTAGCAAAATTCTGGTTATGAAGTAGCAATGAAAATAATTTTATGGTTGGGATCCCTACAATGTGAGGATTGTATTAAAGGTTTGCAGCATTAGGAAGGTTAAGAACGAATGCTCTATATGGTCTGTCTCAAGTGCTGGCACCAATGTCTCTGGTTGTATTACCTGTTGCAGGGGAACTTTTCAATTCACTGAAGCTAGAGAGTGCAGCTACAATGGCAGCCAGCCACCAAGAAACTCTCTTGAGGTCTGATTGCCTAGCTAAAGTGTTCCCAGGAGCATTTTTGGAAAGCCCTTCAAGTGCTCTTCTTGAAAAAGGGCCCTAGATTGGTCTGTTTGATTCTTATCTATGACTACTACCCCAGGAGATGGCTAAGACTGAGTTTGCCATCCCTTGTCTGTCCCTGCTCAATAAAGTTTGGACTTAGTCTGCATATGCCATAGAAAGATTCAGCTTGAATGCTGAAAGATTGCTAAGAATGTTAGCATCTGCATGGTGAATGCCTGGCTTGTCAGCTCAAGTCCAGTTGCAATTATAACACACTTATTTGCATGTGTGTCTGCCTTCAAACTGAGGAGACATGGTCTCCAAGAGCGCCACACGGTGTTGAATGCACAGTAAGAATTGAAGCAATACCTGTTAAGGTGGGTGTGACGACACTTCACTGAATTTGCTCCTGACCTCTACAATGTGCTCCTAGTTAGCTAAAGAAGAGGGAACAATTATGGCAAGAAGGGCCTGGGGAGGTCACAAAGGGCAGGGGAGTCTAGCACCAAGTGACCCCACTGTAAAAATCAGGTTCCACCAGGGTCCTCCTGCACAGCCTTGTCTATGCCAAGGGAGTGTGAAGGACAGGGACTTTGGAAACATTGATGTGCCCTACGGCTCACTTACTATCTCCAGATAAAGTCAGAATCTACAGAGGAACCTCCTGTCTCAAGAGGGCAGACTGGCATTCTGCCAGCTTGTTGTCATGAGGCAGGTTGCTAGCAGAGAGGTGTTAGCATGTGAGGGTCGTGGCATGCTCAGGAAGTGTCTGCATTCAAGGATACTGCTGTCACATCCAGCAATCTGGAGAACATTTTATCAGAGGGGACACGTGCTTCCACCTTCCTCATGCCACTTCCAGGGAACACAAAAGCATCCACTCTTTCTGAATATACTCAGGCTTTAAAAGAGCACACTCAGTCTAGCTGCTTTGTCTATAAAAGAAGATCCCAAACCCTGCATCTACAAACAGTTTTTATTCCTATTCAAAGCTAGAGACTTCGCTAGGACAAGGAAATGGGGCACCATCTTTTCATACTTTTCTGGAATCCATGAGTTGAGAAGTTAAAACTCCAATCCCAGGTGCTCTTTGACTATCATCAAACTTTATCATCAAAGTTCCCCATTTTAGGGGCTGGAGAGATAGCCAGGCAGTGAGAGGCTGTGCTGAACAAGTCTGATTATCCTAGCTCAATCCCCATAACCCATCTAGATTTGTGGGGAACATCTGTAATCCTGGCTTTCCTCCAGCAAGATGGGAAGGAGATGGAATGACTCTCCAAACGAGTGTCATGGCACATGCACAGACACATGTACACACATACACAGACACACAGACACATACAGACACATGTGAGTGCACAAATACAGACACAGAGATATGCACGCGCACACACACAGACTCAGACACATGCGCACACAGACATGTGCACACACACACACACACACACACACACACGTACACACAGAGAGAATTTATTTTTTTAAATCTCTGTGTTTGTAGGCTAAGAATAGCATCTTGAGCCCAGCTCATTTTAAGACTCCACCTTTTGTCATCAGACCCCTCATTTATTGACTAAATTCTCTTCTTTCTAAAATATGGATTTTTTTACTATTATTAAGCATCTTAAAAGAATTTCCCAGTATTATCCAACATGCCAACTGTTTACGGTAGCTGGAAATCATGTTATGAAAAACTAACTAGGTTGTTAAAGATCATCCAGTATCTGCCAGAAGTGTCCTTTCAAGTGACATTGCTCATGTATTCGTGAATGGAGTTCTGATCTTTAGAGCACCGAATTTCTATGCAAGTGAAAGTTCAGCGAAGCAAAAGAGAAACCCTCCCTTCCCCTTTGCCTCATTGTTTATATCTGCATGGTGTTTTCCAGTGTCTTACTACCAATGCTGAGGACCTGTGTATCTTCACCGTGGTATAATTATTTTTTTTCTTGAATCCAGCAATTTGTGCTGTGCTTCTGAGTTATATACAAGAAGGATGATTCAGATGAGAAACTAGGGGCCTGAGGAAAAGCAGCTTTTACATGCTCCTTGGACCCCCGGCTGGTGAGAGTAGAAATTTCTAGGGCATAATTTGACAATGAGTGTCAGCATGTTGCCCTATGATCTGAGAAAAATCACAGGAATGTATTTTGAATGGTATTCATCAATCATAGCAATATTTAAATAAAGGTCTGGAAACAACCTGGAGAAAGCATCAGTCAGAAAAAGAACAAAGGAATGCTGGGAATTCGTGAAAAGTAATGTGCTGTTAAATTGGCGTTCCCATAGTAACAAAAAAAGCACAAAAGAGAATATGCCAAAAATCACCTTGTTAGTTGTACAGCTGTATTTTAAAAACTCAATTTCCATTCTTAATTCCTAAGTATGTTTAGTGGATGCATGCACATGAGAGCAGAGGCAGAGGCCAGAGGCATCAGAGTCCCTGGAGATGGAGTTACAAATAGTTGTGAGCTGCCCACATGGGTGCTGGGAAACAACCCTAGGTCCTCTGTGAGACAGCACTCTCTCTTACCTGCTGAGTCATCTCTCCAGGACCAGTGTGTGTACATTTAAAAAATATGAAAGGAAAGTTCAATAGGGTCTCAGCAGAAAGCTAGGTACTTTAGAAACACATCTTTCCATGCTGTTTAGATGTGTTCATGAGTGCATATATGTCCTGACATGGAGAACAGAAGCACTAAACTTAGATGGCAGAAAAATATTTAGATTACTTATGTGATATATATATAAAATATTCTTTGTCTACATGCATTCCTGTGTGCCAGAAGAGGGAATTGTGCCCCATTATATATAGTTGTGAGCCACCATCTGACTGCTGGGAACTGAACTCAGGACCTCTGGAAAGGCAGCCCATGCTCTTAACCGCTGAGCCGTCTCTCCAGTTCCTGTGATGGGGCACACATCCTTGGCATCCCCTAAGGAAACAAGATAGGCAACCTGTGCCTGGAAACTACCCACTCGGAATTCTGTTCAGTCATCTTTGCTCTGCCAAGCAGCTGAGATGCACATTCCGGCACCGTGAGGTAGGAAGATGTCAGTCACGGGTTTTGAAAGAGACTTATGGATGTCGTTGGCTACACAGCAGAGAAGATGCAAAGGGCCTAGGTTCTAGAAATGACAGTGTCCACTTTGGAGGTCATAAGATGCCCCATGGAAGAATCAACTGAAAAACTTAACTGAGTTAAGCCCTGAAGAAGCCCTTGAAATTCACCATCGAGGGAGACTGCAGCTTCCCGTTCATTCTGGTCTCATCAACCACTAAGGATGCTGGGTCTCCCAACACGAACATGCTCCTTGCAGCAAAAATACAGGGCTTCCTGGGGCAGCTATTCCAGGCATGTTTGGCAGTACTTTCAAAGAACTACAACACTTGACAGAAACTAAGTTTTCCAGTGATGTTGATAATAAAGAAAGTGTATTACTAATTCTTGCCTAGTTTGGGGTCTTCAAAATAATTCTTAGCACATGGGACCAGTTTGTTTTTATAGTAAATAAATATTTTCGGGTATTTCTCCTCAACTCCACAACAAGCTTTTCTTTCTTATTTTTTAGGGAGGTAGGAGAGGTTAGCAGAGTTCTTTTTTTTTTAAGATTTTAATTATAATTATTAAAGATTATTAAGTACACTGTAGCTGTCTTGTCTTCAGACACTCCAGAAGAGGGCATCAGATCTCATTATGGATGGTTGTGAACCACCATGTGGTTGCTGGGATTTGAACTCAAGACCTTTGGAAGAACAGTCAGTGCTCTTACCCGCTGAGCGATCTCTCCAGAGTTCTTTTTAACAACAGTAGCCTGACACAATTCCTTCAGATTTCCCAGCCAGCAGGAAGAAATCACCAGCTAAACCTGGACACAGCCCACATCACAACAGCAGGCACTTGCTGGTCACATCTCTCCCTGCAGCTTTGTAACTCATCACTGATGTCCTCTGAATCCTTAGCTGTTGGCAAGAATGGAAGAAGGACTCGTAGCTATGCAATAAGGAGTGGGACCGGGGAACACCAGCTTAGCAGGTAACCGAGGGGTCAGTCACACCCGGGCAGAGCACAGGCAGGAGAGAGGAAGCTCACGTGGATGCAGGATGAGGGTAACATGTGCTGAACTTCCACATGTCTGAGCGGTGTGTGTGTGTGTGCGTGTGTTTGCATGTACAGCCCCCTTGAGTGTGCCTGCTGTCCTGTGCCCATCAATGAGATGAGGAGAGAGCAGAGGCCTCAGGACTCACTCCGCTACAAATGACAGAGTCGGGACACAGCACGAATCTCATCTCTGTCCCTGAGGTTTTGACCAACAGCTGAAGTCAGGGTCCCTGCTCACTCTGGTGAGAGGGAGCTGAGTCTGGAGGAATAAACAGTTTGCTGAGTCGGATTTCTAATCAGCAGTGGAGTGTGCGGGCAGGCCAGTGACAGCCGGGTGACCTTCGCTCCAGGTGCCCTGCAGTGTGTGTGCCCAGCAGTCCGGCAGTGCAGGCGATGCCCAGCTAAGTCTCCAGTGCTGCAGCATTTCCTCCCACCTGGAGTCTTCATTATTTAAGGTCTAGCCTTAAACGTAAACTATGGCCAAGAAAATAAAATGCTAAAATGGTCTATGCGGCCAATAAGCCACAGTAACCAAGTCAATTTTAGAACCTGCTTTAGCAATCTTAGACGGCATGTTGTCACTTCTGTGGCATTTCCTTCATTTTGGTTTGCTTTGTAAAATGTACCTTTATGCCTCTGACTTCACCAGCTTCCATGGCAACAACGAGGGAACAAATTACCAGGCCAGGAGTCAGGAAAAGGTCCGGCGCTGCAAATAACCCTACGTAGAAGGTTTGTATTTATTTATTTATTTTAGGTTGTCTGCTTTTGCCGAAGGGACTGTCCTTGTTTCTCCTATGCTCCATGGAAGTAAACTCTTGGGCATCAGTTGTACCTGGAGAGTATCACCCATACCGTGTTGTATTGCTGTCCCAGGACAACATGACAACATCTGTCAGTCTAAGTGTCCAAGACTTCCCAGTATTCACTAGCAATGTCTTATATGTGTTCATATGTCAATGTATTAGTTTTTTGTGTGTGTGTGTGTGTGTGTGTGCGTGTGTGTGTTCTCATGATAAAATACAAGACTGAAGTAGCTTATGGGGAGGGGCTTCCCAGGTTTGTGGTTTGAAGGGAGGTGGCCCACCACGGCAGACAGGAGCTCTGTAGTGTAGGTGGGAGTTTGAGCAGCTTCCTAATACTCAGGGTATGGGGATGAAAGGTCTCAGGTTCAAAGTGGGTCAGGATCCCAAGCCTCAAGTCCAACCCCCGGTGGCCTCCATCTGCCAGCTAGACCCCCCTGTCCCAAATGCACCCCAAACAAAGAGGTCAGAGGAGGCCAGAGCTCAAACCCAGTGGACTGCGTGGACCTTTCCCAGTCACGTTACGTTCTGATGCTCCGCTTGGCCCCCTCCTCTGCTCCACTCAGTGTTCAGCTCCTGAGTCCCAAGGGAAGCCTCTCTGCCAGCTCTTCAAAGACTCCTCCAACAGAGCAAGGGTGCCGAGCCTGGGCTGCTGTCTCCCCTCTGGGGACTTGGAGGAAACCAGACCAGACAGTTGCTTTCTTAAGTTCTGCTACATTGTGTCCCCAGGCTCCCGCAGCGCTATGCTTACTTATCTCCAAAAGCTCTCAAGGGCAGAAGGTGGCTCATCCATCTCCAGTTGGAAAGCCGCAGCTTTGTTCTGACTGAGTTGCCAGGAGAGGGTTACAGAGTTAACCCGGGGCTGCGAGAAGTCCAAGAGATGAACTTGCAGCCTGTGATCTGGGGTGGAGGCGTGAAATGAGGAGCCAGAGGGGCTCTACTGGATGGTCCAGAACCACGAGACTGTCTGTTGACTCATCCACATGTTCACCTTCCAGGAAAGTGCTTGGCAGGGGTGGGATTTAGATTCATAGAGAAGCTTAGAACTGGAACTGAAGAGGGTACTCTCTTGACCCATATAGTTTTACATGCCAAGTCTTATCATAGCCATACTGAAAAGATGTGTTAAGAGAACATAGCGCATTGCCAGAATCATGAGAGATACATGGTCCAGAGCAGACACAAAGCGCTCTCTGCTGCTTGGTGTAATAGAAGTGCTATGGACAGCAGCGAAAACAACTGGCATTGATTTTGAGCCTACCAGGGACAATGCCAAGTGAGTTAGCTTGTCCTTCTTATTCATCCTCAAAGGGGTCCTAAGACATAGACCCTCCAACATGATTGGGATGCTAACCTCTGGTTGCTGCTAGGTCCACATGAGGTCACATGGTGGCTGGAGCTGTCACATAAAGAAGTCACTGCCCTGATGACTGTCCCTACAGTAGCAAAATTAGCTAACCCCTCTGAAGGTTTGGCAGGCTAACCCACACATCCTAGCTCTGAGGTCCTTCAAAATCTGCAGGGACTCTCTGGGCCTGTCTAACCACCTTAATCAACAAGGGGCCGAGTTTCTGCAGCTCTGGACCCTTTCCAACAGATCCCATGTGCTGGGCCTCCAAGAAGAATTCCTGAGACTCCTCTCAGTCCCTGGGGCATCTGGCTCTGGAGATAAGCGACCCTGGACATAGCAGGAGCCAGCGCCTGGGGTGCAGACTGGGAATCTTTACCTCTGGCGCTATCTCTCATGTCCAAAATATCCAGAGACACATTTAGGAAACTCATAAACAAAAACACCTTCTTGAGATAAGGAATTCTGCAGAAGGAAGCTAAAAATAAAGTGCCCTCATAAACTGTGTACTGCTAGGTGCCATCACAATGGGCTCCAGTCTTGTCCAAAGAGGGCCGTAGTGTAATCTGCTTTTGGCTTCTGCCTTCCTTCGCTCCCCTGGTCAGCAGTAGACACCAGTCACAGGAAGGAGCTGCAAGGGTAGCATATGCAGCAAACATCAAATATTCACTGTCAAGGAATGTAAAATGTATCATAAGTATAATGCCACGATGCAAAACTAATATCTTCTCACAAGTCATTGGGATACAAGGGGTGGGGTTGCTCCAAGTCACACTTGATGACCTGAGTTCAATTCCTGGAACCTGCATGGTGGCGGGAGAAAGCTGACACTTGCAGGTTGTCCTTAGCTCTCCACATGTTTTCTGATGTGTGCAAACACACACACACACACACACACACACACACACGGTTTTTTAAAATTCATTTAATATGCATGGGTGCTTTGCCTCCCTTTATGTCTGTGTATCACATGCATGCATGGTGATCATAGAGGCCAGAAAAGGCTGTCAGGTCTCCTGGAACTGGAGTCACAGACCATTGTAAGCTGTTATGTGGATGCTGGGAATCAAACCCTGGCCCTCTGGAAGAGCAGCTAGTGCTCTTAACAATGAGCCATTTCTCCAGATTCACAGATGTAATTTTTAAGTGCTTAGGATGAGATAGTGAAGGACAGAGCCAAATTTAAACATGAAATTTGTGTTTCATATACAGTTAATCTTCCTTTGTAACCTCAAGGCAATTTTATACAAAATATTAAGCTTTGTGCATAAAAACAGAGTTTTGTGGTATGATATTTTCCACTGGTTGCATAATGCCTGTACCCCAACAATTTCAGATTTCCGGTTTTGTATTAAGGATACTTAACCTCTATCAATTGCATAGTGAGAGTGTAATATTTTGGTCACGCTAAGTTAGATAAAATATATTAAGAATTTCAAAACACAATCATGGACTGTGTTTGAGCAGACTGCCTTCATGTAAAATGCCAGAATCCTAGGCTAAATAAGAAAGGAATCCATAAAAGGGATATAGGATTGAGATGTAGGAATTCCGGGTCCTGTGATTGTATCTAATCTGTTTTTTTTCTTCCAAATTCATCATAAAGGACATTGCTTATTGCAATTAAACTCAAAGGGTTAAACTAAGAAGAAATTAAAACTCAAAACAAAGAAAGGAGAAAGAGCAAGGAGAAGAAGAAAGGGCGTGTACAAATTTAGCAGTGGAGAAACAGATCAAAGGCAGATGGCCTTGGTCACTGGTGCGCTGGGTAAATTCTATTCACCACTCCAGAAAAGCTGCTGGCTGCCCACAAATGCCTGGGGAAGGAAGGCACTTTATGTGTCTTTTTTCCATTGGGTCTCCCAGCCTCAGTGAAAACTAACACTCTCTCTCTCTCTCTCTCTCTCTCTCTCTCTCTCTCTCTCTCTCTCTCTAAGGCCCCCCTTGCTATATTTCAATACCAGTCAGTTCCCATCAGAGCGGCATGTAAAGGCATCAATCCTGCAGACCTGAAGTGAGGTTTTGTCCCTGTGAGTCTTTCTAACTACCACAGGGCTCCCTGGGAAGCTTTGGGTCTGTGGGTCCTTGGGCTCTGAGTGCTTCTATCTCATCACCTCCCCAGAGATGGTTTTAATTAATGTACTTTTGAAAGAACCCTGTGGAGGATAGAACTCCAAGAGGGCCAGGTCTCCACACCAGAGAGCTCAGGAGGCTAGCTTTGTGAGACAGGAGGGTTCCACCTGCCATGGGGTTCTGTACCAGGCACTTTGCAGACACTGGATCCCCAGGAAGGGCCCACAGAGCCTTCCCTAAAACCAGTTTTCACCAGAGGAAAGCACTTATGTAGTTCACTGAGATCATAGGCACATCAAGTGTCAGGTTTTGTTACAAATTGAGCCTAGGACCTGCAAGCAGAGGCCTCTACAGCTGTGGAGTCTCACAGCCGTTGTACTGAGGAGGAAAGGAGGTGGTACGCAGTCCTTTCTGCTTTCTGTCTTCCCACATCAATACCGTGTCAGTTCACATCTGTAGGAGGCTGATCAGACCGTTCATAGACCACATGATAAGTGTTCACTTAATAAACCATCCTGTGAGTCTCTTCATGTGCCATGTCCGAGCCATTCTTTGACTTGCTGTCTCCCCGGGCTTGCTTTTCCAGTTCTTTCATGCAAAGTGTCTGAAATGGAGACTCATCACAAATGATTCACTCCGGCCCTGAGAGTATAAGGGAGTTTGAAAAACTTATGACGCGAAACTTTTTGTGGTTTCCTGGGAACACACATATGGACCCCTTGGCAATTACTTTCAGAGAATACCTTCCCTTTGGGTAACCCTCGAGTGATATTTTTAAAACCTCTTTTGAAATAAAACCTTTTTCCTTTTTGATAGTGTATTTGTAGATAAAATGATCAAGGGAGGTTTGAGAGCCTTACCAGTCAGAGAGAGCAAGGAAATAAAATCTCTTCATTTTCCCAGCTCATGAGCAAACCGGTGGGAATCTCAAGAGATAACTTGAACGTGTTTTGAGAAATTGAAGCATTTTAAAACAAATACAACTACTGCAAAGTGAAGGAGGCTTTGACTCCGTGGAAGATTCTGAAAAGATCTTACTTCCTTATGTTCACAACGGTCACCGTAGACTAAACCCCAGTTCCTGATTGCATGTTAAAGAATACAAGGTAAAAATAAATTAAAATAGCTAACCCAAAATGCTAAATTGAACTCTGTGGCTTGGCACGAAATGTAGGACTTATGCTTAAAACGTTATTTTTAAGAGAAAAGCAACCCAGGGAGAGGGAGAAACTACTGAAAACAGAAGTTTTTCTGCCAACTTTAGCTCCTGACCCTCTAGAAGCCTGGCAAACGAATGTTCCACAAACTCCAAGAGCCAAGTAGCAGCTCAGGGAGGCCTGAGAGTCGGCACATGCGCAAATACCTGGCTGGAGTAGTCCTCATGTGGGTTAGTTTCTGAACCCCACATGCAGGCAAAAAGGCCCCGTAGTCTCTCTGCGCTGGAAGCGGCAGACACAATCCCCACACCAGTAAAGCCTCCAGAGAAGCTGAGGGCTACGCATGCTCAGTGCTACTCCCTCACATAGTCTAAGCCAACTGCTTCCCCTGCATCCATTAGGAAGACATGAAGCCTGGCTGAATATCTCTCCTACCATCTGGGTACAAATAATGGGGCAGTTACACTGATACTCAGGAAAGAGTGGAGCCTGGTAGTCCTGCTCACTCACCTTATAACCACCCCCATCCCCCCCCACTCCCCCACCCCAACACACACACTCCCCCCACCCCACCCCGTACTGTCCGTGCATGGTGTGGAGCTGGCCGACTGCTACACCAAGCTTTCTTTCCTTACAAGTGAGTTTCCTGAACATGTGTAGCTTCGGAATACGAAAATACTGCTGAAAAAAAATTGTTCAGACAACCCAAGGATGTCTGACTACTAACTCTGGATTAGTTAGCTCTTGTGAACACGCTCTGGAATTCCTCAACTACAGCGAAGAAGGGCCTGGGACCCAGAGAAAAGAGCTTCCATATTTTCTGAGATGAAAGATATGCCATGGGTATTGGGTTGGCTTCTATGGCAAACCATCTTGATGTAGTTAGAAATGGAGTTAATATTCAGAGAGAGATAGAGAAACAGTGAATGCAGAGGAAGAGAAAAGAAGGAGGAAGTGTGTGTGGGGGGGAAGCTATCAAGACAATGGGAAACACTAGATAATCCAACGGGAAGAAAGACAGCCCAACGGGCCCTAACCATGAACAGAGTATGCTAGCCATGTCCTCTTACTCTGGTCCGGACATGTTACAGGTAAGACTTCTCCAGTGCTTACTGTCATTGCAAAGTCAGAATTGACCTGAAACTCTGGAGGCAAAGGCACACGACCTCACCCCACTGCCTAAAAGCAGGGAATGGTCCTTAACCCTGGCTTTTGAGATCACTAAAAATAGTGTTTGCAGCTGGGGCCTGGAGGGGCATTAGGGGGCATCTGGGGTATTTTGGGGGTATCTCAGCTAGAGTGAGGAGGCCACTGGCATCCAGTGGGTAAAGTCAGGGACCCCAGTCAAGTCATGATAATCAGGTAGGTACCAGCTGCCAGTCACACCTGAATGCAAATTAGCACTTAAATTGGTTTAGACCAGGAAAGAGTAGATGAAAGGTAGTGCTATGTTCCTGATGTTTCCTTCTTTCTTCACTGCCCCTAGAAGCAATGCTTTCAGAGCATTCAAAATCCGAAGGCTTCCTAGTAAATCTGTTTGCAAGTCTAAGTCTTGTGTGATCATTCAGCCTCCCCAATCATTAACTCTCGAACACAGGGCAGGATGATATCTGTCATGTAAACTCTCCCTGGGGATTTACAAGCACACAGTACAGTCAAGAGGATGCAGCCAGGACAATGGTTCCCTTCAGGCATTATCCTGAAGACAGTGGTGGGAAAGAGGACACGTTCAGCAAGACAGGACCACAGGAGCCTGTCAAGAACAGGGTGAAAGGCACCATGCCTAATGGGAGTGTTAGGGAAGGCCAGGAGCCTACCCCTCACAGAGAGACTGGGGTGAACTGGTGACCCTGCAAGGGCAAGCTTAAATAACAAAAACCTCAGGACAGAGGTTGTAGATAAGCCCCACATTACTTTCAGGCCTAAAATTATGACCCCTGCAAGCTTGCTGTGTGGTTAGATGTAAACACAGCCCACCTTCACAGAGAGTCTCCGCCATCACCACAGCTCTCTCAAAACAAAGAATGTCACCTCCCAGGCCTGTCCCCTCAAGTCTTCATGCTGTCATCTATCTGATACACACCACAGTCCCTGCCAGGCAACCTGGCTTTCCCTGACTCCTGCACCTTAGCTAGCACCTCACTCGTGAGTGCCACCTACTGGCTGAAGAGGATAGAGCAGACAACTGTCCAAGAAAGGAAGTCATTTGTTCCTAATTCCAAATTCTGGCCAGATGACCTTGTTCTGAGATGCTTCACTCACGCCAGATATAACAAAGCTGTGTTTGTTTTCAAAGTTTTCTACCTAAGATGTAAAATTACGTTGCTACAGGACTGCACTGACCTGGAACGGGGTGGAAATTAGTGTTTGTACCAGGACAGGTGGAGTGGCAGACCCTCAAGGCTGCTAGAGGGAGGGCCTAAGGTTTCCCAGTCGCTATGGAGAAGGCTTCTGGTGGCTATCCCTGCCTCCTGGGCTGGGAAGACGGTAGGAGTTCCACTTCCTGCCCTCCACTTTATGTCTGCCCCGAGTGATAGAAGCCCAGCCTGCTTTCCCACACGTTTCTGTCCTAGTCCAAAGAGAATTGAATAGATTACCAACATGAACCAATTCAGAAGTCAGAAAATTAGGATTTTGTTCATATTGATTAAAGATTCCTTGTAAAAAATCCTACATCTAGCCGACTTTGAATCATGGCTGAGCTTAAAGCCCGACGTGACTGTCCCAATTTACACCCAGTTAAGAAAGCAATGCCATTAAGAAGTTGGCCCTGGATCCTATATTCACAATGTGTTTTCTGAGAAGAGAGGTGTTGATTTATTACTAGTAAATTAGGTGCTATCATCCTTATTTAGCTACTTCCTAGGTATAAGTTCCTCTTTGGGCAAATTAGTTTTCTAATACCATCTTACTTGTGCCCTGAAGTTGACACTGTGTGCGTTTGGAATTAGTAGAACCCAAGGGACCTCCCAGACTACTGAATGGCATGCCTGAAGTGACAGTGTTCATGTGTGTAGAGTCTGGTTCCAGGATTACAAATGAGTTTCTGGTAGTGGACCAGGTTGGAAACTCCAGAACCTCCTAAACAAGAACATGGCAGAAATTCTGTACAGAGATGGTGGACCTGAAAATTAGGGAGACAACATGGGAGGGACAGGAAGCAGAAGGCAGAGGTAAGGACCCGACAGGCAGCCCCTGGCTCTCTCTTCTCTCATCTCATGGACTGTTTGGGAATTCAGTTGAGATATCTGACTCTGTATTTGATAAATACTGAGACCATGAATATCCATTTGGTCACTGTTAACAATGGCTTTATTAATTAAGCCTCCTGCCTTTAACAAGTTTAGCTAAAATAAGTTAGGACTGAGGATTTTAATAGATGGAAGGGTTGCCTGTGTTCTGAAACTTGTGTCTGGCTTTTCCTTCCCTCAAAAGAGTGTCCGGTCAGAATGAGAACGAATCCCACAAATAATGTGTTTTCTGTTCCTACCTCCATGCTTTATTGAAAACACCATTCACTGTTCTTGCAGCGAGTTCCTTCCTTCAACAATCAGACCACTGTCCCTGAGACTTGGCAAAGGCCTCTGACATAAGCAACAGCGAGGGAAATGTTTTAACAGCTCTGTTAATGCAGCAACAGAGGTATATTGTTATCAAACAGACATTTCAAGCGAAGCCACCTCTTCTTCCCAGGCCTACCTGCTGGGCTCTGAGGCTGGGCTGGCTGGCTGGGCAGAGGATTAGCTGTCAGACTGCAGGGCAAGCAGGGACTGTAGACAGTAGGGACTTGGAGCCTGGGATTTAGAGTCTGAGTAAGTTGACTTGGCTCCTAGAGTCTGGAAGTTGTGGCAAATTGCTTAATATTTTAAAGTCTCCTGTGCTTAGCACTTGCCTGGCACATACTAAGCACTCAATAAACAGCAGTGATTTCTTTCTCTTTGATTTTTTTTTCTAGTTTGAGTTACATGTGTGTGGCAGGCATCTTAAATGTGCAGGAAGAGTTTCTACATGAGTAAACACACTGAGATCAAAATATAGACTTGCTCAGTCATGCTAGGTGCCTTTACCCCTTTCTACCTGACAGCCACATCACATGAGAGGGTGGGGAAAAAAAGCCTCCCAATGTCTGTTACCATAGAGGCATTCGACTCTTCTGGAAATTTCTTTCATGCTCTTGTGAGGCTAGTGCCCCTCTTTTGGCTTTGTATCTCTACTCAAGTTGATTCGGGGACCAGCAGGCTGCTTGCCGTCTTCGTGAGTCGTACTCCACTTCGTGGCAAAACGCTTTGATCCTTCTGCTGCAGTAGGCTTTGGGCTCCTTCTAGTTCAGGGCTACAGGGCACAAAGCTGCTAGGAACCTTCTTATGTTTCTCTTATTATTTTTTATAGACATGGTCTGAGTCTGTTTCTGTCATTACTGGGAGACGGGCTGCTCCTAACCCATTTTCCTCTCTGTGTTTCTCATCTATCACTGCACCTCAGTGACTCTACTCAAATACTAGCTGTGGCGGTTTTTAATTTGTTCCATTATTGCAGTTGTCTCTTTCTAGATTCTGGCACCTAGCTGCTAAAATGTATGCCGTGGATTGGTAGAAAACCCCATTATGATATCTCTGATTCACTTTATTGACAGGAGATATAAAATGATTGATTTATAAAAATCAACAGCTTCGGGCTGTTTCTTTTAAGAGTTGTTTCTTTTTTTAATAATTTATTTATTTTATGTACATTGGCATTCTGCCTGCATGCATATCTGTATGAGGGTGTCAGATCCCCTAAAACTGGAATTACGGACAGTCATGAGCTACCATGTGGGTGCTGGGAATTGAACCCAGGTCCTTTGGTTAAGAACAGCTAGTGCGAGACCGGTGCCGGGCTGATCTGCAGTAACCAGCGCGCCAGTTCTGCGGTGGGACCTTCTGCCTGGTGGAGGGACCCCGCGCAGGGAGGGAGCCTGCCAGCTTCCCTTCCGCGACCTCTGTTCCCGCGGACTGCGCTGGAGAGACCGGTACCCAGGCTCTCCCCCCGATATAACATCACTTGGGACACGGCCTGTTGGGGCTTCCGTCTGTGCCCGAGGGCGGGTTGGCGCTGTGGTCGTCTGGGTGCCAGATCGGCGGGCCATCGTGACCACAGGGTGAGCGGCGCCACGGAGCGTGCCCTCCGCCATCTTTGCTCCAGTGACCAGGTAGTTGGGACCGCCAGGCTCAGAGACAGACAGGCATAATATCGCTTCGGTTTCAGGCAGCTTGTGTGTAACCTGCTCCCAGGTGCTGGGCTGATCTGCAGTAACCAGCGCGCCAGCTCTGCGGTGGGACCTTCTGCCTGGTGGAGGGACCCCGCGCTGGGAGGGAGCCTGCCAGCTTTCCTTACGCGACCTCTGTTCCAACGGACTGCGCTGGAGAGACCGGTACCCAGGCTCTCCCCCCAATGTAACATCACTTGGGACACTGCCTGTTGGGGCTTCCGTCTGTGCCCGAGGGCGGGTTGGCGCTGTGGTCATCTGGGTGCCAGATCGGCGGGCCATCGTGACCACAGGGTGAGCGGCGCCACGGAGAGTGCCCTCCGCCATCTTTGCTCCAGTGACCAGGTAGTTGGGACCGCCAGGCTCAGAGACAGACAGGCATAATATCGCTTCGGGTTCAGGCAGCTTGTGTGTAACCTGCTCCCAGGTGCTGGGCTGATCTGCAGTGACCAGCGCGCCAGATCTGCTGTGGGACTTCTGCCTGGCAGAGGGACGCCCCCTCCCCCCCCCAGGAGAGATCACACACCACTGCACAGGGCAGGAGCCTGCCAGCCTCCCTTTGGCGACCTCTGCTCCAGGAATCCACTAGGCTGAGCCTTTAGATGTGCAAGGCCTCCCCAATATAAGATCACTTGGGGCAAAGCACATTAGGGCTCCAAAGTCACTCAGGAGCAGGCAGGCCCCAGAAATCGGTGCCAGGGGAATCCTGGTAATCCAGGGGGGGCAGAAATAGCTTTGCAGGCTCACAGGAGGTCCAACCAACAGCCAGTGGCAGCAGGACCAACTAACACCAGAGGTATCCAGATGGCAAAAGGCAAACGTAGGAATGTTACTAACAGTAATCAAAGTAATGTGGGACCATCCGAACCCAACTCTCCAACAGCAGCAAGTCCTGGATACCCCACCACACCCGAAAGACAAGATCTGGATTTAAAATCACTTCTCATGATGCTATTAGAGGATCACAAGAAGGACACAAATAAATCTCATAAAGAGTTACAGGAGACCATGAATCAACGGTTAGAAGCCCTTACAAAGGAAACACAAAAATCGCTTAGAGAAATGCGGGAGAACATGGATCAAAAGATGGAGGCGCACAAGGAGACAACACAAAAATCGCTTAACGAGATGAATCAACGGGTAGATGCACTCACAAAGGAATCACGAAATTTGCATAAAGAAATGCAGAAGAATATGGGTCAACAGACGGATGCCCATAAGGAGGCAACACAAAAATTGCTTAAAGAAATGAATCAACGGTTAGATGCCCTTACAAAGGAAACACGAGAACTGCTTAAAGAAATGCAGGAGACGATGGATCAACAGATGGAATCCCATGAGGAGGAAACACAAAAATCGCTCAGAGAAATGCAGGAGAACGTGGGTCATCAGGAAGAAATCCTGAAAGAGGTAATGCAAAAATACCTTAAAGAAATACAGGAAAATACAAACAAACAAGTGAAGGATCTCAGCAAATCCATCCAGGAACTAAAAAAGGAAGTAGAAACAACTAAGAAATCACAAAGGGAGACAACTTTGGAGATAGAAAACCTTGGGAAGAAATCAGGAGTCATAGATGCAAACATCAACAATAGAATACAAGAGATGGAAGAAAGAATCTCAGGTGCTGAAGATTCCATAGAAAGCATCGACTCAACAGTCAAAGAAAATGCAAAATGCAAAAAACGCGTAACCCAAAACATCCAGGAAATCCAGGACACAATGAGAAGACCAAACCTAAGGATTATAGGTATAGATGAGAGTGAAGATTTGCAACTTAAAGGGCCAGTAAACATCTTCAACAAAATTATGGAGGAAAACTTCCCTAACTTAAAGAGAGAGATGCCGATGAACGTACAAGAAGCCTACAGAACTCCAAACAGACTGGACCAGAACAGAAATACCTCCCGTCACATAATAATCAAAACACCAAATGTTCTAAACAAAGAAAGAATACTAAATGCAGTAAGAGAAAAGGGCCAAGTAACATACAAAGGAAGACCTATCCGAATCACATCAGACTTCTCACCAGAGACTATGAAAGCCAGAAGATCCTGGGCAGAGCTCATGCAGACACTAAGACAGCACAAATGCCAGCCTAGACTACTATACCCAGCAAAACTCTCAATCACCATAGATGGAGAGACCAAGATATTCCATGATAAAACCAAATTTTCACAATATCTTTCCACAAATCCAGCCCTGCAACGGATAATAGGTGGAAACCTCCAATACAGGGAGAGAAACAACACCCTGGAAAAAATGAGATAATAACCTTCTTGAATCAAACCCAAAAGTAGATAACCACTCAAACATAAAGATAGCGTCAAGAATGGCAGATGGCAATAATCACTATGCCTTAATCTCTCTTAATATCAATGGTCTCAATTCCCCAATTAAAAGACATAGACTAGCAGACTGGATACGTAAACAGGACCCAGCATTTTGCTGCATGCAGGAAACGCACCTCAGTGTCAAAGACAAACACTACCTCAGAGTAAAAGGCTGGAAAACAATTTTACAAGCAAATGGCCCCAAGAAACGAGGTGGAGTAGCCATCCTAATATCGGATAAAATTGATTTTCAACCTAAAGTCATCAAAAAAGACACAGAAGGACACTACATACTGATCAAGGGAAAAATCCACCATCAAGAACTCTCAATCCTGAATATCTATGCTCCAAATGCAAGGGCACCCTCATTCGTAAAAGAAACTTTACTAAAACTCAAAGCACACATCGCACCGCACACAATAATAGTGGGTGACTTCAACACCCCGCTCTCTGAAATGGATCGTTCAGGAAAGCAGAAACTAAACAGGGACACAGTGAATCTAATTGAAGCCTTGGACCAAATGGAACTAACTGATATATATAGAACATTTCATCCTAGAGCTAAAGAATACACCTTCTTCTCAGCTCCTCATGGTACCTTCTCCAAAATTGACCATATAATTGGTCACAAATCAGACCTCAACAGATACAAGAAGATAGAAATAATCCCATGCCTCCTATCAGATCACTATGGAATAAGGGTGGTCTTCAATGGCAACAAAAACAAAAGAAAACCCACGTACACATGGAGGCTGAACAATGCTCTACTCAATGATAACTTGGTCAAGGTGGAAATAAAGAAAGAAATCAAAGACTTTTTGAAAGTTAATGAAAATGAAGGCACAACATACCCTAACTTATGGGACACAATGAAAGCAGTGCTAAGAGGAAAATTCATAGCCCTGAGTGCCGCCAAAAAGAAACGGGAGACAGCATACACTAACAGCTTAATGGCACACCTGAAAGCCCTGGAACATAAAGAAGCAAATACACCAAAGAGGAGTAGAAGGCAGGAAATCATCAAACTCAGGGCTGAAATCAATCAAGTAGAAACAAAGAAAACCATACAAAGAATCAACAAAACGAGGAGTTGGTTCTTTGAGAAAATCAACAAGATAGATAAGCCCTTAGCCAGACTAACCAGAGGGCACAGAGATAGTATCCAAATTAATAAAATCAGAAACGAAAAGGGAGAGATAACAACAGAAACTGAGGAAATTCAAAAAATCATCAGATCCTACTACAAAAACCTGTATTCAACACAACTAGATAATCTTGAGGAAATGGACAATTTCCTTGACAGATACCAAGTACCAAAATTAAATCAGGATCAAATAGACCATCTAAACCGTCCTATAACCCCTGAAGAAATAGAAGTTGTCATTGGAAGTCTTCCAACCAAAAAAAGCACAGGTCCAGATGGTT
This sequence comes from Tokudaia tokunoshimensis, assembly GCA_036184795.1. NCBI lineage: Eukaryota > Metazoa > Chordata > Mammalia > Rodentia > Muridae > Tokudaia > Tokudaia tokunoshimensis. Next base: position 55,130,069 of record BTHU01000022.1, on the reverse strand, counting down.
TTAGTGCAGAATTCTATCAGACCTTCAAAGAAGACATAACACCAATACTCTTCAAACTGTTCCACAAAATAGAAACAGAAGGAACACTACCCAACTCGTTCTATGAAGCCACAATTACACTAATACCAAAAGCACACAAAGATCCGACAAAGAAAGAGAATCTCAGACCAATCTCTCTTATGAATATCGATGCAAAAATACTCAATAAAATTCTTGCCAACCGAATCCAAGAACACATCAAAACGATCATTCACCACGATCAAGTAGGCTTCATCCCAGGGATGCAGGGATGGTTCAATATAAGGAAATCCATCAATGTAATCCACTACATAAACAATCTCAAAGAAAAAAACCACATGGTCATCTCATTAGATGCTGAGAAAGCATTTGACAAAATTCAGCATCCTTTCATGCTAAAGGTCTTGGAAAGATCAGGAATTCAAGGCCCATATCTAAACATAGTAAAAGCAATTTACAGCAAACCAGTAGCCAGCATCAATCTAAACGGAGAGAAACTTGAAGCAATCCCACTAAAATCAGGGACTAGACAAGGCTGCCCTCTCTCTCCATATCTTTTCAATATAGTACTTGAAGTTCTAGCTAGAGCAATTAGACAACAAAAAGAGGTCAAAGTGATACAAATTGGAAAGGAAGAAGTCAAACTATCACTATTTGCAGACGATATGATAGTATACATAAGCGACCCAAAGAACTCCACCAGAGAACTCCTACAGCTGATAAACGACTTCAGCAAAGTGGCCGGATATAAAATCAACTCAAGCAAGTCAGAAGCCTTCCTATACTCAAAGGATAAGCAGGCTGAGAAAGAAGTAAGAGAAATAATACCCTTTACGATAGCCACAAACCATATTAAGTATCTTGGCGTGACGCTAACCAAACAAGTGAAAGATCTGTATGACAAGAACTTCAAGTCTCTGAAGAAAGAAATTGAAGAAGACCTCAGAAGATGGAAAAATCTGCCATGCTCATGGATTGGCAGGATTAATATAGTAAAAATGAGCATCTTACCAAAAGTAATACACAGATTCAATGCAATCCCCATCAAAATCCCAACTCAATTCTTCATAGAGTTAGAAAGAGCAATTCAAAAATTCATCTGGAATAACAGAAAACCCAGAATAGCTAAAACTATTCTCAAGAGTAAAAGAACCTCTGGAGGAATCAGTATCCCGGACCTCAAGCTGTACTACAGAGCAATAGTGTTAAAAACTGCATGGTATTGGTACAGTAACAGACATGTAGATCAATGGAACAGAATTGAAGACCCAGAAATAAATCCACACTCCTATGGTCACTTGATCTTTGACAAAGGAGCTAAAACCATCCAGTGGAAAAAAGATAGCCTTTTCAACAAATGGTGCTGGCTCAGCTGGAGGTCAACATGCAGAAGAATGCAAATTGACCCATCCTTATCTCCTTGCACTAAGCTCAATTCTAAGTGGATCAAAGATCTCCACATAAAACCAGACACACTGAAACTAATAGAAGGGAAACTAGGGAAGAACCTTGAACATATGGGCACAGGGGAGAATTTCCTGAACAGAACTCCAATAGCTTATACTCTAAGATCAAGAATAGACAAATGGGACCTCATTAAATTACAAAGTTTTTGCAAGGCAAAAGACACCGTCAAAAAGACAAAGCGGCAACCAACTAACTGGGAAATGATCTTTACCAACCTTACATCCGACAGAGGGCTAATATCCAAGATATACAAAGAACTCAAGAAGTTAAACTCCAGAGAGGCAAGTAACCCTATTAAAAAATGGGGTACAGAGCTACACAAGGAGTTCTCACCTGAAGAATATCTAATGGCTGAGAAGCACCTAAAGAGATGTTCATCATCCTTAGTCATTAGGGAAATGCAAATCAAAACAACCCTGAGATTCCATCTCACACCAGTCAGGATGGCTAAGATCAAAAACACAGGAGACAGCAGTTGTTGGCGAGGATGTGGAGAAAGAGGAACACTCCTCCACTGCTGGTGGAATTGCAGGCTGGTACAACCACTCTGGAAAGCAGTCTGGCGGCTCCTCAGAAAACTGGGCATGACACTTCCGGAGGATCCGGCTATACCACTCCTGGGCATATACCCAGAGACTTTACCTGCATGCAATAAGGACACATGCTCCACTATATTCATAGCAGCCTTATTTATAATAGCCAGAAGCTGGAAAGAACCCAGATGTCCCTCAACGGAGGAATGGATTCAGAAGATGTGGTATATTTACACAATGGAATACTACTCTGCAATTAAAAACAATGAATTCACGAAATTCCTAGGCAAATGGTCAGAACTGGAAAATATCATCCTTAGTGAGGTAACCCAATCACAAAAGATCACACATGGTATGCAGTCACTGATAAGGGGATATTGACCCAGAATCTCAGAATACCCTAGACACAATCAGCATATCAATAGATTTCTAAAAAGATGGAAGGAGAGACCCCTGGTCCTGGAAAGACTGGATGTAGGGGAACGCCAGGACAGAGTAATGAGAGGGGGTTGAACGGAGAAAAGAGGGAGGGAAGGGGGCTTATGGGACTTTCGGGGAGGGAGGAAACGGGAAAGGGGAAGTGATCTGGAATGTAAATTAAAAAAATAAAATAAAATAAAAAAAAAAAGAACAGCTAGTGCTCTTAATCTCCGAGTCATCTCTCCAGCTCCCTAAAGTTATTTCTTAGGAGTTAACTATAGGTTTATTCTAAACCTATAGATTTTTACCTATAAGGTCAAATGTATGTGCTGGAGTACCAGGCTAATGTGAAATCTGTCTTGAAGTGCTTATAGTCTGACCAGAGGAAGAGGTTCAGACATAATAGACACCACAGCACCAGCACGGGATGTGTTCACTGCAGTAAGAGTGATCCAGAGTAAGTTTTCAAGAGTTCTCCATAGTGAACCCAAGACTTCATCGTTCTCTTGAAGCACAGAGCCCCACCCCAAGCCCAGAGACATTCCACCACTAACAAATGCAGACATCTGGGCCTTAAGTCCACCAGCATTTCTGAAGTGAAGACATCACGTGAGGCAACATGCTGCACATTTGGACAAAGTCGTGATGGCAGGCATGCCCCCCAGACCAAGGCTACTGGACAGAGAGTTTCTTCCAATGGTAGAGGAAGCAATGTTTTCTACTCCTGTGCCCTTAACATCAGATTGAACACTGACTTCACTATCATGGCTTCTCTTTGAAACTTCAGTGGGAGAACATTTAGCTTTTACCAAGTCACAGGGGGACAGTGAGACACCAAAGAATTTCATCTGAAAGCTTTAAGTTAAGGATACATGCTTCAAAACAAATAGGGAGGTGCTTGTGCAAGCCTAGATGTGTAGAGCTGGAACTTGCTCCTCTCATCTCAGACCTGCTAAGGCTCAGGGCTACTTTGAAGACCAGCAAAGATGCCCAACCCATAGCAGAAGCTCCCTGGGATGAAGGATGTAAATCGAATGATAGCTCATGTTGGTTACGGGCTGGGGGCATATGGTTGATTATGGGCTAGAGACTGTTCTGCAAAAGGCATATTTCTCTCTGTTTCAATCTATGTGGGTATCTGAGGCCTTCTATTGTAAAGCTAGGTGATTGTCTCATCCACTGCACAGGATCTTGTGCCCCTCCCTCCTGCACATATTTTAAATATCATTATTTCAGATCCATACAATTCACCAGCCTGGGAAGTCAATCTTTGCTGTTTATCTATTTTATATCCCGAGGTCTAGATATTATACAGTAAAATATCTTCTTTAATTTGAATATTTATGCTCACGTTTGATCTTTTTAAACAAATTCACTGTAAGTATGAAAACAAGAATTCAAATTGAGCCAATCAGTCTCACTAGTTAAAGGCTGTAATTGCAAAACCTCAGCCAATCAAACCCTCTTGCCTGGCACAACTCATGCTCCACCCCGTGTGGGAGTGTGCAGAGCACTGCCTGCCTTCCTCCTGTCCACGGGGTTTCCATGACCTAGGTGGGAAACCAGGCTGCCAAATGCATGACCCCAAGTAGGCTCCTCACCAAAGCCAAGGCATAAAGGGAATCTGTCTGAAACCTCAGGTGCTGCAACTTTCCTGGGGCCTTGGCAGGAACTTAATCCCCATGTGCTAATGAGCTTAATAGGTAGATTTTAATTAGACAAGCCATTCATCTGTGACTTTCCATCTGGAGCCACCGAGAGGTTTCAGTAGAAACCCCTTTTACCTGGGTGTTTGAAAATAGAGAGTGTTAAACAGGTTAAGGGGAAGGCTCAGTAGGGAAAGCAGGCAGGAGGCCATGCAGACATGAGAACCTGAGTTTGGACCACCCTAGAATCCAAGTCAATCTGAATGGAGTAGCATACAGCTGCGATCCCAGAACTCCTGCAGAGACTTGGGAGGTGGGAATAGCAAAATTTCATCAAGTTTTCATGCCAGCCAGCCTGACAGATGCAGGGACTAGCAATAAGAGGTCCTGTCTCAAACAGGATGGAAGGAAAGAACCAACAACACCAGTTGTATTCTGATTCCCACATGCATGTCACAGCATGTGCATACCTGTACTAACACACAGAGATTCATCATGTGCACAAACACACATCCACACAGATCCATCATACAAGCAAACACATACAAACATACACACACATCATTCACATACATACTACCAACAAACATACAAACAAACAGAGGTAAGCAGAGCCAGGCATAGTGCTGCTTGCCCATCATACCAGATCTCAGGACGGGTGGGGGTGGGGGAGACTGCCACATCAGAGTTGTCTGTGGAAGGATTCAGAGCAAATGTCAGCTTCACATGGGCTGTCCCACGGATGCTCAGGGCTGTGCATAGCGACATGTTTGCTCGGCCATCATTCCCTTACCACTGCTGTGCCCTTCCCTGTCACTCCAGTTTAGAAGATGGTGTTATGGTCCTGATAAAACAATGGAATCCCGAGTAAAAAGGAGAATGAGGCTGTGGGCGTATTCCAGTTGCCCTGCAAGTTAAAGTAGCCTTTCAGAAGAGGGTGGGAGAGAGAGGAAGAGGCTGTGGTAATCTGGAAAGGATGAAATGGAGTTGAAGACCTCATGCATTTGAACTTAAGCTTGTGTGGTCTGAGGGAAGTGGATAGGTAAGTCTGCCCCCTTCACTTCCAGACCAAGCACCGGGGCTACAAGTAGCTTTCCAAAGGCCATTGGTGAAACCGAGTTTTTTTCAAAAACCAGAGTATGAGGTTGTGATTTCATGCAGCTCACCCAGACATCATACCAGACAGGGACTCGAAGGCCTATTCCCTAGACTAGGACATCAAGCCCAGGGAGAAACAGGTCAGGAGTTCTATATAAGGAGTTATTCAGCACAGCCACTGGATACCCCTGGATGCCAGAATGATGGCAGAAAGAGGTGCCACATGGGTATCCTCCAGGCTCAGCTCAGGATCCTCTGAGAGGTTACGCCCCTTCCACTCTTAGCGTTTACAGTCCAAGCCAAATGTAAAAGTTTCAAATGTCCTGAAATCAACAGTAACATGAGAATCCCTTTGCCAGACTGCCAACCAGCTTCCAAACAACTGAGCTTCCCCTAGCCCTTCCTTCCACGCTGGCTATACTACTGAATGGAATCCAAGTATAAACTCTGTCCCCATATCCCCATATCCTCAAGAAAGATCTAAGCCTGCTGCAAAGATGAGGATTCTCATCAAGCTCCACACTGGACAAATCTCATTTGAGGAAGCCAACAGACCCGGTTATAGACACAGATCACATCTTAATCAATACATCCTCGCTTCAAACACCAAACAATTTACATTCTCATTGTACTTTGGAGTTCATAAAGGATATTTTAAAATACAAAAAAAAAAGGATGTGTGTATGTGTTTGTGTGTGGTGTATGCACCTGCACATGCATGTGGATACCCACATAAGATCTCTTGGAGGTGAGCAGTTGTGAGCCATGCAGCATAAAACCTGGAACCTGGTCTCAAAAGCCCCAACGAATGACTCTTTCTCTCTCTCTCTCTCTCTCTCTCTCTCTCTTCCTTCCTTCCTTTCTTCTTTTCTTCCTTTTCTCATTTCTTCCTTTCTTTTTATCCCTAAAATAGATGTGAGAATTAATGTCCTGATTTTATGAGTGACAAATCCAAGAGATGGGATGACCGGCCTTACAGAATCCACTCAAGGAGCACTGAGGTCAAATGGGAATCTCAGTACTCTGGGTTACCAAGAAGTATAGATAGATTAGGCCGAATTTCCTCATGCCTGTCACTAATAGCTCACCTCGGATCTGTCCCATCCATTTCATTTTGATGAGATAATTTCACAGACATCCTTTTACCTCGAATCTTGGTGTACCTCTTTCTTAGATTAGAGCACTCCTTTCATCTGACTCCAGGCCAGTGCTCTGTCTTCTACAGGTCTCACCTCCAAGGACCCACTTCCTTCATTTGTACCTGCTGCACAGGGAGGAAGTCATGGACCAGATGAATGATAAGACCTTCGTGTTCTGAAATTTCTAAATCTGAATTCTGTACTGGAAGCAACCTTCACTACCAGGGCTCTTGGGAATAGTTGGCCTTCAGTGTCCAAAGCTGTCCCCTCGAACTCTTGATCCTGAGTCCTACAGCTCAGTAGGTGAACTTGACAGGCTCCGAGCTGGATTACCTGGGACACATATACTGAGCATATTCATCAGCTCTCTGTCAGCAAAGCAGGAACACTGGAACTATTTCAAAGATGACGAATATGGAAGACTACAAACCTACCAAGCAAGGTAGTTAATTGCTCTTTACTGCAACTGTTTTATGTCTTAGCCGTGCCTTTATTTTGAATTTGAGGGTTGCTACAACTTTCACATAATTTACCAAGGGACTGTCTTGATTCCCACTGGAGTAGGAAACTTTGAGTGAGGTGAGTTGCTGTTTAGGGTTCTCTCTCCTCTCTCTCCTCTCTCTCCCCTCTCTCTCTCTCTCTCTCTCTCTCTCTCTCTCTCTCTCTCTCTCTCTCTCTCTCTCTCTCTCTCTCCTCTCCCCTCTCTCCTCTCTCCTCTCTCCACCAGTGCGCTGTGGGGATCAAAACATCTCAGAATTCAGGAACTGGCAGAATGGTTGTCTAGAGTGATCAGATCGGGTAAGTCTGCCCTCTGCACAGCCAGACTGAACATCAACCCTTCAAGTGGCTTTCAAAACTGTTTTTGAAGCCAGATCTGGCGAGTCATACCTATAATGTCAACAGTTGGGAAGCCAAGGCAAGAGAATTACAGTTGAGTTCAAGACCAGCCTAGACTACATAGTAAAAACCCTTTATCAAAACAAATGAAAAAAATTGAGCTGGTGGAGAAGGTCAGCAGTCACCCGTCACCTACTGCCAACATGGCCGATGGTAATGATCTCACTCAGGCCTTTCCTTCATGCTTCCAGGAATTATTAATAACCCTGCTATGTGGATTAACAAACTGAGCCCGAAGGGTCACCTTAAGTGGCATGCCCAAGGAGTCCTGGGTATTTCTCAAACACAGGGAAACTCAGGCATGAAGGCATGACACTCCACTTCACCCATATAGTCCCTGAAGAGACCCTGTTTGGGCTAATGTTATTTTCAACAGTGATACAAGCTAGAGTCCTCTGGTAACTTCAATTGAGAAAAGGCCTCCATCAGATTGCCTGTAGGCAAGTCTGTAAGACATTTTCTTGATTACCAATTGATATGGGAGAGCCAGCTCATTGGAGGCAGTACTACCACACCGGGGCTCAGGTTAGTATAAGAAATCAAGAGAGCAAGTCAATAAGCAGTATCCTCCATGGTCTCTGCTTTAGTTCCTGCTTTGAGAATGGTCTGTGATTGGATGTGTAAGCAGAATAAGCCCTTATTTCCTCATGTTGCTAAGTCTTTATCACAACCATAGAAAGAAAACTAAGACAGACCTGTCTGGAAGACCCTGGGTGTCTCTAGCCTGCTCTCTTGCTTTGTAATAAACATCTAAGATGTCTTCAGTTCCGGAGGGCATGTGCCCCTTAGGGGCTTTGATCATTCAATGGCAAGCTAGCCCAGGGCTCTGCCAGTGGAGCTGGATGGCCCACTGCAAGCCTGGGCATGCCTCAGCCCAGCTTCCTACCACATAGAGACTCTCTCACAGACACCGTCTTGAAGAATCCGGGCTCAAGGAGCCGGTTATTGATCTGGTAGATGATTAAAAGACAACAAAGATGAGCTCAAGTCCAGCGTTGCTTCTTCCATCCTAAGAGCAAAATCTGTGTCCTTGGGGGATTATTAGCCCATCTGACACTGCAGAAGAAGCATGTGGCTCCGTGGTGAGTGCAAAGGTCACTACAGTGTCCCAGCACTGTCCCTGGCTCTCTTCAGTGTGCCGAGACCTGTTTCTGTTGGCTCTGAGGCATTCCAAAAGGAGCCTGCGTGCAGCCAACCTGACCATCATATCGGCTCTGCTGGCTTTTCTGCATATGATGAAGGAGCAGCCCCTGTGAGCAATGTGAAGTATTTGAACTCCTGAAATAGAAGGGGGAAGCATGTGTCTGAACGCAGAGCCAAGGGTGCTGATCAGTTCAGCAATGCAGAGAATGGTGTCTGGGAAGTCACCCGGAGTCGTCATTAGAAATAGACATCCCTATGGCCAAACCTTAGGCTGACCTGAGGGTGCAGCCAGCACATTTTTTGGACTTGTCACTACGTGTCTATGTGGTGGCTGGGGGAGAAATTACAGCAGGTTAAATACTCAGGCAGCTGATTATTTACAGCCCGTTCCTAACACAAGAGCTTTGACGGCAGCCGTTAACTGGACGAAAGCACACATTAAAAGGCTAATGCAATTGCTCACACTGGCAGTCAAATATGACCAGCTTGGATTTCAGCGTGGCACCTATAGCCATGCAGCAGGCTGCAATCTGATTAGAGGGAATGGTGCGCCACTGGAACAAATTAGGAACTGCCCAGGCCAGCAACGGGGGAGCCTGAAGAGTGAATAAATCCTAACAATTAATGTCTTCAAAGCAAACTTCTCACTTCTCCTCTTTCCCAGTTGCTGACAGCAGTGGTGGAAACTGTGTGCACGCTGTTTTTACCACTGCACACTAGCCTGGGGTTGCCAAAGAAGGATAAGTGGGCTTTGGAAGCCCTGAACGGGAAAGGAGCTGGAAGTAGAAGGGGGAAGGAAAAAGAGAGGGGGAGGAGGAAGAGATAAAGGAAGAAGAGGAAAGGGAAATGAAGAAAGGGGATAGGAAGAGGGCAAGGAGGAGGGGCTGGAGGAAGAGGAGGAGGAGAAAAAGAATCCCTCTTTTAAAACGTATAAACTTGCCCATGCTAAAATACACTCTGTGTTAGGAAAGCTCTGATATACATGGTTGAGGTGACTGCATGGGAGAAGGCTGCTTGGGCAATTTTACGAGGACTAAAGTCTAGATAATGAACTCCCTTTAGCCTCTCGTACCCCTAGCCTGTCCAACCCTTCAAGCCACTGCTGGTTTTTGTCAAAGATAGCTGTAGTTACAGCTCATTAATCATCCATCACCCAGACAGACTCTGACAAGAATGCCGATAGCATCAGGCTGCCCTGAGCAGGACCACAGCAGCGGGATGGGGGTGGGGACACGAGACCACCAGCCCCAGAGCTTGCATTTTCTCAACTCCCTTTCACAGCCTGGGGCTCGGGTCTGCTGGCCCAGCATATAGACAAAGCAATCTTTAATACCTGAAGATGTTATCTGAAACACTGTCATAAGGAAAGATGCCCCAGGGCAGCGAAGGGCCTTAATTATAGGCCCTTACTGCCCTGCTTACACATGGGCTGTGCAGATAACCCCTTGCCAGTCATCTCCTCTGCCAACAGTGGCTCCATTCTGTGGCTGAATATCAGGCAAAGGTGTTTATGGTTTCAAATGGTGTTCACACTCACACACTGGGTGTATGCATTGCCCGTAATTTTTTTTAACCCAATACCCAAAAGGGTGGCAGGCAAGAATAATATTGTTTAATCTTGAAAACGCATATGTGTTTACATAGACTTCAAAGACAATAGATAAAAGGGAATCTGAGGAGCTCTAGATCAGAAATTTCAGTAAACAAACATGAGCTTCTTTCCTGAAGAGACTAGTATTAAAACCATATTATAGGACTCAACATCACTGCTTAAAGAAAATATCCCACACTCACCCTTTAATCAGTAGCGAGGCAAAATTTACTGTGTTTTAGAGGTTGAAATTTGGAGGCTATAAAGATAAAGTACCTCATGTCACTTGGAGAAGTCTCATTCTGTGACACTCCATTTAGTCCAGACTCCATCTTATCACAGACCTTCCTTTCTTCTTATGGTGATTGGAATGAGCATAGAGTCACTGTGGCCCAGGGAAGAGCTGACATCTGCTACCATCTATCCAGAGGAGAAAAAGGCAAAGAAGGTACAAGCTCAGTAGCTCAGGCAGTAAAGTGGGGGGCTGGAACAGAGGGCTGCATTTAACAGGGTCCACTTTCCTGTGGCTTTTGAGGGGTTGGGGCTCAGGGCTGGCAGCCACAGTGACCTGGGATCTTGAAGATGTTCTCAATTATATTAGAAGAGATAAAACAAAAGAAACATTTATTTATTTATTCATTCATTCATTCAGGCCCATTTTTCATCATCTGCCAATGAAATTATGCAGTTTAAAGACCACATGGGATCAGAGAGGTGTCTCAGCAGATAAAAGCACAGGCCAAGCCAGACTACCTAAGTTCAATCCCCAAAATCTACATGGTAGAAGAAGAGAACTGGCTTCCTTCTACATACACTCACACATACACACCCACCCACACACAAACACATTTTAAAAGTAAAAAGAGACCATGTATCCATGGATGAAATCAAGCCCAAGGAATGTTTTACCTTCCCTGATTTTTAGCTACACAGCTTTAGGAGAAGCCCGTAAGTTTGTTGGTAATGACAGTCCCTGTCATTTGTGTCCTTTAAGCACACTGAATCTTGTCTGGGTAGAGGGGGAGTTCTTATAAAGGACTGACACAAAAACATGGAAATAACCAAAACTGCCTCCAGACAGGAGCGTGAAACACAGTGACAGACATGCTCACAAGACACAGAAGCTTAACTTCCCCTCTCTGCAAACCAGGAGCAAAACCTGCCCCACCTCCCACACAGCCATCCCACTTCCCACACAGCCATCCCACTTCCCACACAGCCATCCCACTTCCCACACAGCCATCCCACCTCCCACACAGCCATTCCACCTCTCACACAGCCATTCCACCTCCCACACAGCCATTCCTGGATTCCAGAGAGGTTCAGACATGGCGGGGGTATACTTACTTAAAAGTTTGAGTTTTTGAGATGAAGCCTTAAGCTTAGGTTAGCCTCCAACTCAAACTGACACATAGGTAACGATGACCTTGAACTCCTGGTGCCCCTGCCTCCACTTCTTGGATACAAGAACTAAAGCATCCACCGACATCCTTGGCTTACTCCTCTCGTGGCTGGAAGACATCCTGGTGCTTTGCAAAGAGCTTTCTTAGCTGAGGATTTCAGACACATTGACTGTTTTCGTCCATGACTATTCATGTGAGCTGCCCTGCCTTATAGTCATCTATTAGGAAAGCGACAAACCTTTACAGGTTTGGAAGAGAGTCCTTTGTCTTAGCATTACAAAAAAAGAAGAAGAAGAAGAAATAAAAGGGCTGGAAAGATGGATTCATGCTTAAGAACACAGGCTGCTCTTCCAAAGGGCCTTGGTTCACTTTCCAGCATCCACAGCGCTCACAACTTTCTGCAGCTAGTTCCTGAGTATCGAAGGCCCTCGTCTGGCCATCAGAGGTACTGCAGCCACGCGGTAGCCAGACATACATTAAGGAAAACACTAATGTGAGTAAAATAAAAATAAATAATATCTCCAAAAAAAAAATTTAAAGAAGACAAAAACACTTAACAGGAGGTTTTACACAGGGAACAGCTCTACCATAAACAGAAGATTTTATGAAAGAGGTCAGATGAGCTCCAGGATCTAACCCTATCCCTAGTCTCTCTATCCCTATTCTCTCTCCTCCCTCCTTCCCTCTCTTCCTATTCTTTCCTTCTCTCCTTTGCTTCCTTCATCCTTCCTTCCCTCCTTCTTGTCTCCCATCTCTGCCTTTTTCATGTTCTCTCTCTCTCTCTCTCTCTCTCTCTCTCTCTCTCTCTCTCTCTCACTGAGAGAAACATTGTGAACATTTATGAAAAATAACTTACAGAGAAGTAAGAATTGTCAAAACAAGGAGATTATTTTCTAGCAGTTACAGTCAGTCTCGTCGACCCCATTTGCCATAGGGTTAGTGAGATAATAGAAGGAGGAGAAGGCAGTTGGATGACAGCTGACATGTGAGAAGGAGAGAGATGTTTACATATTCCTGAAAAACTCCAATCCAACCAGATGCATCTAGAAAAAGCCACATTTCCTCAGTTGCTTCCAGCAGAGTAGGAAATTACTAAAAATCAGGGTTTATTTATATTGAGGTTTGATTGTGCATCACGGGAGACGATTAAACTCCTCTGTTGTATCTTCTGGGTGCTGGAACTGAGGACCCAGAAGCTAGAGTAGAGGGAGCAACTCTGAGAAAGCATGAAGTCCTTGCTCAGTGAGAGGGACCCTGGCTGGGGCTTGTAAAAGAGCTCCAAAGGCAATTATTAGCACAGTTAACCTCAGTAGTTTGAAATTCAAAAACAACACTCAGACATGCTGGTCATACTGTAAAGTTTTATTGCACATTTTAAACAGAGTCAAAAAGCTGGAGATCACGTGAATTATCTCTTGACATGTGTCAAGCCCAGGAATTTGGCACATGGATCAAAATGGAGCAGGGATGCTTCCGGGAGCATGTCTTTAGAGGGAAATCACTCCAGTCCCCAGGAATGCAAGGCACTCTTTAATAAGGTAGGCCCTGCTGTCTAAACCACATACCTGGTGCAGAGTCTGAGCTTCGACTAGAAATACCTTATGTTTGGTTAAAAATAGATACTCACTTAAAGCTAAAGAGGCCAGGGATAACATGTCCCCATAATCTTATACATGGCCACTGATTGGAAGACAGTCAGGGGCTGGGGACTTAGCTCTGTGGCAGAGCCTTTGTATTCCAATACACTTGATCCTGGGGTCCATCCCCAGCACTGCAAACAAAAACAGGCCTTCCTAAGCATGACACATGTTGTAGAAACCATAAGGGAAAAAGACCAATCGTTGCAACATAACACACCTGAACACAGTACCTAGGACAAGGACTAAGAGAGATGAGTGAGTTTTTCATCTCATTAGTCAAGAAACATGAAGTCAGTGAAATCCTGAAACAATAATCAGAGAAGCTAGGAGCCAAGTGTGAGTTGTTCTTTGGCATTTCTCAAATGCTTTATAGTTAATGATCAGATAGTGTGGGGAGGGGAGCCACCCACACTGTTCCTGGGGCTCTGAGCTTTGTTACATATATATTTTCTTGGTTTAGTTTTGTCAGGTCATATTTCTCAAAGAATGTATTCATTTTCAAGGTCCTGTCCAATGATCCTCTAGAATTTATTAGAATCTGTTGCATCACCCTCTTTATCACGTCCAATTTCATTGATTTGGGTCTTCTTCTTTTGCTTAGTGTGGCTTGTTAATCTTGTTATCTCTTAAAAGAAACAACTCCTTTTTAAAAACCTTTTGTCGATTCTTTATGAGTTTCACATCATGTAGCCCAGTCTCCCTTATCTCCCCATCCCCTCATATCTGCCCTTCGATCTTGCCACCTCCTTCCCCAAATAACACACACACACACACACACACACACACACACACACACCAAACAACAAGAAGCAAATCCTAGGAAAACATCTCATAGTGGAAGTTGCGGTGTATCACAGTGTGCCCCACAGTATATTCCTCTGTGCACACATTTTCACTTGCAAGTGTTCATTGCAATGAGTCATTGGACTGGTTCAAGGTCTCTGGCTTCTGTGACATCATTAATATTAGATCTTCACTGGGCCAACTCCTGGTTATCCTCTTGTTGTCTTGTATCATGAAGATCTTGTAGCTTTAGATTAGCAGGGCTGGCCCTTTCATGCACCCCAACCAGTCACAGATGATATAGATTTTGGGGTGGGCCACCACAGAGCCCTGGATCTGGACCTAGGTGATAGCTGAACTGGTCAGCCCAAAGGCTCTCCCTTATCCATACCACCAGGACAAGCTGTCCAGCATTGCTCACACTAGACCACCAATACCTCCATCCGCAACAGGCAGGGTCAACTCTCTGCTCTCATGCCTTGGGGCTGGTTCAGCCACACCCACACCTCATACTAACCCAATAAATACTCAGATTCACTATCTCAAATGCTGCAGCCTGTGAGGGGTCTAAGCCAGCTCTCCCAGTCTCCCCCTTTTCACTCTCAGGGCTGAATTACTAGTACTTTTACAATCAAGGCCAGCTCCACTGTATTGCCTAGGCCTGCTATACCATTGTTAGGATCTGGGAATCACTGAAGGAATACCCCAAACTCAAATAGTATGCAAAGGCAAAGCATATTTATTCTGCAGAAACAACCAGTATTCAGGGGTCAATCATCAAAATGGCAACCATGAAAGGAGCTTGCAGGCCCCCTTTTTATACAGGGATAGGGGAATTTTCTGGAGGAGTTAGGTAATCCCTATCATGATTGGCTAGACGTGCAGCAGTTACATTAATACAATTTCTGGTTGGTTGATGTATTAGTTTTACCATTTTTGGTCAGGCCTTAGAGAAATTTCAGGAACTGTCCCAATTCAGAGCTTGTTATCTCACTAGGCCAGATGTCCCAAGAACTAACTCAGCTCAGGGCTCGTCCTCCCTCTCAGCCAAATGCCAGGGCCACTATTGACTAACAACTCACTGTCTGTGGCTCTCCTGAGGAGACTTGCCTGCTTCTTTGGAAAACTAAAACTTAAGGTCTAACATGCTACCTGTCCAAAAATGGAGTAGGTTAGGCCCTCTCACCTAGAGCTACAGCCAGTGAGGGGGCAGGGCTAGCTCTCCTGCTATGCAGGATCAGCTTTTGGACAACTGCAGGTGGTGGGCTTGGTAGGCCGTCACCCCCACCCTGAAGACACCTCATGGCAGACAAGTACCTAGCGGCAGGGACTGAAGCAGGAACCACGGAGAGATGCTGCCTATTGTTGTTTCCCTTGGTTTTCCTGGTTTGGTCAACCTACTTCTTGGTTTCTCTTGGTTCTCCTGGTTTGCTTAGCCTACTTCATTATACAGCCCAGGTCCTCTTGCCCAGGGATAGCATCACATGTGTGTATTTACAATTGTTAAAACTTTTTGATGAATTGTCCCCTTTATTAACAGGAAATTTTAAAACGTCAGCACATTTCTTTCTACTTTCTCCCATAATAGTTTTAATTCTTCATTTCTAGGTACCAGTGGGAGACAAAAGAAAAATCAAGTTAATCATTAATTAGCTTATTATGTTCTAGGAAATAATCTACCACGACTACACCTCAACATTGGTATTCTATGCCATTCATTTTTTTTTCAAATTTAAAAAAAAAATGTTGCAAAGCAAAAGAACCAATCACCAGGATGAAGAGACTACCTGCCAATGAAACCAGAAAGTCTCTGCCAACTGTGCATCTGTCAGGGTAATTATCTGGAATGATTTTTAAATTTTCATGTCACAAATCTTCCAGTCAATAGATGAGTTAACAAACTGAACAAAAGTTTTTCAAAAGAATAAATGCAAGTGGCTGAAAAATACTTGAGAAGGTATAAAGGTATTGGGCATCCTTGTCATTAAGAGACATGTAGATTCAAACTGTTTTAAAATTCCATCCCATTTTAGTCAAACTGACTACCATGAGGAGAAAAAAAAAACAATGTAATCAAAACAGTGCTAGCAGAAATATAGGGAAAGAGGAACACTTCTTCACTGCTAGCTAAGAATGTAAACTGATAGAGACACTATAAAAAATTAACATAGCTGTTCCTCAAAAGACTAAAAATAGAACTACCATTTGACCCAGCTGCATACTCCTGAGTATATACCCAAAGTACATACCTAGATCAGCAGACCACAGGGATACTTGCTCATTCCTGTTTATTACAGCACCATCCACAGTAGCCAAGGAAGGAGCCATCCTGGGTGTCCTCACCAATGAATGGCTAAAGAAAATGTGGCAAATGCATGCTGTGAGATTTTATTCAGCCATAGAGGAGAATCAAATTGCATCATTTGCAGGAAAATAGGTGGAAGTGGAAATTACTATGTTAAAGGAAAAAAAATGCAGACATTGTATGTTTCTCTCCTATGCAAAGCCTAGATGTAAATGTATACTGGCAGGATACAGCCTAGCATATGTAAAGCACTAAGTTCTATTACCAGCAAAGGGAAGCATCCATTGAGCTATTCACCCCAGCAGGTGCTATGTACTTGTAATCATGCTGCTCAGGAGGCCAGGAAAGGGAAAGCTTGGGAAGGCAACCCTGATCCCTGGTCAAAGAGAGAAAGAATGAGAAGCAAGAAGAATAAGAAGGGGAAAAATCGTTTGTAAAAGAATAGATAATAATTGATAAAACCGTGCCAAAGTTGTGCTTGAGTGTGTGTGTGTGTGTGTGTGTGTGTGTGTGTGTGTGTGTGTGTGTTGGGGAGGGCACTCTATGCTGGGATTCATAGCCTGTGATGTTTGTAGTTGTTCCTGAAGACTGGAAACATGTCTGTCTTGTCTGCCAGAGCTTATAAGAAGCAGAGCCTGCCTCACTAGAGTCAATAATCTTTAAAGGTCATGTTCAATAAATTAATATGTAAAAGAAGTCCACTCAACTACCTCGAGTGTGATTGTTTTTCTTTCTCAGTTTTTGCTTTGAACATTTATATATCCATTTAAAAATATGTTCCAGTGGTTTTATACTAAACATGATCTTAAATTAGGAAAAACTTGTTGGCACAGGAAAATAAACCCTTCCTTTCTTTGGTGTCGTTTTCTTCACCATCATATTAAAAGAGCATGGTGATCTCTGGATAGAACACTTACCCAACATGTATGAACCCTTGGTTCCATACCCCAAATAATTTTTAAATATCAAACTATGAATAGCATGCTTACCTCCCTGCCTATCACTTTGAGGTATAGCACCAGTGGGCCAAAGATATGCCAGGCTGAGCCATTCCTGTTCTTTGAGCATCTACTTCCCCCCACGCTCATCCTCTATCTCTCACTCCCAATGATCCAGCCTTCTTGTTCACATCTGCATCTCTCCACCCCTCTATCGGTCATCCAGAGAAATTTATAATTATGCCAAAAGTCTCTATTCTCTCTGAACCTTCTTTGTGCCTGAGAACGTGACAGTGAGCCATCATGAGCGGACTGAAGTTGATAACAGGAGAAGTAAACAAACATCTGTTCATCCTAATAGGTTTTTAGCAGACAATGTATAGTCCAGATTAGACCGAATTAAAAAGTACATAATGGCAGTTTTATTAGATGCTGCTCCCAGGTGGGTTCACTGGTCCCAAGGAATGGGGCCAGAGAAATCATGCACCCAGACTAACACAAAGGGGT
The DNA here is from genome assembly GCA_036184795.1 of Tokudaia tokunoshimensis. Taxonomy (NCBI): domain Eukaryota; kingdom Metazoa; phylum Chordata; class Mammalia; order Rodentia; family Muridae; genus Tokudaia; species Tokudaia tokunoshimensis. The sequence continues at coordinate 55,112,541 of BTHU01000022.1, read as the reverse complement.
TTTATAGGTCTTAGACACAGGGTGGTTCTATGTCAGCTAGGAGCTGGGATTGTGGCCATACATGGTCAAAAGCTGAACCCTTGGGGAGGTACTCTTGGGTAGGTTCTCTTCTGTGGGTTGCCGGAAATGTGGAAGCAAAGGGTGATGGTGTGTTAGCCCAGAATTTTTTCCCTATAAGTGGTGTTGAGGGAGGGTGAGCAGACAAGGTTTCCTAGAGTGTGGAGGGCAAGCAGGGGTTCCAACCAAACACACCCCAGATAGAGAACCAAAGATAGACCAAATTAATGATATCACTGAAATGATCAATATTGGCTAGAACTCCTAAGTTCAAGTTCTCAGCACAAAGGAAACTTACTTGCCCCAGAGAGACTGAGGGAAGGGATAAGGGACAAAGGCAGGAGATAGAGGATGAGGGAAAAGAGAGGAGGCAACAAGGGAGTAGGTATGGGGGTATTTGTCCAGATGGGGACAAAGGAATGGCTCTGAATAGAGTCGACAGATATGACATGTAGGCAACTGGTAGTTTATAAAGGGAAAAGGGGAAACCCCATGTTTGGATGCGGTATTTAATTTTAATTGTGCATGTTAATTCAGGTGAGGCAAAGGGGGCTTTTGGTTGCTGGACATCAATACTTTGATAGCTGGACCTTGGTAGTCAGCCTCAGGAGGAGGAAATGGCCAAATAAGGGAATAGATTTTGGGTGCTAGCTTTAGAACATAATCTGTTTTTAAGCAAGGCAAAGGGGACCAGGGAGATAGGCAGTGCCTGCCAGAGTCATGCCTGTGAGCTGATTAGGGTCCCATCAACCGTCAAATTACAAGTTGGTGAACCAATAAATTTATTGGGGTAAGTACAGGAACATGAATGAGGGTCACTCAAGGCATCACCCAAAGGCAGCTGTATCTCTGGAAATCCACCCAGCCTGGGTGATGCCTCATTAGCCCTGAGCATCTGGAACTCTCCCAGGGACCTGCAGGCAGCCGGACTTCTTAGACTGTCTCCTCTCCTCAGCAGTCCCTACTGAGTACAGAGCCTTGGGGCAACAGGACCTGGTTAGATCCAGTTTCAGGTACGTCCTGAGCCTGCTGAGTTGTTTACTTCCTAAGTCTCAAAGAGCTTCCTTCCATAATGAAATGTGGTTAAGTACTGAGCTCCTGAGCTGAGCGCTTTTTTCCCTTGTAGGCCGTGGTTGTTGTGGTAGGAAATAGACACCGAGGCTTCACATCTATGAAATTTGTGGCAATCAGAGTGGGGTCAGGAGGCTCTGGTTGACTCAGGTTCTGAGATAGAAGACAGCTAGAGCAAGATGGCTACCGCAGAACTGGGGACCAAGGCAAACCGTTGCTCTCCACTCATTTTTCAGGGAGCCCTTTTGGAGAGCAGTTCATCATTGTCACCGATGGAGTCCCAAGCCCATGAGATAATAATGACTTGTTGCCTCCTTGGCTACACAGTACAGGTATTGCTAGGAAACCCTTTTGTCTGACCTCTTCTGCCTGGCACTTCTGGGTCATCATGGGGGGTTAACTGTTGAGAGTGACTGCCTCATGGAAACACTACTTTCACTATCAGCATATTTTAAACCTCACACCCTATATGTATCCCTCTTCTCCCCTGTCACATTTCAAGAAAGAGTGATACCATTGTGGAAATCTTGCAAAATGGAAATAAATTTTCAAAAATTAAAGCAATGATCATAATAGAAGAATGTTGAAAGCAACAGTATGAAGTGTACCTGGAGCCGACTGGGCACTCTTCCCAATGGTGTCAGGAACCTTTCTGGGATTTCATAGAAGTGACCCCCAAGAAACTTACTCCTTATAGGTCCCTCAGCCTTGCAAGATCCAACTTCGCTTCAGCAACCATCTATGATCTAGAAAAGACCAAGGTTTGAAAATGGTGGCAGTTGAATGGCATAGACTGTTCTGAAAGCACACTGCTGTGCAGGCATGAGTCATAGGGCATCAAGTGGCCACCTGTTTACTCAACTTGCTCAACAGAGTAGAAAGTCAAACCCTTACACCGACCTTAAAATATAGGCAAATGGTTTATCATATGTGAGTTCCTGTATCTATTATAATTACAGATAAAAAAACAGCAACAAAGCTGGGTCATCTACACTGAGTGCCTCTGGGATGCACAGGGCCTTGCTGTGGCCAAAGCAAGCTCACTTGGGTCTGAATCATTTTTTTGATGGCTTGAGAGCAAAGAGAGCTTCTGTGCCCAACCTCAGGCTGAACTAGAAGACAATGGGCTCTGTTTTCACCCCATTACAGAAAGAACCCACAGCTCTATATCCCCGAGATGGGGAAAGTTCAGCCGTTGGATTTTCTTTCCATATGGTTGAAACTGCACACACGGAATTTGCATTCATTTGAAAAGCTGTGAAAGATATGTCAGTAGAGGAAAAGGGCTTGAACAAAAGAAGTGGAGGGTCAGCCCCCAGACAGCCTAATGGATGAGCCCACATCTCTAGATACAACCTGGATATGTGGCCACCCACTTCACCAACTGAACTGTTCACTGTTCTATATACCACAGCTTTGTTGAACAAACACAAATGCACATCTCTCCAGAGCGGCAAGGACAAGACTGCCTGCCCAGTCTTTTTAAAGCAGCCAGCCCCAGAGAGCATGCCCTAGCTGTTTGGTGAAGAAATGGCCAGGGAGTCCCCATGTTCACCACAGAGAGGAGCAGCCATGAGCAGTCACAAGTTAGTACACTATTTATCCTAAGTCCCTTGACGTTAAGCACGCATGTGAGTGTGTAAATTTTGTCCCTACATGTATGCGTGAGTGTCTTGTTTTGTCCCTAGTCCTGGGATTCATTATGGTTATTTTGTTTATATTTCCAATATGCAAATTATGATTTTTCTGCCTGAGAACACTACCAAGTCCTTCTTCATAAACACTGGGGATACAGGAAACTCACAACTTCCCACAGAAGGAATTCTCAGTCCTTACCATAAACAGTGCTATTCCTAATAGCTTCCAGAAAACGAAAGATTCCTTTTCAGAAGAAGTAGGAGGAGGCTCAGATGCACCTGAGAAATGGAAGAGCTGGGCAGAAGAGGCTCCCTGCTGGCTTAGTCTTCAAAGCCTTGCAAACCTTCTTGAAATTTAATGGACAATTCCAAATACATTTAGAACCTTCTCTATGACCTACACCCTCATGATATCTTTGATTACAATGATACTGATGATTCCAGAAGAACCATGTCCGCAAAGTGGTTAAAGATAAATTCCTAATTTCTTTTTCTTTCTGCTAATCAATCTATATTTTAAAACTGGTATAAAAATTATATCAGAAGAGAATATGAATTAAGAATATATCGGTGTTATTTCTTCTCCACATTCTCCTGGATGAAGTTGGATGTGAGTCTACTCTTATTATCTGTAGTCAGATCTTGCACAGCAGCACTGAGGTTGGCACAATCTGTCAACCTAGGACCAATCTGTGTCCCAGAGCATCTTTATCCATGCACACCAGGTTTACTGCATCAGCTGTACCCAATGTACCCACTGCTACCAAATGCTACCCTACTCATCTGGACGCTCAGAGGATCTAGAAAGAACAGTGGGTTAGTCAAGGTTCTCCAGAGGAACAGAGTTGATACAATGAATCTCTCTCTCATATATATATATATACACACACACACACACACACACACACACACACACACACACACACATATATATATATGTATATTCATTTATTATACTCAGGGCTGGATGTCTCAGCCAACATTTCACTATACTTTTTCCTCATAATCTTTAGCCACAGACAATTCTTTCAAATTTAACACTTCACTTGGAAAGGTCTAAGTCTATAAGCTATTACTAAACCTGGTTGTGTAGAACAGAGAGCAAACCTGGAGGCAGTGCTAAGGTGGGTACTAAGGGAGAAGGATACAGGAGGTTGCTTAGACATCCAATAAGCTACCCACCAGAAGATTCAACCTGGGGACAAGTCTCTGTTGTTTGGAAAAGAACACAGCTTTAAGATTATTTTAAATCATCTCCAGACTCAGGGATATTTGGTCTTAGAGAACAAATGTCCTCCCAGCTTGCCCTACATCCTTTCTAGTCAAGCATGCGTTATAAATATGGTGAGCACTTTATGAGGCCTCCTCCAGAGACTAGAGTCTAGAGACTGCATGAAAGAGATGTACCCTCTATCTACTTCTTGTTCAAATTATGTTTCAAAAAGAATGAGTTACTCCAGAAATGTTTATTGCTATAAAACATGTGAAAGAAAACATCTGAGAAATTTAAAAAAAAATGACTTTATTCTTCTCACAAAACAGTATTCCTGGCACTGGGTCAAAATGTAGCCATTTCAAAGAAAATATTGATATAAGAACATCAAATATTTACCAAAAAGAAAAACAAACTCTGCCTGCTGGAGAGAGGCAGTGAAGTTAGCCTTTTGCATGTCTGTTGGTAAGATGTTCCAGGGTCTGGCATGGTCCAAGTGTCTCTTTAAAGGGTAAGATGGTGATGAATGTGGGTCAGGCCAGCAGGCTTAGCTCTTAGCCGGTGCACAGTTCCATGAGTGATGAGATGGAACAGGATTTGGTTTCAGAGAATCTGCTTGGTGTAGGAATGAAACAGGATTCCCCGCGCTGGAAGTTGTCACGGCCATCTGTATGACCTCGCCATGTGGGCACGCATTTGGAGTAAAGCCCTGCAGCACTGGGGAGTTTGTGTGCGTCAGCCACGATTTGCATCAGCTTCTGAGGTGACAGTCCACACAGGGGGAAGAGCCAAGTCTGTAAATCCTACTGCATCCTGCTAACTCTTACAGGATGCCAAAGGAAAATACTAGGGGCAAGATCGAAAAGCTTGTGTCAGATGTGGCAACACAGAGTCCAGGAGGCCATAGAGAGATGGCCCTCAGGTGAGGTACCTGAAAACATAAGCTATCAGGAAAGACTGGCAAACCTACAGCCACAAACAAAAAGGCACAGCCTCTCCATGAGCTCGTCTCCACTAACACATCTGCTTAGCAGTCTCCCATTCAACCTTGGTCTGATGTCACACTTGCTATCAATTCTCGGGCCTGAGGATCATTGTCTGAAAACAACTTATATGACCTTCCTCAGTTTACCTCTGCACACTGCAGCTACCTTGTTTCCCTAAATATATCAACAACCCTTCATCAGTTTAGTGTCCCAGATCACAGTCCCATCAAATCATTTAGTTCTGAATAAATTCTCTAACAACAACAACAACAAAAGTCCTTTTCTAATGTTACATAGATTGACATCTCTGAGTAGGTGTGAGGAGCTTGATAGAGGAGGTGAACAGAGAGAGACTAGGGTCCTGAGAGAGGAAGGCTTGGTGTGGGAGCTGGGAAGACAGGAAGGAGCCAAGAGAGGAGAAGCAGCCTAATGCCATCTATTGCTTTCCCAGGTTCCTATGTGGCAGGGCATGGTCCAGCCTACTCTGCAGCCATTGTTTCTGAAGCAAACATGATGAAAGTCAGACAAAATAATCACCCAAAGTGCTCGGCTGTGACAGCTTGGCCCTTAGAGGTTTACTAGACTTGACTTTCCTGAGACCTTGAGGGAAATCTTCAGCCAAAGTCCATTAAGCAAATTAAAACGAAGGAGAAAAATAAACACAGATTGACAGAGATAGCAGTTTTATGAGGGAAAGGAGGCAGCGGGGGCCCCTATGAAGCTCCCAGCTGGTACTTAAAGTCTCCGGCTCCCAGCCCTTCTAACTCTTAAAGACGTGTACTCTTTAAGATACTCTGGCAGGCATGAAAGAAAGTTACTGGAACTTTTTCCCCCACAAATAAAAGAGCGAGTACATGCTGAAATAAAAACACACTTGATGGAATCCCTCATTTCAGTTCCTGATACAGGACAGAGGACCAAGTGGTAAATGTAGAAGCACCTATCTATACCATCCACACCAGGACACAAAACCAAACTGAATTAGTACACGTCTCCTCAAACTAGATCCCCAATGTGGCAGAATCACGTTGAAGTGATTCCTTTTGGGTGTGAATTAATTGTATCTATAGGATGAGGTATGTTGTTATAATGTAAGCCCTTAATAATACAGGACAAGAAAAGACGCAGTATGTACATATAGGAAGTGTCTTAGCACTGCGGAGGCAAAGGGTTCAGACTGGGATTGCTTTTCTTATGTAGGAGCTTAAAAATTTATTTCAGACATTTAAAAATAAAGTCATCACTTGTGCTGTGTCTCCAAAGTTAGGAATATTCCCTGGGGCCAATGACTGAGCACTGTGCATATTTTCCTAAGGGGCAAGGGTAAAGAGGCATTAGATTTTCCGTTTAGATCTCTGGGGCAGATTCCGAGGGCCTTTATTCTTCCCGTTACCCTGAGGTTATGGAAAGCAAGCTGGTGCCAGCCTGGCTGTGCAGCTGATTCTCAGGCACCGGGAGGGTCCCCTTTGGACAGAGTTGTGGCAAGAGGAAGGGTGTTGTCTAAACCCAAACTCAGTCCTTGGATTTTTTTAAACCAAATATTTTCAGGGTTTTGAATCATCCTCGCACTCCTAAAGGCTCAAGCTTCCTACACAGTGCAGAGCTACGCACTTCAGCTCTTTAGGTTTTGCTTTACATTGCACATCCATGTGCAGGGTCACAGGCTGTGGTGTGTTTCCAAACACAGGAAGACACCACAGAGGCATCTAAACCCATAACAAGTGGGGATTACTGCCTTCCAGAAATAGTAAAGGGATATCTTTCAGAGAGAAAAATAAATCAAACGATGTACCTTGTTTTCAATAGATAACGGCACATTTTCCCATTATAAAGAACCATATTTATAAAATGTAAAGGACAAGTCAGGCTTGGTAGAGCAGGCCTGATGATAAACTCAAGGCCTGACAGGACTACAGGCTGAACTCAAGGCCAGCTGTGTAACTTAGAGACACTGCTTCAAAATAAAAGGTTAAAAGAGACTGAAGCCAGGCATGACTGAGTATGCTGACAACCCCAGAACTGGAGGGTACAAAGAGGTGGATCTTGGAAGCTTCCTGACCAGCCAGTCTAGCCAAAATAGGAAACTTCCAGTTCAGATGTGTGGGTGTGGAGAGAGAAACAGACAGAGACAGAGACAGACAGAGAGACAATAAGTTGGAGAGGGATGACAGAAGACACACATCCTCCTCCTCTGGCTTCCCCATGAGTGTGAGCACACAAAGATGCATACCTCATACACTTGGATTTGTGTAACACACACACACACAATGCACAACATGCCCCTCCACACCTGCACACACATATATACACACAAGACACATGCACACAGAGACACCCACATACACAGATACACACACACACACACACACACACACACACACACATCACATCATATCACATGGAAACATTTTTAAAGACCTGGGAGATAGTCCAGTGGTGGATGACTTTGCTAGCACACATGGGTTTCTGCATTGACTTCCCAGCACCACAGAACAAACAATACCATAGAGGGCAAGGTTTCCTCAGTCCAAGGTTAGCTAGATGGCCCCGTAAGAATCCCAAAGACAGCTAGCTGATGCTCTCTTAAATGAAACCCACGTTGAATCTCATCATGCTTTCTCATGGGGCATAGGGGAGGTTTACCAGTTTAAATCCAGAGAAACCTCAAACCTCTGTTTTGCAACTCTTAAGATCTACCTGGAATTCTTCCACAACAGCAGCCTTGAAAAACAAAAAGAACAGAAGTCTAGGCTCCTTTCTTACTTGTCTTTTTCCTCTGGTTACTGAAGTAGGAAATGGCCAGGAAAATGAATGGATCTTGGAGGAAAAAAAATGGAGACAGGAGATTCAAATGCTCCCCAAACCTTTTTGCCAGCCAAAGGAAAAATCTGAAGAGACAAGAGTTTTCCCAAACCCCCAAATGAAATTAGAAATAATCACCCCCTGGAAGTGCCCACAACTTTTAACATCCATGGAATGCTTGCTTGAGTTAATATCAAATATTATTACCACATCTGAGTTGGCGAGTGTAATTTCCATGCAGTCTTAGAGCCTGGATTTTTCCCATGCAACCCTGTTAGTAGCATGAACTCTGCTGTGAAAACTCAGATTCTCAGCCAGTATTCTCATTTGTCAAAAAATGTTAGCATGGGTAAAATCTCGCAGCATGCACTGTGGAATCAGACCTATAGGTTGAGGGGCTGATGAGTTGGATTCCGTAGGAAACCAGATCAATGCGGTTTAAACAGAGCTGCAGTGAGGACCAGACTCTTGAGCACAAAACTTTGCAAGAAGTGAGGGGGCTTTGACTGTAGTCATAGAAAAACTTTACCCCCTAGAGACTGCAAAAGAAATAGCAATGTCTAAGTGAGACGAGAGCCCTTCGTCAAGGTCCTCCAACGAGAACACAAGTACACATCCCAATTAATTTGTTAGAAGGGTGTTGAGCAAGAGCAGAACTTTATAATTGTGGACTGTACCACTCACTATACTATGACTGCTATAGCCAGGAAGAGATGTGACGACTGGCCTTGTCACTGTACCGAGATAGGGGCTGCTCTGTGGAAGGCTGTGACCCCAAGTTAATTGGGAGCTTATTGTTCACTTGCTAACTCAACTTTCATAGACGTGTCCGATTAACTCAGTATAACGTTGACAAGTCCGATCAGCAGGAGGCACCACCTACTGAGAACCCCTTTCTTTCCTTCCCTCCCCTGCCCTCCCTCTCTTCTGACACAGTCTTTCATAGTCCACACTGACCACAAACTTGCTATGTAGCTAAGAATGACCTTGAGCTCTTGAGTCCTCCCCCTACTCCCACCCCCACCCACCCCAAAAACTAGGATTATAGGCATGTGCCACCAGGCCTAGTTTTATACAGTGCTAAAGATCAAACCCAGGGCTTCGTGATTGCTAGGCAAGCTAACCCCACCCTACCTTAACAGACAGAATCTAGCTATGTGGTACAGGTAAACTGTAAACTTTCTATGTAGTTTAAATTGGTTTGAAACTTATGATCCTCCAGCTAAGATAATGAGATGAGAGAGGAATATTACCTCTGTTAGTGGTCCCTTAAAATAAACCACTTGATCATAAACATTGATTCAAAAACATTTGTTGAGTATCTTTTAGAGCCAAGCTTTGAACTACAAATTAAAATGTAGCAAGATAACCCTCTGGGATCCAGATTTATAATCTGAAAATCAAAGTACATTATTGTCGGGGTTCAGCCTTGACACAGGATCAGAGTTCTCAACTGGAAGCAGGGATATCTGGAAGGCACATAATAAATATACACAGACTACTTTTTGGGTATAAGCTGACAGGCAATTTTTCAAGGCTTAAAGTTTCTCTCTCTTCTCTCTCATTCTCTGCTCTCTTTCTCACTCATTCGCTCGCAGCCTGAGGCTGCACACACTCTGCATTCTCCTGCGCACTCTGCTTTTCTCCTGTGCACTTTTCTTTTCTTGCACTCTCACGCTCATACACACCTCTGTGCGTTCCCCTTTCACTCACCCACACACATCTCACACACACACCACATGCACTCTCCTTTCACTCACACACACATACTCTCCATATACACCTCACATCCACTCTTCACTCACTCTTCACATTCTTCACTCATCATATGCTCTTCTCATGCTTTCTTGCCTTCTTCTTTTATTGATTTTTATTGCCCAGTCTTTTATTGATACTCCACAAGCAGATAAAAAAGACATTCTATAATCATTGCCAAATCAAATTCAAAAGAATAATCATGTGCCACAAAGAATCAAGAATTACAATTGTTCCCCAGAGTTTCAAGCTTCCCTAATCCCAGGTCTATAGCCAAAATAATAATAATTGCAAACTTATCATTACTTAAACTTTAACTTATTATATTTCAGAGCCAAGAGCTCCGAGGCCAGCTACTTGCATTTTCTTGTGAAGCTCTAATGATTAATGCCATGGGAGAAACTGTCAGGCAGTGGGCAGAAAGAATTAAGTTAACCCTTAACTCAGTAGTTCTGCTAGCTTTCTGCTTCTGCACGTTACATACAACGACTCTCCTAAGAGTCCCAGTGTTTTGACTTAGTTTTACTAATATAAGATTTTACATGTTCTATACTTGCTTATCTAGGAACCACTCTCAAATATTATGCAAAACTTATTTAATAATTTTAATAGTCTTTTTCTTCCTTGGTGTCCCAATGTTGGCTCTAATTCATTTTCTAATAATTTCATCAAACTTTCTTTGCAAGTCAAGCATTAATCTAGAACTACCATTGTACAGGTATTATATTGTTTCCAAGATGAGACCACACAACATGCACCTGGGCCCTTAGGACTGTGCTGCGCTGTGCCCAATGCCTCAATTTTTAATTGTTTAAGAATCATTGCATCAGAGAACATCTAGTTTTACAGAATTTGCCAGAGCAGAAGGAGAAAGAAGTAAGAAAGTCAGATATAATATAATAATTATGCACACCAAGACCAACTTAAAAGCAGTCACACACAAATGAAATCTATACAGCTGTTGTCCAGGGCTAAGGTTAGGAGAAATGTGAACAACTGTTGTTACAAAGAGCTGCTGTGGGCTACTGAGATGTCTCCATCCTGGCCTACTGCAGGCAGTCCCTGTCATTGTTTGCTGTCCCCAGCATCTCCGGCTTTTTGTTTAAGAAGTTGTATGGTGTGGACATCTACAGTTAAGGCCGAGAGTAAGCGTTGAATTAAGCAGATGGCACCTGGAAAAATAATAAGACAAAGTAAGAAAAGTCCAACTGCAATGGAGGCATTCTGTAAAAGTGATCTCCAGTTCATATCTTGTACAAAGGAATCCACAGAGGAGGCAAAGTCAGTAGCCATTTCCTCCAAAGAAGCAGAGCCAATGTGGGAATTACTAATATCTGAAATTTCATGGTGTAAAGCATCAATATCCATAGCTGTGGATGAATGACTCCACAAGCCTCTAATATGCTTCTGAATACTTCCCCAGTCATGAGTAGTCTCATTATATGGCAGGGGAGTAACACAGATCCATCTAAACAAAAAATGACACTGAACTGATAATCTGACTTTGATATTTGATTTTGAATTTCCTGTCCCATATAAAGAACTGTCTTTTCTAGGGCATTAACCCTGTCCTCAAACTCTCTATCTACCTTTTCTCGAATCAATAGAGCAACACTAACATTTTTAGATAGCTGGTCCACATAATAGGCAGTGTGGACTTCCTTGCCCAAAGAAGTAGTAGACAAGGCCAAAGAAGAAATTACACCAATCAGAGCACTGATACCTAGAATTAAGGCAGTCACAAAACACCTACCTCTATGCCATGATTAGAAAACCATGTATCATTGATATAGACAGGCAAAAGAATATAAGGAGGCTGTTGTAATACGACAAAAACATTTTCCTTGTAACAGTAAGGCAATTGGATAATTGACAGTTTATATAAGAAATGTGATAAACACTGTGACTATCCTGAACAAGGGAAAAATCACCATGGTCTTCAGAGGAGAGAAGAGAGAAAGGAGCAGCCACATAGGCTAGAACTGAAACAGAAATTCTCTTAATCTTAGAGCCATGTCTAAATAAGAGTTACTTTATGAGTAGCAGCAAAAAGGCAGTATAGATCAGACTGAACAGGAAGTAAGTGGGAATTAAAAGTTGGGTCAAAGGTAGGGGAGACCCATCCAGAGGCCATCGAGGCACAACTTATTGTGAGAACTGATTTATATAAGTCCTGCACTTTATAATCTGGAAACCAACAACATTTTGTGGGCTTCCTCCTTCTTAGAAAAATAAAATTTCATTTTTATGGTTTTCTTATTTGTTTATAACTAGTTTTCTTTAATTTATAAACTTCAAGAATCTAGACTAGTTATTGTGATTTCTCCCAACCCCCACTTTTTTCAAGTGGCATAATTGTTTATTTACAACTATGAGTTCATCATCATGTAGATTTTACCTAGGAATTCTGTATGTTTGAATTCCCTGGATTCATTTTTTTATTTTAATGTTTGTTTGTTTGTTTGTTTATCAGTGAAGATTTCACAAATATTGATCCCAAAGAGAAACACAGCTGGTACTAACATGTTCTAGGGCACAGGAAAGCTCATCTCTTTGAACCTTAGTTTTGCCAACTGTGAAATGGAAATTCTATGTGTCCTGACCTCTCATTTTCCAGAGGTCACTATACAGTCTCACCCACTGGTTCTCACCCTTGGAATCTGCCGACGTGGAAGAAAGAGAGAAAAGCTAGCTGGAGTTTTAAACACATGCTTACAAATTATTCCAAACCTCAGATATAATAAATAAATGACTGAAAGAGAATCAGAGACCCTTGGCTTATTTCCTCAGAACTTCAGTTCCACTTGCTAAGAGAGATGTTAGCAGGGATTTCCCTAATACCATGCCCGGGACCAGAAGTGCTTCATTGGCAGTTCCATTCCATCACAATCATCACATACCAGCCCTGGTGTGTCTGCTAATCTTCTGACTTCTCCTAATCTGGGAGTGCACAGTTGGATTCAGTGATGGAAAAAGTCATGCCACACAGACATTTTCTTTTCGAGAAGCTGTGCAGAGTTCAGCCACAGGGCAAGTCAGCTCTTTCTGCATTTATCTTGGAGTAAGAAAAAAACAAAAAACAAAAAACAAAAAAAAACGAAAATGGCTGTAATGTGACATCCTCACATAGGAATAAAAAGTGGGAAGGGTTACAAAGATATTGGCAAAGTAAAGAAGTTTATCAATGCCCAGTCATTTAAGGGAGTGAGGAGCATAAATGCAGTGTGCAGGCAGTACTGAATACACACAGACACAGACAGACAGACAGACAGACAGACAGATGCACGCATGCATGCACGCACACAGGCATGCACAACTGAAGAAGTCTGTGGTATAGTACAAATGTTAGCAAATTAATATTTCACTCATGGAGTAGTGGTTGCTATCCTACTACCCTGAGCTCTGTGAATAAGTATTCCGAAGTGTTTGGGACCCTAGAAAAGATTCAATTTGCATGTACCAATTACCACAAATATCAGAATAATCCAAAAGGCCCAGAGCCAGAAGACTGTGTCACAAAGGACACACATGAAGGATTTGAGTCAGGCGCAACCAGCCACCTACAGAGAGAGCAGAACTCAGCCAGCAGACCTGCTGATTTATCTCAGCAGGCTTGGGAGTAGGAGTTAGGTCGGATCTAGTCTGTCACTGCCAAATGTATACAGATAACCTCAGTCCACTCTATCAGTCTGAGAAGCTTTTACTAGGAAATATCCTAGAGAACACTCTAGAGTGGGTCTCCATCTTGAATAACTTCATAGTTCTTCATCACAATAACTGATAAGTCTGCAAGTCGCTCCACCCTAAGACTTGTCTTTCACCGTGGTAATAGTAACAGAGGGCTGATCTCTATTAATGATGGTAACCAACATGTGCTTCTTTCTTCTTGCCTGCCTGCTGTTCTTCTAACTGCATACATGCATTTTCCTGTTAAAGAAGGCTCTGCCATTGTTACATTTTCCAGATCAAACAAAATAGATTCAGGAAACATCCTACAGATTGGACTTTGAATGTCAGCTAACCAATATGCTGGAGGTTTGTCTCCAGCTTGTGGCACTACTGTTAGGTGTTAGCACCTTTAAAAGTGCCTGAGGTCTAGAGGGAGGAAGCTAGGTAATTGTCCATACTCTTCAGGGGACATCAGGACCCTTCTCAACTTCATTTCCTAGACACCCTGGAGTGAGCAGGCCTCTGTCATGGGCTTCCATTGTATTGTCCTGTGACCAGAGTAACAGAACCAAACAACCATATTTTGCAATCTGATTCCAGAGCTTGCATTATTTTTAGAATTATTTTATGTCTATATTTTGCCTCTGTGTATGTCTGTGTGTGTGTGTGTGTGTGTGTGTGTGTGTGTGTGTGTGTGTGCAGGTTGGCCAGACACACCATCTATATTACTAGAAGACAGAATAGGGACACTGTTTTACTCTCTGGTGGCACCACTGGCACATGGGAAGCATATCAGCACCCATATTCTAACATATACTCTAGTCAGAAGACCAAGACCAAGAAAACTTCACTTAAGCAGGCTTTAGAGGTGTTTTTTAGATTGTGCTTGGAGTAACCACCACTAAAAAAGCATTGTGAGGCCATTTAAGAAAGAGTCTAGAATAGATAAATCTAAGGAGGCAAAGCACAAATGGTTACCAGGACTTGGGAGGGGATGGGAAGAGCTGATTTCAGAGGGGAGAGGAGGCAATGGAGATCTGGGATTAGGTAGTAGAGGATACATGATATGGAGTATGCAAATGCCTCAGGATTATCTGCTAGAAAATGCCAAAAAGAGTGCAGTTCATGTTACAAGGACTTTGCACAGTAGATGTACACATGCTGCACACATAAAAGTCAACACTGCCATCGTACCATTACAATGGCGAAGGCTATGTTGGGTTGCCTTGGTGTTTCTGACTTGGTTGACCCCTGTGAACCAAGACATAAGTCAATTTAGCAGCTTGAGTGCTTATGCTATTTGGCTATACTGGTTTTACTTTTATGGATCCCAGATAAGTGGATTAAGAATAAGGCACCTACCTATTCCTTTCTTTTAGTTTATGCCAATATATGGCAGTATATCTCAGTTTAGAAGGTACAGGCTATTATATAAAATAACAATGCTCAGACTTCACATCCAAGCTTAACTCTTTGAGGAGTAGTACTTGTAAGTTTTCCAGCACCATAATGAGATCTCTGAGTTAATCGACTTATAAAGAGAAAATGTTGGTTTCAGCTTACAGATTTGGAGGTGCCAATTCATGACCAGTTCATGTAGCTTTGGGTCTGTGGCAGCACAGCATTCTGGGAACACATGGCAGAAAGAGACGGGCTCATCTCAGCCAAGAGCTAAAAGGGCTAAGCAGGAGTCAGAGACCCACAGTCCTCAGGCACACCCCAGGGATCCGAAGTACCCCAGCAGATTCCGTCTCTTGTGATCAATTTTATAAAAAGAAAACTCTTAAATAATAGAGTTTATATAATAACTTTCCATGAGGAATAAGCTTTAAAAACATTTATGTCATCTGTTTACTGGATCTCTTATTGGTAAATAACTAAAAAGATTGTCAATTGGAATGGGTTACTCATTTCTAAAATAGTCAAATATGTCACATTTGGCAAGCTTTTCTGTGATTGGTGGGTCACAATGGCACAGTAAAGTAATCATATCAGACCCTTTAACTTGCTTTCAATTCAGTTTAGACCTATAGAAAATGTGCTCAGGGGCACCAAGGCCCGCTGTGGTTTCCCCAGGCTTCACTCATGAAGTATCTCACATTACCACAACATGCCTGTCAGAACTAAGAAACTATCGTGGGTACAGAGGCCTCACCACAGCCTTCTTTGCACCAGCTCTAAGATCCTTTCCCTCTGGAACCTGCTAGCTGGATGTAGTCATCACAGTTGATGACTTGCCTTGTCTGTGAGTGTTTCTCTGGGTCACTTGTCATAACTTGACAAGTTCTAGAAGTACTGGCCTGTACTTCACAGGCTGTACTTGGTATGGTGTTCTCAACAATGCTTTTGTATCATAGCGGGGCTATCGATTTGGGGGAACAAAACCACAGTGGTCCATGACTGATGAGGTCAACCCTAGTCCCAGGGCTGAAACGGAGTCTGCCAGACTTCTTCACCACAAAGTTAGCCTTGTTGCTTTTCCTTGTCTGTTGGAAACAGGGATTAAGCCCAGCCCTACTGGAGGGAAGGAGGGGAATTAAGCGCCATTTCCTGGAGCTCAACAATAATCCATGAAGATCATTTAAAATTTTCTCCCTGTGACATTTCCTCTGTCCTTCACTTACACGCATTCAGCAGTGTTCCTTTCCTTCTTGCTCATTACACTACCATAGAATGCCTGTTTATTTCATTGCTCAAACTGTGTCGGTTTTGGCCCAGAGGAATTTATTTAGTTTGGCTTCACTGTCCCTTTGATATGTTCAACCACTCCACCCCCTCTGCTTTTTCTCTTTTAAAATACTTCCTTATTTTCTCACACTAACAAGATGATCCAGGCTCAGCCCCAACTTGCTTTTTTTTTTTCCTGCCCTCATTCTAAAACCAGCCAATTTTCCAACGACTTCTGGTTCCTTTGCTTGGAGAAGAAGACTGGATGCAGATCCTGGGTGATGGGCATGTACATTGCCACTGAAGGGTCCCTAGGTTCTCTGAGAAGACAAGTTCAGAATAAATGTGCATGGACTAATGTATTCACATATCCCGAGAGGAGATGATAGGTGATGGATAGAGGATTGATGATTGGCAGGTAGATGTTGATTCTCCTTGCTCACGTTCACCATCATTAGATATATTCATTTGTTTCTGTATAGCTACCCTGCCAGTGTGAAAAACACCGCCCATTGGCTATAATCTATTGATGCATTTGATCAACCCTAGCTTATACACACAGTTTCGTGTGTGTGTGTGCTCATGCATGTGTATGTCACTGCATGTGTACATTTGTAGGCATGTATTCAGAGGCCAGAGGTCAGCAGGTTTCTTCTCAGTTGCTATCTAATTTTTTGAGACTTTCACTGAGCTATCAAGCAAGCTCTGGATAATCCTGAAACCATCTTCCCAGTGTCGGGATTATAGGCATAAGACACAATGCTCAGCTTTCTGGATGGGCACTGAGCATCAAAACTTGGGTCCTCAAATTTTGCAAAAGCACATTATTAACTGAGCCTTCCCTGGTCCTTACACCAGACATGTTAACCTTTCAATCTAAAAAACAAAGTCATCAACCACAGCTCAGTATTTCTGTTCAGATCTTTTCTTTAGGCTTAAACAGCTAGGAAGAAACAAACATGGTTTCTTAGGTTTTTTATTTCTTTTTGTAAACTGAGCAATGGATTTTTTATTATGTGGACTTCTTTTTTATTTTTTTTAAATTAGATATATTCTATATTTACATTTCAAATTATCCCCCCTTTCCTGGATTCCCCCTCCCCAAAAGTCCCCTAAGCCCTCTTCTCTCCCGCTATTCCCCAATCAACCCCTTCCCGCTTCCCCATCCTGGTGTTCCCCTACACTGCTGCATTGAACCTTTCCAGGACCAGGGGCCTCTCCTTCTTTTTTCTTGGGCATCATTTGATATGCAAATTGTTTCTTGGGTATTCCAAGCTTCTGGGCTAATATCCGCTTATCAGTTAGTGTATACCATGTGTGTTCTTTAGTGACTGGGTCACTTCACTCAGGATGACATTCTCCGTTTCTACCCACTTGCCTAAGAATTTCATGAATTCATTGTTTTTAATAGCTGAGTAGATTCCATAGTGTAAATGTACCACATTTTCTGTACCCGTTCCTCCGTTGAGGGACATCTGGGTTCTTTCCAGCTTCTGGCTATTATAAATAGGGCTGATATGAACATAGTGGAGCATGTGTCCTTATTACATGCTGGAGAATCCTCTGGATATATGCCCAGGAGTGGTATAACATGGTCCTCCAATAGTATTATGCCCAGTTTTCTAAGAAACCGCCAGACTGATTTCCAGAGTGGTTGTATCAGCATGCAATCCCACCAACAGTGGAGGAGTGTTCCTCTTCTCCACATCTTCGCCAGCACCTGCTGTCTCCTGAGTTTTTGATCTCAGTCAGCCATTCTGACTGGTGTGAGGTGAAATCTCAGGGTTGTTTTGATTTGAATTTCCCTGATGACTAAGGATGTTGAACATTTCTTTAGGTGTTTCTCAGTCATTCGATATTCCTCAGGTGAAAATTCTTTGTTTAGCTCTGTACCCCATTTTTTAATAGGGTTATTTGGCTCTCTGGAGTCTACCTTCTTGAGTTCTTTGTATATCTTGGATATTAACCCTCTGTCGGATGTAGGGTTGGTAAAGATCTTTTCCCAATTTGTTGGTTGCCATTTAGTCCTTTTGACAGTGTCCTTTGCCTTACAGAAACTTTGTAACTTTATGAGGTTCCATTTATCAATTCTTGATCTTAGAGCATAAGCTATTGGTGTTCTGTTCAGGAAATGTTCCTTTGTGCCCATGTGCTCAAGGTTCTTCCCCAGTTTCTTTTCTATTAGTTTCAGTGTGTCTGGTTTTATATGGAGGTCCTTGATCCACTTGGAACTTGAGCTTAGTACGAGGAGATAAGAATGGATTGATTTGCATTCGTCTGCATGCTGACTTCCAGTTTATCCAGCACCATTTGTTAAAGATGCTGTCTTTTTTCCACTGGATGGATGTAGCTCCTTTGTCAAAGATCAAGTGACCATAGGTGTGTGGGTTCATTTCTGGGTCTTCAATTCTATTCCATTGATCTACCTGCCTGTCACTGTACCAACACTATGCAGTTTTTAACACTATTGCTCTGTAGTACGGTGATACTGATTCCCCCAGAAGTTCTTTTACTGTTGAGAATAGTTTTAGCTATCCTGGGTTTTCTGTTATTCCAGATGAATTTGAGAATTGCTCTTTCTAACTCTATGAAGAATTGAGTTGGGATTTTGATGGGGACTGCATTGAATCTGTAGATTGCTTTTGGCAAGATGGTCATTTTTACTATATTAATCCTGCCAATCCATGAGCATGGAAGATTTTTCTATTCTGAGGTCTTCTTTGATTTCTTTCTTCAGAGACTTGAAGTTCCTGTCATGCAGATCTTTCACTTGTTTGGTTAGAGTCACAACAAGATACTCTATTTTGTTTGTGGCTATTGTGAAGGGTGTCATTTCCCTAACTTCTTTCTCAGCCTGTTTATCATTGAGTATAGAAAGGTTACTGATTTGCTTGAGTTAATTTTATATCCAGCCACTTTGCTGAAGTTGTTTATCAACTGTAGGAGTTCTCTGGTGGAGGTTTTTGGGTCGCTTAAGTATACTATCATATCGTCTGCAAATAGTGATAGTTTGACTTCTTCCTTTCCAATTTGTATCTGTTGAGGTTTATTTTGTGACCAATTATTTTATTTTGTGACCAATTATATGGTCAATTTTGGAGAAGGTACCATGAGGTGCTGAGAAAAATGTATATTCTTTTGATTTAGGATGAAATGTTCTATAGATATCTATTAAATCCATTTGGTTCAAAACTTCTGTTAGTTTCACTGTGTCTCTGTTTAGTTTGTGTTTCTCTGATCTGTCCATTGAGGAGACTGGGGTGTTGAAATCACCCACAATTATTGTGTGGGGTGAGATGTGTGCTTCAAGCTTTAGTAAAGTTTTTTTTTACCAGTGAGGGTGCCCGTGCATTTGAAGCACAGATGTTCAGAATTGAGAGTTCATCCTGGTAGATTTTTCCTTTAATGAATATAAAGTGTCCTTCTGTGTCTTTTTTGATGACTTCTGGTCGAAAGTCTATTTTATTGGGTATTAGAATGGCTCTCCAGCTTGTTTCCTGGGACCATTTGTTTGGAAAACTGTTTTCCAGCTTTTTACTCTGAGGTAGTGTTTGTCTTTGACACTGAGATGCATTTCCTGTATGCAACAAAATGTTGGGTCCTGTTTATGTATCCAGTCGGTGAGTCTATGTCTTTTTATTGGGGAATTGAGTCCATTTATGTTAAGAGATATTAAGGAAAAATGATTGTTGCTTCCTGCTATTTTTGATGTAATTTTTATGTTTGTGTGGTTATCTTCTTTTGGGTTTGTTGAAAGAAGATTAATTTCTTGTTTTTTCTAGTGTGTAGTTTCCCTCCTTTTGTTGGTGTTTTCCATTCATTACCCTTTGAAGGGCTGGATTTGTGGATACTGTGTAAATTTGTTTTTGTCATGAAATACCTTGGTTTTGCCATCTATGGTAATAGAGAGATTTGCTGGATATAGCAGTCTAGGTTGGCATTTGTGTTCCCTTAGGTTCTGTATGACATCTGCCCAGACTCTTCTGGATTTCATAGTCTCTGGTTAGAAGTCCAGTGTAATTCTGATAGGTCTACCTTTATATGTTACTTGAAGTTTTTCCCTTACTGCTTTTAATATTCTTTCTTTGTTTAGTGCATTTGGTGTTTTAATTATTATGTGACGGGAAGAATTTCTTTTCTGGTCAAATCTATTTGGAGTTCTGTAGGTTTCCTATATGTTCATGGGCATCTCTTTCTGTAGGCTAGGGAAATTTTCTTCTATAATTTTTTGGAGACATTTACTGGCCCTTTATGTTGGAAATCTTCACTCTCTTCTATACCTATAATCCTTAGGTTTGGTCTTCTCATTTTGTCCTGGATTTCCTGGATGTTTTGGGTCAGGAGCTTTTTGCTTTTTTCATTTTCTTTGACTGTTCTAGCAATAATTTCTATGGTATCTTTGGCATCTGAGATTCTCTCTTCTATGTCTTGTATTCTGTTGTTGATGCTTGGATCCATGACTACTGACTTCTTTCCTAGGTTTTCTATGTCCCGAGTTGTTTCCCTTTGTGATTTCTTTATTGTTTCTACCTCCATCTTTAGATCATGGATGGCTTTGTTCAATTCCTTCAACTGTTTTGTTGTGTTTTCCCTTAGTTCTTCAAGGGTTTCTCCCTGTTTACTCATGTTCTCCTGTATTTCTTTAAGGGAGTTATTTATGTCCTTCTTGAAACCCTCCATCAGCATAATGAGCTGTGATTTTAAATCCAAATCTTGCTTTTCTGGTGTGTTGTGGTATCTAGGACTTGTGGGAGAATTGGGTTCGGATGGAGCCATGTTGTCTTGATTTCTGTTAACAACGTTCCTATATTTGCCTTTTGCCATCTGGTTATCTCTGGTGTTAGTTGGTTCTGCTGTCACTGGCTGGTGCTTGTCCCTCCTGCAGGCCTATCTCAGCAGCCCTGGGTGACCGGCTTTCCCCTGGCACAGATTGCTGTGGGGCTGCCCAGCACCTGGGTGTAGGTCGGGCCCTGGCAGACCGAGTCCCAAGTGATCTTACACTCAGGTGTTCTCTGCATTCCTGGCTGCAGCAGCCTGCTCAGTGGCAGGAGAGAAGATGTTGGCCTCACCTTTACTCGCAGGACTCAATGCAGAGCAGATATCCTCTAGCAGACTAGGTGCACTGAAGGCTGCGGTGCTGCCGAGCCCCTGGGTGCAGGCAGAGCCCTGGTGGGGCGTGTCCCAAGCGATCCTCCACTCAGATGATCCCTGGGCCCCTATCTGCACCTGTCTACTCAGTCACAGTGGCAAAGATGGCGGCGCCTCACCTCTAAACGCAGGACTCTCTCCAATCGCAAGACTCCCTCCCTGCAGGGCAGATGTCCCCCTGGCAGGGTAGGTACACAGATGGCTGTGATGCTGCTGAGCCCCTGGGTGCAGGCAGAGCCCTGGTGGGGCGTGTCCTAAGCGATCCTCCACTCGGATGATCCCTGCGCCCCTGTCTAGTCCTGTCTACTCAGTCACAGTGGCAAAGATGGTGGCACCTCAGGTTTCTCAGTTCTATTAGTAGCTCTTCCTACATCTTCCTGGGAGGGTCAACACACCTTTGTAACAAGTTCTTGTTGCACTTGAAGTCATCTCAGGAAGCCCTCACATACTGGTTGCTTTTTCTTCAATCACACAGGCACTGACTCTTAGTGCTGTGTGGTTTTATGAGTGCTGACTCATTCCTAAAGTCAGGCGTGCACTACCCTGCTACTACAGAAAATATCTCCAGTGACTTGAAATTCTTCTGTCTGACCCTCTGTCATCAAACTTTCCCCTGATCACTGAACACAAGTACCTGGTTTCTAGACCCATGGTTTTATCTTTTCATATGTTTTGAACAAGGATGCCTTCACTAAGTAAAATACATGTGAATCATGTGTGCTCTTGAGGGTTGGTCCCTTGAGCAGTGCTACTGTCCACAGTAAAACGTACAAAGGCTCATGACTACCTTTCCCTGACGAAGGACATCTTTTCTTCCTCTTCTTTCTTTTAATTACCCATAAAGCTATGCTATAAACCTTGCTTAATTTGTTTTGGCGTGAACACAATTTTTTGATTCCCTTGAATAAGTACATTAAGGTGGTTTGGTTTGTACCATATGCCTGTATCTAACTAGGCAAGTAACTACCCAACCACTTTCCAAATGAGCCAAGTCACCCTGCGTTCTGCCAGCAAGGAATACATGTTCCTTCTTCTCCTTGGCTTTATTGGGTATAACCAGTTTGTTGTCAGAATTCCAGTTTGCACTGAAGCAATGAGTAAATACAGTTTTAAAACTGTCTTAACGGTTCCCACAGACTGCGCTGAAGAGACAGGTATCCCAAGCTCCCTATCCCCAATATAACATCACTTGGGACACGGCCTGGTGGGGCTTCCGTCTGTGCCCGAGAACGGGTCAGCGCTGTGGTCGTCTGGGTGCCAGATCGGCAGGTCATCGCATCTGCAGGGTGAGCGGCGCCACGGAGAGTGCCCTCCGCCATCTTTGCTCCAGTGACTGGGAGGTTGGGACAGCCAGGTTCTGAGACAGACAGGCATAATATCGCTTGGGTCTCGGGCGGCTTGTGTGTATGCGGCTCCCAAGTGCGGGGCTGATCTGCAGTAACCAGCGCGCCAGCTCTGCTGTGGGACTTCTGCCTGGCAGAGGGACGCCCCCTCCCCCCCCTAGGAGAGATCACACACCCCTGCACAGGGCAGGAGCCTACCAGCCTCCCTTTGGCGGCCTCTGCTCCAGGAATCCACTAGGCTGAGCCTTTAGATGTGCAAGGCCTCCCCAATATAAGATCACTTGGGGCAAGGCACATTAGGGCTCCAAAGTCACTCAGGAGCAGGCAGGCCCCAGAAATCGGTGCCAGGGGAATCCTGGTAATCCAGGGGGGGGGCAGAAATAGCTTTGCAGGCTCACAGGAGGTCCAACCAACAGCCAGTGGCAGCAGGACCAACTAACACCAGAGGTATCCAGATGGCAAAAGGCAAACATAGGAATGTTACTAACAGAAATCAAAGTAATGTGGGACCATCCGAACCCAACTCTCCAACAGCAGCAAGTCCTGGATACCCCACCACACCCGAAAGACAAGATCTGGATTTAAAATCACTTCTCATGATCCTATTAGAGGATCACAAGAAGGACACAAATAAATCTCATAAAGAGTTACAGGAGACCATGAATCAACGGTTAGAAGCCCTTACAAAGGAAACACAAAAATCACTTAGAGAAATGCGGGAGAACATGGATCAAAAGATGGAGGCGCACAAGGAGACAACACAAAAATCGCTTAACGAGATGAATCAACGGGTAGATGCACTCACAAAGGAATCACAAAATTTGCATAAAGAAATGCAGAAGAATATGGGTCAACAGATGGATGCCCATAAGGAGGCAACACAAAAATTGCTTAAAGAAATGAATCAACGGTTAGATGCCCTTACAAAGGAAACACGAGAACTGCTTAAAGAAATGCAGGAGACAATGGATCAACAGATGGAATCCCATGAGGAGGAAACACAAAAATCGCTCAGAGAAATGCAGGAGAACGTGGGTCATCAGGAAGAAATCCTGAAAGAGGTAATGCAAAAATACCTTAAAGAAATACAGGAAAATACAAACAAACAAGTGAAGGATCTCAGCAAATCCATCCAGGAACTAAAAAAGGAAGTAGAAACAACTAAGAAATCACAAAGGGAGACAACTTTGGAGATAGAAAACCTTGGGAAGAAATCAGGAGTCATAGATGCAAACATCAACAATAGAATACAAGAGATGGAAGAAAGAATCTCAGGTGCTGAAGATTCCATAGAAAGCATCGACTCAAC
Organism: Tokudaia tokunoshimensis; assembly: GCA_036184795.1. Taxonomy (NCBI): domain Eukaryota; kingdom Metazoa; phylum Chordata; class Mammalia; order Rodentia; family Muridae; genus Tokudaia; species Tokudaia tokunoshimensis. The sequence goes on along the minus strand of BTHU01000022.1, from coordinate 55,088,884 downwards.
AGTCAAAGAAAATGCAAAATGCAAAAAACGTGTAACCCAAAATATCCAGGAAATCCAGGACACAATGAGAAGACCAAACCTAAGGATTATAGGTATAGATGAGAGTGAAGATTTGCAACTTAAAGGGCCAGTAAACATCTTCAACAAAATTATGGAGGAAAACTTCCCTAACTTAAAGAGAGAGATGCCGATGAACGTACAAGAAGCCTAAAGAACTCCAAACAGACTGGACCAGAACAGAAATACCTCCCGTCACATAATAATCAAAACACCGAATGTTCTAAACAAAGAAAGAATACTAAAAGCAGTAAGAGAAAAGGGCCAAGTAACATACAAAGGAAGACCTATCCGAATCACATCAGACTTCTCACCAGAGACTATGAAAGCCAGAAGATCCTGGGCAGATTTCATGCAGACACTAAGACAGCACAAATGCCAGCCTAGACTACTATACCCAGCAAAACTCTCAATCACCATAGATGGAGAGACCAAGATATTCCATGATAAAACCAAATTTTCACAATATCTTTCCACAAATCCAGCCCTGCAACGGATAATAGGTGGAAGCCTCCAATACAGGGAGAGAAACAACACCCTGGAAAAAATGAGATAATAACCTTCTTGAATCAAACCCAAAAGTAGATAACCACTCAAACATAAAGATAGCGTCAAGAATGGCAGATGGCAATAATCACTATGCCTTAATCTCTCTTAATATCAATGGTCTCAATTCCCCAATTAAAAGACATAGACTAGCAGACTGGATACGTAAACAGGACCCAGCATTTTGCTGCATGCAGGAAACGCACCTCAGTGTCAAAGACAAACACTACCTCAGAGTAAAAGGCTGGAAAACAATTTTACAAGCAAATGGCCCCAAGAAACAAGGTGGAGTAGCCATCCTAATATCGGATAAAATTGATTTTCAACCTAAAGTCATCAAAAAAGACACAGAAGGACACTACATACTGATCAAGGGAAAAATCCACCATCAAGAACTCTCAATTCTGAATATCTATGCTCCAAATGCAAGGGCACCCTCATTCATAAAAGAAACTTTACTAAAACTCAAAGCACACATCGCACCGCACACAATAATAGTGGGTGACTTCAACACCCCACTCTCTGAAATGGATCGTTCAGGAAAGCAGAAACTAAACAGGGACACAGTGAATCTAATTGAAGCCTTGGACCAAATGGAACTAACTGATATATATAGAACATTTCATCCTAGAGCTAAAGAATACACCTTCTTCTCAGCTCCTCATGGTACCTTCTCCAAAATTGACCATATAATTGGTCACAAATCAGACCTCAACAGATACAAGAAGATAGAAATAATCCCATGCCTCCTATCAGATCACTATGGAATAAGGGTGGTCTTCAATGGCAACAAAAACAAAAGAAAACCCACGTACACATGGAGGCTGAACAATGCTCTACTCAATGATAACTTGGTCAAGGTGGAAATAAAGAAAGAAATCAAAGACTTTTTGAAAGTTAATGAAAATGAAGGCACAACATACCCTAATTTATGGGACACAATGAAAGCAGTGCTAAGAGGAAAATTCATAGCCCTGAGTGCCACCAAAAAGAAATGGGAGACAGCATACACTAACAGCTTAATGGCACACCTGAAAGCCCTGGAACAAAAAGAAGCAAATACACCAAAGAGGAGTAGAAGGCAGGAAATCATCAAACTCAGGGCTGAAATCAATCAAGTAGAAACAAATAAACCATACAAAGAATCAACAAAACGAGGAGTTGGTTCTTTGAGAAAATCAACAAGATAGATAAGCCCTTAGCCAGACGAACCAGAGAGCACAGAGATAGTATCCAAATTAATAAAATAAGAAACGAAAAGGGAGAGATAACAACAGAAACTGAGGAAATTCAAAAAATCATCAGATCCTACTACAAAAACCTGTATTCAACACAACTAGAAAATCTTGAGGAAATGGACAATTTCCTTGACAGATACCAAGTACCAAAATTAAATCAGGATCAAATAGACCATCTAAACCGTCCTATAAGCCCTGAAGAAATAGAAGTTGTCATTTTCCAATGACAACCAAAATCTTCCAACCAAAAAAAGCACAGGTCCAGATGGTTTTAGTGCAGAATTCTATCAGACCTTCAAAGAAGACCTAACACCAATACTCTTCAAACTGTTCCACAAAATAGAAACAGAAGGAACACTACCCAACTCGTTCTATGAAGCCACAATTACACTAATACCAAGAGCACACAAAGATCCGACAAAGAAAGAGAATCTCAGGCCAATCTCTCTTATGAATATCGATGCAAAAATACTCAATAAAATTCTTGCCAACCGAGTCCAAGAACACATCCAAACGATCATCCACCACGATCAAGTAGGCTTCATCCCAGGGATGCAGGGATGGTTCAATATAAGGAAATCCATCAATGTAATCCACTATATAAACAATCTCAAAGAAAAAAACCACATGGTCATCTCATTAGATGCTGAGAAAGCATTTGACAAAATTCAGCATCCTTTCATGCTAAAGGTCTTGGAAAGATCAGGAATTCAAGGCCCATATCTAAACATAGTAAAAGCAATTTACAGCAAACCGGTAGCCAGCATCAATCTAAATGGAGAGAAACTTGAAGCAATCCCACTAAAATCAGGCACTAGACAAGGCTGCCCTCTCTCTCCATATCTTTTCAATATAGTACTTGAAGTTCTAGCTAGAGCAATTAGACAACAAAAAGAGGTCAAAGGGATACAAATTGGAAAGGAAGAAGTCAAACTATCACTATTTGCAGACGATATGATAGTATACTTAAGCGACCCAAAGAACTCCACCAGAGAACTCCTACAGCTGATAAACGACTTCAGCAAAGTGGCCGGATATAAAATCAACTCAAGCAAGTCAGAAGCCTTCCTATACTCAAAGGATAAGCAGGCTGAGAAAGAAGTAAGAGAAATAATACCCTTCACGATAGCCACAAACCATATTAAGTATCTTGGCGTGACTCTAACCAAACAAGTGAAAGATCTGTATGACAAGAACTTCAAGTCTCTGAAGAAAGAAATTGAAGAAGACCTCAGAAGATGGAAAAATCTGCCATGCTCATGGATTGGCAGGATTAATATAGTAAAAATGAGCATCTTACCAAAAGTAATACACAGATTCAATGCAATCCCCATCAAAATCCCAACTCAATTCTTCATAGAGTTAGAAAGAGCAATTCAAAAATTCATCTGGAATAACAGAAAACCCAGAATAGCTAAAACTATTCTCAAGAGTAAAAGAACCTCTGGGGGAATCAGTATCCCGGACCTCAAGCTGTACTACAGAGCAATAGTGTTAAAAACTGCATGGTATTGGTACAGTAACAGACATGTAGATCAATGGAACAGAATTGAAGACCCAGAAATGAATCCACACTCCTATGGTCACTTGATCTTTGACAAAGGAGCTAAAACCATCCAGTGGAAAAAGGATAGCCTTTTCAACAAATGGTGCTGGCTCAGCTGGAGGTCAACATACAGAAGAATGCAAATTGACCCATCCTTATCTCCTTGCACTAAGCTCAATTCTAAGTGGATCAAAGATCTCCACATAAAACTAGACACACTGAAACTAATAGAAGGGAAACTAGGGAAGAACCTTGAACATATGGGCACAGGGGAGAATTTCCTGAACAGAACTCCAATAGCTTATGCTCTAAGATCAAGAATAGACAAATGGGACCTCATTAAATTACAAAGTTTTTGCAAGGCAAAAGACACTGTCAAAAAGACAAAGCGGCAACCAACTAACTGGGAAATGATCTTTACCAACCTTACATCCGACAGAGGGCTAATATCCAATATATACAAAGAACTCAAGAAGTTAAACTCCAGAGAGGCAAATAACCCTATTAAAAATGGGGTACAGAGCTACACAAGGAGTTCTCACCTGAAGAATATCTAATGGCTGAGAAGCACCTAAAGAGATGTTCATCATCCTTAGTCATTAGGGAAATGCAAATCAAAACAACCCTGAGATTCCATCTTAGTCTCTGATCTTAGTCAGGATGGCTAAGATCAAAAACACAGGAGACAGCAGTTGTTGGCGAGGATGTGGAGAAAGAGGAACATTCCTCCACTGCTGGTGGAATTGCAAGCTGATACAACCACTCTGGAAAGCAGTCTGGCGGTTCCTCAGAAAACTGGGCATGACACTCCCGGAGGATCCGGCTATACCACTCCTGGGCATATACCCAGAGACTTTACCTGCATGCAATAAGGACACATGCTCCACTATGTTCATTGCAGCCTTATTTATAATAGCCAGAAGCTGGAAAGAACCCAGATGTCCCTCAACGGAGGAATGGATTCAGAAGATGTGGTATATCTACACAATGGAATACTACTCTGCAATTAAAAACAATGAATTCACGAAATTCCTAGGCAAATGGTCAGATCTTGAAAATATCATCCTTAGTGAGGTAACCCAATCACAAAAGAACACACATGGTATGCAGTCACTGATAAGGGGATATTGACCCAGAATCTCGGAATACCCTGGACACAATCCGCATATCAATAGATTTCTAAAAAGATGGTAGGAGAGACCCCTGGTCCTGGAAAGACTGGATGTAGGGGAACGCCAGGACAGAGTAACGAGAGGGGGTTGAATGGAGAAAAGAGGGAGGGAAGGGGGCTTATGGGACTTTCGGGGAGGGAGGAAACGGGAAAGGGGAAGTGATTTGGAATGTAAATTAAAAAAATAAAATAAAATAAATAATAAAAAAAAAAGAAAGAGTCTAGAGTAGATAAATCTAAGGAGGCAAAGCACAAATGGTTACCAGGACTTGGGAGGGGATGGGAAGAGCTGATTTCAGAGGGGAGAGGAGGCAATGGAGATCTGGGATTAGGTAGTAGAGGATACATGATATGGAGTATGCAAATGCCTCAGGATTATCTGCTAGAAAATGCCAAAAAGAGTGCAGTTCATGTTACAAGGACTTTGCACAGTAGATGTACACATGCTGCACACATAAAAGTCAACACTGCCATCGTACCATTACAATGGCGAAGGCTATGTTGGGTTGCCTTGGTGTTTCTGACTTGGTTGACCCCTGTGAACCAAGACATAAGTCAATTTAGCAGCTTGAGTGCTTATGCTATTTGGCTATACTGGTTTTACTTTTATGGATCCCAGATAAGTGGATTAAGAATAAGGCACCTACCTATTCCTTTCTTTTAGTTTATGCCAATATATGGCAGTATATCTCAGTTTAGAAGGTACAGGCTATTATATAAAATAACAATGCTCAGACTTCACATCCAAGCTTAACTCTTTGAGGAGTAGTACTTGTAAGTTTTCCAGCACCATAATGAGATCTCTGAGTTAATCGACTTATAAAGAGAAAATGTTGGTTTCAGCTTACAGATTTGGAGGTGCCAATTCATGACCAGTTCATGTAGCTTTGGGTCTGTGGCAGCACAGCATTCTGGGAACACATGGCAGAAAGAGACGGGCTCATCTCAGCCAAGAGCTAAAAGGGCTAAGCAGGAGTCAGAGACCCACAGTCCTCAGGCACACCCCAGGGATCCGAAGTACCCCAGCAGATTCCGTCTCTTGTGATCAATTTTATAAAAAGAAAACTCTTAAATAATAGAGTTTATATAATAACTTTCCATGAGGAATAAGCTTTAAAAACATTTATGTCATCTGTTTACTGGATCTCTTATTGGTAAATAACTAAAAAGATTGTCAATTGGAATGGGTTACTCATTTCTAAAATAGTCAAATATGTCACATTTGGCAAGCTTTTCTGTGATTGGTGGGTCACAATGGCACAGTAAAGTAATCATATCAGACCCTTTAACTTGCTTTCAATTCAGTTTAGACCTATAGAAAATGTGCTCAGGGGCACCAAGGCCCGCTGTGGTTTCCCCAGGCTTCACTCATGAAGTATCTCACATTACCACAACATGCCTGTCAGAACTAAGAAACTATCGTGGGTACAGAGGCCTCACCACAGCCTTCTTTGCACCAGCTCTAAGATCCTTTCCCTCTGGAACCTGCTAGCTGGATGTAGTCATCACAGTTGATGACTTGCCTTGTCTGTGAGTGTTTCTCTGGGTCACTTGTCATAACTTGACAAGTTCTAGAAGTACTGGCCTGTACTTCACAGGCTGTACTTGGTATGGTGTTCTCAACAATGCTTTTGTATCATAGCGGGGCTATCGATTTGGGGGAACAAAACCACAGTGGTCCATGACTGATGAGGTCAACCCTAGTCCCAGGGCTGAAACGGAGTCTGCCAGACTTCTTCACCACAAAGTTAGCCTTGTTGCTTTTCCTTGTCTGTTGGAAACAGGGATTAAGCCCAGCCCTACTGGAGGGAAGGAGGGGAATTAAGCGCCATTTCCTGGAGCTCAACAATAATCCATGAAGATCATTTAAAATTTTCTCCCTGTGACATTTCCTCTGTCCTTCACTTACACGCATTCAGCAGTGTTCCTTTCCTTCTTGCTCATTACACTACCATAGAATGCCTGTTTATTTCATTGCTCAAACTGTGTCGGTTTTGGCCCAGAGGAATTTATTTAGTTTGGCTTCACTGTCCCTTTGATATGTTCAACCACTCCACCCCCTCTGCTTTTTCTCTTTTAAAATACTTCCTTATTTTCTCACACTAACAAGATGATCCAGGCTCAGCCCCAACTTGCTTTTTTTTTTTCCTGCCCTCATTCTAAAACCAGCCAATTTTCCAACGACTTCTGGTTCCTTTGCTTGGAGAAGAAGACTGGATGCAGATCCTGGGTGATGGGCATGTACATTGCCACTGAAGGGTCCCTAGGTTCTCTGAGAAGACAAGTTCAGAATAAATGTGCATGGACTAATGTATTCACATATCCCGAGAGGAGATGATAGGTGATGGATAGAGGATTGATGATTGGCAGGTAGATGTTGATTCTCCTTGCTCACGTTCACCATCATTAGATATATTCATTTGTTTCTGTATAGCTACCCTGCCAGTGTGAAAAACACCGCCCATTGGCTATAATCTATTGATGCATTTGATCAACCCTAGCTTATACACACAGTTTCGTGTGTGTGTGTGCTCATGCATGTGTATGTCACTGCATGTGTACATTTGTAGGCATGTATTCAGAGGCCAGAGGTCAGCAGGTTTCTTCTCAGTTGCTATCTAATTTTTTGAGACTTTCACTGAGCTATCAAGCAAGCTCTGGATAATCCTGAAACCATCTTCCCAGTGTCGGGATTATAGGCATAAGACACAATGCTCAGCTTTCTGGATGGGCACTGAGCATCAAAACTTGGGTCCTCAAATTTTGCAAAAGCACATTATTAACTGAGCCTTCCCTGGTCCTTACACCAGACATGTTAACCTTTCAATCTAAAAAACAAAGTCATCAACCACAGCTCAGTATTTCTGTTCAGATCTTTTCTTTAGGCTTAAACAGCTAGGAAGAAACAAACATGGTTTCTTAGGTTTTTTATTTCTTTTTGTAAACTGAGCAATGGATTTTTTATTATGTGGACTTCTTTTTTATTTTTTTTAAATTAGATATATTCTATATTTACATTTCAAATTATCCCCCCTTTCCTGGATTCCCCCTCCCCAAAAGTCCCCTAAGCCCTCTTCTCTCCCGCTATTCCCCAATCAACCCCTTCCCGCTTCCCCATCCTGGTGTTCCCCTACACTGCTGCATTGAACCTTTCCAGGACCAGGGGCCTCTCCTTCTTTTTTCTTGGGCATCATTTGATATGCAAATTGTTTCTTGGGTATTCCAAGCTTCTGGGCTAATATCCGCTTATCAGTTAGTGTATACCATGTGTGTTCTTTAGTGACTGGGTCACTTCACTCAGGATGACATTCTCCGGTTCTACCCACTTGCCTAAGAATTTCATGAATTCATTGTTTTTAATAGCTGAGTAGATTCCATAGTGTAAATGTACCACATTTTCTGTATCCGTTCTTCCGTTGAGGGACATCTGGGTTCTTTCCAGCTTCTGGCTATTATAAATAGGGCTGATATGAACATAGTGGAGCATGTGTCCTTATTACATGCTGGAGAATCCTCTGGATATATGCCCAGGAGTGGTATAACATGGTCCTCCAATAGTATTATGCCCAGTTTTCTAAGAAACCGCCAGACTGATTTCCAGAGTGGTTGTATCAGCATGCAATCCCACCAACAGTGGAGGAGTGTTCCTCTTCTCCACATCTTCGCCAGCACCTGCTGTCTCCTGAGTTTTTGATCTCAGTCAGCCATTCTGACTGGTGTGAGGTGAAATCTCAGGGTTGTTTTGATTTGAATTTCCCTGATGACTAAGGATGTTGAACATTTCTTTAGGTGTTTCTCAGTCATTCGATATTCCTCAGGTGAAAATTCTTTGTTTAGCTCTGTACCCCATTTTTTAATAGGGTTATTTGGCTCTCTGGAGTCTACCTTCTTGAGTTCTTTGTATATCTTGGATATTAACCCTCTGTCGGATGTAGGGTTGGTAAAGATCTTTTCCCAATTTGTTGGTTGCCATTTAGTCCTTTTGACAGTGTCCTTTGCCTTACAGAAACTTTGTAACTTTATGAGGTTCCATTTATCAATTCTTGATCTTAGAGCATAAGCTATTGGTGTTCTGTTCAGGAAATGTTCCTTTGTGCCCATGTGCTCAAGGTTCTTCCCCAGTTTCTTTTCTATTAGTTTCAGTGTGTCTGGTTTTATATGGAGGTCCTTGATCCACTTGGAACTTGAGCTTAGTACGAGGAGATAAGAATGGATTGATTTGCATTCGTCTGCATGCTGACTTCCAGTTTATCCAGCACCATTTGTTAAAGATGCTGTCTTTTTTCCACTGGATGGATGTAGCTCCTTTGTCAAAGATCAAGTGACCATAGGTGTGTGGGTTCATTTCTGGGTCTTCAATTCTATTCCATTGATCTACCTGCCTGTCACTGTACCAACACTATGCAGTTTTTAACACTATTGCTCTGTAGTACGGTGATACTGATTCCCCCAGAAGTTCTTTTACTGTTGAGAATAGTTTTAGCTATCCTGGGTTTTCTGTTATTCCAGATGAATTTGAGAATTGCTCTTTCTAACTCTATGAAGAATTGAGTTGGGATTTTGATGGGGACTGCATTGAATCTGTAGATTGCTTTTGGCAAGATGGTCATTTTTACTATATTAATCCTGCCAATCCATGAGCATGGAAGATTTTTCTATTCTGAGGTCTTCTTTGATTTCTTTCTTCAGAGACTTGAAGTTCCTGTCATGCAGATCTTTCACTTGTTTGGTTAGAGTCACAACAAGATACTCTATTTTGTTTGTGGCTATTGTGAAGGGTGTCATTTCCCTAACTTCTTTCTCAGCCTGTTTATCATTGAGTATAGAAAGGTTACTGATTTGCTTGAGTTAATTTTATATCCGGCCACTTTGCTGAAGTTGTTTATCAACTGTAGGAGTTCTCTGGTGGAGGTTTTTGGGTCGCTTAAGTATACTATCATATCGTCTGCAAATAGTGATAGTTTGACTTCTTCCTTTCCAATTTGTATCTGTTGAGGTTTATTTTGTGACCAATTATTTTATTTTGTGACCAATTATATGGTCAATTTTGGAGAAGGTACCATGAGGTGCTGAGAAAAATGTATATTCTTTTGATTTAGGATGAAATGTTCTATAGATATCTATTAAATCCATTTGGTTCAAAACTTCTGTTAGTTTCACTGTGTCTCTGTTTAGTTTGTGTTTCTCTGATCTGTCCATTGAGGAGACTGGGGTGTTGAAATCACCCACAATTATTGTGTGGGGTGAGATGTGTGCTTCAAGCTTTAGTAAAGTTTTTTTTACCAGTGAGGGTGCCCGTGCATTTGAAGCACAGATGTTCAGAATTGAGAGTTCATCCTGGTAGATTTTTCCTTTAATGAATATAAAGTGTCCTTCTGTGTCTTTTTTGATGACTTCTGGTCGAAAGTCTATTTTATTGGGTATTAGAATGGCTCTCCAGCTTGTTTCCTGGGACCATTTGTTTGGAAAACTGTTTTCCAGCTTTTTACTCTGAGGTAGTGTTTGTCTTTGACACTGAGATGCATTTCCTGTATGCAACAAAATGTTGGGTCCTGTTTATATATCCAGTCGGTGAGTCTATGTCTTTTTATTGGGGAATTGAGTCCATTTATGTTAAGAGATATTAAGGAAAAATGATTGTTGCTTCCTGCTATTTTTGATGTAATTTTTATGTTTGTGTGGTTATCTTCTTTTGGGTTTGTTGAAAGAAGATTAATTTCTTGTTTTTTCTAGTGTGTAGTTTCCCTCCTTTTGTTGGTGTTTTCCATTCATTACCCTTTGAAGGGCTGGATTTGTGGATACTGTGTAAATTTGTTTTTGTCATGAAATACCTTGGTTTTGCCATCTATGGTAATAGAGAGATTTGCTGGATATAGCAGTCTAGGTTGGCATTTGTGTTCCCTTAGGTTCTGTATGACATCTGCCCAGACTCTTCTGGATTTCATAGTCTCTGGTTAGAAGTCCGGTGTAATTCTGATAGGTCTACCTTTATATGTTACTTGAAGTTTTTCCCTTACTGCTTTTAATATTCTTTCTTTGTTTAGTGCATTTGGTGTTTTAATTATTATGTGATGGGAAGAATTTCTTTTCTGGTCAAATCTATTTGGAGTTCTGTAGGTTTCCTATATGTTCATGGGCATCTCTTTCTGTAGGCTAGGGAAATTTTCTTCTATAATTTTTTGGAGACATTTACTGGCCCTTTATGTTGGAAATCTTCACTCTCTTCTATACCTATAATCCTTAGGTTTGGTCTTCTCATTTTGTCCTGGATTTCCTGGATGTTTTGGGTCAGGAGCTTTTTGCTTTTTTCATTTTCTTTGACTGTTCTAGCAATAATTTCTACGGTATCTTTGGCATCTGAGATTCTCTCTTCTATGTCTTGTATTCTGTTGTTGATGCTTGGATCCATGACTACTGACTTCTTTCCTAGGTTTTCTATGTCCCGAGTTGTTTCCCTTTGTGATTTCTTTATTGTTTCTACCTCCATCTTTAGATCATGGATGGCTTTGTTCAATTCCTTCAACTGTTTTGTTGTGTTTTCCCTTAGTTCTTCAAGGGTTTCTCCCTGTTTACTCATGTTCTCCTGTATTTCTTTAAGGGAGTTATTTATGTCCTTCTTGAAACCCTCCATCAGCATAATGAGCTGTGATTTTAAATCCAAATCTTGCTTTTCTGGTGTGTTGTGGTATCTAGGACTTGTGGGAGAATTGGGTTCGGATGGAGCCATGTTGTCTTGATTTCTGTTAACAACGTTCCTATATTTGCCTTTTGCCATCTGGTTATCTCTGGTGTTAGTTGGTTCTGCTGTCACTGGCTGGTGCTTGTCCCTCCTGCAGGCCTATCTCAGCAGCCCTGGGTGACCGGCTTTCCCCTGGCACAGATTGCTGTGGGGCTGCCCAGCACCTGGGTGTAGGTCGGGCCCTGGCAGACCGAGTCCCAAGTGATCTTACACTCAGGTGTTCTCTGCATTCCTGGCTGCAGCAGCCTGCTCAGTGGCAGGAGAGAAGATGTTGGCCTCACCTTTACTCGCAGGACTCAATGCAGAGCAGATATCCTCTAGCAGACTAGGTGCACTGAAGGCTGCGGTGCTGCCGAGCCCCTGGGTGCAGGCAGAGCCCTGGTGGGGCGTGTCCCAAGCGATCCTCCACTCAGATGATCCCTGGGCCCCTATCTGCACCTGTCTACTCAGTCACAGTGGCAAAGATGGCGGCGCCTCACCTCTAAACGCAGGACTCTCTCCAGTCGCAAGACTCCCTCCCTGCAGGGCAGATGTCCCCCTGGCAGGGTAGGTACACAGATGGCTGTGATGCTGCTGAGCCCCTGGGTGCAGGCAGAGCCCTGGTGGGGCGTGTCCTAAGCGATCCTCCACTCGGATGATCCCTGCGCCCCTGTCTAGTCCTGTCTACTCAGTCACAGTGGCAAAGATGGTGGCACCTCAGGTTTCTCAGTTCTATTAGTAGCTCTTCCTACATCTTCCTGGGAGGGTCAACACACCTTTGTAACAAGTTCTTGTTGCACCTGAAGTCATCTCAGGAAGCCCTCACATCCTGGTTGCTTTTTCTTCAATCACACAGGCACTGACTCTTAGTGCTGTGTGGTTTTATGAGTGCTGACTCATTCCTAAAGTCAGGCGTGCACTACCCTGCTACTACAGAAAATATCTCCAGTGACTTGAAATTCTTCTGTCTGACCCTCTGTCATCAAACTTTCCCCTGATCACTGAACACAAGTACCTGGTTTCTAGACCCATGGTTTTATCTTTTCATATGTTTTGAACAAGGATGCCTTCACTAAGTAAAATACATGTGAATCATGTGTGCTCTTGAGGGTTGGTCCCTTGAGCAGTGCTACTGTCCACAGTAAAACGTACAAAGGCTCATGACTACCTTTCCCTGACGAAGGACATCTTTTCTTCCTCTTCTTTCTTTTAATTACCCATAAAGCTATGCTATAAACCTTGCTTAATTTGTTTTGGCGTGAACACAATTTTTTGATTCCCTTGAATAAGTACATTAGGGTGGTTTGGTTTGTACCATATGCCTGTATCTAACTAGGCAAGTAACTACCCAACCACTTTCCAAATGAGCCAAGTCACCCTGCGTTCTGCCAGCAAGGAATACATGTTCCTTCTTCTCCTTGGCTTTATTGGGTATAACCAGTTTGTTGTCAGAATTCCAGTTTGCACTGAAGCAATGAGTAAATACAGTTTTAAAACCGTCTTAACAACAGATGATGGGAGCAGCCTCTGAAATGCTCTGCCATCTGCATTTCTTTGATGCCCATTTCAGATGGTTTTTTGTTCTTTTTTTTCCCAAAGGAAAAATGTAAATACACTTTATTCATTCTTTGAGACTTTTATATGCATGCATACACGTGATGTATTTTGATTATATTTGCCCCACATTCTCCTTGACTCCTCCTAGATCCATCTCCACCTAGCCATCCCCTCCCAACCTTGCATCTTCATTTTTAAAAAAGAAAAGTAACAATTTGCTAAGCATATTTGGGCTTCTTGTGGATTCAAAGATGTAGAGCCATCCACTGAAGCAAGGTCATTCTATGAAGGACTGCACCCCTACTGACTTTTCCCCAGAAGCCATCAACTGTCAACGGTTCCTTAGTTAAAGGAAGAGCCTCAAGAGCCCCTCCCCACTACATGCTGAAATGTCGATGGCTTGATTCTGTGAGGGTCCTGAGCAGACAGCCATGGCTGCTGTGAGTTCATGAGGGCAGAGGAACCCTGAGTCCAGAGGACAGCTCTGCTCCAGTTCTCCCATTCTCACTTCCCACTTCACCTTTCATGGCAGTCTCTGAGCCTTTGGGGGAGGGGTGTGACAAAGATGCCACATTTGTCAGTGTTGCTCATTTTTTAATTAGGTTGTTTGCTCTTATTGTTGAAATACATACATATACACACTCACACATATATACATATACACATATACATACACATATACATAGATGCAAGGCTTTGATCAGACATGCCATATGTAAATATTTTCACAAACTGTGGCTAGTCTTTTCATTTTCTTAATAGCATTTTTCAAAGAGTTAAAGTTTTGATTTGGCCAAGCCCAGCTTATAATTATTTTTAATTATTTTATGAGCTGGGCTTAGAAATGGAATTTTAGGTATAATACCCCAAAAGCACAAAATTCAAAAGATTCTTGGTATTAACCGACAAAAGGTTTACAATTTTACTCTTTACAAGTAGGTTGTTAACCAGCTGTGAGTTATGCCTTGTGTAGAGTGTCAGATATATCTTCTCCTCGCCTTCTGTTACTGATGTTGTTGCCTGTCATTTCCCAGTGCTGTTAAAATGACCACCATCTCATCTGATTACATCTGTGTCTCCATCAGTTTTCAGCTGTGGCTGTCTGTACTCTTATGATGGGTTCTGTATGCTCTTCAACTGACCACTGGCCTTCTTGCCAGGGACCCCATTTTGAGTGACCCATAATTTGAGTGATTTTACAGTCAGCCGCTGTGGGCCCTTCCATTTCATTGTGTTTTCAGATGCTTTTAACAATAACAGTCATCTTTACTTTCAAATATGTTTTAGAATAACCCGACTGATATTTCCAAAGCAACTCAATGGAATTTTATCTGAGACTCTAATAAATATGAAAGTCAAATCTTAATATAAGTGCATAAGACTGGTGTGTCATTTCTATTCATTTAGATTTTCTTTGACTCTTCAACAGCACAAAAACCTTGCACTCACTTTATTAGATTTAATTTAAATACTCCACTTTTTATGGCTATTGTAAATGGTGTTTTTATAATTCTGTTTTCTACAATTGATGCATTGTGGTGGTTTGAATGTCCCTCAAGCCATTTGAATACATTGTCTCTACTTTGTGCTATTGGGTAGGTTAGGGGATGTGGCCAGGGGATGTGGCCTTAGTGGAGGAAGTGTATCAGTGACGTTGCAAAAGCCATATGACTGTTGGCTTTTCCTGCTTGCAACGTGAGAGATGAACTCTCAGTCTGCAGCTCTCAGGCTCCAGTCCCAGTCACCGTTTGTGACAGTTATCAAGTGTACTGTTTGCTTGCTGTCCTGTGGATCCTAACCCTCTGGAACTGTAAGTCCAAACAAATTCTTTCTTCTATAAATTTAGCTAGTCATGGTGTGTTATCGCATAGCAATAGAAGAGTGACTAATACGATATATAAAAATATGAATGACTTTTGTATATTTCCCCATAGCCTACAAAGATGTTAAGCTGATATTTTAGAAAGAAGAAAAAGATTCTTGAGCTGTTCCTGTGGTCTCACTGACTGGTAAAAATCTGGTTTGAGGCATTCTGAAGGGGGTTGGAGAATAAACCTCCACTTTTTCTCTCGTCACACACACTTCTCAGAACAACCATGAGCAGAGTCCACATATGAAAAGATGCTCAGGCAGCTTGGAGTGAGGGGAGCAGAAGCTGAAGTGCCACTGAAAACTATATCTTACCTCATACTGGTGACTCCTGCATTTGATATGCAAGTGTGTAAGGAAGGCAGTGAGGAAGGAGCCCTGCTTCCTGGCATGAATCCATATGGAAGGCAATCTGATGATAGATTATAGGATCATAAAAACTTAGCAATTCCATTCCCAGGAATTTATCCTACAGACATTCTTAGAAAAGTAAAAAAAAACAAACAAAAAAAACCAAATAGCATATGTGTGAGATTATTAATTGTAATATGTTTGTATTAGAATAAAGAAACAGCTCCAGTATACACAGA
Organism: Tokudaia tokunoshimensis; assembly: GCA_036184795.1. NCBI lineage: Eukaryota > Metazoa > Chordata > Mammalia > Rodentia > Muridae > Tokudaia > Tokudaia tokunoshimensis. The sequence continues at coordinate 55,073,592 of BTHU01000022.1, read as the reverse complement.
GATGAACTGCATCTGTTAGGTTAGCTCTGAATAATGTTGTATTAAGCAGACTTAAAAGTAAATTTGGGCAAAATATCTGCATTTTTGGCAGATGAGATTTAAGAAAATGTAGTGATTAAGTACAACCAGCAATACCCTTCTAACTAGACCTGCATATCTCAGTTAAAATTAGCTTGATGTATTGTCCCATTGAAGCCAGGAGATAAATAAGTTTGAAACTAGGTCTTTTGGGTCACACCAGTGTTTTCAGTAATAATGAAAGGATGTTGTCTTAGTTAGGGTTTCCATTGCTATGAAGAGACACCATGACCAAGGCAACTCAACAAAGGCAAACATTTAGTTGGGGCTTGCTTACAGATTCAGAGGTTTAGTCCAGTATTTTTATAGCTGGAAGCATGAGCATGCAGGCAGACATTGTGCTGGAGAGGAGCTGAGAGTTCTACATCTTGAGCTGAAAGCAGCTAGGAGAAGACTGTCTTCTAGGCAGCTAGGAGGAGGGTCTAACAGTCCACCCCCAAAATGACACACTTCCTCCCACAATGCCACTGCCTGGACCAAGCATATACAAACCACTATGTTCCACTCCCTGGCCCCAATAGGTTTGTTCAAACACATGAGTCTATGGGGGCCATAACTAAACATAGCATTAATGCAAAATACATTTAGTCCAACTTCAAAAGTCCCCATAGTCTATCACAGCCTCAACAGTGTTTTAAAGACCAAAGTCCAAAGTGTCTTCTGAGATTCATGCAATCTCTTAATTGTAATCCCCTATAAAATCAAAATAAAAAAAACAGATCATGTATTTCCAACATCAAAGGACATACTTTACTATTCTAAAATGTCATAGTGAGGAAATACTAGACCAAAACAGGACCAAAAATCAGCTTGGCTAAGTCCAAATTCAGCATCTTAATGTCTGATGTCAAAGTGCTCTTCAGATCTCCCAACTCCTTTCATCTTTGTTGACTGCAACAAACTTCTTTCTCTTGGGATGTTTCTACTCCGTGTTAGCAGCTTTTCTTTGCAGGTATCCAGGTCTGGCACCTCTAATATCTTGGAGTCTCGAAGCAACTTCAAGTTCACAGCTTCTTTTTTCAATGTCTGGGATCCACACATGATGTACTGGGCTCCTCCAGAGGGTTGGCGTTTCTTCTCCATCTCTGCCGTCTGCAGCACTCTAAGCTCTAGTTGACTCCACTCCACTGCTGCTGCTTCTCTTTGTGGTCATCCTATGGTACTGGAATTTCCAGTATGCTGGAGTCTTTTGCTGAAATTAGGCTTCACCAATAGCCTTTCACAGGCTCCCCTCATGGTACTAAGCCTCAACTTCTTTGCATGACTCCTTCAGTCTGGGGCTGTCAACTGCGACTGAGGCTTCGCCTTCACCAATCACTTTCCTGGTCTCTCACAGTGTCGAGCCTCAGCTGCTCTCCATGACCCCTTCATGCCTTCAAAACCAGTACCACCTGGGCAATTCTTACACATTACCAAATCCAACTGCAGCTGAGGTACAACTGAGGTTATCTTTGGAACTCAACTTCTTTGTACTCTTAGAAAACTCCCAGAAGATTTCACTTTAGTGATTCTGGTCTCTTCTTAACCGCCTTAACCACTCCTAATTTCTTAGCCCCAGCTAACCAGCATCAATTGTCCCAGAAACCCTTCTATTCTTGACTTTTAAGCCAGAGTCACATGACTGAAACTGCCAAGTTCTGCTGCTTGCTGGGACTGGAGCACAGACCCTTTATTCTATTAGCTTCGTTGTCCTGGAACTTGCTCTGTTAACTGACCTTGAGCACAGAGATTTGCATGCCTCTGTCTCCTGAGTTCTGGAATTAATGTCCTGTTTCACCATACCTGGACCTAAGCTTTTATCTACTTTGAACTTGCTCTGGCCTTGAGGTCAAAGATTGACTTGCCTCTGTCTCCTGGGATTAAAGGTGTGTACCACTGTGCCTGGGCCTAAGCTTTTCATGGCCAGGCTCTGGGACAGCCAGGACTGCAGAGAGCAAGCCTTAGCACCAATGTCTTTCAGGATGGTCCATTAATCCCCACTTAAAGCATTCCACTGCTTCCCAAATCCGAAGTCTCCAAATCCACATTCTTCCAAACTAAAGTATGGGCAGGCCTATCACAGCAATATCCAACTCCTAGTACCAACTTCTGTTTGAGTTAGCATTTCCATTGCTGTGAAGAGACCATGACCAAGGCAACTCTTATGGCAAACATTTAGTCGGGGCTGGCTTACAGATTCAGAGGTTTAGTCTAGTATCATGATAGCAGGAAGCCTGTCAGCATGTTGGCAGACATGGTGCTGGAGAGGAAGCTGAGAGTTCTACATCTTGATCTGAAGGCAGCTAGAAGACTGTCTTCTAGGCAGTTAGCAGGAGGGTCTCAAAGCCCACTCTCACAGTGACACACTTCCTCCAAAAAGGTCAAATATACTCCAACAAGGCCACTGCCTGGGCCAAGCATATTCAAACTACCACAGATACTAATCACCACATTATAAGTATTTTATTAGGCCTGGGAGTTCTTTGTACTTTTGTAAATTGTATTCTTGTCTTGTTGGATGCTATTACGTTCTACTTGAATTCTCCTGATCTTATAAAAATCTTTATTAATAGCAGTTTGCGTAAAGCAAATACATTTTATGTTGTTAAAGACTTCCATGTTAATATAACCTCTATCTTTTAAAATATGACATATATGTACATAGTAAAGCATGGAAGTGTAGGAACCTGTAATTGGAATTTGGGATTCATGCCCACTTAGTTATGGGGGTTGGAATGCCATTTTAGAGAGGTGATCTTATTTGCATGGGAGGCCCTGGCTAAGCTGTCTAATGGTTCAGACATCCAACAAGACTGTTCAGAACTTTGGGGTTCTAGAACCGTTAGGAAGCTGGAAACAAAGGACATAAGAATTCTTCCTTTGCCAAGGCTCTAGGGAGAAGTCCTTGAGTTAGTGCCTTGTGAGAATCAGAAATGGCTTCAGGGAATTCAGGAAGGTCTTGTGAACGACCATTCACTGACTGAGTAAGTAGAACCAAGTTCCTTCCACTGATCACCTAGAAAAATGGTCTGTAGACAACACTGGGAATCTGCCTTCTCTGTAAGAGCAGAGCCTCCACTGTTTGACCAGCCCAGCAAGGGCAAGCCTTCAGCATTGCTAAACAGCATGCTTGGGGCTACCGTTGCTGTGGCTCTTGTCTTGATCTGTCTCCCAGCAGACGCTGATGCAATGCATGAAGCTTGACTCAATTTGTAGACTCTGCATGTGACACATCATTTATCTGCCTTTCTGTACCTGGTGTAAAGCCACAGACCAACACATTTTCTATGAAGAGACATATAGTATTATAGATCTGGTGGACTCCACACTCTGGCATGGTTCCTTGGGCCTGACACTGCACTGTATAAACAGTCAAGCACACTATATCACCATATGGGCAAACCAAGGTTCCAATAAAACCTTGCAAGCCTTGTCCTTCACCAGCACCTTGTTGCTTCGTTGCTTAGAAACAGAAAGCCCCTCTGTGGTTCTCTACCAGTCTATGCTTGCATACAGAGCCCTTTTTTCAACTTTACCTCTCAACTGGGGAATCTAGCTTTATGGGAATAACTAGCAGCTTAGGAAGATCCTACGCAGGTGCAGAAAACAACAATAGACAAAAACTGTACAAATCTTGAGTCAGTGTCCCAAGTAGGTCTCAGAAACCTCACACCAGCCTCATCCATCAAAGCAGTGCTGCTTGAAGAAGATATTGTTTGTATGGGAGATCTTGTTGGAAGCCAGTCACCAGCAAGAAGTGCAACTCTTCCTTCTCCACCCCCTTTAAATAGCCTGTCACCAGCTTCCTTTGTTGTCCCTGTTCCTCATCTCCCAATGTTTCCCACTCATGTGGCCCACTGTCCTCTCTCCACTGTAATTCATCAGGCCAACACATAGGTACCTTGACTGGAATAATAGTGCGGAGACCCCTCAAAAACCAACTGACCAAACAAAAGTCATCCATTTGTAGTGTCAGACGAGAGGCTGATAGGTTTGAAGCAACACCTTTCCATCTGGAAAAGCATCAAACCAGCAGAATGACAGAGAATAGACTTTTCACCAAACCAGGCATTCTATGTCTCCGTAGGCCCTCCTATGTCTCATCTCTGACTGCCATAAGATAATTCTGAGTGCATATGTAGGGAATGCTTCCCTCTGAGTGTTCTTTCTTTCTTTTCTATATAGAGAGTGAAGGTGAAAAATCTGGGAGTGCCATGATTTCCCCTTGGATGTCAATGAGGGAAGGTTCATTTCTGTTTGATTCTAAAGACACAGCAGCAAGAACTTCCAGTCTTATACTGTATCTAAGTGGTTTTATCCTTTTTTCCCTGATAGAGGTTCAGAATGGCTGAAAACAGACAGGAAGTACTCAGGTCAGGGAGCCCACAATCAGAAAGTCTTAAGTCAGGGGCGCCCACAGTCAGAATTACTATATTGTGAAATTCTTACTGATGACTGGTGCTCTGGGGTGAATCAATGTCTGACTGCTCTCCTGATCTTTGGCAGGCTCTACTTCCAACGGGCCTTCAGGATGAAGGCTGTTGGTGTCTTCGCCCTAATTGTCAGCTTCAGCGTACTCGCAGAATCCAAAATCTACACTCGATGTAAACTGGCAAAAGTCTTTGTGAAGGCTGGCCTGGACCATTACTCGGGATTTACGCTTGGAAACTGTGAGATTCCTCGCAAGCCTCCAGCCTCAATCCACTTTTGAGAGTTGGTGTCTGCTATGAGGTGCTATAGGTCCCCTCTATGTTTCACCTGGCGGTCTCCAACTTGGCCAACACTACTCCTACCAAAGATGGCTGCTAGCTCTTCACTTGTTCTCCCAAACTGCACAATCTTAACCCTTCTTTCATCTTCCCATAGCCTTTGGTTTGTCATTGCTACGGTCCTGTACTCATGACCACAGGGAGGGAAAAGAACAGCGATGTCACCCATCCCAGTGTGTGGAGCAGGCTAGACTTCCTCTCCAGATAAGGTTCAGCTACTGGCTACCGTGCAGGTTCTGATGTGGCACCCTGCTCCTGTACACATCTCTGTATTCTGATGATGTTTCTCATTTGTGCATCCTGCCCAAAGGTCTGCTGGGAGGAAGCCACGGGACAGCATATATAAAGAACTTCACCTCATAGAGCAAGCTGAGACAAAGTTCTTTCCCTCCCCATTTAGGGCTCTGCATGGCATACTATGAGAGCAGCTATAACACTACAGCTGAGAAAGTCCTGGAGGACGGGAGCACTGACTATGGCATTTTTCAGATCAACAGTTTCACATGGTGTAGAAACGCAAAAAAGCATCCGAAGAATCACTGCCATGTTGCCTGCTCAGGTACTGTTTCTGCTTACCCAGGTACTGTTTCTGATTACCCAGATTCGTCAGCTTCCGGGGCAAAGATAAGAATTTAGATCGAAGGACATACACCTTTATCTGCTTTAAAACTCAGAGGTCATATTCACAGGTGAGTTTGCTCCAGGGCCTGTGGATGACTCGGTAGCTTCTCCTGTGGTGTATGTGCACAAATGTCATTCCTGTGAGGGTGGTTTTTAGTAAGCTCTCCATGAAGACAGGATTGAATAAATGACCTAGGTCTTTTTGTGGGTTGAACATTCCAGGTTTCAGCAGGAATGGAAAGCATTTCTTGCCAAGGGCATACCAGAGATGATCTTCTTTGTGTTTGGGACTGTTTCCTTGAGCAGATTAAGACAAATGGGATTGATTTTCATTTCTTAAAGAGTAGAAGTTAATCTAGATTCACTTCCTGCTCCTCTACTTCTATTAGTAAGGGACATATGTGTGGCCAGTAGGGAGATCAGAAAACAATAAAAGATGGCAGGCACGTCCTGCTTCACCAAGTCTTACCCAGTGAATAAGAGAGTGTGTACTCATGAAAAAGCTAAGTCCATGACTGGGCAGGACAGGTATTGATTGATGGGCTCCAGAGAAAACTAACATTTTAGGAAATTCCAGGACTGCAGATTGGTGTATAGTACTTGTCTGGCATGTTGGAAACCCTAAGGTCAATCCCTAGCTCTATCGAAAAAAGAAAAAAAGAGAAGATTTTATGAAAATCTCTAACCCGGGATATGGACAATATATAGGATTTGAGAATCCTATATATTGTGCTCAAACCACCTGTATTTTTCTCTTCCTGCAGGTAAGACTCTTCAACCCTCCTAGGTCTAGGTCAGTCTCATTAGCATTCTCTAACAGCTTGCTCATAGGGACTTCCTGTTAAGTAAGATAATTATTAGATCTGTGTCTTTTCTGTACCCAGAGCTGAATAATGGTATGCCTGAAGGTTTGTCCTCTGCTTTGGCTAATTTCATTTATCAACTGGATTGGTTTGAGAGACAGCTAGAGCACTAAAGAGGCACACCTCTGAGCATGTTTATGAAGGTGTTCACTGAATTTAGCTGAGGGAGAAAAATGTGTCCTAATGGTAGGCAGCATCCTCCCATGATTGGAATAGAAGTGAAAGGAGTTGGGTATAGTGATACTTGCCTTTAATCCCAGCACTCAGGAGGCAGAGGCAGATGGATCTCTGTTAGTTCAAAGACAGCCTAGTTTATATAGTGGGTTCCAGAGCAACTAGAGCTACATAGTGAAACCCTGTCTTGGAGAGAGGGTGGGGGTGGGGGGGAAGGGGATAGAAGGAGAAGGGAGTTGAGCAGCATCCATGCATCCATTTCTCTGTGTGAGCCAATGCATGATTTTAACCCTTTCATAGCACTATAAGAAAAGCTTGTGCTGCCAGTGCCCCGTGTTTGTGGTCATTTGGGAGCATCAGTAGAAAACCACATGACCTCATCCCTACTTGGCAGCCACTGTGCTCATCAGGGATCATTGATAAAGCTAGAACATGGGGAAAGGAGCATCTTGAGACCAGAATAAAGAAAGAGCTTTTGAGATTTAGCAACTGGTGGCAGAAAGCAAAGCTCAAAGGTTTAGAGAAAGAAAACACCATGAGGTAATCTCTCATAGCAACATGGGAGGAAGAGAAAGAGGAAATCAGGAGAAATATGGGCAAGATAATGAACAATATTGCAGAATAATACAACGATATGAGCCTTAATAGGAGAGAAGGAAAATGTACAACTCTATAGTGGCTATTATCTGGAATGAACTAATCAAGAATTGGAAGGCTCACCAATGATCCTAATCTGGAGGCTCAGAGATACACGTTTCTGACCTGGATCTTGGCATGGAGATCTTGAAGCATAGTGGTTGTGATTTCCAGAAGATTAAGAAAGGAGATCTCTGAGTTCAAGGTCATGTGGGATTAAAGTCAAGTTGGCACATGCCTTTAATCTGGGCCACACCCTCTGCTGGAGACCTATATAAGGACATTGGAAGAAGACTCTCTGTCTCTTCCTGGCCTGCTTGCCTTGTGGGGCTGAGTAACTGCTAGATCCTTGGACTTCCATCCACAGCTGCTGATGACCATTGTTGGGGAGTTGAACTACAAACTGTAAGTCATCGACAAATTCGCTAACTATATAGAGACTACCCATGCATTCTATGACTCTAGAGAACCCTGACTAATACAAACTCTATCAAGTTCCCATTTCCACACACAGCACAACATACACCAAAACACCCACACTAAGGGCTAGGGCTCCAGCGCATAAGTGCTACAGTGTAACTCACCTAATGGAGGCTCACTCTCAGGCACATCCTTCCAAAACTACAGAACAGTAAAGAGGAATGTAATCCACTATATGTTCCCCCTAAGAAAAAGAACGTGTGTGATCCATACAGAAGATTAAGCAACATAACATTTCTCAACTGTAACACTGGTCGTAGTAGAAAGAGAACAGGTATCCAAAATTCTGAAGAAGAGAAACTTCCAATAGAAATACCTTCATTAGTCAAATCATCAGTACATTTTAAGTATCATGAATACATTTTAGACAAGTTGTTAAAAACTAAAAAAATTCACCTTGTATATCATATGGTGCTCTGACTTCACAGAAAACTCAGTTTAATAATTACAGTAAAATTTACCATTTTTTTTAATTCTTTGATAAATTCCCTCTGTACCCAACTCCTCTCAGATCCATCCTTTTACCTCCCCTCCATGCACACTCAACATTCTCAACATTCCTCCTCCTCCTCCTCCTCCTTCTTCTTCTTCTTCCTCTCTCTCTCTCTCTCTCTCTCTCTCTCTCTCTCTCTCTCTCTCTCTCTCTCTCTCTCTTTCTCTCCTCAATGAGTCCAATATGTTTTGCCCAACTAGCTTGAGAAGGAGGGTCTAGAGTATGGTTGACCTATCAGGAGTCACACCATTAAAGAAAATGGACTCTCCTCTCAGATATCAAATGCCAGTAATTTCTCAGCTCATTGTGACATTCCATGCCTGCCTCCTCTTTCCATGCTGGGATTCTTTTTGACTTGAGCTTGTACTGCCGAATGCATGTTGTCATGACATCTATAAGTAGTTCGTATGTATATGTCCTGTTGTGTCTGCAAAAGTATTCCCTTGAAATTATCCATTATCTCTGGCTCTTTCAGACTTTCTGACCCCTCTTCTGTAAAGATCCCAAGACTCTCAGGGAGGGGTGTGGATATCCATTGGGGACTGAGCACTGTAGTTTCTCATCTATTCATGTTCACCAGTTGAGGGTCTTGATGTTGTCATCCACTTCAAAAGAAGGCTTCTCTGATGAGGATCGAGTGATATTCTGATCTCTGAGCATAGTAACAAACCTTTAGGAATCATTTTCATACTATGTCCATTTGGCACAATAATAGTACTGAGTTCTCCCAAGGGCCAATGACATATCCAGCCATAGCTTCTCAGTCATGTCAGCAGTGCCAAGTATGGGTTTCATCTATGGAGCAAACTTTAGATCCTATCAGAAAGTGTATGGTTACTTCCACAACATTCATGCCACTGTTTCATTGGAGAGCATATCTTGTCAGGGTGGTCATTATTATAGATTACAAGATGAGGTTTAGATTACTCTTCTTTTCCAGCAACACGCATAACACAGGGCCATGATCAGTTTCTCACTGAAGAATATGTAGAGGAGACATGACATTTCTTTGGGGACACAACTCTGTCAAGTGACCTAGAGAAAAATCTAGAGGGAAATAATCCCAGACTCATCGTTCTCCCTCCTCCCTTACTTAGCACTGTTCACCCTGACTTAAACCATGGGAAGTCAGAGGACATGGAAGTCCATAGGTGGCTTCTCTGTGGATCTGCTTTTTGGTATGTAGAGCATAGTAAATACAAATATGAAGGAAGATTCCAGCATGACCCCCATATAATTTTCTCAAAACACTCTTAGAGGAAGTTTTTCATGAAGAAGATAAACAAAGACACAGATCTAGGGGGACTTTCTCAGACCCGCCAGTGGTATAAATAGTAACACAGAGGCTTTTTAATATATTAAAGCTTAGGTCTTTTAGCAAGGGCAGTTTCTCAGCCAGATATCTAGCTTAACCCAACTAATCCTGGAACTATGACCTCCCATGTGGCTAGTTATACCGCTCTGATCTGTTCTGGTCTGACCATTCGCCTCTGTCCATTGGCGAGTCTTCCATGTCTCATTTCTTCTCCCAGCATTCCTCTCTCTCTCTCTCTCTCTCAAAAGTTCCACCCTCCACTTCCTGTCCAGCTATTAGCCATCAGGTCTTTATTGCAGCTAGTCAGATACAATTCTAAACTGCCTCTAGGCTAGTGGTGAAAGACACATGTTTTAAAATATGATGCTGGAGATGGGCCATAGACATAACAATACCAGGATCCTGCCGGCATTTGACACTCTGCAGGGACAGAATTAATAATCGTAAATACAGAGACATACCCTCACATGATGTGACCCAACACACAAATCAGGGAAACAAAGGCAACATGAATCCAGTAACCAGGAACTCAGCAAAGGAGAAAAGATAACACGATGTTCATTGTGGCCGAGGGAATGTAGTATATATGATTTACAGTCTTAATGATTGATCTTTGCTCTCAAGTAGTTTGTCTCCATGGCAAATAAGCATTTAAAGAAAGTTTGGGTGCTCTGTAGTTATCAAATGGGTGGCTCTTCTGTCTTGCCTTAGTTCTGTCAGGAGTGAGAAAGATATTCTTAAACTATTGGCTCTCACAGTTTTGTTTCTTCTTTGTAATGTGTGAGTTTCTGAAGCTGTTCATAGGTACATACTTAGTGAGGATGGCATTCTCCTCAGTGGGTTAGTCTCCTGTACACCCAACTGTGTGCCTCCCCTTAACCAGGGTACCATCTCCTATACAGACATAGGAGAAGAGTCTGATAGTAACCCCAACCTCTTCTGGGAACTGTCTACATGGCCACTTTCCCTCTATCCTTTTACTTTCAACTCATCTATGTCCTGACGATACAAGAGATTTTATAGGCAGAACACAGTTTTTGTGTCCATTCTGACAATCACTGCTTCGTATTGATGGGGATGAGACTGCCTTCTTGGAGAGATGGCTCAGCGGTTAAGAGCACTGACTGCTCTTCCCAAGGTCCTGAGTTCAAATCCCAGCAACCACATGGTAACTCACAACCATCCTAAAGAAATCTGATGCCCTCTTCTGGTATGTCTGAAGACAGATACAGTGTATTTGATATAATAAATAAATAAATAAATAAATACATAAATACATACATACATTTTTTTTAAAAAAGAAACTGCCTTCTTGAAAGACACACAGTAAATATTTTATTTAGGCTTTTCAGGCCACATGGTTTCAGTTGCAGTTACTAAACCATGATGTGGTGTGAAAACAGCCATGAAATATGTAAATGACTAGGCATGGCTCTTTTCCAATAAGACTTTATTTAAAAACAAGAGTGTGGATGGAATTAGCCAAGTGCTTGCTATGCAATATGAACATCTGAGTTTGGATCCACACAACCAACATAAAACTCCAGCCACGGTGGGTGTGATCTCAGCAGTAGGGGGAATAGAAGAGGGCCCTGGGCCCTTGCAGAGCCTCCAGCCTAGGCAGTCAGTGAGCGCCAGTTTCAGTAAGAAACAATCTCTCAAAAAAAAAATAAGATAGGGAGCGACAGAAGACCCTGATATCAACTTCCAGGCAGCACAGGCATGTGTGTACATGTGTACATGCATGAACACATGCAAACGTGCACACTTGCTCACAGTATGTTGTCTGATGTTTGCTGGATCCTGACTTAGACCACTTGCTACTTGTTGTCTAGATGCCACTTGTTATGGAATCCATTTCTCCTGCTACCTTTGAATTAAATAAATATTTTTATAGTTTTTGTGGTTGTTGTTTTGGCACCCCTGGCTTATTTTATTTTTAGTAGTTATCTGTAGCTTAAGTGGGATCCTTGCTTTATAGTGTTGTATCTCTGGGCTGTGTGCCCATGTATTTCACTTTAGCAATATGTGCACCTCATTATGAATTTCATTATTTTTCACTTTAAATAGTTAGCTGGCAGGCCACATTATAATGAGGAAGCAGTTTTCTCCGGGTGACACACACATCCTTCACTCTTCAGCACTCTTTGTCCCTCGGACAGCATCCTCTGGGCAGAGGTTCAGGACCATTCCTTCCCAACCAGTCCCTTCAACTGTTTCTCTTCCTGTGGTGGAGGGCTCCTAACAAGCATTCCCAGCTCTCTGTCTGCAAGTGACTCTATTTCATCTTCATTCTTGAGATGTTTTATATATAAATAAAAGACACATAGGACACATTCAGGAATAATATGCTTCAAAAGTGAAAATACATGTATAAAATATGTGACTCTCTGTATACATGACAAGGAAAATTTTCAGTTCTTCTTCAGTATGCATCTCCTTCTAGATTCTGACTTGGACATGCCTTGTGTACTCAGTGCTCTCTCTTTGCTCACCACATTCTTCCTTTTCTGGGGTCTATTTTAGTAATTTCCATTAATTCTTCAAATTCTGTGTTCAAAATCTCTGATCTATTTCCCTGAAGTGTTTTGTCTATTAAACCTAGTCCCATACCTTCTTTTGTCTCTGGGTAGGAAATTCTTTTAGACTCCATTTTATACCACATTTTTCTCTCTCCATTGACGATTTTTATCTTTATTATGAGTTATGTTTTGGCATCTCCTTTTACACATATTGGATTTTTCTTGGCTAGTAGATAGTTTGTTTAAGCAGTGCCTTAGTGGGTGTCTGGTTTGTTGTGCCTATCAGGAGAGTTGAATTTTGACAAGTAACTGAGTTCAACTTTAAATTCCGTGACAGTTCTAGACTATGCCATGTGCAGCAAGTTCACCCTCTATCAAAGCATGACTTTGCTGGTGTGTTTGGAATGCCCTCGACGTTCACTGAGGTCTCGTCCTTTGGAGTAGCCAAAACCTGTTGAGCCCTATAGATATCCAGCTCCAGGATATTTTTTTCTCCGTTGTCCAGGGAGCCAGACTCTTGGTTCAGCCAGAATGAGGTGTGATCTGCTTGTCTCTCAGACACTCTATAAGTTCTTGCTTCAGGACTTCTGATATCTCAGTTTTCACTGACCTAGTCTCCTGTACTATCAGATGTCCAGGCTTTCGCTGTTTTCCAGCTGTTGGCAGCAGGAAGGAAAGTTCTTCCTGCTGTCACAGATGTGCTTGACTTGATTTGCACTTGATTCACTTATTACTGTTCAGCTTCAATTAAGGATGTACCATGAAGCACAAGCTAACCCTTGTGTGGGGAGCTAAAGTGTTGGTGGTTGGTGCTTAATGCTAAAGAACGTTCAAATCTGCCTCCACACTACCATGAGATGGAGGACTTGGGCTGGCCTAGTGGTAGAGGGCTTGCTTGGCAAATGCAGGACCCTGTATTCTAAAAGAGAAAACAGAATGTTGGCTTTACACCCTAAAGTCACCTTCAGTGACTACCTCAGCCTTGGGAAGGAAAGCAGTACTTAGGAACAGTGTCCTTCTGGCTGTACTTTATAGAAGTAGCCACATTGTTGTGAAACCCTAGAAACCTGGGAGGAGGTGGTGGCCTTGAGAAGATGCTGCTCTTTGGCCTAAACTGCAATAGGTTAGGGATTGTTTCTCAGACTCAAGTAAGAGTTCAGATAAGTGAGGCTGACACTGCTGCCTTGAAGAAAAGGAGAATGGATTTATCAGGAGTGAAAAAGAAGAGCTTGCTAGGAGTCAAAGAGAATTATAAAAAGTCCAGCACTAGGGCTCCTTCTCCCACCAAATGCAAGGACCGCTCTCATGAGAAGTTCAGGGATTGATCTAAAGATAAAGGGGCCACTGAAGAGTCAAGTGAGAAGGATCGTGGCAGAGATAAGACTCGAAGAGACGCAGTGCTTCAAGAAGCAGCATCAGCGCCAGGTCTCGGTCCAGCTCAGCCTCCAGCTTGGGCTCCAGCACCAGCGCAGGCTCAAGCATGGCTCTAGCTCATCCTCTGCATCCAGCCAATCCGAAAGCTCCAGCACGTTCTAGCAGCTCCTCCAGATCCCCAAGCCCTTCTCTGCACAGGCATGATGACAGGTGGCGTTCCCGCTCCAAATCCAAACCACCTAAAAGAGATGAGAAAGAGAGGAAAAGGCGGAGCCCTTCACCTAAACCCACCAAAGTGCACATTGGGAGGCTCACCAGGAATGTGACCAAGGATCATACCATGGAAATATTTTCTTTCTTTTTTAATTTTTTATTAAATATTTGCCTTATTTACATTTCAAAAGTTATCCCTCTCCTTGTTACCCCTCCAAAAACTCCCTATCCCCTTCCCCTCCCCTGCTTACCAACCCCTCCCACCCCCACTTTCCTGACCTGGCATCTCTTACACTGGGGCATCAAGCCTCAAGCCTTCACAGGACCAATGGCCTCTCCTCTTATTGATGTCTGAAAAGACCATCCTCTGCTACATACGTAGCTGGAGCCATGGTTCCCTCCATGTGTACTCTTTGGTTGGTGGTTTAGTCCCTGGGAGCTCTGGGGGTACTGGTTGGTACATATTATTGTTCCTCCTATGGGGCTGCAAACCTCTTCAGCTCCTTGGGTCCTTTCTCTAGCTCCTCCATTGGGGACCCTGTGTTCAGTCCATTGGTTGGCTGCAAGTCATGGGTATTTTCATCTCCCTTCTAAAAAGGACCAAAGTATTCACATTTTGGTCTTCCTTCTTCTTGAGCTTCATGTGGTCTGTGAATTGTATCTTGGTAGTTTGAGCTTTTGGGCTAATATCCACTTTTCAGCAAGTGCATACCATGTGGGAAATATTTCCTACATACGGGAAAATTAAAATGATTGACATGCCTGTAGAAAGGATGCATCCTCATCTATCCAAAGGCTATGCATATGTGGAATTTGAGAATCCAGATGAAGCAGAGAAGGCACTGAAACAGATGGATGGAGGACAAATTGATGGCCAAGAGATCACTGCTACTGCTGTGTTGGCACCCTGTCCTCGGCCACAGCCTCGGTGATTCAGCCCGCCCAGGAGAATGCTTCCACCACCTCCCTCCCCTGTGGTGTAGGCCACCCCCACGGATGAGGAGAAGGTCTCCATCCCCAAGACACAGGTCCCCTGTGCGTAGGAGGCCTCCATCTCCTGGCCACCGCTGCCACAGGAGCCAATCCAGCTCCAACTCCTCCCGATAAACAGGAACATTGATTCATACCTCTGTAACTTATGTTCCCCAGACTCTGTTTTGTCCTTTTCTCTGGCCAAATGAGGATCTATCTGTAGGGAAGGTTCCCTTACTATACATGACAAGGAAAATTTTCAGTTCTTCTTCAGTATGCATCTCCTTCTAGATTCTGACTTGGACATGCCTTGTGTACTCAGTGCTCTCTCTTTGCTCACCACATTCTTCCTTTTCTGGGGTCTATTTTAGTAATTTCCATTAATTCTTCAAATTCTGTGTTCAAAATCTCTGATCTATTTCCCTGAAGTGTTTTGTCTATTAAACCTAGTCCCATACCTTCTTTTGTCTCTGGGTAGGAAATTCTTTTAGACTCCATTTTATACCACGGGTAGGTTTTGAAGATGGCAGTTGAGATAGTTCCTCTGCAGGATTGTTCTGGCTTGTAGAGGTACTGTTGATTCAGGACTATTCCCATAGAGGTACCCTGTAGTTTTCTGGCTAGAAAGTTCACCCCTTCAGTTCTTGATAGTCTGGTAGCAGAGCCAACTGGAACCTATGGCAGCACCCCGTTTTCCACAGATGACCCAGAACCAGTCAGACAACTTGATCAAGTCCTCGCTGTTGCTGTGCCACACCGTGGAAAGGACCAAGCTGCTGTTAGGCATGACCATGTCCCCTGCTGAGTACTCTTCAACTTAGAGGGTTAAAACCTTTGAAGGATTCCTCCACAAATGGTTATCTATTTCCTGTCCCCATGTCTCTGTTACTTTCTAAAATTGGTGAGCCAGTTCTACAGGCCAGGTCCTCATGAAACCTACCCCACGCCCATTGTCACCTGCCATTCATGGTGATGTTGCAGGTTAGCCTTGGCAATGTGTCCATTGCCCCTCTTTGCTTTATTGTTTTGAGTTTTATGACTTTGTAGCATTTCAGATAAAGTTGTGTTTGTACTTGTGTAGAGTGAAAGGACTGTGTTGAATAAAATCTAGGTTTAGAATTTAAAAAAAAAAAACCCTAGAAACTAGTTGACATTAGGTATCTGCACAAAGTACATGCCATGCCATGTATGAAAGGATAGATTGGCATTAGGTATCTTTACAAGGTACATGAAAACATGACTATGTAAATATATATACACACACAATTTCAGGCCACTTCAAAAATTATACAATACCTTTCATTTCAAAACTGCATTTCAAGATCCCCTCCTCCCTTCTTCAAACTACTCAGACAGAGCTGATTTTTAAGCACTTGCTGTCATTTAACTGCATTCCGTTTATATATTAGAAACAATTTCGAAATTTATGTGACTGGTATTTGAAGTGGGGTATCTGGAAAGCAGTTCAGGTTAGATGAGGGTGGAAGGATTAGGATCCTCTCTTGGCCATTAGTGATTTTATAGGATAGGGAAGGAGGCCTGAGTGAGCATGTGTGTTCTGTCTTCCAAGTCTCAGTCAGCAGACCCCAACAACATGCTCTAAACTAAATTTATTTATAAATTGTCTAGTTCTAGGCATTCATTTTGTTAGGGCACCAGAAAATGGACTAAGTAAATATTCACATATATAAATTAAACACACACAGAGACACACAAATATATACATGCATATATGCATATACATTCTTGCATAAATACGCATTCCATTTATAAATTTTCTGATATGATGGCAATCTTTATTTTTTTCAAAACATAGGTTTTGCTAATGAGAGACGGTTATGGGAAAGAAAATGATTGCTGGTAGTGTAGTCCATGTGTGCTAATCTTAGTCCTCATTGGATTAGCATCTAGGTTGGCCTTTGTTACTACAGAGAAGAGAAAGAGATGTAAGGCAGGACCATAGAGGTTGTAATTATTTGGGAGGTGGGGGAGGCGTGGGGACATGGACATGCTTTAACTGGCAGCAAGCATTTCTCTGAGTACCAACTGTTGCTGTTTTCTGTTGTAGAATGTAGAGTAAACGATCCCTCTGCATACAGATCCTGAGCAACTGTTCCTACTCTTTTTGGCTAGACAGAATTGTCTATTTAGGGTAAATTGAGCAGAAACAATTATTGGCATGAATCTTTCTAAAAGCCTGCTGCCTCTCCCAATTTTTGCCCCTCTGCTGCCCCTATGTGGTGATTTCTCTGTTTCAGTGTCTCTGACCTGCATCTGGTTCTTCATTTCTCAGCCCCAAGCTTCCTAAACACTAAGTTAATCCAGTCATTTCCAAGACACTAACATTATATTATATTATATTATATTATATTAATTATATTATACTATATTATATTATTCATTTTATAAACAGTATTGGTTGTCTGTCGTCCAGACTGGGCTCAAACCTAGCTGGGGCTGGCCTTGAACCTTCTTGCCTGTACTTCCCAAGGGCTAGAATCACAGTCATGCTCTATTCATGCCCTCCTCACATGGGCGAGCCCTATTCAGGGCTCAAACTGTCTTCAAAGACCAACTCCTGTCCTAAGACACATACATAGGATGTACTCCTACACAGAAGAATGGAACATGGCAGATTCCTCCTCACAGTGTATAATTTTCCTTCCCACCTCTTAGGACACCATCAGTGCCACTTGCTCTAGGGTCATCCCTAGCCGCTTCCAAAAACAGGCTCGTTCACTGGGCACATGGACTCGGTTTACAGAGACAATGATGGTACCCTACTAAAATGAATGTCCTGAGTATTAATGGGTATTTTCATACAGATACTGAACACGTGCCTGACACAGTAAATGTTATGTTAACTGAATTAACTGATGGTAATGAATAGCTGTTGTAGATATGTGTGGTTTTTAGAAACAAGACTTACAACCTGGTAAAGCTCTGCTCTCTCAGTGACACTAAACTGAAAGCAATGGTTTGTACATCCTGGTTCAGCTGCTCCTGTCTCCAGATCAATCCAGTCTTGGGTTTTTTTCCTTGTTAAATGGTAGTTTGTTTTAAATCAAAACAAGCCACATTTTGAATAAATTTGCTTGAAGGAAATGTCACAGCCATAATCTTCTAAGAAAAGTAATATTATTAAAACTAAGTCAGCACACTGAAGAAAAAATTTCACTTCTAGCAAATTTACAAACAATTCCCTATTATGATATTTTATTAAAATGTGACATTTCAAGTTAATGTTTCTTCTTTCTGGTTTTTTTTTTCTGACAGTCAGAATAATGCATTTCTATTGTAAAATGTTAGGCCATTGAACAATGGTGTCAAACCATTGACGATGACAGCTGAGAATTAATCCTCATTAAGACAGGGCAAGTTCCCAATCTTTTTTCTAAAGCTGTCCAAAGACCTATGTAAAGGTGGGACCTTGTTTGCCACAGGATGGGGGAACCCACCAGATGGCAAAACATCTAAAATCTACCTAAGACACTGAGAAGCTGAGGCTTCACATGTATTTAGTGTTAAATTTGCTATCAGTTGTCTTTTCCAGCATAATTTAAGTATAATTCACAAAAACTCTCTGTAAAGAATGTATACAATGTTGTGTTTTCATATTCATATATATTATGAAGTGATTTCTACACTCAGCTAGAGCCACATCCACAGTTACTGGGTATATGTATGTGTGTGATGTGTAGGATATATATGGGGGTGTGGTACATGAATGGTTTTTGTGTGCTGTGTGTATATGTGTGTGTGGTGTATGCATGTATGTGCGTGGGAATGGTATGGGTAGTGTATAGTGTAGGGAAAGTGTATATTGAGCGTGGTATGTATATGAGGTATATGTTGTATATGTGGTGTGATATTTGTATGCATCCATGTGTTATATGTGTGCTTAGGGTGTGTGTTATGGTATGTATGTGTATGTGGTACATATGTTGACTGTGAGTGTGGTATGGGTGGGGTGTGTGTGATGTATGGTGTATGGTGTGTGGTATTAACTACATAATCATTATGCTGTGCCCTGGCTCTCTAGAACCCTTACATTTTACATCTGGAAGTTTGCACTGTGATCAATACCTCCTTGCCTCCTTGCCTCCAACTCTAACAACCATTATTCTCTCCTCAGATCTGTACCTGGAGAACCCACCTTGCTATGGGTTCCAAACCTCCTTGATGTAAACATGAGAGAAAAAGTCAAACAGCAAACAAACAAACAAAAAAAAAAGAAAAGTGTTGAGGTTGGTCTTTTGCTATCTATGGTAGTGCTAAGTGTAGGCACCCAAGATCTGGTTGTCCCAGAGATGGGAGAGTATGTGTGTTAGACTTTTCTGTTGTAGAAATTATTTAATCCTAACTTGTGATTTCTTCCCTGTTTTTGATCATTTAATTCCCAGATAAAAAACACACAACCTATATATTTGCAATAAACTTTAAACAGCACAAGAGCTGGGCAGAAACCTAGCCTCTATGCTATTACAATCTTTCCTATCAATAATCCTAGTTATTTCTTACTATTTACCATGTTTTATCTGGGCCACGTTTTTATGACTCTTAACCCATGGTGGCTTCTTTTTCCTCCTCCTGTAATTCTTTTCCTTGTGGTCCCTCTCAGACCCCTAAGCCCAGGAAATCTAAACCCCCACCTATGTCTCTTTTGCCCAACTATTGGCTGTTGGCATCTTTATTTACCAATCAGAAATAACTTGGGGCCAAGGTGCACACATACTCTCCCATCTCTGGGACAACCAGATATTGGGGGCCCACACTTAGCACTACAGTAGATAGCAAAAGACAAAACCTCCACACTTTTCTCTTTTTTTCTTTTTTGTTTGTTTGATGTTTGATTTTTTCTCTCATGTTTACATTAAGGAGGTTTGGAAGCCATTTCTAGGCAAGTATCAACCACCATTCTCTCCTCAAGTAGGCCACAATGAAGATATCCTTCAAAACAAAAGATGTATTGTTGGTGATGAAATTCATGTTTTTCTGTAAGAAAAGTTGCAGATCTTCCAAGCTCCTTCCAGAAAACTGCAGAGGGAGGATCTGGCATAAGGACCCTCTGGCGTAAGGACCCCTAGATGGCTGAAGCCCTGCTCACCCTCACATCTCTTCTTTTTACAGCCTTGATCACTGATGACCTCACAGATTCCATTCTCTGTGCCAAGAAAATTGTTAAAGAGACACAAGGGATGAACTATTGGTGAGTGTGTCCTTGAGACAGGGATGGTGTACATAGTCAGTGACGTTAGTTATGTTAGACAGACAGTGTGTCTGCTCATCGTGACTGTCTGCAGAGTGGTCCAAAAAAGAGGCATGGGTGTGTTGATACTCAACCCATGAAACTGAGGGTCCAGAGGAACACAGTACAAACAAGTATGGAAAAAGTCTTGCTGTTTTCTAAAGGGAAGAACACCTTTGATGTACCAGGCAGCAGGGAGCCTGGTTTTGCTCTGGATTTGTGACAAGACTGCAGCAATATTTGGTGGAGATCAATAATAAAGAGCAGTGAGCATGGAATGCCCCAGTCTGTGAATGACAACTGGGCAGAAACCTTGCCTAAGACTGAGCAGGATCCATGTGCGAGCACACTTCTTTCAGCTGTATGTCTAATGAATACTGCTGATCAGACTACCCATTTGGTAGGTCAGAGCTGTGGGTTTCAGGGATCCATCCTTACCAAAGTAGTTTGCTTGTTGGTGAGGCAAACAGTGACTTGGAAAAAACAGGGTGAGGGTAGAAGGACAGAAGATGTAAATGAGACAGAAGAGTGGCAACTTTGGATGTCGGAAACAGGTTAAATGGCGAGTACTCCCGGAGGTTACACCTACAATCATTTGGTTGGTGTGCTTTGTTCCACTGTCCCCCTTTTCTATCTCTACCTAGGCAGGGCTGGAAGAAGAACTGTGAGAACAAAGACATGTCTGAGTGGAAGAGAGGATGCAAGTTTTCCTGATCTGCAGCAGGGGCAAGGGCACGTTGCTATGACTCGTCAGATTTGTAATGAGTATGCCCTTCCCTCACAGGATCCCTTCTCAAAATTGGAGAGGGAATCTAAGCTGTATTTTAAGAAAGTAAATATTCCCCTTTATATGTCTTCATTTCTCTCTGACCTGAGTTCAATGATGTCTTAATAACTTGATGATGTTAGTACTTGGAGAATCATCTCACAATGTCTAAGGACTGGAGAGAATAAACTTTTCTTCTTTGTTGTAAAGATTCCCAAGGATGTAGCTGTGACGTGTGAAGGTCAAAAGTGGCACTGTTAAAGAACCTTATGAAGGCTTCCAGCCAGTTTGACAATTCTTACATCCCTAAGAGACTGTGGCCATTCTTTCTGGCCAGGGAACACTTCTCAGATCAACACTGCTGGAGAGGATACTCCTGCATCCTGGGTAGAATTCAGATGGCAACTCTGGTGGAACAAAAAGATGAAATCACGGTTCTTATCACCAACATCCATGACATTCACTTGAATTAAACCTATCAAATTCCACTTGATGGTCAGGTTCAAAAGAAACTCATGGCAAATGACTATCTGTGTGTCTATTAGCATACCAAAGTGCATTCTGGCTTCCAGGCTCTCCTTGTAATACCTGTTACAGAGTCCCTGACTTCTCAGCTCTTCTCATCCTGCCCACAACCCTAAATGTCTCAGGCTCCCTTTCCTTCCCCCAACTTCCCGTTCCAATATAACCCTGACATTTTAGCACCCTCTTGTCCTCATGTTATACAATGTCAAACTGCCTTCATCTCAACATGCGCAGATTGGATTGGCTTGGCCAGGAACCTGATGACCACATGAAAGGAATCTATCCACAATACTGTGGCCCGAGGACATCAGTGCCCAGAGATATTTCTAGGATGGCTCTGCTGGATATGGTAATGGTTCCCTTTACTGATACACAGACCAGGATGGCTCTGCCCCAGGGTACACATTTCGGTTTCTTGTACACATCTTTCTGTCCTACTGGGTCACAGTTGGTTGAAGCTGCTTTGTACTAAAACTGAAGTGAAAGTAGTAATTCTTGTTGAGTGCAAGGTGATGTAGACTGCACCAAACTGAGGGTTGTTGGAGAAATGTGTTACAAAGCATTGAGCCTCCATTAGGACAAAGTCCCCAGGCTGACGAACCCTGTCCCAACTCATCTAAAACCCTTCAGTGTTTCTCTGTGGCCATTGCTCAACTGGCATCTTTAATCTTTGAAAACTCATGACAGCTATTTGTCAAAGAGTACACGCTGGCATTGTCACAATTTAATAAGCATCATAAGCCATGGGAGAAAACGCTTTTGAAAACCATTTAACAATTGAAAAGTAATTCTATAAGATGACTTAAGAAAAACTGGAAAAAAGTAGAATCCCTTAAGGTCCTTTAAATCAGTGACCTGTGCCAGTGGACTCCCATAAATACGTATGTTTCACTGTTGTGGCTCAGTTGCCCATCTGTCCTGCAGGCCTCATTCTTAGTGGCCTCCTACTTCAGTAAAACCAGTGGCACCAAGTTAATGGGTGAGCTTAGCACAGACCTGGCACCAGCCATCCAACATCTAGGGGAAAGGGGAAAACATCCCCAAAGTTCAAGATAATGGGAGTTTGCTGGCACTACAACATGATCTCTCTCTCTCTCTCTCTCTCTCTCTCTCTCTCTCTCTCTCTCTCTCTCTCTCTCTGTAAAACTCATAAAATTTCCAAGCATACAATCTTACTATTTTCCTCCCAAATGTTTTATTTATTTAGTACTTCTATTCTTAGCTTATCTTTATTTGTTAAAAGATTCTTGAAGTAGCAACCCCATTCTATCCCTGCATGTGGTTTTCATGACATCCAGAAGTGGACTTCCTTCTTATTTTCCTCAGGACCAACCACTTTATGAGCAAGGCTACCAGCTACACTGAGCTGATGGCTGATATTAAGGGTGTATTATGAGCACACTTCTTTTTCCCTTAGAGACTAGTTCTTAGGAGCCCCTCCCCCAACATCTCTGCCCTTTGCATCTCAGCTTGCTCTCTGGTGGCCCTAACACTTTCTGGATCTCTCTGTCATCTTCTTTGATATCTCTTGTGTCTAACATGCCATTTCCCCTCTAGAGATGACTGAAGCTGGTTCTTGCCTAAGTTGGAAAACTTTGCTCCTTTGCTGCAGCTAATTAGAGCTCAGCCCAGCCTGCATGAGGTCTTTCCTCTGAGCTCATATTAGCCAGTGCTGATATTCCTACCCAGTCTGTAGACTCCTTAATGCCTAGATTATACCTTTCCCTTCCTTGGTTTTTCACAGTCCCCTTTGCAGGACCACGTAATAGTTGCTCGTGAAAACTCTGGCGCCATTTGGTTCTGCTGAATGCCTGGAATGGCAGAAGGACAAATGAGAAGCAGCATCTCACATTTATAATACTTTTATTTTTAAGATGCTGCTTGTAAGAACTTCAGTGTTGGGTAAAGCATGCCTTATTTCCTGCCAGTAACTCAGATGCATACTGGGGAGGTGTTTCCCCACCCTCACAGAGTAACACATCTATCTAAACTTATCCTCCTATGAGATCAAGAGAGAAAAGGAAAGAAACTATTACATACACTTTAGGTCTGGAATGTTCTCTGAAGGTTCATGTGTGGAACGGTTGCCTCCCAGCTGACAGTGCAAGTGTTAGAAACGTCAGAAGGGGAGGCCTAGCTCATCAGGTCGGAAGACTTTGTGTGCAAGTGTAAGGATCTGAGAGTTCAAATCCCTAGAACACCCTCAGCACCATGGGAGAGGAGAGAGCAGGATCTCTGGGGCTTGCTGGCTATCAGCTTAGCTCTAGGCTCAATGAGAGACCCTGCCTCAAGAAAATAAAGCAGCAAGTGATAAGACACCTGATGTCTTCTGGTACATGGACAAGTGCATAGTCACATCTGCCTGCACATACATTGCCTCTGTACACACAAACACACAAAAGGAATTTCTTAAAGAGTTCAGAAGGTGGAGCCTTTATTGAGAAGGCACATCACTGGGGCTGAGCCTTCGAATGGACACTGAGGCCCTAACCCTTCTTCTCTTTCTGCTTCTTGGCTACCATCTCTCTTCCACAAGGCTCTGGTTCATTATAGAGCTCAGGACCCTGAAATCTTGAACCAAATGCTGTCCTCCTTTGCCCCAGGTGTTTCGTCTCACTGGCAGAACTCTGGCTGACTCACAAGCCAACTGGTCCACTGGGGGCCAGAGAAAGCATCCTTTCATTAGCCTGTTACAGAGGGTGTGCTTTTGACCAGCAGGCTCCTCGCTGCTGAGGTGCTGTCTACCAGGCTGTTGGCATTATCTCATCTCTTCTCCACCTTGCCTTACAGTCTCTGATTGTAATGGAAATCTGTACTTAGCACGGAGCATGAAGAAAGACACTTCCCCAAACTACAAAGGTGAATTCTCATCGTTTAATAGTTACAATTAATATTTTGTTGGTTTTTCCTTCTACTTTATCCCATGTATTTTTTTATGTTGCATCCTTCTCCTTTTTGCTTACTACATCATAAGAGTTCTGCCGCGAGACGTCTTCCAAAATATTCACATGGAAGAGCCTGAGAATTCTCACGATTCCCCATCGTGAGAATTTTCTCTTTCCTCTGCAGTTGTAACTTTGAGTTAACTAATACAATTTTCAGACCCTGGACTCTAAGCCAAATCCTGCAAAATATCCTTTTTCCTCATTGTTTACTCCACTCCAAACTAGTCTTCAACGTATTTTTTACAGTTTCTGTCATCCCATGGCTTTAGAGAGCATCAAGAGCTTCTTTGGGGTAAGTCTGAAGGAGGTTAGAAGTATGCTGTTGATCACAGTCTCAGACAATTAGGATCTGTTAGCTGTCATTGGTTGGTACTGTAACGGGAAAAAAAAAATCACAGTTTCACTGTCCCTGGTCATAGATCAAAGCCAATACCAAACAGGACAAAGAGCTCTGAGGAAAGTGACCAAGCCAGCTGCGTGACTAGCTGTGTGCCCAGACAAGGTACCCTGCGCCTGCATCTTTCTTGCCCAATGGGAGTGTTGAGTGCCATACAGAGAGTGGAAAAGGGGGACTGCCCAGTAGCCAAAGCACATGGCACAATGCAGACCTGAGTCATGGTTACCACTGCAGCCCAATCCATTGGCTTTCCCTGCTCCAGGTGTCTAGCAGGTGTCTTCTCTGCAAACACTTCTCAGGTGTGAACACATTCTGCATGAGATAATGAATGACTGACTCACTTCTGGAGGAAAAGAAGCAAATCCTGACAGGGAGAGAGCCATGTGAAACTGTGGGTGGGTTTATTTAAAGACATCTCTGTAACTGTAATTTCCAAGCTATAGGGAATAAATAAACAACTAAATAAAACCAACTCTGTGGCTAGATTTTCCTGGCTGCTTGCTACCACATCTACACTGGCAGCACAATCCTTGGTAGGGAAGAAAAATCTAAATCTATAGTTACCTTGAAAAGCATTAATGCAAAAATAAAGGCCAGATTCAGAAGTAATCTGACTTCTGCCTTGCCTTTCAAAACAGTATCCTGTTACGGGCTAAAGCAAACAGAGCAGTTGGAGCTGACAGGCTGTGCAAAAGGGCAGATTGGAAAAGATTAAATATTTGTGCAAAAACCCCATACCCACCCCCCCTTCACAAAGGGCTGCCTCAGTCTGGAATAAAAGGAAAGGAAAGCGGGGAGGGGGCGGGGGCTAGAAGAAAGCCTTATCTTTGCAGGGGAAGACTGGGCTGGGGAAGGAGGGAGGATGTGGGGTGAAAACATCAGAGGGGCATGGGGCTCTGCCTGCCAGTACAGGGCTGGGCTCCAACCCGGAGCTCCTAGGCTGCACTTTTGACCTCTTGGGGAAGCCAGGACACTTGGGCTCAGTCACATATGGAATGGAGATAAGTAACTGCTTTGAAATTACCAGGCCGGGATGGCAGAGAAACTAGGAAGAGGCACAGCCTCATTCCGCTGTCACCCGTCAGCACCAGCACATTAATTTGCAGGAACTGGGGTGCGGGGAGGAAGCTGGTAAAGGCAGGGAAGGACAGGGGCCTGAACTAAGGTCAGAGAACACGATCCTATGCACACCAGTTCCCTGAAGCAAGGACTGCTAATGGGTGCCAAAGAAATGCTTGAGAAAAGGGAGATTTGGGGAGATTGTTAACAATTGCCAATTTCAACTCAAAGCTAGGTTTTGCCCCCAGAGATGTTTCAGTGGCTGCCAGAAGCTTAAAACTTAAAAGGGAGCAGGGGGCGGGGTAAACAGAAGTGAGGAAGAATGCTCACAAAGTGCAGCCCTGTGCTGAGCGAGAGGGGAGTTGATGAGTGTGAGGTGATGGGCTATTTTCTGCAGACTTGGAGCTCCTCTGGGAGGCTGGAAGACTAACAGCACCCTCCCTTGGGGATGCTTTCAACACCACTCAGGTTACCCACATTAGAAGGGAGTAGGAGGAGAGCCAAGGCACAAAGTTCCTTGGGCTATTTGGGGCAGTGTTAGAACTGCAGTTGGCCAGCTTTCCTCCTGACAGTTGCTGGGACTCTCCCCCAAAGAGGCTGACAGCTAGCCTAGTTCGGAAATTGGGCTTCCTAAGGAGTAGAATTGTGAGGTGTGAAATTTTCTCAATTCTCAAGTCAATGCAGTGTGTGTGCATGCACACACATCTATATGAGTGTGCCTATATAAGTGTACACAAGTCTGTACAGGTCAGAGGTTGGTGCTGGGCACTTTCAACTACTCTTCATACTATTTTTTGAGACAGTATTTGTTAGCTAACACACCCAACAGCTTGCATCTCCTACAGCCAGGTACACGCCAAGAGCCAGGCATATAAGACCCCTCATTGCCACATTCTCTCTCTCTCTCTCTCTCTCTCTCTCTCTCTCTCTCTCTCTCTCTCTCTCTCTCTCTCTCTCTCTCTCTCTCTCTCTCTCTCTCTCTCTCTCTCTCTCTCTCTCTCCTATTCTCTCTCTTCCTCACGTGTCCCCAGATGAGCTCTTCCTCTCTTCTCTATTTTTCTGTCCTCCTCTGCCCCTCCTTCTTCTGCCTCTATCCCTTTTTCACTTCTCCGAATAAACTTCCTTTTGTATTAGGCTGGTAGCATGGTGGTAATTCCTCAGGAAACGCCTTGGCCCAGACCACTGAGGTGCTGCCCCCTACCACATTATGCCACCATTTTATAAAACACAACAGTATTCTCTGTTGAATCTCGAACTCCCCAGTTATCCAGACTAGCTGGCCAATAGCACCCCATCTCCCTCTTTCTGCACCACCCTACCTCATTCTTCTCTCTCAGCTTCCTGCCACCCCAGAGCTGGCACTCCGGGCAGATATCCTCACATAAGATTATTTTTTTAATTAATATTGCTGCTTGGGATCAATCTTAGGTAACTCTGGTCCTCGTAAAGCTTCCTTCTGGGGACAGACGTGTTTTTAAAATCTTGTTACTCAAAGAAGTGCATCAACTGCACTCCTCTTGTGTCCCAGCCTGTATCCCAAGTCATTTGCTCCAGTTATGGATCTCCCACGGCCCCGCAATGAGTCTAGGGATGAACCTGGTCAACAAGGCCTAGAAGGATGTAGAGGAATCGGTGTGTAACCTGCTGTCATAATCTGTGGGTATACTCCGCTCTCAGAGGCATAGGAGTGCTAAACGTGGCCAATGGCCAATTCTGCTGCCCCAGAGTCTCTCAGCAGGTGTCACACACATCCACACTTCTGAGGTCCATGGGCTCAGGAAAGGTGCAAGTACAGCTACCAAACACTGTATTTATGACTCTTAATTTGAATATAAAAGATATCCAGTTCATATATAAATGACAAAATCAGCAGTTCTGAGGATGGAGAGATGGCTCTCAGTTAAGAGCATTTTCTGCCTTTACAGAGCATCCAGGGTCAGTTCCCAGCCCTCAGGTGATAGTTCACAAGCATCTGCAACATTGGACTCCAAGAGATAAGATGCCCTCTTTCTGACTTCCTCTGGTATGAGACACACATCTGGTATATATGTAAATATATATATATATATATATATATATATATATATACACACACACACACACAAAATAAGTAAATCTAAAATACTAAGATCAGTTCTGGCAGATACAATAGGCTATGTATTTATGAACAATTTACTAAAGAGATGCCATGATGAGAGTTTCAGTGCCTGGAAATCAGTATAACCTCCTACCTGTGGGAAAATAAACCACGATAAGCAGAAATTGTGTCACTAGTAAATGAAACCTCCAGCTTGTAATTTTTCTAAATGTAGGCACTTGAGACAGCAGTGAACAGTGAGCTGAAGAAATGCATCTCATCCCTGAAATGTTTAAAGAACACGATTATGGCCTGCTTCTCTGTGTTTCTTCCAAGTATTTAATTATTTTTCTTAATAGTGAGGAAATAGTAATGAGACCACACTCCACAGAAGAAATACTCGGGCAGCAATGTTCACAAGAACGCCTGAACTTGTAAGGTACACAATTAGAGGTGTTATTGCTCATGCCAAGAGTCAAGCACGCATGCTCATCACACACTAACAGTAGCCACTGTGCCTTTTAGAGCCGATAGAGACAGATTCTGCCCTTTAAGTAGCAAACACAACCTTTTGGATGACTCATCATGCTAACACTGTAACAAAGTATCAAAGTATCTGAGATATTCATCTTGTAGAGAGGAAAGTTTTACTTGATGCTGTAGATACAGAGCTGTGGTTCTGAACCTGTGGGCTGTGCCCGGCCCATGGAGGAAAGGTCATAGGGGTCACATATCAGATATCCTGCATACCACATATTTACATTACAATCCAATACAGTAGCAGAATTAATTTTAGTTATGAAGAACAAAAACAATGTTATGGTTGGGGTCTACCACAACTTGAGGGATTGTATAAGAGTGGCTGCAGCATTAGGAAGGTTGAGAACCACAGTGTATCCAAGGCTTGATCACTAGCCTGTGGCACTTTGGGGAAATGATGGAACTTTCATGAGAAAGGGCTAATGGGAGGAAGTTACGTCACTGGAAAAAAGTTACATCCCCAGGAGGAAGTTACATCCCAAGGGGGGAGGTTACATCACTGGGGGCATGCCCTCTGTAGGGATATTTGGACACTGGGCTCTTCCTGACCCCTTTCTTGCTTCCTGCTCATCATGGGGCAAAGAGTCCTCCATCTGTGGTTTTCCGTGATGCACTTCATACCGCAGGCCCCAAAGCAATAGTGCTAAAGAACCAAGGGCAGATATCGGAGGCTTACAGAGGCCTTTCCCCATCTGCATGTCTCTGAGGTCAAGGGCTCAGCGCTTTGCAGAGTTCAGTTCATGAAAAACTGTCCCCTTGGCTTTAGAGCCTCGGTACACTGTGTACATGGCAAGAGCATGGTCTAGTGACCACCACCCCCCCCCGCCCCGTCCAAACTCTCCAGTTTCTGGGTGACTTCTGAGGACTGCAGAGCTGCGGTCCCACACTGTACACCAGGCTTCAGTTGA
Organism: Tokudaia tokunoshimensis; assembly: GCA_036184795.1. Lineage (NCBI taxonomy): Eukaryota > Metazoa > Chordata > Mammalia > Rodentia > Muridae > Tokudaia > Tokudaia tokunoshimensis. The sequence continues at coordinate 55,044,638 of BTHU01000022.1, read as the reverse complement.
TTTATTATGAAGTATCACCTATTTTTCACTACTGTTGTCATTGGCATCAGTAGCAGATGCATCCCTTCCCCTCTCTTGTACAACGCAAAAGCAGACTCAGCACATGCCCCCCACCCCACTCCACCCCGGCCCCATGAGGACTTTGGGATCTCCATGGGAGGTTAAGACTTCTGCCTCACAAACGACTTGGGTGTACACAGTCTCTCTGTCCCAAAGGCCCTCCTCCAGCCAGTTTTCCTCGTGCAGCTCTTCTCTCTGATTGGACAGCCTGCCCTTTTGTTTTGCTCTTAATCATCTTGGTTGTTCATAGTTATATCTTCTTTTTAAGAAGCTGAATAGAAAACTGGGTGTCATGGTGTGCTTGTGGGTGTAAGTAGGAGGTTCAGAGTTGAAAGACAACATTGACAGGTACACAGGAAGTTCAAGACCTAGGCTACAATTTCTCTCTCTCTCTCTCTCTCTCTCTCTCTCTCTCTCTCTCTCTCTCTCTCGGAAATTGAGTAAAGTTGATTTAAAGATTTTATAAGTAGTTAATAAGAAAGTGAAATTCTAATGCACTTTTATAATAAACTTGTAAACCAGCCTTTATACCCACAGGTCCTATATCCTCACATTAACCCTCCAGATGCAAAGATATTTGGGGGGGGGGTGTGCCTATACTGAGCACATTCAGAATTTTAAGTTTGTATTATTTCCTAAACTCTATTATAGCCTAGCAGACACTTGCATGGTCTTTACACTCACTGTAATGGACACTGTGAGATGTGAGAACGAACTTACAGCGGACAGGAGGATGTGGACAAGCTACATGTGAATCCTAGGTCTCCAAGATTTGCACATTTTAATAAGCTATTTCCATGCAGTATTTAATGCACTAAACTAAAGCAAAAAAAAAAGTACACAAGGAATAAAGTCTCAAATACCGTCACGATCTATATCCCATTTCTTTCTTATGCCTGAGGTTTCAGAGTGGGTCTTCATGGTGCTAGGAGTAGTTTTTGCTTTATTTTAAAATTCTGATAATTTGTTCATGACAGACTTTCTTGAATTGAGTTTGTCTGAAAGCAGTGATTTCAAATGCTGACATCTTTATTTTTCAGTTTACAGAACCTACTTAAGTGGATACTGATACCTGAGCCTGGTACTATAACCAAGGTGGAGATCAGGCATGTTGGAGACCTTTCTGAGCAATAAGTTAAGGAAAGGGAGGGGAGGGAGGGGAAAGAAACAGGGAAGGGAGAAAGATCCGGGGTGGAGAAAGAGAGGTGAAGAGAAGGTCTTACTGAGAACAGAAGATGGGCATGGTGGGCCACTTAGGAGCCTGAGTCTATGTACAGTGCCCAGTAAACAGCTGTCACTGGAGAGGAGCGAGAACCAGCTGGGGACACAAAACTGTGTGTCCCACCTGTAGACTGAGACCAGGTCCAACCAGTCTCTCGCCACAGCTGCTCAGGACAGTGACGAAGAAAGCTTTTTTTTTTTAATCCATTTTGGGGGGCTATGATTGCAGTTTGGTGGGACAGCACTTGCTAAGCATATCTGAGGCTTTGCATTCAGCACTGCCAGAAACAAAACCCAAACAACTGAGCCTTCAGCGTGGATCACAGACCTCTAACTCTAACCTGTGGGCTTGTGACCCTGACAATGAGGCTTCTAATAGCCCCAGGCCCTTGTCATTCGCCTACATCTTGTCCAGCGCTCATATTCTCAACTCTATCTCCAGCTGCTCTTGAAGCAATCAATACATTGGCTTGTGTAAACTCTGAGCCATGTCTGAGAAACCTGTGGGAAGCCAAAGAAAGTCACGCCATGTGGTCTGTAGAAAAGCATGCTCATTTGGTACACTTGAAGCTTAGTCTAAGCCTTAGATTCTAAAGGATCCTATGGCCTCTCCCTCACTCTAGAGAAGTCATCAGTTCGTTCCAAATGCAAAATTCCTAATTTTGCAGAGCACCTCTAAACATTGAGATTTCTCTCATGTAACCCTGGGCTAAGGCCATGAGGAGCACTTCCTGTGGGCCATTCTTAGGAAGCTGGCTCACGTACAAGGCCAGGATGTGGCTAACAAGCAGCTTCCTTAGGGCTCCACAAACTCTTGATCTGGGCCCCACCCTCAGAGGCCCTTAGTTCCTAATCCAAATGTGATGTGTGTGCTTTAAAGTCCCCTGTGCCTGTTTTGTCAGCCAGGGTTTTGTGCCATCTTGACAAGCCAGGCTGCCGGGAAGTAGTGAAGGCCTCACTCAGTGAACTGCTGCATAGGAGAGCTGACTCCAGGACACGTACGTTCTAACTCACTCCCCGTCTAGGCTCAACAGCTTGTTTTATTCACTCTTTAAAACTTAATAATCCAAACAACCGAGGGAACTTAGCACAGCATAGCTAGAGCAGTAACAGGTAGGGAATGTGAAATCGAGAATCTATATGACTTGGGCTGCCCTTCCAACCCTGGGAAACCTGTCTCCTCCATCAGTGACCTTTATAGCCTGCTGGGCCAGACAGTCCTCAGTTCATACCTCATCCAGCATGGACACTAATTGAACACCTCAGATCTCTGGCAGTCTGCAAATAGTGTAGTAATGCCATCTCATGGGTTTGGTCTTAGTGTTAGAGTGTCTCAGTTAACATCTCCAGGTAGCTCATAAAGGTAGAGATATGTGTATAGTGTAGATGCATCACCTGTCAATTAAAAAAAATCCTACGGTCTTTGGCTTAGACAGGAAGTGGGAGGTGGGACATCTAGGAGGAGGAAGAATTCTGGGATAGAGTAACCAGTCTCTCACCATAGCTGCTCAGGATGGTGATGAAGAAAGCTTTTTTAAAAGAATTCCATTTTGGGGGGGCTATGATTGCAGTTCAGTGGGACAGTATTTGTTAAGCATATCTGAGGCTCTGCATTCAGCACTGCCAGAAACAAAACCCAAACAACTGAGCCCTCAGTGTGGATCACAGACCTCTAACTCTAACCTGTGGGCTTGTGGCCCTGACAACGAGGCTTCTAATAGCCCTGATCTGCCTGGGAAGATATTTGGAGACACATGCATGGTACCTGAGCACAGGTAACCAGCCATGTGGCAGAATGTAGATTAAAATAAATGGGATATTTTAAGTTAGATCTAGTCAGAGAAGAGCTTAGCTTTATTGCCAAAGTATTTGTGAATGTATTTTGAGTCTGAGTCTTATTTCTGAGGGCATGGGGTTGAGAGGAAGAATTGGGCTCAACTTGTATAGATAAGCTTTTTATGGTACTGTGACTCAGTCCAGAGATCCTTCCAGTCTCAGTCACAACAGAGGGGGCATCCATGGCACCTTTCCACTACCCTAAAGAATTTCATCTTGTCATTGTGATTGCTACTGACACAGTAGCTTTGAACCAGAACCTAAGTTTGGCTGCTTTTAGAATTTGTAGAAGAGAAGTCAAATTCCTTACCTTGCTTCTATACTTTCAGAAATGTCTCTTAAGATGAAACTTTGAGAAAATTCTAGGAAAGGCCCACCCTAATCAGGTCAGGGGCCAGCACTGGGGACATAGTGTGGCACTCCACTGTCTCACTTGAGATTAAGTTCTGGGTTGGGGAAAGACCTGAATAGGAGGGCAGCAGTGACTGGGCTGAGCAGTCAGCTAAGCACAGAGCCACCCTGGGCATCCGAACAGTGTGCTCCTGACGTTCCTGCCCGGTCCCAGGTCCTGAAATGTCTAATTCAGAAAATGAACACAAGATAGCTCCCCACCATGCTTGCTGCACCACTGAAAATAACCAAGCTTGTACAACCAGCCCATATGTCCACAGGTATATGAATAGCCAAGCAAGTGTGGTACATGTGTCGTGAAACCAAAGGAGATGGCTGGAGATGGAAGAGTATAAAGGGCAGGAGGGTGGGGGAAAGAGTAGGGGAGGGGGATCAGCAAAGGCAAATGGTGCCTAAAATGCCATACTAAAAGGTTCAAGTGCTAATTTAAAAAATAAACAAATTCCAAAAAGTAAAGACAACGTGGCACCTACTTAGACACAGGTATGATGGAGAACGAGATCCTGTCATTTACTGGGAACTACATGGAATTGGAAACCATCATGTTAAGCAAAATAAATCAGATTTAGGACAAGCATGTGTTTTCTTTCATATATGTAATCTAGATTTGAGAGAGAGAGAGAGAGAGAGAGAGAGAGAGTGTTTAGAGCAGGAGTAGTGTGAAAGGGAGGAAGAGGAGGGAACAAAGGAGCTCATACAGACATGAAAGCCTAGGGGAGCCTAGGGAAGGGGGTGGGGCAGGCACTGAAGAGCCAACAAATAGTGTAATGACATATGTTTGAAAAGGAAACATTTCTTTGTGCACTAACCACAAGTTAACTTTAAAATGTTAAAAGAAAATGCCGATATTTAATTTTTTTTTTTATCTTTTATGCCTTTCCCTATGAATTCGGCTAAGTGTATTTTGGAAAAAAAAAAAATAACTTCACCAAATTTCTGGCTTTTAGCAAATAAGGAGTTTGGGATCACAAATTTCTGATTGGTATAAATCTTTCAGAATCATATAACATCTGTCCATGTGATAGGAAACCACACTTGTTATCTCGGTGAAACCCTGCCACCTTTACTTCTAGGAGTATAGATAGATTAGCTGTTTGAACAAGAGTGAGACAAGAAGGGACAGAGACATCAGATAGATCCTCAGACAGGTCCTACCACACTAAACACAGTGTTCTGAACCTGAATAGGAGGGATGAGCCACAAAAGAAAACAAATTGCTCACAAATGTTGAGCAATAGACACGGGAGCAGTGGGGAATCCTAACTGCTCAAGAGTGCTGCTCACGACCTATTCAATAAAATTCAGATTTTTCAGAAGAGTTTGAACCGTAAATACTGTATCCAATTACAAAACACAACATTTGTTAGCCAATTTTCATACCAGATATGCATTTCTAGGCTAGATTTCCCCACATGAAGACTTGTTAACTCAACAGACTTCTTACAGCCACTAGAAACCAAATTGACTTCTGTTGGAGTGTGGCTGCTCTCCTCTGGGTCTGACCGGCCCATCAGACATCCTGAAGCAGTTGTCCTGGTAACCTAGAAACAGCCTTTTCCCTACAGTCAGGCAATGAAGCAGGAAACCCAGGAGGGAGTGGGGTCTTGGTGGTGCCTTGAGACCCTCACCTAAGACTGCAGTTCCCTCCAATTCTACAGCTAGCTACATGTGGTCTTGCGGAATGCTAGAACATACAGGAAATAGATTGCTAGTGGGAACTCTTTAGTGCCACTTTTGTGAGTAATAACCCATGTTGTAGTGAGGTTCTTTTCCCACCATGAATTGGCTTTATGTAACCCATCATGTTCCTGTAAGTAAACCCAATAAGCTTACTGGTTTTCCAAATGAAAGCTTGGATGTGCCAACTTCTATGGTCATTTAGGCAAATCGGGGAGGAGAATGCACACTTATTTAAGTCTCCTCAGGAAAAGTCACATGGAAGCTTCTAACCTCGATCTTACTGAGGGGCTACAGCCTACTTTAAACCTATGGAAAAGCCTGATGCTGTACCAGTAAAATCAAGGAGGGAAGAAAAAAAAGAAAAGGCAGGTCAGAGCAAGAGAAAGCAGAATTCCTAACACTCCACGCTGGAGCTCAATGGTATTCATGTACTTGGAGAAAAAATTGTTGAAGCTAAGGCCTCCTATGAACCAAATCCCGGGCCAGCCCCTTCTTAGGACTCAGCATCCCCAGTGCCAGAGCGGATTAGAATGTGAGTTGCATCCTGTCTGGCCATCGGATCCACATTTTCCCTTGAATTAATAATCCGACCCCTCTGGAGGTCTTGCTGTGTGTACTGAAGCTGTCCATTAACTCTCCTGTGGACTGCTGGGTTTGGGATCTAATCTTCAAGAGGAATTTCAGAAGGTCAAGGTCCCCATCTGTGAGGAAAGCCATGCAAATAATGAAACAAGGCAGGCAAGTTCACTCTCAAGGAAACCGGTGTCTTTAAGTGTGGCTGACAAAAGACCTTTAGACTCTAGACATTTGCAGCCTGGGGTAGAGGGAACAGAGGAGAAAATGAGCTCATGGAGAGAGATTCTCAAATCAGTGGGAGAAAGGAAAGCATGCAGTGTGGAGTGGTTAGCTACTGAGACATGTGGTTTCTATTAATTACATACGCAACAGTTAGGCTGTTGTTGATTGTGTGTGTGTGTGTGTGTGTGTGTGTGTGTGTGTGTGTGTGTGTGTGCTATATTTAATGGGCACTCAGAACAAAGTGCAGAATAAAAATGTAGTGGAGTAGGTCTGGGAAGGAATTAAAGCTAGAACTTATCAGTGTGTGGAAAAAAGCTAACCCAAATATTTGCAGGTCCTGGGCTGTCTGAATGTGGAGGTTTCCCACGCTTATGGGGAGTATCTCGCACAGTGTCAGCTTTCTCATTTCAAAGTCAAAAGCACCCTAAACCAAACAGGGACCTCACAGCCCAATGGCTTCTCTCTGATTTACACATCAGTATCTCGCAGTCTGTTGATTTAGCCCAGTCATCCTGAATGGGTCCTTCGAAGGAACAGTCTTTTAGATTTTCCCCTGGGAAACTGTCAGGCTGCTCTGTGGAAGAGCAGACTGAGACAGCACAGAGCAGGCTACAACTGAGGTGCAGGGCACTTCCTCTCCCTTTCTTGTATTTCAGTTATGTGACCTCCATTTCAATATAGCCGTGTAAACAGTTTTCTTATTTGGGCTTGTTATAGAGTATGCACTCTGTTGGTCATAAATCTATTCAGGCCTCCCATTATGGAAAGGCAACTGGGGAAACTGAGATATTTGAGCCAGCATTTTTTTTTTTTTTTTTGCGGTTGGAAACTGGAACATTGAAGCTACCTGAAGGTCTGAGAGTCCTAAGACAGTGAGAGACTGGTAGTGTTACCAATCATTGTTGAGTGTATTTATTTGTTTGTTTATTTAACATTTTTATCTATGGGGCACACATGCCATAGCACACCTGTGAAGGTCAAAGGACAACACACAGCATTCCCCTCTCTCCTTCTGCCACGTGGGTACGAGGATCAAACTTAGGCAGTCAAGCTGAGTGGGTAGCACTGAACTATCTGACTGGATCAAACTGAACTACTTTTTAAATGATGATAGTAATTACTTTATTAAGAGCTTACTTTTCAGTCATTTCTCCATCTGTGACTCTTGCATAACTCATCGAAAATTTAGGAGGAGTTCAAGGCTGTAGGTACTAAGGAGAATGGGAAAGTCTTAAAGACAGTGTGGGGCTTCTAGTCCCAGACTAGAACTGGGACTCTTGGGTCCCTTTGCCTTTGAAGCCTGTGCACATCACTGTGAGCCACAGTGGCTGTTGGCAGCTAAGTCTATATACCTAGACCTCAGGTGTGGAGGAGAGTGTTTGTCTCTTCCCCTTTCCTTAGGGTCCTCGGTCTCCTCTGAGCATCACCTCACAGGTCTGGCAGGATGGCATCATTGGTCATTTTCTAAGAGCAGTTAAGCAGGTGCAGGGACGGTGTGACTTGACCTCATGATGAGACAGGTTTTGTTGTTGTTATTATTGTTGGTTTGTAACATCAGTATCAACTGGAAACTTGGAATGAGGACTAACAAAATATTTATCAAGCAGGGAGGATTGAGACCTTGGGAACTTGCATTCACAACAAGTTTCACAACTGTGGATGGTGAATCCAGGAGTGAGTGGCACTCCATATTCTGAGTCAGTGTGAGCTCTGCCTACCCCAGGGTCAGCTCCCTGACATCTCGACCCACTACAGCAAAAAGCACCCAAATCTTAGCCTCCCAACCCCCGGAAGTTTTTGCAAAACCATCATCTCCCTGAATTCTGAACCAATCTTACCTCCATTTATAATCACCACTTAAAAAGCTAACTTTACAGGCAACTCTTTCACATTTGTTTGAGATAGTCACCAAGGGCACTCAGCCTACTTCATAAATCCTTCCCAAGTCAGAGAACGCTTCTGAAGAATACTCAGAAGACAGGGTTTACACAGTTCTTCCTTCAAAGACAGGGATACCCCTCTTAGGTCTAAGTACATATTTGGTCCTTGAAAATATGAGTTCTGTCCCTGACACCTTTCACAGGAAACAGAATTGGGAAATGGGCATGCTGGGTGATCCCTGGTGTGTGTGCCTGTGAAGTCTACAGGGGACAGATTCCTTAGAGTTAGATGGCATCGCTAATCAGGTGGTCTACTGTTCATTAGTTGTAAGGAAAACCCTTAGTGATTATTGAGGATGATGCACTATACAGTCTAGTTTTGTCTTGGTTTTTTTTTTTTTTTTTTTTTGCTTTTTTTCTGTTGTGTTAGTATAAAGTTCAGGCACAAAGCACACTTACAATCTTACACTAGAAGTGAAATAGCAAGCAGCTGTTGTGGGCTGCCTGGCCTTCCCTGCCAGTGATTTTTCCCTTGTCTCCTTTGTGTCCCAGGGCTCTCCAAGGTAAAGGAGCACGCACTGAGCAAGTTGACGCTGGTGCTGTACCTTTCCACTACCCCCGCTCTGTAATCATTTCCTACATGTCATTATATGGTGTACATGTTGTCAATTAGTAATCAAGTCAAATACTATGCCCCTGCATCTGTCTACAAAATTTCCAGTAAAACCAGGGAGTTCCCGCTTCTCCTATCAGTTAGCCAGGCCTTGTGGAAGGAGCAGCACATTCTGGAAGCAGAGCCCTCAGTCAAGGCCTGGGTCCTTTCACTTATTGTTTAATGATGGATATATGTTTCCTCTCTACATTACAGTAGCAATTTGTATAGTGCAGTACTGTTGTCCCTGAAGGAAAAGCACCTGCCCCACAGTATCACTTTTAGGATGAAAAGAACTAAACATGTCTGCCATGTAGAAACACACACCCAATGAATTACTCAACAGATATTTTATTCCTTTCCAGTATTACTTGTAGCAGAAAGGATAATGCACCAAAGTTTCAGTACACACACTTAGGTAAGATGTAGAATTCAGGAAGCTGGAGGAGGGAGAGGGAGGGAAGGAGGGAGAGAGGGAAGGAGGGAGAGAGGGAAGGAGGGAGGGAGGGAGGGAGAGAAGGAGGGAGGGAGAGAAGGAAGGAGGGAGGGGGAGAAGGAGGGAGGGAGAGAGGGAAGGAGGGAGGGAGGGAGGGAGAGAAGGAGGGAGGGAGGGAGAGAAGGAAGGAGGGAGGGAAGGGGAGAAGGAGGGAGGGAGAGAAGGAGGGAGGGAGAGAGGGAAGGAGGGAGGGAGGGAAGGAGAGAAGGAGGGAGGGAGGGAAGGAGAGAAGGAGGGAGGGAGAGAGGGAGAGAAGGAGGGAGGGAGGGAAGGAGAGAAGGAGGGAGAGAAGGAGGGAGGGAGAGAGGGAGAGAAGGAGGGAGGGAGGGAAGGACAGAAGGATAGAAGAAAACAAGCATAGGAAATTGGTTCTGGTTTTTTTCTACTCATTTGTTTCCAGGCTCTGCACCAGTGGGTAGAGCTAATTTCAGAGGAAGTTCCTTTGCTTCTGAGAAGATAATACTCACAGATCATTTCAAGACAGCAGCAGCAGTATCACAAGTGTTAACTGAAATATTATTTTTAAATGATTGTTGCTATCCATTGATGGGCCACAGAAAAGCTATTTGGCATTCAGTACTTGCAGCAGCATACTCAGGGATGAAAAGGAAGCCTCCTCTCCCCTCTTGAATCAAGAATGGCTCAACTGTCTGGTGCCAATGCCTTTGAAGTCAAACAAACTGGATTGTCCTTGCAAGAGAGACGCATGGTCTTCAGAAGAGGCTAGGAGAGGCTGGGGGATTGGTTTGCTGTGAGGTGTAGATATAGCATGACTCTGGTGAGGGAGTGGGCTGGGGTGTCTGGAAACCAAGTGGGGTCTGGCCCAGTGTGCACATGAGAGCAATAGCTGAACTGCCATCTTGGTGAGAGGACCAAGAGTCTTAGTACAACCATTAGACATGGGCTAAAGAACTTGCCAAATCTTTCTGGAATTGTGAGATCTCAGTTCTAATCTGATTCCAAATAATGTATAAACTTGGGCAAAAATGGAGATGAGTCAGGTGTGGTGACACACCCCTGAAATCCCAGTACTCAGGAGGTTGAGGTACAGGATAAACTTGGGATATGGAGTGGCACCCTATCTCAAAATTCAATTCTAGAAGACAATAATGATTTAAATTAAAAATCTCTCTAGTCACAGACAGAGCAAGATTCCCTTGGAACTAAACATCGGCACAATGTTTCCTGGTATTGACTCCAGATCAGGAGAGAAAATGCCAACATGTGCAGATTGTCCAACAAGAAAGTCAGTCCCATCTAAAGGAGTCTCTGGTCTAGAGTAGACTATTGCAAAGAGAGCCTTGACGTCAAAAGCCACTGGGCAAGAACCTGAGTTCCTGGTGTTGGATTCAGTTCCCTGCCTGTGCCTTTCTCTGCCTACTGCAACAGATAATGTCAGCTAGGACCAGAGATGGGACTGCTGCATTCCAGAGGTGACATCAGCCTTCCAGAGCTGGACATTTTAGGTTCACATCACCAGCAGGCCTGCAATGCCTCCCTCCAGGTTTGCAATGCCTGTCGTAGTAAAATGCAAAACAAACAGATGGCTTACTGCTTGCTGTGGGAAAGTATCAAAATACTATCACCATGATCTCAGGACAGGAGGTTTGTGGCTTATTGGCCATGGTAACCTTAGAACTCTTAGCTCTGGAGTAAATTTATGTTCTAAGAGAGGGACTTTAGTTTCTGTTAGTTACCTTTCTCCCCTCTATGACAAAATATCACATAGAAACAGCTTAAGGGAGTTGACTCCTGGGTTCAGCTCAGTCCTCAGTTTGGCTCCTTGTGTCATGATAGTGGGAGTGTGTGGTGGAGAAGCTTCATTATCTCATGACAGACAGGAAGCACAGAGACAAGGGACCCAGATAGTTTTTAACTATCAAAGGTACATCCCCAGTGACCTACTTCTTCCAGTAAGGCTCACTCACTACAGTTTCCGGACTTTCCCAAATACTGTCCCCAGTTAGCAAACTAGGACATAAAATGAAGATGAATATAATTGGATTCTCTGTGGTTTTATACTCTAAACTTTGAGTAGGTAAATGATCCTTCATGTTGTTTTATCCCACATGGGTCCCTAAACTCCTTGCATATCCACTGACAGCAACAGCAAATTGGTAAAACTCAAAGCACAGTACCAGGGACACCTTTCGTCCCTCTTAGATCAGTTTAGTCTGTTTCTCAAAGACCAGTGATGTAAAGATTTTCAGAATCTCTGACACTTGCCCTGTATTCTCTATGTCCCTGGGTGCACAGGAATGGTAGCTTGATAAAAATTCTGGATAATAATCTAAATCCTCACTGCTCATCAAGCAACTTCTAACATCATCGGCAAATGCTGTGCCTATCCCAGGGTCTCTGTCCAGCCATTTCTTATCTTATTAAGATTAAGAGCAAACTGGTCAATAAATGGACCAGTCAGTGCTGTGACTATGCTGAGTGAGAAAAAGACTGGAGAATGGCTGACAGTTGCCACATTCATCTTCACTGTCAATGTGATTGGATTCAGAATCACCCAGGATATCCACCTCTGGCTGTGTCTTGGAGGAGCTTCCAGAGATGTTTACCTGAGGAGGGGAGACCTCCTGTATGTGGGTTCCACCCGTTGGAAAGGAGAAAGTGAGTTGAGACCAACACTCATCTTTCTCTGCTTCCTGATGGTGGAGACAGCATGACCAGCTTCCTCGTGTTCCTCTTTCCATGCCTTTTTAATCTTGATGGACTCTATGGCCCCAAACTTTGACTCAAAGTAAACTCACCCTTCTGGAAGTTACTTTTGCCAGGTCACAGCAAATAGAAAAGCAATAAACAGATAAAAGGCCAGGGGTTATTATAGACCCTTCTGCATTTCCAGTTCTACTCTTTGTAGTCCTTGGCGCATTCACTGAGACTTTCTATACCTGGGTAGAGAAACTCAAGGTGGAGTGCCAAGACTAATTTATTCCTTCTCTCCAAATGCTCCATTTCCCACTTAGCCACAGCTGGCTCCCAGCTGACCCGTAGAAGCCAATGCCTCAGATAAAAGTGTTCTCAAGCTCATGGCCAGCCAAGACATATCCAGAAGTTCTCTCCTATCCTAGAACAGTTTTCCATCTTCTTGGATCCACATTTGATGGCAGACTCTTTTCCAATAACTTACGTAATAATTACATTCACACCAACGTGAAAGATGCACACCCATACACAAATACTAACAGGTCCTGAGCATTTGAATTTTATCTTTCCACTTAGGGAGCCACATGGCAAAGTTATGTTCCTTGGTCAAACAAACCGACTACAGAGGATCCATTATTAAAATCCAAGCTTCAAAACAGGAAGCTGGATTAGTGATGGCGGTGGCTTGTTTGATATAATGAGTGACACTTAGAGCTGCAAACACCTATGTGTTAGAGGACAGACATCAGACAGGAGGCCCATCAAGATCTGCCCATTCTAACCCTGTTCTAACTCTGTTAGCTTGGACTACTCACCCTTGACCTTACTGGAAAAAGAGACCAGGCTTTCACATCTGGCATGGGTCCTCCTGTGTCCTGAGGACTGCAGTAGCCACGGGGCAGGCTTCCAAACATAAGCAGACCTCCAGAGCAAGTGTGTCCCTGGTCCCACGTAGGTGGCCCCCACACCAAGGGAAAGCTGTGTGCTTTTACGACATTGAAGGAAGAGGAGCATATGCCTGACATAGCCAGGTGAGCACTCTGGTGACAGAGGCAGAAGACACTGGATCTTTCCCTACCTCCCTGTCAGTGATCAGAACCCTTGTTGGACCAGCTACTGCTTTCCTTTGTAACTTGGCTCCAAAGAAAAGTGATAGCCTTCCAGAAGCTGGCCGGGAGGTCTACATTTGAAAATCTTTTCCCCTGCTGTTGAAAAGCAAGCCAGAGCAACCTAACCCTGGGTTCACCTTGGTAATGAGGATTTGGTTCCCAGTGACTGAGAGAATAAACCCCTAATAGGCCCCCAGGAGAAGCCTGGCAGTATTAAAGAAGCTTCGAAACAATCGAGACTCTTCTAGAGGGTCTTCAGGGACCACCCACGCCGGAGATGAATCATTTGCACAGGGATAGCGCACATCCCACTAACAATGCCACCCACAGGCTCCAAAGGACCCATGGGCTTTTAGAGAGAGAAAAGAAAACTCCCTCTGCTTGGGGCTTGAACTCATCTTCTCCTCGGAGGGCATACGCCTTCCAAGCCAGGAAGTCAGCTGATTTCCTCTGACATCCCCTTTCTGTTGACCTCGGCCAGAATTAGTTAAACTAGTAAGTAGTGCTTTTAATCTACTGCCTCAAATTTTTAAAAGATTTTATTTACATTTTAAAATTATGTGTTCGTGTGTGTTCCCACATATAGGTTTGTGCGCAGTAGAACGATGCCTGTAGAAGCCAGCAGAGGGCATCCTGGAGCCAGAGCTGTTGGCAGCTGTGAGTCCCGAAACTCAGGTGCTAGGACCTGAACCCAGACCCTCCACAAGAGCAGTCTGACCTCTTATTCACTGAGCCTTTTCTAAAGCTCCTGCCTCAGGTTTTTTTGATCAAAGACCTAGAAAGAAGGGGTGGCCAAGAAGGCTGAGCAATCATAGTGACCCAGGAACTATCCCCAACTGTATAGGTAGATAGAGAGAATCAGCTCTGCAAAACTGTCCAGTGACTTTCACATGTGCACTGTGGTGCACACATACACACACATCATGTGTGCATACTCACTAGTAACAATGACAATAATAAATAATTTTAAAGTCCTAGAGAAGAGCAGAAGTTTTATTAAAATATCCTAAAATTCATGCTAAATATGAATTTTTTTCACCAAAAGTTATTAACTTTATAATATGGGATGTGGCTAATTTTTATTATTGTTTGCAAAAAAGAAACATGTTCTAAGAAGTTGGAAGTTATAATCAACAGTCAAGAAGAGAAATCAGAAGTCCATTCTTCCCGAGTAAGCTGAAGAGCTGGACATAACTGAGATGTCCACCACCCTGGCAAGCCTAAGGCACGCAAGCCCGATGCTCACACAGAAACAGAGCTTAATTTGTCTTTCAAAATAATTAGTTAGAAACCAGTTGTGATGAGATATAGCTGTAATCCACACACTCTGTAGTCTGAGGCAGGAAGATCATAAGTTAAAAACGTATGACTCGCTCCAGTCAGAATGTCAATCACTAAGATCACAAATGCCAGCAAGGATTCGGGGGTCAGGGAACTGTTTATACACCGCTGGGAATATAACTTAGCTCAGCCTCTATAGAAATCAGCAGGGAAGTTCTAAAACAAACAAATAACAACAACTAAAAATAAATGGACCATTTGACCCCACAATACCCAACTCCTGGGTATTTCCCAAGAGGCTTAAGTCAACATGTCACAGAGATTCTTGCACATCAATGTTACTGTTGCATTATTCACAATAGTTAAGTTATGGACCCAACCTAGGAACCCATCAACAGAGGAAGGGTTAAAGAACATGAGATATATGCATCTACACATGTGCATGCACACATGCACACATGAGCACACATGTACACACATGCATACACACACATAGGCACACACACAATGGAATTGTATTCAGTCATAAAGAACAAAATCATTTTGTCTTCAATGAAACAGCTAAAATGGAAAATTATCATATCAGCAAATGAATTCAGACAGTGAGAGAGACAAATACATTTTCTCTGACCTGTGGTTCTAGGTGTCAGATAGACACAAAAACTTATGTCTGTATAATGTCATGGAAGAACAAGTGAAGGGTAAGCAGCAGACAGAGGGGATGAAGTACTAAAAGGAAGAGAGAGAGAGAGAGAGAGAGAGAGAGAGAGAGAAGGCAATGTCAGCATTTAGATAACACAGTCAAATGTTATCGTGTGTGCGTGTGTGTGTGTGTGTGTGTGTGTGTGTGTGCGTGCGTGTGTGAAAATGTCCATGGAAACCAATACATCGATATACACCAATAAAAAAGAAGTCAGGAAGAGAGAGCAAATTCCATAAATGCCACTAAGCTACAGAGCTCATTTGACTCACACTGTGCTCGTCGTGTCAAAAATGTCAAGATAAGTTTAATTTGATTCCAAGGCAACTTATATGCCCAACAAGCCTAATTTTGGAAAGAGACTTACATTCAATGCCAGGAAATGAGCTTTGCTTTGTCAGGTAAGCAGGCTTGTGTGCATTCACAATGCATCATGGTCCTGTCCTCCTCTGGCTATGAAAGAACTTAATTATGTCCTGTTGTGTCAAGCTGTGGATTAACTTTAATTTTCAGAAGCTCCCAGGATGCAAGAGTCAAGGTTAGCACTCCATCTGGGAAAATTCATTCTAAATCCTGTGCCACCACTGTGTGAGGAATCCCATTGTCCCTGTGGCATAGCAACCAGTCCCAGGAGGGCTGAACTACTCAGCAAAATTAAGGGCTTAGGAAGTCACCAGCACTGAGACCAGCTTATGGAAAAGATATTAATATTTAAAATGCTTAGTATCTGATCAAAAACAGACTCCATGAAATTAATTCTAAGACTTCTACGGGTTGTATGGTGGTCATTATAACCACTCTTGGCAGATTCAGGCAAAGTTCACTGGAGTTAACATTTTAATGAACAGAATCAACTCACCATTCAGAAACTGTATTCTTCCTGGGTGGGCTGGCCAAGCGGCCCCTGCTACTCCCTAGGGGAACATGGTGCCAGCTCATATCTTAGAGGTGATATTCGGCCTGAGAGTAGAGCTCCACCAACTGGGAACGTGGCAGCAAGAACCACAAGAGCAAGCACCAAAAGCTGCAAGGGAAGGGGTCGGTGTGAACCATTTGGATGGTGGAAAATAGCTGCAAAAGGGGGCTGAAGTCTTGGGGCCTCTGGGAGACTTTCTCCAACCTGAAAGGAACTTGTTTCCATAACAAAACTGGATTGCTAGAAGGAATCTTGAAAGAATCCCCTGGGGACATTTTTAACCTTGCCCTAACTCCACACTCACAATTCCAGACAGCAAATGCCTTTGCAGGAAGCAGTGAACTTGCCAGTGGTGTGTCACAGTGTAAACCCAGGCCTTGCTTTTGAGTGTAACAACGTTGTCAGTGCTTCTGAAGGCACCCTGTGGCACAGGAAGCCTCCTCCCACAACCTGGGGAGGCAGGGAGACTGCAAAGGTTGATTAGTCACTAGAGAGGGGGATGCCTGCATCATCTCAGCCTGCTGCTAAGTTGCACCCATCTGCATCCTAAGGAAAGGAAATGAAATGGGGCAGGGGGGACAAAACTAAATATCATAGTTTGAATATGAAATGTTCCTTATAAGGTTGGGAACCTTTAAGAAGTAGGGTCTTGCTAAAGGAAATGTGTCACCCGGAAGTTGCCTTTGGGGTTTTAGAGACTTGCCTCACTTCCATTTCTCTTTCTCTGCTCCCTGTGTGTGCATCAAATGTGACTGGCCAGTTTCCTGACTCTTAGGTCCGCTTTATGCTCCTGCTACCCCATCGTAGAAAACTGTATCCCTCATAGAACTGTAAGCCAAAAAAGTTCTGTCTAACTTACGTTGCTTGTTGCCAGGCTATTCTATCACAGCTTTAGAAGTAAAACGAAGACAGACATGGGGAGATGAGAGTCATATAAAGGAGAAATAGCTTCGCCTATTGACAAAGGTAAGGGACTCCCTGAGCTTGTTCAGCCCTTGCCTTTACCATGCTTCCCACAGTGAGGCCACATGCTCATACCCACCCCTGTACAAAGGCAAGCCCCAGGCAGCACAGCCATGTCTTCAGTACTCAGTGTTCCCAGGGTCTTAGGAGTGCCCACAGCACAACCAGGACATGGTATGCACTCCTCCGTGACTAGGTACCAAAAGAAAGAGAATTTAGCTTATAGTGAGAGTGGAATATGATTCAACTGAGGAAAAATCCAAGACAGGATATCCTGGGAAAGAAGGTAGAATTGTGGGCTGTTTTTTCTGACTCTTAAATAGTCTTTCACCTGCAAGTTATTGCCTTGGCTGACTAGAATAGGCACAAGTCTGTTTTCTCAGAAGTGGGAGCTTGGGTTACGCTTGCTAGTACTTTCTCTCATTGAGTTAGAAAGTACTCCTCAGGACTTTGAGGTTGTTTCACCAAGACTTTACTTGAAACTGCTGCTGTTGGGACTGTGGATGAGCAGGACAAATTTCCCAAACTCGTGTAGTTCCTCTACCACAGACTCAAACAGCATCAGAATGAAAATACCAAAATCCAAACTCTATTGCCAGTGAGCATGTGTTTTTCTCTGGCCATTGTGTGTAAACGAAGGATGCAGGAGTGACGTCATGGTCTAGTGCTTGCCCAGCATGCGTAAAAAAATTACAAGAAAACTAACAGCAGATGTTTCCCTAAAGCAGACAACGGTTTACACTCAGTGTTGTTAGGAGGTTTTGCTAAACTAAATCAAAGTCCTACTGTTTTATATCAGGGGTATTTAGCATGGGTATTTAGGATGGATGGATTTTGGTATCCTGAGATTGTATGGGAGTCCTGGAATCAATTTCCTTCAGATCCAAGGGCTGACTATATATGTCTCTGTGTATGTGTTTATACATGTTGTTACATATACAATGTAGTTGTGCAATATTATGTTAACTATATTTCCACTGCTATGAAAAAATGCCCAAGAAGAAAATCAAAAAAGAATGAAAGATTTATTTCAGCTTACTGTTTTCAAAGGTTTCAACTTGGTTCTGTGTTTCTGGGCCTATAATGAGGCAGAACATTGTGGTTTAAAATATCTCTTCATCTTGTGCTGACCAGAAGCAAAAAGAGACAGAGAAAAAGTAAGAGCTGGGGCAATGGATATCTTTTCTGGGCATGCTTCCATGGCTTACAGTGTCTTCCTACTCAGTGCTACCTTCTGAGAATGCTTTATGGTGACTCCATCAGCAAACTGACCAATCAGAGTCAGTCCCTCTTAGTGATTGACTCCACCAGCTGGGAGCTAAGCTGTAATGGGTGAGCCCTGTTTGGTCAGTCCCAAACCACAACAAAGCTTACATATAAGGCGTTATATGTAATACTAGGTGTATAGTTGGTTACATGTGAATATATCTACCTTCGAGATTAGGTCTTATGAAAAACTTTTGGCTATAAAAAATAAAGCTAAAGAATTAAAAAAAAAACCCAAAAAACAAAATGTAACTCTATAGATGTTTTTGCTTCTAAAACACGAAGTTAGATAGTATGTAAAAGATATTCTTTCTTTTAATTAACTTTTGTTAAGGAGAAATTTTTTACTTTTGGAAGTATAATTCAAACCGTGAGCTTTTATTGAAGTCTAGCAATTTTATTGATGTTAGGTTTGGTTCCTCATTGGTTTTTACAACCGACTAGTATTTTCCCATTTTCTTTTTTTTTTTTTATTTTATTTTCTAAGTTTTTTTATTTACATTCCAAATCATTTCCCCTTTCCTGTTTCCTCCCTCCCCGAAAGTCCCATAAGCCCCCTTCCCTCCCTCTGTTCCCCATTCAACCCCCTCTCGCTTCTCTGTCCTGGCGTTCCCCTACATCCAGTCTTTCCAGGACCAGGGGTCTCTCCTTTCATCTTCTTGGAAATCTATTGATATGCGAATTGTGTCTAGGGTATTCCGAGATTCTGGGTTAATATCCCCTTATCAGTGACTGCATACCATGTGTGTTCTTTTGTGATTGGGTTACCTCACTGAGGATGATATTTTCAAGTTCCGACCATTTGCCTAGGAATTTCGTGAATTCATTGTTTTTAATTGCAGAGTAGTATTCCATTGTGTAAATATACCACATCTTCTGAATCCATCCCTCCATTGAGGGACATCTGGGTTCTTTCCAGCTTCTGGCTATTATAAATAAGGCTCCTAGAACATAGTGGAGCATGTGTCCTTATTGCAGATAAAGCCTCTGGGTATATGCCCAGGAGTGATATAGCTTATGCTCTAAGATCAAGAATTGACAAATGGGATCTCATAAAATTACAAAGTTTCTGTAAGGCAAAAGACACTGTCTAAAGGACAAAGCAGCAACCAACTAACTGGGAAATGATCTTTACCAACCCTACATCCGACAGAGGGCTAATATCCAATATATACAAAGAACTCAAGAAGTTAGACTCCAGAGAGGCAAGTAACCCTATTAAAAAATGGGGTACAGAGTTAAACAAAGAGTTCTCACCTGAAGAATATCTAACGGCTGAGAAGCACCTAAAGAGATGTTCATCATCCTTAGTCATTAGGGAAATGCAAATCAAAACAACCCTGAGATTCCATCTCACACCAGTCAGAATGGCTAAGATCAAAAACACAGGAGACAGCAGTTGTTGGCGAGGATGTGGAGAAAGAGGAACACTCCTCCACTGCTGGTGGAATTGCAAGCTGGTACAACCACTCTGGAAAGCAGTCTGGTGGTTCCTCAGAAAACTGGGCATGACACTCCCGGAGGATCTGGCTATATCACTCTTTCCCATTTTCTATCAGAAATGCTGTGATACACGGTATGCCCTCACTGATAAGTGGATATTAGCCCAAAAGCTCAAAATAAACAAGTTACAATTCACAGACCACAGGAAGCTCAAGAAGAAGGAAGACCAAAGTGGGGGTGCTTTGGTTTTTCTGAGAAAGGGAACAAAATACTCATAGGAGCAATTATGGAGACAAAGTGTGGAGCAGAGACTGAAAGAAAGGCCACCCAGAGACTGTCCTACCTGGGATTCATCCTATAAACAGTCACCAAACCCTGAAACTATTAAGGATGATAAGAAGTTCATGCCAAAAGGAGTCTGTTATGGTTGTCTCTGGAGGGGCCCTGCTAGATACAGATACAGCCTTACAGATACAGAGGCAGATGCTAGCTGCCAACCATTGGACTGAGCGCAGGGTTCCAAATGGAGGAGTTGGAGGGAGGACTGGAGGAGCTGAAGGGGTTTGCAGCCCCATGGGAAGAACAACAATATAGGCCAACCAGACACCCCAGGGCTCCCAGGGACTAAGCCATCAACCAAGGGATACACGTAGTTCCAGCCAAAAGTGTGGCAGAGGAATGCCTTGTTGGGCATCAATGAGAGAGAGGTCCTTCATCCTATGAAGGCTCAATAGATGCCCCAGCGTGGGGAAATTGAGGGGGGGGTAGGTAGGAGTAGGTTGAGTGGAGGGGCATATTCTTGGAGGCAGGGGATGGGAGGATGGGTTGGGGGTTTTCTGGGAGGGGGGAACCAGAAAAGGGTATAGCATTTGAAATGTAAATGAAGAATATATTCAATAAAAAATGTGAAAAAAATAAAGAAATGCTGTGATATAGGAGTTTCAGGGAGGCTTTTTGAGACAGTTGTTAAGGAGCATTATAGATAGTTAAGCCCCAAGGAGAAAGATATTCTCTGCTTCTCAAACTTCCCTAACTGCCCTGCTATCATAACCTCACCAGCGTATGAACTGCTGTGAGAGTTTAAGGAGGTGCATGGCTACTTCTTTCATTGTGGGCTTTTCCAGATGAGACCTCTCCTTTGGTTTCTCTGGTTACACAATGTTTTCAGTAATAGCTTCAATACTATCTTAACTCTTTTTGTTGTTGTTGATATGTGGGTCTTCCTCATAACAACACTTCCTTCCTATCTATTTATATCAGGTAGCACTTTCCTCTGAGTTGAACCATTCCATCCCTCTGGAAGACTCCTTAATGCTCAAAAAATCATGTTAAAACATTTTCCCCAGAAAGGAATGGGAAATTTCATAAGTCTTAGGAAATAGACAACTCATAAGTCTCAAGAAGTTCCTGAAACTAGAAGGATGCACAGGTCCCTCACCAAGGTTATGAACTAGTAGTTAACTGCAGGGTTTGGGGAGGAGACTCTTACCAGAACTGTAGGAGGATTCTCCTACCTGTTGAGCTGCCTTCAAGTTGTACAGAGAACTCTAGGGTTGAAACTTTCATGGGCTGTCACTCAGGTTTGGATGGGTATTTCAATGGCACAGATCCCTTTGAGTCCTTCTTGTTCCTGTAAGTAACTCCTTATACTCCTGCGAGTAAATTGTGATATGTTGAGTTAGGCTTTGGTAGAATTGTTACTTTGGTCTGTTGTCATTTCTCTGTTGGAAGAAGAGAGGTTTGTGGAATACTGAGTGACTATGGCAGATGTAATCTCCACTCTCATTAAACTGGTAATCCAGCCAGAAAGTCAAGCTTAGATATCAGATCTATGTCCAGGCTAAGATACTCAGTGTCAGTTGTGTGAGTCCTTCTGTAGAGAGGAGGACAAGATGTTCTGATCAATGGGCCACCCCTGCTCTGCACAGCAGCTCTGGGCTGATGGGCCTTCGTGCTCTGCTCGCAGAGTCACTGTGCCTTCTTTTCTGGCAGAAATCATTTACACCTGAGGAATCTATTGCCACAAAACAAAGCAAAGGTTGAAAACCCTCCAGGAAGTAACGGAAGCTCCTGGAAGCCAGTGCTACAGTTCTCTTTATGATGAGGTCTGTGCTGCGGTGATGCCAGCTGGTGTTCTGCCTTATGCAACTCAAGAGACAGATCTCAGCACTGGGACTGTGTGCTGACACAGGAGGGATGTGCGTGTGTCTTCACGACAGATGCACCAATCACATGAAAGGGAGGTGGTACCCTAAAGAAAACCAGCCGTAACTGCTGCCATGGAACATGAAATTTAGGAACACAGCCTCCAAACAGGAAGTTCAAGGCACGGGGCTCCCACTGTAACGTCATTCCTGAGTTAGGGAGTCTGGTAAGATTTTTAGTTTCAGATCTGTTTGCTTTCTGTTACTATGACAACATGCCTGAAACTCAAGGATTTTCTTTTAAGAGGTTCATTTAACTCCTAGTTCTGCAGATTGAAAGCCGGGAGCATGGTGATGTCATCTGCTCAGTTCTGAGGAAGGCCGCTTGCAGGTTTAATTCATCACAGAAAGCAGAAGGAAAAGTGGGAGAACTCTCTACTAATCCAGTCTGTGGGAACCAGTCCAGGCCCACGACAGTGATTAGCAACTCATCTTCACCAGGGCATATTAATCTGTTTGTGAATACTCTAACCCCATGTCCCAAAAGCCCACACGGGGCTACCTCCACACACTGCTGCCCTGGAGAATCCAGGCACAATGTGCATCTTGCTGGAGATAGATCACATTCAAAGCCCTGCGGGGTCTGGAGCAGTGCTTGTCAACCTTCCTAATGCTGCGACCCTTTGATACAGTTCCTTATGTGTTGACTCCCAACCATAAAACTGTTTTTGTTACTACTTCGTAACTGTAATTCTGTTGCTATTATGAATCATAATGTAAATATCTGATATTCAGTATATTTGGTATGTGACCCCCCAGCGGGGCTGTGACCTATAGGTTGAGAACTGCTGGCTAGTGTATAACTATGCTAATGTTTGCAAACCTGTGGGAGGTTGTAGTTCCTTCTCCCCAAAGGACTGGATGTGTAACTAAAAGGCCTGCTAACGGCTCTCCTTGCGCCTCAGGCACTTAGGATACAAATTCTATTTTTAACAGTTGAGCATCTATTCAGAGACATCTTCAGTTTTAAAACTGGAAACTAAGACAGAGCCCTGTAAGTGGATGGTGGCATGATGGTCAGTTTTAGTTATTAACATAATTGGATCAAGAATCAACTAGGATGGGACTGGAGAGATGTCTCAGTGGTTAAGAGCACTGACTGCTCTTCTGAAGGTCCTGAGTTCAAATCCCAGCAACCACATGGTGACTCACAACCATCTGTAATGAGATCTGATGCCCTCTTCTGGAGTGTCTGAAGATAGCTACAGTGGGCTTACATATAATAAATAAATAAATCTTTAAAAAAAAAAAGAATCAACTAGGATGCTTCCCAATCAGCAGATCTGTAAGGGTACTTCCTGAAATGATTAACTAAGGAGGAGAGCCCCTCCCCAACTCAGAGTGGGTGGTACCTTCCTGCACAGGCCAAATATAAAGAAGTCCAAAGGAAATTCTGGTTTGTTTGCCTTTGTTTGTTTGTTTGTTTTTGCCTGCCTCTTGCTGGTTAATATACCTATGCTATGACTGCTGCCCCTGCTGACATCAGAACCCCTTCAGTCTTCCAACATGGACTAAAGACTAGAGGCTCTTCATCGGTCTTCCCTAACCTCAGTGCTACATTAGGACTGCTGAGGCACCCTGGCCTAATGAAACACACCCCCCTACCCCCCACCCCCGGGCTCTCAGGCCCTTCAGTGTGAAGGCAGCCATCTTTGAACTACTCAGAGCGTACTGTATATGCCAATCTAACAAGTTCCTCTTTAATGCATATCCTACCAGTTCTGAGTCTTCAGAGAACCTTACTTATGCAGGTGGGTGAGGTGAGCAGATAAGCTGAGGTCTCGTTCAAGCTGTTTTGGTCCTTTCTGAAGGGGGGTTGGTTGGAAAAAGCACTCTGTTGGGGAGGTGTCAATAAAGGCAGTGTGTGGGTTCAACCCCGAAGCCCACACAAGATTGTTCTCAAAGTGCAATTCGGGTAACAAAGTCATTCTGCTCCATGTGGAAGCTTGACTCTTCCCAGTGTATCTTGCTTACAAGTTTTATGGGTTGGGCGGGGTCCCTCTCAAATCCATGCAGAAGTCTTAGCCCCAGTAGTTCTGAAAGCGTGTTTGCAGATAGGGCCCCATGTGGATGCATTAGTTCAGAAGGGGTCATGCTCACATTGATGGGCTGCAAATCGAGTGTGACTGGTGTTGCTGTAAAAGGGTAAACTTGGGACTGGAGAGAAGCTCTGTGACTAACAGCTGCTGTTGCAGAGGACCTGAGTCTGGTTCCCAGTGCCTATGTCAGTGATTCACAGCCATCTGCAACTCCACTACCATAGGGATTGGATGCCAATGCCAGCACTCTTGCACACACCCATACACAAATAGACACACAGAGACACATACACATACTTAAATCTTCTTTAAGAAATCAAGTGGGAAACTGGAAGACACACATGATAAGAATAAGTACCACCTGAGTGATGCTTTTGTGAGCCACTAAGTACAAGCATTGCCAACAAAACTCCAGAAGATGGCGATAGGCATCACAGATTCTCTCTTCAACCTTGTGGGCAGTCACCCCATCCCACCCTGATCTCAGGCAGCTAGACTCAGAATTAGGACACATTTCTACTGCTCAGTCTATTAGCTGGTAGAACTTTGCTATGTAGTCTTGGTGAACAAATGCCAAGTATTGAATTGTCAGTTACCCATTATGAATCTCAGACTGGGAGCCGGCATGTTAAAATCTTAGAAAGCTGAAATTCTAGAAAGTCTTATTGTACCTTTGAAAACAAATCACATTTATTTAAAATTTTATTACATTTTATTAGCTCATTGTGTATGTGAATGTGGTGTGTGTATGTGTGTGTGTGTATATGTGTGTATGTGTGCTTCATATATGCATAGTGTACATATGAAGGTCAGAGGAAAACTTGCTGGAGCCAGTTTTCTCCTTCTACCTTGTCAACTCTAGGAATCAAACACAGGTCTTCCATGCTGGGCCACCTTGCCAGCCCTGCAACCAATATTTTACCAGTTCTTTTCCTCAAAAGTCATTAAAGTTAATGGAACCTTAAGGATCATATAATATATTAAAAATGAAGAATCAGAGATAAAAAGTGACTTGCCCAAGGTTAGCTAGCCCATGGGAGACAGAGATGAGAGCCGGGGCTTTCATATCCTAAGTAGAGATTTTCCACAGCACCGCACTCTGTCTTGTGCAAGTTTATATGGACACAAAAAATAAATGTGTGCTTTTCCTGATATGTGGCTGCCTGGCATTCCCATTTTAATGTTTCTGGGGATTCTGATATGAAACTAGACACATTGGGTACACTTAACACGTCAGCTGTGCTAAACAGCACCCCTCTGCCTCGACATAATTTTTCCTGTTAGTTCCACAGCAGCCAGCGTGTGTGCATGACGGCAAACATCTACATCCCAACCATAATCTTAGGACACCATCGTAAGTGCTATCTCTCCTGAAGCCTCTGGGTTCCTTAGTCCTAGGAGGAAAAGAAAGAGGAGAGACACTGAAGCCATGACTTAGACTGAATCGGTGGATCTCGAAGTCAAGCTCAGTTAATTCACAGCTTGAAGGGAGTAATCATGAATAGAGATAGCTGCTGCTAGAAGAGTGGGAGAGAGGCTTTTCACACGGAAGAGGGAAGGCAAGGATGATAGTAAAGTTGGCCTTTTCAGTGTGTTATGATCTGAAGAGGGCCTCCAAAATTTGATACTTTGAAACATAATTTTCAAAAGTACTTTCAAGAGGAGAGGATCTGGGGGATGAAGCCTCAACTCCACCCTTCCGAGTGAGATTCAGACTCCTACAAAGTGATGGAGGAGCTCATTAGCCCCTGGACCTTTTTTCCACACAAGGACACACAGGTGCTTCGGTCTAGAAGGAGGGAAGCTTACTAGATTGAATCTGCCAACCTCTTGACCCTGGGCTTCCTAGCATCCAAACTGTGGCAATAAAGTATCTCATTTATAAAATCTAGTTTGAAGTACTTTGTTCTTGCAACCTAAATGGACTAAGACATATTCCTTATTATCTGTATATATGACACTTTGTTTAGAAAGGCATATTTTGGATAATGCATACCAGTCTTTTAGCAACCTGGTAGCCAGTGTACATCATTGTTACCTGATAGTTAATATTAATCATTTAGAAGGCAGTGAGATGATCAGTAAGGACCCTGTAAACCAAATGCAGGAAGATCCATTTTATAAATATAACATGTTGGAAAAGAACTAGTGGGGTAGTAACTCTCTTAATTATTTTAAATTGCAGTTTTCTCTCTGCAGCACTGGCTAGTCTGGAACTCCCTCTGTAAACTGAACTAGCTTTGAACTCACAGACATCTACTGCCTCTGCCTCCCAAGTGCTGGGATTTAAGGTGTGTCCACTATCACTTGGCTTTCTTTGAAAATTTATAATTACATTTCTGTAGGGTATGGTGGTACAGGCCTTTAACACTAGAACTTGGGAGGCAAGCATGGGCAGTCTCTGAGTTCAAGGCCAGCTTGATCTGCATAGAGAATTCCAGGCCAGCCAGGGACACATAGTGAGACTCTGTGTCAAAACAAACAAGCAAATAAATAAATATATAAATATATTTTAATTGTGTTTTTATTTATTTGGGGTGTGTGTGTGTGTGTGTGTGTGTGTTTGAGGTGCAGTGTATGTACCATGGTGCACAGGTGGAGGTCAGAGGCAGAATTACAAGAATTGATTCTGTATTTGACTTTGTAGGTCTAGAGTTTGAACTTGAGTTCACTAGGCTTGAATGCAAGTACCTTCACCCTACTAAACCATCTTGTCAGCTCCTAGATTTAGATTCTTAAAGCTGTTACTTAACTGAATCCTACAAAGCATTTACAAGATAGTATTTACCTAATAGTTTCAGTGATTCAGAATAAACTATTCAAAATCATTATGTATTCAAGATATGCTCAAGTAGCCCTGAAACAACAGCCTAGGTCACTATTTGATTAATAACTAATAACTTCCCATATACTATATTGCCTTTAATCTTTTGCATATTGCCATAAATTATCTCATATTTATATGAAGCAAATGAGGCCATGCTCACACAACTGTCTGCGTCAGCTAGATCATCTGATGATTGTCTTCACTGAGTCGGGACTGACAGACAGACAGAATTCTCATATGGCCACAGACTAAACCTATATCTGTCCCAAGACTGAGTTAAAACACAGCTGGGATTAAAGGTGTGAAATATGCACTGGTCCCACTGACGACTATCGAGAGCCATTGTGCACAACACATCAAATCAGTCTTGGGTAAGACAGTTTCCTTCTCCCTCAAGTCTAAATGTTGCTTCTACCAAATTATTTGAAATTATAGATTTAAAATAGCTGTTCTCCCAGAAGAATGAAGACAGGAGGGAGAGAGAGAGAGAGAGAGAGAGAGAGAGAGAGAGAGGAAGAAGAAGGAGGAGGAGAGGAAAGAGAGAAGCAATCTGTTGACAGAGTCCAACAGGACCCCAAGTAAAAGCTCAGGGCTGGTTGGTGCAGGACACTTTAAAAACAATCCATGTCCTGAGGTCAGCAAAGATGGCTCAGTGGGCAGAGGCTTGCCACCCAAGCCTGATGACCTGAGTTCTATTCCTGGAGCTCACATAGTAGAGGGAGAAAACTAACTCACATAAGATCATCATCTGACCTCCTCACATGTGTGGTGGTGCTAAATGCAATCCATAAATAAAGAGACAAATAAATAAAGAATGTAATCTTAAAAATAAATCTGAGGCTGGAGAGAAAGATGGCGTGATGGTTAAGAGCACTTTCTTAGAAGATTGGGTTAAATTCACAGCACCCACATGGCAGCTCACAACTGTCTGTAACTCCATTTCCAGAGGACTTGACACTCTCACACAGACACATACATGCAGGTAAAGCACCAATGCTCATAAAATAAAAAAAAAATCAATTATTAAAAAAGGAAAAAAATGGAAAGAAATCTATGGCATATTCTCAGCTTCTCCATGACTCTAAGACTACCTGAGTGACTGGTCCCCTTTCCCACTCCCTTCAGAGTCACTATGCTCCAAGTGTACCACCACAGACCCTGTGTCTCCTGTTTCAAACCACTTGTGTACATATTGCCCTAGTTGCAAAGCGAGCATCAGAATATTCAAGATCTCAAGAGGGAGACACCCTAATGAGCAGAAGTTCCGCATCACTTCTTCCCAAGACAGCTCAACAAAAAACAACAACAAATCTTTATTCTATATCTATATGTGTTATGGAGAAACATGATTGTTTGGCTTACCAATTTTAAAACTTTCTAGAAAAAAGTGTACTAGGATGACATTTAGGTTAGAAAACAATAAATTTATTCAAAATAAAAGTTTTAATTTTAAGGAATTAGTGAGTAATTCTAAGGTAGCAAAAAGCTATAGTGTTATATTTTAGAATCTGAATGTAAAGAGAATCAAGAAAGATTTATGTGTCAATGATAGTATTTATAGTAAACTCGAGGCTGATACTTTGTAACTAATTTGTTTTACACTGGCAAATTTTAGATGTCAACTTAAGACATCTAAGGGGTGTGGAAAACAAAGCTAGGGTGCTCTGACTTTTTAAATAATTAATCAATTAACTTACTTTATATCCCAAGCCCAGTCTCCCCTCCCTCCTTTCCTTGCAGCCCTTCCCACTCACCTTACCTCCTCACAAGACTCCAGGGTCCCCTTTTCTGAGGCTCTGACTTTAAGAAATGAAAACTGAGTAGGGGATGGAAAGAGGAATGAAGGAAAGAGACACTGTGCAGAGAGTGACTTAACGGCTGGGAGACACTCGTGGTAACAGTGCAGGCCACCCAAGGCTAACAGGTCTGGCTCCCAGAACTCACGGAAGTAACCAGATACAGTTTTTGTGCATCTGTAATCCTAGCATGGCAACAGGTGAGATGACACCAGAAACAGTTTGACTGGAAGCTGGGGGGACAGCTAGGCTGGCTATATAATATAGTACATGGGCAGAAACAGCAAGAGAGACCCTGCCTGACAAGACAGGGTCAGAGGTGAAAATGTTTGTCCTCTGACCTGCACACACATGGTGGGAGAGGGAGGGAGGGAGGGAGTCGAACACTTATCTTGATGTTCCAGGGAGGATCGGGGTCTGTCCTCAGACCACTGGAGGATGACAAGTTACCAAGGCTATCTGCTCGTCAGGGGACAGGTGTACACAATCAGACAGTCCCTCACGAACACAAAAGAATCATGTTCCTCCTGGCTGCTGAATTTGCCATATTCCTTTTTATATAAAACAGGAAAAGATTTTCAAGCCCCAGCCCCATGCTAAAATCAAGTTCTAAAAACCAGTAAGTGCTCACATAAAAATTCATACTAGGGCTTTTCTAGTATAGAAGATTAGTATTAATGTTAACATTTATATTCTTTTTTTTTTCTAAGAACTACAATGGATGTTGTATTGGTGAGCAAAGCTGGAGCCTGGGCTAAGGCTTTTAATTCTTCCTCTCTGGAAGAGAAAAGATTTTTCCACAACAGTTGGGTTTTGCAAGAACACTGGAAACCATCAACTGTAAAAGATGCAGTAACCGCAGCTTTGTTTTCTTTTATCCTACTTTTGAATTAAAAAAAAAAGATAATTTATGTAATGATTCATTAGTCACATGAGATTTCTATAAGGAGCTGCAGGAACCTGGTTCTTAGGAAAACCCTTGTTTGGGAAATAGCCATGAGAACTGTCCATTCCACAAGCACCTCTGGGGACAGAACTGACTCTGGGCCACATTGGGTCACTAAGCTTTGTAGTGTGGTGAACACCTGTAACTTCTGCTCTCAGATGGCTGAGGCAGGGCGGTCTTAAGTTTTGGGCCAGCTTGGGCTACAGAGCAAGATGAAAACAGAGACTGAGGATGCAATGCAGGGCCGGCGTGCGTCCCCGCCTTGTCAGAGCCTTGGGTTTCTTCCCAGCACAGTGAAAAAAAAAGTGAGAAAAAAAACCCTCTGGTCTTCTGTTGGTTACCAGGGGTTTTCAGGAATCCAGCTCCCTCATGTAGGCCTAGTTCTCTGGACTTATAATGTTTGTGGGTTAGAGAGATGACTCAGTAGTCAGGAGCACTGACTACTCTTCCAGAGAATGCACATGGCAGCCTACAACTATCTGTAACTCCAGTTTCATGGGGTTTAACACTAGCATTCTTAGACACCAGAGACAGACATGGTGCACAAACATACTTGCAGGCAAATCACCCATACACATAAAATAATTTTTTTAAAACTTGTGTGTGTGTTCTTGCTATGTGGCCCAGGGTGTCTTTAAAATTACATTCTCCTGGATCAGCTTGCAAGTGCCGGGAGCGCAGGCATGCAGCACCATGCTCAGCCAGACCATGCCATACTTTAACTATTTCTTTTTCTTGTCTGCCTTTCCTGCTAGACTTTGAGATTCTGAAGGGTAAATGTGGTATCTGCAACTTCCTCTCTTTTGAGACATGATGCCTGACGTGTGTGTGTGTGTGTGTGTGTGTGTGTGTGTGTGTGTGTGTGTGTGTGTTTAGAGCATCAGAAACACCACAGAAGAAAAGAAAGGATGACAATCTTCTCTCTGTTGGAGTGCTAGGGACCAAAGAAAGCAAGAGCAAGGGAAGGTTCGAGTTTCCCTGCTATTGAGAAAGCTATTTCTTTTAGCTTACACTGAGCTAGGCTCCTTGCCAAACGTGGAGGGTGCAACCTAAATAGCAAAACTTAATTTATATCTTCCAGGAAATCACAAACCTATGAGAAATCAGGACACTTAAATATGTAATGCCAGTAAAACAAACCATAAAATGGCTGAGGCACCATGCCAAAAAGAGAGAGTGAGGAGACGGAGTAGCCAGATCTGTGCAGGGCTGTCTCCGAAACTGTCCGGGGAAGATGACTGAATTCTGCTCTCTGCAGTGAGACTAGGAGTTTAGCTTCCCATGAGCTCATGGTTCGTTCACCTTGACCTGCTTTTGCCAGGGAGAATCCCAATCAGTCTTCTCACACTATCCGGCGACATTCTCCTCTGTTTACAGACTCTGCTGCTGTGACAGTTACTTCCTAGATCAAAGGAGCTTGGAGAGCCAAGGAGAACATCAAAGCTGGTCGTCCAGAAGCAAGGAATAGACTAGAAGGCCCTGAGGACTAGGAGGAAGAGCCAGTGGAGGGGTGAGAGACCAGAGACCAGCCCCCAAAACTTAGCTAGAAGGGAAAATGGTCTGGCATTCTGTAACACAGTAGGGCAGCCACAGTCTATGGAAACGGATTATACATTTTAAAACCGTTGTAGGAGAAAGGGGAAATTCCCAACACTTGCAAAAGATATGTGCTTATATGGAAATGAGCGCTGCCTTGATTTGGTATTGTACTTTTGCCACACGCGTATCCAATGACAGTGCTCTCTGCCCTGTATGTTTAAAAACATGATAATTTGAAGGATTAAAATGTAGTCTGCAGGCTCTGGATAGGTCATTTGGACACAGGAAAGGTCCCCTTTGCCTTTGCCTGAAATGTGGTAGGGAAGTGAATGCCCGTCTTCCTGTGGGTCCACACAAGTGCCTTGAAGCTCACCGATTTACTCTGAAAGTGCTCTTTAAAGCACAGAGTCTGCCTCCAGCTGCTGCCATGAAACTGGCTCATCTATGGAAAGACAGGACCAGAAAACCGAGCCAAAAAGACATTTCCCAGTGAAACCAGGTCACACTGAGGATTTATGCCTCTCATGGAAGAGTGAAAACATTTGCTTTCCACGTCATATGAATGTTTGTGGCTTCCGTGCCAAACCTAACATGCTAAGCCCTAGCAGGCCAAGCAGCTTCCAAAAATGTCTCTGCAGACTATGCACCCTGAAGTTTAGGGGCCCCCTGTCCACACAAATCACAACAGCTCCACACTTCAAGGAGGAAATTAGCTCAGAGAAATGCCAAGTGTGATAAAAAATGAAATAGATTGGCATTCCAATAAAATAAGGTCTTTGACCTTCTGTGCACTCTGGAGGCCCAGGGATGTATTTATTCTAGAAATAGCTATGTGTTCACACTCTGTGCCTGTCTCAAAATTCACAGATCTTTGAGAGGTCTGCTTCTCGCGCCCCTGAACAGAGGGCATCCGCCTCAGTTCCATGACACATTGCAGGTTCTTATTACCAAGGTGACAGATTGCCACCAGGGCAAGCTTTCAAGCAATCTGTGAACTGAAAGCATACAGGAATGTGGCTGGAACAGGCATACATGCATTGGACTTAGCAGAATGTCACATTGTCCTGTTTGGCAGAGGGTGGCAGGTAGCATGGGAAACAGGAGCTTTTGTTTTTGTTGGTTTTGTTGTTATTGTTGGTGGTGGGGTTGTTTTTGTTTGTTTGTTTTTGCCAGTCATCAGGGTATTTGGTGATTTGCTTTCAATAATAAATGTCCTTCCCAGGATCTTGTGTTAAATGCTTGGTCCCCAGTTGATGAAGCTATTTGGCAAGGTTCTGGGGACCTTGAGAGTCAAGTTGGAGGAAGGAGATAATAAAATGGTGCCTTGAAGGTTACATACCAAGTCCCTACTTTGTGCTTATGCTCTCTATCCCCACCTTTCCCCACCAGCCATCATGCCACATAGCTCTGCCACCAAGCTCTACCTGAGTCTCTAGGAGTAACCAACAGTGAACTGAATCCTCAGAAAAAGCAAGCCCAAATAAACCTTTCTTCCTTTAAGTTATTTCTGTCAGGTGCTTTGTAATAGTGATGGTAAAGTACCCAACCCATCTGGCCTTCATCTCATTTAATGCCCTGTTGATTCTATCTGGGTTTAACAGCCATGTGGCTTCACCCAGAGATCTGGCAGATGTTACAAGGGTATGATCTGATGTTCAGATTTATGAGAAACAGGAAAAAGCACACTGGGCTTTTGGAAGAAGAAGCATTCATGGCTAAGGAATGCTAGGTGCCCCCGAGCCAAAGGGAGTCTACTCTTCCCTCCCTTTGCCTGACATTAAAAGACCAAGGCAGGGGAGGCAGGAACAGTAGTCAAACAACTTTGAACTCAGGTGTTGTGCAGACAACTTGTTGTGCACACGTGCACATCTCTAGGTACACAACGTACATACATACAAAAAAAAAAAGATGAAGAACTGATAAGATGGCTCCTGAGAAACAGCACCTGATTCTTCCTCTCAGGGTCTGATTTACGTTAGACACTTCTTCTCTGTGACACACACACGTGGAAGAAACTATTTCTGGAAAGGGGTGATTTACTTAAGCTCATGGTTTCAGTTCATGGCCAGCTGGCTTCCTTGCCATAGGCCATGGTGAGGAAAAATATGGCAGAGAGCATCAGTAGAAACGAGACGGATTATCTAATGGGACAGGAAGAGAGAGGGTGTGAAGGAAGAGATGACAAGAGAAGTGTCTGTGGAGATGGTTCAGTAGTAAGCACTTGACACACAATCATGGGGATCTGAGTTTGGATCCTCCATTGGCCACATAAAATGTTGGGTGTCATGGAATGCACCTCTAATTTCAACACTGGGAAGTCAGAGGTCTGAGGCTCCCTGGGGCTTGCTGCCAAGCTTGTCTTCTGAATTCAGTGAGAGATCTTCTTGTCTCAAAAACTAAGGTGGACAGTGGTTGAGTACGACTACGGGTCTTCACAGACAAGTGCACATTTGTCCACACACCATCACACACACATGAACATGTATAGATGTATATCTCACACATTCTCACACACAAGTAAGTAAATAAGTTGAAAGGTGAGAGGGATTAAGGGCAAAAAGGCCCTGATGGATAAAATGCAGCCTCCAAGAACATGCCCCTGTTGACTCAATCCAGCTCAGACTTATATTCTAAACTTTCAGAACCTAGCAAAATAGTATCACTGTTGGAGACAACAATCCTTCATGAGCCTGCAGGAGACAGGTCACATTCAAACATAACCATTCCATTTAAATTTCAAGTTTAGAAAAGGAGAGTCTGGGAAATTTCCTTTCACTGATTTCAGGAGCAAGGATTTAGGAGCAAGAACCAGAGAAGACCCTCTGATTTGTTCACACCAGAGCATTCTTGCTGATGAAGGATCTAAATTACACATTTCTATTTTTGCCAATCATATATGCCCCTTTTAAAGAGACTGACAAAAGCCAAGTAAGTCTTCACTTAGCAAAAGATTAAAATATTTTTATATATTATATATTCTAAGTATTGTTTCCAATTTAAATACGAAGACCAGACATGTTTTCTAGAAGTTTACATCCAAAGCAGAAGGATACATACCATCAAGGACACTATTACCATTTGGAAGCTAAAGAATCCTATCACTGCCAGATCAGGAGAGGGATGTAAAGGTAACTTCTCTTCATTTAGATACAATCAGCATAGGGAAATTTAAATGAAATGTAACTGTTTTCTATGGAACTCACATGGGAAGGAGAAACAGAGGTAAAACTACAAAATTTAAAATATATGTGATTGTTATACAGCAATAGCCTCCAAATGGAAACATTCCTGTCTTAAGGGAGGCTCATTAAGATTCAGGAATTAACACACAAGTTTCAGAAAGTCCCTGAAATTTACAAGATTCATATCCTTCTCTAAGGTTATATATGCAGTGCCAGTAAGGACTGCTGAGGAAAAGGAGACTCTCCTGACTCATTAAGCTTACTATGTGGCTTGCAGTAAGCTCTGGAATTCAGCTCTTCTGGATTATCATCCAGGTGGAGTGGGGTTTTGGTGTTATTACTGCCATGGGGCGGCCACACTCCTGTAAGTGACTTCAATAAACTCATCAGCTCACCACTTGGACTTTAGTGAAATTGTTTCTTTTAAAGATTTATTCTTATTATTTTAAATTATGTGTAGTGTGTGTGTGTGTGTGTGTGTGTGTGTGTGTGTTCGTGGGCTATGAGCACATAAGTGCAAATGCCTATGTAGCCCAGAGATTTGGATCCCCTGGAGCTGTAGTTACAGATCATGTGAGCCTCCTGACATGATGCTGGGAACTGAATATGGGTCCTCTGTAGGAGCGGCAAGCACTTTCAGCCAGAGTCATCTCTGGAGCTGTTCTTTGTTCTGCTGATGGAGAACTATTTGGAATGACGAGACATTTGTTCATATGCCCCAGGAAAAGTCACAGAACGATACAATCCAGTTTAAATTGGGATGGGGCAAGGTGAACAAACTTACAGATTAGTCAATGAAAACACTGAAATGGGTGTTTTTAAAAAATATTTTAGTCCAAACTTTTAAGTTTTGTTCCCTTAATTTTGTTTCATGAAAAAAAAAACAGAAATGTCCTTTTACTGAAGATAAATGTAATTGTTCATAAATGACACTGTTATAAAAGAAACCTACCAGAGGCACTCTTTTATTTCATGTGCTTGTTCCATATGAAGCTTTGGAGAAGTTAGACAGGCTGTCTGAAGCTACTGAGCTTACAAAGAAATACAGAGCCAGTGTGAGCAGCGAGAGCGGTGTCAGCAAGTGCCTGGCTTTGTTTCTCTGTGACTGTAGTTAAACCGATGATAGGAAGTAACTAGGAGCGAGAAGCGTTGTGGCTTACACTTCCAGGTCACAGTCCATCATTAAGGGAAGCCAAAGCTGGAAGCTGGAGTTAGGAACCAAAGCAGACCCTGGAGGAACTATCCTTACTGGCTTTATTTTCATGGCTTGCTCTGATTGTTTTTTTTTTTCTTTTCATATAGTCCAGGACCAACTGCCCAAAGGGGGAACAGCCACATCAATTATTCATCATAAGAATCCCTTTCAACTTACCTATAGGTCAATTTGATGGAGTTAGTTGAGGCTTCTAGTTAAGATTTTTCTTAGTTGAGGTTACCTTTCCCAGATGACTATAGCTTGTGCCAAGCTGACAAAAACAAACAAACAATAAGGAAACATAACTAAGCAGCCTACTGAGGGACTGTTGGGAAGCACCATCAGCTGGGACCCGGAGCTCTCCGGAGGGAGGATAGCTACTTGCGTAAAACCTGTTTGGTATGGATATAAAGAGAGCCAGCGAATCACACACTGGAGAGCTCAGTAGAAAGATGAACCCACAGCTAACCCAGCAAGAAGCTCACCGGGGTGACTAAAGTCAGGGTGTGGGATTTGCATCTGTATGTGATTAGCCATGGGCCACTGCAATGGTGGGAAGACATTCCTGGTTTCTGGGGAGCTTTTCTCCAGCCCATCACCACCTTGAGGTATTTATTTGGGAAAGGCATTTTGCTTCCCGAAAGTTCTGAGCAAAGGGAAAATAAGTTTATTGTGATACATTAATCTACGAGTATCCATTACAATCTCCATAATATTTGGCAAGGGTTGATTGAAATTCTGCTATACAAAAGGCAGAAGGTCGGATGCCATCATGGAAATCCACCAAATGAACATGTCTCAGGACACATTTGTCCCTTTAGTGTTCTTTTATGGAGGACATATTTTAATGGTGGTAAGATTCACACCTCTGGAGCCAGACTACCTGGTATTGTGTTGTTCAGGCTTCAGCATGACCAGGTAGTGTCCCTGGGAAAGCAAGCCAGGAAGATGCAGCCTTTTAATGGGGCAACT
The DNA here is from genome assembly GCA_036184795.1 of Tokudaia tokunoshimensis. Lineage (NCBI taxonomy): Eukaryota > Metazoa > Chordata > Mammalia > Rodentia > Muridae > Tokudaia > Tokudaia tokunoshimensis. Next base: position 55,008,571 of record BTHU01000022.1, on the reverse strand, counting down.
GAAGAGATTAAATGTGCTCATGATTGAGAAGTGTTAGAGCCATGCCTCGATGTTGCATGTCTTCTTGTGATTGTTAGAATTACTGGTGCTCAACATTCCAACTTCTATCCCTTGAATGACTCAGAGACTTTCTTTCACCTGCAGTTCTAAATGCTTGTTCCCCACCAGTATTCCAAGCAAGTCTTACTCCACCAACAGTATACTGAGTATACTGATGTACAGTATAAGAGATATACAAAGATAAATGGCCCATGAGGCCAGTGTTCAGTGTGAATTTCATTGGACATATTGAAACAAAATGTCATTAAGTAGTTTCATGTGGTGATCCCCACCCCCAAGTTTGGATATTCAGCAATGGGGTCCAGAACATAGTTTGTTACTATTGAGTCTTCTTACCTACCTACTTTGTAGTTAACTGTAAGTCAGAAGACATGGATTGGAGGCAGAGCATAAATGTAAAGAGCTGTGTGCTGTGGAACTCAGGCGTGTCAGCAAGAAGAAATGCTCTCATAGGACAGAGGGCAGACTTGGGGACTAGGGGCAGAAACAGAGCTGGGTGGTATCAAAGAAGCCACAAGCATAAAGTGACAGCTGGAGTGTCACCAGGAGAACAGAAATGTACAGACAACTTGGAACAGGAAGTAGCTCACTGACAGATGGAGAGAGAGTAAAAGACATACTGGGAAAGCCCAGTAGAGATCAATTTCTTAGAAACGGAGGTAAGAGAGAAGAGTTCTGGTGGCCACAGAGGCAGAGGGGACCTGGTTTCAGTGTGCTGTGGATGCTTATTTACATAGCTACAATGAGAGAAAGAAACTTGCTGATGAGGACTAGCGGTGTCACTTCCCTCTGTCTCAGGCAAGGACAATTTCCTGTCCCTATCCCTCCTGGGACCTCTCCTCTGTAAACATGCACAGAGAAAAAATGATGAACCACACAGAAGATCTCTCCTAGTTCTACAATAGTGATCTTATTCATATTCATAATTGCAGGACTGCTGAGACAGCTTGTAAAGTAGCATTGGGATGTCCTGAGTTTGAATCCCCAGAACCCACATTAAAAAGATGAACTTGGGATCTTCTATCACTAGAGAATGTGATATAAATAGGAATGAAATACAAAGCAATCCAGTCACCAGCAAGAGTGCAATTGACTTTGACACTGACATGTCTTCCTTCTACCCCCAAATTGGTAGCACTAAGACTTAGCGTTCACCTGTTCTGCTGTAGCTAAATCTACATATGGATCTGTCAATACTTTTATCCTTGAACTCCAGAAGATGCAGTCTTGGCATGGCCTTATTCCACACATATGGAAGTGTTTCGGCTTACAGATCATATATAATTAGTCTCCGTGGCCAATTATAATCAACAATTTGAATGTGTGTAAAGATATTCAAGCACAGTAAACTAATCAATAGACATATTGAAAAGCATTTTGTAATTTGCAGAAAAGATCTCAGATTACTTCCATGAAGGTCCAGGCTATTATCTTTACAAGCTACTTCATCTCTCAACATTTTTACTAATGGAAGCCACAAACTTGTGTTCACAAAGCCCTCAACAGGCTTGTTTGGTGCCCAGCAAGAGAGGGAATGTAACTTCATTCATCTCCTCAATACAAAGACAACTGGACAATGTGTCCATCGTCTGCCTTGTGTCTGGAAGATTGCCTATTGGCAGCCCAGCAGTTATGTCAATACCTTTGACATGAGTGGCCTTGGTGATCAGAGAGCAAATTCTGATTTGCTGTTATTTTAATGTCATTAAGTAACCCCTGGCTGGTAACACTCTGCTAATCTCAGACATGATGGTTATAGGGGTAGGTCAAAGCCAAAGGCAAAACCACTGAAAGAAAAGTTTCCATGAAGTGAAACTTGACAAGCAGGTCTCTTCATCTAAACACTATGTGGGACTCTACTCTTGGCACAAACTTTGAGCTTCTCCATTCTGGATGACCATTGTTAAGTGCTGTGGCATCAGACACTCTGCCCTTCTCTCTTGCCTTTCCCTTCACTGCATTTTCACACATAGAGAGAAGGATGTAAAATGAGAATTCCATCCCCATGACCACTCTTTAGGTTAAGAACTTTGCTGGTAGGAGAATCAGGGATATGGTGCTAGAAGGCAAAGACTGTTGCATCGCCATCTTTACCACCTCCTACCCTGATGCCATTTGTTATTACTGAAGATGGAGAGCTTGGCTAAGAAGAGGCATTTCCTGGTCCCTGCCCTGCTGAGGGCTCCTTTGGGCCTAACTTTCTGACTCCAGCCCGCTGCCAATGATGTGTGGCTTGCGTTCAATTTGTTCAGACTCTCGGTGATTTTAATTAACTGATTGCTGTTCCAAGAACCAACATCAAATACTCCTGTGATCTTTCACAGTGAAGCAGAAACCACTGGGTAGAGAGGACAGGAAATAGCCCTGCCCCCAACTCCTGCTGGCTATGCTGAGGCAGGGCCAGAAACACCCCATAAACTTCGGGGTAGTCATTTATTAGAAATAATGTCATTGAAATGGAAGTTGCCACGGTACAGTGGTCTCCAGCTGAGCCCAGACTACTGGGGAGAATGGGGAAATTGCTGTCCAGCTCTCCCCTGATTACAAGCCACTGACTATCATGAGGCGCATAATGTTCAACAAAATAAAGGGGATGATTAGGTTACAAAGATGGTTCCAGTTAGGTTGCTTTTTAACCCCCTTGGGTGAATGTTACAGAAACATTTGGGTCAGAGAAGTCAGAAGATGAGGCAAAATAACTTAATCTCTCTGCCACATACACACACAGTGAAGAAAGAGGCAACAGGAAACATTGCATCATCAAGAATACAAATCCTTGGTTACTGCAAGCAAACACAGTGGCGAACCTGGAGAGAAATTCGCCTGAGAACTTAACTTTCCTTCCTGCTGAAGGAAAAGTGTGGGCTCACTGCAGTGGACAGCTTGTAGATCTTTTTGCCTTATGTCATCTTGAGGAGCTGGGCAGTTAGATATTCCAGTCCTCGGGATATGGATTTGGATGAAACCAAATACAGATTTTGTTTCTAAGGAAGTTCTGTTACCCAACAGCTCTGTCTCCATCTGCAGACAATGGGTTAACTCATTCCAGGACCCGTTATCCCACCTACTGACCATTCTCAGACAGAGATAAAGTGTGAAACTGTACACTCATGTGAAGTAGTGTATCTGACTCAATGCTTCTGTGTGATGTAAGATTCTGCTCTCCCTTCTTACTTAGGTAAGTGGAAGACTGTGAATTTCAGATATAACACCCTTGAAACAAGTGACAATAGAGTGTACATTACTAGCTTTGATAAGATGCCATGACCAAGGTAACTTATAGGAGGAAGGCTTTAATTGGAGCTTGTGGTTTCAGAAGATTAGTTAGAACCCATGACCATAATGGCAGGGAACATGGAAACAGGCAGGCAGGCGTACTACAGTTGAGAGCTCACTTCAGAGCCACAGGATGGACACACACACACACACGGGGGAGGGGGGGAGAGAGACGAGGGAGGGAGGGAAGGGGGAGGGAGGGAGGGAATGACAGATGTTTTTGAAGTATCAAAGCTGGCCCCCAGTGAGAGACCTCCTTTGACAAGCCCACACCTCCTGATACTTCCCAAATAGTTCCCCAAACTGGACTTAAACATATGAGCCTATTGGAGTCATTCTCATTCAAACCACAACCACCCACTCTATTCTTTGCAGTTGCTACCCATAAATCATCCAGTGAGAAACAGCACATGTTCATACCAACATGAGTCTGCTGAGGGTTAGGAGTCTAGAAAGTTCCAAATGACAGCCTGTCACGTGCTGACTTGGGTGTGGAGTCATCTTTTAAGACAATGCACTCACAGGACTGTGGACACAAACCCCTAGATATGGTTCTTTTCATGGTTCATTTGAATAACTTCCTGACATGGCTACCAGATTCGCACAATGACTTCAAAAAGCAACTTTTTCCCCCAAAGTAAGTAAACAAGAGCCAGACAGTAAACCCTGAACCTACACAGACTTGGCAATGGTCAAACATCATTTATCTACTGTGTGTGTGCTTGTGCATATGTGTATGTGTGCACACGTTTGTGTGTGAGTGTGTGTGTATGTGTGTGTCTGTACATGTGGGGAATTTTGTGCATGTGTGTGTCTGTGAGTGCATGTGTGTGTGCACGCATGTGCACTTGTATACATCTGTGTGTGCATATGCCTGTGTGTGTGCATGTGTGTGACTGCATGTATGCATGTGTGTGTGAGATTATGCATGTGTGTGTATTTGTGCGCATGTGCATGCAAGTGTGTGAGTATGTGTGTGTGCATGTGCATACATGTGCATGAGTGTATGTGTGTGCATGCATTGTATGAGTGTGTATATGTGCATGAGTGTTTGCATGTTCTTTGCATGTCTTTGCATGTGTATATATGTGCATGTGTGTGACTGTATCTTTGTGTGTGTATGGCTCTGTGTGTGTGTGCATGTGTGTGTATACATGTGTGCATGTCTAAGTGTGTGCATATCTGCATTTGCATGTGCAAGTGTGTGCTGAGGTTGTTTGTGTGCATGTGTTTATGAGCATGGGTGTGCATGCATGTGTGAGTGTGTGTGCACGTGTGCATACATATGTACATGTGTGTGTGTGCATATGAATATGTGTATGTGCATGTTCTGTGTGTGCTTTTGTGTGTATATGCATATGTGTGTGCGGCTGTGTATAAGTATATATATGCACACTTATGTGTGAATGTGTGTGTATATGTATTTGTGTGTGTGCATGTGTGTGTGTTTGCATGTGTGCATGTGTGTGTGAATGGTGAGGTACATATGTGCACATGTGCAAGTGTGTGCATTTCTGATTGTGTGTGCATGCATGTGTGAGTGTGTGCATGTGCATGTGTGTGCATGCACATGTATTTGTGTACAGGTGTGAGTTTGTGTATTTGCATGTGAGTTTGTGTGTATATGTGTTTGTGCATGTATGTGTATGCATGGTGTCTTGCATGTGTGCACATGCATGCCTGTGTGTTCTTGCACATGTGTGTGCATTTACATGAGTGTGTGAATGTATACATGTGCATACATGTGTGTGCAAGTTCATGTGTGCATACGTTAGTGTGTATGTGCATGTGTGTATATGTGTGTTCATATGTGTATGCTTGTGCACGTATTCATTTGTGAGTTTTCACGTTTGTGTGTGTGCATGTGTCTGTATTTGTGAGAGCATTTGGTGGCCGAAGTCAGCCTTGGCTGTATCCCTCTCTTGCTCTCTCCACCTTGGTTTTTTTGACAGGATCTCTAGCTGAACCTGGAGCTCACTGCTTTGGGACATCTCCAAGCCCAGTGCTCCAGGAATGCACCATCCCCACCACTGTCCTGCCATTGTTACAAATGCCCCCACCTTTCCTCTATGACCTGCATGTTGCAGGGTTAGTCTGACAGGGAAGTAGAGTCAACAGTAAAAGAAAATAGTTCACATGAGAGAAGCCTCAAAACTGAGAAGATACTGTTCCCAGCGGCTGGTGGCTGGACAGTGTGTTTCCAGGTTCTTTTTATTTTGTTTAAGGAAATGAAATGAAACCACACACAGGTTGCAAAGTAGCAAAGAAGCTTTATTCAAAAGCAAAGTGTTAGTGCTGATCAGAAAAACACTATTAAAAGTGGCCCTGCTCCACAGCAGTGACAGTACTCGAGGACTCTGAGTTATTGCCTGTGGCTTCTTTATGGTGTTGAGAGGAAGAGGCCTGGTTACTAAAAGGTCTAATTTGTCTGGTTTTCTAATTTGATTGGTAGAACTAAATTTACAATCTTTTGCTACTGAGCAAGTTTCTTCCCATAATGCATCTGATTCTAAGTAGATGAGTGTCCAAGAGTGCCTATGCAGAAGACAGTAATTAGGGAATTCTCCCTTAATTTCAGTAGAGAACACCGTCTACCTTATTTCACAAGTGCCTTGCCTTAAACTAGCTTGTGCTCCAGCTAAGGGAAGTATTCCTTTGTCACTTGTAGCTGTCTATTTATAACACTAGGTGGCAGGCAAGGACAAGGAAGATAAGAATTAGTTGCTGCATTCTAAAGAAAGCAATGAAGGCTGAAACTACAAAATCAACCATCTTTAAATAATAATAGTATGACTTCATAAAGGTTTGCAGGTAAAATCTGGTGAAAAATAGACCAGTGCCCTTATAGGTAACACATGGGCAATTCTTTAGGATAAATCACATTCAAATTTACACTCCTAAAACCCTCTTAAATGTATGGCTTATGTTTTAGATAATTCATTATAGTGTAAATATTCACGTCAATAATAAATGCTTTTGTTCTAGGTGACTTCCACAGTTCCACCAGCCTCCAGAGATTTACTGAATTCACTTTTGTAAATTTGTGGTATGCAAATTCAGTGTTTGCAGTTTGAGGTGGTTTTGTTTTGTTTGTTTTTGTTTGTTTGTTTTAAAATAGGTTTAAGCAATTCATTTTGACTGCTGTTCTCTGCCCAGCAGTTATGAGCCTTTGGGATTAATATCCAAAGTTAAAAATATCAGCAATATTTCCTAGATCCCTTGAGGATTAGTTTAACAATCACTCTTTCATTGGGAACCACTGAAGATGTTAATAAGATCCCCCTCTAGGTCTGTCTTCCAGAAGGGGTGGCCCTCCCTGAACCGAGGGAATTGACTAATAACACTTGCATTCAGAGGAGCACAGTGTTGTAAAAATTATTCAGCCCCAATGCAGGTTTTCTATCCCGCCTTAGACCATATAGTTCCTGGATAAAACACACACACACACACACACACACACACACACAGCCTTTATATTTACAATAAGCCTGAAACAACACAAGAGCTGGGCGAATGCCTACCCTCCATGTTATTTATGCTACTAGAATTTACTTTCCTATTGATAACCCCCAGTTATTACTTACTATTTACTATGTTTCATCTGAGCTGCTCTTAACTCCAATTGGCCAGCCCTGGGACCACGCTTTCATGCCTCAGCTAACCCGTAGTGGCTTCTCTCTCCTCCATTTACCTTCTTCTCTTCTTGTGGTTCTCCTCTCCAACCCCCAAGCCCTGGAAACCTAAACCCCACCTATGTCTCTTCTGCCCAGCTATTGGCCAACCCACTACAGCACATGTCATGTGGATTAGATTTCGAGGGCAAGGGACCTAGGGGAAAGGGGAGAGGGGAAGAAGAGGAGAATCGCCATGATTTTGGAGGCAGAGGGATCAGATTTAAGAGTTGCAGGAGAGAAACCGTCCAGCAATGTAGGTGAAAAGGGAAAGTGGTCCTATGGGTGTGTATAGGGGCTGCCCAGAAGGTAATAGGGCAGCAAACATAAAATCTAGATTTAGAAGGTGTTAAGCCAGGAATATAAGAGGGGCATGTGTGATAGCTACGGGGAGATTTAGAAGTGCTCAACTTTTGAGCTAGTCAAGGCATATTAAAATTAGCTGGTGTGTGTGTGTGTGTGTGTGTTTCATTTGTGAATCCAGAGAGCTCTTGGGCAGGCACAACATGTGAGTGACCCACCAGGAGCATCAAGCAGTCTAAATATTCACAGCTACAGAGGAAGACCTCATATCCAAGGTCAGTCAAATTTGCAACAACCAACCTTCACTGAAAGAAAGGGTTCTGGCAAGGGCAGGAGCGAATGACAAATGCCCAGCTTAGACAGATGGATTTCTTATGGGGCGGTTGAGCGGCATTCAGAGAAAAGCAATGCACCGGACAGTCAAAGTGTTTACTATTGACATTTATTTTAAAAATAAGCATCTTTGGGGGTTGGAAAAATGGCTCAGCATTAAGAGCACTGACTGCTTGTCGGGAGGACACAAAGTCACTTTCCAGCATCTACATGGTGGCTCACAATCATCTGTAACTCCAGTTCCAAGTGATCCAAAGTCCTCCATTGGCCTCCCTGAGCACCACATGATACATAGATCTAGGCAAAACAAACACTGTAAAAACTGTATTAAAAATAAATATTTTTCATAAAACCCTGAATTCATAATAAGGAATGTACTTAAAGAAATCAACTCACCTTATCTCAAAAAAAAAAAAATGCCCAAAGTATAAAAAAGTTAAAAACACGTTTTTGACTTTCATTTCAGGGCATTAAAAGTAACACCACAAAATGATAATCCAATGAGAAACATTGAACTTACATGGTTGGCAGTCACTTAACTACATACCGGAGGCTTCCCAGCCCCCAGCCCCCAGAGGCACTTCTCTGTCTCATTGTCCCTGTTCAGTCATTAGGAGGTACTGCCTTTTACTGGGGAAGCCCCAGCATCTACCCTTGGGAACTCACACCATTCACCATTTGTATCTGGCAGGTCAAAGTCAGTTGTTGGAGACGGCCAATCTTAGTCCCACTATGCAACTCTCTGACCAGTCAGAGCCCCAGGGAAATCCCCTGCTGTTCCCCACTCACCTGAACTGACTTTCCCTCCAGCTGCATGCTCTTTGGGACACCTTTGACCTTCCTCTCCATTGCTTATCCACGAGACAGGAAATGCATTGCAGAAGCGGGGGCCAAGGGTCCAGGTCTGCAGTGCAATCCTGGTTGAGGCTCTGCTTCTCCGTTTGCTAGCCAGTCACCTCCACACCAGGTTCATCAACAAGTGAATCCAGAGAGTTTAAGACACGCTTCCACTGCACTGCACAGTAGTTAGAATAGTCTAATATTGAGAATCACAGAAAAAGCCAGTTTCTGATGAAGTACAGTTGGAGACTTTATTAAGCCTATTAATATAGGTTTAAGAAAGGGACATTCAGGAAGAGATATACCCACGTGGTGTGCTTACCAAGATAGTAGGGGAAAGTAAGACACACCCCAGTGTGAGTACAGGCTCCCAGGGGAGAGGCACAGGGCATTGTCTTAATGTTGGTCAGTGTCTTAATGTTGGCCAGTAAACACTTCTGGTGGCTCTTAAGTTGCATCTTAGAAGTTTGCTAAGAAGCATTTTCCCCCACCCCACCCCTCTCTCTCTAACTAAGGTGGAAATCTACTGTGGTAAGGTGAAAGCCCAGAGCCTAGGGCTATTCTGGTGAGATTTCTAGAAAATTTCAGATTGCTGGCTAGGAAGTGAGGAGGAGCTTAAGCATCTGAGATCCTGCTAGAATTCCTGCTTCCCTCCTGGCAGGTTTCAACGGGATTGTCTTTTGCAAGTCACCCAAAGTGTCCCTGCATTCCTAGCCTGCATCAATAATGAAGAGAGAAAACCGTGTCCCTGGCAGTTAAGTCAAACTGGCATCCCATACTTATTCTAGCAACCTTGATCTGGTGCAACCACAATGGTGACAGGCTCGTGGGAAAGCAGACCCGGTAAGGAGACCTGCTGGAGGACAGCTGCCTGCCTCCAACTGTTTCAGGAATTGCTTTTTAATTATAAAATAAAATATAGTGACTTCAAGAAGAAATGCAAGGTCTATACCCTCAACTTAATAGGGTGGCACTCATCTTTGTAGAGGGAATGAACACAGAACAAGGGAAGCTTAAGACCCAACAAGAGAGCTGTATGAATTAGGGCTCTAACTAAACCATGTTGGAATAGATGCTGGCATGCCAGCAGGTAGAAGCGAGGAGGAGGGCACTAAGTCAGGTGGCCCGTAGGTTGCTGCATGTCTTGTCATGTTTCATAGCAATTCTGTGGCACAGGTAGATTATGGCTGATGTATCATGTGCCAGTAGCAATGTTGGAGGTTTGCTGGCAATGTAATGGCTGTGGTGTTAGTGGCACATGGTCAAGTTCTACCTCCATAATATGATTTGGGACAAGTTGAGACTCTGTTACAGTGGAGAAAATGTCTGTTGGGTGGGGTGGTGGTGGTAAGAAAAACCTTTTAACACTTGTTTTAAATCCAATTTCATTGATCAAATTCACTGGTCACTCTGCTCCCTTTGAGACTCTCTGGACGTGTAAGACATACACAGAATCAGGACAAGAAATCACACTAACAAAATCCTGGCAAAAATCTTGGTTAAAGAAAAAATATGTTGTCTTGTGCCAATCAAGCAAATCAGATGCAAACTGAGTTATTAATATTTTGAGATAAGTAAGAGGGTTTGTAAGAGTCAAATCCTCTGGTCACAATTTGGTCTGGGAAAACCAAGGTGACCAAACTCTTGAGCAGATAACAGCTGCTGTCTCCTGCCTCCTGTGTCTGTAGGTGCCCTCCGTGCTTTCTGTTAGGATGTGCCTGCCATGAGTTGTCTAGAAAATCAGTCCTGAAGGCAGTGGTGGTGCATGCCTTTAATCCTAACACTGTGGAGACAGAAGCAGAAGCAGGTGGATCTCTGAGTTTGAAGCCAGCCTGGTCTACTGAGTGAGCTCCAAGACAGCCAGGGCTACATCATGAAACCTTATCTCAAAAGACAAGCAAGATTTAAGCAGAGGACTGACAGGTCTGGGTTCAGTCAGAGAAGATGCATGTAACCCTCAAGAGACTGGAGGCCCCAGTGAGCGGAAAGGTCTGGTGGAGTGGGGAGTAGAGGGAGTGGAGGCATCCTAGTGGAGAAGGGGGGAAGAGAAGGTATGGAACAGTCAGAAGAGGATAAAATCTGGAGTGTAAAAAAAAAAAGAAAGAAAGAGAGAGAGAGAGAGAGGAAGAAAGATCAACATTTAAAAAAAGAAAAGGAAAATCAGTCCTGAGTATCCTTACCATCTATATTCTTCACAGATTAATTATTTGCTTTCTGGAATTATATCTTAGTTTATTTCCTTAAACACTGTGATTTCTTAAAATTGAGAAAATGCCACTAAAGTCCAAAAATTTTTTACATAAATATTTGTTTTTCATAAGAGTATGTAAAGACTTTACAGTATGTAAACTCAAACTATCTGCAGAGATATTTATATAATACTGTTTCAATTGTTATAACTTTTCCTCCCCCCACTTCTTTTCTCCATGCCCCCCTATTCTCCTCCCCTTCCTTCTCCCTCCTTTCCATTCTTTTCCTATGTTTTGTTCTTTTTAGTACTGGAGAGTTGAACCCATACCTTGTAATGTTGCTTCTTTCCACTAACCCTTTTTCCTAAGAGTGTAAAGGAACAGCATCACAGACATAACCAAAAATTTTTGCTTGTTCTTCAGCTAAGCACACTCTCCTCTATAAATGGAAACTTCCAGGTGAAATTACGTACAATCCATGTTCACACATATTTACGTATTTGTATACCATTGGCTAAGTTTGTTCTCCACTGCTTTTGTGGAGTTTGGGGGTCTCATTTGGAAGGGAATGTTGAACAAATTCTTTGTAGTTCTGGAATCCTCTAGTAGGGATTTAATTCCTGTATTTCTTTCCAACAAAAGGAAAGACCTGTTGGATGAATGACAATAACAACAGCCAAGACTGTGCACGGGACAGTTGTAAGTATTTTTTGGCAACCACCTCTTACCCCCACAATAACCCCGTTTTTCATTGTTAACAGTACATGCTTCTGATGGTAAAAGGCTGATGCTGCCCTCTTCTGTTCCAGTATCCTTTTATCTCTGTCGCTGTTGGAGAGCCACATTCAGCAGCAGCAGCAGCAACAGCAATAAGAACAACCTTTTCTAACCACAGCAACAGCCCTAATGAGTATCTCAACCATGCTGGTGCTCCCTGAAGCTGCCTCTTCCTGCCTGCCCTTAAGGGTCTCTCCCATAACCAAGGGCCTGCTGAGGACCAGGTCTAGTAGCGCAAGTCCATGTGTCACAGTCAGATCTCTGAGCCTTCTCTCCTTGGTCTACCTTGGGGACATTTGGGATCTGGACCTTTTTGACTGAGGACCATCTGTTTAGGTGGACTTTCAAGTGTCAAGAAGTAGTTCTAAGAAATGTAGAAAATGTTTATAAGGAAGATAAAGAAGAGGCTTGAGGACAGGGAGAGTAGGGGAAGAGATCACAGAAAGGGTAAAAAGGAAAGAAGGGAGAAGAAGGGAGAGAGAACAGGTTATAAAAGAATAGGAAATAGAGCAGCCCTCAACAGCCATGGTACAGTTAGATTACAAAGCAGTGGCTTCCAGACAGAGTAAAGCTGTAACACTATTACCAGAACAGAATGTGTTCCAGTTTTCCCACTGACTCATGGCCAAATTTGGGCCAACAAAACATATTTATACTTCCTTTAGTCTTTGATAGCCTTCGAAGTTGGAAAGCTCTCTGCACCCTCCAAACATTCAAACAGCAAAGTTCCCTCCCACTGGTGCCAAATCAAGTAGCTGTCTTATATCATCTGTTTTCAAGTTTTTGGAAGGCCCCTTTATCAGCATAGTTTCTGTGCCTCTCTCATGGCAACTTCCTTGATACAGTAACAATCAGTGCTGCAGAAACCCATTTTTAGGGTGTATTTCTAAAGGCAGTATTATATGCATAAGCCCATGTTGTAGCTGTCCAGCAGCCATGGATGAACTGGGTATACCTGAAAGAGAGGCTGGAAATGAAAAGGGAAGGTAGGGAGAGAGAAGGATGAAGCCAAGACAAAGGTTTCTGATCAAGACTCAATGTTTAATTTCGACCCTGTATTTATATGGGGAAAACCCACAGACCTATTCTTGTTTCAGCTGGATTGAGCTGCAAAGCAAGCTTAGCAGGCAGTCATCTCCTCAAAGCTCAGGTAGGAAACTGCAAATGAGGCAAGGCCAGGTGACTCCACCTAGGTTGTAAAACTATCATGGATTTGTTTTGCCTACTCAAGGCTGGGGAAGGGCACAATTCTCCCTTTTTTTTTATTTTTAAAGATGAGCTGGATGGGGGTGGGGGTCACAAGATTCACTTGTTTTCTATAATCTGTCTAGGGAAGAGAGTGGCTAGGCAGCTGTGCCTGTCTTAGGTCCATGTCTATATTGCTCCTTCTTACCTGTCGTGGACTACAAACAGCTTTTGATTAGGTCGATAGGAGCTCAAGAACACGGTTACCAGTCTCTGGCCACTGGCCTTCAAAAGCACACTCTTTCCCGTTCAGACCAAAGCCACGAAGGACATATGAATATACACTCAATGCATTTCTTCATAGTGATGAATAACTGCCATGGTGAAAAGCTGAGCTTGCTGAAAACGATCCTGTGTGAAGGCAACCAATCTGTTTAAGATATGAGGTCCAAAAGTTAAAAGCAACAAGATTAAAGTTGTCTGCAGGAATGTTCTAGGTATTCAATTAAGCTGCTAATTGGCAAAGATCAAACACAAAGTCTAGCCACCAGGGGTATGGGGGTGGCTTTGAGAATTGATAGAAAGCACTTACTCTCCAGTAAGAATGGAGACTACACTCCATGTTAACTCAGCTGGCTGATAGGGATTTTGAGCCATCTTCATCATTGGTATTTCCAATATTGGATTGATTTCTAGACCAGTCCATGATTGAATCAGAATAACTGGTCACATTAAAGGAAAGAGAAGAATCATTTTAACTTCTCCTTTTGATTAATTTTTCTAAGTCACTTTCCACAGTCTCCACGTACTCTGTCCCACAAGGTCTAAAAGCTTGAAGCAAGGCAACTTGTACAATCTGGGATATAGGCAAACAAAGGTGGGTCGAGAATATACGTCCAATACAGCTTCCCTGTCACCATTGTTAGGACACTCAGCAAGCTCACAGTCAGCATCATTCTTTGTCCCGCATCAGCATGTCTCACCAATTACTCTGGCAGCTAGCACACTCCTTCAGCATCCTGCAGAAAAAAACACAAACATACCCTCTTCTCCATATTAAATACCTGATCATAATCATGCCATGTGCCAGTATGTCAATCCTTCCATTTCATTTAGGCATAAGTATACCTAGTTATAGGGTGCCATGGACACTCAGCAGAGAGTTCCTTGGCATCCAAATTTTAAAATAAAAAGAGCATGATTTAAATTATGTGTATGGAGTTATGATTCCCCCTTTTTTGTTTTAGGAAGATATTGTTTTAAAGTTCCACAATACCTTGTCCTTGAGAATTATAAAGAATCCCAGTAATATGGGTAATATTAAATTATCTACAAAACATCTCAAATGTTTGACTGTAATATCCAGTTCCATTATCTGTTTTGATCTGATTTGGAACATCAAGCATAGAAAAACAATGCAGGAAATGACTAATTACATTTTTAGTTGCTTCTCCTGTTAAAGCAGTTGCAACTAGAAAGTCTAAAAAGGTCTCAAGTCACATGTACATATTTTAATTTTCCAAAATCAGAAATATGAGTAACAACCATTTACAATAATTGATTAGGTATAAGCCCTTGAGGAGTAACACCATTATGTGGTACAGGAAGAAATTGAGGACACTGAGTTGTAGTCTTTATGATTTGATGTGCACATTCTCTAGAAATACCAAATTATTGTCTCAAACAATTACTATTTTGATGATGTAAAGAATGAGATTATATGGCCAATTGTTCCTGTGTAAGGCCTATAATCTGCCTGGGATACAAATCTGCTATAATATTGCCCTAAGAATCCAGTATGAATTCTTAAATGTCCAAAGACAGTCCTTTAAAGGAACAGTACTTTCTCTTAATTTGAGTTGTATTTACAAAATTTGAGAATTAGCAGTATCTAGAAAAGGAACAATTTCAAGCCATTGTAAGCCATGAGCTATATACTGGCTATCAGTATACAAATTAAAAGCTTTATTTTTTTTCAACATTTCAAACAGTGGCTACAGCATGTAATTCAATTATTTGTGCTGAAGTAGAGGGAAACTCAAGAGAATAAACATGTGATCCAATCACATATGCTGCTTTCCCATTAGATGAGCCATCAGTAAATACAGTAAGTGCATTCTCTATTGACTATATACACAAACTTACAGGAAATAAAAAGGCTTTCATAGAGGCAAATTGTAACAACTTGTCTTTGGATAATGGTTATCAATTTTGCCTAAAATGTTTGCCTTGCAATAGGCCAAATATCAGTATTCTGCAATAACCAATTTAATTGCTGTTTGAAATAAAGAATAAATGTTTCAGCAGGTTCTTAAGACATCTTTCCAAAATAATTTCATGATTCTACTCTACAATTCTTTATTAACATAGCAACAGCTTCATAATAGGGTATTCAAACTTTTCGCCAAAGAACTGCTGTGAAACAGCCAACAAATGATCAGTTTATATTAATGTATCTTTCTGTTACCAATGTTACCCAATAACTTATAAGCCAATATTCTATAGACAAGACATGCAAAACATATTTATACCTTTAAAGCCAGACAGAAACAAAAATGAAGTGTCTACACACATCTTATATGTTTAAACCAAACAAAATTTTTACTTTTTCTAGCTATAATTTTAAGAAAGGAGCACCTTGTTACCTTCTGAACCCAATAATCACAATTGCATAGATTTTTTCAGAAAAAAACTGCCATCAGCTTACTTGCCGTAGAACTTGAGAAGCTGCTGGCCCCTTTAAGAGCAGTATTTCAGCTCCTGGCAGGGCTTCTGCTGTGCTTGACTCCTAGCTAAGGCTGCAGGACAACTTATCAGTTTCTGCTGTGCAAACTGAGACTGCCTTCTAAACAAGTTAAACTAAATCAAGGGATGAATAGCCAACAGATAAAGTTTTAACCATTTTTTCTTTTGAACATGAAACATACAACAATCATTCAAACAACGAAACAAAAACAGACATAAATTGACACATGGTCAGATTGGTACACCAAGGACAGACAATAGACAGAGAGGGAAGAGAACTTGATGTAACCAGAACTAAGGATGTCTCCAGTAGGAGCCAGAGAGGAAGCAGGGCATCTCCTGATTTCCTCTTGTCCCTAGGAGACATTTTCCTTCTTTTTTGCTAACATGTCCCAGATAGGGGACAACTGCTTTTCTGAGACCTACTCTCTTTCTCTCTTTCTCTCTCTTTCTCATGTCATTTGTATATTTACCATTCCTACTTCTGGGAACCATGCACAGCATAAATCTACTTGAGCCAAGAATTTTTCTAACATCTGTTTTTTGTTTTGTTTTCTTTTTTGTTTTTTTCCTTTTTTCTTTTCTTTTTTTAAACCCTGATCCTCCCACCTGATGCAGCTCTTGGCTGCACACAAATGCCTATATAGAATTCCCCTGTCCCATTTGTGCTGTCACCTCCTAGATGAAATCGGCGTTGGGTTGACACTGACTCAACCTAGCCTGTATCCTCTCTTTAATGCACCTCCTATAACAACAACCTCCAAAAAATAAAATCTATGCCTAGTGCTAGCATTAATGCTGTTTGCTGCTTTTCACCATGCAGGATACTGTTACTTCTTCTGCTTTCTGTGGAGCTCCACCAAGACAGCATTTCTAAGTCTGTCCCCCCATTTTCAGTCCCTACATTCAGGTGCCCCTGTAGCTATCCGGCAGCCATGGATGAACAGGGTCTACCTGAAAGAGAGGCTGGAAATGAAAAAGGAAAGTGGGGAGAGAGAAGGATGAAGCCAAGACAAAGGTTTCTGATCAAGGTTCAATGTTTAATTTTAAACCCTGTGTTTATATAGGGAAAACCCACAGACCCATTCTTGTTTCAGCTGGATTGAGTTGCAAAGAAAGCTCAGCAGGCCGTCTACTCCTCAAAGCTCAGGTAGGAAACTGTAAATGAGGCAAGGCCAGGTGACTCCAGTGAAGTTGTAAAACCATCATGGGTTTGTTTAGCCCACTCAAGGCTCGGGGAAGGGCACACCATGTGACCTCATCTTAAAGTAGAAGGATGTTTGGAAAGCCGCACTTTCTGATCCATGGAGGATGCTGGCATGAGGCAAATGAATGCTCGTGGCAAACACATGCACCCTGAAAACACCCTGAACAACTTGGTCAAGGAAGGCCACCCCTACAAACCCTGCCACCTTCCCTGAACCATACTTAGTCTGTGGGTGACATTACCTCACTGGTCTGCCGTGGCTTATCAGGAACCAAATCATTTAATTACATACCTGTGGTTTTTGCATGGCCACTTTTCAGCTAAGAAATTGATATTTTTGTAGAACTGTCATGTCAGCAGACCACAGGCCTTCAGTTCTTCGTGCACGTCACAATGTGTCAGTGCATGGGTACTGATCCTGCAAGCCTGCCTCTGGCTCTTGACTCTGATATCTAATACTTGAGAGAACTGATAAGCTTATTTAATTTTCCAAAGACACCCTGTGACCATCTTTGAAACAGGGACAAAAATACTATATGCTTCACAGAGATGTAAGGGTTAAGGGGTATAGTAAGACCTGATGTGTTTTCTAGCATAAGCTTACAAGTGCCCATGCACTAGACTTGCTCCCACTTGGTGTTATTAGGAGGAGGTGAAACCCTTAGGAAGTGGAGCATGTAGGAACTCTAGGTCCAGGAGCATGCCCTTGAAGGTGCTTATGAAGCACTGGACTCCTTTTTTTGTTGCTATACAACCATAAGGCAAGTAGTTGCATCTTCAATGTGTGGCAGACTAAGAAGCAGTCTTGAGAGGATCAAGGAAATTACAGAGTTCAGCTTGAAGGGATCTGATGCCCTCTTCTGGCATCTGTGATCACCTGCAGATAGTGCACATCACTCACACACACACACACACACACACACACACACACACACACACACACTTATACACACATACAGAGAGAGAGGCATAGACACAGTGACACAGACATACACAGAGACAGATCTTTTAAAAATACTCATACTGTAGTAATGAGAAACCAAAAAACTGTGCAATTCTGCAAAATCCCTACCTACTCCTTTCATCTCTTCCTGTTCTGTTTATCTTAAGATGCAACTTCACAATAGTATATTGACATAACAATAGATAAACCATAGTTAGCATGTGCCTAGGGTTCTAAATATAGTTAATAAATATGAGCATCAGCCTCAAGCTTTATATACCAACATGCACGATGAAGGAAATAATTCAAAAAATAAAGTAGTAAGGCCACACAAGATGTTTATGTCCTTTGATACATACTTATAAATTTAGGATTTAATGAAATGAAGATTTTAGGAGTAAATGAGAAGGATCAGGAGAACTTTGTATATTGCTTAATGGAATAATATACAACCACACAAAATGATAACTATGAATACCACAGATAAAAACTGAATGACCAGCATATGTAATTGATACACATATATCCATGTATGTGTGTGTATTATATAAATTGTGTTTCTATACCACACAAAATAAAAGTTGAAAACTCTATCAGGAGCAAAGCAAGTGTGTCCTTGGCACATCATTGCAATAGTGTAACTGGAAATCCTGGTTCATAGAACAAGATACTAAAGAGTCCAGGGTGGTGGTGGTGCATGCCTTTAGTCCCAGCACTCAGGAAACAGAGGCAAGTGGATTTCTGAGTTTGAGGCTACCCTGGTCTAAGAGTAAGTTCCAGGACAGTCAGGGCTACACAGAAACCCTGTCTTGAAGGAAAAAAAAGACAGAGAGAAAAATGGAAGAAAGGAAGGAAGGAAGGAAAGAAAGAAGGAAGGAACGGTAGATAATGAAATGAGTGCAGATTCATCAAGAAGTAGGACTGTCTTTATGCACAAAGAACACAGTTATTTAGAAAATATAAAATAACAGCAATAGCAAAAGAAGTTTCAGAAACTAAAGAGCAATTATTACAAGGTTACAAAGTACAATGTCAAAGTAAAAAAAAAATCAATGGATTTTTCAATGTTAGCAATGAACAAGTGGAATTTAAGATTAAAAACACAATACTACTAACTTTAGCACTAGAGAAAAGTGAATGCTCAGGTATAAATCGAAAAAAAAGCCATATAAGACCTTACAGGCATACACATCATACCCATATAAACTCATGCACATATATGTACACTCACCCACACATACACAAGGGAAATCTATTTCCAAAGTTGTCCTTTAATCTCCACACTTGCATGCACATACGATAAATAAATGTAGTAGAACATATAAATAATGAATATTTTTCTAAGCATCACAGAGTTGAGGGTTGGGTAACAGGGATATCATTTTATATTCATTTTATTCCTCTCAAAAAACTGATTGGACCTAAGGACAGGGGCCCTTGGGATTTTTATCTTTGACCATAAGTCATTGGGTGTCTAACTGCCTGCTCTTATCCACCAGGGTAGTCTTTTTTCCTTTCTTGTTTTCCTTCTGACCACCTTCCCTCAATCACTATGCCCTTGCCATGGGTGAACCTTGAGCTATGCCCTAACTTGTAAAATGGATCTTGACCACTCCCAGGCACATCTGCCTCCACAGGAGACCACAGCCCAACAACACAGGACCACCAGGAAGTCACACCTTTTGTGGACACGCTGCTTTTCCAAAGTTAACAGAAGTCCAGCTCCCCTGAATCCACTTCTTCCATGAAGTCATCCCGAACTTCGCCCATTAAAAATACTTCCCTCTGCTTCTGTACTCTTCGCCAACTCTGTCCATCCCTTTATTACAGCATTTACTTACTTTTATTTGGGTCACAATTTGTAAGAAGGTGTCATTGACTCTCAATCGATATTAAGTTATTCTGATCAGTGAATTGATTTTTCATTGTTTATTTCTGAGAATTTTGCACAAGAGCCAGAATGCAGGTGGCATATAAAGATGCTTTCTAGATGGACTTGCTTTTCTGTTCTTAAGACTTTCTGAGTGATTATCACACACAGGATCTCTTGTGTTTTATAAAAAGAGCCAGGATATGTTTAATGGAGCATGGTATGGTGAGGAGGGAGAGGAGCCTTGGTAGGCCCATGCTGAGGCACACCTTCCCTCTGAGGTACCAGCCATACGACAGGTTTAGTATAGAAAAGAGTTTATTTCCGGCATGGGAAGGGGAGTTGAGAAGGAAGTAGAAGCAGAAAAGAATCGTGGGTGTGTGTGGGAGAGAGAGAGAGAGAGAGAGAGAGAGAGAGAGAGAGAGAGAGAGAAGAGGGGGAAGGGGAGAGAGGGGTGAGGGAGAGAAAAGTCAGAGAGAGAAGGGGTAGAGAGCGAGGAGGGGGCCAAACAGCCCCCTTTATAGCAAATGGATACAGAAAATGTGGTACATTTACACAATAGAATACTACTCAGCTATTAAAAACAATGAATTAATGAAATTCCTAGGCAAAGAGATGGAACTAGTTTCTCCTTTTTAAATTAAACCAAGATGAAGAAATATTAGAATTCCTTCTCTGCCTGCCCAGCAGTTACCTGTCAACAACCAGATAGGCCTGGCTTGCTATAGAGCCAAGTATGGTAAGGTGAGAGGGATGCCTCAGCTGACCCCTGCTGGGCATCCCTTCCCCTGAGGTGCCATCCGTATGGCAGGTTTAGTATAGAATGAAGTTTATTTGGTGTATGGGAAGGGGAGTTGAGAAGGGAGTGGAGACAGAGAAGAACAGGGAACGAGAGAGAGAGAGAGAGAGAGAGAGAGAGAGAGAGAGAGAGAGAGAGAGAGAGAGAGAGAATAAGAAAGGAGGAGAGGCTAGCGAGGAACACATTGAGAGAAATGGGAGGGGAAGGGGAGAGAGGAAAGAGGGGTCAGGGAAAGAAGAGAGTCAGAGAGAGAGAGAAGGGGCAGAGAGTGAGGAGGGGCCCCTTTTAGCCAGGCCTACCTGGCTATTGCCAGGTAACTGTTGGGCAGAGCCTAGAAGGAATGCTACCAGGCACTGCTTGAATCTTTATTCCCCATAAGGGCAGCAAGCCTTGTGGAGTGGTTACTCTTGTGTTTATTTACATAAGAATTTGATAATCAAAATTCTGAAAGTAAATTCCAACTTCCAAAATTATCAGGTACAAGAGGGGAAGAATGATTTTCTTTAGCTCGGTAAATAATTGGTGTGGAAGTATTTTGAGATAGAAATATATAAATATTAATGACTATAATGCAGGGCAATCTCTAAGATGACCACAGTCAGCAGAGTAATGATCCAAGGGAGACAAATATTTCAGTACAAAGACTCTGTGTCTTTCACATATGACAAAGAGGCAAAGTGACATAGAAGACATGGCCAATGACGTCTTACACGAAGCATAATTTTTTGACCAGGTCTGTACTTAATGGCATCATCCATTTATTCTGGCTTTCAGTGAGTAAGTGGTATTGGTAGTGGGATTAGTGCACATACCGTATAAACATGTTTATAGGTATACATCACATACATAAATGAAGTTTTATTTGGGCAATAGTGGTTTCATCTGGGCAGTGAATGAGTGAGGATTCAATATACAATTTCGATATGCTTGTTTTTGTTTAATATACCCTACAATAAAATTTTAGAGTAAGTAATGAATAGCATAAAGATGAGGCTTAGTTGGACAGAGCTTTTCCATGAAAAAACAAACAGAAAAGGAAGCGCATCTCTCTTGTGAAATTGATAGGTTAGAGCCTGGTCCAGTGCAGCCCTTAGAATGAACAAACCAATGGCGAGATACTACTGTGCTTGCCACACATCCACATTCAGTTTCACGTGAACCTGTAAGATGGCTCAGCGAACATTTTGGTTTCTCCACAGACTTTCTGTCATGCTTTGAGAGTAAAACCCTTTCTTTGGAACAACATCTGACATCATCCTGTGGTGCTTTCTCTTTCTGTTGTTAGCTTGGTCCAACTCTGCCAGTGATCTGGCAGATGCTTCAAGCTTTCCTCCACGCTTACTTTCGACACATCCATAAAACCCACTGCTTTTGCAATATTTGAATTTCACACTTGTGGCAATGGGGACTCTGCTCTAGCAGATAAGATGGAGAGAGCCACCAGAAAAACAAAGGGCAGGACCAATGTCGTAGCTATGTTTTTTGAGTACAGGAAAGACCTACATAGTTTGTGACACAAAGTCTAAGATTGAAGTGAAATGGACAAAGCATGAATTAGCAGTAACTGATCTTATGTGTGGAGTCCACTGGTGATTTTTGTAGTTAGCATGGGCTTCTGTAGTCAAAGTGGCAGCTGAAGGGACTATGATATCGAACACCCAGTTGGCGAGGACTCCACTATGCAAAGGACAGGAATCCACGTCCCTCAGAAGTGGTTTTATTTTCATTTTTACTATCCCTGAGCATTGCTGTTGTGTCTGTGTGAGGGATTCCCTGAAACTGGAGTTACAGGTAGTTATGCTGTATGAGTGCTGGGAGTTGAACCCAGGTCCTCTGAAAGAGTTCAGTGCTCTTAACTGCTGATCTATCCCTCCAACCCCAGTGCTCTTAAATGCTGATCCATCTCTCCAACCCTAACAAATGATTTTTAAAAGATGTTTGAAGACTCCCAGGCACTCAGAATACATCACACATAAGAAGTCCCTCCTGGACTCGAACATCCTGAGCGTTTCTCCTCTCCTGCTCCTCTTCTCTCAACCCTGTCTTCTTGCCTCCAGCAAGGCATCTTTCCCCTCTACAGACAGACCTCCAGATCCTCTTACTTCTCCTGCACAGAGGAATTTACCTTGGCCCCAGGTCCCCTTCTGATGTTGCATGCTCTATGTGTAGGTTCATCATGTTAGAAGATCTACAGCCATACCTACCATCTGCCCTTGGTCAGGAGCTGGATAGCTGATCATTTTCAGTGACCTCCTTTGCCCTGGTGTGAACATGCTACCTCCAGGTGTGAAGACATCAGCCCTTGGGAAACTCCAGTCAGCACTGTTCCCTACCTGTTATATATGACTCCAGGAAAAGAGAGAAAAAAGCTATTTTAAAGCATATGATTTCAGAGCAACATTACAAAATTCTTGGTTTCCATGTTGCTTATTTCTGCTGTCTAAAGGCTCCCAACTATGGGCATCTACTGAACAAAAAAAGATTTCCTTGGATTGTATTAAGTATGAAATCGTATCATACACCAACATGCAAATGAAGTAGACTTGCTGCAAAGATATTTTGCCTGCTCTATACTGAAAAGAAAGGAAATATGAAAGGTTTTCTTTTTATTTCTTTTGCCTTATTCTTATCTCTGATAACTGCTTGCATGCTCCATTGTCTGACTGGGGGAAGAGACAGTGTTGAACAAGGAGTCTGGTAAGGAGAGTAGAGTCAGCATGGGCCTCTTACCATCTGCACACTGCCGGTGTAACCAGAGGGGTTCTATCTAACTCAGCAATAATTTCCTACATTTTATTTCATTAAGGCAGCCTTTCCAAAACAAAACAAAACATGTTTCTGACTAATGTCTTCATGAAGAATTGCCTTCATTAGAAGACTCAGGGAACAGTAACCTGTGATGAGGGATATGTCACCTGCAAGACAGACTTTCTGCCTCCCCCTCACACCCCTGTGATCAGAGGTCTTTGTCATCTCCACACTATTTAGAAGCACACACAAAATTGTCTACCCCTTGCTGTAAGCCAACAAATTCACAACAAATTATGTCATTTTAGTTATGCCTAGAAGACTCCTCTCTTCCTCATAAACACTGGTAAGGAGGAATAGAGCCAAGAGAAGCATCCCAGCTAGACAGATTCAGCCAAGCTTTCTGCACCACAGCAAGCCAACAACTGCCATAGTTTTGCAGCCCACTTGTATCCTCCACTCCTGATGGTTGCCTGCTCTTCTTCACGTGGCCCTGGGCAAGCCTTGCCATCATCTCTCACCAACGCCAGAGCCCTGGAAGTCACTCCTGACTCCTCCCTTACTTCCCAGGCTAATTAGTTGTAAGCCCATATGTTACACCCCTTTTCTTACTTGTTACATGAAAAGAATATCAGGGCAAATATTCATTCCTTATAACATGATGCTAAGTGCCCAGCAAGTAAGATTAATAAAATGGTTATTTTGTACATGAGCTCATCTCTAGTTGTGTGTCTGCATCTTATTCAAATATTAGTGAAGGTTACAGGCTGGCATGATGGCCGACACCTGTCATTCCAGTGCTTGGAAGGCCAAGGCAAGAAGATCACTGAGCAGCTAGATGGGACAGTGAGACTGAGGAGAACTAACCCAGTGGATAGGTGGTGACTGAGGTAGTGTTGTAGACAAACAGAACAGGCCCAAGCTTCTTACCAACTCATTGGACATGAGACAGCTCAAGGACCCATGCCTCTGAAGACACTCTCATACTACTAGGGAAAAGCTCCTGCCTCGAGTTTCCCTAATAGTGCATCCACCTGTCTGGGATCTTGATGTGACTCACTCCCAAAAATCAACTAACAAGTTGCTGACCCCCGAATGTTTCTTTATGTATATCTTCTTTTCTTTCCAGTTCTCTCTATCCTAAATAAGTTCCTTGTTCTTTCTGGGACAGACAGAGGCACTAACCTCCCAGGATGTCTCCTTACCTCTTTCAGTCAAGCACATGTCCCTCCACTACAGCAATCCTCCATTATGGCATCCTACCACAACAGCAGTCCTCCAGTATGGCAGTCCTCCACTATAGCAGTCCTCCACTACATCAGTCCTCCACATCAGTCCTCCACTACATCAGTCCTCTCCTATGGCATTCTCCACTATGGCAGTCCTCCAGTCCGTGTATGAGAAGATGAAGTATTGTTTGCTCCTCTGCATGGAACCCCAGGGTTCTGATCACTGGCTAGGCTCTCCCTTTGTCTCTACTCTGAGAGCTCTACTCTGCTCTGGCTTGCTCCCCATTCTTCCTGTATACACCTGCCTCAGCTCACCATGCCCCAGACTCCAGCATTCCATTCACACTCCACACACTTCTCATAGTTAGCTCTGACTTGTAACACCTGCTTAATCCAAGCATGTCCTTCTCCACAAACACATGGGTACCTCACTCTGACAATATTCAGTATGTGTGTATGTATTTATGCACACAAAATTAAGTGTATTGAATAAATATTGTTTATATTTTATATTGATCTTTTGTAGACAGATTGTGTATCCTCACAACCAGCACAGAGCTGAGGGTAGAGAAACTCTCAGTGAATACAGTCATAAATGCCAAAGGACCATACACCATGAAAGCTTTTCTCAAAGTTACATTTTTGAGGGGTTGGAAGTATAGCTCAGAGGCATACCACATACTTGATGTGAATGAGGCTTCCCAGAATTCAATTTTTATAAACAGAATAAAATCACATAAAAGATGCAGGGGCAGGGGCCAGGTCATGGAGCAGATCCTAAGTGAAGACAAATTTTAGCAATGCCATTGAAGAGATAACCAGTGAACAGGTGGCTTGCTGAGCAGGTACCTGCCAGGGAATTCTGACATTCTTTGCACGTTATCAGTTCCTATTATATGGAAGTTAGACTTGGTTGGAGATTTCTATAAGCCATTTCTGTCATTTCAGGAAATTATTGTAATAGACTGTATATGAAACTCAGAAGAAAACTATAGAAGATGTTAAGAAATCTGAAGATGGCTTTTCTTTCCCAACTAAGGGATTCCTTTAAGAAACTGAAAAGCAGAAGCAATGGGGCTACATCTGAAGAGCTGCTCGCATGTCCACAGGGCAGAGGGAATGTCAACATTCTGGGTCTTCCCTGAGCAGAGAGGATACATGTAGAGACAAAATAGCCCCAAAGTGGAATTTTCTGTAAAACAAAAGAAGAGGAAGAGAGGACACAGGAGAAGAAATGCTGGAAATACAAATCAAAAAATCAAAAGAAACCAAAAACCAAAAAAGAAGACAAACCTTGTTGGGTTGTAAAGATTAGCTCATAGCATGTTATAACAGTGAGTGTAGCTTTTTGAGTACTTGATGGGTGGGGCTCTGTTCTCATCCTTCCCAAGGACTTAACTCTATGTTGGCGTGGACTGGGGACAACACGATGAGCCATCCCAATAGTTGCATCAGTCATATGTTGTAGTGTAACAGAAGATCCTAAACCTCTGAGGGCCCCTGTTTATGTCTTTGCAATGGGTCACCTCAGTGGGCTCAGCTAAGTAGGTCTTCTGCTGGTCTTACTTAGGGTCCCTCCTGAGGTCAAGGTTATCTGGTGGGCTGTCTAGGGTGACTGGTCCAGCAGCCTCATATGTCTCACAATGATGCTGACTGAGAATTTCCATGTATTCTTTCATTCTTAAGTAGGTTAGCCTAGACATCTTTCATTAGGGGACAAGCAGAGAGATGAAAGTCCAACCCAGAGGTGCTTTTGGAATCTACCTGAGTTTGCTACTGCTTTGTTAGCCAAAGCAAATGGGTCGTGCCTGTTTCAAGGGATGTAGAAAAATTACATTGCACTAATGCCTACACAGAAAAAGAAGAGGAATGTGTGGCCATTAAACAGTTGATTCTCAGTCCTTTCTGGTTTGGTTCTGAGTATTTTGTAAATGCTGTGGGCTGGTAGAACTTACTTCATGTACTGTGGATGTTGGAGTAACCCACTGGAAGTTGGCAGAGGAAGCCAAGAGAAGCAGAGAGTGTATACAACCAAGAAGCTCCTGCAGAAGAATGTGTCTTCTGCTTTCTCATGACACTGATCTGTTCAAAGTTGGTCACATTGGCCCCTATTGTGGAATTACTAAGCTGAAAGCCTTTGGTATAGCATTCAAACTTTTTCACAATTTCTCCCTGCCTGCCTTAAAAGGTAAGATGGAAATAAATAGGGGAAAGACACTTCATGTCTACCTCAAGCCTCCACATGCACACACACTGTTGAGTATGTACAAACACACACACACGTGCATCATAATAGCATTTTATAGGATGACAAAAAGAACAATCTAAATGTACTATTGTAAAAATGAGTATATTTTTTATAATTAAAAGGTCAAAGAATACATAAAACAAACAGAGTCCACCTTTGTGGTGACACACTTTTATGAAAATATCTCCTGACTCCAAAAAGACTCGACTTGTGCTGGATTTTACAGACATATTAATAACATGCCTTGAGGTCGTTAAGGCTATGTTCTCACCCTGCCACCCTTCTGTGTACTCAGCCTGTTTAAATGTATCTCACCGTATGAGAACAGGGTTACCAACCTTACTAGACCTCGGATTTTCCATACAATCAGCTTTTACAAAGTAAGCTAAATGCATAGCTTTAAACTTAAGTTATATACTCTTCTATACTCCTGACCTAGAACTGTGTGTGTGTATGTGTGTGTGTGTGTGTGTGTGTGTGTGTGTGTGAGTGTGTGTGTGTGTTGTGATAATAATATACTGGAAGCAACTAACAAGCTTAAAGCAAGCTAAGTTTAAACAAAACAAATTTCTACCATAAATGTTGAAAGCAACAGTATAGCTTAACAACATCTGCTTATAATGTTGAGCACTAGTCAGGGTCAGCAAAGGAAATTCTTCCCTAGTCAAACTCCATTCGAGATTTCTGCAAGGAGTCCCTCATTTCTGTTATATATCATGCTTTCTGCTCAACAGTACAGAGCAAAGTTCTTTGTTGGGGGCAGACACAATTCACAGACCTCGGACATAGACACACACAGCAGATTACAGATAGTAACCACCAACTATAGACAGATGGGATGCACAAGGAGTGCAGTGGTGAATTCAAATTTGGGCCCTTGCCTAAATGAATGCAAAAGGAAGTTGCTTTGTTTTCATCACTTAATGGGACAGCATATTTTGGTGCCTCCTTCTAGGATATCTGTATTACATCAAACGATTCACATATTCATATGAATGACTAAATAAATAAATAAAGTGAAGCCCCAAGCAGAATCTAAATAATTAGTGCAACAATCCTCCAATCACTTACCTGTTCCCAGCACATGGCTGCACACAATGACCTCCTGAAGTGAACAGTGAGCAAAAGGGAAGTGGTGAGATTCAGCTCCTAGCAGAGAAAGTCGGCAGCCTCCCTCAGCAAGATGGTCAGCCAACATTAGCAGTGATAAACTAGGCCTGATAGGGTGAGATCTTGACATGGTGTGACGTGAGTGGGGCTTTGTGTGTGCTCTCCCTCCCTCAAACACATAGCTCTAGAGTAACCAGAATAAATAAAACATCAGAAAGATCCCAACTGAGAAACGTTATACAAATGCCTGTCCAGTATGCCTCAAAATTGCCATCAAAAATAACGAAAGCCTGGGACTGTCATGTGGGCGGAGAGGAGCCGAGGCAGAGCCTAGGATGGGTAGGATCCTGGAACACAAAACAAGCATCAGTTCTCATAGTTAGCTGTGTGGCTTCCTTGTAGCTAGGTAGTACAAGGAAACTTTTCTTGCTGCTTTAATAATATGGAAATAATTGAATATATATGGAATTGAATAATTCAATATAATGGAAATAATAATGCTGGGCACCAGGGCTACGGACTGCAGAGACTGTTCTAGGTTGCATGTATTATGTATTTCATACATACCACTGATAGCACTAATGCAAGTCATTTTCCCACAATCTGAATTCCCCTTACTCCGTCTGCATCTTCACATTCTGTCTAACATATCTGCCCATCTCATGTGTTTCCTGGGAACAGGTTTTTAGAGGTGTTAATGATCTTCACTTTCATGTTTCGAAAATGCTACAAAAAGTTCATAAATCTCCCCACACAGTGGAGCACACTGGTCACCTCTAGTCTGTGAAGATGACTGATGTTGACTGGATTGTTTTGATCCACGGATTTAGAAAATGTTTGCAGGAGATGCTATTCTGATCATATCCTCCCTCCTAGATATTGCTATTAGAAGTTATTTCCCTTTACCAGTTAATGGGTTATGCAGAGGCACAAGATAAATGTTTAACATTCCCCTTTATTTACCAATTTTCAGAGGATTTAAGATCCCTAACGTCTCTCAGCAGTGGTTAATGAAGGTTTGAATTTTCTCTGTTACTATGCTCCTCAGCAGGTGACAAATCAAACATTTCTACAGACTGTCCCTGTTCATCACACTGGCAGGCAAACTGTCCCATCTGTTGCCAGGTAAGGAGTCTTTGTGGCATGGCATCTCAGTCTGTGTCTCTTCCCCTTTGCAGCCTGGGTGGAGAAGCTGCAGATGCCTTACCCCCAGCACCTGCACAGGAGTCACCTTTGCTCGTACTTTGTGTGATACCGTGGTCTTTTGTGATTATATACTTTTGTATTCATCACCTAGATGCCATATTTAATCCTTTAATTTCCCCAGGAGGAGACCTATGCTTCTCTTACCATTCTGAACTCAATGAGTATATTTTGACCAATGGCAATATTCTTTATTAATGAACATATTTAAATGTGCATTTATTTTACAGCATATAAGCAGAATGAATAAAATATGACATGAGTAAATAATAATTTAGAGGATTAATGACCATAAATTAAGGTGATAAGTCTTCTAGTGTTCAAATCTAACAGACTAGGCCGCATAATAATTATATTCTCTCTGTATGTCTTTGTAATTTTTAAAATATAGATCTTACATCTGAAAATAGTGTTTGATTTACTGGAAAATCAAGAATATGACATAGAGAGCCATCCATATGTATTTTCTACCTACAGTCCTATTATAAGCTTTTTATATGCACAATGAACTAATATATGCATAATTATTATGGCCATTTATCTTAATGCCATGCCTGACTACAGGAGGCACTAGAAATCTCTGGAGTTGGCATAGTGGGACCTTCTTTTACCTCAGCATTCAGGAAGCATAGTCAGGAAGATGAAGTACCCAAGCTAGCTGGGGCATGGAAGGAGAACCTGTCTCAAAAACAAAATTTTTAATATAGCCATGTGTGATGCTACATACCTATAATTCCAGCACTTGAAGGACTGAGATTGGATTACTGCTAAAATCCCAAGGCTAACCTGATCTATATAGTGAATTCTAGGCCAACCAAGGCCGCATAGTGAGATCTTGTCTCAAAACAAAATTGATATGGACTAGGTATTATTTCTCTCCATTTTACTTTTCAGACAACCCCCACACCCACACACACCTTTTCTGTAAAAAGATACATGGCTTTTTTACTAAGGAAAACAAAACCATATATGTTTATGCCATCAAAACATTGGGAATGTCCCCGTATTTTTCCAGGGCCAGTTCTTTGCTCCAGGATGAAGCTCACAGCCTCCAGGCTGGACTTCCCAAAGCTGGGAGCACCTCCCTAACCCAAGTCCCTGAGCTGATTTACACTCTGAGGTATCTCATTGCCTGTCATAGAGTCTCGGTCCCACCCAGCTTCAGCGGCATGTGAGGCAAGCTTGCCCAAGACAGGAATTGCAGCTGCTGATTCTCTCTGTCCTTCGGGCCTTTCCATTGCCCCTCGCTATCCAAGCAGTTTGAACACTCCATGTCTTCCCACCTTTCCTGCCATGGTCTGGATAGAGAAATAACATTTGAGGGTAGGTGGCCTCATTTCACTGACAAGAGTGTATTGGGTGCCTTCACAGGAAGAAATATTAAAGAGACAGATGAGATTCCAAGCACCCAAGCTGAAAAAATCATTTCCTTCCAGGGTCATTAGCTTCTGTTAAGCAGCCAATACTCCCCTATTCCTACCTATGCCCACTGAGCCACAAATTAGGAAAAGAAGAGCTCAGGCTGGTGAGACATGAACCTGGGTGATTTTGTCCAACCTCTCAACCAGGAGCTTTGGACAGAATGCATTTTCCCAGGCCCAGCTACAGCAGGTTAAAAGTGTTGACCCCGATCCAGTGAAGAGATCTTACTCTCCAGGCAGCTGGGGGAGAGGCAGTGGGGTTTGAGCTGGAGAAAAAGCTGGTTGCAGTGAAACTTGTAAGCCTCTTATCTCTAGTTTGTAATGTCAAAAAGGCCAGAGGGGAGAGAGAACTTTAAAAGAGGAAGTTATAGCTCTTTGAGTGAGAACTGGGAATACACTAGGGGTGACAAGTGACTCTCGGTGTTCTGACCTCTTATGTTGAAATCTAAAGATTGTGAAAACACTGCACAAGGAAAATGTCAGTATTGCTTACAATCTGGGACAAAGGGCAATGTTTACCACAAGCTGCGCTAAGAAAGCGTGGCTCACTAGGTACTCAGGCTCTGCTCCAGTCAACAGAGCTGTCCCTTACTCACCAGGCTAACCCTGGGTGTCACGGCATCCAGTGTGACACCGAATGAGGTGGCTAAGTACCAGACTGCTGAGCTATGGTCCTGCCAGAGGCTGTTTGGCGAGCTGCCCGCAGGCACATGGGGTGATGGATACTCTGGGCAGATTAAATCCCACACAAGTGTGAGCATTTGGATGGCAGTGACGCAGTGTGAGGCTGACTCAGAGTGGATGGTATGGTACATCAACCCCTCGGACACACGCTGAAAGATGGGCTTGGAAGAGAGATGCAGCTGCCAGAGCTTTATTCTACGTCCAAAGGGAAATAAGGATATCCCAAAGTATCACATCAGCAATTACTGCAGGCTATGACAGTGCTTAGTCCAGAGGAAAGAGGGGGTAGAAGGAACAGGAGAGTATTTGAACATTTCAGATATTTGAAAAGTGTCCCTGTGGAAAGCCACTAGATAGTTCTCAGTAGAGCGCAAGTTAATGTGAAGCAAAAGGGGAGCTATTCCTCTCTCTAAATTTTCTGGTGATCAGTCTTTTATGAGGTGGCTTTAAACTATTTGAAGGCCCTCACATCAAAGGTTTGGTCCCCAGAAGAGACTATTGGAAGGTCACTGAAGTTTCACAAGGTGGGACCTGGTGGGTGTTTGGATCATTAACAGTATGCTCTCAAATGAGATTCTGAAACTCTGCCTCTTCCCTTTCTCTCTCTGACTCCGTGCCATGAGGGGTACACTTGATCTTAGGTGTATTCTTCAGTATAATAGGCAGCCTTGTCACAAGCCCAAACCAATAGGAACAAGCAATCATAAATGAATCCTCTAAACCTGGGAGCAAAAACCAAACCTTTTCACTTCATAAGCTGATCATCCCAGGCCCTTATTACAGTACAGAAAGTCATCTGACTCACAGACATTGCTAGTAGAGGAGCCCGTATTTCTGTTGCTGGCTGTGTTTTAGTAAAGACTAATGACTGTGTAATGACTGCCCAGCCAGGAGTCCTTTACCCCAGATGAAAACAAGCCTCGGAATTCTTGAGCCTTCCCTTGTGCAGGCAACTGTCTAAAGCCAAACAGAGCCCTCAGAGCAGGGCTGGGAGACACTGTTCCTCTGACCAAGTGGATGAGGCTCCAGCAGAGAAGTGCACTGTCTTCCTAGTGTTGGTCTTACATGTTTGCATTCTTCCTCTGGCTACTTTGACTCCAGACTCAATGACCAGCCAGACAGATAGATGGATAGCAGATATACAGACACACACAGAGAGAAACAGACAGACAGACACACACACAGCCATCACACTAAATGAATTCCCTTCTGTCCAATTTTTATGATGATGACAATTTATGTTTTTCAGTTTACATTTGCTTTATTTCCCCTTCTGTGTAAACTCCTTGGTAAGGGCTCTCCAGTGGCAAACTGGCCTTTCTCTGTCTTGACCTAGAAGGTGTGTGCTGTAGTTCCAGTCCCCACTGTCCATCACTGACCATTCAGACCAGCAGCAGATGTGAGGAAAATGTAAAGTGACATGCCTACCACAACAACCCAGGGCCAGCCTGCCACCAGCAAACAATAAGAATCTTGGCCTGAATTGGTAGCCAAAACACCACAAAGTCATGCAGACCCCCTAAATACCAAACATGTATATGCGAGATGTAAGTA
Source organism: Tokudaia tokunoshimensis (assembly GCA_036184795.1). Taxonomy (NCBI): domain Eukaryota; kingdom Metazoa; phylum Chordata; class Mammalia; order Rodentia; family Muridae; genus Tokudaia; species Tokudaia tokunoshimensis. The sequence goes on along the minus strand of BTHU01000022.1, from coordinate 54,976,176 downwards.
TTGGGCAAAGGTCTTTGTAATCAAGATAGAAATTCTAGGAACTTCATATGACGTCTTGACAACTGGTATCCTGCTAGTCTTTGAGGGTGGGATGGGAAGTTCTCCAGGGAAACCCTTGGGTTATCCACTGCTGCCAGTGCATACTCATGAATGCCAACCACTACCAAAAGAGCCTAATACTGGGAACCAGCAACAGCAGATTTACAACCCAGATTCACCACTCCCCAGCTGGAGGAACATGGCTACAGGTCTTAACCTCTACAAATTTCAGTTACTCATCTGAAAGGGACATCAAAGGCTGGATGACTACCTTAAAGAAGAACATGGCACACAGTGGGTGTCAGCAGCATGACAGATGGGTGTTACGACACAGTTGCTCTCCTGTCAGTCACACTGAGGGGCTACCAGCTCCTGTGTATTGACAACCTGTGCTCCATGTCAGCTCAGTTTCCACATAAATGGACCATTGAGCTGTTGACAGCATGGGTTCCAAAGCCATGTCAACCTGTGAGCCCCAGCTTGGCTTTGTAACAAATTCCTGAGATAATCAGCTTAGAATGAAAAAAAAAATCTTTACTCTGACTCACAGCCTGGGAGGGATCACCTCATGGTTGAGTGGGGCCACCATGGCTTTTGGGTCTGTGGTTAGGCAGATGGCCTTTGTAGAAAAGGGAGATCCCAATAATATGTGCATTGGCAGGAATGTTCTGAGGAGGGACAGCTGCAAAATGAAAGGTCTGTCCAACCACAGCTATAAAATGAGGTTGCATTGTGGATGCTGCATGACCACTCACTGAGCGACCCAGCACAGACAGCTACAGTTCTGTTATTTAAAATCTGCAGCTTGTGAGTTTATGAGTACAATGGCTGTGCCATGTCCAGAGAGTAGATTTCACAGCATCCCTCCCCACCCTTCAGCTCTGATATTCTCTCTGGCTCCTGTTTCCCCATGTTTCCTGAGCCTAGGTTGTGACCATGATCCAGTGGATGACCTCACTCCTGTGAATATATGTGCAGTACCAACTAGACTTGGTGGGTAATTTTTTAAAAAGAGGAGGGGGAGTTGTGAAGATGTGTATCAGGGGATCTGAATATAAGTGGGAGGGGGTAAAAGGGATGGATGTGATCATATTTCATTATATACATGAAGGACATTCTCAAAGAATAAAGTCTAAAATTAATAAATAAAATGCCTCTAAGAAAAGGGAGGCTCTATACTTTGAGAAAAATCTTAGTGTCACTTTGTGGGGATCTCCACAGTTATTTCCAACAGATGGTGACAAAGTGGTTGCCAATTTTCATAGAGAAATCTCACTCAGTATCTGGGGACATCCCAGAATGTCCTGAGCACTTCTTATTCCCAGCCTCCCCAACTGGCTCTAAGACTTTTATTGCCTTTGCTTTACAGGTAAAGGAATTAAGATAAAGAATGATTACTTATTGACCAAAGGTTACCCAGTCAAGTAAGGGCTTAAATGGGGCAGTCCCACTCCAGTCCCTCAGGTGGCAGCCATGTGCTTTTGTCATTAAGCTTTCCCTCGTAGTCTGTCCTAGGTACCTGGTTTGTCTCTGACTCTGACTTAGACAGCAAGGCTGCAAGCCTCCACAGTGCTAGCCCTTCTCAGAGGAAGGGGGCCTCAAACTCCATCAGTGATGAGAGGCTTGTTTCATTCAGTATGGCACCCAAGGCCCTGCAACAACCAGGAGGAAGCTCTCCTGCGCATGGTGGAGGATAAAGAATCAGGTTACTGGAGAAAGGGAACATTCCATAATCCAAAGATCATCAAGAGGAGGCAAGGCATGACTCTCAGTTTGACAAACAGGTAGAAATAAGTAGAATGGAGTTTACTCATATTTTAGAAAACACCAAGAAGCCAAAAGTTGAAAATTCTTGACTTCCTAGAGTATATTGCAAACAGCAGTCCCTTTATCCATGGTGACATATTCCCAGACCTCCCCTGGATGCCTAAAGTCATGAAAAATTACTAATGCTGGCATACACTGTATTTTTCCTATACTGTATATGCATACATTTGATGAAGGTTGGTGTAAAAGTTACACACCATAAGAAATTACTAACACAATAAGATAAAACAATTATAATAACTACCCTATTAAACATGATTTAAAAGTTGAGACTTCTTCCTTTGTGAAACTCTCCAGTTAATGTTTCTTGGCCACAGCTGACCATACATAACTGAAATCATGGTAGCGGGAAAGCACTGTCACATCCCGTGGACAAAATCCCTGATGGACTTAAGGGAGAGAGAGCTGGTGTTCGTTCACAGTTTCTGTTGAGTTTTTGCTAGTGGGGAAGGCATGGCTATAGACAAGGACAGAGGCATGTTCTCATGGAGTGGGCAGTAGGAAGAGAAAGCAGGCCTTAGTCTTCAGAAGTCATTCCAAATATTCTGTCTCTGCCAGGTCAGCCCTACCTCTTAAAACTCTACAGCCTTCAAAGCAGGCCAGGAGCTGGAAACTACTGTTCCAAACATAAATCTGTGGGGCTGTTTCTAATTCAAGTCCTGTTACAGGATTTTCCATGTCCAATTACATTAGGACAGTGGAAGGCCTGTGATTGGACAGGAAAAGGGAGACAGAGCTAGGAGTAGGAGAGAGAGGGGGGTCACAGGAGGAGAGGGAAGGAGAATGAAGTCCGACGTGGTGTTATTAAAAGGTTAGAATAATTGTGTTAAGGCTTTATCATTATCAATTGACTCTAAAATTATTGTATTGACATCTTGTAAATTGTAATATTATTTATACATAAATCTGATTGATTAATTGACCTTTAAGAGTTTTGATTTTCTAGGTTACTGGGATATGGGTCCACCAATTACAGGGGTTTATGGCGGAGAGGGAACACAGCTGGGATGCTGTGGGAGCTAGCTGGGAGAGAATAACTCGGCTGAGCATGACCCCGCCAGGACATGGTGTTGTGGCCTGGCAGGGCAGGAGAGATGGCGGGTTCTTTTTTAACATTTCCTGCAACAAAGTCCTAACACACTATAACACAAAGGGTACCTCTGTACCATCATCACTCCAAACCAACAATCTTACCTGTGAAATAAAAATACAGAATTTACTCTATTTGATGCCTAGGTATCTGTACACAAACGGGACAATGGAATGGCTTCCCTTTACCCTTCTAAGGTCTGAGGTTGGGTACAAGCTAAATTGACAAAGGACAAGTTAACAAAAGAAAGTGTGGATTAGGTATATATACACCACCAGACTCCCACAAAACAAAAGACAAGAGGGAGGGTCGGATGGTGGAAGCTTATACAGCATCATGAGCTAGAGAAAAGTGAGTATGGGATTTCTTCAGGGTAGAGAAACTTCTTGTGGGAGGGGAAGGGAGAGGAGGGGAAGATTCTGGAATATGAAGGTTGTCATGTCTACAAAGTTTAGGCAATGAACGTTATTGTTGCCAGCTTCTTCCTGAAACAAATGTTCTTCTTAGCATATATTTCCTCTGGGAGGATAATTTCCCTTCCCAGATTGTTGTGGATTTGGTTTAATGCTTGTATTATGGGTTCCCAAATTGCATGAAAAGCCTGCATGTGAAACGCTGAGGGTTATTGACCCCTGCTGGTTCTAACTGGCAAATAAAGTTGCCGGTGGCCAGTGGTTGGGCAGGGAGACTGAGGCAGGATTTTAGATTTTCTAGGTGTCCTAGTCAGGGTTTCTATTCCTGCACAAACATCATCACCAAGAAGCAAGTTGGGGAGGAAAGGGTTTATACGACTTACACTTCCACATTGCTGTTCATCACTAAAGGAAATGAGGACTGGAAATCAGGTCAGGAAGCAGGAGCTGATGCAGAGGCCATGGAGGGATGTTCCTTACTGGCTTGCTTCCCCTGGCTTGCTCAGCCTGCTCTCTTATAGAACCCAAGACTACCAGCCCAGGAATGGCACCACCCACAAGGGGCCCTCCCACCCTTGATCACTAATTGAGAAAATGCCTTATAGCTGGATCTCATGGAGGCATTTCCTCATCTGAAACTCCTTTCTTGTGATAACTTCAGCCTGTGTCAAGTTGACACACAAAACCAACCAGTGCACCAGGCAAGAGAAACAGGGAAAGAAGAAAGATTTAGAATCACCATGCTGGGGAAGCAGGAGGAGCAGTCTTGAGAGCTGCAGAAGAGACAGCATACAACCAGGTAAAAGCCAGGGAAGAGCAGCCCCAGGGGCCCCTCTCCTGATTGCGTGTGGGGTAGCAAAGATGGAATGTAGATTTTAGGAAGTAATAATTCAGGAGTATCGAAGGGGAGGCGTTAGTAACGTGGAAGTTTGGGAGTGGCCCAGCCCTTGAGCTGCTTAGGGCACATTAAAAATAAAGCTGCACGTGTCTGTCTTTCATTCGAATGTTCAGAGCATTTTGGCAGGTAGTGAGGAACACACCCTGCCATTTGGGGCGATTTGGGTAACACTCATAATTAATGCAATGCCAGACTGCTTTTTGTAGCCATGACTGTGGCTGCAGTAAGAACAGGCTCTAAATATGCCACAGTTTGTTTTAGGGTGTCATGTTCTTGTCACCCCCACTTGTATCTTGGGGTAGCATTTTTGTGAACCCCAACATCTCTGCAGACAATCACACAGCCCCTCTTTGTTGGACCTGCCTCTGCTCACCTGACCTCCAGCCTTTAAGAGTGACTCAAGGCAGTGGTATTTTTTCTTGAACTTATTGCTTCTGCAAAATTAAGCCCTTTAGCTGTGGCTTCCCATCAGCTGTACCTTCCTGGGTTAGAGCCTCATACTTTGGCTATTCCACACAAGCCTTGTCATGGCCCTGCTGTGTGTTCTGTTACATTCCATTTAGTTTTGATGCCCTTCACGCCATGATACAATGCCACAACCCATGCTTTAATAAAAGCCATATAGAGAGCAATATATGTATATATATATATATCTTATTATATGTGCATAGATTAGTATATGCACATATCTCAGGATAGAGTACATTAGCCTGGGGTAGGAGACAACTCTAAGATCAATCCCTAGCACCAAATGCTGCTAGCATAAATATTAATAGTAAATAAAAGTTGTCTTTAGTTTACCATTTTCCAAATTAAGATGTTTAAGGTTAGTATGAGTGTAAAATGTCCAGAAAGACCTGTGTGTTTGAACATTTGATCCATTGCTGGAAAGGCTCAGACTCAAGACTAGAACCCTCAGGAGGACTGTAGAGCCCTTGAGATGACAAGACTAGCTAGCAGACTTGGGGAATAAGGGATGGATTGACCTGATATAAGCTGTCCTTGCCTCCAGTCTGTCTGTGTATCTGATCTGCTCCACATTGTGACCAGCCACAAGCTCCCACCAGTGCAGTCCAGGCCCTTCTGGCTGCAATGCCTTCTCAATGGCCAGGACTATCTGCTCCAGAACTGTGAGCCAACTTAAGCCTTTCCTCCCTTAATTAACATCTGTCAAACATTTCATCACAGAAGTGAGAAAATTAAGATAGTGGCTGCACCTTCAACTCATAGACACATCATATGGACCATAGAAAGTGAAAAAAAAAACCCAAGACATTCCAGTAAAGCTATTGCCATCTCCCTACAAGGGTTAATGCTGTAAAACAAAAGGATGTGCCACCCAGCCTCCCTGGGACTCTGGGGTTCTGGGGTGCTGCAGACCAGGCACTAGCAGTAGCTCTTTTTTGCTCTTTATCATTCCTGTGTGATGTGGATGGTGCAGAGGTGTGTCTACATTTTGAAAACTCACCACTAGGTGGCATTACACATTTGCCAAGACAGAAAGAACAGTTCTGTTTTCTTAGGTCAACTCTAATGACACATATGTAGAATCTTTTTTTAAAAGAGACTTGGAGAATGTTAACACTAAAATATGTTTTGGCCCATGTGTTTGTGTGTGTGTGTGTGTGTGTGTGTGTGTGTGTGTAGTGTGCTTGTGTTGTGTGTGTATGTGTGGGTGTATGTGTGGGTGTGTGGTGTGTGTGTGGTATGTGTATGGTGTGGTGTGTGTGTGTGTGTGTGTGTGTGTGTGTGTGTGTGTGATGGCATTACCATGGAGTCAGAGGACAGCTCTCTGCTGTCAGTTATCTCCTCCCTGTGGATTCCAGGGATGGACCTCAGACTGTCAGTCTTGGGGGCAAGGGGACCTCCTGAGTGTACAACACAGTCAGGAATCGATGCAAAAGGCAAAAGGAATTTATTATTCCAACATGCTGGGGTCGCCCTGCACATGGAGAGAGAGAACGACCACAACCCACCCAGAGGGTCTTTATACAGCCCTCAGGGCAGCCGCCATTAGGCACAATGTGATTGGTAGAACAGTGTTACCTTTAAACTAATTGGTTGTTAGGGAATGAGGTAAGTGGCCAACAGTCAAGGTCTAGAAATAACTCTAGGCCTCCCCTAGCCACAGGGACCTCCCTGTGGTGTGAGGAATTTAATTTAGCCCCTCCCTTCCAGAGGGGTCTGGTGGAATTTTCCAAAGTTCCTGAGCTGACCCTTTCAGTGCCTTTACTTTCTGAGCCAGCTCACAGGACCCACCATTAGATTTTTGGCAAAGTATTTCCCCTAATTTATAATATTTAATGATGTGACTTTTTTTTTATTTTCTAAAGGTGATTATAGAATAAGCAACATTTAATCATGAAGCAGACACATGAGGATCCTATGCGCTCAGTGCATGAAAACAACATCCTCTGGAGAACCAGACAAAGAAGCTGTTCGCCCTGAGCTATGGGCTTTCACAAGCCCGCAGCAGACCACTGAGCACAGGCAGCGTGCAAAGCTCTGCTCAGAGCAGCACACACAATGGCCAGGTTCTGTGAACCTCCTGGTGCTGAGTCTGCCTTTCTGTGGTAAGCGAAAGCTGAAGTTTCGAATAGGTCACGGTACAATAGGTTGTGTTTTCTCTTCTCTTACCCACAGACGTTTCCTGAGTCGAGAATCTCACAGCACAAAGCACAAAGAAGTGAGTCTTTAGCAGCCAGCCAGACTTGGCCTCCTTTGTGAAGTTCAGTGCTGAGAATGAAACTCACCAAATAGACAACCATGCCAGGTTCAAATACTCAGACTCTGTAGGGTCTTGGGTCCCGTGTCCAGTTGGCCACAGGGCGCAGCCACTTGGGGAGATAGAATGAGTGGAGTTTCGCTGTACTTACCCCACGCCTTGCTAGACAAGGTGCTGGACCATAGGGAAGTGCTGAGGCGCCACTTGGGGAGGGGGTGGGAAAGCCAGAGCTGGCTCAGGGGTCCTGGGCCTGCAATGAGGCTGGGACCATGGGGTTTTCAAGCTCTTAGACATCCAGGCCACCGCTGGGAGTAGCAGAAGAGCTGAGAATGGAGTGGGGACCTGTGGGCTGGGTCTAGCCTGGGACCGGGGGGTGGGGGGGGTTGCATGGATACCAGTGCAGGACTTGAGGGAGATGAGGGCAGGACTGGACACAGGTTTTGTTCTGGCCTGGCAGATAGTTGTCACTCAACACATATGAGCAACTTTTCAGAAGTCTGTTTATCTCTACAAAGCAGGGCCTGGATTGTTTCCTGCATTCTTCTCAGAATCAAGTTCAAAGCTGAGCATATTCGAGCAGCTAGTCAGTTCTTGTCTGTGGGTCAATAGGTTGTCTGATTGGACAGGCAAAAGTCAACAGACAATCTTTGTATTCACTGACTGATGTCTCACTCGCTGCATGTTTACAGAAGTGTTTGCATTTCTGAAAGCTGAGGCTGTCCCAGGTATCACAACTTAGCATAGGTTAGCACTCAGAAGCCCCAGCCACAGGGGTCACACCTGGGTAAAGAATATGAAATCCAGGATCTGCCTTCAGCCTCCCACTTTCCCTTGGGCCAGGCAGACCCAGCTCCAGTCAGGCCCCAGAACTAGGCTGCCCTGAGCTGGAAGGCAGGAAGTTACTGTGGTGAACAGCAGTCTTCCGAACTGTGCCAGATCTCATGTGCCTTTCCTGGAACCTGGACGCAGTCTCGGAAAGGGCTGACCACAGAGTGGCAGCAGTAACAGATGACATTCTCTGGCCAGCTGTCCTGAAAACACCACACCCAGGACATGCCAGGAAGACACAGAACTCCAGCAGAATGTCTACTCACCTTGGCGACAACAGCCCCTAGACATCTTTATATCAGGATACATTCAACAACAAAAAGCACTGGGAATAAAGCTTTCATCGCGAACATTCTCCTGAATGCATTTCCTAACCGCTGAGGCAACAAGGCTGCTTATCATGGAACGGATACTTGAGATGAGCCAGGCTCAGCAAGACAACTGCTCCATGATCTCATGCCTCTGAAACCTAAAAGATGCTCAACTCAGCATCTGAGAGCGGAATGGCAGTTACCAGAGGCTGGGGAGAAGCTGGTTGAGGAGGGCAGAGAGAGGGGTCCGTGAATGGAGGATGTGGGGCAGATAGATTCCTGTGAGACATTGTGGAGAGCCAGATGTGTGACAACAGTAGACATCGGTAATGCGCTGTGTATGTCAGCAAAGCCTGAAGAAAGCATTCTGAAAACTTACACACACACACACACACACGTTAATGGATTGTGACACACAGCAGGGCAGGCAGGCTCAGTCTGCAGCATGACTCAGGGTTCAGAAAAACAAGAACAAAGCAAGTATGGGAGAAGCAACTCTGGAAAAGAAGCCAGGGGATTTGGAAAAATGAAATAATTTATTCAGGAAGTCTGGCAAGCTCAAACATCATAATACTAAATGCATTTCTGTGTTTATTTGAACTGTAAAGTTCTTTAAAAATGACTAGAGAGAAAAGGCATCTACAAGTAAATGAAAATAAAGCGAACAGTTGATTTTTCAGTGGTAGAAGTGGAACTGGAAAATGGTAAATTAATCTCTGTAACCTTGAGACTATGACATGGTGACTGTTAATCTGGACTTGCCTGTCCAGAGAAGCCAACTTTCAAGAAAATAGTGTAAAATAGAGGCATTTTCAGGGGGGAAGCTGAGGTGATTACCGCAAACTGAATCTCCAAAACTCTCAACTCTCAGAAAAAAGGAAATGAGCACTGGAAGCTGTGAGCACAGGAAGTTATGAAGCCAGTAGGGTGCGGGGACAGATGCAAGCCCAGGGGCGGAGAGATAACAGCCCCCTGTGAAGTTAGAGCCACTAACTGAAGTTAGACAACAGCCGGTGGAACCCAAGTGGACACTAGAGTGAAAACAACTCATGATTCTTTTAATCTGACAAGAGAATGAAATTGACCCCAGCTGTCCCTCAACCGAGGGATGGATTCAGAAGATGTGGTCTATCTACACAATGGAGTACTACTCAGCAATTAAAAGCAGTGAATTCATGAAATTCTTAGGCAAATGGTCAGAACTGGAAAATATCATCCTTAGTGAGGTAACCCAATCACAAAAGAACACACATGGTATGCAGTCACTGATAAGTGGATATTAACCCAGAAGCTCAGAATATCCAAGACACAGTTCACATATCAATTGATTCCCAAGAAGAAGGAAGGAGAGACCCCGGTCCTGGAAAGACTGGATGTAGGGGAATACCAGGACAGAGAAGCGGGAGGGGATTGACTGGGGAACAGGGGGAGGGAAGAGGGCTTATGGGACTTTTGGGGAGGGGGAAACCGGGAAAGGGGAAATCATTTGGAATATAAATAAAGAATATAGAAAATAAAATAAAAAATAAAAAAATTTGAAAAAATAGTTGGATGTCAAAATAAAAGTGTATTCGAAGTGGAAAATAAAAAGAAATTGTTAACCAGATTTTGTAGAGTATGCGTGTGAGAACCAGTGCACACAATAAAGATTGGAAGCATGTTCACACAGTACAATGAAGTTTAGTGATGAAGAGAGCTAAGAGATATGTGAAATGTTGATAAAGTTGCATTGTTTGTTTTGTTTTTATTTTAAGGCAAAGCAAGTGATTGATGAAATCAGGCTCATATGTTTGGACAGAAATATGAGAAGTTGGGGCATTGAGTTATTTTAAACCTTGAACTGTGTTTATACTTAAATTCATCTGGAGGCTAGCAAAATGTGCAGAGGGTGAAAGCTCTTACTTCCAAGGCTGGCAAGCTAAGGTCGATCCCAGGACCCACTCAGTAGAAGGAAAGAACCGACTTTTTTCATGTCCCCCCCCACAACCTCCAAATATATTTACTGCACATGTGTGTTTCACACTCACACACAGTGAACAAATATATTTTAAAGTGTTTTGTTTGCTATTTCTGAGAAACACACTGCATAAAATCAGTGGTTTTAAACAAACACCACCCATACTCACTCCTACAGGGTGAGGCAAAAGTAACTGTTTGCATGGCTGAGATTTGCTGTCTGATGTGTGGCTACATTCTTCATCAATGTGGTTGTATTATACACACATCACTTCAATGCACATTCCTCACTTTGTGTTTTTACCAGAGACTTATTTCTTACTCTTTGTTTATTTTAAGATATTTTAAGTTATTTACATTATTTTATGTGTGTGTTGCCTGCATATAGCATGTATACTGAGTGCGTGCAGTGCCAAATAAGTCAGAAGGCTCCCCAGGAAATGAAGTTATAGAGAGTTTGTGATCCACCATGGGGTTGCTGGGAACCGAGCCCAGGTCCTCTGCAAGCACAGCACGTGCTCCTAAACAGTGAGCCATCTCCCTTGCCTCTCCATTTTTGTTACATTGATTTTACTATAGAAATAATAGTAGATAACAAATTAAGTTGAGCAAATTTCTTACCCCAGTTCAGTGGGTTCTAAAACACTGGAGACAGTGTTCCTTGTCATCAATACACTTGCCTCAGGAATTGCTCATGGATGTACAGTTCAGGGCGGCTCAAGACATTCTGCAAGGGCTGGTTCCATGGCTCAATAGTTTAAAGCACTTGATCTTGCAGAGGATCCAACCTCAATTTCCGGCACCATCACAACCATCCATAACCCACCGTCCTCTTCTGGTCTCCTCTGGTACCACATATGCACATGACACACACACACACACACACACACACACACAGAAAGAGAGAGAGAGAGAGAGAGAGAGAGAGAGAGAGAGAGAGAGAGAGAGAGAGAGAGAGAGAGAGAGAGAACACTCAAACACACAAAACAAATAAAATAACTCTTTTAAAAAGAAGTTTTCCAAAGATGAGAACCTGGAGATTATCAGGAAGGTGACAGTGACTGGCCGAGAGCAATCACCTCACACGCTTGTGAGTGAAGTTTTCAAAAAGCTCAGCATGCACCAGTCATTCCACAGGAGCATCAGTCATTCCACAGGAGCATCAGTCATTCCACAGGAGCATCAGTCATTCCACAGGAGTTCTGGCATGAAGCAAAACAGCAAGGTGAAAATACTCAGTAAGTGGGTGCTTCATGAACCAGCCAAAACGTCCAAAGAATCATCATTCTGAACTGTTGTCCTCTCTCAGTCTGACAGCAAAGAGTCTGGGCAACCAGAGATGCCAAGCTCGGTGGGTGGATGAAGAAGAAACTCCAAAGCACTCCCCAAAATCAAACTTGCATCAAAAATGGTCATAGTAACTGCTCGGTGGTTGGCTGAGGCTCTGACCAGCCACAGCTTTGCCTTTGCAAAACCATTACATCACATCTGACAAGTGTGCTCAGCAAACCAAGGAGATGCACAGAAAAAAATGCACACACACACACCACCACCACCACCACCACCACACTGCAGCAGCACTGGGCAACAGAAAGGGCTTAGTCATTCTCCAGGACAACTTGTGACCCAAGGTCCAGGACCAACACTCCTAAAGTTTGCTGGACTATTCACCCGACCTTTCACCAACTAACCACTTTTAAAAGCAGCTTGACAACATTTTACTAGAAGAATTTATAACCAGAAAGATGCAGAAAACTTTATTTCTCAGCAAAAACATATTGACTGAAATGGCTCCTGTTTTGATTAATAAAGAATGTGTTTGATCTTAGTGACAATTATTTAAAATTCATGATCCAAAACCATATTTCCTTTTGGATGAGTCAGACACATCTGCCTATCAACTGGTCCTCAGCTTTCCCAGGTGAAGCTTAGAAAAGAACTGAGCTCCGCCAGAGCTGTGGGGTCCTGTGGGCCTCCATACCCAGGCTTTCCACAGAGGTCTGTGACTCGGCCGGGTGCGAGAATTTTGGCAGAGGGAAGAGGGTGAGAGCAGGGGGAGACATCGTTTCCACCACCACAGCTGATTCCCACCTCTGTCTTCATTTGTTGTGTCACCGTCTTGGTTACCCGAGGCAGAGGAGCTGCAGGTGGTGTTTCCGGAGAGCAGACCTCTTCCCAAGTGTTACAGCTCTTATGACAGACGCCCTTGGATGATGGAGTAGTTCTCGCACACCTTTAATAATAATCTATAGGATGCAGGATAGGGTTTATATATACAGTTTTGGGGGTGATTCAGCAGGTACTTCTCATTGGCTTGGACCGAGAGCTTGGGGAAACCTTATTTACATGTGGGAAGGCTTAGGGCTATTCCTACCAGACTGATAGCCACACACACATCTTCTGTGGGGGCTGTAACTGGGACAGGAGCCAGGGGGTGTGACCAAACTCCTTCCATCCCATGTAGGCAGAAACCATCTACCAGGTCGCTGGGGTTCAAAGTCGGTGCTCAACCTGGGACCAGGCTACCTGTGCACAGCTCACCTCCCAACAATTCCCCCTTTTTCTTTATATAAGGGAGAGGTGTCATCAGGATAACTGTCTCCTATGTTGGGAACAGTTTGATATTGAACCTTATTGGTAGTGATTTTTCATCTGCTGCTTTAGAAACCGAATGAGACAGGGTACCAAAAGAAGCAAGGCTCCAATGACTAGTATGGGGCCAAAAAGGGGAAGAACCCAGGCTACCAAGGGGTTAGAGTACCAAGGGGGTAAGGGTGTTGGGAATATAGGGTGCCCGGAGGTTTCCCTGGAGTTCTTTGTGACATAAAAGCAACATTCCTCCCCCAGCAAAACGCAAGTCCCTCCCTGTTGAGCAGTCAATAAGTCCAGGACTTTCTGGTTTTGGAGAGCAACTCGTACTAGGGAAGTTATCTGACGTTGAAGAGACTCACGGCTGTCCGTAATGGACACCTTTGCTGGTCAAGCTTGTCTTAGAAGTCACTGGCCTGATGCAGAGCACTAACAGGTCAGCAGTGTACCCGTGGCTAAGGTACAGCTCAGCTATTGCACACTTGCCTAGCATGCATAAAGTCCTATGTCTTATCCATTAAAATAATTATTGCAATGTGTCATGTCACTGTTCTAAAGGGATTATAATTCAATTACTCAACACAGTCATCTTCCTTTTGTCTTATGTGGCAAAATAAACAACCAAATTTTCTGTATTGTGGATTGTACCTTAGCGGTAGGGTACGTCTGTACCTGGAGTATGGAAGGATGATATATGAGGAAAAGAGGAAGGGGTAGAAGAAGAGGAAGAGCTGCCATTTGAATGATTTTAGTGATGCAACTCATTCACATTTTGCAAACATGTTCACCACCCATCTCCTGAACTCATCTTACATCACAATGCTGACTCTCTGACCTTAATACTTAAACATCAATTTCCCTTTCTCTACATATTTTACTACTCTTACAACTCTAGGTAACAGATTAAGCAGTGTTTATCTTTTTGAGCCAAGCATGTTTGTCCTGTACTATGTTATCAAGGTTCATCCGTATAATAGCATGTGCCACCATTGTAAAACAGTCTCAAATGTTAGCCTTCAGAGCAAGGTATATATTGGGGTAGCATAGCCTGTCCTCCAGCCAAGGCCACAGCCTCCTCCAGGTTGGCTCTAATGAAGCTCTAGTGAAGATCCTACACCTGGTTCTACCCTGCAGTTGGTGTTTAGGCTTTGTTAAGTTTGCAGTAGGCCGCTGTCATTTCTCACTTCTCTAATTTTGGTACTAGGGGGACTGACTACCAAATGTTGCAATGGAGATGATAGGGTGGGTATTCCTACATCCTGCAGTCTTTGAGGATGGCACAGAACACTGTTCAATTCATGGTTCCAAGGGCTTTGATTTGCTTGGATTTTCCTACTATGACTGCTCTTACTTGAACATTCAAGAACAATGTGGAGATCCTGTCTACTACATGGTGTGTCCATCTCCACCACACATTTAGGAATGAAGGAAATGTCTGTAGATGGGTATGTGCTCTTAATGAACCTATGGACCCACAAGGAGAGAGAAGACGGTAAAGAGAGGAAGAAGCTGCTGTTGGGTAGGTGAATCATGAAAACATAACCATGAGGCCTGGCCAATTGGAGTTAAGAGCTGCCCAGATGGAACATGGCAAGTTATAACTTGGGGTTATTGAGGAAATTGATATAAATAAATATAAAAGTTGTGCGTCTTTTATCTGGGAACTGAATGATCAAAGGTGGAGTAGATACCCCCAAATTGAGATTAAATAATTAATACAACAATCCGGTCTTGGCTGAGAGCCAACGTGCAGCCTTTGAGCCTCCAGCCTTGAGCCTGTGTGTGGAGAAGTGGGGTGCTGAGGACAGACGCCAGCTGGCACCTGACAGCTGAGCTATCTGCCCCTCCATTACCACTCTCTCTCATTTGCCTTTTCAGTGTTAAGTACACCATTGTGGAGACTGTTCTGTTGATCAAAGTCAGCAGAAGTCAGGGGCAAGAGAAAGCATTAATACTGTCCATGCAAGCCATGAGACATAGAGGAGGCTGGGGTAGGGAGGAGATAGGACAGATCACAGCAAAATACCCCAAACAGAAAGCACCTAATACAATGGACGGTAACTACCAATATAAACACAAAGTCACACTAAGCAGGCAAATGTTCAAAATGTGCCCATGCACAGACATGATGTTCATAGCAGAATTGTCTAAAAAGCAAGAAAATCAGAAACATTATAAACTCTCACTTCTGAGAGAAGGGCAAGTGAATCACCGTATTCTCTAATGGGATACTTACTGTACAAGACTAGGTTAGCAACCACAGTACACCACATGCTAATATGAAACGAGGTGCTGAAGAATGCTTATGGCATGATGTCATTTCTACATAGTTTAAAACCAAGCAGCAGCTCTTAGCCTTGGATCTGGATCTGGAATGTCCCACAAGCTCTGCATGTTACAGGCAAAGCTCTAAAGAGGCTGTGGAAACTTGAGGAGGCAGGCCTTAGTGAGAAGGTTTCAGATCTTTAGGAATATGCCCTTGTAGGTAGTTAGGACACCCTGGTCAACCTTTTACTGTTCTTCATACCCAGATCATGATGAGAGCTGCTTTTCTCTGCAGTAGGTTTCTGCTCGATGGTAGTGCCTCACTACAGGCCCGGACTGAGACTACTACACCTATATGTGAAAACCCACCTTTTCTCTTTGTAAGACGATTGCCTTGGGTATTTTTTACAGTAGCAGAAAACTGACTATCACATTTGGGGATTCATAAAGACTCAAAAACTCAAGGGAAAGCAAGAAAACAATTATGTCACAGTCCAGTTATCTCCAGGAGGAACCACCCAGAATGCTGAACAATACTAAACTCGTTAATAATAGTCGAGTAGAGTTTTCTGTATATCTCACCAGACTCAGTGACAAGGGCTTTTTTTAGGCAACCATTAGGCTGGTTTGCTCTCCTCTCTACCACATTCCTTTCAAAACCTTCTGATCTTAAAGACATTTGCTTTGACTTCCATGTAGAAGAAAGGAGGAACCTCAAAATCAGCCCAGCCCAGGCGGGTATGACTGTGAGAAATTTGTTCCATCTACCTGAGCCTCAGTTTCCTCGGCCTGCTAAATGGGAGAAAGACTACAGGAGTAAGCAATGTGCTCTGGCCCTTTCCAGTGACCTGGCAGCATGACTGAATGGAAAGGCTGCTTGCAGCACCACCTGAGAAGACTGAATCTTCTTTCTGCCTCTGTAGAAAAGAAGGTTCTTCAGTGAGGGTCTTGCTGACATTGAGAGCAAGGGTGGTTGTGTAACTGCAGGGGCTTTTCTATGCCTACCGTTGCTCTGAATAATGTCATGATGATCTGTATATTTAATAAAAGCTTTAGGAATAATAGCTAGGCAGATTCTCAACTACTCTAACTAGCAATGCTGGCCTTAGACTACTTCCTGGCCACATGGTCCTTATCTGCCTTCTTAGGCTACTTCTAGCATCTCTGTATTCATTTGAATCCTCATGGCAACTGTCCTGGTCCCTGAGTCAGGAGATGGATGATTCTTAATAAGACAATATCAAAGTCCCAACTGCAACCAGATTTCTGAGTACAGAAACCAGCTTTTGAATACACAGTCCACAAAAGCATCCCCCAACAGTGACACTCTGTATCCTGTTCACCATTCCTAGGGCACAAAATCAAGTTGAGAAAGCTTGCATTGGACTCCTGAACTTCTCGCACCTTCTGTGCCAGTGTCTGTAAACACTGAAGTGTCTGCTCACAACTGGAGCTACTCCCATCCCTAGAATGACTGTCACACAGATTAGACTGCATCTTAGGAAGCATCATCCTCTTTGAAGTTCATAGCTAAGGTGACATCACGCAGAGCTTCCCAGCCAGAGATGAGTATTTTCTGAAGAAAAGTTTTGACCTTTTGGGGGAGGGGAGTAGTCTCTCATTACTTCAACCCAGCCCTGGGTTCCAGTTTTGACAATCAATACTCACTATAGTTAGATATGAAATCTGACTTCAGGAATGATTCACTGAAGCCCAGGACAACACAGGGAAATACCGGTCCAAGAGAGACAAATCTTGCACCTGCTTGCAGAGGGGATGCAGGATGGGGCTGGATAGTGAGTCATCCTCCAGCACCCTGGAGAAAGCTGGGCTGGTTTCTCCTCCCACTCACAGCTAGGGGCTTTCTAGTGTTTGTAATAAACAACAGCGCTGGGCAGCCCAGTGCTTCAAATGAGGTTTCTTGTGCTCATTTCTAGTGCTGTGTGCTGAACTGCTTTGAAGGAATCCTATTGCTTTTAAACAGAATTTCAAACATATAGAAAATTAAAGGCTGAGGATACAGATCTGTGGTAGAGGACACACCCTGCATGCATGAGGCTCTGGGTTTGATCTCCAACAACACAACTAACAACAAAGATAATGTGTAATATGTATACACACACATACACACACACACACACACATATGTGTACATACATATATAGAAAGCAAAGAAAATAAATTCATCTTTAGCATTTGCAATTTTCATGGACGGTCTCATGACTTCATACTCCACTGACTTCTCCACAGGTGATTTTGAAGTAAATCCCATGAGGTACATGACTTCTTCAGGAAACCTGGTTGACTCTTAAAACTGGGTTTCCAACTAAATGGCAAGTCCCTAAAACCAGTCCCAACTAGTTTTCCTTTTCTTGGGTTGTTCTTGTTAGGTACTAAGTCACATGATACAAAAATGACAACCGCAAAATAGAGGTTGTAAAACTGCATTTCCTGTAGTCAGGGAAAGCATCAGCCACATTTGTGGTTCCTCTGCCATTCAGTCTTGAACACAATTTTTGCTATTACAAAGAAGTAAGGGGAGATTAGACCACATACCACCCTCTGCACTCCTACAAAGGCTCACAAAATTCCCCTTATATCTCAACATTGGGGCATCTTGATCTAAACTTGGTTGAAAGCTTACAGCTTCTAAGTGTCCAGGGTTCTAGACCACTCTTTCGCACACTGAGAAGCAGTGCATATATCAGCTCCCTTAGTTTATTCATCGGAAAATATTTGCTTGTATTAATGGCAGTTAATCAGTACTATCATGGATTATTTTTACAGGAAGTACTTAGGGGTACTCAGCATCTTTTATAAGTATATTTTAAAGTGGTAAACATTGTGATGGGTAATAAGCAGCTTATAGGATTTGAAGTTTGAAGCCCATTTCTGAAATTCAGGCACAGTATGCCATGAATTTGTTTTTTAAAGTAAACTCTCATATAGTAATGCAAGTTTTGGCCGATTTTTGAAGCAAAGCATTCTAAAGACAAAGTAAAAAAAAAAAAAACCAAAAGAAAACAACAAAGCACATCAAGGATGAACCAACACTGCTCCAAAGGAGCCCGCATAAACCTCCAGCACCGTCGAAAATCCCTGAGGAAGGCAAATGAGAACTTTGGTGGCTGCACCTACCGAGGCCTGTCATATACGCCTCACGGGCATTTGAGGCTTTGTTACAACCATTATATAAAAGTAGAACAAAAATGAAGAAAGGGCAAGAAACTTGCAGACTGTGAGACTGAAGACGCTACAGGCAGCCTCCCTGCCACAGACTGTCCTCTGTTTGCTTCTGTAATGTTAACTGTATGAATTACCTTCTCTGTAGCACCTTACTGAGCCCTGATGGACAGGATCTCACTGTATCCTCCCAGCACTCTGTCTGCTGCTGTCACCATTACCCATCCTTACATGTTCTGTGATTCTGAGGACCCAAAATTAGGCGGTCTGCTGAGTCGGATCTATTTCACTCAGGGGAAAAACAAAAACAAAAACAAAAACAGTTCTTTCTTTTTCTAAACTATTTATTTTCATTTTATGTGCACTGGTGTTTTGCCTGAATAGATGAGGGTGTCAGATCCCCTGGAACTGGAGATACAGACAGTTGTGTGCTGCCATGCGGGTGTTGGGGACTGAAACTGAGTAGATCTGGAAGAGCAGATAGTGATTTTCACCACTGAACCATATCTGCAACCCTAAAATACAGTTCTTAACTAACACATATCTAGTGCACGCTAGCTTAAGATTCAGGTAACCCAGCATTACACATAGAAAGGGTCTCAGTGGCAGTTTTTTCTTTTTCATACCTATTAAGGTCCTTCTTGTTGAAACCAGAGCTTTCTCAGAATGAAGATAATTGTCCAGCCAAGAAATGGAAGCAGCCTAAGTGTTATCAACAAACAAATAGATAAAGAAAATGCAGGATTTTATTTAGCTATTAAGAAAAGTGGAAGTATGAGCTTCTCAGAAAAATGGAGACAGCTAGAAATCATGTGCACTGCGAGCCAGACACAGGAAGACATGTTTTCTCTCATGTACAGAACCTAAACTGGAAATTGCGTATATGTGTATGTGTACGCATTTGCATATGATCATGTTTAAGTGTGCCTCAAAACTAAAACAGGAATCCCAAGAGGTCAGGAAGAGGTCTAAAGAGGGATTGGCAATAGAGAGAATAACAGAATTCATGGGATGAGAAAGAGGAGCAACTTGGGGTAAGGATGGGAGACCCCTGGAGAGGTGAGGACATTGGGGAGGTAGGGAGGGGATGAAAGAAACAAAGTATATAATGTCCTCTATCCATGAAAATGCCATGATGGAACCCATTGGTCTTAAAAATAACCTTTAAAAATTATGTGTATGTGGGCAAGGTGTGCATGTGTGTATGTGTGCAGGCACACACCTTTTCATCATATTCTTTGTGGCAGTCTCTCAAATAAACCCAGAGCTTGTCCACATGTCTTGTCTAGATAGCTACCCAGCTTAATGCAGGTTTCCTAGCCTCTGCCTTTTGAGCTCTGGAATTACAGGCAAGCTGCCAAGGTCACCCTGTATTTGCACGGGTGTTAAGAACCCAAACCTTGGTTCTCACACTTGCATAAGAAACACTTTATCTGCAAGCCATTTAATTGTCCCCTAAATCTTTTGAAGGTAAAATTGCTATGAATATTGGTTTGCTGAGCCAATCATGGGCTGAGTGGTGCTCAGAATGAGGAAACTGTGTCCTCGTGGAAGTGTGCACTTCCACGTAGAGGTGAGCCCTGTGCAGTGTGGCACAATGGCTTTCCAAGTATACCATATATACCCAAGTATATCCTTCTCTGCTGCTGTCTCTTTGGTTGCTATGGGTCTACTTAAGTTATTTACTTCAACTTGGTTTAACTGGTAGGTAATAAATATCTAAAAATTTTATACATTTCTCTTGAGATGTTCCAGTTTAGTAAAACATACATTTTTAATGTATGCTCCTTTGAGTCTGAGTCTCCTCAGTGTTGCTCATTGTGTCTCCTGGTCGACCTCTAGTTGTACTAATTTGGGTTGTCTCTTACCTACTAATATTCTACTAAATGGAGAATACTGCTCCATTCTGCTAAATGGAGGAATATTCTACTAAATGGAGAACAATTTGAATCAGGAACAAGATGAGGATGTTCATTTTCCCCATTCTTGCTCAATAAGTATTTGAAATCTTGGCTACAGCTGTAAGACAAGAGAAAACTAAAGTAATATATTTAGGAAGGGAAGATGTCAAAATATCATTATTTGCAGATGATGTGATGCTATATATAAAAGACCATAAGGCTCTTCCAGAAAACTACCACAACTGATAAATATATTCAGCAAAATAGGAGGATACAAAATTAACACACAAAAACCAGTATCTTTCCTATGTAATAGTAATAGACATACCAAAAAAAAATTAGGGTGCAGATCCATTCTTCATAAGCTCAAACAATATCTTAAAATAAATCTAACCTAGGTAAAATACTTATGCAATAAAAAATGAAAGGCGTTGAAGAAAGAAATTGAAGAGGATGCCAGAATATGGGAAGACTTTCCATGCTCATGGATTGGTAGGATTAATAGTGTAAAAATGGCCATCCTACCAAAAGCAATCTACAGATTGAATGCAATCCCTACCAAAATACTAGTACAAGTTTTCACAGAAACTGAAAAAAAATTATTCTCAAAAGTTATATGGAAACACAAAAGATTCAGCATCACCAAAACCATCATAAACAATAAAAACACTGCTGGGCGGACCACCAGTCTTGATTTCAAGTCATACTGTAGAGCTACAGTAAATTAAGAATTGGGCATAGAATGAAACAGAGAGTTCTCAGAGGAAGACATGCAAATAAATGGATAGGGAATGTTTTAAGGATTCAAAATTCCTATCCATCAGGGAAATGCAAATTAAAACTACTTTGAGGTTCCATGTCAAAATGGCTTTTAAAAAAGACATGTGCTAACATGAGTGTAGAGAAAAGAAAACACTTATTCACTGTTGGTGGGATTGCAAACTGGTGCAGCCATTATGGAAATAAGTGTGGCAACCCAACAAAAACTATAAATAGATTTGTCATATGATTGAGCTATATCCTTTCTGGACATGTTCCCAGAGTACTCTTAACAGAGATCCCTATTCATCTGTGCAAATTGCTGCTGTGTTCACAATAGCCAGGGAATGAAAGCAGCCTAAACCTGTACACAATGGGATAGTATTCATTCAGCTGAAAGAAAATTAAATTATAAAGTTCTCAGGTAAGTAGGTTGAGCTAGAAATAATTGTGCTGAGTGAGAAAAGCCAGAACCAGAAAGATAAATACTTGTTTTTTTTTCATATGTAGATGCTAACTTTTTATCTTTAGATGTGTGTATTTATACTAGAGATCCCAGAGAAGGCAGGAACTAGTAAGAAGACATGGTGAGGCATCTTACAATCTTACTCTAGCTTTGAACCCTGTGAATTTCATTAACAACTGACCTGGTAAGACATGCACACTAATACAATAATGGCATGAATAGTATAGGAGTAACCAACCACCCTCCCCCTTTTTAAAATTTAATATCTATTCTACAAGATGGAACTCATTCCTAGTACAGTTAATGTTAACTGGGCCAAAAAATCTGTAGCTAGCTAGGCCATACTCCCTGAGGGGAGGAAACCTAGTACTATTATCCTATTAAATGGATGTCTTAGGGTTTTACGGATATGAACAGACACCATGACCAATGCAAGTATTATGAAGGACAACATTGAAATGGGGCTGGCTTACAGGTTCAGAGGTTCAGTCCATTATCTTCAAGACAGGAGCATGGCAGCATCCAGGCAGGCATGGTGCAGGAGGAGCTGAGAGTTCTGCATCTTCATCTGAAGGCTGTTAGCAGAATATTCCCTAACAGAAAGTTAGGACTAAGGTATTAAAGTCCATGCCCACAGTGACACACTTACTCCAACAAGGTCACACCTACTCCAACAAGGCCACATCTCCAAATAGTGCCACTCCTTGGGCCAAGGAAATACAAACCATCATAATGGACATAGTATCAAATATTTCCATAATTCTTATTTTTATGCCCATAGATTAGTATATTTCTCAATACTCATCAGAGAAGCTTATTTTGCAGTAACTGACAGAAACTAGATCATGCCAGCCTGTGTGATCTGTTGCCACACTACTTAGCTCTCTCCTCAGGAAGGACCTCCACAGAAGGAGAGGAATCAGCATTGCTTCTAGCTTCCTTGACTCTTGATCCACCACAGTCTTCAGAACATTCTCCAGTGGTTGCACCTAGCTAACACCTGAGTCAGGCTGGGGTCTCAGAGATGGGTCACTCTGCCCAACTTAGGTCTCTTCTAATGCAGCTTCATATCAACTCTTTGAAAACTGTCACAGTTCCTCCTGGGTCCTCCCACCTGCTTTCTCCGTTCTCGAGGGTCATGTCTTATCTCCTATAGATAATCCTTATAGTGAGAAATTTATTTCTTTAAAAACACAGAAATGGTATGTATGTATGTATGTATATATGTATGTATGTATGCAGGCAGTATATTTTTGACTGCTTCAGATAGTCTACAGCAGCTGACTATGATTTGTCCCATGCTCTGGCAGAGGCATGATTTTGCCAGTGGCAAATAGGTTACATTTGAAATTCTGAGACCTCTTCAGAGGGTATATAAATGTCAGAGTCCCAAGAAGCTTCAGCAGCAGCTGTTGCTGCTTGCTGCTTGCTTGTTGGAGATATCCTGACCCCCCCAAAATGAACTTGCCTCAAGGAACTAGACACCCCTAATCAGCAGGAAGTAGTCCAACAATATTATTGTCTCCTTTTCCCTCTATCCTTTTTTCTCTCCTACCTAGTGTTGGGGTGTTAGAGGGATGGAGAAGGGTCAGGAAAAGAACCCAATAAAGTAGCCAAAAGTCTAGTAATAAATTCCTCTGTCTCTGTCTCCTTCATTCCATCTCCCTATAGATATTTTCCTCACAAATCTCTTGCTTTTCCTGGTATATAAATCCTGGAAGGCACAAATTCAACAAAGATTGACTAGTGTCCTGGGAGAGCTTCTATGAGAAGGCAGCACTGGAGGCTAGGAGATAGTTCAGTGAATATAGTGCCTATATCATAATCTTGAGGACCTTAGTTTGGATCTTCTACACCAGTATAAAAATTCAAGCCTGAACCTCAACACTGGGAATCAGAAACAGTAGAATCTCTGAGGTTTGTTGTCCAGGTTATCTATCCAAAATAGTGACTTCCAGATTAGTGAAAAATCCTGCCTTTAAAAATATGAGGTAAGGGAGGGCAGTGAGATGGCTCAGTGGGTAGAGGCACTTGCTAAGTAAGCCTGATAGCCTGAATTTTGTCCCCAGAACCTGCATAAAAGTAAAAGGGGAGAACTGACCCTACAAAGTTGTCCTCTTACCTCCACATAAATTCTGTAGCATGCATACCTACACACACATACACACACACACACACACACACACACACACACACATGCACACACACACACACACACGAATGCATGTACTATAATAAGTATCCTCTCCCCCACCTCTACCCTCCACATGCATCATCATGGGTGAGTGCACTTGGACACATGTGTGTACATACACTACACACACATACATGCATACACATGCTCACAGTGTCCAACACAGACACAGAGAGAGACAGATACACATTGGCACAGACACAGATACACAGTCATATACATACACACAGAGATACAAGCACATATACAGACATACACAGATACAGACACACGTAGACACAGACACACAAACACAACACACATAGATACTCAGGTCACTCAGATCCACAAACAGAGAGAGACATGCACACAAACATAACACACACACACACACACACACACACACACACACACACACACACCACAATTCCAAAAGGCAAGAACCTAGCTTGCTGTGTAACTCAGGTCTACAAAGCATAACAATGTCAACGTAAACTGTTCTCTCACTGAATTGTAGTTTATGTTAGAAGTACCCATGGCTGTAGAGGGGCTGAGTGCAAAAGATAACCAGCATCTTGCCAGCTTAGAAGTCAATGGTGGAATAGCAGAGAAAAAGCAGGTTACTGCCGTGATGGGTGAATATTGCCCAGAGAATCATTCAAAGCTGTTGAAATCTGTCACCTCAGAACTGAGAAGTTTGAGGAGGGGATGGTTTAGGAAATTGCTGTTTTCTCTTTGAAAAACACAAAGAACAATGGAATTCTTCTTCCTGAGGAGGTCATCTAGAACAAGATGTCATGTGGCCAGTCAGAGTTACTGTGCTAGTGTGGCCTGACAAGGAAGATCTGGTTTCCACACATGTGTGGAGGAACATGAGCCAAGGACCTCATAAAGCCCACCTGGGGGAACGAGACAAGAATCAGACTTAGAAAGAGCCTAGAGAGGAGAAACTTTGGGCCATGCCCTGTGGAACATTACCAAAAGCAGCTGGAAGAAACAGAAGAGAAAGAGAGAGAGAGAGAGAGAGAGAGAGAGAGAAGAGAGAGAGAGAGAGAGAGAGCAAAGGAATGTGTAGGAGAGGGTAGATGGTTAAACAGGGGGCTCAGAAAACATTCCACAGGGTTCAGATACTCTGTGGACCAGTGTTTAGCCATACAGCAAGGAATTGGAGCTTCCAGAGCAGGACCGTGTGAATAAACTCTTGGGGGTGGGGGGGTTGTTGACAACAATGGTCACTAAGATAGTGGGAGATGACAGAGCCCTTGTCAGGAGCTAGCCAACCTACTGTGACACAAGTCACAAAGGCCAAGGAGTGAAGGGATATTAGAAAAGTGCGAAGAGGAAATGAAAAGTTTCCACGCCATGGTGACAGGAAAGAAAAGAGCTAAACTTTGAATCTAAAAGCCATTCTCACCCGTGGATTTAGAAGAAATTGATGTGAAGTTGGAACATGGGGCTTCTTGGCTCTGCAAATGTGCGTCATTCATTTGGGCACAGTGGTCCAACATCCCCATAGGTTCACCTACGCCACTATGACGTGTTATTGTTGGTGGCCCCTCCTGTCCGTGGGATGCCCTGCAAGCTCTAGAGCAGCCGACTGTGCAGGGATCATCTGTCACTCTGTGAGTGAGGTCTTTCCAACAGCAAAACCACTTCCTAAGTACGAGAAATGAGCTGGTTTTTTCCTCAGGCGAGTCACACTGAACACACAGGCCCTCCCCTCCCACCCCACCGCACCCTTGGAAAGAAGAGCTAACTGAAGAAGTTCCAGCAAATCGGACAAGAGCTGCTTAACTAAAATGTTCTTCCTGACAGCTGGGCATCTTTATGTTCCATCTTAGTCAAACAATGCCCAAACTAGGGCAAGTGTTATGCTTTTATACAGAGGGCAATAGAACTGTATGCAGGTTGTGAATCTTAGGAAGGATTTAGAGGCGTATTCTGCCTGTTGCTTTGATTGCTATTGAGGCTAAAGAAATCATTGAGATCACCTCAAAAGAAAGATGTCAGCCTTTAATGAGTACTAGCTCAGAAAAGTAAAACTAGGACATCAAAAAAAAAAAAAAAAAAAAACCAAAAAACACAGAACCGTGGTTTTGACTACACAGGGGATGGTTGATAAAACGAATCTGCTACTTTTCTGTTTCCGGTCCCTAAGACAATTAGTTCAATAATGTGTTTGAAAACAATAACATACACAATTTTCTTTTCATTTCTTTGCATCTCCATTTTTATCATTATATTTTTAATGGCCTGAGAAATTAGGAAAAAGAAAAGGGATAAATCACAAATACGTTCAGCTAAGTAAGAAAAGATATCAGTTCCAACCAGAGTCATTGGTGGCAAACAATAAACAATAATTTCAGAAAATGTATGCAAATATGCAAAGAATCGACTTAATAGAAATGTACTTAATGACTCAGAGCATCATAAAGCATCGTCCAAAGGAGGCTGGGCAGCTGCAGAGTGCGGCCGCCCGGGGAGGAAGCTGTCGCTAGATGGGCTGTGCTAGCAGTCATTGCTCAGGTCCCCACTTGGATTGTCTGGTGTCTGCTGAGTGACACTATTCTGCATCTCTGACTGCCCCAAGTTTCTCCTTCACCCTTCAAGAGTGACAGTTCTTGATGAGAACATCCAGTCAATCTAGTTTTGATCAATAGTTCACACTCTTGACTCCAGAGAGACAAGTGACTGACTGTTTTCTCCATTTTGGCTTCCAGAGATTAAGACAGGCTCCTGCTGTCAGGAAGACCCACACAGATGGGCATTCCCCAAAACCAAAAGAAAAGCTCAAAAAAAAGTTAGGGGTGATGGGTGCATAGACTAAATGTATCTAAAGTGTTCAGTGTCTACAACCTGGGCAACTGTCCCTTAGCAGAACTGTCTGCAAGGCACTTTATTCTATTTCCCCTATTTACTTGTCTGAAACATTGTCATTTGACTTTGAAAGCAATTGATAGTTGTCAAGCCTCTGAATGATGTGAGTAGGTTTCTGTGGGTTGAGGTTCCAGGCAGAGCATGGGGTGTGGGGCTTACCTCCCCTGTGGGTGGGTCTGCTTTCCTTGCCATCTCTCCTAGTACCTGTACTGGCTCACACTCAGGTAAGAATGAGGGTTTCTTTCCTCTCCTTTCAGCCTCTCCTTTGGTTTCTACACCTTAAAATATGAAGAAGTTAGAGAATTCTTCTGCTATATGTCAATCACGTCTACCTATACTAATCCATTGAGTTCATGTGCATGTGTGTACTCATGTGTGCATGTGTGCATATGAGTGTGTATGAGCATGTATGCCCATGTGTGCACGAGTGTGTGTCTGTGTTTGTGGGAGTAGGCGTGAGGAGGGGTAGGAGTGTGTGTGTGTGCATATGCATGTGTATTCATGCATGAATGTGGATGCCAGAGGTTGACAGTTTTCTCCAGTTAAATCTCTAGCTTGATTTCTAGACAAGGCCTCTCGCTAAACCTGGAACTCATTAATTTGAGTAAATTGGCTTGCCAGGGGACCCCCCCCGGCTTCTCCTGCCTCCACCTCCTCAGTTTGTGATGTATGTCACTGCACGTGGATTTTCACAAGAATGTGGGGGACCCAAACTCAGGTCCTGATGATTGTGTGGCAGGACCCTCGCCCTCTGGGCTCTATCCCTGGACTTAGCACCCCACTTTTACCCTCAAGCTCATGATTGAACTACTGGTTGCCTCCATTTGCTATTTGTTTGCAGTGGTGGGCATCAGATTCAGCATTACACTTGATAGGCAGGCAGTATGTCATGGTGCCATGTCTCTAGCCACATGTGAACACACTTCACCCCACTCACTAGGTGAGGGATTAGGCAGGTCAAGGTCACAGTGTTAGAAGTTTTAGATCCACACCTGTCCCATGATGGAACCTATGACTGTCTGACCTGAAGAGTATCCCCTGCCACATTCTTGCCTCTCCCTGCTCATGTCCTCAACTGTATTATCCCTCATAAATCCTGAAATGGCTATCAGAGTATCCCAGACAGGAGCTCCTTTGGCCCAGAATTCTGTGGACACCTGATGGATGGTACTATGTTTAAGTTCTCTAGATGACTGTGTTTTTCTTACAGTCTCTGGCCAAGTGGCTTTACATTAAAATATTGTTAAATTTTACCAAGAAGCTACCCAGGGTAAACTTTTTACATCTCATGTAAAAAAAAAAAAAAAGAATCTGTCATTAACAGTAATCCCAATTCTAACTGTGACATCTCTTTCTCTTGACCTGTTATAGTAGAACCAAGACTAGACTGGAAGTCCTAAGAACCAGGAGCCCAGACTCTGGTCCTGACCCCTGATAGGCCTCAACCTTTAGGTCACCAGGTCCTTGCTGTAGAGGATTGTCTCCATAGCACCTGCTCGATCCTTTCTCCTGTTTCCTTCGGATTTGAAACCTGTTGACTCTTTTACCTTCTAGTTTATCCTCAATTCACTATTCAGATCATTATAGCAACAAGATCAAGAAAGAAAAATATCTATTCTGTTGTAAGCAAACCTGCCTGGTTATTAATTCTAAAAGGCTGGTTATGGGATGGTTTAGTGTCAGTATAAGTTTTAGACCAGGAATTCATGCGAAGGCTGAGTGTAAACATTAGATTTTGAGATTGGCAGGGAAGGTGTGGGAGGAAGTGGTTAGAGCACTCTGTCTGTCTGTCTGTCTGTCTGTCTGTAGTATATTCAACCAGATGAACAGTGGTCCCTGCAGAAGGAGGGAAAGTTCCCTCTCAAGCCTTGTTGACAGACTTGCACACCACAGTGATTCCCCTAACACCCATACCAAAGGTTCTTGCCCTGCCCTGTGGTCTCTGATAACCAGATCATTTATAATAGGTGACAATGAGGTGATAGCAATCATGTTTGCTTTTTGTGCTCTCCACTTCAAATGGTATTTTAACTTTTCAAGCAGAAAAGCATTGAACGATATTTGGCACAATCTACAGACTTTTCTGTGAATGAACTTTCTGTTTTCAAAATTGCAAACAAAGGAGTCATCTAATTGGAGTAGTGCAGTCACAGGGTCACAGTTTTGATACCACAAAGCCTGAAGTACCATTCTCCACTCAGAGGTTAGATATCAGTCTCACATATATATTATCGTGCTTTTTAGCTAGCAATAAAACCACCCCCTAAGACACGACCTTTTCTCAGTCTGCCTGTGCAGCTATCACGAAATACCATAGGCTGGGCAACTTATTACTTACAAAAGAAGTGCATTTCTCATATTTCTTGATGCTGAAATGTCCAAGATCAAGATACTGACACATTTGGCATCACATAGGCCCAGTGCAATGGCCAGCTATCTTCTTATTATCACAGGAGGCTGTGACAGAAATACAAGTGAATTCTTTGGGATCTATTTTATATAAAAGTGAATTAATCCCATTTGCTTGGATTCTGTCCATCTGATGTAAACCCTTCCAGAAGACCTGCCTTATAATTACGTTGTGCTGGGAACTTGGCTTCAGCAGATAGTCTTCATTGGGGATGTAAACATTTTGTTTTGAACAAGAAGAGCTTCTATTTTATGCTTAGATTAATTTGAGAGAATAGACTGGTAACAACCATGAAGAAAAGGAGATCAGCAGGTTCCTGGGCAATAGGACAGAGTAGCCAAAGGCGAGACCAAGTGGCAGCAACAGCAGTTCTCTGGAGAATCTGGCAGCTGCTTCTACTCATCCTATCATGGTGAATGTCTGAAATAGAAAAAACACAGCAACATCTTTCTCACTGTGGACCATATTTACAGACAATAGAACACACTGTCTGCTGCACAAAATATTCACCTTGCAGGTTAGTTCCTTCCATCAACATTGGTAACTTTTAATTCAACACTGAACATCACATATCACACTTATCCCCTGGTACTTTACTCTGAGAGTTATCCAAGGATTCCAAGAGACAGGACAAATTGGATGGAATGTTCCATCAGAGGGAACCTTGTCTTCCAGCAGATCTCCTGACACCTATCAAACATGTTTTGGTCACACCAAAATTAAAATCATGTGACTACAAATGGGTCTTCTTGTCTACATGATACCATCTTCCCAAAATGTCCTAGCGATATATAAAAGGAAAACTCAAGAAGTTAGACTCCAGAGAGCCAAGTAACCCTATTAAAAAAATGGGGTACAGAGCTAAACAAAGAGTTCTCACCTGAAGAATATCTAATGGCTGAGAAGCACCTAAAGAGATGTTCATCATCCTTAGTCATTAGGGAAATGCAAATCAAAACAACCCTGAGATTCCATCTCACACCAGTCAGAATGGCTAAGATCAAAAACACAGGAGACAGCAGTTGTTGGCAAGGATGTGGAGAAAGATGAACACTCCTCCACTGCTGGTGGGATTGCAAGCTGGTACAACCACTCTGGAAAGCAGTCTGGCGGTTCCTCAGAAAACTGGGCATGACACTCCCGGAGGATCCTGCTATACCACTCCTGGGCATATACCCAGAGGCTTCGCCTGCATGCAATAAGGACACATGCTCCACTATGTTCATAGCAGCCTTATTTATAATAGCCAGAAGCTGGAAAGAACCCAAATGTCCCTCAACGGAGGAATGGATTCAGAAGATGTGGTATATTTACACAATGGAATACTACTCTGCAATTGAAAACAATGAATTCACGAAATTCCTAGGCAAATGGTCAGAACTGGAAAATATCATCCTTAGTGAGGTAACCCAATCACAAAAGAACACACATGGTATGCAGTCACTGATAAGAGGATATTAACCCAGAATCTCTGAATACCCAAGACACAATTCACATATCAATAGATTTCCAAGAAGATGGAAGGAGAGACCCCTGGTCCTGGAAAGACTGGATGTAGGGGAATGCCAGGACAGAGAAGCGAGAGGGGGTTGAATGGGGAACAGAGGGACGGAAGGGGGCTTATGGGACTTTCGGGGAGGGAGGAAACAGGAAAGGGGAAATCATTTGGAATGTAAATAAAAAAACTTAGAAAATAATTTTTAAAAAAAGGAAAAAAGAAAAAAGACAAAGAAATCATGAATAAAAGAGAAACCAGCAAGAAAATTATTTAAATCACCATAGGGGGTGCCTGTCATTTCTCAGAAGTTCAACAAATAAATATCCCTTCTTTCTTGGTAGCTTTCAATGCCTCTACTGTATTGATTTTTCCTGTTGTATAACATCTCCTAAAAATGTAGGTTTCATGTTTGAAATGGCCAGCATTTCCAAAAGGAGAAATAATCCCAGGAAGAAAACCATGGTAATAGACAGGAGATACCTGTTCATCACAGCCTCTGCTAATGGCAGCTTGTTAGGTTTAATTGGCACATGAGAGTTCACAAAAGTCCGCAGAACAGTGAGCCTCACAAATATTTGTGTGATAGAGAAAGTTCAGGAGATGAGTTCACAGCCCCACAAGAAAGGTTTCATTATTTATCTCCTAGCAGTGCTGAGGATGGATCCCAGAACCTTGTGCATGCAAGGCAAGTGTTCGGCCACTGGGCCACACCCAGCCCTTTCTCATTCTTCTGTGTTACAGTCACAAATGTGTCTGCAATGTGGCCTGTGCAGATGCACTGCACGATACTGTCCCAATAGCACAGTAGAGGAACTCCTTGCCCACCCATGGCAGCTTGTGGAAGTTGACTTTCCTTGCTTCTGTTCTGTACACACACACACACACACACACACACACACACACACACACACACAATTATATTATGTTTTAAGTATTTTTTCATTACTTGGAATAAACTTGCTCTCTTCACTGTTCCCAACAAGCAAAAATCCTCATCAGCATTCTTTTTCCATGTTTGAAGAAGCTTTCCAGGGCTATAGACTGTCGCCAGACATCATACACCAGTGTGGTTCCATCTTTAAGTCCCTTCGGTTTCCCCTACTTCTTGAGAGTGAAGGTCTCTGTTTCTTCAAAATTTTTATTTCTTTTTCTCACTGTATATGTTCGAGCATGTGTTAACATTTTTGAGGCACCCGTGTGTGTACATGTATATGGACGTCAAAGGTTGACATCAAGCACTCTGCACCTTATATATGTAAGTAGGGTCTCTCACTTGATTTCACAGCTTCCCAATTCAGCTAATAAAGATACTCAGCATGTTCTCGAGGTTCCTGTCTTTCCCTCCTGAGTGCTGGGATTAAGGGCAGACTACCACACCCCCTTGGCTTCCCTGCATTGGGTGCTGTCCTCAGACTCACATGGCAAGTGTTTCACCCCATGAGCCATCTCTGCTCCTCTTCCAGTCTGTGCTTCCGCTCTCTTTGCCTTTTCTACTTTCTGTGCTTTAGTGATGACCCTGGTCTCTCTGCTTCTTACTGTTGGATTCTTCCTGCTCTCCCAACCTTGAGATAAGCTTGATTTGTTCCCATACTTTATTTTCTGTCCATTCTTGCTCATTATTGAATTCCTGTCCCTAGCAGCATGTGCTCACACTGCAGGCATTCCATCAATACTTGCTGCTGAATGAATGAATTGTATTCAACAATGAGGTCTGAATCACAAGGTCCCAGAAGGACAAGTCCCAATTTGAGAAGACTGTGATCAAAAGTCTGCTTACAAATGTGTGGACAAAGTGCAGAGAGTCACAGACATTCATAGTGTAGAAATGGGGCTAAGGAAAGTGAATGTCTATTGTGTGGAGAGAGAGAGAGAGACAGAGAGAGAGAGAGAGAGAGAGAGAGAGAGAGAGAGAGAGAGAGAGAGAGCTACCTAGGAACAGTGTGCAACCTTAAGGCCACTCTCAGTGACATACAACTTCCAATAAGACCATACCTCCTAATCCTTCCCAAACAATTCTACCAGCTAGGGATGCAGCACTTAAATATATGAACCTATGGAGGCCATTCTCACTCAAACCACCACAGGTGATCTGATCAGATCTACCAGATAGGCAGAAAATGTGATTCAAAAGAGTCCAGCTTAAAAAACACATGGTTTTTGATGCTTATTCTTGGAGCATTGGTAAAGGAGAATTTGCAGGAGACTAGATGCTACAAATATATATTATGTATTTATATATTTAAATACATTATATATATATATATTACTAAACATTTGCTTGATGTGCACAATGCCATAAATTTAATCCCCAGTACTATATATAGAGATAGATGAATAGATAGATGGATAGATAGATAGATAGATAGATAGATAGATAGATAGATAGATAGATAGATAGATAGAGGAGAAGGGAGGGGGGAGGAATACATAATTAAGCAAACTCTGATAAATGTTTCATCCTGACCATCACAGACATTCTTGTGATGACTCCATTCTACCCTACAAGGTAGTGAGACAATGTCAGAGCTGCCTTTCCATTCTACAGCCAGTAGGGGATTCCTAGGAAACATGAAGTTCTCTGGAATTCATCCTTTCTGTAGTCTGATAAAGGGTCACAAAGAAGGACTTCACTCTAGAAAAATCTCTTTTCCTGCCAGGGAAGTGAGAAGGTCAGTAATTTGATCCAGGTAAGTTAGCCTGCTGAGCAAGGACATGGCAGGGCTGGAGAAGGGATGGAGAGAGGCACACATAGAATGCCCAGCCTGCAGACCAGCTTGCCCAGTAAGATTTATAATACACGAACATTCTTACTCGGACTCTAAAGGTCAAGAATATTCAACTAGATGTCCAAACACACAATACATGATTCCTGGGGTGAAACTATGTCCATGATACAGGGAAACTGGGTCTAGGCAGCCAATGATCTCCTGCTTTTCATTCCAGTGTATGTTCTTAGACCTATCTCCCACAGTGGTAAAGGTCAGAAAATCCTGAGGTAAGGTGCATTTCTCTACCAGGTCTCCTTGGCTTCCAGCTATCCTGATCCCCCAATGAATTTCCTAAAGGAGTACCTCATGAGGGGCTGTGAAAATGTGTTCTTTACTCCAGGGAGCCCCTGGGGATAGCTGAGGGGAACCCAAATCCAGAGCCATCTCACTGCATGCACACACAGGCTGCTACCTCTCCTGGTTTCCTTTTCTTGGCCCAAGTGAAGAGAGTTAATCTGAGATGTTTACATATGCAATAACCTGTGTCTGTCCCAGAGTCAGCATTGACCAATGAGCTCAGATGTCTCTGTGGTAAAAGCATGAATCAGTCACAGAGCTTCAGAGCTTCAGTCTCCTCCAAACACTTCTGGCAGCCTTCTCTACCATGGCTCATGTCATAGTTATCCAATTCCTTTGTCATCCTCATCAAACCTTCGGAGTCAGACTATGACACATGCTGATCCAATTGCCTGAAGTGGTTCACTCAGAGCTGGGTTGCACCCAATCCAGTTCTACCTCCATGACTTGCCTTGTCTCCATCTGTGACACTTCAGAGTCCTCCAAGGTCACCCCCTTCATCCCCATTCTGCCAGGAACACGGGGCCCCATGCTTCTAAGATCACCAGACCTGACCACAGAAACTTAGTTCTGTCATCAGCCACTTTTCTAATTGATTTCACCTTGCTGTTTTTCAAATCCCCAATAATTCCCTTTCTTCTTGACCAGCATGGACAAAGCTTTATTTTTCTCTCACCCCAAAGCTGCCACTTCCATTTCTTTCTACTCTTTGGGCAGTAGTTACCAATCTGCTTCCATGTTGGAACCTTGAACCCAAGGCTCCTTTCAGTCACAACACCACGTCCTCTTGCCTGTTCACTAGGGGACAATAGATTTTTACCTTTCAAATCAGGATATTTTGAGAGTGAAAGCAAGTGCTGTTAGTACTTATACCAAAATGGCAGGAGTGAGACAACATGGTCTCAAGTGAGACTGAGAGTGAGCCCACAATTTGAAGACCTGTCTCCAACCGTTTGAAACACCACAGATCTCCTTTGTGAGCTCCACTTACACTCAAATCTTGCCAGAATGAAGCAGTCATTTAGCCTGCATGATACGTTCATATCTTGGGTCATGTGTACTGCAGCTCTCTGCCTGTCCCCTAGACCAGCTAAAGTTCTGCTTTAAAGGACATGCTCCCAGAATGAGTGTTTAAATCTGTGGTGTCATCACAGCCAAGGCCATGGGGGTGCACTCACACACAGCTGTCCTCTCCACAGCTATAGTGCCGCCCTCCCCCAACCTGTCCCAACCTTCCACCTTTCCCTCAGCATCTTACCCCAGAGCTCCTGCAGCCAGCTCCTAAAGGACCCACCAGACCAGTCTCAAAGGAGGTGAAAGCTATAAATACCCATCTCCTACAGTCTGCTCTTACAAGGACTCCAGAATTGTGTTCTATTTAGCAAATGTGATTTGCCAGCCTGTGTGTGCCAATTTGATGATGAGAGACAGAATCCAACTCAAACCAGGCTAGCTCAAAAGGGGAGTTCAAACATCCAACAAAGTTCATGAGATTTTGAGGGCCAGGATGTGGCTGAACTTGGGAAGAGTACAACTAGAAATCCAAGTGCTACTAGGCCTCCATGTTTGTCCCCTAGATAGGGAACTTTCCCATGGAGCAAAGGACGTAGTTTCTGAGGTCCTGATATTAGCTTCGTCTTAACCATGATCTCATCTGGACAGGAAACAAAACGTGTCTATGGGAGACTCCTGGATCTCTCCTCTCCACTATAAGAAGTAGCACCTTTCTGTTTCCGCTTAATGTATTTAATGCTTATGCAGGAGACTGCTTGAAACAGACAGGGGAAGACAATATACTGAAAGCATCTGCCCTAGCCCACCTGCCACCTGCATCCCCATCAAAGGAAAGGACCCACGGGAAAAGTGTCCTTCCTCCCTACATCCACTATCCCATAAAGTCACTCTTTCCTCTCTCAAAAATAGGAGCTCTCTAGGACATAACACCTATCCCATTTTCCCAGGTTAGAACTTAAATTTGAAACAACAGTGGCAAAAAAAAAAACCAACCAAACCAAAACAACAATAACAACAAAAGTGTTTCTGACACAGAAAACGACAGTGGCAGCAGCCTGGGCCTGAGTCACCTCCAGGAAAAGGGCCAGCTAAACTGAACCATCCCTAGCCTCTGCTTCATGATTTTCAATACATTTTAGGGTGGCCACAGGAAATGGAGAGAGGGAACTAGACATTACCCCTTCAGTAAGTTCTTTTTCCTGATTTCTTCTGGAATACAGGAAAATTGAGACTGCAAGTGAGGACCAAAGCTATACGTGTGTGTGTGTGTGTGTGTGTGTGTGTGTGTGTGTGTGTGTGTGTGTGTGTGTGACTCATAGCTCATCATTGCTTATGGGTGTACTTGGAACATGAAACCCCAGTGGGCCTGAGGTCATCCTTGGCTGGGAGAACCCGTGGCAGGTCTTGGCAAACACCTTAGTCTAGATCCCTGTGAGATGCCCTGCTTGGACCAGTGTCTCCCTAGTACACTATAATCGTTGCATCTGCCAGAACTGGCCTTTGGGTGAGATACAAGGTCCGTCCCTGCCAAGGTCTCTGCTGAAGTCTTTGGTCAGCAATGGTTAAGGAGGATGCTCTTTTTGTTCCGTCATTTGATGGAGAGAACTGATTTCAGCATACTGGGTCTTAGAAAAGGGAGGGTTCAAAACTCTCCGCTGAAACCTACTTGGGTCTGTCTCCTAACACCCGCTGAAGCCGATTGGTAGGAACTTACAGAAAGAGGAGAGAGTAGTTGATGAGAGAATGGAGCTGCTGGGATATGAGCTCCTGGAACCTTGTACTGCCCATCAAAGTTAAGGGAGCCCAGCTAAGGCTCCTCCGCTCCGAGTCAGCCACCCTCACGCTAGTGCGTGCTTGCAGCCCTCTCAGGGCCAACTGCCTTTAGCTCTTCTTGCTGCTTTTGTTGCCTCTGAGAAGGCCCTGACAAGTTCTTTTGTCCTATTGCCCCAGCCCAGTAGACAAGCCATCTGCCTGTAACATGCACCTCCGCCCAGTTTCTTCTAGTACAACAAACAGCTTCTCATTTCCGCCCGCTCAGTGCCCGTTCCTCCAGTTCTTCCTGGGGTCAGGCTGTGTCCCTTGCTCACTAAATTAGTCACGAGTGTGTCAACTTTCAGCTGAGTTTTACCACGTGGGTCCATTTCCTCATCTTCCCTCTGCTCCCATATGTCCTTCACCTCTGACACTGTTCCTTCTGACACCTCCAGCTCCCTGTCAGATGAACTGGCATTCCCTCTGTGGAGGGCTGGGAATCCTTGTCCAGGGTCTTGTTCCCTATACACCCTAGGAGCCAAACCTGTCTGTCCCCAAATAGTATAGTTGGTGCTGTCTCATTTACATAGAATCTCTGCCCTGCTCCCCTCCTCATCTAAGCCTAGGAGCCCATTCTCTCTCTTTGCACATTGTCTGCTGCAAACTAACCATTGCTCCCACCTCCTACACTCACACTCTGGGCTATCCCTGGCTACTTTCTCATCATGCTTCGTGTTCTCTCTAGTTCTTTCTTATCCAAACATCCTGCTTTTCTCCCTCTCTCTCCTCCTTATGCACAATCTTTCCTGCAGGCTTTGTGTGTTTCCCAGGGTGGTC
The DNA here is from genome assembly GCA_036184795.1 of Tokudaia tokunoshimensis. NCBI lineage: Eukaryota > Metazoa > Chordata > Mammalia > Rodentia > Muridae > Tokudaia > Tokudaia tokunoshimensis. The sequence continues at coordinate 54,939,300 of BTHU01000022.1, read as the reverse complement.
CCGCCTGTTGCTGTCAGTCATCAGCAATAGGTTTCATTTCCTCTCTGAGAGCCTGTCATTGCTGTGACCTGCAGCAGGCTAGTTTATAGAAACCTAAATTCCCTTATTCCCTTTCCCCCAGACTTCCTAGCCTTTTTACATTTTTTTTCTCAAAGCATGCTTACAGGCACTATGCTTGGAACGGTTCCTAATCGCAAAACTGAATTCATATCCTTCTTCTTTTGGTAACACATTTAAACTACCAAAGCAGTTCTTGATAATAGAAGAGAGAGAGAGAGAGAGAGAGAGAGAGAGAGAGAGAGAGAGAGAGAGAGAGGAAGAAAGAAAGAAAGAAAGAAAGAAAGAAAGAAAGAAAGAAAGAAAGAAAGAAAGAAAGAGAAAGGGAAGGAAAAGAAAGAAAGAAAGAAAGAGAAAGGGAAGGAAAAGAAAGAAAGAAAGAAAGAGAAAGGGAAGGAAAAGAAAGAAAGAAAGAAAGAAAGAAAGAAAGAAAGAAAGAAAGAAAGAAAGAAAGAAAGAAAGTAATGTTTAAATGTATTCTTTCAGTACAACAATGTAATCATGATGTGATGGGACTACAGCTCCTGGCCACTCTCATTTGCTGTAGTATCAGACGAAATAGGGCAGTTGTTTCACTGAAGAATCTAGACCCCTTGTTCCTCAGATGGGTTTTGCGAGGGTAGTAAGAGAAGGTCCAAGCGAAATCTGAAAAATTTGCAGGGCTCCATGTGCGGTAGGGAGCAGCTGTTGAAGGCTGAGGGAGAGCTGCGTGGAGCCTAAAGGGAAGGGAGGCGAATGATACTCCAAAGGCTGCAGAGGGCCTGTGAAGGACCTGGAAGCCAGGCACTGACCTTGAGATCTGTCAGAACTGCAAAGGGATGTCCCATTAAGCACTGTCAGATTGGCTGGTTTGACAGCTGAGCAGGAGAGAACCCATTTAATGATAAATTCTTCATGACAGAATCCTTATGTTGATGACATAAAATCTCTCTCTCTCTCTCTCTCTCTCTCTCTCTCTCTCTCTCTCTCTCTCTCTCTCTCTCTCTCTGTGTGTGTGTGTGTGTGTGTGTGTGTGTGTGTGAGTGTGCTGTAACTGTGTAACTGACTTTGGGTTAAGTAAAACAAGCCATAAAAAGACAAGTTCTGCATGACCCCACTCAGATGTGGAATCCACAAACACTGGTTTCCAGGAAGGAAAGCCTAGATCCTAGAATGACGCTTACCTGACGCTAGGTTGGTATTGACAGTGTTGAGGAGAGGTTGAGCATGGGTTACAGAGTTAACCTTAGATGGGAGGGGGAACATGGCTTTACGTTTCATGGGACAAAATGGGGATGCTGGTTCATAAGAACATCTTGTGTATTTGAAAATCATAAGAAGAGAGGATAGATGAAGAGTTTGAGGTAATGGATCTAGTAATTCCCCAGATTTGTTCATTATGCAGTGTGTGCTTGGATGGAAGCAGCAGCAGCAGCTCATAAATATGCACCAGGAGTTAAACAAAATATTTTCAAAAGAAAAGTTAATATCCAAATACCGATCAGGATCACTGGTGTTTATCCATCTATATCCACTACAGAACTTCCAGTGGAGCCCTCCAGTAACTATGGGAAATATGCAAGCTTTGCATTTTGAACCAGAGAGAGAGAGAGGGAGAGGGAAAGAGGGAGGAGGAGAGGGAGGGGGAGGGTAGAGGGAGGGGGAGAGAAAGTCCCACCCACCTAGTGCCCTTATAGCCTTCTGCAGTTAGGAGTCCTGGTGGGAGAAGGCATGGGGAGACAACTGCAAGCCCTTGGTCTGCTGAGAACTCATTTTAAGCACTTCCTCTTTCTCTGGGGCCTTTTTAAAGGTATTCCAGCTCAGTTCTTAATTACGAGCAGTGAGTGTACAAGAAGAGGAAGGAAGCAAATAGCTCTCCTTCTTGAGTAGCTGGGCTATTTTTGGTCAGATGTGTGACTGGAGCCTCAGTTGAGGCTTGGTGCTGAGATGACATCAAGCTGGTTTGGTTGTAATCACCGAATCTCATCTCTCAGCTTTGGCTTCAAAAGGACAATGTTCAGGATGCTCAGTGATGTGTGGGGACAGTGGTACCCTCCATTTCTCTGTCACCCTTTCTGACCACATGCTTCCTTTTACATTAAAGAAACAGTGAAGTTTATTAAGGAAACAGTCTGTTTTCATGGTTTGTAATTTCTTAAGAATCAGGCTGTGTGTAACCAAAACATCAAAACCCACACACAAAATTTTACAACTCTTCCCGAAATATGACCCTAATAAGCATGTTTGCCTTTGGTCTCTTCTTAATATGTCTTCAAGCTTTCTAAGTTCTATTAGGAACCCCATGATCCCTTATACACCCAGAGGACTCCCACAGAAAGAGCTTTTGTGTACTTGCTTGTTTGAGACATATGAACTAAAGTCCCCAACTGTTGTGAGCTTTGTGGTCACACTGCAATCTACATGACTCAGGGTAAAGTTAAGTAGGAGTTAAGTCCAAGCCCAAGACTCAAACTCTCATCTACAGTCTAGAAGTCTTTGAATCACCTGAGTATCTTTCCAGAAAATGGCCTCCTTATACAGGGGCATGCCTCACATAATTCATCCACAGGAGAAGTCATTGTAACATCTCTTTGCTGTCTATGACAAAATTTTCATACTTACAGAATGAAATAGATTACAATTACAGCCAGGAAGGAAGAACAGACAACAGAAACTTTCTTCTAGTGAATTAAAATCAATGCTAATGCCAGTAAAAAAAAAGCCAAATAAATAAAATAAATATTATAGTGCAAACAAGCAAAGGCAAATGATTCATTTTAATTGCATGAATATATTTTTGAGAGAGGAAAAAATTATCTGTGAGGCAAAGAATCAAAAATTCATTTCTAGTCTCTTACTCTAATTCCTACAAATCTGTCAATGGCTTTGAGAAAATTGTTTTCTTCATATTCATGTATGATATCTTTATTAGCAGTTGGCTGGGGATATTCCATATTAATTTTAATTTTTAATATTTTTTTATTTTTTCCTCTTGCTTGGAAAGTTAATTTATTTTCATTTTATTATTTTATTTTTATGTATATAAATATATAGTATATAATAAATCTTGTATTTATTATTTTGTGATTTATTTATTTATATATTTGTATGTGTATGCTTGAACACGTGTAGGCCATACCATATGTGTGAAAGTCAAAAGATACTTGTAGGAGTTGGTTCTCTCCTATCATGGATCCTAGGGATAAAACTAGTGACAATCCACCTTACCTTACTGGCCTAGACACCACAGTCAACAGTTATAAACTCTGCAAAGATGCAGGCAGTCCTATGCAGAAGGCTTTGAGAATGCCTTCAGTTTCTTTGGTCTCTGCTAAATTATATTTTACACTGACGGGGTCTTACCATTGGCTGGAACACACCAACATCCAATAGCTACAATGGACATTGGGTACATTAGATGGTTACCTCCTACAAAAAGGAAAGATGCATCAAAATGAACTTGAACATCAGTGCAAACACAGCGGCAGAAGAGGCATCGTCACCCAGTCACGGATTTAACAACCATTGAACTATTTTCTATCTAAAGAATGCGAGTATGCTCTGCTTTTACTGTTTATTTAAAACTTGATAAAAATTTCTCTGAGGATAAATTAATGAATTCTGACTTTAATAGGTAGGAAATAGAACCATCTAAAGGAACAGCAAGTTTTCAAGAGTAGAAGGAGATACAGGGGACCCTGTGTCCAATCCCCACAGTAGGAAAACAAAACAAGCAAGCAACTAGACAAAAACCAATTGCAACTTGAGGCCGCTTCCTCCAGAACCGAAGGGGAGTAGCAAGGTTCAGTTTGGCTAAAACCATAAGTGGGTAGCAAAGATGTCAAACACAGGTGGGTGCCAACAGTACCATAGACATTCCCAGCGTTGGTTGTAGTATTCTCTTGATGGGATTGACCAGCTTTTAGGACATTCTGTGCCACTGCCAGATGTTGCCATTTTCTTATTAGGGGAGATTTGACTTGGAAATCTCATGTTTGGGAAACTGAAGACTTAGTTTTTATCAGCTTCTCAAACTGATTATAAAGTTTCCCCTCCCTGTTTCTCTCCCTTGCTCCTTCCCTTCCCAAATTGTTAATTTTTGGTACTGGAAATTGAACCTAGGACTTCGTGCATGCTAAGCATACTCATTTTAAATCTGCCTGTGTGCACTCCCTTATGGCCTGCCCCTTGGAAACCCACTTCCATGACTGTCCTTGGCACGAGACGGCTCTGTCTTTTTTATGAATAACACAGTTGATTGCACATGGCAAGATTAGAGGAGAAATTTGACTAATGGATCTCCTCCCTCTCAGCATGGTCCCACCCGAACCTGTCATCGCTCCTGCCCACAGCATCGCCGGAAATGATGCCCAATTCTCTTTCTGCCAAAGTCGTTGCTGTTTGTCTGAGCAATAAGACCAATGCACCTCTTATCATTTTTCCCTTTGGATAAAAACATGACTATCGCTCTATGCTACTGTCAGCACCCAGGTATACACCTCATTTCTGGCTTCCTTAACTGATTCACAGATACACTCCTGGAACTTAGCTTCCCCTTTTCCTGAAGTTAGACAGGTTCAGCCCAAGACAAATGCTCTTTTATGATGCTTTCATCTCTAAGTTTAGTAGCAACTAAAGGGAATGTAGCCTATTTTATTTCCAAACCTTTCAAAATACAACCCCAACCAGACGCTAGTATTTCTCATATTTCTTCCCTTCTTTTGGGTCATGGCAATCATTGTAGTGTTCTGTAAGGTCTTCATTCTTTCCTGATGGTGGCCATTTTTCTACCCTTCTTCTCTAGCCACCCAGCCACACTGTGCTCACACTACCTGTCAGTCAGATTTCTGTTGCTGTGATAGAACACCCAAGACAGGCAACTTTGAAAGACTAAAGGTTTGTTTTGGCTGGTGGTTTCAGGGGTTTTGGTCCACGGTCACCTGGCCCTGCTGTCTTGAGCCTGTAGTGGTACAGTACTTCTTCAAGGCCAAGCCCCAAGTGTTTTCACTCCTCCTAAAAGGTCCCACCTCCTGAAGGGTCTACCACCTTCCCAAACACCACAAGCTAGCGAGTTTAACATGGAGCAACCATTACCACCATGTCACCAGGAGCCACAGGAGCTCCATTATCTAGAGATAATTAGGCCCAGACCCTCATACAGAAACTTAGATAAGGTGATAAACTATGGTCATGAAAACTGTTTTTTTTTTTTCAAGAAACTCCCCAAAGATATTTTGAGACAAAATCCCAAAGGGCACGAGAATTAATACTCCTGGGAAACACTTAACAAATGACAGAAAGGACACAGCAAAAAAAAACTCCTTCCTGTTTCCCTTCACTGGAATGTTCAGGGATGCTGATATCTCCTTCTGCAGTAGTCTATCTCCCTGTCTTGTGCTCTGAGCTCCTCTTCCCCGGAACCACAGCCCCATAAAACACATGCACATAAGCGTCACTTCACGCTCTGGCTTCCAGGAAGGCCAGCCTAGGAATAAAGCTGACAGTGTGGATCCTTCCCGGTCAGTGAGTTAATACAGCCCATGGTACTTGCATTTTACATACTATAGAGCAGCCCTCAGCCATTTACTCTGTCAGTAACTCCATCTCGTAACCTGCTCCTGCTGTTCTCATCATTTCTGCATTCACTGCCCTACAAAATGATACATACTTAGGAACGAAGAACACTTTCTACAGCTATTTTGTTTTAATATGTTAATAGCTTTGAATCTAAAATTTGAATACGACATCACCATACTTAGATTCTTATTTCATTGTTTATTTATTCATTTGTTCTTTCATTCATTTGTTCATTCATTCATTCATTCATCATTTGACTGTTTTTTGAGACTTTCTCACTAGATAGTCCAGACTGGGCTTAAATTCATGATCTTACTGCTTTAACCTCCCAAGTGCTGGGATTGTAGACCAAGTCATCTTTACCCAGCTTGAATTCCTATTTTACTAAGTTTTGGTAAAGAGTTTCTTTCTCTCTTTTCCTCCAGAAATTTCACAGAGTTGTACTCTTTAGTGGAAGGGCCCCAGATTTTGAAGTCAGCTAGACCTGAGCCTCAACCTCGGGTCTACAGTGCATTAGCAAGTGTCTTACCTACTTCCCTAGCTTCTCACAGTCTTCCACTTGGCTAATAATGCACTTGATAACCCGGTTTTTGTTGTTGTTGTTTTTTCCCCCTCTGAGGGTATTTCCTAGATTTGCAAAAGAAAAGCTTCACAGGACATGTTTTGACTGTTTCTAACTGAACCAACTCTGTAAGGCCCGAGCATGGTCTTTTGTAAGCCCCTCCTGGCCTAGGCTCTGCAATACCATCCCACTCTGGCTTTCATAATCAAGGCAATTTAGGTAGGAAACCAACACTCCTTACACACCTGCTAACGCTAATGCAAACCACGTTTGGAAGAGCTTTCCTCTGAAAATATTAGGATCTCAGATTGCCAAATTCATAGAGTTCTGAGATTCTTTTCTCCTAAATAGAATAGAACACCCAATTATAACTACCAAAAAATGTACATGCTAGATAGTTTTACATCAACTTGACAAAAGCTAGAGTCATCTTAGAGGAGGAAACCTCAATAGAGAAAATGTCTTCTTAAAATCAGGCTGCAGGGAAGGAGAAGGAGGATGGGGGAGGAGGAGGAGGAGAAGAAGGAGAAGGAGAAAACAAATTTAATTTGTGTTGCCCATAGCATGGTCAAACTCCTAGTGGCCAGCCCTTTAAAGAAAACTGAGGGGCTGGAGAGATGGCTCGGTAGTGTCGAGCACTGGCTGATTTTCTAGAGGATCTGGGTTCAATTCCCAGTACCCACATAGAGACTCACAACCTTGCCGGGCAGTGGTGGTGCAAGCCTTTAATCCCAGCACTTGGGAGGCAGAGGCAGGCAGATTTCTGAGTTCGAGGCCAGTCTGGTCTACAGAGTGAGTTCCAGGACAGCCAGGATCATACAGAGAAACCCTGTCTTGAAAAACAAAAACAAAAAACAACAGATCAGGCTGCAGGCAAGCCTGTAGGGCATATTTTTAATTAGTGATTGATGTGGGAGGGTTCAGCCCATGTGGGTGGTGCTACCTCTGGACTGGTGGTCCTGGCCTCTATAATAAAGCAGGCTGAATAACAGTTCCTGTCTCCATTTTCCTGCCCTGTTTGAGTTCCTGCTCTAACTTTATTAAATGATGAACAGTGATATGGAACAGTAAGCCAAATAAACCCTTTCCTCCCCAAGTTGTTTTAGTTATGGTGTTCATAATAACAAGAGTAACCCTAAGACAAGGTCCTTAAGTGCCACTGATTTAGTTCATGGAATGTGACCATGGAGTGTCACACACAGCATCTGAAACCCTTGGGCACATGTGGTTTCTCATCTCTTTCCACTAACTTCAGTGGGGAGGCCATGACTTAGTTTTCTATCTGTAAACACTATAATTTCTAGAATATCATTTGGATTTGGTCTATCTTCCCTAGCTCCTTCCTCCAGTCAATTCTCAATCACTCCTGGTGATTGAGTGGTGACAGGCCTAGTCCTTCACTGTCCTTTCAAGAGAACCCTGGTCAGTCTAGCCAGAAAGCTATTATCAACTCCCCACACCCTGAAGTTTGCATTAGTATAATGTAATGCCTTACTTCTGCTCTGGGATTTCCCAGGCAAAAGACACTAGGAAAGAAGCAGTAAGCAGAAAACACTTCATCCTGATAGTGGCTCTGGTTCCCACCCTACTCTCTGAACAAGTAAGTATGGACCTGAGGCAGATTGCTGAGTTGTTTGCCATTCAATTTTGTTTCCTAAAAAAAAAAAAAGAGTCAGGGGCTAGATACAACTCTACTCCGAGTTTTCAGAAGAGATAAGAAATGCATGAGGAAAGTTAGAGTCTTCCACTGTATTGAAGGAATGATTAGGATAGCTTCTCCTACAAAGGAAAACTCATGCTAAGGACCAAGCTTAGTGAAATGCTTCTCTCTGTAATATTTGGGAAATGTTTTATCAAAAGGACACACAGGCATATATAAATTATTTTACCACGTGCATGTTTGCTGGTATAGAATCACCAATTAGTGTATGCCGGAATAACCTGAGGTACTTTTAGGCCTGTACTGGAGGATGGTTAGGGGATGTAATGGTAGTGGGGAGAAGCTAGATAAGCAAGGGCCAAGTGTTCTGCTCTCTCCTGCTTTCTGGCCAGACCTAACAAAGGTACTTTTTGGGTTTCAGTAAGAAAATTGGAATGAAATTTCTTTTTATTCTCTCTCTTTCTGGCTGTTCCAGTTAAATTACAGGTAAGTCCACACAAAGAAGTTGAAAGATGTCTTAAGCAGTTCTATAGTACTCTTCAGACTCTGTCCTATGGAGATAAAAACTTAGGCAAGACCTGGATTTTCTAACAGAGTAAACAACTAATCAGAGAGAGGAGGGGACCTGAGTGTGTGTGTGTGTGCGCACCCATGCACACATGCATGTGTGCAGGTGTATATGTGCATATGTATATGTATGTGTGTGCATATGTGTGTGTGTTCCCTTTCCTTTTCATTCAAACTTCAAATATTCAGAAGATCATCTTGTTGCTATTCAAAGCTCACTTTTCCGCCTTCAGTCTTATGGGTTCAGAGAAGGTATCTTCAAGAAGGAGGATGAACTAGAAATGAAATACACTCCTAGCTCCAAGGTTTCAGTGTTGTCCATTAATCTTCTTTGTGCTGAAAATATTCTTTCTTTTCAACTTCCTTGATCTCTTATATGTATGTTAATTAGGCAAAAAATTTCAAGAATATTTGTGTTTGTACATGGACCGCTACAAAGACATATTCAAATAAAATGCTTGGTGAAATTTTAGATTTGTGGGGTTAACGAGATGGCTCTGTCAATAAGGGGCTTTCTGTGTAAGCCTGAGGACCTAAGACCAGATGCAACAGTGCATGTCTAGACCACAGTGCTGAGGTTGTAGACACAAGCGGATTCCTAGATCTCCCTGGCCAGCCAATGTAGCCAAATAAATGAGTGGCAGATTCAGTGAGAGATTCTCTGTCAAAAAATAGGGTGGAATGTGATGGGGAGTAGGGAACATGACCATTGTCTACATACATAACACACATACACACACAAACACACACACACACACACACACACACACGTTTTACATTCATATGGGAAGATGAAGTTTCATTGAATGGTTAAATTAATGAATCAAAATGATAATAGATGACAATTAAAGATGAATATCAATTCCCTACTCTTACAATCTTAGGATCCTCCCCCCTGCCCCCCCACCCGCCCCGCATGATCCAATTAGAATCAACCCATGACATCTCCACGAAGAGTTGTAGTAAGATACTGTTTTGCTCATAGTCAACTGAAGGTCAATTTCTGTGTTCAGACAGCCTTCCTCTGGAGTCCCTCACTGACTTCTGGGTAAGCAGGTCTCCTGCTGTGCATAATTCTGGTTCTCCAATATGTGGTGGAGCAGAAGTCTCTGATTTGGTCAAGTCATCAGAGTTGATCCTGGTATGGAAAATTAGTGAAGGACATGCTCTCTCCTAGGAAATAGCTATGATCTGCCCTCAGCTCAGCTTATTTCCTACCTAGGAAGTAGAAATGTGTATATTGGGAGCCAGCTGTTGAAGAAGCTGCTGTTGCTCCTGGGCAGAGGTTGTGTCCTATAGAGTAGGAGCACCATGATCCTTTTTCATTCTGATCGACCCAATCTCCCCTCCCCAGTTGCACGTGCAAACCCTGCTGTGTTCCTGCACACATTCACAGATGCTTGTCAGATGGGTGTGGCTTGATGCTGTTCCTGTGTGGCACAGAGCAAGGTGTGGGAGGCTTGCATAGGTACCTGATCATGTTACTGCTGATGGTCATGTTCTAGGCACTACAGATGGAACTGGCTTTTAAGAGCAGCTTTCTATAGTTGCAACAATTGTTTAGCACATGTGAGATCCTGGATTCCATTTCTTATTCTAAAAAAATAATAGAACTTGGTTCTTAGACAAAAGTTAAAATGGCAATTAAACACTTGACTAGAAATGTCTTTTTTTTTTAAACAGATGATACGAATTGAAACTGAGAATCCTCTAACAATTCCAAAATGGAATGTGGTTCCTTCCTGCTGGGATTAGACCACTCAGAGCACCAGAATCCTTTGTTCCGTGTGCCCTGCAGGACCTGGCACAGTTCTATGCTCATGCAGCATCCCTCTACCCCGACACCCCACCCCATGAGACTTCAATTCTCCATTAACAGATCTGCCATCTAGTTGGGTGCATTCTACCTGGCTGCTAGTGAAACTCAGCATGAAACGGTCCTCAGACTCACAGAATGTTTCCTCCAGCCCTGCAGAGGAAACAGGCTTTTTCCTTGAGCACAGAAATGCATCATCAATGGAAGATCAAGTTGCTGTGTTTCTCAGGCGGAGGACAAGGCCTGGAGATCCCAGGAGACCTCCTTATTCAGATGCCCTTAATTGGAACCTTTAAATCAAGGGCAGATCCAGGTCTTTTCAGGCCTCACCTGGGGTCACGCTAGTGAAGAGTTCTGAGCCTGAAATTCCATCAGTTTTGTGGTATCCTTGCCTCTCTCCTTAGCTAGGAAATTGCATTCCACAGTGTGTGCTGAGCTTCTCCTACAGCAAGGTAGGCTTTCTTTTTTTTTTTTTTTGGTTTTTCGAGACAGGGTTTCTCTGTGTAGCCTTGGCTGTCCTGGAACTCACTCTGTAGACCAGGCTGGCCTCGAACTCAGAAATCCTCCTGCCTCTGCCTCCCAAGTGCTGGGATTAAAGGCGTGCGCCACCACTGCCCGGCTAGTGGTCTTTCACTTGCAGATGATCTCTCCCTGAGCCACAGAATGAAGAAGGGCTTGAGTTTCCGAGTCAGAAAGGTCTAGTCTCAAACACGGCCCCAACCTTCACTTGCTTTGGGTTCTTGATAAAAAACAAACCAAACAAATAAACCTCAAAATGTTCCCTAAGAAGAATGCATGTCGCATGCGCGTGTGTGTGTGTGTGTGTGTGTGTGTGTGTGTGTGTGTGTGTGTGTGTGTGTGAGATGGGAGTTACAAGACATCCTGGTATGGCTTTGCCATACTCCCAGGCTATGTTGTGAGTTTGTGTGTGTGTGTGTGTGTGTGCATGCGCGCATATGTATGTATATACGTATGTATGTATGTATGTATGTGTGTGTGTATGTGTGTATGTATGTGTGTGTGTATGTGATGGGAATTACAAGACACCATGGGATGGCTTTGCCATACTCCCAGCCACGGCACTATTTAGATGGAGCAGCCTAGGGGAATAAGGTCAAATGTTTGGGTTGATATTCTTGAAGACAAAATTGGGTTCCAGTTTCTCTTTTCTCTCTCTCCATCTCTCTTCCGGGAGCCAGAGTGAGCAGCTTCTCCACTGCATACCACCACTGTGATACACTGCCTCACTATAGACCCAAAGGCAACAGAGTCAAGCAGCCATGGAGAGAAGCTCCTAAAACCTTGAACCAAAGTCCAATAAACCTTTCCTTCCTGAAAGCCAGGTATCTCAGGCATGTTTTCACAGTGCTGGGATGCTGACTACCATACAGAGACCTGGTGCACTGTATCCAGCACATATGGAAAGGCTGTGTCCTATCACTTAGTGGATGAAGTCTCATGTGCCTTCCTATTAAACTGTCTCCACAGGAATTTGGTAAATGTGATTTGCCTTATAAGCAAGTTAGTTACTAGTGTTAGCATTCATGAGTAAATAGCTTGCAAGACTGCACTCAAGGTGGTATAACCGTATAAACACAAGACACAAGATGGGTGGAGTACCACTTGCCCCGAGTCATAGGTGATTTTTTGTGTCAGTGCAGCCAACCAAGGATTAAACATGTACCAATTCAGCCTGAAGGCATTCCATGGCAGCTGCAGAGGAGCCAGTCAGTGGCAAAGCTTCTGGTGCCTGAGATGTACTCCCTCTCTTCAAGATCTATCCCAACCCTGTGACCCAGTTGAGAAATATACAATCTCAAAAATTAAGACAAAATATTTGGTTTATTTGGTTTATTTGACCAGTCCCATTGGACAAAAATGGTGAAGTTCATTTGCATAATGTAAAAATATACTTTAAATAAGAATAGTCACAGTTTACAATGTTAAAATATATATACATATATGTATATGAAAGATTCATGAAGGAATTTGGAATAAAACATACACAGTATGCTATTTTAATATAGAAATACTTTAAAGAAAATAGTTTCATTAATTACAAAGGAAGCATTACCAAGAATTTACAAATGTTTCCATTTTCTTGAAGGTCACACTTCTCATCCTTTGGGATGTACAGAAATTATGTGGTTTACACAGTTCTGTCCACATTTAAAACATTGTGTTTTAAATGCTTTAAGCATAGCATGTACAGTACAGTGTTTCCATAGGAACATAACAGAAACTGTCACTAGTGGCCTGCTGTCAGGTGGCTCTGAATAAATCAGCCATTTGTGAGACACTAGTCCAGTGTATTGCTGTAATATTAAAGTTATTCTATTCACCCAATATACAATTAATTAAACTTACACTAGAGTCTACCAGTCAAGGCTCAAAGAGTTACCATATAATACACACCAATATATACACAGATTAGGTCTTCTGAGTTGAATGAAGAGTCCTCACTTAAATAAGAACCAAGAACAAGAATTTTAGGTTACTGTCTTATGAGGGCTATTTTTTTTAATGCCCATCAAAGTGCAAAGTGAATGGAATTGTCACCAGAAATAATCCTTCCCTGAGCTCACCACTCCCTTCTGTCCAGTCCCACCAGCTGAGAAATGAGAACCTTGGGCTCTGGGACATGTTAGAGTAGCTTCACAAAGGGGGCCACAGCTGCAAAATTCCTGTGTCACTAGGGGCCTCCCTGCCCCCTAAAAAACTGGGTAAAACTCACTATCCAGAGCTGCTGTGTAGGGTCTGCAAAAACAACATCCAGGAGAGAAATATCCTACTCTGTTGCCAACAAAGCCATCCATCAGCCATATTCCAGGGTTGGTGGCCCACGAACGATATTGAAGTAGCCAGCCAGAGCTCCAAGGTCAATGTAGAGGGAACGCTGCCTCCTGAGCGCTTCAGACTCCTCCGTGCTGCCTGTACATGATGAATCTGCAGAAGCAACATGGAGACAACGGGGAAATGACATAAATGACCGGACGACCCAGGAAGTAACAACCCCATGTCCCTTCTGCTAAGGAAAAACCCTGTGGGGCTCCAGAGACAGTCCCCAGCTGTGGCTCTCACACAGATGGCCTTAAGAACACCTTGAGCTACTTAAGGAATAGCACACAGATCACAGGGTTCAAATGGGGGTCAATGAAGACAAGGAATGGAGTAGAAACTCTGGCAATATTTGTCAGTACTTTGTGCCCCCCCCCAACTAGATATAGTGAAATTAGACAGGTATAAAGAAAGACAGGAACTTCCCGCTTGACCTCTGACTTTGGGCCTATGTGAGTGACTAGAAGAAGCCTTCTCCAGGCTCGGGGGGGGGGTGTCGGGTACACCAGCCCCCCTAGGTGGGAAGGGTTCATAGCCAACATGGAGACTTCAAGCAGAAGACAAAAAAAGCAAGATGGCATCAGACCCAGGACTTTGTCACCCCTCAGAGCCAAGGCTGAATTGCTCAGAAGGCCACCCATCGCTAACAGCGGGCCGTCACTCTCCATTTGCTTCTAAAGTCAAGGATAGTCTCTGTTTCAAATAATGCAAATCAGAGGCAACATCCAATGACTGTGTTAACTCAGTTCACACTGAAACTGACTAGAATTCTGGTGATGGGTGAGCTAATGCTGCCTGAATGTTTTCTTCCGTTTCTCAGATGATATTACATGATACTCAGGAAGTCACCCCCTTTCTGTTCCATTTAGGTAAGGGGTCACTATGTTGTGCTATCATCTGGGCAATCTTCCTGTCTTAAATTCTAGAGATGTCCCTGGTTCCTCCGTGTGTGTGTGTGTGTGTGTGTGTGTGTGTGTGTGTTTTGCAGGTGATGGACACTTGGACCTTGTACATGTCAGTTAAGTGTTCTGCCTCCAAGTTACAGCCCCAGCATCTGCTTTAAAGTTTATTTCAAGACATCTCATTAAGCTGCCAAGGATCAGCCTTGAACTCAAACTCTATAATCCAGGCAGGCCTTGCTCTTGTGCCCCCCCCCCCGCCTGGGCCACCGTGCCCAGCTTCTTCTCTTTTTGAGACAAAGTCTGACCTTGAACTTCTAAGTGCTCTACCCAAAAGGTGGGATTACAAGCATGTGCCATCATGCATCTTGCCTGGCCTTCATCCCCACCCCACCGACTCTCATACACACACACACACACACACACACACACACACACACAGAGGAAAGTACCTTCCTGCCCCACATCAGAGCTTTGCTGTGGACAGCAGGAGGGAGGCCAATGGCTCCACACCCACAGGCACACCCCCACATGCACACAGCATGGAGTCCTACCAGAGATGTTCTCAGGAAGTTCCAGCTCCTTCCTGCTCAGCAGTCTCTTCCGTTCGAAGAGGGCAGAGTCCAGACTCTGACATCGAGGCTGGTCCTCTCGTGGGGGATGCAGGGCTTCGTGTTTCAGCAGGTCTGCTGCTTTGGGGCGGTGGTTGGGGTTCCTCTCCAGGGCGGCTTCTATCAGCTCCCTCATGCCTGGACTACAGTCACCAGCAATGTCTTCCAGGGGAGGTGCCTGCTTGTGGATCTGCCAACAAACCAGCTCTGTAAGCACGGATGGCGCAGAGACAGATCTTCTGCAGTAAGGCTGGGGGAGACCTAGCAAATACTCTCCGACTTCCTAGGGGTGGTTAAACCAGCTTTGGCTTATAGATAGGTTTAAAGTAGCTGTGACAGCTTCTTACGGGGTCCAGAGGTGGCTGCAGCAGCAAGGAAATAACCTGCATCTGCCTCCTCCCATGTTCTATGCCAGGCTGTTCAGCAAAGCAAAAGGAGCTTGGGGGGAACAGAAAGCAATACTATTGCATTTTCTTCTTTTAAAAAGAACTGACAGGGTTGTCAGAATCAGATGCTTCTAGGTGTCTTATCACACAATGGGGTATCATGTAAATTCTGACCCCTTATTTCAGTCAGTTTGCATTCGAACAGACTTTCATGTCAATAATGGAATTGGCAGCCGCCTCTCCTGGGTCTCTCTGGTATGAGGTGGTGGACACACTGCACGCAGCCCAGCTGACTCTCACTTACTATGTACAGGTAGGAGGGATAGGCCGATCGAGGGTAGCGTTTCACCCAGGGTGGGGTGCCTGTCTGCATGTGGATAAGGGTGGCTCCAAGGCTGTAGATGTCTGCTTTTGTGGAATGGCCCCTGCACAGAATCACCTCCGGGCTCATGTAAATCTGAAAAAGACAAGGAAAGCTTCATTTATCTGCCTTTCTCCTCTCTGTCCAGTTCTAGAAGCTGGCTCCTTTGCCTCTGTGGTATTTGTCGCACGCCCTGGCTTTCAGAGGGCATGCTATGGCAGTATCCCTCAAGCCAAGGAAAATCCCAACGCGTTCTCTAGAGTCAGGACGATTTGGATGGAGCCATCACTGCAGTGTGGCAAAGAGCAGCTCTGTCCCTGGACTGAATACACAACAGATCTGATGGCAAAGGTCTAGAGTTTTGAACCTACTGACTCCTACTGGTCTGAGTTCTGTAGATGTTCATCAGTTACACAGGATTGTCTATTAAAACAATTCTTTTAGACTTAGCTGAGACTACACCTGCATTTCTCCCATTTATCATTTAATTGCCAAACAGTGGCAAAATCCTGCAGGGATTTTACATCAGTGGTTTAGAAGGGAAGAACCTAGAAAAATAAAGTATAAAGCTGGGAAAATGGCCCAGTGAGTCATTTATACCTTCCGAGTATGCCAGCGACTAAATAGCAAATGCCTGACACAGTAAGAGTGTGCACATTCTGAGCCTGAAGCAAAGGATTGGCACAAGCTCAAGGATAGCCTAAGCTACAGACAGAGACCTCCCCGCAAAGAACAGAGATAAACATAAACAAAATACAGCAAAATTTACATTTTGTTTCCCAAGTTGATGCTGAGTAGGGATAGTTTCTCTAAATTTTGCTTTTCTAAATTTAAGATAAAAAGGTAAAAGGAAGCCCTGGTCATCAATAATCTGTAGTTAAGTTGGGGCTACCACAGACACAGTGTAGGGCTGTCACAGACATAGTGTAGGGCTATCACAGACACAGTGTAGGGCTATCACAGACACAGTGTAGGGCTATCACAGACACAGTGTAGGGCTGTCACAGACACAGTGTAGGGCTATCACAGACACAGTGTAGGGCTATCACAGACACAGAGTGTGGGGCTATCACAGACACAGTGTGGGGCTATCACAGACACAGTGTAGGGCTATCACAGACACAGTGTAGGGCTATCACAGACACAGTGTAGGGCTATCACAGACACAGTGTAGGGCTATCACAGACACAGTGTAGGGCTATCACAGACACAGTGTAGGGCTATCACAGACACAGTGTAGGGCTATCACAGACACAGTGTAGGGCTATCACAGACACAGTGTAGGGCTATCACAGACACAGTGTAGGGCTATCACAGACACAGTGTAGGGCTATCACAGACACAGTGTAGGGCTGTCACAGACACAGAGTGTAGGGCTATCACAGACACAGTGTAGGGCTGTCACAGACACAGAGTGTAGGGCTATCACAGACACAGTGTAGGGCTGTCACAGACACAGTGTAGGGCTATCACAGACACAGTGTAGGGCTATCACAGACACAGTGTAGGGCTATCACAGACACAGTGTAGGGCTATCACAGACACAGTGTAGGGCTGTCACAGACACAGAGTGCAGGGCTATCACAGACACAGTGTAGGGCTATCACAGACATAGTGTAGGGCTATCACAGACATAGTGTAGGGCTATCACAGACACAGTGTAGGGCTATCACAGACACAGTGTAGGGCTGTCACAGACACAGAGTGCAGGGCTATCACAGACACAGTGTAGGGCTATCACAGACACAGTGTAGGGCTATCACAGACACAGTGTAGGGCTATCACAGACACACTGTAAGGCTGTCACAGACACAGAGTGCTATGTTCTAATTAACAATACAGGTTGCATAACTCTAATTTAAAGGTACAAAGCCCTTCAAAATCGAATGCTTTTGAGTTGGATGATGCCACAAGTAGAAAATTCCACATCTGCCCTCATATGACCAGCCACGGCAAGAACACAGCCACACTGAGAATAGCCTGCTAAGTGTCCTTCAGGTTAATGAACCCTGTGTCTCTACTTGGGTCCCATCCTCGGGATACCTCACAATACCAGCAACACACAAACGCTCCAAGGTCAAACAACAAAAAAAGAGTAAAGTGAAGGAATGGGGGAGGGGAAGAAAACAGAACAAAGAAGGAAGGGAAGGAGGAGGCGACGGGGCATGGAGGAGAGAAGTCAGGAGAGGAGAGCTCAAAAGTATGAACCACTTGGGATCCCAAGTCCTTCAGGTCGGAAGTCTAAAAAGGTTTTATGCTGTTGTGTGAATATGGGGAAAGGGTTGGTGTTCTCAGAATTCATTTCCGAGTAAATAAGAAGAAAATCAGCTTACAGAAACAGGGAAATTGCCCAGTTTCCCCTCCTTAGTGGGCTCAACTCCTTCCTGAAACCCACTTCCTTCTGCCCATGGCAAGCTGGCTGTGGCCGAGCTCCGTGTTCACCCACTTTGCCTGCAGACAATGCACAGTATATGTCTCTTCACTTTCTAAATAAACACAATCTCAATCTCAGAATTAAAAACTAAATAGTCAACTTTGTACCCTGTGATCAACATGGAATTACACATGTACAGCTTGCCAGGAAGCGTGGACTTCCTGCTGAAACTTACCATAATCAAATAAGGTTAAGAAAAAATGATATGTGCTTACTGTGAGTGGAGGATGCCTGCCTCCTCTCCCTCTGTCATTCAGAGGAGGGACAAAGCAAATGTATACACGGGCCGTGTCCCAGCTGGCAGTTATCAGTCCGCCTTGGCGAGCTGAGCGCAGGCCCTCTGGCACACAGCCAGGAGCTTCCAGCTCAGTGTTTCTTCCTCCTCGAGCTCCCGAAAGAACCAGAACAGGCAGGTCAGAAAGGTCTATGTTGGGCTGGCTGCCTGGAAGGCTTGGGTCAGAATAGACAGCACTGGTCCCGGAGTCGTCTAACTCCCCACCCCCAGGAATGAGTAAAGTTCAGGGGAACTTGAAGTCAGAGCTGAGGCCTTTGTAGCAAGGAAAAGAGGCTGCCATGGAATGCCTGCATGAACACATGTGCCCACGATCATTATATATTAACTTACAGACATGAACACATGGGCCCACAATCTTTATATGTTAACTTACAGAAGTTAATGCTAGACTTAGAAGAAAGTAAGAACTATAAAAATCAAAACAAAAAAAAAACCACAACAAAGTAATTCTAGTGTGTTATTTGTATTTCCAATTTTTTCCCCTCTGAACCATTTAACTAAAAACCAGTAAATATATGCCAGATTAACTTTGGGTATATATGACATGTTACAGTATAACACTCAAGTTGCTGTCTAACACTCTGAATATGAATGGAGAAATGGGGAGAGGGAGAGAGGGAGAGAGGGAGAGACAGAGACAGAGAGAGAGAGAGAGAGAGAGAGAGAGCAAGCTCTATCCAGAGGTGCAGTCTGTACTTGTGACTACAGCGCAGAAATCTGAAACAGACATTGCCTTCCCAGAAGCGGAGTGATCACATATTCTAATGGAAGTAAACATGCCTGCTTGCCTGGCTAGTAATATCGAATTTGCTCTTTCATATAAGGAGTAAAAGCAGACTTGCTGGAAGTTTGCATTAGGACTTCATAGTCCTTTGCACACTGATCACAATCAGACTTCCATTTGTGAGCACTGTGCAGACAGTACAAGGGAGACAATGGACGGGGGCGGGGTATAAGAAGACACCAGGATCAGTTTTATACTGAATACCTGCAAATTAGCATTAACTGAAAATACTTCATCTAAATACTACTCAGGAGAGAGATAGGTATGATATATGTCCCATGATTCTAATAAGTACACAGAGGCAGGGGCAAGAGGATATTGAGTCCAAGGCCAGTCTGGGCTCTACAGTGCATTTGAGGCCAGTCTGAGCTATCCCAAACTCAAGTAAGAAGAAACTCTATTGATGACAGAGATCTGTGACTCTACACCCAACCATCCTGGTGGAGAATCCCAGACACCCAAGATTTTCCCCAGAATTGCATAATTTTCAGCTTGACTGGACTGCCAGGAAACAAAAGGTATTTTTTTTCTTTAATACCATAAATAGTTTTGTTTCTCAAACTGGTTCCAGGGGAAAGGGTGGGATGTCCTGGGATTGCACTCCTGACTAATGCCAAAAAGTGCTGAGATGCCTTCCAAAGACAACGTTCTGAGCATTAAGTCCGATCAGACTTTTTACTGTGCCAAAGCTCTCTTAAGAAGCAGGAAACAAACATTCTTTAATTTAAAAGAGGGTTCTGGAGCTAATATGACCTCAGTACCAGGGAGGCTGAGGCAGGAGGATTATGAGTTCCAGGTCAGCCAGGGCTGTATAGTGAGTCCTGTCTCACAGAAATCAAAACCAAGGAATCACAGGAGCTTATTTAGACCCAGGAATAGTTTTCTCCCTGAGCTTCCACTGGCAAACTAGTTACATTTTATCACTACAGATTCAAACAGGGCATGCCTGTGCTCAGGACTCCAAGCTTATGCTAACCTGGGATGGATGGCAAGAAGGCATTGGTGGCCATTCCTCAGTAAATGCTAACAGTCAAGGCAGGGAAGACATACTGAACCAAGAGTTGCAGTAGTCATCAGAAGTAATAATGTGGAAGTTCTGTTTTAAAAGTTACTCAGAATTTAGAGCCTGAATCCTTAGAAAATATGAAACTAAATCCTAATTCTCCAGGAATTGAAGCTCGGGCTCTGCTGGCAACTGGGTAATGTCAGGCACTCTGCTACAAGTTCTCCACTGTCTTCTTACAAAACAGGGTAACAGCAGTCACCTATCTGCTAGACCAGTATTTAAACACAATAACTTTAAGGAAGAAATAATTCATTCAAAGTACTAAGTGAACTGTAAGTTGACTATTGTTCTCGAACAGTTTTAAAGATGAATTCTGAGTATCCCTTACCTGAGAAGGGATTTCACCTTGTCTGTCTGTCTGTCTGTCTGTCTGTCTGTCTGTCTGTCTGTGTATGTAATATATATGACACTGCACATGTGACACTTCCTTCCTTGAGCTGGAATCTCTTATTCATAGCCCTGTATCCCAGGCTACTCTCCTATGAGCTTTGGGGGAGAATCCTGTCTACTCGGATCTACCCACAGTCACACTAGGACTACCACACGTGGCTTTATTTGGGTTCACAGGATTTGAACTCAGGTCCTCGGACTTGTGTAGCAAGCACTTTACTCAGCAACTTCTCTCTAGCTCTTGCCTAGCTTTCTAGACTTTTGGATTAGGAATGCTCAATTGGTCCTGTTTTGGCACTGGATTTTCTGTAAGGGCTTTGTGAGATATATATATATAGTAATAAATAATGTCTACAAATATAACCATGCATATTTAAAGTCTTATCATACAAGTAGTAAAAAAAAAGGTAAAAAGCAAAATGAATTTGTTCTGGTAACAATGGATCATTCAATGTCGCCATTTTGCCCCCTCCCTTGCTCTTTGCCACAGCATTTCCAGAACATCACCAATACAATTAATTACCTCTGTTCCCCGGAGGTCCTTGGGAAGATAGACATCTTCAGTCATTTGAACACTCAGGCCAAAATCTACCAAAACAGCTTTTGTAGACATGAATACAATGTTGCTAGCTGCAATGAGAGGGGTTTTTAAATGAGTTAATGCATCCTAACCCAACAGGAAAACCTCATCTAGAACAGCCTGCTCCAATCAGAGAAGAAAGAAATGCTTCCGATAATGAAATGACACAGGCGGTTCAACCCAGAAGAGACAAGTAGGGGAGAGGTGAGTGCAGCATGTCTGTTGGGTGCAACAGACCTGTGATCATAATCCTTGTATCGGTCTCCAGACCTCAGCCTCCCTCTGACTGCTACCATTCCTTCTGTGAGCCCCTTCAGGAGCACTGTGTCTGCAGGGAGCTGCCTGCCACTGAGTGCCTTTGGGTTAAAGCCTCTCACTTGCCCCATTAAACAGCAACAAGGCAGACCCCACTACTCACGTTTAATATCGTGGTGGATCACTTTCTTGGAGTGCAGAAAATCAAGTCCCTTGAGAACGTGCTTTGTCACCCAAATAATTTCAAACTCTCTCATGGGCCCACAGCTCTCCAGCTTCTCCAGAACAGAGCCTCCTTCGCCGGCTTCCATGAAGAGATGGACAGTATCACCCCATAGGACAGCACCATATAACTCAGCAATGTTCTCATGCCGGAAGCAGGCCTGGATTTCCACATCCGATGGCTTAAACTGATCTACAGGGATCTAGTGGCACAAAACAGGGGCATGAGTCTAAACAACCTCAGGACGATAAAACAAACACCACACAATACAGATCAACCTGAAAACCAGAAGCCAAAATAACACAAGGACATTTGAAGTGTATGACAGGGCATAGTGGTGTCAAGAAATGTTTACCACAGACCCACTTCTACATCATGACATCTTTAGATATGAACTTCTTTAGACATTAAAAGACAAGGTGGGGAAAAACTCACTTCATTTATAGTTTAGGGATCCAAATAAGGTTTCAAAATACTAACTGACCTAAGAATTTCCTATGATCGATGCCCTTCATCTCCATGGCTCCTAGAACACTGGGCTCCAATATTTCACCTCACTGTGTGATAAGATGAAGTCACTGGTCCCTTGACCAGTTCAGACTCAAGCCTTTAAGAAAAGTGTTCACCCATCTTTACATCCTGGGAAAGCTCAGGCCTCCACCGGTAAGAACTGTGATAAGAAGTAGGATTTTCAGAGCAGAGATATTCTGTCTCCTAATATTGTGCTAGGGGCAAAGGAAAATTGCAGACGTTCCAATATTGTTTTTAAATGATGCCATGCACACATGTGGGAAAATAAGAAGTTCCAGAGAGTGATCATTTTATGGAAGGCAACCCTATCCACAAGCCTCCATCCTTTTGAGCCTGTCTGGGATTTTTAGTTGTCTATTTGACTTTCTTAAGAAAAGCACTCCCTTTAAATATTTAAATATAACAAATACTAAAAGGACAACAGTCTCACAAGCCATTTCCCTGTGCATCTGTAGTAAAAATTAAAAATTACAATACAGAATCAGCAATTTTTATAAAAAGTCTCCAGATAATTTACCATTTGGAAGGATCCCTCTAGATAGATACTTCAAATAGCTTACTATAAGTCTTGTTTTCCTTTTTGTAATAGATTACCTAGTTTTATTGTTTTCTTTGAGATGGGGGTTGCATTATGTAGCCTTGGCTGGCCTGAAACTCACTATGAAGACCAGGTAGGCCTTGAATTCATAGTGATCCACCTGCTTCTGCCCACCAAGTGCTGGGATTAAAAGGCATATCTAGTGAATCATAATGAAAGAACAAATTAAAGGCAACACATTATTGTCTTGTGGGTAGTTTGGGAGACTGAGACATGGCATCTGGCAACTATTCTTTGTTTTACTCTTTTGTTAAATCAAGAGTAGACACGGGGGCCAGGGATGCAGCATAGTGATCATGCACTTGCTGTGGGTGACTGAGGGCCTGGGCTCCATCCCAAGCACCACAAAAAGAGTAGAAAATAATATTTAACTTTTTAAAGAACATTTTAACACTTTAAACTGATGTCAAACCCAGTGAACTGCCCACTGTCACTACAGATGTGATTCCCAACTAAAAGAAAAATAACAGACTCCACCAGGAGTCCCCTGACTCTTTCCAGCCACTATGTTCCAAGTGTCCCCTACAGCATCTAGCAGATGAACTTGTGGTTCTGTTTTGGTTCTTAAATACAAATAAAACCTCATACACTGGATCTTATTTTGTGTCTAGCTCTCTGAGCTTAAGGGTTCTGAGTTGCATCCACACTGCTTTAGCCGTAAGCCATTCATTCTCTTTGTGATCTGGTGTTGCAGAGCATAAATATTCACCTGTGGGCACCTGCACAGTTCTCAGAATGCTACTTCAGCAAACAATGCTTAAATGAACAGCCCAGAATAGTCCCACAAATGGACACACCTCTGCTGGGTGTTATTAACCAGTGAGTTACTGGGTCACTCCAGATGCGTACATCCTCAGCTGCCGGTCTGCCCAGCAGTCCTCTGAAGCACTGATGTATTAATTTTAAACAGTCATTGCTTAATAAGAGATAGGGTCATAGTAGCAATCGGTACAACTGAATTCAGCCCTATAGTCCTGCAGTCCTGAGGAATACCCTGTCTTCCTACTGTTGCCTGCCATGGACCCTTCCCTGGGGAGCAGTAGCCAAGTATCTTCCATCTCAGGCAAGTTCCCACTACTCCCATCTAAAGAAGATGATGTTATCCAAGCCATTGCCAAACACACCAAAACGTTCTTTTAATTAGATTACAAGCCATAAGCCACCTAAGTAAAGAGGTAGGAGCTGAATGGTCCCAAGCCACAAGCCACTCCAGAAATGACAGACACTTTGAGGGTAGGAAGCTTAGGTAATACCCAGTGTGAGGGTAAATAACACAGACACACAGTATGGCTGCACACACCAGTTTGCATGCCATTCTTTTCTTGGTCTTCATGTCTTGCGCTAAGTACACTTTTCCAAAGGCCCCCCGAGGAACGAAACCAGAGCCGATGTTCCTGTACGTCAGCTTCCAAGGGACAAGCAGAACATCCGAGTCAATTTGATAGCGGCCATTCTGGGGACTGATTACCTGTAAGGAAATACAGATACTGAGGTGAGGCCCACTCAGTAGAGGCTATTTTAGAAACATTCTTATACACATATTCAGTGCAGTGATTTCATGTGTGATTCTCACATAACAGGCTATATTTAGAACTTGAGCAAGCCAGAGAAAGCTTGTCACAGACACAAGTTCCTGGCCCAACCCGCTCATATTTCCAAATGCTTATGAGTAAGTTAGCTGCCAAATAGAAGTTGAAAAATTATTTATTTAAGGAGTCTGAGGACAGTGACCCAAAGACTGAAAATGAAGGCTGCACCCTGGCCTGGAGGTTGACTTGATTCTATTAAAATACGCTAACCTGTTTGTCTGCCTAGCTGTTACTCACCCAGGATGCACACAGAGAGAGCGTGGAAATTAACTGAGGCTCAGGGAGGACCGTGGAACCAGTGAGACCAGTCATGAGTTGGCAATGCTACATAAATAAGGAAGGGCAGAGTTGTTTCTCTTTGGCTCCCTTGCTTAATTTGATGCATGCCTACTATGTGCTCTGGGATGGGTGTGGTGCTGAGGAGGCAGCCATGAGCAGAGATAGGTGGGCCCAGACCTTGAAGGGTTAAAATCAAGTCTTTTAGAACCAGTGGATCTGGGCTGGGGGTGTTGCGCAGTGGTAAAGCACCTGCCTAGGTCCCATAAGGTCCGGAGACTGACATCCAGCACTGCATACATAAACGACAAACAAAACACTCTTTGGGGCAAAGAACAAGAGCAAAACCAGGCCTGTCAAAACATCAAGAGCTATATCCTGAGAGCAATGTGGGATGAGGATTCCACCCAAGGCCACCATGGTGGGACACTTCAGAAATACCAGCACCAAGAAGGCAGAGGCAAGAGAATGGGTGAGGACTAGGCCAGTCAGGGATACATGGGAAGAACATGAAAATAGATAAATGAAAAGCACATACCCTAACTCAAATAAAATAGTAGTCCATGGGGAACATGGCCTGGAAAATGTTTTTAAAATGTCTAAAGCAGTGGCCCTCAGCCTTCCTAATGCTTTGACCCCTTTAATACAGTTTCTCATGTTGTGGTGTCCCCCACACCCAACCATAGAATGACTTCGTTGCTGCTTCATGACTGTTTTTGCTACTGTTTTGAATTGTAATGTAAATATCTAATCTGCAGGAAATCTGATATGCAACCCCTGTGGGCTTGTGACCCACAGGTTGAGAACCACTGATCTAAACCGTTCTGAGGGATAGTCTCCTAAAATGCTGGCCGTTTCCTCAATGTGATTCATGATATTATGGCCTGAGATATCACTCCAGGCCTTAGGAATGAAAGACTATTGAGCTGCCTTAGAGCTGAGGAGGAAGTGGAGCCCCTAAGCCTATCCTATGGGGGGGGGGACAAGCACTTGGTCCAACTCTAGATGCATCTAGATGTACAATCACCATTAGAGGCAGACCTAAGGACTGCTCACTCAACCTCCACCAACGCTAATTTAGCTCCATAGTCTGCAAATGTCAATACTTGGATATGCAAAAAAAATCACTAAATTTAAATTTAATGTTACAATAAACTTAATGGCTTTTGCTGAGGTGTAACCCTGTACAGGTCCTTCCATGAAATAGAGGCCATGGTATTGTCTCATTGTCTCCAAAGAAGGGTTGCCTCTTGTCACTGTAGACCTCATTGTTGAGGAGATTGTGGCGGTGATCTCTTCCACATTTAGACAGAGTTAGGGCCTGGCAAGACTTGCTTTGGGTCCCCTTGCTTCTTGTCATTCACAGAATGCTCTAGTTAACAATCTCAGGGTTTAACCCATGTTCATGAAAGTTTGACTTTGTACCAAACTAAGTGTGCTATGAACCAGTTCCACCGCCACCCCCTTATTCTATGCAAGGGGACATAGGGAAGAATCAGCCACTGCACTCTGAGAGCTAAGGACCTGTGCTTACCTAGCTGTTTTGCATTATCTCATTAAAGTCTACAGCCAGCCTGAGCTACATTCCATTTTTCTTTCCATTGCGTAGCTGAGGCTGGATCCAAGGGGTGAAGCAACTCTCCAGTTGGTACCAGAATTAGGCTTTGCATTTGGTTCTGCCTAACCCCACAGCCAGAGCGCCCACTCTTTATATAAGAGCCTTTGGGGTTCCAGAAGGCTGTAATTAAAGCCATGCTAGGGTGCAGACTTGGTTCTTCAAAGCCACCCGAACTCACCCAGGGAGGCCCAAGTCCCAGCCAGAGAGCAATTCACAGCATTCCTGGTGCTCTCTCTAACTCCAGTCTTTCCTGCTTAAGTTTGACAAAGATTTTTACCTTTAATTTCCTCTTTCTAGGGCTCCAAACAACCTTGCAGAACCCCATGATTTTATTTCTGCCAGATCTCCAACTTACCAAAGTCACTTTTCAGGGCAGATACTACATATGCAATCTAATCTTTTATCCAGATTGCTGTTTTCTGTACTAAACCACACAGCGGGCAATACCTGAGAACATTTCTTAGGTATTTTATTGAATGATCTGTGTGACCCAAAGTAGGAGTGGTCTTCAGCTAAATCCATGGGAACAGATTAGCTAAAACAAAGGCTAATCTACATCTCTCCCACCCTCTTGGGGACATAAGTGGATCCCCATGTTTAGGTTCTGACTAGAAAGACTGGAATAAGAATTTCCATTTCAAAGGCAAACTACATACCAGGTTCTTAATTCAGAGCTCTCAGCCATCACCACAGTTCATCATTGTATATATTTATAGGGGTGGAAGTGGGACACTGAGTAGAATCTAAAATAAGGGGGTGGGTCAGAGATGGATTTGGTTATATATAAGAATTTGACAAATGTGGCACTGAACATGGTATGTGATGGCTCTTCCCAATGAGTCTGGAAGAGAAAACCAAAATATTCCACCATTATTGTGAACTGCCTAGTTCAAACACCAAGTGGAGGGTTGGACTCTTCAACCCCCAAAGGATCATCATTCTGAATGCCATACCAATATTTGTGTGTGAACGAATCCAGGAAGAGGTGTGTTTTGGGGAAGAAGTGGGGGGGGGATTCACATACAATCCCCAGGGTTGAATGCCTGGGGACTCATTTTTATTTGACTCCAGATCACGTATGAACTGGTTATAAATAACTGTGCATGCTGACACAGAGCAGTTCCTAGGCTAGTGTCCTGATGCTCTTTCCTTGGGTTCTATTGGATACTAGTGCAATCTTTAACATATGTTATTTTAAGGGAAGTAGCATGCATATAAATACACACCCAGAGAGAAGCAGCCAACATGCCCATGCTTTGGGTTATTGTTGTAATCTGTAGCTCTCCGTCCTGTCTAATTAACTTTGCAGAGCTCTGTGTGCTGGCAGCTTGAACACAGCAGGTCTCTATGCCTGTGAGCCTTTGCACATGCTGTTCCTTCCCGGAAAACACTCTTCACTTCATTTAGCCGGCTCCACTGTGATGTTTACACCTTGGTATGGGTACCAGTTCTTCTTGCAAGCTTGTGCTGACATCCTCCTTTTTCCTTCCCCTGTGAGAAATCTTGTCTAAGCATTCCCACAGCTGCCAGAGTATAGGTCCGCTGTGGCTGAGTGTGTGCTGTTATATTATCTGTTCCCTTTCCTCCTGCAGCACTAGGCAGTGAGCTTCCTGTGGCACAGACTATCAGAACACTAGCTAGCATCTGGAATAGCCAGATACACTGTGGCTGTCCAGGTATGTCTAGCAAATGAACGTTTGGTAAGGAAAGGTTTCTATCCCTATGTAGGAAGCTTTTATGGACACATTTTACTATGGACCCAATCCAGGTGGCAGCTAATTCTCTAACACAAAGAGATAAGGAACAGCAAAGCTAGCCCAAAACACACAGTTCTGCTAAGTCTGTAGATGAAGGATGAGAAAAGAAAGCTCTCGACTAGATGATAGATGGAGCCACAGAAGGCGCCATGCTAGAGTCAATGGGGTTAAAAGCCATGCCTTATGCCAGACCAGCTCTGACTAGAGACCACTGCATAGGGAACTTCTTATGAGGCACGCAGCTGTGACAGATTGCCACCAGGCACAGGGGACAGTTTCATTTTTAATGCTAGTATCAGGAAAGTCAAACACAGTCCCGAGAGGCCCAGCTCCCAGGCCTAAAGGAGATGGATCCACTAGCCTGTGAGCTATACTGCTTCCTATCATCCCATTCTTTCTGGTCTTCTTGCCTTATATATTCTTCAACATTAAAAGAAAATACAAGTGCTTTTTAAGATTATTAAGAGCCCTGCCTTTATTGTGTCTTTGATTCTTCATAATTTTCTTTTTAGTTTGGATTTGCTTATGTGTTGAGCACGGGCTCCTTAGCTAGGAATGGCAACCGTTCAGTTGCACCTTTGCTGGTCAGGTTGTATGTCCTTCTAATGACTTGTGGTTTCTGGCCCTTCCTCCATTAGCTCTTCGGGTTCTACCCCTAAAGAGAAGCAAGAAAGCACTTTCTGGGAGTCTCTAAAATATCCCAGTATTCCCTGTGTACATGGACCGTGGTCCATCTCTCCTCAGTGAGGGCAAACACACCCAAGTCTCTATATATTTACAAGCAAGGATGATTCATTTTTTCTGTTTGTTTTCATTTATCAAATATGTGAGAAAACGAAAGAAATGCATGCACACTGCATTTGTCACGTCCATGTGTGTTATTTTGAAGCATAACTCCTCTAATTTTACCCTGGCTGAGAAAATCAGGTATGGCTACTGCTTCAAATGATAAATTCCCATTTACAGAATGAAGTCACATCCTACAGACAAAGTGTTTAGTCCACTGTTAAATGCAGCATGGCAGACCCACACCAAAGGAAGTCACACCCCTATGCAGAATGTGAGCTTGCTTCTTACTGAGCCAAACACAGTTGACAAACACCTCACTTCATAGCTGACCTAAATTACTGTGCTACTTTTCATTGAATAAATGAGACTATTATTATTATTATTGTTATTGTTATTGCTATTGTTGTGATGTCCTTTGTCCCAGCTCGGGCTCCTTGGGAAGAGCTCCTCCAGCTCGGGCCACGCTGCCATTTGTACACACCAAGCGAAAGAGAGTCATCTCTACCAATAGGCATGTTTGTAACTTACTGCCTACTCTTTTGCCAACTGTCCTTTTTACAAAATTAGATCACCTTTAACCATCGCCCACGTATTCACCTCTGACACAATAAGGACCTGACAGAATGCCAGCCACACCCAAACACTCCACCTGACCAACTACTGTGGCAATGAAGACTTGTCACAATAATTTTGGATTATCTGCATTCTTGGGATGATTAAGCACCTCCATCACCATGGGTCATCCCCACTTAAAGAGAGGGAATCTTCGGGTAGCTATTTGCTACCTCTAAGCTGCAGTTCTACAAGAACCAAATTTTACCAAAGGTGATAAGAGGAGAAAATAATTCTGTTTTCTAAATCGTTAGGACAGCATTCATTTGTCTCTTGGCCAATGAACTCCAATTAAGACCCTCTCTTGTAGTTATATAATGAATGAGCCTTTAAGTGAATTGTCAAAATAAATCTGTAAGGGTTGAGGGTATAGGTCAGGGTTCAGTGTTTTCTTACATGCCCTAGAGTAAACAAAGTATATTCCTAATTGCTTCTCCATAGGATCACTCCTAAATTACAGGCCCCTACAATGGAACTTGCATGAAGATCTTCCCATTTTTTAAGGAAGAGGTGATTCTTACCAGTAACCACATCCTTTAAGACTTGTATCTGGCAGCCATTTTAAGCCAAGTTCAATGCCACTGTGTCACTGTGTTGTCAATGAAGCAATGGCAGCAAAGCTGAGCACACCACACTCAACTGATGGGAAGAAACATACCATATTTAACAAAATTCCAGATTCTTGGGGTCGACGTCCATAAAAGTGCTTTGTTGTATTGGAGATATGGTTTGCAAACGCAAGCAGATCCTCCACGGTCCCATATCTGACAGATGACAGCCAGGGCACCTCCTGGCCACTCCGAAGCAGCGACTCGGAACGTTCCTTGTTCTGGTTGCTGTCTGGACACATGGTCATCAGGCTGGGCTCATATACTGCTGGCTCTTCCCTCGCGTACATGTTCTCCATTATGTCTATGACCTCCGACACGTTTAAATGCTTAATTAACAAATCAATCTCTTCTTTGTCGTCACTTCCAGTGCTCATGTACTCCATCACTGTGGTGCCTGCTGGGAGTCTACGGAAGGAAACACAAGCACTTCCTTCACTATAACGTGTTTGCATTGGAGACCAGAGCCTGGGGATCTGCTTCTCTGTGCCTCCATTCATAACAAGGATTCTTCTTTACTCACACATGTGAATTCAAGTGGACAGTGCCAAGTTCAAAGGGACCTTAGATAATCTTTAGCCCAGCTCCTTTTCGGGGAAACCTGAGATGCTGGGTCTTGGAAGACACTCACTCTGACATCTGCTTTAGCCACGGGAAGCGGGGGGGGGGGGGGGACAACTTTCACTAAACACAAACACAGCAGCGAGCAGTCCGGGTCTCTCTGAAGACTGAGGTTTCTGCTTTTTTACAATTACTGACCTTGCACAACTTCACTGCACAGCCCGAGATCACTGCAGCTTTAGAGAAAAAGTGACTTGAAAGAAAACGAACCACTTGACTAAAATTCAGGAACTAACTTGGAAAACAAGCTAAGTCCCAAGAGAGAAGAAAGCATGTAAAACAGAGTTTAATCGGAGCGTATGAAATGGTAAGAAGTTAAGTTTGTAGGAAAGTCTGGTGGGAAGAAATTAACCAGCTCTGTAGAAGAGGGCAGGAGCTGGGATCCTAGATGTGCCAAAGAGAAACAAGTATCAGAAAGGTGACTCATTGACCTGTGAGTCACAGCTCCCTCTTGACACCCGAATTTCTTTTTTAAATAGCACAAAGCACACATCTTGAGGGTCCCAGAAATCTAATTCAATACCTAGATCTGGAGAGGCTTTATTAGGAGAAAGAGCCCAGGAAAACCAAACCTGCTACAAGCAAGCCACAGGTGAAGTTCAACTGACTTCACCAGCCAAAGTGACACTCCAGTCCCACACAATCAGGTGCTACACTTAGGAAATGCAGATGACAAAAGAAGTCAAGCAAGTCGATAAAAAGTGACAATAAAAAAGTGATGCTGTCCCTCTGGGTCCTGAAATAAGCTTGCTCCCCTACAAATGAGAAAAAAATAAGAGCACCTATGAGATCTAAGCAGGTTTCAAAGCCTGTCTGACTTAAGCCTCTCTGGAAGATATGTCAGGTTCAGGAAAGCACAGGAACTTGGCAAGTACTATAGTGCTGGGGGTGTGGAAGCAGGCGGCTCCCTAGAGCTCACTGGTTAGCACCTCTAACTGAACCCATGAGCTCTAGGTTTAATGAAAGACCTCCTTCAAAAGGTAAGCTGAGAAAGACAGCCAATGTTGACTTCTAGCCTCCATATGTACCAGCACACAGATGCACTATGCATGTGCACCTGTATGATATATATATATATATATATATATATATATATATATATATACACACACACACAAGCTTATACCAATACACACACACACAAAGTAACAAAGTATTACTCCGCCAAAGCCACGCACCTGTATCAACTTGGAGCTTCAGTTCAAAGTTCCTGGAAATTTCCACCAGGGGCATCTGCACACATGATCAAGTCATGTGCTTCTGATGTACAAATGAAGAAGGCATCTAGCATCCATCCCACATTAAAATACTCCTGTTTTTATGCCTGAATCTCACCACCAACCTCTCTGCCTATGAGATAGTTGAGCAAGTATCTCCATCTCTCTGTACCTTGATTTCCCTCAGCTGCAAGGTGGAGGTAATAACAGCCCTACCACCCAATTAAAGACGTTCCCATGCAAAGCCACCAGTGTCTGGCGTGTGATAAGCTGTGTCAAGCACTAGGATGTGGACCTAGGTCAGCGCCACCATGCCAGCCTCCTTTCTCATCTGTGAGTCCGACTTGACTCCCTATTCCCCAGACTGGTAAGTTTTAAAGATTGTGTCTATGCTGATTTGAAGAGGGAAGGCAAGCCCAGACAGAGAAGTCCACTGATGCTCGTTATCACCACACTTAAATCTAGACCACGGTCCACACAGTGCCTTCCCAGACATCTTACACATCACTGAGGAAGATTGTGATTCAAGTCCCCGACTTGTCAAGCTACACAGGAAGCCTTGTAAGCTGACAGGAGAAAGAACCTTTAACCTCAGTTTCACAGCCACTAGCTGCAGTTTCTGCAACTGTAGAATTTACTAGGAAAACAGAAGTTAAAAATCCTTTGGCTTTAAGCTCCCTTGGGTAAAGTCTCCAAACTGAATTAGCAAATAAATGATGTGACAAAACAATAAAGTGTGTGACTCAAGAAAGATGGGGGAGGGGAGTCCAATCAGTTCCAAGTGATGGCACTGTACTAGAAAGGAAAGACCAGTCTGGGTGTTCAAACCTGCAGAAAGACTTGAACAAAATGTGTGCTCTTATAGGCTTTACTTAAAGCCTAAGAAATCACACACACTTACATATACACCAAATGGACATGCACACACACCATACACACACACACACACACACACACACACACACAGGGTTATATGGGGACAAGACAGAGAGTGGGGAGGACAGGGAGATGGAGGGGTGTTTAACTTTGAAACTTTCTATAGAGTTTGCTCAATTCCTGAGAGGCTCTTGTCACAGAGATCTGCTGCCCGGCAACCCAGATGCCCAACAGTCTCTGGAACATGAAAAGGTCCTGCACCCTCCTGGCTCAACCAAGCAGACCACATGCTAGCTTATGGTTTTTGAGCTACACAAGACCAGCACCCCTTTCTGTGCATGGTGAAAGCACTGAAATTTAGTGACAAACATGATCGCTTGGCGTAAAATGCCTGATCCCAGACTCAGGTCAAAATCCTCTCCAAAAACCCGTATGTCCTCACAGGATGGAGAATTAGCCAATTTTAGAGACAGTTATTCCAAATGCAGTCAAAAACTGGTGGGGTTTTTTTTAATTAGATTTCAAAACATTAACTAAAAATAACTTAGAATTATTTCAAAAAGTAGCTATAAAAATCAAAAACAGGAATGTAAGGCTCCTGACTGTCAACATCCACACACCGAACCTCTAGTTGAAGTAAATGCAGACTACATACAGTCTCGATATTCTTTCTGCCCTGCTACCGGAGATGATGCCTCTGTCAGTTCCCATTTTAAAAAGGGATTTTCCCCCACTGAAACAACCCATTGCTCCTTAGGACATATCTCTTAATATATTTTTCTTTTGAAAAAGTCCTAGAAACATGCTTTCTAGCCCTGCAGAATCAAATCCATTCTTGTTCAAAACTTCAAGATGTCTCAAGTCTCCTGTTCCTAGTCTCCTATAGGATAAAGTCTTTAAGGGCCAGAACACAGGAGCCTCAATCCATCGAAGTTGGGTGCCTCAGCAGAAGTCTTATAACGCTAAGCAAATTTGTTGGCTTTACCTACCCCCCTCCCCATTTTATCAAAAAAAAAACAAACAAACAAAAAAAACCTGACTTCGTTTTCCTTCTGGACCCAAATATGTTTTCCACAACTCCCTCTCGACCCACTTGGCCCCTTAAGATAAGCAAGCTTTGCTTATGGTAAAAGAAGTCCAGTGACTGAGCGACCATAGTGGGGTCGTTCCGCCTCCAAGTTGCACTCACCCAGGCTCAGCAACCAGTGTGCAGCCGTCCAGGCAGCGTCCCCCGCAGGAGACGCGGTGAGCGCGGGTGCTCGCGTCCCCCACCACAGCCCAGGCCGGCACTGACTGGTCACCCGGGATCCGGGAAGAAGGAGGAAGGGGGAGGAGCCGCGAGTCCACACCTCCCCGCGGCCTTGCGCAAGGTGCTTTCCAGCTGTACCTGCGTGCAGCGGGCCACCCGAGTGTCCAGGGTGGGAGGCACGTTCCGTTTCAGCGAGGGAACCCCCGGGCATCCAGTGGAACGCCCCCGAAACACACTCAGGGCACCCCAAACCCTGTTACCTGAGTGTTCCGTGTGCCTGCCCAGAGCTCAGGCTCGGTGGGCAGCGGGTGGCCAGCCTGCGGGACACAGGCGTGCGGGCGTCCCGAGAGCGGACGGCGGACCGGAGGCCAGGCGATCGGCAGCCGGCAGCGGGAGGGCCGGTGCGCTGCGGGCCCCTGACTCTCGGCGTCTGAACCGGCCCTGGGGCGGCGCAGCAAACGCCAGCCTCCTCCCCGCCTTTTCCATTTCCCCTTTCTCTCCGTAAACAGAAAGGGCCTGCTAGCTGGCCTGGGACACAGGAGCCCCCGCGCTGGGAAATTCCGTCCTCCCACCCTCGGGCCCGGGGCGCGGGGTGGAGATGGAGGCGGAACGGGGCGGAGCGGCGATGAGGATCCACCCCACCCCGGGCTTGTGCTCCCAATCTGTGACCAGAGATCGTCTTCCTGGCCGGAGTTTGCGGTTCCAGATCCTCCCCCAGGACCTGCCAAGTGGAGGAGCTCTCCCAGTCGCTGCGGGAGGCTTGCAAGCAGCTAGGATCGGTCTCGCCCTGATTCACATACTGTACTTAAAAGTTTCGGCAAAAATTGCCTGCGGTATTCTCTGCTAGTTTTGATCTTTAGTCCGCTGAACCTGTTGTTCGATGGCACAACTCCACCATTAGAGCTGACTGCTAGGACCCCTCTGACTTTTAGCTCCAGGCAATAATCTAGGAGTTTGCTTCACTGTTAGATTACTGGAGGTGAGACAGTTCCTCCAAGAACTCCAGTCACCGCTTATTCGGCTCCTTCCGCCAAATGTTCCCTCTCCCTCCAAATGCTCCGCATCAACGACTACTACTAGCAGTCAGGTACTTTGCAAGATCCCAGAGAACAAGAGAGGTCTAAAGTCCACCCCACCGATGAGACCTGGGGGTCCTAGGCTGAGTTGTGAAACCAGCGCCCCGTAACTAAGTGGCTCGTTCTGCTCTTTAGGGTCCTCAGGCTCATCAGTCCTCACCAGGTTCAACACATGTCTTAAGATGATCTTTCCACGATCTCTCTGTGGAAAATGAATTGCCCTTCAAGGATATCCTAAGAAAACTTCTGGCAGAGGTAGGACAGAAAACTGGGGTGAGGAACGAACGGCGCCCGCGTTATAGAACCTTAATGTGCATACAAGCAAGACTAGATTTACTTGGTGAGGAAAGTCTCCTGGTTGTTTGTAATTACTTTAAATGTAAGAGCTTTGTGTGACTTGACGTACTTTGGCGGTTACAGGAATCTCTGTAACCTTCTGGACGCCTTCTGCTCGCCTTCTGGACGACTTGACCTTTCTGTTCTCACAGAGATAGAGCTGGCATAGCCCGCACCAACCAAGCAGCCTTGGAATTGGAATTGGCAAAAGTAGCCTGCACCGGGCTGTTCCAGGGCCTTACTCCTTGGATTTTAGAACTGGGGGATGGATTAGGGGGTTTTCGGAGGGGAAACGAGGAAAGGGGATAACATTTGAAATGTAAATAAAGAAAATATCTTAAAAAAAACCTGGCTAATCATTCCAGTCTCTGTTGAAACTTAAGTACTGCTACCCTTTAGATTTTCTGCGGAAATCCAGATTAATATGGAGTTCGCCTCTACCTGCTACGTGAGATTCATCTCTCCCTCGTCTGCTGACTTAGGCAATAAAAGATGGGCTTATAAACACTTTAAAAATAGAATCATGAAACCACGCCTCGCCCTGCCCCGCCCCCTTGGATGAGCTCATTACACTACTTGTTTTTTGGGAAGTGAGCTTCTGAGTTCCCTGCAGAAGGCTCCCCAATACAGCTGTACTTTAATGAACTAGATGCTTTTGCTTTAAGCAGTCGCTGATTTTATGTTGTGGGGTGAATTTAAAAACTTACTTTCAGACATTTTATATTTTGTGGGTTTTTTGAGACAAGTTTTTTCTGTGCCATCCTGTCTGGTCTCGAAACTCACTCTGTAGCCTAGGCTAGCCTTGAACTAAGAACTTGCCTTCCAAGTGCTAGGGTTAAAAGTATACATCACTACACCTGGCAACTTTTGGACATTTTTTTTAAGTGAAATGAAACAATAACTTTACCAATCTGGAACAGACTGAAAAGAGAATAAAACTGCAAAGTAGGAAGCTTGCTCTCTCTTCCTCAATTTCTTTTCAGACCCATGCTAGCAAAGTGTGTGTGTGTGTGTGTGCGCGCCTGTGATTGTGGTGGTGTAGCTGGGTCTACAAGTATCTAGGACTATAAGTGTGTACAACCACACAGGGCTAAATGACTTTTAAACTTTCCAGATAAGAAGCCAGAGTGTGGAGAACAACTGGCTGAGGCTCAGAGAACTCTGTTTTATTTTATGCATGTATGTGCATATGCATGTGAATGTATGTGTTGAGACTGAGGCTCATGCTGTAGCCCAAGCTAGCCTATAACTCACTATTGCAACCCAGTTTGGCATTGGATTCC
This sequence comes from Tokudaia tokunoshimensis, assembly GCA_036184795.1. Lineage (NCBI taxonomy): Eukaryota > Metazoa > Chordata > Mammalia > Rodentia > Muridae > Tokudaia > Tokudaia tokunoshimensis. The sequence continues at coordinate 54,902,924 of BTHU01000022.1, read as the reverse complement.
TATGGGATACTTCTGTTTCCACCACTCAAATGCTGGGATTGCAGCTCTTGTGAAGGTCTCTACAGTGAACAAACTTACAAACCCGGCTGCAATCAATTGCTGCAGTTACCTGGAGAAGCTTTTTCCCTCAGGTTGGGGCAACAGTGAGTTTAGACTCTGTAGTTAGAAAATCTGAATTTGTTTCCTCATTTCCTCATTCAAGAAAGAGAATGATTAACAACTAACCTGACAGTCCCCTAATCTATGTAATAAAAAAATATGTCTTTAGTTAGTACATTCATTATAAGGCGCTGCTTTTCAGTCTTCTCCGTATGCACAAACTACAGCCAGGCATAAGACACAAGGGTGGTGTCTTAGGGTTTTATTGCTGTGAAGAGACACTATTACCTAACAACTCTTACAAAAACAAAATAAACATTTAAATAAATTTGGCTTATAGTTTCAGAGGTTCAGTCCATTATCATCACAGCAGGAAGCACAGGAGCCTGCAGGCAGACATGGTGCTGGAGAAGAAGCTGAGAGTTGTCTTGATCCAAAGGCAGCCAAAAGGAAACTGTCTTCTGCACTGGGCGGAGCTTGAGTGTAGGGCCTCGAAGCCCACCCCCAGTGACACACTTCCCCTAACAAGGCCACATCTATATAACAAGGACACACCCATTAATAGTGTCATTCCCTATGGGCCAAGCATTCAAACACATAAGTTTATGGGGGCCAACCCTATTTGAACCACTACAGGTGGCAAGGATCTGTAAACCTAGCATGGGGAAGTTGAGGCAGGAAGATCAAAAGTTCAATGTCAAGGGCTAGAGGCACGGCTTACCAGTTAAGAATAGTTAATGCTCTTGGAGAGGACTTAGTTTGATTCCTAGCATCCACATCAGGTGCCTCACAATCATTTGCAGAATGAATAGCACCCTCTCTGGCATCTATAGGCATTGCACCTATATATACACAACACACACACACACAGAGAGAGAGAGAGAGAGAGAGAGAGAGAGAGAGAGAGACCAACACACACATAATAAAAATTTAAAAAAGAGTCTTTTTTAAATGCTAATACCATTCTAGGTTATATAGCAAGATCCTGTCTCAAAAGAGCAAAAACAAAATATAGACATTTGTGAACAAAATAAATTAGAATAAATTTGAAGATGATTATATGCATTCTAACAGGAAACAATGACTTAAAATTCTGTTTAGGACTATAACAAAACCACAAGGTATTGAGGAAAAAGTAAATGCTCGGTTTTAAGAAAGCTTTAAATAAGATGCTTTAGATTAAGAGGGAGTTGAGCTTAATTTATGAATATATCTTTTTTTAAGGATTCTAATCTTTTTTTGGGGGGGGGAGAGGTTGGTTTTTAGAGACAGGGCTTTTCTGTATAGCCCTGGCTGTCCTGGAACTCACTCTGTAGACCAGGCTAGCCTCAAACTCAGAAATCCACCTGCCTCTGCCTCCCCGAGTGCTGGTATTAAAGGCGTGCGCCACCACTGCCTGGCTATCTTTATTCCTAAGTAAAAGTAAAGGGGGAAACCTATCAGACTATGTGTTCTCTTAATTTCTAAGTTGCTCGCTTTTTAAAAAAATTGGATATTTTATATGTTTATATTTCAAATGTTATCCCCTTTCCCAGTTTCTCCTCTACAAACCTCCAATTGCATCCCCCCCCTTACCCTGCTTTTATGAGGGTGCTCCCCCACCAACCCACCCACTCCTACCTCCGTGCCCTAGCATTCCTCTACACTGGGGCATCAAGCCTTCACAGGACCAAGGGCCTCATCTCCTATTGATGCCAAATAAGGTCCCTTCAGCTCCTTTAGTCCTTCCCCTAAGTCCTCCATTGGGGTCATTGTGCTCAGTCTGATGGTTGGCTGCAAGCATCCACATCTGTATTGGTCAGGATCTGACAGAGCCTCTCAGGAGAAAGCTGTATCAGACTCCTGTCAACAAGCACTTCTTGGCATCAGCAGTGGTGTCTAAGTTTGGTGTCTGCAGATGGGATGGATCCTCAGGTGGGGCAGTCTCTGGATGGCCTTTCCTTCAGTCTCTGCTTCATACTATGTCCCTATATTTCTTTAGACAGGAACAATTCTGGGTTAAAATTTTGGAGATGGGTAGCCCCATCCCTCAAACGGGGGCTCAGACCTGACCTCTGGATATGGTTTCCACAGGTCTTCCCTCCCCTTTGTGGGGTATTTCAGCAAATGTCATCCCAGTGGGATCCTGGGAAGGTCTTGCTTTTCTGGCATCTGGGACTTTCTTGTTGCTAACCCCAGTTCCCCATCCCACCCCACCACATTGCTACACACCTCTGTTTAATTTCCTGACCCTGTATACATCTCCTCCCATACCTGCTTCTGTCTCTCTTTTCCCCTCCCCCTTCCCTCTTCCTCCCCAGTCCTCTACTTCCCTTGATTATATTGTTCACCCTTTTAAGTAGGACTGAAGCATCCTCTCTTTAGTCTTCCTTCCTCTTGAGCTTCATGTGGTCTGTGAGTTGTATCGTGGGTATTCCACACTCTTTGGATAATATCCACTTATCAGTGAGTACATACCATGTGTGCTCTTTTGTGACTGAGTTACCTCACTCAGGATCATCCACCCATTTGCCTATGAATTTCATGAAGTCATTGTTTTTAATAGCTGAGTAGTACTCCATTGTGTAAATGTACTACATTTTCTGTATCCATTCCTCTGTTGAGGAACATCTGGATTGTTTCCAGCTTCTGGATTTATAAATATGGCTGCTATATACATAGTGGATCATGTGTCCTTATTACATGTTGGAGCATCTTTTGGGTATATGCCCAGGAATGGTATAGCTGGGTCTTCAGGTAGTACTATGTCCAGTTTTCTGAGGAGCGGCCAGACTGATTTCCAGAGTGCTTGTATCAGCTTGCAATCCCACCAGCAATGGAGAAGTGTTCCTCTTTCTCCACATCCTCACCAGCATCGGCTGTCCCCAGAGTTTTTGATCTTAGCCATTCTGACTGGTGTGAGGTGGAATCTCAGGGTCGTTTTGATTTGTATTTCCCTGGTGACTGAGGTTGTTGAACATTTCTTTAGGTGCTTCTCGACCATTCAAGTTTACTCAGTTGAGAATTCTTTGTTGATAGGGTTATTTGGTTCTCTGGCATCTAACTTTTTGTGTGAGGTGCAATTTGTGCTTTGAGCTTTAGTAAAGTTTCTTTTATGAATGTGGGTGCCCTGGTATTTTGAGCATAGATGTTCAGAATTGAAAGTTCATCTTGATAGATTTTTTTCTTTGATGAGTATGAAGTGTCCTTCCTTATCTTTTTTGATAGCTTTTGGTTGAAGGTCGATTTTGTTCAATATTAGAATGGCTACTCCAACTTGTTTCTTGGGACCATTTGCTTGGAAAATTGTTTTCCATCCTTTCTCTCTGAGGTAGTGTCTGTATTTGTCACTGAGGTGCAGTTCCTGTATGCAGCAGAATGCTGGGTCCTGTTTACATATCCAGTCTGTTAGTCTATGTCTTTTTATTGGGAAATTGAGTCCATTGATGTTAAGAGATATTAAGGAATAGTAATTGTTGCTTCCTGTTATTTTCGTTGTTAGAGGTGGAATTATGTTTGTGTGGCTATCTTCTTTTGGGTTTGTTGAAAGAAGATTACTTTCTTGCTTTTTCTAGGGTGTAGTTTCCTTCCTTGTGTTGGACTTTTCCATCTATTATCTTTTGTAGGGCTGTATTTGGGGAGAGATATTGTGTAAATCTGGTTTTGTCATGGGTTATCTTGGTTTCTCCTTCTATGGTAATTGAGAGTTTTGCTGGGTATAGTAACCTGGTCTGCCATTTGTGTTCTCTTAGGGTCTGTATGACATCTGCCCAGGATCTTCTGACTTTTATAGTCTCTGGTGAGAAGTCTGGAGTAATTCTGATAGATCTGCCTTTATATGTTACTTGACCTTTTTCCCTTACTGCTTTTAATATTCTTTCATTGTTTTGTGCATTTTCTATTTTGACTATTACATGATGGGAGGACTTTCTTTTCTGGTCCAATCTATTTGGAGTTCTTTAGTGTTTCAACATAATAAAGCTCTTGCATGCAGAACACATAAGTTTTGTCAGAGCCTGGCACATCCTTAAAAGGCACACAGTCCCATGAGTGGGATATCCTGTGAGCACTAGCTAAGAGTCAAGGCTTTCTGATCTGTATCCCACCCCTTGGTTTTGGCCATATTCCTCTGGCACAAAATATATTAACTTCACCCCCTAGCATGCACTGTGCCCCTGTCCATCACCATAAGAAGTGTGTTCTGCAACTGCTGGTTGGTAAATCATCTATTTAGTCACACTCTGCATCTTAGGGTAGATCAAGGATGTCCATCAGACTCATGGGATTCTGCCCTGACCCTGCAGCTCACTAAGACTTCAGAAGCCCCTTTAAAATGAAAGACCCTAGAGCTTGGGTTCTCACCTGCCCATCTGTGGGGATGAAAGAACCAGTTCATTTGGGAATACATGACATAGCTATAAGCCTATGAGGCTTTGTCCTCATCCTCTGCAGCTCTGCCCTGGGACTGACTGTAGCAGAGAGCAGACAAGGACCAAAGGGACAGCCCCCTCTGCCATCCTACTTTTGCCCTTTTCTCCATGTACCCATCAGCTTTTGCCATCAGTGTGCAGAGCAAGAAGAAGCACTGGAAAGGAGCCTCAGGGTCTCAGCAGAGACAGAGGAGTCTGGAGGTTAGAAGAGAAGTCCTGAGGCTGATAGAGAGATGCACAGGAAGTAGAAGGGAGGGGCATTCAGTTTGAAGGAGTTTTGAAGGGCATTCTTTCTGGGATACCCACTGTGGAAGAAGAAGTGCTTTCTTGGCCTCTCTCAGGTAACAGAATTTCACCCCAGCATCTGGTTCTGGAGTCTTCACTGATAAAAATTTTAACTATTGAGATTTTGTTTAAAAACAAACAAGAACAAAAACCAGGGGCTCACTCACTTTCAAAGTGTCAGGGTCTATCTGGTGGGGAACATGGCAGTAGGCAGGCAAGTGGGCATGGCACTGGAGCATTAGCTGAGCACTCACAATCTAGGACACAAGCAAGAGGCAAAGAGAGGCACACAGACTGGGAAGCCCTCCCCTAGTGACTCATCTCCTCCGACAAGCCAACACCTCTTGATCCTTCTCAAACAGTTCCACCAATTGGGGACCAAATATTCAGGCAAGTGAGCTCACGGAGGCCATTCTCATTCCAACCACATTGTACGAAACCTCAAGACCTGTGTTCAAACAAGCAATACCCATGTAAAAACTCAAGTATAGCCACACCTGCTTATAACTTCAGAGATGTGGGGTGGAGATAGGAAGGCTTCTGGGGCTTGCTGGCTGCCAGTCAAGCTCCAGATTCAGTGAAAGACCTTGTCTCAAAGGAATAATGTGTGTGTATGTGTGTGTGTGTGTGTGTGTGTGTGTGTGTATGCAGAGGTGATGGGACAAGATATCTGACATCCTCTTCTGGCTTCCAAGCAAATATGCATCTCTCTCTCTCTCTCTCTCTCTCTATATATATATATATATATATATATATATGTGTGTGTGTGTGTGTGTGTGTGTGTGTGTGTGTGTGTTTGTTTCTATCACTCTCACACATACCCAATCTCAATGCTTTGTACAATGTTTGCTATGACTTCTAAGTCTTTCTCAGCTTTGACACACATCCTTTCTTGATAAACTGTTTTTATTCTGCTACTTTCTACATGTCTAATTTTTTTGTTCAGAGTCACAAGAATCTGGAAACTCTGGTAAGCACCATCCACGTTCTGGTATCTGAAGCTAGTAGGAGGGAGATACTTACATCTGTTCCCTCCATTTCCCATATTCCTTGCTTATGTGTGTATGCACATGTGAGTATGTTCATGCGTGCATGTGTACATGTGTTCATGTAGGTATGCACATTTTTACATACATGTACAAGCAGTTGAGTGTATGTGTGTGAGCTTGCATAGTTATGGAGGCACAAGACTGAAGGTGAAAATCTTCCTTTCGTGCTGCTTGCACCTTATTCATCGAGGCAGGGTCTCTCAATCAAACACAGAGCCTGCTAGTCTTTTTAGTCAGTTTGGTCTAGGGATCTTAGAGACTGAAATTAGAGGTGGACCATCATGCCCACCTAGCATTTACATAGGTTTGGAAAGATCCAAAATTGGGTCCTTATACTTGAGTGGCAAGTGCTTTAACCGACTCTCTCTTTTATTGTTTAATGTCCAGCAGAACATTTTTCCCACTTAGAACAGAAATGCTTCAGTTTACCCACTTCATAGCCATGAGGTGTCTTTACAGACGCCAACCAGATAAAAATAGCATTCAGAAGTGTGGTGGCTCACGCCTATAGTCCCAGCATAGGATCATGAGTGAGAGGCCAGCTGAGCCACACAGCAAATGATACATCTCCTAAGCTGAAAATCAAGACCCTTTCTTGACAAACAATAAAGTAACATTAAATTTGAACTGAATTATATTTTGAATACTTGACTGCCCCAGGCACCTCCTGAGTAGTTTGGACAGAGTATCTTGCCTCCTCTGACCTTTCAATAATCCTGAGGTGTGAACTGTCATCTCTACTTTCCTGTGGGATTTAAGAGAGTTTAAAGAAGAATTCAAGGAAACCACCATGTACATTGGGCCTTAAAATCAAGCAAACAACTTCCTGCATCCACAGGCACGTGGGACCAAACGCCACTGCACAGCTGGTGTTTATCTACAGCTCCTGAGAGGGAAACAGGGCTGCCCTGCATTGCTTGAACTCTCCAAGGTCAGAAGTATCCAGATCTAGGTGCTGCTCAGGGTCTCTTCTGTGCTAGGGCTCCTCTGATCTTCTTGCCTCTACCTCTCAAGCACTGGGCTTTCAGGCATGTGCTCCAGCTCAGCTCTTTCATTTTGCTCTTCAGAGAAGAGATATTCTGAAGGAACATTGGTTTCTGTGTGTCTTTGATGAGGGTGAGACCTGCTTTTCTTTCTCTATATTTCTTTTTCTTTCTGTATGATCAGAAAGGACAATCTGAGGTACTGTGGCACTTTTAGGTGGGAGACACAACTGGATTACTGAGACAGGTCTTTAGGGATTACAGCCTAGCCCCTTTCCCCACCCCAGCACACTCTCTGTGTCTGATCCACCAAGATGTGAACAAGTTGTACCAAAAGATGACTGCCTTCCCCAACCAAGCTGCTCCAGTCTCCACCGGTCTTCCTGCTGTGATAGACTCTACCCAGTGAGCTGCAGTAACCTGATCTCTCTTCAGCTACTCTTCAGATACTCTGTTTCAACAAGAAAGTGATGAATCAAGTCAAATTGCTTTGGCTTGCCTCCTAACCAAAAGGCTTTGGGTTTGGGACTCAAGAAAGATACACCGAGACACGCTGTTCTCTTTGGAGTAAGATGTTTATTAGGAGATTTAGTAAGGGCATAGACAGACAGACAGACAGACTGATCGACCGACAGAAAGGCAGACAACAGGGGCTCTAATGAGATTTGAGGCCCAGGAGGCAGAATCTGGAATTCCTTTCTTATAGGTCTCAGAGGAAAGGTGTGGCCATTCTGTCTCCAATTCCCAGGCTTCTGGGAAAGCAAAGGGATTTCTGGGGAAAGAACATGTAACACATATCTAATTGAGGGGTACCCATAATAGGGTTGAGAAGAGATGTGGGGTGAGAGGGTGTGTCACAGCCAGCAGCCTTTGAGGCTTGGGGAGGCTTGAGCCTCTGTAGGCTCCTGGAAGCTGTCTGTCTCTCCTGAGCAACAAGGATCCCAGAATCAAGGATGAGAGTGGAGCCATAGACCTTGCAGGTGGATGGGACTTCAGTAGTGTCTGCTCTGGGATTTTGACAGTAATTATCACATTTTCTTTAGCAAGGACCATGAAACATGAGTTCTACAAAGGGTGAGGGGCCTACAACTAGAAATTTCTCGCCAAGAGAAAGAACTTGTTCAAGCTACATCACTGCCCCCTATTTTCCTGGCCCCCATAATCTGGGCAAATCACTAAATCTCACCAGACCTTGCTTTCTTTGTTTACATGAAAGGGAAAAAGAAAAGTGATTTTTGTTTTCTTTTTTCTGTTTCTAATATCAGTTCTAACAGCCGGAGGAAAGTGAAATTAATTCTATACACATTCCTATGGAACTTTTGAAAAGGAAAACACTTTCACTTACTGGTTAGTTATTAATAAGCATGTAATTAGCATATTAGTAATATAATAATCTGCTAACCTGTTTTATCTTTGAGTAGTATAAATTTAGCAGGATTAAATGCCTGAGAGTATTCAGATAACACACAAAACCACAGTTCTAACCCCCGTTTACTGACCTCAAAATGATGTAGCCACTAAAAACGAACCGTCTTGGACTCCAGCAGGTGCAAGGCCCCTGGGATTTGATTCAGTGTGAAGGGGTCACGCATGACTGCTGCAGAGCAGGAAGACACCCTTGCTCTCCCTCCTAACATCTGTGCACATGCTTGCTGTCAATCATAGCAGGTCATCCTCCCTTTCCTGCTGTTTGAACCCTCACTGAAAGTCAACTGTTGATCTGCTCCACCCAGTACCAACCTCCTAGCCAAGATTCAATGCGCATAGTTACAGGGTATAGATGCATCTTCCTGACTATGGTTAATTAAAGGTGAGGAAATTTCTGAGGTTCCCTCCCCCCCTCACTCCCAGATGTGATTCATCATTTCCCTCCAAAGTTCAGTTTTCTTATGAATTGATGTGGACAGGTCCTCAACGTAAGCAAAGGTCTTTGAGTTGACTTAACACACTCACTCTATAAATACTGAAGATGGGAGGAGCGCTTCATTAAGTTGGAGAGCTCACCATAAGTTCATGCTCATTTTCTTGGAAATATAAATCTGATTACAAAACAGTTTGTGGTTTTGAGACATTCTGGAAAATCAAAACGATGATGTTGACTTACTCCCAGCCCTTCTGCTGTGACCAGCAAAACCTGCCCTTACTGTCTCCATCATCTTCATTCTGATTTTCTTTACTATGCACAAACATTAGCATTTCATTATCTATAATCCTAGTTACAGCTTCTAAAATTAATCTTGCTGGGCTGGCAAGATAGTTTAGCAGGTAGCGACACTTGCCATTGTGCCTGGAGACCTGAATTCAATTTCTGGGACTCATGTAATAGAAGGAGATAGCAGACAACTGTACATTTTTCTTTGGCCACCAGAAGAGTGCTATAGTACCCGCGCGCACACATACATACATGCACACACACAATACACACACACAAATGTACACACACACAAATGAACATACACATATATACACACACAAAGAAATATAATAAAAGTATTAAAATAAAATTAACTTTGCAAGTAAGAATTACAAGTATGCTATTTTATTTTATTTATTTTTGTTTTATTTTGAGAGAGGGTCTAGGGCTGGAGGGATGGCTCAGGGGTTAAGAGCACTGGGTGCTTTTGCAGAGGACTGGAGTTCAGTTCCCAGAAACTACATGGCAACTCATAACTGGTTGTGACTTCAGTCCCAGGGAAACAAACACCTCCTAGCACCAGGCGAATGTGGCACACAGCTATACATGAAGGCAAAATATCTACACACAAGTGAAAGAGGTCCAAGAAGACCAAGACAGAGAAGTGGGTTCTGGGCTGGTAGCTCTGTCTCACCTAGAGTTCAATGCAGAGACCAGACTGGTTTCAAACTCCTTATCCTGTCTCTCTCTACCTCTCAAGTATCGAAATTGTGCCTGAGCCCACCTCCCACTGTGCCATTTTAAAAGCAACTTGCTCATCCATTCCTGCACACAAGGAGGAGTTGAGTGTGAGCTGTAAGCTTGTCACCGTGTCCATTGCTGGGGACAACAGTGCACAAAACTCAATGGCCTACAGCTGGGCCGGGGATAGAGAGAGACGGTGCAAGGCTACAGCATGAGACACATGTCCTGTGAGACTTATGTGCTTGAGCTTCCTGAGGTCACAGGATCTTCTGAAACAGTGTTTGGAGATGACAAAAACCTAGTCAAAGGTCACTGCATGGAGAGGCCTGTGTCAGTTCCATTACTAGTTGATGTGGCATGGTGAGAACCCCACAGGAGGCAAAGGCCCAGAGGTGACTTAATTCAATAACTTCATTTCATATATGATTAAACTGAGGCCAGGGTGGGGGTTGGGGTGGGGGCACTGCAAGCAGCTAGACTCCCAGTACTAGCAAACAACAGAATTGGGGGCTGAAGTGATGGCTCAGTGAGTCATGTGTGTGGTGTGTGAGAACCTGAGTTTGGAGTCCCAGAACTCATACAAAATCTGCATGAGGAGGTAGGTGCCTGTAAACCCCAGGGCTATGGAGAACACGTGTAGAATCTGGGGGCTTACTGATCAGCCAGTAGTTTAGATAAAACGGCAAACTCCAGGTTCACTGATAGTCCCTGTCTCCTAGAGTACAGTGGAGAGCCATAAAGAAAGACACCTGGGGTCAGTTGGTGTCCAGTGTGTACGCCAAACACACACATGCATGCACACATGTACAGAGAAAGAGAGGAGGGGGGAGGAGGGAAAGGAGAAAGGAAGAGAGAGGAGAGAGAGAGGGAGAAAGAGACAGAGACAGAGAGAGAGACAGAGAGACAGAGAGACAGAGACAGAGAATCAGAAAACAGTAGAATTCAGTCTTTGGGACCCAGGAATCCCAGCAATTACCACTATAACAGAATGATGTAGTAAGATGTTCCTCTGTGGAATTCCCACTAAATGCTGGGGAAGAGTCCAGTCAAACACCTAGCTTTCCAGATACCTCACCCCCATCCCATCTTGTGCAGGTGAAAAGTCTGGGAAACATAGTTTCCCATGTTGAATCCTACACACAGAGATGCGGATATCTGCTCGCCTCGCACTGGCTGTGTGCTGTGGGGAAGTGATTTCTTCCTTCTGGCTCTAGACCCTTTGTAGGTATGCTTGCTGTTTCAATGTTAAATATTTAAAAAGTAGATTTTATAGTTTTAAAGTGTTACATTGAGAAGCCATTCAGCCTCTCCCATGCAAGAACACAGTAGGTTGATGGTGGTTGGTTTTCCTTTCAACACATCAGGGCAAGAGTTACTAACAGAAACCCCAGCTCTGTGCGTGGAGAAACTGGGTCAGCAATTCAGCAGGCCAAAGCTGTATCAGTGTGGTTTTTCTCTTTAAGATACCCAGTCTTCCGGTTTCCTTCAGAGCCTCTTTTATTACATTCTCTTTATTGCATCACGAGGTCTGTGGGGTTTCATTTTTACCATGTGAAGTGGATTATCCCACTGCAAATCTCCCGAGTTCTTGGAAAAATATGTGAGATTGATAAGCAGCAGGACATTTTAAAGGAAATACCCAACTAAGAAATGTTCAGCGTTTGACATTGTTTGCAGAGGCACTGGTGACATCCTAAAAGGTCAGGTTTAAGATCAGGTCTTTGGTGTCTCAGGGACCTCCAGTGGTGATTACTGTTTCTCACCATAGATTAGCTAAGGGAAAAAAACGGGCTTTAATATCTTTGAGCCTTTCATGAGACTTCTTAAGCAGATACCATACAGCAAAGAGAAATAGCTGAACTTAAATGAGTATGCTTAAAATAGCTGTGCTAAAACTATGAGCTAGGGGCTGGTGAGGTGGCCTGTAAAAGTGCTGTGGTACAAACATGAGGACCCTGAATTTGGGCCCCAGCACTGCCCTGTGCTGTTACATATGTGTGTATGGGTCACAAAACTAGAAAGGGGATGCGGTTGGGGGAGAAGGAGAACTTCAGAGGGGAGGGTAATGAAATGCAAGTGATGAGACAGCAGAACACTTAATCCCCAGGATTAACTGGGGAAAGAAAGGGGACAGAGGGGGAGCACACACTGGGGAGGAGCACACACTGGGGAGGGAGCACACACTGGGGAGGAGCACACACTGGGGAGGGAGCACACACGGGGGAGGGAGCACACACGGGGGAGGAGCACACACTGGGGAGGGAGCACACACTGGGGAGGGAGCACACTGTGGAGAGAGCACACACTGGGGAGGAGCACACACGGGGGAGGAGCACACACTGGGGAGGGAGCATACACGGGGGAGGGAGCACACACTGGGGAGGGAGCACACACTGGGGAGGGAGCACACACTGGGGAGGAGCACACACTGGGGAGGGAGCACACACGGGGGAGGAGCACACACTGGGGAGGGAAATGAATGAGACCTAAGTATGATGAAAAAGGCCATGATGCAACTCATGGCTTTGCACACAAACTTAAAGAAATAAAATGTAAAAAAGAAAAGACATAACAAAATATCAATGTGGCAAGAAGGTGATAAGTACTTCCCTACCAGTGGCTGTATGTTCCTTTCAGAGACTTGGCAGTGTAAATTGAAGCTCTCATGATTTTAAAGGCCATTAAAGGCCAGCAAGCTTAGAATGTACCTGGGTCTCATCACCAGCACCTCTCAGAGTAGAAGTCTGTTTGTCAGCAGAGTATCCAGAGGAGTGAAGGAAACACAAGGAGAGATGATGAGCCAGCCTCTCAGGTGAGTGCTTTCATCTCCAACAGACCTTTCCCCTGGCCCTGGGAGGAGCAGTGGTCAGGATCTGAGTAAACAGCTGCTTGCTTTAGACATGTTATCTCCATGTCCTTTGATTTTCTCATTGAGAGAATAAACGATAATATGATTATTTTATTATTTCAGATATTTACAATTTCAAGATCTGAATTTGAATTCCCAACACTCATTTAAAATCTATGCTGTGTGAGCCTTTAACCCCAGAGCTAAGGGATGAAGAAGGGCAGATCTCTGGAGCTCACTAGCCAGACAGCCTAGTTGAAACAGTGACCTCCGGAGTCAATGAGAGAGCCCAGCCCATTTCAAGGGAATAAGGGTGGGGGGGATGTCCTCCTCTGGCTTCTACATGTGGGTGGTCACCAATGTGTGCAACCCCCCTCCACAAACACACACACACACACACACACACACACACATGGGGGGGGGCAGGGAGAGAGAATAATTATCCATGAGTTTTTCACATTTTAATGCCCCTCAATGTCTTACTATCAAAATTCACACACACACACACACACACACACACACACACCACCACCACCAACAACAACAACAACAACTCCACACCAAAACAGAGTTTCTTTTAAAACTTTTGTGTGTATTCGTGTGTGCTTTTGTGATGGTTTGAAAGAAAAAATGTCCCCCACAGCCTCATGTATTTAAATGTGTGATCACCAATTGGTGGTACTGTTTGGGGTGGCTATGGAACTTCTCTTATGGAAACCTTGCTGAAGGAAGTGCATCACTGGGGACAGGTTTGGGAGTTAGAGCCTTACCTCACCTCCAATTTGCTCTCTATTTCCTGTATGTGCTTGAGATGCAGTCTCTCAGCTTCCTATTCCTGCCCCCATGCCTACTCACCATTACGAACATCGAGCCTCTGGAACTGTCAGTCAAGACAGACTGTCTTCCTTAAGTTGTTTTTGCTCAGTGTTTTATCACAGTAAGGAAAACTACTATAACCTATAACCTATCGTTGTGTGTGCACCACCTGCTTGCAGATCTGCTTGAAGACCACAAGAGGGCACCAGGACCCCAACAGCTGAGCTTTCGCAGGGTTGGAAGCACCTTTTGTGGATACTTGGAACCAAATGCCCATCTTCTGCAAGAGCATCAGGATTTCTTTACCACTGAGCAACCTGAATTAGGCCCCACTAATAATTTTTCTGAACCCTAGTGGTTCAGAAAATACAAAAATGGGTGTCAAATAATGTTGACATCCTTGATAGATGAAATGTGATACAGTTTGGGGGCCTGTTAACTGAACAATAAAATAAAATGCTTAGACCTGTGATCTACCAGTATAATTAGTTATTTACTAAGTGTAGTATGTTTTCTGGTTTGTGGCCAGACTGTTTTCTACTCTTATGTCTAGCATTGAAAGACCATGCGTGCATGCGTTATAATTGAGTGCGTTTCTAAAGGTGGAATTCCTGGATGGTGAACATTCTTAAGGCATAGTTGTCACTCAGTCAATCCTGGTTTAGAACACTCACTTTAACTTTGATCATTTTACTTAATCTTTTTCAAGTTTGGCTTCCATAAAATGGGGTATGTAATAACATCTTCAGGCACAGTTAGTTACAAAACAGTACTGTCAATAATAAGACCAAAGGAAAAGTAAATTATCTTTATCAGGATAGTCAAAGCCTCCCAGCTTCAGATGGGAACACGTGAGCCAAATAAATCCATCATGTCAACAGTGACCCCATGTGGCCCTATCAGAAATCAGTATGTGTTACCACAGTGATCAGATTTTTCAACCTTTCTCTTGGTTAAGCTGTGCTTGAGATCCATAAATAATTTGACATACCCAGACCTCAGGAAATGGACGAGTCCTGAAAATTCGCATAAGGAGGTCTAAGCCACGGCTCTAAATGGTAAGGGTGGCAGTCTCATTTGGATGTGTATATATAAATAATAAACATGGCAGATGGACAGACACATAGACAGATAGATGATGGATAGATAGACAGGCAGACAGATACAGACAGACATACACACAGATGAGAGAGAGACAGGCAGACACACAATAGCCCCTCCTTACTTGTGATTTCACTTTCTTTTGCTCCAGTGACCCATAGACAATCTCGCTCTGAAAATACTAAATGGAAAGTTCTAGAAGCAGAGAATTCATTAATTTAAACTCATGTGTTACTTGGAAATCTCATATCATTCTGCACCACCCACCATTATCTTCTCTGGACACAAACCGTCTATTTTTCTGGGCTCTGTACTCCACCCATTAGTCACTCAGCATTCTCTTGAGATTGGATTTTTAAAAGATTAATTTTTGAGATTATAATTACATCATTTTCCCTTCCCTCCCCCTTTAAACCTTCTCATACATCCCTTCTTTCAAATCCATGGCCCCTGTTTTCATTAATTGTTATTGCATGCATATGTGCATGCCAGATGTTATGCTTGGCATATATTCTGCCAGATGATAAACACAGTTCATAAGTTTTATTTCATAGCACAGCACACCATATCCATTTTAAACAATTTCAGTTTCTCTAGTAAACCCAACAAGAACAATAAAATATGACTTTTAAAAAAAATTGTAATAGTACAGTTTGGGTGTCTGTTACTTGAAATCCTTGGGGACATTACTGTTTGTATTTTTATTAATTTATTTTCATATTTGGAGTACTTGCATATACGGGATATTTAAGGAGACCCAAATCTAAGTATAAAATTCATTCCATTTTATGTATATCTCATGCAAACAGCCTGAGAGTTATTTCATATAATGTTCAGAGGCTCTGCATCTTGACTGGGCCTCATCCCATGAGGTCAGGTGTGGAACTCTGCGGCTGTTCCACATGCACTTATAAGCCACTTGCTTCACATATTCATGATGCTCAGCACACTTACATCAAGTTCGACATGACATCTTGGGGCTCCTGATTCCAGCAGCAGCTCTAGCCACGAGAACTTTCTGGAATAGCATCTTGCGTTTTGCTATGCCAGTTCCAATAACTCACCAAAATTCCACATCTGCCTCCCGACTTTTGGGGTAACAATACCTTAGCAACTTTTATTCTCCTATAGAAACTATCATCTTGGAGGCTTACTGCCTTCATCTGCTAACCTAGGCCTAGGCCTGGAAGCTTCTAGCCTCTGTACAATCTAATCTAGACGTAGAATGTTTTCAGCCTCTGAGACTTACTGCCGAATATGCTCCCCCTTTCTAGCTCATTCTGAGCTCTGGCCTGCTGTTTCAATACAACTGTCCAGGCTCCAAAGTCCTCTCCTAGCTGACCAGTTCAATCTGGCTTCTCTCTGAATTGCTCTGCTTGGCCTCAAACCAACTTTGGCAATCTATTTTAATCTTCTGACTCCTCATTCTCTGGCTCATTCTGTCTTCACCTATGTTTAACTTGTTCTCTCTTCAATCTGTCTCTGTACAACTCTCCCAGTAAAACTGCCTCCTTCCTCTCGATGCACTGCCTTCTCTGAAGTAGCTTCCCTTTCCTCTCTCTAACTTGTGAGAATTAGCTATAGCCTATTCTGGCAAATCTTTCTCTGATTCATCACTTTGTTTGCCACTCAATTAGACATCACTTTCAAACATGGGTGCTTTCTCTACAAATTAACTTTACCTTCATTGTTTTGGATTAATGATGTGTGCTAAGGGCCTGTGTGTCTGTATTCCAGCTAGAGGGATTAAAGGGTGTGCTACGGACTGAAACACACTACAACTAGAAACAGGTTTCTTCAGTTAATAACACAGTCTTGGGATTCACAGTGTGATCAAATATTCTGAAACAACACCAAAGGCCTAAAAGTTTCATATGTAGACTATTTCAGAATTCAGATTTTTGGGTTTGGTTGCTCAACCTGTACACGGATACCTAAAGTTAATAACTTCAAGTGGAAGTTTAAAAATTCAGGAGAAAATCCATAACCACAATGTTAGAATAATGAAGCAACCTAAATGCATAATTAAAAAGTTTTCATGATTTCATCATGTAATTTGAACATTTTATGTATTTATTTGCCTGCTTACTTTCTTAGTGTGAAATGAAACCCAGTGTACCACACATGATAAGCATATGTTGCTCTATCATTAAGCGATATCCCAAGCCTGGAACCTGAGAATATGAGTTCACAGCCCTAGAAACATGTAAAAGCTGAAAGTGCTCACACATCTGTAATCTCTGTGCTCCTATGGGAAGATGGGGGGGGAGAGACAGAAGGATTTTGTGAATATGTGGGCCAAGCTCTCTTTCTCTCCTCTCTCTCTCTCTCTCTCTCTCTCTCTCTCTCTCTCTCTCTCTCTCTCCCTCCCTCCCTCCCTTCCCTTCCTCCCTCCCTCTCTTCCCCTCCCCCTCTCTCCCTCCCTATTTTCTCTCTCTCCATCTCCTACTCTTCCCTTTCTCCCCATGTGTCCCCAGCTGGCCTCTTTCCTTCTTTCTCTCTTTCTCTTTCCTTTCTCTGTCCTTCTCTGTTCCCCTCTCTTTGCCTCTACCCTCTTCTCCAGATCCCAATAAACTCTCTTTTATAGTAAGCCTTCCACAGTACTGATTTCTCAGAGGGATTTCTTAGGCATGGAACCTCCCAGGTACTCCCTTCCCCCACAACACTGCTGCCATTCTATAAAATACAACAGTGGGGGATGATGTGAGATTCCCATCTCAAGCAAGGTGGAAGAGGAGGCTGTAACCCAAGGTGACCTCTGACCTCCACATGGGTGCTGTAAACACGATGCAGCATACAGAGAAAGCTATATGGAAGATCTATGATGTTTAAAGGAACTTACACCTGTGTGTGTGTGTGTGTGTGTGTGTGTGTGTGTGTGTGTGTGTGCGCGCGCGCGCGCATGTTTTAGAACACTGTCTTCTGTAACTACTCATAAGAGACCCCAAGATCAGGGCTGTTGCCATCTCTCATAGAGGATGGGGTTTAAGTGTTATTAGACACTCACCTGAGATCCAGCCACCCCTTTCTATCCCCTCCTCCCAGTGATATATAATATTACATGTGCTGCATGTGGCCTTGAGTCTCAGGAAGTTCTTGAGTATGTGATGTGTAAAGAGTGAGTGAACAGGGACTTTGGAGAACTCATTATCTATTCCAGCGCAAGGCTTCTGGGCGATGTGACTGCTTTGGGTTCACTTACTCCTTGTAAGTGACTTCTCACCCACCTCTCTAAATCATGATAAACTCATTGGGCCACTAAGACAGACTTGGATTAAATGAACCTTCAGTCTGTTGGTGCCCTACCTAGCAGTAATACATGTTTCTTCACATCTGCTCTAGTAAAGCCCAGGCTAGTGAGTCTGTCTGTCTGTCCATCCATCCATCTGTCCACCTGCCACCCATCCATGCATCTATCTGTCTGTCTGTCTATCTATAACAAGCAGGAGAACCCCATGGTGCAGATTTCACAAAGTCATCATTCTTGATGGGTGAGACTTTGTGATGAGTCAGCTGTTTGAGGGCATCCATGCACCCGGTTTCCTGATATTCAGGGATATGAGTGTAAACTTTCTCCCAGGAAGAATAGAAATCTTACAAGTTTTTGTATGGGGATATGATATTGTAGAATTTCATCAATCTGGTTATTAAGAAAGCAAAAATGAAAGCTATGTAGTAGTACTTACCTTTAATCCTAGCACTTGGGAAGTAGAGGCAGGTAGATCTCTGTGAGTTCTAGGCCAGACTGATTTACATAGTGAGTTTCAAGATAGCCAGAGCTGCATAGTAAGACCTGGTCTCAAAAACAAAACAAAACAATGACAAAAATTAAATAATAAGGAAAGCAAAAACAGGAGCTGGGTAGGAGGGCTTTGTGGGTAAAGGCATTTGCTGCCAGGCCTGGTGATCTGAGTTCAATCCCTGGTACCCACATGCTGGAAGAAAAGAACAGACTCCTGCAAATTGTCCTCTAACTTCCACATGTGCCCCCTGCAAATGTAATGAATTGTTTTTTTTTTAAGAGAAAACAACCACAGAATGAAATTAAATATTTGCAAATCAAATATAAGAGTCTCATGTCCAGGAATATATAAAGAATGCTTCAGGGGGAAATTACAGCTCAATGTAGAGACCTTACCTAATGTACAAATTCTTGGATTCCTGACCTTCAAGGGAAAATATTTTAACACTTAAAAGCAAAGGGTCCACTCTATTCCCTCCTTCCCCCCCAAAAATAAACATTCCAGCTATCTAATGAAAGATAAAACAAGTTTTTTGTTTGTGTGTTTTGATTTTATTTTTACAGTAAAGTATGGAAGTTGGCCTTTCCCTAGAGAGAATACACAAAGGCTGATAATTAAACATTAAAAGACGCTCAGCCTCCATCAGGGAAATGCAAATCAAAAACCCGAGACACTGTCTCACATGCACTAGGGTGGGTGATATCAAAACAAAATAAAACCATAAACAAACAAAATAAACAACAATAAAAACAAAATGTAGTTGTTTGATTGAGAATGTCACCCATAGGCTTAGATGTTTGAACCTTTGGTCCCAGTTGATGGAGTTGCTTTGGAATGTGTAGGGGGCGTGGCCTTGCAGGAGGAAACATGTTCCTGGAGGTGGGATTTGAGGTCTCAAAAGACTCCAGCCATTTACAGTGCTTTTTCTCTGCTTTGTGCTTGCAGTTCTGAGATGTGAGTTCTCAGCATCCTGCTCCAGGCGCCACGCCTATCTACTCTGCTCTGCCATGACGGGCTCTAACTATCGGAAGCTGTAAGCCCAAATAACTCTTCAGTTAGTTACCTTGGTCATGATGTTTTATCACAGCAACAGAAGAGACATTAATACCATAAATGACACCTGATGTTGATCTCTGATCTCTAGATGCACACACTCGCACATAAAAATTACACATGAATGTTCTTAGCTACTCTAATTATAACAGTAAAAAGGTAGAAACAACCTACTGAGGTCTCAAAACTGATAATGCACATTTGGCACACCAATACTATCGAGGGTCTGGAAAGACAGCTCAGGAGT
Source organism: Tokudaia tokunoshimensis (assembly GCA_036184795.1). Taxonomy (NCBI): domain Eukaryota; kingdom Metazoa; phylum Chordata; class Mammalia; order Rodentia; family Muridae; genus Tokudaia; species Tokudaia tokunoshimensis. Next base: position 54,883,413 of record BTHU01000022.1, on the reverse strand, counting down.
TAGAGGACACACTACTTTTGCAGATGATCAGAGGATCCCAACACCAGGAGAGGTGGCTCACAGTCCCTGGTATCTCAAGCCCTCCGGAGAGCTCATGCCCTCTTGTGGCAATTTTGGGCATTGCAGTCACATATATAAAACTACATACTGGCACATATACATATGATTTACAAATAAAGAAAAATGAAAACTTTCCTCTGTTGTGAGGTGGAATTCGGGAACAGAGTTCAGTTACTAAAATCTGCTTAGACACAAATGGAGAAAGTTAGGGGTAATCTAATTAAATTTTGAGTTAGTGAAAGGAACAACTCAATAGTCATACAAATCCAGTAAAGTTAGTAGCACTTAGCACTTAAAAAAAAGATACCTATTTAGGTATTTTAAAAGGGCCTATTTAGGGACAAAACAATGACTTTGCTAGTCTGACTTGAGTCTGACTTTTGAGGCTCATTCCTCTTTCTCTTCAACAAGATATGAATAAAGCGTAACAAGTTAAACTCTGTATAATGGAGTACCAATACCTCACCGGAGTTCAGTAAGGCGTACAAAAATTAATTCACGCCATTCTGACCTCCGTATTTTGCTTTCTACGCGATAGTGCCTTTCTAGTTTGATCTAACGGGCTTCCCGTAATCACAGTCTCTCGACGCGCATGCTCAGAAGCCCTCTGACCTTTGGCGTTTACTTCCTGCTGCCCTGACAATGGCTGCTCGCGGCGTGGGACTCTTGACCCGTTTGCCCCTGTGTTCCCAGAGAAGGAATCGAGTCCCGGGCTCTGTTTCCAGGCACCTCAGTTGTCCAGGGACTATAGCCGCGAGCGTCGGGAGCGAAGAACAGATTTCGGGGGTTGTGGAAACAGGTGACGGGGCTGGCAGAGGCGGGCGGAGGGCGAGCGGCTACCGGCCTCGGGGAGGACGACTGCCACGTACAGCAGTGAAATTGTTTAAGGCAGGAACACAGTTGGCGAGTGCATTATAGTTCAACACCAAAACTGTTCGCGGTGGTTATAACAGTAAGGCCACCCAGTGGCGTTTGCCCCATCCCTGACCCCAGCGTATCTGCCTTTGATAATCTATCTTGGTTAAGGTTATTAGCGCTGTGATGAAAGACCATGACCAAAAGCAACCAGGGAAGGAAAGAGTTTATTTGAGTTGCATATCTCGACTCACCGTTCACTGCCAAGGCAGGAATTCCAACTGGTCAGGAGTCTGGGGCAGAAGCTGATGCAGAGGCCATGGAAGCATGCTGCTTACCAGCTTGCTTCTCGTGGCTTGCTTTTTTATAATCCAGGACCACCAGCCCAAGATGGTGCCACCTAAATGGCCTGGTCCCATCGATACCAATCCCTCATTAAAGAAGATGCTTTACAGACTTGCCTGCAACACAGTCTTGATAGAGCCCATTTTCTCAGCTGAGGTTTCCTTGTTTCGGATGACTCTATAAAACTAGCCAGTGCAATATCCATAAAATGTCACCAAAGGCTGGATGCACTACAACCTAATGAACAGCTAATTTTCCTGGTTCTCAGATCCCTCTGCCTATGAAATATCTGCTTATTATTTTGGAGTTGTCAGTACAATCCTTTTGGTAACAGACTTGCATCTATTGTTTCAACAGGGATCTTCAAAATGTCTGTCGAGATTCTCCCCTCATTGAGCTTTTTTAATATCCCAGTAACCTGTGAATAGTTTTCAGAATTCTAGAACAGCCTTGCAAGACATTTGATGTATGTTGAAATGACTGAATTGGATTTAGCAGAAGCAGCTTCTGTTGAAAATTCTTTAAATAACCCTGCAAATCCAAATCCAAATAAGGATTCTACTAGAGACTCTGTTGTAATTCAGCATCTGTGTGGTGGCTTAAGTTTGAGAGCGTTTTCATATGCTCTTAGGGACATAAAAGAAAACCTGTGGAGTAGAACACAAGGCATTATTTCAACATTAAGTTTTAATTTCTTTCCTATTTTTTGTGTGCATGTGTGAGTGTTGTGCGTGTGTGTATATGGTGGCATATGTGTGGGCGGTGTGCAAGTGGTCATGAGTGTGTGGCTCTTCCTATCTGTTCATCAAGGCAGGATCTCAATCAAACCCAGAGCCCGAAGAAGTGGCTAGTGTCATCTGTTCCTCTGGGAACCCTCTAGCTATTGTAGGTGAGCCTACCTGCCATTTACCTGGGCTCTAGGGATCTGAATTCTGGTCCTCAAACTTCTATGGCAATCACTTTAACCAGTGAGCCATCCCCTCAGTCCTGTGACTCCATTTTATAGATGAGAAGAAAAGAAGTACGTCTGCCTTTCAGGCTCATGCTTTACCGTCTATACCGTGGCAGAAACAACAGTAAAGCTCTCCTGCCTGTGAGGCCTTTGTCTTTCCCAGCTGTAGATTATGTAGGGTATGTGGTGAGGTGGGCCAGGCAGAGCCCTTGCATAAAAAGAGAAGGAAATGAGGACCAGAGGAAGAATGGTCCAAAGGCTAAGATCAGACTGACAGGAAGTAGAGTAGTCTCTGTCCTTAACATGAAGAAGATAGTTTTCCATACTGTTAAACAAATAAACATAACAATTCTGTGGTTTGTACTCCTTCATACCAAAGTGAGGTAATGCAGAGCTGGAAGACAGTCTACTGTGGTGTGCCTGAAGTTTTCATACACAAAATTTGAAGGCTGAATGGAAGTTGGCCAGATAGAAAGCGAGCAGGTGGGCATTTTAACAAGGGGATAAAGGCAAGAAAGTTGTTAGCAAGTAATGTGTTGTGTGTACAGTGCCATATGTGACAGGTGTGTAATGTGTTATGTGTACAGTGCCCCATATGGCAGGTGTGTAATGTGTGTACAGTGCCGCATGTGGCAGGTGTGTAATGTGTTGCTTGTACAGTGCTTTGTGTGGCAGGTGAGAGGGCAGAAGTGGATGACGAAAGGAGGCACATGGTGCCTGCAACCTAGGCTGTAGCATTTAGACTTCAGTGTATAGGTAGAAGGGTCACGTTGGCAGGAGTGTGGACCATTGATTGAGGAGGACAAAGCAGGAGTGTCTGAGTCCAAATTTGGAGTCGGGCTGCTGCTGCTGCTGAGATGAATGATGATGGTTGTTGTGGAGTGGATAGGAGGGCAAAACATCTAGAGCCGGAGGGAGGAGGGCACATGGAAGTGTGTCTTCAGCATCTAGGGCAGGAGGGAGAAGATTGGTATTTCTGCTTGTTTGTTCACTTGTTACAGTGCTGAGCGGGCAAGGCCCAGAATTCTCTGCTGTGCCCTAAGAGACTTGGCTTTGAACTGGTGCTGATGAGGACAGTTTGAGATTCAGCAGCTTGCACTGTCGTAAACCCAAATCTCCCTCTTTCCCATGAAAATGTCTTGGAATTTGCTAAAATCAAAATAGGGTATTTAGAGTACTTTCTTGGTTGGGCTCAAAGCTTTTGATTTTCATATGTCAGTTACAGCTCCCATTCTTTTGAGTCTGGAATTTTGTTGGGTGTGCTGGTACCAAACTTAGTGCTTCTTAATTTATAGACTATCCTTTCAGACTTAGAAAATGAACTTTTAGCTCTCCATTGAAAGTTAAGTCCTTTTGTGGTCAATGAATGTATCTAACTTGACTGCACCTGACCTCATCCCTCTCTTTATAAAACTCCTAGTCTCTAGGAAGGTTCAAAGACTTTGTTTTGTAGCTCTAGATGGTCTTGAATTTCACTGTGTGGCAGAAGGTGACCTTGAGCATTGGACCCTCCTGCCTCTGTCTTCTTGTCGTTGCACGCCCAGTCTTATGTTGTACTCAGGACTGAACTCAGGGCCTTGTGTATGCTGGGCAAATACTATCTCTAGCTTTAGATTTTTAATTTTATTTACATAATTAATTTTATTCCCTGTGATAGAATGCCTAATCAATGGCAAGTGGGTATCAATTGTTTAACCAGATCAAGACTTTAGATGGAGAAAATCTTTACAGTAATTTACTATAGCATGTTAAATGTCTTAAGACCATTGTTTGATTATACTTAGACTTGTATTAATTTCCTTTAGGCTTTTCATTATTACAGATTGTACAGGTTTTATGTGTGTATTGCAGAAGTATTGAGTGAGTGTTTTTACTTTCTAAGTTTTGCAGACTGTTTCCAGCATTGGTTTCAGGTATTCCAAATCACAATTTTAATTATAGTCACAGAGAATTGTAAGGTAAGCCAAGTGTGGTGACATATACCTTTAGTCCCAGCATTTGGGAGGCAGAGGCAGGAAGATCTCTTGAGTTTAAGGTTAGCCTTGTCTACATAGAAAGTTTCAAGCCAACCAGGGCTACACAGTGAGACCTTGTCAAAAAAAAGAAAAAAAAAAAAACGGAAAGGAAAGTGTGTGTGTGTGTGTGTGTGTGTGTTTTAAACGAAGAGAGGAAAGCCTGTGCAGGCAGGCAAGAGAGGTGCTTATGGCCAAGCTTGATCACCTGAGTTGGGTCCCTAGAAGTCACAGAGTGGAAGAGAACTTACTCCCAAAAGTTTTTTTCTGACCTCCACATATGTGCCAATGCACAGCTGCATATGGGCACACAATAAATAAATAAAATTTAAAAATATTTGATTAGAGAAAAGAACACCCATGGTATGCAGTCACTGATAAGGGGTTATTAACCCAGAATCTTGGAATACCCAAGATACAATTCACATATCAATAGATTTCCAAGAAGATGGAAGGAGAGACCCCTGGTCCTGGAAAGATTGGATGTAGGGGAACGCCAGGACAGAGAAGCAAGAGGAGATTGAATGGGGAACAGAGGGAGGGAAGGGGGCTTATGGGACTTTCGGGGAGGGAGGAAATGGGAAAGGGGAAATCATTTGGAATGTAAATAAAAAAATTTAGAAAATAATAAAAAAATATTTGAGCCGGGCGGTGGTGGCGCACGCCTTTAATCCAAGCACTTGGGAGGCAGAGGCAGGTGGATTTCTGAGTTCGAGGCCAGCCTGGTCTACGGAGTGAGTTCCAGGACAGCCAGGGCTACACAGAGAAACCCTGTCTCAAAAAACAAAAAAAAAATATTTAATTAGGGTAAAATCATTTTAATTACATGTTTAACCTTCATAAACTTTAGCAGCATATGTTTTAAATTGTATGTGTGTATTAGAAATGTTTTTGTCTCATTTGTAGGCACTGAAGACAAGACCCTCCAAAAGAAATTCTCTGAGGTGCAGAAAGAGAGAAGAGAACAGGCCCAGCGGACTGTTTTGATACATTGTCCGAATAATATCAATGAGAAAAAATTTCTGAAGTATTTATCCCAGCATGGACCAATCAGTAATCATTTCTTCTACGAGAGCTTTGTATGTGTCTCAACTCTTACCTCAACTGGTGGTGATGCTATGAAAGTAGTTTGTTTGCCTTTGTAGTGTGTGAGTGTGTAGGGGTCTAGGCATTTCACCCATTCCTTCATTTCTTCAATGAGGCTTTTCTCCCCTTATTGCAGTGTTTTAGGATTATAGTTGGGGTCTAGCTCAGTCATTATCTAGCACACCGAAGACTCTTTGTTCAATCCCTAGCATTGCAGAAAGAAAAGGAGTTGTCAGGACCTTATAATGGAGTGACCCTGTAATCTGAAGATCTTAGAGCAGTGGTTCTCAACCCATGGGTTTCAATTCCATTGGCAAACCTCTGTCTCCAAAAATATTTACATTATGACTCATAACAGTAGCAAAATTACAGTTATGAAGTAGCAACAAAAATATTTTTATGGTTGGGGTCCACATGGCAGTGGGCAGGTTGAGACCCACTGACTTGTTGTAGTGCTGTCGATATTGGTAGAGAGAGGTCTGCCTGCACTGCTCCGTGCTGTCCTGTGGCACTGATCTCCTCAGGGCACTGCAGAGGTCTCTTCCTAATCTACTTGTAATGAGTTGTGTTAGAATGGCATCATTTATAAATTCGAAACGCAGTACTTTGTAACATTATAATTATTTCAAGTATGCCATGTTAATGTGTTGAAATGTCATTGTGAAGCATGCTTTTTTTTCTTTTTTCTTATGCTTTTCATGCAGGGTCTCTATGCTGTTGTAGAATTTTGCCAAAAAGACAGTATAAACTCCTTGCAGAATGGAACACATACTCCAACCCAGAGCACAGAGGCTGCAATTCCATTTAAGTCACGTTTCTTGAACGTAAGGCTGAAGAATCCATCTAGCCAAATATCTGGACAGCCATTTGTACAGACAACCAACCAGTCACCTCCTTCAAGCAAGAAGCTCTTTGAATTACTAAGCTGTGCGGAAAGCGTAAGTTTACATGTGTATTTCAGATTTTTAAATGTATGTGCATTATAAAAGTTCTGGTACTCTGCTCCATTTCTGTTTAGTAGGTACAGGGTTTTATAGGATGAGAAGAGTTAGAGGTGAATGTCTGGCAGTTTCTGCTAAGAGTTAATAGATGCAGTCTCTTGGGTAGATGTTGCGATTAGTATGTGAGATTATCTTGATAATTGGTATATGATGTCAAAATTACTCTATGGTTTTCCTCCTAATTTCTTTTAGAGCAGTGAATTGCAGTCATAAATGTCCTTACAGCAAGACATTCTTGTATTCATAGAATCCATGTTTCATCAAGGTGTACTTTTTAAATATGTATTTGCTTGACTTATTTTTTTACAACTCAAAATTTTATTAGTGAATGGAACTGGTTTAAGAAATTCTTTCTACTTGGGGACTAGAAAGATTGCTCAGTGGTCCTGAGCACTTGACTGTTTTTGCAGAGGACAAATTGGGTTCTCAGCAACTATGTCAGATGCTGACAACCACTGTGACTCTAACTTCAGGCCATCCGACCCCTCTCCTGGGGCAGTTTACTCTAATGTCTATACACCCAGACATGTAATTAAAAGAAACCTACACTGCAGAATCAACTGAATGAAAAATAAGTCTCCCTTCTCCAGTTAGGGACACCCCATGCCACGATGCTCCTTACCTTATGGGTAAACCACGTGTTGCTGAAGTTTGGAGTCCTTTTGAATTTCGACCTTTTTTCCTCCTTTTAATGCAATAATTGTCTATAATGTATTATTTCTAGTTTTGAATCTTTATCTTAGTATTGTTTTGTAATCTTGATTGATCAAACTTTTAAGCAGGTTAGTCTTCTAAGGAGTCAGTGGGGCCTTTACTGCTTGAATTCTGTGTTTCTTGCCCTTTAACTCTGGGCTGCCTTCCCACTCTGATCTTTCTGCTTGTTCTGATCTCTTGTCAGATGCTTCCTTCCTTCCTTTTTTGCTAAAACAATGCTTCCTACTTACTGCTTACAAAGAAAAGTTGTTTTAATTCTAAGTTTTATTTTGCTAGCACTTCTAGTAGGAGTGTTAAGAATCACGTTTGCCAGTTGATGGTGGTACTTGCCTTTATTCTCAGTACTTGGGAGGTAAAATCAGGGGGAATCTCTGAGCTTGAGGCTACCAGCCTGGTCTACAGAGATGGTCAGTGGAAAAACTACTTGCTGTGTAAATGTGAAGACCCAGAAGAAAAAAAAATTCTTTAAGGTAAATCTTGTTAGAATGAAAATGACATTATTTTCCAGAACCTAAACATCTGTGTATTCTGTCCCTTTCTTTGGCCAGCTAGATAGACGACCAGGTGAACACCCTCCTGAGGGCCTTCCAGCTCACAGAGGAGAACGTCAGGCTCCGCCATCTCACCTGCTCGCTGATTGAGGACATTGCCGCTGCGTATTTTCCCAGCTGTGTCATCCGGCCCTTCGGCTCCTCCGTGAACACATTTGGCAAATTAGGATGTGATTTAGACATGTTTTTAGATCTAGATGAAACTGGAAAACTTGATGTTCACAAGGTAATAAATATCTCTTTGCACCACTATAAAAAGTTAGAAAAGAGAAGTCTTTGGACCTAATGCAGTTATAGCTGTTGATTTTTAATTTTAGTGAACATGATTAAAGACTGCAATTTATCTGCAAGTGATTATTTGGAGTTTTAAAGTCTTTGTGGTGGTCTGGCATGAGGTCACTTACTGTGCTTCTTCTATATGTGCAGAAAGTTGACTTCCTCTATTTGGGGCACTGGCGTTCGTGTCCACATGCATAGATGTGCTTCAGACATCAGTAGGCTTTGATTTTCCCTGCCGTCTTCTTATGTTTTAATTACTTCTTGCCTTGGTAGTCACACAGTCCCTTATATACTTTCAAACAGGCTTTGAACCATTCTGTTTTCTACTTCTTTTAGGTGACACTCGGTGTTCCAGCTCTCAGTCTGTCTGAAAGTTACCTTAGAGTGCAGTCTGGTTTTCTTGAAGTCTTAGAATTAATTTTTCTGTTCTAGAATGGTTCTTGTTAGCACAGCCTTGAAAAGATTTGTCTCTTAGAGTTAAGGCCTGCTCTGCCTCAGCCTTCTTGAAGCTGTCCTTTCTTTTTTTCCCCACCCTGCTTAAAATTAATCACCCCATCTTTTTTGTATCTTTTGTCTTTCGGGTCTTCCTATCATGTCTATGAGTGACTGATCTGACAGTCTACCTCTGTGTCCTAAGCTGAGCAGGGCAAGTATGTGTCTGTGGTTTACCTTTATTACAGTTCTAGTCTTGGAGCCAGCAAACCTGTATATGTTCATGTAACTGAAATTAGCAAGGAGTAGACTGACCTCAGAGCTAAACATGTCAGATTTAGTAAGATTAACATGTGTTGGAAATTGGTTTTCTACAGTTTTGCTGTTTTGATAGAAACATGTTTCAGGATTTAAGCAATAGAAGTAAAAATTAATAACTATGTCCCAAGTAGTATTTCCTGTTGTCTGAATGACTGGTCTAGGCTGTGTGCTTAGTTTCTGGGTTTTGTTTTGTTTTTCTCATTAGAATTTCTTCCACAAGTAGTGCTATAGGAACAGAAATATGAGAACCACTCATGGAGTTAGCCATTTCTTCAGTTTTTCTGTGTATATAATGTATGTGTGCACATGGAGGTGTGCATGCACATGTATGTGCTTGATAGAGGTCATGGTTCAACATGGGTGGTCATCTAGGTATGCATGCACATATATGTAATTATCTGTAGAGGCCAGGGTTCAACATGAGGTGTATTGTTCCCTACCTTTGAGACATCATCGCTACTGAATTCAGCACTCTGATTGGCTAGACAAGCTGTCCAGTAGCACTGGTTGTATGCAGGCACTTACCAATGGAGATGTTTCCTAGCCCTCGTCAAAGTTTTGTTTATTTGGTGGGCAAACATCAGTGTATTTTCCATCATCCATAGTAACATTGTTTTATTTTGGTTCAGAGTCTATTGGTCTGATTAGCCTACATGTTCTCTTGCTTTTCATATCATTCATTCTAAGCTTGATTATGCTTTGGCGGCAGTCAGTTTCCCAGATCTCAGTGGCCTTACACATGAGCTCACTGTCTCTCGTTGAGGCTGAATCCAGAGCAGCCTAGCATCAGCTTTCTGGTCATCCCTTTCTTTCTAGCAGCCAGCCTGACTCATTTGTCTATGCCTGTGTCCTTCCTACCAGTGAAAATGCTGACAAGAACATAGGGAGCTGAGGTGTGGCCCTCTGGCTTGTTCGGATCCTACCTAAGAATGATCTAGGAAGCCTCTGCTTACATACAAAGCACACCCACATGGGTGCAGGGTAGCTCAGCACCGAGCACACATGCACGGAGTGGCTTCACTAACTGTCCTCGGCCTGGCCGTTCTTCCCAGTTCCTGTTCTCTGCCTCTAAGTCCACTGCTCAGTACTGGATTTGTTTATTTATTTATTTATTTATGTATTTATTTATTTATGGCATCACCTGCACCTCTTCCATATATTTTGTGTCCTTTGCTTATGAGAGAGCGAGTCTAGCCTCACTCACTCCTCTACTATCTGCTCTGTAGGTTAGTGGCTTTTTTTAAAACTGTCTTGGGATGAGTTAATTTCAAATATATTTGTTACTATTTGTTTTAAATGGATGATCTTTTTCTTTGTTTACTTTTCTGTTGTCCTCTATCTAAGGAAGCCTCTTTCTCTTGTTGATCTGCCATTCTTCTGCCTGTGTCCTCCCCACCATTGGGAGTTAAGAGGTCCGTTGGGGTGTTTGCTGGCTAAGGAGAAAGGACAGGTGTATATTCAGGGAATGTGTGGAATAAGTGAGTCTGTGGATATTAGTTCTTTATGCACATACTCTACTGCAGTACATATGTTAATCTAAAGTCAGCGGTTTTGCAGGTTAGTGCTTGTATTTTACAAAACTCAAAGGCTACCAAACATCTTTAAGTCTATTTTGCTGTGATTGCATGTGTTTCGGTTTTGCTTTGTTTGGCCAGAAGTTATTTAGACTCTTAAATTCTAAATTATCCTTTCTCTGAAGTTTTTAAAAAAAATTCTCTTCCTAAAAATCCCCTCATAATTATCAATGTTTTCATATTCAGAATACAGGGAATTTTTTTATGGAATTTCAAGTGAAAAATGTTCCTTCAGAAAGAATTGCAACCCAGAAGATCCTGTCTGTAATAGGAGAGTGCCTTGACAATTTTGGCCCTGGATGTGTGGGTGTTCAGAAGATACTCAATGCTCGATGTCCACTGGTGAGATTCTCCCATCAAGGCTCTGGATTCCAGTGTGATCTGACTGCTAACAATAGGTATGGCCTGGTAAACGAACTCACTTAGATGCGACTGTGCTGAGGTGTTAGCTCAACTCTTGTTGTTTACAAATAGTAGCTCTTTTACACATACTTCAATAATGAACGGTTTCCTTGCTTTAATATGAACTCACTAAATGGGGTATAATGGTACACACCTATAATCCCCGTTCTGTGGAGTATGAGTCAGGAGGATTGTAGTTGTCACTGTTTTAGAGTGTTGTATTGGCAGTGAATGTGTTTGATATTCGAGCATTTACATTGAATTGAATATTGGGAACGCATAGCTTTGAGGCAGGGTTTGATGTAACTCAGGATGTACTCCAACTTGCTCTATAGCTGGGGCTGTTCTTCAGCCCCTCATCCCCATGCCTGACTCCCATGTAGCCTGGTCTGCAGGTGATTGCCACCGTGCCTGCCAGCATAATGCTTTGGTTTAATCATGGTATTCAAAATGTAGGCAGACACAGTGAGATACTTAGATCTGTTCCCAGATGTGTCTTTTATTTGACCCTTGTGTCTTAACTTGGGGTTTGAAATTTTTATTTTTAACTTTTCTGTTTTGAAGTATTGCTTTGAAAACTTCCGAACTCCTTTATATATATGGCTCCCTGGATTCGAGAGTAAGAGCTTTGGTGTTCAGTGTGCGATGCTGGGCTCGGGCACATTTGTTAACAAGCAGCATTCCTGGGGCTTGGATCACAAACTTCTCCTTAACAGTGATGGTCATCTTTTTCCTTCAGAGAAGATCACCCCCCATTCTTCCAACTCTGGATTCCCTAAAGTCCATAGCAGGTAAGACTAGAAGTGACCTTCTCTCTTTTTGACTCTGGGTAGACATTTACCCTGTAGAGTCAAAGCATAGATATTTGTAAGTCATGTCATTTATGTCTTTATCTTTAAATCTAAAGATACATGGATGTAAATTTTAATTGTGATTCCAAATTTTAAGTGCTGTGCGTGTATGTGTGTGTGTTCACCATCAGTCATAAGAACTGGTGTTTTCAAGTTAGGCCTTTGGAATTGAGAGTTGTGCCTTATTTGTGTCCATTGGCAACTTGTTATCATAGCCTTCCAAGAGCTGGAACCTCTCACTTAGTTGGCCTAGTCTGAGATGAAGTTGAAAACGAACTTAGGTCCAGGTCTGGATCTGATCACAGTTCCCAGGCTTTCCAGATTCTATCCTTTCCAGACTGCACTGTGGTGTCTCAAACTGCTTCCTGATGTTGTAAAGATTCTCAGTGTACTTAAATTTGAGTTTAAAATTAGTCTTAGATATATAGTATTTTAAATTCAGCATACTATTTATGTTATGAGTAAATTGAGATTTTGATAGCTTGCTAGAAGAGATGGAAAAATATTATAATCTGTAAAAGGAAGGTAATTCAGGGGGACATATGTAGAAAGTGTGTGCATACCTTTATAGTTGTCCCATTGTGCCTATTGCTCTAAGGTAATTCTTAAGTGTATGTGGGTCTTCTCTGTTTACCCTGAAAGGAATTTTATTCCTATGTAATGGGTTGTGAACTACATGTTAGTGTTTTAAACCATCTGCTTTCTAAGCTACAATGTCCTCTGCCATTCTTCCCTATGTATTCCCATACCCACCCACACTATGATTGTTCTCATAATGTTTTTTTTATCTGCTCCTTTAGTCAAAATTAAATTTTTGCTTGGAATGTGCTTTTTCTTCTCTCAGACCAAATTATCTCTCTCTGCTACCTTCCCTTAATTCAAATCAGAAGTTCCTGGAAATGCACCAGATGTTAGTATAGTTAACAACTGAGCTAAGAAGAAGCTGAATTGGTTGGTTGCCAGAGGGCCAGCAGGGTGGAGTGGGACTTGGTCTCAGGTCTGAGCCTGAAACAGAAGGCAGCAGACATGCCTGTGACCCCTTCTCCCTGGCATCCTTCATTCATGAGTGTTTAGTGAGTACACGTGTCAGATAGACAGTTTCCAATAGCTAACAAACTAGAGAGGGAAGACATTAGTAAGATGAAGGTCGATTCTCATCCGTGAACAACTTGTAAACAGCCCTCCTTTTGCTGCTCCTGCTGGGTGTACTGATGCTTTAACACTGAGAAGTCATCCTATCGGAGCACTTGGGATCTGGAGACTGGAAAAACAACAATAACAACACCAAAATGGAGTATATCGTTACTCTGTTCCAGTCTCAGAGTCCTCAGCCTGAGTCAGGCCTCCTCTGGCCTGCCCTGCCCCCTCCTCCCAGCCTGCAGGACTCCCCTGGCATTGCTCCCACAGTGTTCTTCCCTGCCCTCCAGCTCCTGAGTGCTCATGGAGGTTTTCCATAAACAGGTATCTGATGGTCTCATTCTCTTCCTTGGTATTCTTCAATATCTTCCTGATATCTGCCATATGGTTTATAAACAAACTAAAATATGTATGTTGAGAGATGGGACTGTGGCTTAGTAGTCCATCTCTTACCTGGCAAAGACAAGCCTTGGAGTTCATCTCCCCCATAGCCTCCCTCCCCAAAGTATACTGTTTTCATTTTAAAAGTGCCACAAGAGGTTATTTTAAGAATTCCTTAGTTTTCTACCAAAAGACATCCAACCATTGATTTTCACAGACTGATTAACAGTTAGTTCTCTATAACACATTGTAGGTATGGTTGTCAATCAGTTCAAAGCAGAATTTATTTTTTGCTTACTTTTTAATTTTTAGTTTTAAAATTGCCATGAAAGAACATTTCTTAAATGAGTGTCTGTTAATGTGGTAGAATCACTTTGAGGTGAACTTACCAAAATGCTTTTTCCTGTTTACGTGTTTAAAGTTATGGCATTAGTACTTGCTGATTTCCATAAGGCTAGTATTAATGTTGATTAAAAAGTCTATGACTAAGAGAAGAAGCAATGTTAAACCCAAAAAATGTAAGACATCTTGGGAACTCTGTCATTAACAGGACTGAATGTTTTTCATATTTGATTTCTTCTAAGCCTCTCATTTAGACACAGGATAGTCTTACCAGTATGTTCTCTTTAAAATGATTTTGTTTTCTCACTTCTTTAGTTATTTCTTGGAGTACCCTTCAGAACTTCTAGAACTTTGCAAATCACTGCTCAGTGCCTAGGCTAAGGTGAAAACCTACATTCTCAACATTGCCTACATGCCTTTCATGACCTCTCTCTTGATCGGCAACTCTTCTCCTTCTCCTGGGGCCTCTTCTCTTGGTGGTCTCAGGTGGTCGTGCCCTCTCTGTACCTGCTCATTCACCTCTCCCCACGTGCCTGCTGTGCTCTCTGTCATACCACTGTCCATGGAGAACTGCCACACGATGAATCAGGACAGCAAAAAGACAGACCCAGCACTGAGTGGCTCTCATTTCCTAAGGCTTAACTGGCCTTGCTTCCTGCTCTGCAGGAAGTGGTCCTCTGTGCCTCCGTGGGCTGGGTGCATGTCTACTTCAGCAGGCATGTAACGTACTGTAGGAATCACAGCTGTGTTCTCTGCGGGTACTACCCTGCAAGCTCTTAACGGCATAGCTTGATTTTTCCCTGTTTATTTTTTATGTAAAAGACATCGTTACAGTATATATTCTCTTGGATCTGACTTTTTCAGCATTATCTTTGGGAGCCACATTCATAATATTATATTTGTGGATTAACCATTCCATTGAGGAGGGTGGCATAGGTAAGATGAAAAGAAATATGTAGTGAGGAATTTGAGAAAATACAAACAAAACCCTAGGGGTTCTGTTGCGTGGGTAATTTGGAGAAATGAGGTTGTAGTTGAAGGATGTCATTACCGAAAGGATAAATGTAGAAGATACTGGGGAGTAAGCTATACGAGAGGTACGTGTTTGTGCAGGTAGCCAGTTTGAATAGTATTTTCACCTTTACTCCTCATTTGACTCACATATTAGTTTGAGTGAACTAAAAGTGGGAGAATAGAGACAATAATGAGAATTATTCGTTATCCTCTTCTTTATTGTATAAGGGTGCAAGCCCTCACTCTGTCCAAATCACCTTAGAAATGTTAAGACACCTGTAGCTGTGGGGAGGGGATGTACACCTCCATTCCTCTAGCAGAGTCATGATGCATTCTACTGACCCCTGCTTCCTTTATTTCTCCAAAGGAAAAATGTAGAGTCTCATCTTCTTTAATAGGGAAAGTAAATGCGCCATCTCCGGTTCTCATCTTCACGCCTTCCCTTCACTCTCAGAGGACTTGTGCTCTCTGGTATTTTCTGGGCTACTCCATGTGCCTGTCTTGTTGACAGTTGTTCCATAGCATAGTCGTGAATCAGCTGTATACCAAAATGTAGAACTACCTAAAAGCCACATTCTGAAGTCCTCCCAGACTATGGTCAGTAGCCTGCATCAGGGACTCAGGCCTGTCTCTACAAACACTGGGCCTGCTGACTCCACTTTCTGAAAATTCCACTGACCTGTAGCATTTGATTCTTCTGCGGTTTGCCCTTTAATTTCAATGAGTCTGAATAAATCAGCCTTTTCTTTTGAAGATTGTACTTTTGAAACTTTGTAAACTTTACCTAACCTTAGGTGATAAAGATGTTCTTGAGGTTTCTTTGGTAAGTGTTTTGGTTTACACTTTGTCCTGTTGTCCATTTCAAGTTAGTTCTTTTTGGCATATGAATGTCCAATTATTCTTAGCACTGTTTGCTTTTAAAACAGGGTACACTTTTTGTACCCTCACCAAAAACAGTGACAATAAATTGTCCACATTTGTGTGTACCTTTTCTGTACTGACATGTGTCTTCAGGCTCTGTCTGTCTGTCTCCCCTTTGAGGAGACGGCAGTGCTTGGATGGCAGCAGCACTGTAACGCTTCCTGTGGCATAATGTGACTGCGGTAAGTTCATCTGTTCAAACCTGCCTGTGTCTGTCTACAGAGAACTCTGCTAGGTGCTCAGAAGAGCTGATGTCTTACTAGGTTTAGTCCAGTTATTTGTGCTTTTAATTAATTTAGTTGACTTTCATACGTAAGTAATATATTCTGGTCACATGTGTCTTCTGTCCCAGTCCTCTACTAATCCTCTCCCTTTCTCCCACCAGATCTTCACCCCACTTTCATTTTAGTAGACAAAGGTGACTATGTCTATCCTGTGGGACAGACAGTGTCCATGTTTGGGTGATACTTAAAGTAGGAAAAGAACAGGGAGAGAAAAGAGGAAAAGACTAGAAAACCAAACCATTTATCAGGCTTGAATACTAAGATGTGGAAAAAACCAAAAATGGTCTTACCTGAAATCAAGTTGCCTTTGAGTTTCAATATTTTCTATGAAATCTTTTTAGTGAAAAGGGATACTGTGCTGGCTACTCTTGTGTCAACTGAACACACAAACTAGAGTTATCTGAGGGGGCAGGGGGGGTGCTTAATTGTGAAAGTGCCTCCATAAGATAAGGCATTTTTTAAATTAGTGATTAATGGTGGAGGGCCCAGCTCATTGTTGGTAGTTCTGTCTCTGAGCTGGTAGTCCTGTGTTTTATGCACGAAAGCTGAGCAGGCCAGGAAGCAGCACCCTCCACGGCCTCTGCATCAGCTCCTGCCTCCAGGATCTTCTGTCCTGACTTCCTTTGGTGATGAACAGCATTGTGGAAGTATAAGCTGGTGTTTGTTCATGGTGTTTCATCTCAGCAATAGAAACCCCAAGATAAATACCTCAGTAGAGAAAGTCTCTGGGTTTATAGAAATATTTTTAATGTGACTCTTATTTTTCTGTGTTAGTAATTTTTTAAATTGGAAACCGATTTTTTTCATACAATATATTTTGATTATGATTTTCCCTCTCCAACTCCTCCCAGAAGCTCTCCACTTCCCCACTAACCCTTGTCCACAGCTTGTTTTTGGTTTTTTTTTCATCTCAGAATACAAACAGGCAGCTTAAAAAAGTAACATAAACTAAAAACATACAAATAGAAAAAGCAGCTAAAGAAAAGGCATAAGAAACAGATACAAATGCTGACACACACATATTTGCACATACAGAAGACACACAAAAACAAAATTGGAAAGCATAATATATAAGCAAAAGATCTGCAAGGGGAAAAATTGTCCAGACATTGCGAGACAAAAAACCTCCAGAGATAACATTGAGTTTTTTTATGTTAGCCATCTACTCCTGGGTGTGGTTTGTGTACCCAGTGAGACTGTATTGGAAAAACCTTTCCTTTCTGATTGGTCATCAATTGGAGATAGCTTCTGGGGGACTAGGAATGGAGACTTGTGTCTCATTTCCCTAAGCCCAGGTCCCCCATCTAACTTAGACATGTGCAGGCCCTGTGCATGCTGCTGCGGTCTCCGTGAGGCTTACGTGACTCAGTCTGTGAGCTCTGTCTCCTCGTTGTCTTCATCTCTCTGTTTCTTAAGATCTTTCTGCCTCCTCTTTGGAAGAGTTCACTGAGCCCTGAGGGAGGGACTTGACGAAGCTATGTAGATGATGTTTTAGCAGTAGGCCTTACTATCCATTTGTAGAGAACAACCTTGGCAGTAGCCTGGGTTGTTTAGGGGTTTCCATGGGGCCCCTTTGTTAGTAATGTTATAAATCAGAGACACATTCCTGGCGGGGGGGAGGGGGGCTTGGCTGCTAAAAGACAGTGGTATATATTTGACTTATGCTGTGTCACAAAAAAATATAATATGAGCTAGGCGAGGTGGCACATTCCATTAATCCCAGCACTTGGGAGGCAGAGGCAGGCAGATCTCTGAATTTGAGACCAGCCTGGTTTACAGAGTGAACTGCAGAACAGCCAGAGCTACACAGAGAAACCCTGTCTTAGAGTAAGGGATACACACACACACACACACACACACACACACACTATATATATATATATACATACATACATACATACATATATATAATCTGTTGTTACTTGACATATTAAAGCATATATATGTATATATAAATTTCAAAGAAGTAAAAGTGTTTAATATAGCTGGTGATAATGTGTTGGTTTTGTGTTATAGTTTTGGACATGTGGTAAGGTTACACAGTTGTGGAGGATACACAGGGATTTTATAGGGTATAGACATGAGCAGAAGAGGAAGAGGTGGGTCCCTCTGTTTCTTCCCTTCAAGGACATGAGGACATGTATGTCCTCAATATGTGTTTACCACATCCCAAGATCACCAAGCTGAGAATAAGTCTCTGACACATGGGCCTTTGGGGGATACTCCAGAGTCAAACTGGAACAGTAGAACACATAACATTGCAAGGGAAATACCTTAGTAATGTGGATCTTATTTTGTAAAAAATGTAAAAACCATAAGAAAAGAGAGATGGGATTGAAGGAACCTTATCTCTTTTTAGTTTTCCCCTGGGAATTATAGACATCCACAATTATTCAGATTAAGTGTCTGCCATAGAATAGATATGGTTGTGGGTCAAACTAGGAGAGGGATAATTATAGGAGAGTGCTCATTTTATTCCTAGACTGCGGCAGTCTGGTGACATCATGCTTTTAGTCAAAATGCAGTGAGGTAAGTTTCAGTAGAGGATGGCTTGTATTAGGAAATATTCAAACAAGCGGCGGCTGCTGATCAGCCTTGTGAGATTGGAGTTTGTTTTTGAGAAACATTGTGTATGACTCTTGAGGACTAGGGTACCTGGTACATTTCATGGTACCTGTGGACTTAGCAAAAATAAGGAAAATGACTCCATCTCAAGATAAATGCTAGTAGAAAAGTAAATGCCTGGTTTAATGTATACTTACTTAGTTTGTTTCCCGAATTACTAAATTCTGATCACTCTGGAGTTCTTCGTTTGATAATTTAACAATTTTTAAATCCTTTTAGAACAACTAGTTTGAATCATTGCATCAAAGCATAAAACAGTGTTAAGAATGGAAAAGGAAATCAATTGCTGAGTAAGGATGCCCCGAAATTTGTCTAGTGGAAGGTAGAAACTGCCTGTTTTCATTTGTAACTAGAAAGCTTATTACTTCAAAAGATGGGTTAAAATCTTTGAGTTACTAGAAGCTAACTTTAATACAGTGAAGAAAATGCAGCATGTGTCCACTGTTGTGTGATCATTTCAAGTCTTTTGTAAGTGGAGTTGTAAAATCTATGAACTAACTACATACAACATGACTAATGATAGGACATTGGAATTTGACTGGGTTAATTCATAGTTCTGAAGGAAGAAATACTTTACAGGATGAAACTCTATTTCTGTGTATTTAAGATGCTGAAGATAGATGCATTCTAGAGGGGAACAATTGTACATTCATCCGGGATGTGAATAAAATTCAACCTTCTGGAAACACAGAAACATTAGGTAAATCTTTCTCCTTTTTTTCTTGTTCCTGTTTGGGTTCTGACAGATTTTCTTCTAATTTTCTTTATCTTATTTTCTTGCAGAATTACTACTAAAGGAATTTTTTGAGTATTTTGGCAATTTCGCTTTCAATAAAAATTCCATAAACATTCGACAGGTAAAGACTGTCAGCATTCATTATACACTGACTGCTGCTGTTCTCGTGTTCTCATTTGATTCATTTTAAAGCACTCTAACGAATGCATAGTCATGAGATGGAACTGAGATGGACTGTGGCGTTTGACTGAGCACAGCAGCCATGGAGCTGCAAGAACAGGGGGCAACTCTGGCATCTGATGTTGTCACGGTTCATGGTCTGTTCTTAATGCTAGGACTGTATCCTTTAAGATGTGGAAGAACAGCGCTGGAGTGTACATATAGTTGTTTAAACTGAAGATGTGTCCAGTGCAAGAATTTGTCTTATTTTTGAGACAAGTTTTGTCATGTACACCCAGATTGTCCTTGGACTTGGGATACTTTTGCTTCCACATCCCAGTGCTGGGATTTCAGGCATGTGCTCTACCCTGATTACAAGACCCGAGGATAGATAGATCTGACCGCTTCCCTCAGTTTCAGCAGTTGGGGCTTAATTTAGTACATGCCACTTTACAAAGATTGACTTCATTTATATTCTCTCTCCCCCTCCCTCCCCCTTCCATCTCTTGATTCAGACCCTTCTCTTAAGTTAGAAGTTGTATTATGTAAAGAGGGTTTGTTATTGATGACCTTGTCCAGATACCTACCACCTAAGCATTGACATCGTGATTCATAGATCGTAAGTCTAAGTAATTGTCCTCAGAGAATACTCATAAACTGTGAGGGAAAAAAACAGCCTGGTCATATCCACACTCATATAAATACATATGCACCCAACACCCTTGGGAAAGCAGTTCTTTACTCTGTGACTTATGTTGGTCTTGTGTGTTCCTGGCAGCTAAGTCCTTACATACATGTGTCTTCTCTGTTGCGGTCTGTAGGGAAGGGAACAAAACAAGCCTGATTCCTCTCCTCTATACATCCAGAATCCTTTTGAAACATCTCTCAACATAAGCAAAAATGTGAGTCAGAGCCAGCTACAAAAATTTGTGGAACTGGCAAGAGACAGTGCCTGGATTTTGGAACAAGAAGATAAGGATCAGCCTTCTTCAAGTAGACAACCCTGGGGACTGGCTGCCCTCCTGCTGCCACCTGGGGCAGGCCACACATCTCTCTCCCGGAAGAAGAAGAAAAAGCCGATGAGTGAAAAAGTCAAAGGCTTGTTAGCATCCATAAAAAGTAACAGCCCTGAGAGTTCCACAGATACCAGTGGAAAGAGAGCAGTCAGTACACAGGCATGATGGCAACAGCTTGGACTTCTGGGAAGAACTGCCATCAAATGCTGACAGGTCTTAACATTTGCATATCCGATGCCATCACCCTTTTACTTGATCTGAAGTTCTGGATATTTCCTTCCGATCAGGTGGAGTTTATTAAAATATCAGTGGCAAAAAAGTTGCAAAAGACATTTGAATTCTGCAAAGTGAATGGTAAGATGAATTTTATCAGCATCCTGATTGATACTTCTGTGTGTATATATATACATATATATATGTGTATATATATGTATATATATATAGGTGATGAATGCAATAAAGCTCCAAAATTTAATAGAACTCTTTAGTATCTATTTTTCAATCAAAGTTTTCTTGTTAGGTGTTCTGTCTTCTGGTTAGCATATAAAGCAATGAGCTTGTATCCCATCAGGCTCCTTATGCGGATTTTGTCTTGTTTTCCTATTCTTCCTTCCACACCCTCCCACTTTTCTTCCCCTACTAGCCCTCAGTTGGCTTTTGCTTCATGTATGAGCGATTGTTCTGCTCCGTCCTTTCCCTTCCCTGTACGGTCTTCCCCGCAAAGGTCCCCAGAGTTTCATGATCTGTACCTCATATGTGCTTCACACATGATATCCGAAGTGAACCCAAGGCTCACACAGGACAGGAAAGGTCAGCTTTGTCCTGGATCTGTGGTACTTCAAGCAAAATTCCCCCATTCCCAGTTAAACAGGTTGTGTTTGATTTCCCAAACTCTGTCTCTATCACATAAAAATGTAGACACTTCAGTCACTGCATTCTGTGTTCCAATCAGATATGTAGAATTGTGGAGATATTGTACTTTCAAGTTAGATTTTATTTTTGTTTTCAAGAATAAAACCATTTTTCTACTTAATTGTGATAACAGTATTTCTATTATTTCCTCACTTCTGCTTTTGAGATCTCTCTGTGTAAGAAAGAATACACAGAGAAATATATTTTACATTGTATTCTGTGAGAGATGGTACTGAGTTTAGAAACTGACGCTGTGGTGGGTCACTGTCCTTGGCTACAGAATGGGAGTGGTAATAGTGCCTTAAGCTGTAGGATGTATTGTAGCTAGCTGAGCTACAAGGAAGGTGTTGGTCAAAGCCTGTCACAGTGTTACAAGCTGACACAACTCCTTCCTTTAGCTTTTGTATACACGTACAATTACAGGTGTTTTGTATACACAGACAAAAGCTAAATGCTTGATGACAAACCTTGGAGTAGGGCTAGGGACAAGCACTGCATTCACTCCTGTTCTCGAAGATCTGTGACGTGCAGCCTGCTGTTACCATGAAACTGCTTCACGCTGTGCCATTTTACACTCCTGAGGTCCATGTTAGTCCCTGGAGTTTTAGCACTTAGAGGGGTGCTCAGCCTGCTCTCAGCAGTGCTCCTGCTCTTGCATTTGACTGGGGACATTGGGGACAGAACCCCAGGTCTTGTGTGTCCTGGGCAAGCACTTGTCACAAAAGAAATCCTAGCCCCTACTACTCATTAGAGTTCATAATCTTTAATAATTTTCCTCCTATTCAAAATTTAACCTTAGAGCTTGCAGTGGTAAACTTTTTAAAGTTTTTGGACAGAATTGTAATGAGTTGGAATATTTTGGGAAAGTCTTCCACAGGGTTTCCGAAGGGAGTCTGCCCACAGCGCTGTGATCTCACGTCTGAAGGCAGGCCAGTGGCAGTTTTCTTCTGGTGTTCAGCAAAGACTGTTTTCATTTGTTCCTTGAAGCTCATTTAGTTGATATAGAGCTTTGTGTTAATTTTAAAAGCAACTATTTAGAGTTTCTAATTGAAATGATTCTTTTGCCCTAGTCACAGGTGTTTGATCAGAAATTTTCTTCTGTATTTTTTAAAGTTAAGAGTTACTTAAGCACTTAAGGTGCATGTATATGTTAATACTCCTTTTTTTTTTAACTTAAAGCCTATTGTATCTTACCTCAACACTGATTGTCTTACTTTTCCCATTAAGATGTGAGTATGTGATGAATTTAAATGTATGAAATTCCATTACTGAGATAGTCCATGTCGCTCTGCCTGGCCATGGACTCACTATGGAACAAAACATGAGTTTGAACTCGTGATTCCCTGCTCCTGTCCCCAAGTGCTGGAATTACAGGTATGAACCACCATACCTGGCTAAAATTTTTTAATATGCAATTTTAAAATAAAGGTTTTATGAACGTTTTTGCTATAGCATTCCTGTTACAGAAAAGTAGGTGTTTTGTTCTTGTGTGGGGTGTGTTGCTGCTGTTACTGTTTGTGTGTTTTCTTTTTGATACCAGGATCGATTGATGCCTAAAACCCTGTACATTCCATTTAGGCTGCCATTCTACCATTGAGTTACAGCCCAGCCCCATAGTAAATAGTTTTAAACTCTATTTAACTGAATGGAGACTAGTATATCACAGCCGAGAGAGAGAGAGACAGACAGAGAGAGAGACAGAGACACAGAGAGAGAGAGACAGACAGAGACAGAGAGAGAGAGAGAGATAGAGATAGAGAGAGAGAGAGTGTGTGTGTGTGTGTGTGTGTAGAGGCCAGAGTTGACCCTGAGTATCTTTTTCAGTCACCCTCCACTTTGTATTTTGAGACAGGCCTACTCGTTTAACTTGGTACCCACCCGTTTGATTTGCTAGACTGGGACAGCAAGGCCCATGGATCTCCTCAGTACTGGGATTACAGATGCATGTTGCCATCTCCAGCTTCTGTGGGAGTGCTGGGATCAGACTCAGGTCCAAGTGCCTCCTCAGCTGACAGAGCAATCCCCCGAGCCCACCACCAATTTTTTTTTTTAATTATAAGAATGTATGAGCAACTTGGCAATGGTCTTACTGAATTAAAACTGCACAGATAAGGACAAACACTCAAGTCTTTCCCTAGGAGTCACTAGGCTTTTCTTGTGTAGTTTTCACCTGTCATAGCTTTATTATTTGAAAGTAATTTTGGTATAGATCAAATTGATTTGAGCTCTGCATTTCCAAAATTCTATATGTAGCCCAGTAGAATAAATCCTGAGATTATTGCCTACCTTTAGGAAGTTTGATAATTAGCCAGAACAGGTCTTGGAATTGATAAGTAGCTTCAGACATTCTGGGAAAACAATGTACCTGTCCTTCACAGCCAGGTCTCAGCTGCGTGTGAGAAGGGGGAGCAAGGTCAGCTGGGATAACAGTCCTCTCCTCCTTACAGTGTACCTTTCCTTTCACTGCACTATAGGCACAAGAGGGCAGGATTAGACTTTTCTAGTCATCCTATGTTCCTAGGATTTCATAGCCTTAAAGAAGGGCTATTTTGAACTCCTAGCCGCCGGAGTGGCGGTAGAGGAAGGCTGTATTTGCTTGTCTGAATAAGAGGAGCAGAGGCATCTGCAGCAAAGCCACAGGAAGGTACAGCAGCTCCACCATGAGCGCTCTGCTTCCCAGAGCTGGGCATCGGATGGTGAGTAGCTGTTACTGTTCATCCTCTGCTAACTGGTAAGAGATCACCCAGAACGTTATAGATAGCAGTTCTGTCTGACATGATTGTATCACTAGGGTAGCTAGAGAGGGAGGTGGGATTATTCCAGGAAAGGAAAGGAGTCAGAAGAGAGCGTTAGAGACCAGGCGATCTACATTGTTGCTTAGGAGTCGAGCAAGGCTGTCGTGCTGGTTTGTTTGTTTTTTGTTTGTTTGTTTCCTTTTTTGGTTTTTGTTTTCCAGTTTGATTAGAACCTAGACATATCTGGGAAGAGGGAATTTTCATTGAGAAAATGCTTCTGTAAGATTGGCCTATAGACAAGTCTGTTGGACATTTTCTTGATTAGCTGTTGATGTGGAATGGCCCAGTCAACTGGGCAGTGCCACCCTGGGCCAGCAGTCCTGGATGTATAAGAAAGCAGGCTGAACAAGGCACAAGCATGCTAGTAAGCAGCAGTCTTTTGGCTTCTGCTTCAGTCCCGCCTTCAGGTTCCTGCGCAAGTTCCAGCCCTGACTTCCCTCACCTGTTATATAAGATGAAATAAACCTTTCCTCCCAATGTTGACTTTGGTCATGGTGTTTAGTAGAGCAATAGACATAACTACGACAGTCTTTAAAGACTGCTAACTGCAAGATGGTATTTTCCATGGTAACAACTTTGTGCCAGGGCATAATTAGTGTTTGCAGTTGATTATTAGCTCAATGCAACTAGACTTAGCAAATTGAATGGCATAGACTCCATCACTTACTTAGATGGAGTTTGGCCTTCAGTTTTGCATGACTCTCCTTCATGTTTTGTTGAAGAGACGACCCTTAGCAGGAAGTATAGGGATCATAGGATTTCATGCGAACTCTTGTTAACAAGGGCTTCTTAGTAATACATACTTGGAAGAGGATAAAACAACCAAAAATCATTTTCACCTTGGTATGACATTGTGCTGTTTATTTGGAAATGTTTTAGGAGGTTTATTTTGGTCTCCATCTAAATCCAGTTATTTGCAGATACAGATCGCAGAAGACACAAACATGATAGTGATCCTCAGGGATTCCCATGGAATAGCTCCTAGAAAGTGTCTGCTGCAAAGAACATCCTTGATCTGGAGTATCTGTGACTCAAGAGACAGAAACCCCCCAGTTATTAAAGATACACTTTGCCTTTTAAATGTGATGTTATCCCTGGCTCTAAAGGTGAAATTTGCTTTTTTTTTTTTTAATGTCTATTACATGAGAATGTATGTTAAAACATTTTCCTTCTACAACAAAAACTTACGTTATTTTGACCTTTGATAGTTCTGGAAAAAGGCTTCTGAAGCCTTGTGACTGTAGGATGGAAGTTGTGTGATATTGAATGTAAATGTCTCAGAGTTTCTCATCGTCTTAAAGCCTTTTGTAGTTGCTATTTCTTGCTTGAGAATCTCCAGCCCATAAAGGTGCCACAGCCTTGGAGGAGCAAAGACAGGCAGATCCTGGAGATTGGCTGCCAGCCAGTCTAGCTCAAGAGCTCCAGGTCCGGTGACATCTGAAGGGACTAAGAGAGTGGGAGAAGACAGTGACATTGACCTCTGGCCTGCACACAGGGTTGTGCTTCCACACGCTCGGGCACAAACACACCCACACATGCAACTCTAAAAGAAAGTGAATGCATACTTAAGAGTTGGGAGTGGTGCCTACTGCTGCAGTCCCACACTTGGGAGGCAGTGGAGGGAGGACTGAGAATTCAAAGCCAACCGGGACTCCATTGAGACCCAGTCTCAAAAACAAAACAGCAACAAAAGTATCACTTGTAACTTGACATTCAGTATGTACAGGGATGGATATGTATTGTCTGTAGGCTGGACTTCATATCAGTGCTCTGAAAGCTTTTCACTGCAGAGCACTTCTAGTTTTGATTTTTGAATTAGGGATGCTCAGTGGGTAAGATCTCTGTAGTCATCCCCATCAAATACCTGAACTCCAAAGCACTCTGGTGCCAGCATTTTGGATTAGTGATGCTCACCCCGTGCCATACCTGGAGTTCATCAAGTCTAAATCAATGAAACTAGGTTGTTGTTTGGTGTGGCTTTATTTTGCAGTGTGCAGCATTGAGGACTTGCCATGGTGCATGCTGTTTACTCAAGCGATGTGATGAGCACATTGTGAATCTAGGGAGCGTTGTGTCCTTTGCCTCCAACACCTTCACTGTGTCACTTGGTAAGATCTGATCAGGAAACTTCTCCTGGGACAGTTGCTGGATCTGGGCTCAGAGGAATGCATCTGCAGATCTCATTAAACTTGGATATGTTTATTCTGCCTGGGCTGAACAAGAAGGCATGTTCTTTCTATTCTGCTCTCTTAAAACTGACCGTAGAAGGTAGTCCTCAGAGCTGGCTGCTGTCTTGTAGGGAAGCAGGCTCACCAGTAATCACATTAAACTTTAGGTGGATAATTGTGAATATAGTGAAAGTAGACTGGAAAGTATAATGAGCCCTCAGAGATCCTTCATGAGTTTGGACATTAACTCATGGCAAATCTCTAACTGACTGGCTTGCTACCTCTGTTTCAGGCTAGACAAATTCCATCCATTCTCTTATTATTTCAGTAGCATTGCCAGTGTCACCGAAACATAGGACCTTCTTAACCGTTAATCACCCCTAAGGAACGTTGACTAATACCTGTCTTATGAGGAGCACAGTGGCTCCCGAGTGCCTTTGCTTGGGGAGGACTCATTTCCTTATGGACTTTATTTTCAAATATTGCCCTGGCTCCATTCACCTTTACTCTAAGCATCCAGCTACATCTGTTAAACCTTTTTGTTTGCTTCTCTTCTAAGTCTCTCCTTTTATCTCTCCATTTTCTTCTGACCTATATTACAATATATCATTTTTTACATATAACTTAAAATCTATTAAACTATATTTTAATTGAGCTTTTTGATCCTTGTTTTCTTTTTCAGTTCTATACTTTTGCCAAAAACCTTCCAATTTGGTTGGAATTCTCAACTCAACTCCAGTCCACGGTCTTCTCTTCTCGTATACAGCGGCTTGAGGCCTGAGCTGCAAACCTTGGAGACACTGGTTCCTCCATAGCTCCGCTTGTTCTCGTGGTACTGATTCCTGCTGAGCAGAGCAGAAACATACTGTGGGGGTTGGGGGTGGATGACGATGACGTGTCTTGAGGATAGATTCAGGATAGAGTTTAGTTTGCGTTTACCCTGAGTTGTAGCACTGGCAGGAAAGACCCAGTCCCAGGCAGGTATGCTCAGCATATATTCACATTGCTTCCTGGCCTTCTCACTTGCGAGCTACTGCTTCAGTACATGTCTCCCACACCTGTCTCTGAAAAGATTGGGCTCCCCTGCAGTTCACTTCTGATCAGGCCTGCAGGGTTTCACCCCTTGAGCACACCGATGTATTCAAGCTACTGGCCTTTTCTCTCCTCTCCTTTTTTCTCATTTGTAGCCGTGGCTCCTACCTCTTTGCTCTGTTGACCCCATCCCCTGGCCCCTGTACAGGAGTGTGTATTACTTAGGGACTTCCACTCCTTGTAAGGGGACTCCAGTGCTCTCTCACATCCAACTGGAGCCACGGCCATCTGTCACCCCGAAATCAGAGAACATGCCCTCCTTTAGAAATCCAGCATTGCCAAGCTTTGACTTCCAGCCTGTGGTTTTTCTCAGAGGATTCTGCCCATGCGAATTAAAGGTTGAATGTGTGCCATGTATGAATGTATACAAATGTCATGTATGTGTACCATGTATGTATACCATGCATGATGAATGTGTACAAATGAATGTGTACATTGAGACGCATAAAACAACCAAGAAGTGGATGTCTTCTTCCAGGTTTTCAAAATGCTTGTCTTGGCAAAGATAAAGAATGAAGCATTTTAGGCCAAAATTCTTCTTTTAAAAATATTCTGATTTATAAGAGAGAAGTTAGCGGCTGGAGAGATGGCCATTAAGAACACTTTCTGCTCTGTGAGTTTAACTCCCATCACCCACATGGCCACTCACAATCATCTGTACTCCAGATCCAGTGGCCCCTTCTGACTTCTGAGGACACCGGACATGCATGTGGTGCACTTACATACATGCAGGCAAACGCACACAAAAATTTAAAAAGAAATAAATCTATAAAAAGGGACGTTAGAAAATGTCTTTTCAAATTTTAGCCCAAGTTCTTGAGCTATGTTTTATTATTTGATTTATTGGGGGAGGGGATGTGCTACACATGGCATATGGAGGCCACGGGAGGATGTTGAGTGCCTCCCACTACCTTCTACCTTACTTTTGAGACAGGTTTGCTCACTGCATGTAAAGTGGGTTGTTTTGACTTCTAGGGTCCATCTGCCTCTGTTCCCCACAATGAGGTTGCAAGGGTAAACAGCCAGGGCAGCTTTTACCTGGATGCTAAGGATGCAGACTCAGGCCCTTTCTCCTGCACTGCAAGCCTACTTGCATATTGAACCATCTTCGTCCTATTACAATGTCCTACAATGAAGATTTAAATGCACTTGTACACAGGTGAAATACTTGAGATGTTTGTGTATCTTATGAGCCAGTTCTATAATCTATAACTAATTCATGTTTCTTATTTTCAGTTATATAAGCAGCCTACATTTGCTGTGGCAACAATAAAAAATGGTGTCTTTATTTTAGTTTTCCTTATATAATTATAATATGCTACATATATTTTAGCACTGTTGGACTTCCAGAGACAAAGCAAGTCTACATATTTAATAAAACCATGTGAAATCTGGAGTTATTTTGTTTTTATCTTCATAACTTTGGAAAAGGCAGTGCTTCAAAGGCCTTGTGGCTGTAGGATAGAAGTTGTGTCAGGTGATGTTGGTAAAGGTCGTGTTGTTTAAAGGCTTTTGTAGTTCCCATTTCTAATCCTTATTAGCTGTATTTGATCTTCTAGATGAAGAAAGATTTGGCTACGATTAAGTATGTGCAGCATCATCCTGGAATAAATTTTATTCATAAATTAATAAAATATGTGGATTCAAGAGGAAATACTTTAGGCCTTAAATGCAGTTACAATATCTACAGCCTGTTGAAACCCTGTGCAGCTGAAATCTGTTTTGCTTTAAAAATTAGAAGTTAAGATAGCACCAGAAGATACAGAGGACATGTAGATGGAGGTGTCTTTCCTTAATTGGTTCTTGATTGTGTCAAGAAAGACAGCAGAAGTTAGTCGCTGGGTGAAAGAAAAAAGGTGGGATTTCTGGGTCCCAGGAGGAAGAGGCGGGGATGAGAGGCGGGGAATTCGGCCAGGCTTTGGGGAGAGGAGCATGGATGGGCACCATGTAAGGGCTGGGGGCAACTAGAACCAGTGGTAGCCTCTGCCACCTGCAGAACCCTGACAGGATAGCTGGTGAGTTTAGGGCTGTAGATTCTGTGCCCAGCAGTTGTGTTATCTGGTTGGTTTTAAAATATAAGGCTGCCTGGTGTTTTCCATTGGAGGGTTGTACCGTGTCTGCAGTCAGGGAGAAAGAGAGATGTGCAGAGATGCTCAGCTTACTTTCTACTCTGGTTCATACCCCAGCCCATGGAATGGTACTGCACATACTTAGGGTGGATTGTCCCACCTCAATTAACCGAATCTAGAAAAACCCTTTACAGACATGTCCTAGATTTGTCTCATAGACAACTCTAAGTCCTGTCTGGTTGCAACTCTTGTGATGCCTTGTGAAGATTTCCAAAGTTTACCGGTGAAAATTATCAGTGATGAATCCCCTGGAAAGAGAAGTCAGGAACACAAAGAGTCACAAAAATGGTGGGAAAAGTCAGTGTGGGAGAAAATTCCACCAACACGGGAGAATATGCCAGCAATACAGTAGAGGAACCTTGTGAGGAGATTGAGATTTGGGGGGAAAAGGTTGGAAATGAAATTGTTAATGAATCAAAAACAAAACAGACAAAAGAAAAAAAAGGAGAAAGGGTATCCAACACTGATGACAAAGTTGAAAGAATAGCACATTCCTAGGCCAGGAAAGAAAGTAAGCAGGTTTGTTAGACAACTCTAGAATCTGACTAAGCTTCCTACTGACCCTCAGAATCCAAAGACAGAAGAAGGCTCTAAGATAGTAACTAAAAGCATACAAATCCGTCCAGTTAAATAAGAGCAGAAAGTTTCCTAGATGGCTATTCTACACGAGAGGCATTCTGCCCATGGAGTGGCCCAGTTTGGTGGTTGTACTGTACCCTTGCCGCCATTATTCAGCTTAGAGATTAAGACACTTGGGGGAGCTGTGTGGGGCTGGAGAACGAGTCAGACGTTAAAGACAAACGTGTTTTCATGGCATGTCTAGATTTAAGGGAGGGGTGTGTGTGTGTGTGTGTATGTGTGTGTAGGAGCAAGATCGAGAGCAAGAAAGAGTGAGCAACTGAGAGGGCCTGGGGAAGTACAAAGGGGGCTAGGAAGGGAGGCCACTTTACAGTAGAGTGAACAGGTTGGCGCAACGGAACACGAGTGCCCTGAGGCAGGAGGGACTATTCGTCGGGAGGAAGTCAGACATGGAAGGGCAATAGGGCAAATAAGAACGATGCATGATAAATATGTATGAAAATGTCACATTGAAGCTCATTATTTGTATACTAACCACAACTTAGAAAAAAAATAGAATTATAAAGTCTGTCATACTAACGGAAACGCAAGTTCTGCTATTATGTGAATCGTAAAAGCATGCTAGGGCCGAGTGGATGACACTAAAGCCATACCAGACACATATCAAAGGGCTGGGGTTCCTAATTTAGGAGACGTCTCCCAGTCTCCCAGTGGTCTGTGTCTGCTGCAGTCCTTGTGAGGGGGACTCATCTCTGGGCAGAGAAAGCTGGCCAGCTGAGAAGGAAGCTGAAGGGTTGGCTATACGGTATCTCTGTTATAAAACTACCCAATATATCCAAGACAAAGCTGTATTGAGAATATTTAATCTCTAAAAAGCAGTTACCCCTATTTTCTAAGCCAGGCTGCTCTTTTGGGAATCTGCCGGAAGACAGGGGGTTGATGTTCTCTGAAAACAAGGCAGAGAGGTACAGCTGCAATTTGACTCTCGGACAGCTTCACAGAGCTTTCAAGAAGCTTGTTCAACTGATTTTTTCCCCCTCATGTGTGTCCAGTGATTTTTGAGCAATATTGACTGTTGCATGGTCCGAATGTAAGAAGCCCTGTTCGATGACTCCAGCAGGTGGCACTGTCTTAAAAGGTTGTGGATGCTGCAGATGGTAGGGTCTAGCTGACAGGTTATTTGGGTGGGCCCTGAGGTTAAAAGCCTGGAAGAATTATCAAATGTGAATCTTTTCTATCAAATACTGAAAACTTTGTATCTAAAATGAGGAATTAAAATCTTTAGATCTCCCCCACCTTATAAGAGTTTTTATGTAATTTTTTTTTCATAAACATTTGACATATTTTGGGAATTTGATGGCCTGGAGCAGTGACCATTTTCCTCTTGGAGGAAACTGAATAAAACTGAGGTTGGACGCTAGCCAATGGGGAAGAGAGACAGCCATCACCTGAGTTAGAATAAAAGTCAACTGTATTTCTTGTCTTGGAGCATTCTCACCTCCCTAGCATACCTTGTTGGTCAAGCGTATAGTTTGCTTTGTCTAGATCCTTACTTAGTAGGGGTGGGATTTTTGTTTGTTTGTTTGTTTGTTTGTTTTGAGACCCCAACCTATCTCTACCATTGCCCAATGCAGCTTCTTTTAAAACTGATTATTTGTGTTGTTTCAAACCCAGGACAAACGGCTGCCAGGTTCTCCCGGCATCCCTCACTCTCTGTTACAGGGTATGGCTGGCAAACCTCACCCCTTATGCTAAGTGTTCCAGTCAAGGAGCTGGTTGCCCTTTCCCCAGAGGGTCTTCCCTATATAATCCAGACATTTTAGTTACCCACTCACCCCTTTTGTACCTTTGGCCTGCTAGCCGCTGCATCTGACTTCTCCCTCTCCCTTCCACACATAGTTCAGGATCATGACCATTCTGGACTCTTCCAGATGTGTCTGTCTCCGGCTGTGCTCTCCTATATATTTATAATAAACTTTCTACTCCACCATATACAAGAGCAATCATGTCCTTTCCCTTCCTTTTTATTTATTTTTATTCTGTTTGTTTGTTTGTACCTGTGTGTTTATGTACCCATTCGTGTGCTGTCAGAGGACACCTTTCAGGAGTTGGTTGAGTCAGGTCTCTCATAATTGTGCTTCCATGTTTCATATCCCATACTGTCTGACCAACAAGCTGCTAGACAGTCCTCCTGCCCCAACTCCCTCCTTGTAGTAGGGGCACTGGGATTAGAGGCGCAAGCTACCACATCTGGCTTTTTTATGTTGGTTTCAGGGATTGAACTCAAATTGTCAGGCTTGCTTGCACAGTGTTGCTGGATGCATCACCTCCCTGCCTCCTAGCCCCTGAGTTTTAGTTTCTACCCTTACATATACTCGCAACCCCCTTTGCTTTAACACACAGCAGTAAGAAATTTCTCTGCTCAGTGCCGCAACTTAATGGAAAGACTGGAGCTTACACAAAGTATGGGTGCTGGAGGTCAAAGCTGGATTCCAAACAATCAGACCCGGGTCACAGACAGTCTCACTTTTTTCTCCCAAGACTAACTTGGTATGGTGTCTGTCTCAGTTTGGGTTTCTATTTCTGTGAAGAGACACCATGACTACAGAAACTCTTATAAAGGAATATATTTAACTGGGACTGACTTACAGTTCAGAGGTTAATTCATTATCATCATGGCTGGAAGCATGGTGGCATGCCAGCAGACATGGTGCTGGAGAAAGAGCTTAGAGTTCTACATCTGGAGCAGCAGGCAGCAGGAAGAGAGTGTCACTGAGCCTGGCTTGATCTCTCAAACCTCGAAGCCCCCCTCCTGTGGCATACTTTCTTCAACAAGGCCACATCTACTCCAGCAAGGCCACACCCATTCCAACAAGGCCACACCTCCTAATAGTGCTCCTTTCTATGAGCCCATGGGGGTCATTTTCATTCAACTCACCACATGTGGGCAAGAAGATAAAGAAGTTCTCTGGTGTCTTTTCTTTTCAGAGGACATCAGTCTAACTGAATTAGTACTCCACCATATGACTTCATTTACCTTTACCTTCTTAATAGTCATCCTGGGAGTTAGACCTTGAGTATATAAATTGGAGACAGGAAAATCAGTTCCGTTCATAACAGAGGAGCTTTGAAATGCTACCACTGGGTCAAGCTTATTCCCTGTTTAAGCCCACCCCATTATTATTCTGAGATGAATCCAAACTCCTGATTAGCATACAGAGGGAGGTCTACTTTATTTAGTCTTGTTCTGTAACACAACTCTAGGGGCCATGGTTCCCATCAGTATAATAAAAACATTGACAGCAGAGCCTATCATCAATTCCAACTTGAGAGTTCTGATAAATAGGAAGGTGCCTGTTAGTTTAATGAACTATTTCTCCAAAGAAGACTGGTTCTTTGTCCACGCTGGCCGTGACACACACACACACACACACACACACCAAGAAGGCACAGAAGAGTGTATTACAAAACTGAGGCCATTGGAAACAGCAGGCCAGGCCTTCCAGGCAGGACACTGGCTGGGTCTTTATGGTGGCCAAGAGGTGGAACTAGTAGGCTGTTATAATTTGGGTCTTGAGTAGCCCCCAAAGCCCAGTGTGCTGAAGGCTCAGTCCCATCCTTAACCATATTAGGAGGCCGTGGAAACAATAGGTGGGGCCCAGTAGAAGGTTAGCTCATTGAAAATGTACTAGGTGGTATTAGGACTTGGTTCCCCTATTGCCTTACTCTCTTGCTTCCCCTGTGCAGTCGGGAGGTCCTTCACTACATGCTTCTGCCATGCTGTGCTGTGCTGTACACAGACTACACAGCCAAGGGAGCAATGGCTGAACCTGCTGCAGCTGTGAGCCATGGCAGACCTTCCCCCTTACGTTATCTTCAGGTCTTGTCACAGTGATGGAAAACTAGCATGCATGAGAAGCTTACGTGGCTTGTAGAGTCTACCAGCATCACAAAAGAGTAGCATACAAGAGGAAAGGGTGAGACTTCAAAGCTCTCAGCGGCCACATTTTAAAAATGGAGTCAGGTTTCTTATTGGTTCCCTGTTTCAGTTGCTGTTCTTATCATGATAAAATATATAATAAAAGCAACTTAAGGGGGGTTAGTTCAGTTCTCAGCCTCATCATGGTGGACACATCATGGAGGGCAGGAGCTAGAGATAGCAGGTCACATTGCATCTGCCGTCAGGAAGCCAAGAGTTGGGTGCTGACGCTCTGCTTGCTTGCTCCTTTTCACTCAGCTCAGGATTCCAGCATATGAAATGGTGCTGCCCACAGTTAGGGAAGCTTTCCTCACTTCCATTAGCTCCCCCAACAGATGCACTCAGAGGTCTATCTCCATGGTCATTCTAAAGCCCATCAAATTTACAGTCTATATTAACCCTCTCGCTGCCCAATCTTGTCTGTCAAGAGATCTTGACTAATTTTGCCCCTTTGTACTTTCATACAGCTTTATGGATAAGTGTGTTAAGGCCTATAGCAAGCCATTTTTAGACATGTTCTTATGTGTGTGGAGGTTAGAGGACAACTTGGGGGAGCTGGTTTTCTTCTTCTAGCATGTGGGGCTGGAAAGTCAAATAGGTTGTTAGGCTTGGTGGCAGACACCTTTACCTGCTGAGTCATCTTTCTGGCCTCTTTTAATACTTTTAGTAATATATTATGTTACTATAGAGAGCCATTAAAAACAATGCATGCTAAAACAGACAACATGGCACACGACTCCAGGGAGGAGCTGGGAGGGAATTAGCCCAGAGGTGCCAGACCTGTACCTTGGACCTTTCTATTGACTGTAGAATGGACTGGATCTGCTGCTTCAGCCCAGGCTCACAGGACTGGCCATGAGAGGCCACACAGGTCTACCACAGGGGACATTCTTGTTGTCTATAACAGCTGGTGGTGCAGAATAGCTCCAGGCCTCTGTATCTGGACTCACAGAGTTGCCTGTGAGGGTCAGTGGTCTCTTTTTTCTCCTTTCCACAGATGCCTGTGGTGCCATGACTGTGGAATGGAGTCCAGTGGGTACCTGTGGGGGTTAGGTTTAAGATTAACATGGTCTTAGTTATGGCTGCTGTTCAGGCTGTACTGGATTGGGGAATCTGATATCTCCAGGATACTGAGTCTTCCTACCCAAGGATAGCTTATTTATTATCTAGTTTAACTTTGTTTATTCTTTTACAAAAAAAGAAAAAGAAAGAAAGAAAGAAAGAAAAGAAAAAAGAAAAGAAAAGAAAGGAAAATAAATTTTCTCCATTCGGGACTTTAAAAAGGTTTATTTATAGGTATGCTACATTTCATCACATTTGTGAAGTCCTTGTATATGAAACTACATTTCCAAGTGAATTTTAAGTTGGAATTTGTTTTTGGTGACGTTTTGAAATTCTGTTACTTGGAGATTTGCTTGACTTGGCTACATAATGATTCTTACCAGGTACAGCACAGAGGCAGTTTGGTTTCTTCCAAGTCAGTGTTGATACCCAGTTCACTCTCTAGGCCTGCAGCTCTTTAGTGGCCCACAGAAAGCATGGTGTAGGCCTGCATCTGGTTGTATCTGTAGTCTCAGGGATTGGGGGGGCGTGGCTTGCTCTACTGTGAGGGCTATGCCCTCCATGCCTTTTGCGTTCAGGTTAACATTTCAGGTTAAGATGTTGCCTCTCTAGTCCTAGTTTTCTGGGAATCTTAATCTTGATCATATGAAAATATGCTTATAAAGTTTTAAGTATTAGAGCACATAGTCCTGAGCTTAATCTCAACTTGGATATGGTGCAATATTATTCATGTATCTGATACCATAAAATATAAAACTTTTTTTTACATTGAGAGAGAGAGAGAGAGAGAGAGAGAGAGAGAGAGAGAGAGAGAGTATACATGCACATGTGCATGTCGTGTCTGTGGAAATCATAGGACAACTCACTTTTGGGAATTTTTTCTCTCTGTCTACCATGTGGTTTTAGACACTGAATCTGAGTGATCAAGCTTGGGGACAAGCCTTTATCTGCTGAGCCATCTCAATGGCCCCACACTCAAAACAAGCCTTTTAAATACTTAATAGCTTTCTAAAAGTTTCAGATTTAGAGCACTTTATATTTCAAATTTGATAATTATGGATACTTAACTGATAAAGTCTATGCTGTTATCACATTGTACATAAATGGCATTTATTCTAGAAATATGACATTTTACATTTTAAAGTCAGAGTAAAACAGAGAAATGAATTATGCATCCATCCACCTACTCATTATGAAAACTCTCAGTCAGCTGACTAGAGGGAATATAATCTGATAAATGTCGTGTGTGATGAGCCCAAGCACAGCTAACATTTAGCACAGAAATACTGAATGTCTTCCTTAGACTAGATTAAGGCCAGGATGTCTACTCTTAGCTCTTCTGTAGACTGTGACCCCTAAAGTCCTAGTCAAAGAAATTAGGCAAGAAAAGAAAAGCCTGGAATCACTGCAGAGAACTAAGAAAACGGTGCTTTAAACATAAAATATGGAAGAGATTTGCAAACTCAAGAATAGTTTTAGATTCAGTTTTGCTCCTGAGGTAGGGTCATGTAGAAGGAATAAGGAAATCAGAGCAGTGTGTGTGAGCCCAGTGTGTGTGAGCCCAGTGTGTGTGAGCCCAGTGTGTGTGAGCCCAGTGTGTGTGAGCCCAGTGTGTGTGAGCCCAGTGTGTGTGATAACTGATGCTTGAAGCCTTGGCTGGAGAAGCTGTCTTCAGCAGGCAGCAGCTAATGTAGCGACGCACAACTAGCCAAAGTGCTGAGAATAAGTGAATGCAGATTGCTCAGCCCTGAACAGGAGACTCCTCCTCCAGGCTCAAGAAACACCCTGGAAAAAAAGGGCAGAAAGAATGTAAGAGCCAGAGGATAGGAAGACTGCTATGAAATTCAGTGTTTGAGACATGATAGCCTATTATACTCGGGAATGCACAGCTGTTATGGGTACATGTCCAAGACCTCCGCAAGATGGGGCCCATCAACATGCCATTATGAATGGCTGTCTCTAGTCCCAAGGAGCTATTGGCAGCTAATGGTTACTGGGATGCTGGGGGTACTGTTTTCTTCAGTAGTGTGGCCACTGATAAATTACTAATATGCCATACCCATGCTTATGTAAGCACCCCTTACTAAACTTAGGTGGGGGCCTGAGTAGATGGCACAGAGTAAATCACTTGCTGTGCAAGAATGACTATTGGGAGTTTAGATATCCTGAGCCCATTAAAAGCCATGTAAATGCCAAACAACTATTGTGGCTCACTTTATAATTTCAGTACCCAGGAGACAGAGACAGGGGTTCCTGGGGCAAGTTAGCTAGCTAGACCAACTGAATCAGCAAGTTCTAGGTTCAAGAGAGGGTCTCAGCCTCAATATGTAAGGTGAACAGGTAAGGAAGATACCTGATATCAAGTTCCATTCTCTACATGCATGTACTCACCCATCATGCATGCATCCCATATACATGAAAATATGTGTATATATATATATATTATATATATATATATATACAATGGCACAATATGCACTCATATGCAAAAAGTTTTAAAACTTACCTTGTTGATATTAAAAAGAAAAACTCAAAAATAGGAGGGAGACATATTAGAAAGAAAAAGATGTTCAGAGGGAGTGGAAAGAAAATGAGAGAGCAATGGGGGACAAATAGGACAAAAATACATATATTTGTGTGTAATTGTCAAATGATAAATAAAATTGTTTTTAAAAAATAGCATATACACTATGCATGCCTGTGTAGAAACCTTAAGAACTCAGCTATAGGAAAGAGCGATTTTCTTCATGGCTCAAAGAAGCTTTCCTGACAAGGGATGTTTGAATGCTTTGTCCCCAGTTGGTGGACCTGTTTGTGAATGATTAGGAAGGTGTGGCCTTGTTGGAGGAGGTGTGTCACAGAGAGTGAGCTTTGAAGTTTCTAAAGCTCATGCCAGTCTCCCCATCTCTTCCTCCTCCTTGGCTATGAATCAGCATGTAAGCTTTTAGCTGCTGCTCCAGCACCACACCTGCCTGCCTGCTACCACACCTGTCTGTCATGATGATTCCAAACTAACCCTTCTGAAACTGAAAGTAAATCCCCCAGTGGATGCTTTCTTTTATAAACTACCTTGGTCATGGTGTTTCTTCACAGCAATAGAATAGTGACTAAGACACTAACCAAATCATATATCAAATATTAACATCTCAAACATATGGTTGCTATAAAAAAATCAGTGATTTGCACATAGTTTTTTTTTAATAGTTATTGAAATCTGATATGTGTTTTACTCTTATGTAACTTCACAGTGCAGGCCGGTTGCATTTCAGGTGTCCCATAGCATCTATGGTGAGTGGCTGCAGTCTTGAGTACAGTGTTTCTGAATAGATGAAAATAGGAATCAAAGCCAGGCTTCTCAGGGGCTTGTGAGACAGTTTATGGTTAAGAACATGTACTGCTTTGCAGAGGACCAGGGTTCTTTCTGTTCACCCCATAGGGTGGCTCAAGCATCTATACCTCTAGTTCCAGGGGATCTGATGCCTTCTGTTGACCTCTGCAAGCACAAAGCACACATACATATAAAATAAATAAAACTAAAACAAAACAAAACAAAACAAAAACCTCACACACAAAACAAAACCCAGACATCAGACATCTCAGATGACCATGACAGCACAGCACATGTATTAACACCTGAAAGTCTGAAGCAGGAGAATTATGGAGTCCATGACAACTGGAGATGCATAGTGAATATGAAGCCAGCCTGAGATGTCATATATGTCCTGAGATGACATATGTTACATGTGTCATATAACATAACCTTGTCTCAGAAAACCATCATCACTACCATCACAAATAAGACAAAACAAAATAGTGTGCCAAAGTTATCCCTGGAGAAGATCAGTATGTTTGTTTTTGTTTTTAAGTTTCTAGCTTGCTTTGGGTGGACACAACTATAATGTGAAATAAAAAATTACTAAAAATGAAATAGAAATGAAGAACTTAAACCCTTTCCACAAAGTGTTAATTCACTGAACTCACTATAGATGTCTTAGTTGATGCAACTCTATAAATATTTTAAGTATGAAATAATTTTTAAAATGATATGCAAAATGAAAGCTTAATTTTTATAACACCAGCTGCAACAACAACAAAATAATTCTACACTGTTCCTTTAAATTTATTTATTTACCTTGCTTTTGGGTCTCCTCCACAGGAACTAGACTGTGGTAGGGCTCAGTTGACTACTAGCCAATCTTGATGATTCCTACCTTAATTTGAGTTGAACTAGTACACTTCTGCTTCAAGAATTAGAATCCCAAGGCAGGTGATGGGTGGAACCTCTACCTGGAAATAAGGACAGTACAGTCCATCATTTGTCAGAAGTGCAGATTCTATTGACACATTCTCTAGCATCCCTCAGAGTCTGAGATAATCTAATTGTTGTTTTCTGTGCTTTAGAGCAACTTGATGTCTCTCCCCTCATGGGGGGTGGGGGAGAGTACAAACTTTATGAAAACAGATTTTCAATGGTTTCTTTCCAAATAAAATCCTAGCTAAGTTTGAGTCCAAGTTGTGTTTGATGGAAGATTTAGCTATATTAGAAGCAGAATGACAGGGCCAGGCAAGTTGAATGTCTGAGTGATGCTGAGTCATGGTACTGCCACAAGACACAGGATCCTCCTTCCAGAGGGTGGTGCTCACTCATTGTGCAATAACCTACTGTAGACCATTTCCGGTGTAATCTGTGTATCACATAATCACTGTTGACCCCTCTCCTGAATCAGCTTGCTCATATATGTATACCCTTGTAATAAAATTGAACTTTTTAGAGGCATTACACAGATCAAATTTCAAAATTTACAAAAGTACATAAATGAAGAGATTTCCTGCTCCCTGAAGGCACCTTCATAAGAAAGTATTTTTCCAAAGTCAACTCATAGTAGCTGATACAGCTGTAGGTCAAGGAGGCATGACAGCAGAACTTAGAAGCATTGTCTATGTACTATTTGCCTACATACTACTGCCTATTTCACAGGCATGAAAAATGCAAGGTTTAATGGGTCATGGAGTATTGCTCCACACTTTCAGAAAGCAAATGAGACCAAGGAACGTCTACTAAGGCATGTTGCAACCGTAGAACACACCCTACCCACGATAGGATCTATGAGTCCTGCAGTCAGTAAAGCCAGAATCATGGAGATTACCCAAGCCTTTTGAAGACCAGTTGAATACATGATGAGCTGCAGTATTTGGTCTTTTTTCTTCTTGGCTTTGATGTGATTGTTCTTTGCTATACCCCCGTTCTTCCACTTTAGAATGAGAACATTTACTCTGGCCATTATATGTTGGAAGTATGTAACTTGGTTTTGATTTCATAGGAGCCCACAGTTAAGATATAATTGATTTGTAAAGTTTTGGGACCATTACAGGAACTTTTGGTTTGGAATAGAATGCATTTTACATTATAACACTGTCATGAGCTTTTGGGGACAAGGGGTGGAATTTGTGTCTTAAATATGATGTATTTGTGTGTCAGGATGAGAAAAGGTAGGATTGTGGTGGTTGGTGTTATCAACTTGACAATCTAGAGTCATAAGGAAGATAGGCTTCTAGGCATGGCTGTGAGAACTGTCTTGATTCCATTAATTGATGTGAGAAGGTTCTCTCACTGTAGATGGCTACTACATTCCTTGCCTGAGATCATGAACTGTGTGAGTGGAAAAAGGAGCTGATCACCAGCATGCATTCTAGCTCCTGTAGCCTCGACTTCCCGGCCATGATGGACTGTACCTTTGAACTGTGAGCCAGAATAAACTCTTTCTCCCTTAAATTGCTTTTGTCAGAATATTTTATCACAGCTACAGGGAAAGAAGCAAAGATAGTCAGACAAGTTTTTCCTCATTTTTTTCTTGAACCACACATCTCTTTTGAGAATCAACTATCACTTGTTTAACTAGCTTCCCACTGCAGCCGTTGTCTATAGCCTTTTATAGTTGTAGAAAATGTTGTAACCCATGTCTTTATAGCATTATCATCTGTCTCTGTATTAATGTATCTGTAGGATAATTTCCCAGAAGTAGACTTCCTCAGTCCTTTGTGAGGTTGGGAGTTCATCCAGACTCCCCTCAGGATAGCATGTTATCTGTAATCTTAAACCCTCACCAAGACGGTGTTTTCCTTCTTTTTCTTTGCTAATATAAACTTTAAATAGTGCCCTAGTTCTGCCTTGCTCTTTGCCTAAGTGGAACTCAGTGCCTTTTTAGGTCTTAGGCTCATTTGACCTTGTAAGTCAGGGAACTATTTTCCTACATCAACATTTCTATAATTTTTTATTGCTTCCCAAGAATTTATGAGGTCCCTTTTGAAAAACCTGAAGAACAGGAGGAGGGCTTTCTACACTGGAAGTGGAAACGATCCTTGCCTGGCTCTTTCCTTTTTCAGTGTTGGGGAATGAACCCAGGGCTCTATGCACAAGCATGCATTCTGCCTCTAACTCCATTCCCAGCCCCAGAGCTTTCCTTTCTAA
Organism: Tokudaia tokunoshimensis; assembly: GCA_036184795.1. NCBI lineage: Eukaryota > Metazoa > Chordata > Mammalia > Rodentia > Muridae > Tokudaia > Tokudaia tokunoshimensis. The sequence continues at coordinate 54,842,178 of BTHU01000022.1, read as the reverse complement.
TCTATAGTAGTATTTTGCTACCCACTTCCACTGAGTCTCTAGAGGAAGCTGAAATCACAAGGAACACATCTGTCTTACATAGTTGTTCAAAATTCTGCATTGTGCTTGGTTCTCATAGAACATGCACCAGGATGATTTTTTTCCTCTTCTGCCATGGTATATATCATTTTATTTTTAAATAATTATGGCTTTAATTAAAGCTGTGGATGCCTTCAATAAGGGTAAGACTAGAAAGGTGGTGAGAGGAAGGGAGCTCAGTGACTTTTAGTTTTCTTTTATTTTTTGCTTTTTGTTTTTTGTCCCCCCCCCCAGGAGTCTGCTGGACTATTGGCTAATGTGGGAGAACCCAAAGCTATGTCCCATCACAGGATAGCTTATGAACTATTACTGGAGAGGTTGGATCTCTGACTCTTCTTATGCACATGTAAAGAGGCTAGGACAGGAAGATCATGAGAATAAGACCAGCCTGTGATACATAGAAAGTATCTCTAAACCCTGAGGGTTGGGAGTGTAGCCCAGTTAAAAATGCAAGCCTAGGTTCTTTCCCTAGTATTCTGCAAACTTGTGTCCTGCCCTTTAATAATTTGATCCAGTTAAATACTATATGGGCCTTTCATTTTTCTCACTCTTTGCTGTATAAGAAAAATATGAATTTTTTATTAATTCTTTTAAAAATTGAAACTATTTTATATAAATCATTAATGAATATAGAGGTATATATCTGTCTGATAAGTAGTCTGACTCAGGCTTTAGTTAATTTACTTTAGACATGAGTGTGAGTCCTAAGGACAACCTACATGATTTCTAAATTAAATACAAGCAAAATAACTAAGTAGAAATAGGCAAATTTTAAAATTAAATGTGGAGCCAGGGCAAGGGAATAAGTGAGTGTAGAGAGCTCAGCCCTGAACAGGAGGCACCTCCTCCAGGCTCAAGAAACACCTGATAAAGAGGCAGGAGGAATGTAAGGGCCAGACGATGGGAAGACTGCTCTGAAATTCAGTGCTTGAGACAGATGTGGCTGTTATGCTCATAAACGCACGGCCATTAACAGAAACACCATCAAGGACAGCACTTCTTTCTGCTGGCTGTACCTTCCTATTTCTACACAGGAATACATGTGGGTATATTCCTAATTCAGTGTAAAAGAACAGGTGACTTCAAAAGTAAAGAATGGAGGTCTGGGACTGTGGTGTAGCAACAGAGCATGTTTGTTTTACATGCATGATGCCACAGGTTCAATCCCCAGCATTGTCAAAAAGAAAAAGAAAAGAAAAAGGAAGGGAGGGAAGGAGGGAGGGAGGGAGTCTGGGTAAGTGGAGCTGAGAGTCAAGGTAGGAGAGAAGATGGAAGGGAGGAGATGTCTTCAGAGCACACACAGTCTCTGTGTGAGATACAGAAGGAGATGCAGAAGGAGAACTCCACAGCATGGTGACCACACACACACACACACACACACCACACTCACACACACACATCACACACACACACATCACACACACACACACACACACACACACTCCTAAATCAACCATAGTTCCATTTAATCACTTCACAATGTATACCTATCTCTAAACACTACACTACCGTATGCATCTTAAGTATACATACATTGTTAATTAAAGCTTGATAACACTAAGGGATTAAATTTTAAAAGAAAGGAAAAAGGGTGATGGCGGCCAGCACAGCAGGAACCCATATTTCTCCAGAATGGAATCCTGCCCAGGTCTTTCCCTCAACTGATTCCCTTTAGCTGCTTTTGAAGCCACTGGGTGGAGGTGGGGATGGGGGTGGGGGAGTCTGCATACGAGTTGTTCTCTCTGTCCAGTCCCAGAAGATGTGAAATTATTTATGGAGTATTTTTATAGGTATTTCCACTATGTCATCCGAGGAAATGAGGCCAGGTGTGCCGTCCACAGGGAAAGACAATGCTTCTTCCTAAATGGATTCAGCAAATGTTTACTGAGTGCCTACCACACGACAGATAGACTGCACTGTTAGGTCAAGCAGCCTTTAATTCAAGGACATTAACTCAGACAGTTCACCACCTCTACCTTATACCTCCCTAGTGTTTTTGTTTGTTTATAAAGATGTTAATGTTATAGCTGCCTTGACATAGATAAAAAGCCACCACCCCATCTTCTTCTGGTTAGATCATAAACACCCTGCGTATGCAAGTTCCCCATCCAGCTACAAGCACTGATTCAAAGGAATTTCTTCACTGCAACTTAACTGGGGCCTTCAGTGAATGCCTCAATTCATGTATTTATTTTTTACTTATAGTTAGGAGCTCACAATGTAACCCAGGCTAGCCTTGAACTTATGGCAATCCTCTTGTCTCAGTAAGTGGACTCTTTACTGACGGGACGTGTCTTGAGTAAGTTCTCCGTGTGTCCTGCTGAGATGACTTTTTTCTAATTGTCTAGCTCAGAAACTTCAGTTCTGGGTGGGTGGGCAGAGTAGAGGGTCTGTGCCCTTTGAGGCACCTTCAGAAAATACCTGGGCCTGTTTGCATGCATATCTGAGGGGTTTCTTCAGAGTGATCTCTTTCTTTCCCCCTTGAGATATTCCAGGGCTCCTCAACATCTCTCACAAAAACAGCATGTAGGTTAGCAGGTATCCAGAACACGCTTACACGGCTGTGCACCTTGAGTTAAAATGCCACTCTTAAAATGGTGTTTGGGTTTTTATCTATTGAGTTCTTCCCACCTAGCTTTTGATATGAAAGAGAGACCTTGCCCAACTAAGCAGCAAACATTTTATCAAGAAGAAATGAACATGAAAAAATGCTGAAACTCCAGGATTTGGTTGCTGGTGAAAGAAAGAAAGAAAGAAAGAAAGAAAGAAAGAAAGAAAGAAAGAAAGAAAGAAAGAAAGAAAGAAAAGAAAGAAAGAAAGAAAGAAAGAAAGAAAGAAAGAAAGAAAGAAAGAAAGAGCGAGAACAGGATCTGAGTCTGAGGAAGCCATGAATTCTAAAGTGACTGGGAGACCATGAGCTTGCCAGGCACCAGGGCAGGAAAGCACCACTCAGGAAAGCAGTCTGCTCTAGAAAGTAAGAAGTAGTACAAAGCCTGCCCAAGTGTGCGCTCCCACTGTGGTTTCCTCTCACGGGCCCTCTGGCCACAGTGCCCACCCTCACCCTTGAGAGAGTTTTGCATTTCTCTGCTGTAGATCTTACTGTTGTCCACCCTGCGCTCTGTAGAGCTTCAGGCAAGTTAATAAATTCTGTGCACTCAAACCGAGAGGACACTATAACCTTATACACTACTAAAGGGAAGTATGCTAACTTGTAAAATCTCTGGGACAGTGTCAGCACATAATAGGTTTGATTGACATTTTTTATTATTATTGTAAATATTAATAAAAGTACTACTAATAGTTGGACACTTAGATACCAAGTTTCTTTATGCTATAATTTGATACATTTAATAGATATTCGTATAGATACATTTTTGTGTATGTCTTTTATTTTTTCTCAGATTATATTCGTTTCCTGTACATATTTTAAATATTTATTATCCATTTTCTTTTCATTTCCAAACATGTATTTATTTGCTTTGTGTGTGGGCATGTGTGCACACGGTCCGTGTGTGTATGCGAAGGTCAGAGGACATGGTATAGGAATCAGTTCTCTCCATCCACTGTACCAGTCCCAGGGATTGAACTCAGGTCTCCAGGTTTGCTGGCAAGTATTTTTACTTGCTGACCATCTTTCCAGCCCTTGTGATCTATTTTCCAAACTGTATCCAAGAAAATGTATACAAATTAGCTTTTAAAGCAATATTTGAAAAGAATGCCTGTTCATTCCACTCTCAACAGGACTAAGGGTTGCCATTTAAATGTCTCAGTGGGAAATCATTAATATTTTCTTATTATCTTTTGATTTATTTGTAGCTCTGGCGATGAATCCAGGCCCTTCCCATGCTACTCAGCCCTCTGCCACAGCTCAGTCCTCACTGTCTTAAACTAGAAGGGTGTCACGAGGTGATCTGTGCACAGGCAGCCTAGTGTCAGGTGGAACAATGACTTTGAATCCTGGAGACCTGGTTGGGGGAGGGGAGATTCCACCTTCACAGGACAGAAGGAGTTTGGTCACTGCCCTGAGCCCATCACAGTTACAGCCCCACCCCCCCACCCCCACCCCAGGAGAGGGTGGCTATCAGTCACGTAGGAGCAGCACCAAGCCTTCCACATGTAAATAAGGTTTCCCCAAGCTCTCAGTCCAAGCCAATGAGAAGTACCTGCTGCCAAACCCTGAATCACCCCAAAATTGTATATAAACCCTATCCTGAATCCTTTGAGGGAGGGTTAAAAGTGTACGAGAATTACTCCGTTGTCTGAGAGTTTCTGCCATAAAAGCTGTAACACAAGGGAAGAGGTCCACCCTCCCAAAGCACCACCAGCAGTTCTGCTACAATCCTCCCTGGCTAGGTGGCCTTTCATCAGTCCACGAGAACCGAGAACGAGAACGAACTAAGCACAGAGCAACGCAGGTAGCAGGAGCCGAGCAACGCAGGTAGCAGGAGCCGAGCAACGCAGGTAGCAGGAGCCGAGCAACGCAGGTAGCAGGAGCCGGGGCAGATTTCCCAGCGTCTGCCCCCGCCCCCTCCCCTCCCCCTCCCCCGTGTCCCCTCCCCATGCTCCCTCCCCTGCACCCCTCCCCCCTCCCCATGCCCCCTCCCTCTTCACCCCACCCCTCTGCCAGAACTCTCACATTGGTCAGGGCCTTTGCGCCCCAGGCCCACAAAGGGGAGACAAGAAATCCCTCAAGTTTATATTTACTTGCATCCAATCTTGTGTGTGCCCTGTCCTTTTGGGGGAATTAAATCTAAAGTAGATGTAACCATTTATGTTTAATACATTTTATATATTCTATATTCATGTGGTTTAAAATGTTATTCTTACCATTGTACCTTGTGCTTATGAGATATATCTGCGTTGTATTTATACCTATAAATTCATCATAAATACATCTACATATTCAATACAGCCTTCCTCATCTGTTGTCTTCAGCTCTCTGCTGGGGTGATTTGGCTCTTCTGTGGCTACTGCCTGGGAGGTTTCATATTCTGCTTCCATTCTTTCAGAAGCTACCTTCTGAGTTAGTGAAGTTTCTCCTTGGGCATCCTTCCTGCCTTCGTAAGCAGTACACAGACCTGCAAGTGCTTTACTTTCTATCCCTGAGACTTCCCTCCACTTAAGAACTCCTTTTAGATGTCCTGCTGTGTTTGACTGGGAAGTGTTCCACAGGCTCCTGGATTTGGGCATGGCCCCTGCTTGGTGGTACTAACTTGGGGGATTGTAGAATCTCTGGGCCTAGAGCCTGGCTAAGGGATGGTGTAAACCAGGCTTGGGACTTGAGAGTTCCAGGCCAATCCTCTTCCCCAGATTATCTGTTTAGTGGTGATTAAGAGAAGACCAGCATCACTTAGGTGATATCTTCTGGGAAGTGTTTCCTGAGAGCACAAAGAAGCTGTGTTCCAGAGATAGCCAAGGTTGTACCTCATGCTGCAGCTGTACTTGGTAATGTGTAAGAATAATCCAGGTGGTACTGGTTTTGAAGGCATGAAGGCATCATGAAGAACAGCTGAGATTTGGCACTATGAGAGGCCATGGAAGGCCATTGGTGAAAGTGTAGCCTCAGTTGTGACAGCCAAGGACTGAAGGAGTCATGCAAAGGAGTTGAGGCTTGATACCATGAAGACAGCCTATGAGAGGCTTTGGTGAAGCATAGTTGCAGTAGAAGACCCTAGCATATTGGAGATGCCAGTACCATGGGATGACCACCGAGAACGGCAGTGGAGTGGATCAACTTGAACTTAGAGTGCTACAGAGGGCAGAGCTGGAGAAGTGACTCCAGCCTTTTGGAGATGCACAGAAGATCAAGTGTGGATCTCAGACACTGGAACAAGAAGCTGTGAAACTGAAGTTGACATGGGGATCACAAGATGTTAAAGATGCCAGAGACACAGGATGCCTGCCAAGGAAAGCTACTAAGAGGGAGTGGAACCAGCCCAGGAGAAAGAACCTTGTTGCAGTCAACAAAGATAAAAAGGGAGTTGAAGATCTGAAGACTGCTTTGCCATCAGACATGGAGATGCAGAGTTTGGAGACTGCCCAGCTGGTTTCCTGTGTTGCTTTTGGGATTACAGTTAAGTGATTGGATGAATCTCAGAAGAGACTTTGAACTTTTAACACTGTTGAGAATACTATAGACTGTGGGGACTTTTGAAGTTGGACTAAATGTATTTTGCATTATGCTATGTTTAGGTATGGCCCCCATAGACTCATGTTTGAACAAGCCTATGGGGGCCAGGGAGTGGAATGTGATGGTTTGCATATGCTTGTCCCAGGGAGTGGCACTATTAGAAGGTGTGGCCTTGTTGGAGGAAGTGTGTCACTGTAGGGTTGGGCTTAGAGATCTTCCTCTTAGATGCCTGAAGATGCCCAGTCTGTTCCTGGTTTCCTTTGGATAAAGGTGTAGAACCCTCAGCTCCTCCTGCACCATGCCTGCCTGGATGTTGCCATGCTTCTGCCTTGATGACAATGGACTAAACCTCTGAACCTGTAAGTCAGCCCCAAGTAAATGTCTTTTATAAAACTTGCATTGGTCATTGGTGTTTGTTCACAGCAGTAAAACCCAAACTAATACAAGGGACATCTGAGTTCTTTCTAGCTTCTGGCTATTATAAATAAGGCTGCTTTGAACATAGTGGAGCATGTGTCCTTCTTACATGTTGGAGCATCTTCTGGGTATATGCCCATGAGTGGTATAGCTGATTCCTCAGGTAGTACTATGTCCAATTTTCTGAGGAACTGCCAAACTGATTTCCAGAGTGGTCGTACCAACTTGCAATCCCACCAGCAGTGGAGGAGTATTCCTCTTCTTCCATGTCCTTTCCAGAATCTGCTGTCCCCTGAGTTTTTGATCTTAACCATTCTGACTGGTGTGAGGTGGAATCTCAGGGTTGTTTTGACTTGCACTTCCCTGATGATTAAGGATGTTGAGCATTTCTTTAGATGCTTCTCAGCCATTCAGTATTCCTCAGTTGAGAATTCTTTGTTTAGTTCTGTACCCCATGTTTTAAATAGGGTGATTTGGTTGTCTGGAATCTATCTTCTTGAGCTCTTTGTATATATTGTATATTAGCCCTCTATCTGATGTAGAATTGGTAAAGATATTTTCCCAGTCTGTTGGTTGCCATTTTGTCCTATTGACATTGTCCTTTGCCTTACAGAAGTTTTGCAATTTTATGAGGTCCCATTTGTCACTTCTTGATCTTAGAGCATAAGCTATTGGTGTTCTGTTCAGGAAATTTCCTGTGCCCATGTGCTCCAGGTTCTTCCCCACTTTTTCTTCTATTAGATTTAGTGTATCTGGTTTTATGTGAAGGTCCTTGATCCACTTGGACTTGAGCTTTGTACAGAGAGATAAGAATGGATCAATTTGCATCCTACATATTGATTGCCGGTTGACCCAGCGCCATTTGTTGAAAATGCTTTCTTTTTTCCTCTGGATGGTTTTAGCTCCTTTGTCAAAAATCAAGTGACCATAGGTGTATGGGTTTGTTTCTGGATCTTCAATTCTATTCCACTGATCTACCTTCCTGTCACTGTACCAATACCATGCAGTTTATTATCACTATTGCTCTGTAGTATACCTTGAGGTTAGGAATGGTGGTTCTGTCAGAGGTTCTTTTATTGTTGAGAATAATTTTTGCTATCCTGGGTTTTTGTTATTCCAGATAAATTTGAAAATTCCTCTCTCTAACTCTATGAAGAATTGAGTTTGAATTTTGATGGGGATTGCATTGTATCAGTATACTGCTTTTGGCAAGGTGGCCATTTTTACTATATTAACCCTGCCAATCCATGAGCATGGGAGGTCTTCCCATCTTCTGAGATCTTCTTTAGTTTCTTTCTTCAGAGGCTTGAAGTTCTTGTCATACATATCTTTCACTTGCTTGTTTAGAGTCACGCCAAGGTATTTTATAGTATTTGTAACTATTGTGAAGGGTGTGTTTCCCTAATTTCTTTCTCTGAACATCAGAGAAAGTTCAGTTCCTCTGAGCAGCAGGAGTGGTCCTACCTGCACTCTCAGTCCTGTCTGCACTCCTGGGCTAGCTATCTCCCTATGCCACCTGGGTATGCAGTCTTGGCTAAGGATGGTCTCCAGCAGCAGACAGAAACCAGAAGACTCCCACCTAAGTGTTCTCCACTAAGTTTTAAATTTCAATCACATAGTAGGTTTTTGTTTCTAAAAAAAGTTTGGATTATTTTTTTCTGATTTTAATAATGTTACATTGTTTGTTGGTTGGATATTTCCCTTTCTGGCATTAGTCATGTCAAATATTCTTAATTTATTATCTATAAAATTAATTAGTTTTTTGGGTTACAATGCCATTCTTGACATTACATTGGGTTACAATGTCATTGATTATTTCATCTGTTGATTCTGTGTGTGCATGCATGTATGCGTGAGCACAAGCATGCATGCATATGTGTGTGTGTATATATACACCTGTACCTGTGCATGTGTGCACATTTGTGCATGCATGCATACTTACATGAGCACATGAAAGTGTGTAGTGTGATACACATTTGGGAGTCAGAGGACAATTTTCAGTATAAGGGTTCTAAGGATGGATCACATTTAGGTTGTCAAGCTTGGTGAGAAGGACCTTTAACCTTTGAGCTATCTCACTGGTGGTAAGCACCTTTACCCTTTGAGCTGTCTTACTGGCCATTAATCTTTTCTTGAGGTATGTTTTTCTGAACCATGATGAAAGTAGGCATTTGAAGTAGAAATTGTAATGAGATGCAACTATAAATTCCCAGAAAAACTTTTCCCTGAGTTCCAGTACAGTAAGAAGAATAATAGATTCTTTATCTTCCTTTGCTTTTGAGGGAGAGAATCAAGCATCATGTAGCCTATTTTGACCTCTCAAACTCACTACATAGCCAAAGGAGACCTTGAACTCCTGATCCCTGGCCTCTACCTCCCCTGTGCTAGGACTACAGACATGCATGACCACACCAAGAGTGCATGTGCTTTCCTGTCATGTGTCTGGGGGAGAGTGAGCACTCATCTCTATTCTAGTTTAATCTTTGTCATTGAAGGATTCCTATTTGCTAGAAGGTCTATGCGTCCTTTCTTTTGCAAGACCACAATTCTGCCTTTTGCTTTAGCAAGAATATTAAACCTAATCCTCAGAATTAATGAGGTTGTATTTACTTCTAGGTCTTTGATTGGATTCCATTGATCAACCTGTCTGTTTTTACACCAGTACCATATGTTTTTATTACTATTCCTCTGTAGTATAGCTTGAAATCATGGATGGTGATTCCTCCAGAAGTTCTTTTATTGGGCAGGGTTATTTTGGCTATCTTAGGCTTTTTGTTTTTCCATATTAAGTTGAGTATTATTCTTTCAAGGTTTGTAAAAAATTGTGTTGGAATTTTGATTAGTATTGCATTGAATCTGTAGGTTGCTTTTGTAAGATGTCCATTTTCACTATGTTTATCCTACCAATCCATGAGCTTAGGAGATCTTTCCATCTTCTGATATCTTCTTAAATTTCTTTCTTCAGAGACTTCAACTTTTTGTCATACAGGTCTTTCACTTGCTTGGTTAGAGTTATACCAAAGTATTTTATATTATTTGTGACCATTGTGAAGGATGTTGTCCTGATTTCTTTCTCAGGTCATTTATTGTTTGTATATAGGAGGGCTTCTATTGTTGTTGTTGTGGTGGTAGTGGTGGTTGTTAATTTTTTATCCAGCCACTTCACTGAAGGTGCTTATCAGCTGTAGGAATTCTCTGGTAGAATTTTTGGGGTTGCTTATATATACTATTGTATCATTTGCAAGTTTAGATTCTTCCTTTCCATTTTGTATCCCCTTGATCTTCTTTAGTTGTCTTTGCTCTAGCTAAGACTTCAAGTATTATATTGAATAGATGCAGAGAGAGTGGACAGCCTTCCCTTGTCCCTGATTTTAGGAGAATTGCTTTAATTTTCCCTCCATTTAATTTTATGTTGACCATCACCTTGATGTATATTGCCTTTATTGTGTATAGATATGTACCTTGTATCCCTGATCTCTCCAAGACTTTTCATCATGAAGGGGTGTTGGATTTTGTCAAAAGCTTTTTCAGCATTTAGTGAGATGATCATGTGGTTTATATGGTGGATTACATTGACAGATTTTCATATGGACACTTGAATTTGATAAAGAAGCCAGAAATATACAACAGGGAAAAAAGCTTTTTCAATAAATAGTGCTGGTCAAATTGGATATCTGCATGTAGAAGAATGCAGATAGATCCACATCTATCACCTTAAACAAAACTCAAGCCCAGGTGAATCAAAAACCTCAATGTAAAACCAGAAACACTAAATCTAATAGAAGAGAAAGAGGGAAACAGTCTTGAACATATTGGTACAGGAGGCAACTTCCTGAACCGAATACCAATCAAGCAAGCAGTAAGATAAAAAAAAAAAATTAACAAACTGAACCTCATGAAACTGAAAAGCTTCTGTAAGAAGCTTCATCCAAAGAACAAAATGGTAGCCTATAGAATGGGAAAAGATCTTCACCAACCATACATCTGAGAGAGAGCTGATATCCAAAATATATAAAGCACCCAATTAAAAATGGAGAACAGATCTAAACAGCAAATTCTTGACAGAGGAATCTCTAATAGCTGAGATGCACTTAAAGAAATGCTCAACATTTATAACTATCAGGGAAATGCAAATCAAAATGACTCAGATTCCATCTTACACCTGTCAAAGTGGCTAAGATCAAAGACACAAGGGACAGCTCATGCTGGCAAGAATGTGGAGGGGAACAACTCCTCCATTGCTGGTGGGAGTGCAAACTTATATAACTACTTTGGAAAGCAACATGGTGATTTCTCAGAAAATCAGGAATCCATCTACCTCAAGATCCACCTACTCCTGGGCATATACCCAAAGGATACTCCATCATACCACAAGGACACTTGCTCAAGTATGTTCATAGCGGCTTTATTTGTAATAGTCAGAAACTGAAAACATCCTAGATGTCCCTCAACAGAAGAATAGATAAAAAAAATGTGGTACATTTACACAATGAAGTATTACTCAGGTGTTAAAAACAATAATGTAGGTCCTTCCTTCTCTGTGGGGTCATTGGCCACTGGCCACAAGGGCAAAGGGAGCAGAGTTGACAAACAGGGTTTCAGAAGGCCCATGAGTACAAATGGTAATGATGACATACTGGAACCAGCTTCAGTGAGACAGATTAACTTTACTTGGGGTGAATCAAGGGTTACATAGTTTTGGGGAAGGGGAGTAGGAATATCCAGGGTAGGCAAAGGTCATTTGCTGAAAGCTAAGATAGGAATGCCTCATGAGCATGAGGAGGCATTTCTGGAATCCCAGGTGCTAGCAGAATGAGTTCGTATCAGGAGAAAGGAAGTTGAACCTGTAACCTTAACTAAGGCTACGTGACATTCCACAGGAATAGGGTGTGGGGTCTGGGACCTCTCAGGTTCAGAAGAGGAAGCGTCACTGACAAAGGGAATCTGCCATTTTACACATAGCTCAGGGCTTTCTAGTAAGGTCAAACTTTGACCTTAGCGGCAGGGCAGCACAATGACATCACGAAATTTGGTAAATGTATGGAACTAGAAAAGATTATCCTGAGTGAGATAACCCAAATCCAGAAAGACAAACATGATATGTACTCACTTATGAGTGGATATGAGCTGTAAAGCACAGGATAACCGTGCTACAATCCACAGACCCAAAGAATCTAAGTAATAAAGAAGACCCAAGGGGGGACATGTGAACCTCACAGAGAAGCGGAAAAGGAATAGACATCATAACAGATGGGGAGAGGGAACTGGATTGGGATGGGGGTAGGGATAAGAACAGGAGTAGAGTAGAGGGAGAGACAACTTGAGACGTATGCCTTGAGAGGGAGTCTACCCTTGACACTGCCAGGAGGGCCAGGAGCCAGAGGCTGGACAGTCCACAATAAAGCCAAAGAAGAATGGCAGAAAACAAAGAAAAACAAAACAAAAAGTCAATGAAATGATTCCTAATGGTACTCTGCTGTACTCACAGCTTGGCATCTAGTCCATTTGTCATCAGAGAGGCTTCACACAGTAGCTGATGGAAACATGCAGAGACCCACAGTCAAGCATTGGGCAGACCTTGGGAAATCCCTAGGAAGATGGGGAGGAAGGATTGTAGAAGCCAGGGGGGTCAAGGATATCACAAGAAAAAATCACAGATTCAGTCAACCTGGGTTCACAGGGACTCACTGAGACTGACCCACCATCCAGGGAGCCTGCATGGGACTGACCCTCTGCACATAGGTTACTGTGGTGTAGCTTGATCTTCTTTTGGGGCTGCTAACAAGGGGGTCAGGAGCTGAATCTGACTCTGTTGCCTGCTTTGGGACCCTTTTCTCCTACTGGTCTGCCTTGTCTAGCCTTAATAGGAGGGGAGGTGCCTAATCTTACTGCAACTTGATATACTAGGGCTGGTTGATATTTGTTGAAGCTGGCCCTTTATCTGGGAGATGAGGAGGGAAAGGAAACTGCAGTTAGAAGGTAAAATAAATAAAATTAAAATAAAAAAAATTGGGGTTGGCTGGGGTGTAGTTCAGGCATACAGAACTACATGCTCAGTGTATACTAAGACCCTGTCCCTTAGGTGCAGTCCCCAGCACCAAGGAGAGCTGTACTGAGACTGGGTCAGCAGCAGTCCACCTATTCTCTTGCTTTTTTTTCCAGCTCTCTCTTAGTCTTGGATTGTGGGATTCTCTTTACTTTCCTGCAAGTTGCACCTGAAATCAGACTGATTTCATCTGCCCTTGCCATATGTTTTTTGTGGTTGGGTTTCCAAACCTTTACACACACACACACACACAAAAAAAAAAATGGAAGCCCACATTTTGTTTCAGTTGCCCCTGGCAATTATTGAATATAACTAGATAATGATTGTCTAGCTTCCTTAGTTCTACTGATAGTTGGAGGACCTTCTCCTTGCACAGTGAGGGTTGCATAGCAAAGTGGCCTTAGGTGAAGGTAAAAAGGGGAACTCTGAAAGTAAAACACACATGGACCCCACATGGTACTGACAAGTTAGGTAAAGGAAGAAGAAAGCCATATCAGGCAGACTCAACTAACTCCATGCTTTGTAAGTCTTACTCCACAGACAGAAATCCATCCCTAGTGGATTGTAGCCTTCAGAAGGGCAACTCGCCACTCTGTAACCTACTTGTCTGTTGATACTTGCTGAAAGATGCAAATGGGTCATTTAGCTTCCAGTGAGAAGCTACCAGGAAAATGGTTCTAGTATCTATGGTGGTTTCAATGACAAATGTCCCCCATAGGCTTCAGTACTTGAACATTTGCTTCCCAGTGGGTGGCACTATTTGAGGAGGTCTAAGGGGTGTGGCCTTGCTGGAGGAAGTTTTAGAGCCTTGCCCTACTTCTAGTTTACTCTGTCTGCTTTGTGTTTGAAGTTACTGATGTGATCTCTCAGCTTCCTGCACCTGCCACCATGCTTATCCCCCCACTTCCCTGCCATGATGAACAGTCATCCCTCTGGAACCGTAATCCCAAGCAAATTCTTTCTTCTCTATGTTGTCTTGGTCCTGGTATTTATCATAGTGACAGAACCAAACTAAGGCAATAATCCTGGCTTTGTGTCTGAACAAAAAATGTCTTGGTTTAGAAGACAAGTCATAAAAATACAGCATTCTAGATGGCAAAAGACGATTCTTCTGACTCACAAAAGTACAAACTCATCTGTACATGAAGATAGGAAGCTGAACAGCAGAAGAAAGCTCACATGCTAAAGATTGTTGCACTGTTTATTATTTTGAAATAGTGATTTCACACACCCTCTGTTCCAGAGAAGTACTAATTGTTAGATAAATGGTTTTTATCTAATGTTCATGTTTTCTTCAGTCCAGTCCAGACCAGCAAAAGACACACAGCATGAGCTAGCTCAAATCCAAACAACACAGCAGATTGTTTCCATTCTACCAGGAGATACAGAAGCACTTCATCATAAAAGGTTGGAGTGAAGACAGTTGTTCAAATAGAGTTTTGGGGAGAAAATGGAGATCTCTAGATCACTTATTCATTGTATTTTGTAAACTCCAAAGACTGGCACATATTTTTGATTAAATCTAGTGCATAAGGTCTGAAAACTGAAGAGAGAGTTGCTCAGGAGTAGTTCCAACAAACTTTCCACAGTCCATTGTAGGAATCTATTATATATATATATATATAAAATTAGACTCTTGTCAAGGACTGAGGATCCCTACCCCCTAGAAACATACTGGTGCCCCTGTGACAGGTTCCTAGACCTCAGTACCACTGACAACATCACAGACATACCATGTAGGCCAGCAGGCAGGCAGCACCACCTGCCAAAATGAGAACAAAGAGTGAATCTATCAAATCCAAATGTTCTAACCTTGCTTTTTGTCTTCTGTAGTTCCACTTCTGACTAACTGTTCAACTTAGGTGTGTCCACCAAGGATGTGTTGTTTGTGCTTAGAACCCCATCCTGAGAAAGAGGACTTGAACTGCACTGGGGTCCTGAACACCCAGTGTAGTTTCCAGCCAACTGATGAAGACTGTCTATTAACTTGAACCCATGTCTAAATAGTCTTCTCTGGTGGATACCCCACAAGAGTCCAAAGCAGAGGCTTTCCTAAGTGAATTTATCTTAGATTCACACATACAGCTCTGTGGGATTTTCTGGCCTTGGTTATTATTGCAAACAGAATGATGCTTAGAACTGCCATGTCCTTTCTTGAGCACACAACTAGACTTCCTGTCCCAGACTTCTGTCAGTCCAGGAGGCCCAGGTCACTGAAAGCTTATGAATAGAATGTGAGCAGTGTGCATGCCCCACTTCCAGACCTGGCCTATAAAAATTTAACACGCATGCTCTGACAAGCTCCTTTCCTCTCCTGATTAGGAAGGCCTCTGTGTAGCCTAGGGAGATGTGTGCTGAAGAGAGCAGAGGTGCCATGAGCCTGGCTCATGACTGTGGGGCTAGAGAACAGCCACCTTCCTGAGTATTCATTCACTGTGTAATGTAAGCCATTGCACATTTAGGTTATTTTGGTAATGTAGCTGAACCCCAGAACCAATGGAGGGTATGTGAGGGACAGGGAGGGAATTAAAAGCACCAAGAGACACCAGTGTGACCCAGATAGAGTTGTTTCTCTTGGTGCAACTATGAACACACATCTGCATTGTTTCTTGCTGAGACAATGATACCAGGGATCTTTGTTGTGTATCTCTGTCCTCCATGGCAGCCTCAGAGTCAGTCAGCGTTTGTCTAAATGCCTCCAATAGTGCTCAATACCTGGGTATTCAAATCCAATACAGCTGAACCTAGGTTGTGCATTTCCATGTCATACCCTCTTGGAACATTGGATTCGATGTGCAGAAGAAAGAACAATATTTTCATAACAAAATAAATATTAATGGGCAGAGTGCAAAACTGGATGAATTTCAAAGACCAGGCTTGCCACTTCAAAGAGATTCCAGCCTGCATTTGCAGTCCTGGAGGAAGGCCTGGGACTCCCATGGGCTGCTGGCTAGCTGTGCTGAGCACGAAGTGCTCCATCCCTCATTGTTTCTCTAAGGGTTTTAGGTTTGAATTCAGTAGACAAATTATTTTCTCCCAATACAGTGCAGACACCCAATTCAAGGTCTGCTAAACATTGCTAGAGCACTGGATTATTTGTTATTGGCCTCTCTTCTCTTCCCAAGTTCCCCCCTCCCTTGTGGGAGGAGTGGCCTGGACCACCCACAGATGTCAGCTTGGTGGGAGACTGTGGTAGATTTGGGATGTGAGTCTTGTGGGTAGTTCTGCTGAAGGAGGGACTCTCTTTTTGCCTATGGCCTCGAAAGGCCCCTTCCCACCAGACAGTGCTTTCCCAGCTGCCCACACCCCAATGCAAGCCTTCATTCTGAACCCGTGTGTCCTGCGTGTGGGAGTTGAAAGTACTCACACTCTGCCCAATGTGGATGGAATGGAAGCTTTGGCTCTGAGCAGCCTTGAAGCTTTGTGCCTAATAACCACACTAGGTAGTTTTTCCTCCTCCCTTAACAGCCCATCTTACTGAGTGCCTTAGTTAGGTTTCTATTGCTGTGATAAACACCATGACCAAAAGCCACTTGGAGAGGACAGGTTTTATCTCCCCTGAGAGCTCTCAGTCTTCCATGATAGAAGGCAGTGCAGGAATTTAGGTCCCCCAGTGACTGTGGGAGACACTGATTACTGACTTGCTCTCCATGGAATTGTTTACTTTCTTTTTTCTTTTTCTTTTAAAAAAGATTTATTTATGTTAAGTAAGTGAGTACACTGTTGCTCTCTTCAGACTCACCAAGAGGGCATTGAATCCCATTACAGATGGTTGTGAGCCATCGTGTGGTTGCTGGGAACTGAACTCAGGACCTCTGGAAGGGCAGTCAGTACTCTTAACCTCTGAGCCATCTCTCCAGCCCTAGTTTACTTTCTAATACACCTCAAGACCACCTGCCCAGGGGTGGCACCACCCACAGTGGACTAGGCCCCTTCTACCATCAATTATTAGTGAAGAAAATGCCTTACAGACTTGTCTACAGGCAATTTGAGGGAGGCATTTTCTTAGCTGAGGTTCCTTGTCTCAGATAACTGTAGCTGTCAAGTTGATAAAACAAAGCAAAGGAACAATGGTACAACCAAGGCACTGGATATGGTGGCAAATACCTGCAGTCCTGCTCAGGAGGAGAGGACTCAGGAATGCAAGTCAATGGCCAACCTGATCTAAACAGTAAGATACCTCCCCTCTCCTCTCTCTTTGTCTCTCTCTGTGTCTCTGTCTCTGTGTCTCTGTCTCTGTCTCTGTGTCTCTCTCTCTCTCTCTCTCTCTCTCTCTCTCTCTCTCTCTCTCTCTCTCTCTCACACACACACACTCCTTTCTGGGCACAGTTACTCAGTGTGGACTCATCACCTGTATTCTTTTGCTTCCCTTGCCATTCTGCCTCCTGATATCCTTCTGAGTTACTAGGCATGTATTTATTTAACTCAGATGCACAGCTTTCTTAGGGTGGTGGGGGCTGGCCTGAGTGAGGTAAGCCCAGGGTGAGGCTCACCACAAGGGGGGGGGTGAGAAGCATCAAGGAAAATCTGGCACTCACAGAGGGTTTGCTGGGGGTGGGGTGGGGGGGGTTGGAGATGGGGACTGCGGAGCCACCAGTGCCCAGAATCCCAGGAGTGAGCTCAGGAGTCTGTTAAACGAGATCCTGCACTGTGACTGTTTTGCTTAGAAGATAAAAGCTGGGAGTCAGGAGATGGGATCAAAAGAGAGCTCAAGGGACACAGTCTGAGAGCACAAGACAAGCAAGCCCTCCAGCTGGAGTCCAGGGAGCAGAGCAGCTGCACTTGCTCAGGACAGTGGCCTCATTTGACAGGTTCTGATTTCGAATCTGTTGCTGTTTGTTGTATGGTGCTGGGGATTGAACTCAGGGCCTTGTGATTGCTAGACAAGGTAGTCTGAGCTGTATCTCCAGTCCTGAGAAATGCTGGTTCTAAGTCGGGAGAATATGTAGAAGACCACTTCCCTGAGTGGACAGAGTAGACTTTGACTTGTCCTAACACCAGTTCTCTTGTTTCCTATTGACCGTTCAAGAGTTTGTGCATGCATGAGCGACAGCCCTTTGTATTGGTGTCTGTTTATATTTCACAAGTGGATTATTGTACGAAACTTTTAGTTCCTATGCTTCTGGCTGTAAGTACAAAGTCCTTATTACAGCAAATGCAACAATAATAAGTTCACGATAAGTGGTCTCAGTGAGTTCCAGGGGGGTTGCAGGGCGGGTTCAAGCTCTCCATGAAGAACAAAGCTGTCTGTGCTTTCCTTGGCCCTCAGCCTCAGCTCTCTGGGTACACACAATGATCTCTGTGCCAGGTCACTCCCTGAGATGCAGGGAGCAGAGCTGGAGCTCACCTCAGTCAGTACCTGAGGAGCTGGTATCAGATTCTCCAGTGTGATTGCTGGGTGGATTCTTTCTTTGTCATAGCTCTGGGTATGGTGAGTTCTTTGTGAACCATGTAGTTCTAGGAAGATGGGGTCCTGCTCCAGGCCATTAGAAATGCCTTAGCTGAGACAGAGTCTATGTAGACTCTTCCTGAATAGTTCTTGGGGTACACCTCTGATCATACCAGTTTCCCTCAATGCTGCCTCTTTTGCCTCCCCGAAAACCCAGGCTGAGTCAAGTCAAGGAAATGCCTGGCACCTGCCCTTGGATGGGGCTGTGCTCCCTGGGAATTGGCTCCCAGCCTAGAGAAGATCAGTTGCCATCTTGGCTGGGGATCCAGGTTCCATGATGTCCTTGGGAGAGTCCTACCTCTTAGACTTTTGCCGCTCTGGGTAGCACTTCCTCTCAGCTGGGACACAGGTGATAGCTGTCTCAGCGTGGTGTTTCTATCCCTCATTCTTCTTGTTTTGAGCAAGTCTTGAAAAGTAAAGGGTGAGTGGCCATCTTTGGAGTTGTGTAAAGTGGAATCTCCTCAGACCTTGGCACTCTGGTGCCACCTTTGTAATGACAATACTTACCTGCCAGTCCACACAAGGATGACAGGCACCTAGAGATGGTCTTAGTCCAAAACTGGCTGTCTTTGCTTAAGGAGAAGAAACATGAGAATGGATTCAGGGGGACCCTGGTGACCCTGCCCCTTGGTAAGTAGGTGTGGCAAATCATATATAAGGAACCATCATTCTCTCTCCTTGCAGGAGGGACCCATATTAGAGGAAGTAGGAGAGGTCCATATATGGGGGATCTGAATCTGCTGCAATCCTGGCCTAGGCTTTGAATCAATCTAAGAATGACGAAACCTGGGGATCAGGGAGCTGCATTTAGGATGATATAGGTCACATTTCCATGTTAAAACAGTGTTTCTAGTTTTTTGGGGGAACAAGCTGGTGATTTTCGTAGGTAACTCAGTGAGATCAGCCACCTCATCAGGGTAATTCTGAGAGATCAGTCGCCCCATCAGGGCTGCCCAAGAGCAATCCCAACGGCACCAGTTATTCTTGTGAGCTCTGGTTCTGTGGCCCATCAGGGCTTTATATTGGGCTGTGAATGAGTAGACAGATGGGGTACTTAGGGAGCCTCTGCTTTAATATGCACCTGTCATGTAGGAGCATGAGTTGACGTGCAGTTAGCCTCAGGTTTCCAATGGCAACTTGATTGTGAAATGATACATTGAGGTGGCCCATGCATATAGTGATAGCTGTGAGCTCTTGCCATAGACGTTGCATATCTGGGGCCACCCCAGGGTCTACACCATGCTTGCTGGATGCTGAAATGGAAGTTTCCGGTTGTGTCATATGATGCAGACTCACGTGGTGTTTTGCTGAGGCAAGACCTGTGGGAGGAAATGTGATGTTTGAAGACTTAATGGATGGTGATGAGGAGCTCGCAGAGGTAGCTCGGCAATGCTTTGTCGCTTTTGCGTCTTCGCTGATCTTCACTTTGTTTAGAGAGACACACAGAGGACTTTTCCTGGCATCCAGGCTGGTTCTGGTTGCTCCTGCTGCCTGGTGCCGAATTGGTGGAAGCCTGTTTCTCCTGGATTGTGCCACCACTGCTGATCCATGTTTGGTACCCCGACACTACTGAACTGGACTGCTGGTATCCTGACAGAGATTGGAATCGCCCCAAAGAACTACTTCTAAACAGGTCCACATCCCTTTGTCCTATTTACCAGCTTTTCTCCCTTACCTTTAGGGTAGCCTAGAAGCGAACCCTTATTAAAGGAGGTTTTGAAAAATCTAAGCCTACCGGATGCCAAACCTCCCCAAACTAAGCAAAGGAAACCTCATTTATGTATAAAGTCTAAAACTAAGGAGTCGTGTCATTATTACATGTGCTGTGTGCCTCTACCAAGACACTGGGCGTCAGCTTCCATGTGAGCTTGGCCATTCTGGGGCCTTATTGTTGAAATCAGGTTGCAATCAGTCTCCGGAGAACTTTTGGATTTTGAAACAACAAATTAAAGTATGCTCACCATGCTGGCAGGCCCAGAGCAGCTCTTAAATGTTGGGATTAGAAATGTTTCACATAGGCTGATAGACTTCTCCAGGAGTTTCCACGAGCTTTGAACCATTCATGGGTGCCTCTCTGGTGCAAGATCTCTTCTCTGACATTTGGACCCTGAATCCAACTGACCAGTTGTCTAGTGAATCTTATACTTTATTCCATGTGGTTTTATGCTTTTGAGGCTCTTCTCCTCTGAAGAATTAAAGTGTCTTATAGACCATGCAGCACTTTGATCTGGGGAAAAAAAGACAATGACACCTAGGCATAGGATGCCTGGGAAAACAGAGACGTGGATAGACAGCGGGCATGGCAGGCAGGAAGCCAGGACCCTGGAGTCAGATGCCTTATGATATTAACTCATCCTTTACTGTTTTCTGTAGCCACTTGACTGCAGGCAGCTTACTCTCTAGGACCCTTAGTTTCTTCATGTACAGAATGGAACAAATGGGGCCTGGCAATGTATCAGACTGTGTAGTGCTGAGGATCTGAGTTCAATGTGACACATGTTTACAACCCCAATCTGGCAGGCACAATCAGAGGAATCCCAGGGGTTCACTGGCCAGTCTTACTAGCCCAATTGGAGAGTTCCAAGCCAAGAGAGACCATGCCCTAGAAGACAAGGTGGCTGGCTCCTGAGAAATGTCACTCAAGGTTGACCAAGGTTGGTTTCCATATGTATGAGCACAAATCTGCACATGTACTTGCACATGTAAACCCACACACATGGAAAAGAGAAAGATTTTATCCAATGGAGTCTATTGCAAAATTGTCATAGACTATGGCATCAATGTACAGCAGGTCTACAATGCAGTTGCCATTTTTCCCAGGTCTTGGGGTGCAGCTTATGTGTCATCAAGAGTCATGCAGGTGTGACACTTTGGGCAGGTAGAGCATTGCAGCATCACGCTCTTCCTTCATAGAATCTGCACATCACAAAAAAAACCCATCTGGCAGCTCCGTTGCATTGGTCTTGCCAGTTAAGAGCACTCTATGAAACTTTACCTTTCTTTTATTGAATGTGGGCTCAGGTCAGGTGCTGGCTGCAGCATACGTCCTCCAGAAGCTGCCTGGGGTCTGCTGACACATATGCAGCCTGGAAACAGCCTGCTAGAGGAACAGCCTCGGGGTATTTCAGGTTCAGCTACTGCTCTTTTCCTGACACCCACGCCTCCTCATCCTGAGATGTCAAAGTGACTTACACAGTGGCAGCTGGAATAGAATAAGAAGTCACAAACATCACTGGGCATGGTGGAGCACCTTTGTCATTCCAGCAAGTGGGAGGTGGAGGCAGGAGGACCAGAACTTCAAGGTCTTCCTCAGCTAAACAGCAAGCTTGAGGTCAGCTTGGATGTAAAGGCAGCCCCAGTACCTGGTGCAGGGCACATGGCTTTGATTACAGATGGGGAATCTGATGTGATTCTGAACCTCTTAACAGTCAGGGTAAAAGGGAAGCAGACTTAGCCAGCCCATGATACCATTCAGCCAACACCAGCCATGTCCCCAGAAAAGAAGTATAAAGCTCCTTAGGCTGGATCAGTCTTTCTCCCTCTCTTAGAATCCATCATGCACTCTATGCCCTTCTGGAGAAAGTACTTGCTATATTATAGAAAAACAACTATGTTGTCCCTGAACTCAATGGCATTTACAATCAGACTTTGCAAGAAAGCTTATTTTGGAAAAGCCACAATTGATATTTGTGACAAGTTTCATGGAAATAAATGTAATGTCAGGGTACCTAGCTTCAGGACTTCTGTTTCCAGATTGTTCTTTCTGCTTGGCTGGTATCAGCTCATACAAGGGCACAGACAGAATGCAGCTATCTCTACCTTGAGGGTGTGGGTATGTGTGTATATCACTTGTGATGGTTTGTATATGCTCGGCCCAGGGAGTGGCACTATTAGGACGTGTGGCCTTGTTGGAATAGGTGTGTCACTGTGGGTGTGGGCTTTAAGATCCTCATTCTAGCTGCCTGGAAACCAGTATTCTGCTAGCAGCCTTCAGATGAAAATGTAGAACTCTCAGCTACTCCTATACAATGCCTGGCTAGATGCTGCCATGCTCCCACCTTGATGATAATGGACTGAACCTCTGAACCTGTAATCCAACCCCAATTAAATGTTGTTCTTTGTAAGACTTCTGTTGGTCATGGTATCTGCTCACAGCAGTAAAACCCTAATTAAGACATTACTTAAACAATCAGTTTTGATCCTATACTTTCAAAAAGTTATTGAGAGTTTTTTGTTTTTGTTTTTTGGCTCATTTGTTTTTTGTAACAAGTTGAATTATGACCTGACAGAAAACTTGAAGAAGATGTGATATGATTCATGCTTCAAAATTATGATTATGAGCAGAGGTCTTGGGGGTACTATATGATAGTGACAAATGCAGGAGCCAGAGTGGACTAAGAGCTGCAGAGGGTCTTCTACCAGGAGTCAAGGTATAAACAGGAGCTGGGAAACAGTGCGGGCACACGTACAATTAACACAGGCTCCTTGTCCTCCAGGTGTGAGCTCCTGTGCCTTTATTCTCTTTGCTCGGTTCTCTTCTCATCTGGTGATTAACATTTGTCCTTTCTACCTGGCAAAGCCAAAGGTAAGGGAAGATCCCTCATCCCTCAAGCTTAGCCACTCTGGGCACTAGTGTGATGACCACCTGAGTGAGCTCAGGCAGAGTTTTACACACTCCAAGTCACAGTTCTCTGCAGTGACAGGCACCTTTTTCCAGCTCAGGAGAACACTGCTATTCTTATCTTCCACTTGGAATCAATCACTTACTTTCCTTGCAGCAACTTCACCCACATTTCCTTAAGTACCATCAACCCTGCCTCCAAATTCCTATTTTGGTAATTCTCAAACATGCAAAAAGAAGGAATAAAATGAAATTTTCATTCTCTGCTAAAATCACTAATTTTTCCCTCTGTGTTGGTTTTCTCTCCTCTTCACTCTTGTATCTGTCTCCTTTCTGTATTCTTTTTCATGTGAGTCCCCGTGTGTGTGTGTGTGTGTGTGTGTGTGTGTGTGTGTGTGTGTGTGTGGTGGGAGGCTGAGGCAGGAGGATCACAAGTTTAAGGTCACTTTGGGCTACAGAGTCAAGAAAAGAATGTTCTCTTACACAATAAATATCATATTCACAGTCAATGTCCCTAATCACAATCCCATTACTTCATCTTCACAGTCCACATTCCTTCATTAGCTCATGATCCTATTAAAGTTAGAGTATTGCAAATGACTGTCAGTACCCATTAGTTTATTATAGAACAATCTATGATTTCATTCCCCCGTCTTTCAGGACTGTCTTAGTTAGGGTTTTATTGCTGTTAACAGACATCATGACCAAGGTAACTCTTATAAGGACAACATTTAATAGGGGCTGCCTTACAGGTTCAGAGGTCCATTTTCATCAAGGCGGGAGCATGGCAGTGTCCAGGCAGGACAGAGCTGAGAGTTCTACATCTTCATCAGAAGGTTGCTAGGAGACTCTCACATGGTTAGGAGATGGGTTTCATTGACCACACCCACAGTGACACACTTCCTCCAACAAGGCCACAGTTATTCCAACAAGGCTATATCTCCTAATAGTGCCACTCCTGGGCCAAGCACATTCAAACTACCACAAAGACATTATTTTTATTCACAATTGTCTTGTTCCATTTGCCCACCAGGCATCATCCATGCCCCTGTCCACTGTATCCACGGAGTATGTACTACCCACCCCTCAGTTACCTAGTGCCTATCTCAGTTATCAGAATGTCTGTTGTGGCATCATGATGCTTGTGTTCAAGTACCCTTAGTTAGTGCCCTCATGTGACATCACAAAGAATGTTGCCCTCCTTCATTTTGCCAAGTAGGCATCTCCTTGCTATCACAGGAAGAACGAGATTGGGACAGTAAAATACTCTGAGAGAGACCAAGCTCACTTAACTTTTCTTTTACAACATGTTATAATTTTCTACTTTATTATTATTGTTGTTTGTATCATAGGTATGTATAGATAGGAGACAAACATTTGTATAGGACCTAGCACCTTTCACGATGTCAGATATCCGAGGGGCTGGAGCTCAGCTGTGGGTGAGGAGGGACCGTTGTTCTTTGATGAGCCTTTACTTCACTCCCAACTCCTATGCAGTTTGTTCTCACCTAAGAATCTCAAACTTATCAACCATGCGATCCACTGTTCAAAAATAAGAAAATGCATTGTGTTCTCATCAGCAGAGGCCCGCCCTCATCCGCGCTTCTCCATTCCCCATCACTAAATCACACAGCTTCACAAACATGGTTCCCAAAGATGCAGAAAACGTTACTTCATGCGAAGGCCATTCGGCAAATTTATACACTAACCAAGCTGGATATGCACATGAATGGACTTAGCTTTAGTTCATGAGAACTTTTTTTTTTTTAAATCCCTGTATGCATCTTGTTACTTTGACTTACACTATTTCATATTTTTTTTCCTACTTTAGGAAATATACTTCCTCTTGAAGGTGAGCACTTCCGAGGATGAGACCCTGGAGGATGGATGCAGGAAGCCAGGAGGACCTTCCTTGATCTACTTAACAGAACAAGAGGCTTTGATACAGTCATAGCTGCAGCCCCAGCCCCAGCCAGACTCTCGCCACACCCTACTCCAGCAGGTGTCTGTCCCTGTGTGTCCGTATGTCTGTCTGTAAGTCAAGATGTGCTTTGGCAGGACTCTTGCAGAGCGGGGTGATACAGACTTGACCTTCTACAGCATCCGAGCCCTGCCTGCCTTTGCTGGCTGGGGCGTGCCCCCTCAGCCACTCATAGTTCTCAGGCTGAATATGACAGACAACTTGTTGGGATATAAAACCCACAAATGTTTAATAGCCATACAGGCTAGTTTTATAAAAGTACAAAATTCAAATTATCCTTTCTGCTTGTCCAGTATGATGAAGAAAACGAATGTGGCCCAACTACAGGACGCCTCACACAGTGGCTTTGGTGTGAGGTGGCTAAGGTCAGACCTCAGCCTCACTGCCTCCACCCTCCCCTTTAAGATCCAGGCCAGCTGAGGGGAGGGGAGGAGAGCTGCTCTGCCTTCCCCTCAGGAACAATAAAGTGACCAGAGCAGCCCCTGGTTCCCAGCAAGCCCCTGTCACCATCATCTAGAAAACAGCTGCTTCAGTACAACTCCCATCCACAGATTACTGGTAGTTTTCGATGTGTGGGAATGCCTGGATGCCCTGAGGTTTAGGTATACTTCTCAGGAACATCCAAAGTCCTTCACCTCAGCTGGGACTGGTGGCACTCGTTTCCGTCTTGGCAGTAGGTAGGCTGAGACAGGTGAATCTCTATGAATTTGGAGGCAGCTTATCCTATATAGTGAGTTCTAGATCTGCCAGGGTCACACAGATGAGACCTTTTCTTTTAATTAAAACAAAACAGAAATCCTTTATCTATCTGTTCACCCATATCCTTTGTCCCCGCTCCTTGGAGCTAGTTAACCGGGGTTTATTTTCAAGGAATGTTAAGGTCAGATGCAAGGAATGGGTAAGAGTTCCAGTGGGTTTTATGGGAACAGTTAGCACTCTGTGAAAGTTTTTCACCCCGCTGAGTCCCAGGAGCTAAGCGGCATTAAGAGCTTCACAAAGCAGTGTTAGGCTAAGCAGCAGGAACACGGGCTCTTTCCTGACTTTGATCATTTGGCCTTGAGACTGGGAAAACTGCCTGCCCAGGTTCTCCTTAAAAGACAGAACAGTAATGAACCCAAGAGGGCAGCACCGCAAGAGCACAGCTTTCAGGTGTCTGCGGCTTAGACTAAGCTGTCTGCCCTCGCTTCACCCTGAAGCTAGCAACTGCCGCCAGGGA
Organism: Tokudaia tokunoshimensis; assembly: GCA_036184795.1. Lineage (NCBI taxonomy): Eukaryota > Metazoa > Chordata > Mammalia > Rodentia > Muridae > Tokudaia > Tokudaia tokunoshimensis. The sequence continues at coordinate 54,816,240 of BTHU01000022.1, read as the reverse complement.
AACTAACCGGCCGATCAGGAAGGATTAGCCTTCCCAGGAAGCCACATTCGAAAGTGTAGAGGAGACAGGCCAGCACTGAAGAGCCGCAGCACCTAGCTCTCTCCTCACTCCTCTGGTCTCACCTTTCTGCCATCCCTAGCGTCACCCCTTCCTGCTTCTCTGGTACACTTTGGTTCTCCAGCAGCTGAGCCGGCCATAGCCCCATTCCACTGCTCTTCATTTTGCCGGTGCAACCTCTGCACATGCGCTGTGCTCTGTCCTTTACCATCCAGTTTTTACAGACTCCTTGATTTACTGATCAGTCAGGATGATCCTATAGGAACCAGGACGGTTGTCCACCCAGTCTCCGGGCGGCGTTAGTTACCATGGCATCCCTTCTGCTCCCTATGTCTGTCCACTAGGCCATTTTCTCTCTTTTTGGTCCAATTCTCCTCCCCCAAGTGGGGTTACGTAAACATAATGGCCATTGTCAAGATCCTTTTTTTCCTCCTTTTCTCTAGATGTGTTCCTTCATCCTTCCTTGGTGATATTATCCTCTCTTATGTCCAGATCTGAGCCAAGTCTGTGAATTTAGAGTTTATCTCTGGAGATTTGAGGCTCTATTTTCAACTATCCATGTAGATGCTTTTAGAGTGTAAAAAGCCAGCATTTGTGAAAGCCACCCATCTGTCCTCTAGAGGTCAGTTACATGCGTGCTGTGTCCCAGACTAACCCTTTCTGCCAAACCTTTCTACCTTCCTTTCATTTTCAAGAGCAGTTAACGATGAACCACGTCTTCAGCCTTTTCTGTTCATCTATGATCCAGTGTCTTGCTTGTGCAGTTCCAGTTGAGCACCTCCAAGAACCTCCCCTCCCCTCCCCTTCTCCTCTCCTCCCCTCTCCTCACTTCTCCCTTTCTCTATTTCTCTTCTCTTCTTTTTCTCTTTTCTTCTCTCCTTTGCCCTCTCCTCTCCTCTCCTCTCCACCTCTCCTCTCCTCTCCTCTCCTCTCCACCTCTCCTCTCCTCTCCACCTCTCCTCTCCCCTCCCCTCCCCTCCTCCCCTCCCTTCCCCTCCTCCCCTCCCCTTCCCTCTCCTCTCCTCTCCTGCCTTTCCCTCCCCTCTCCTCTCCTCTCCTCCCCTCTCTTTCTCCTCTCCTCGCCCATTGTCCCCTCCATTCTCCTCTCCTCTCCTCTTTTCCCCTCCCCTCCCCTCTCCTTTCCTCTTCTCCTCTCCTATCCCCTCTCCTCTTCTCTCCTCTCCTTTTCTCTTTTCCCTTTCCCTTCCTTTCCCTCTGCTTCCCTCCCCTTCCTTCTCTCTCTCCCCCCTTCCTTCAGTGTGGTCCCCAGGGACCTCAAACCTTTGCCTTTCCCCCTTCCTACTGCTGAGATTACAGTCATTTCCTGATTGGTCTTAAAGTCTTACACCAGTCCTGTTACTTGTCTGCTCCTAACCCTGATTCCCAACTAACTAAGTGTGGTTGCCTTGGCTTAGAAGGGCCCTCAAAACCTCACCAGTCTGTCTCCATCACAGCCACGGCTAACTCTGTTTGCTAGCCAACCTGTTCCCTTCTCATCCACCAGCTTACTCCCATGCAATCTTTCCTTAAGGAACAGTGAGTTATTGAGTACCACATGTGGACCACAGACTGTTTCAGATGTGGGGGTTGTGCAGGACAGAAGGGGAGAACAAAACAGAAGATCATGGCAGTGGTGTGTTTAATGTGTTAGCAGGCTTCAAGTTGTGTAGGAAACTTTTGCTTGACTCTTTTTCTTTCCTTTTTGAGATAAGGTTTCACAAGTCCAGGTTGGCAAAGAGCTTGCAGGCCAGCTTAAGGATGACTTTGAACTCTGATCTTCCTGCCTCCATCTCCTGAGTGATTACAGCATGAGCCATTGAACCTGGCCAGACGGATTTAGAGGGCTATATGTTTGGTAATGAATTTCCCTACATTTAATACCTACTCTCAGTCCCAATTTCAAACCCTAACATATTCAAAACCTAACATATTAGCCAACTCTTGCTAATATGTTGCACAAGCAGCCATAAGCATTCAGTGTTCTAAGACAGGAAACTTCCTGTGGTTGAGGCAGTTGGATGGGTTGTTCTCACATGGAAGGGCAGAACCTCCCAGGGTGATGTATAGAAACATGGGAAATGGCTGAAGCTCTTCTGGGGATTCCACTGATACAGAGGGTCACATGATCAAGACCAACACTGCTGGATCTTAATGGAGCTTTTCCAAGTCAAGCTATAAGCCAATATTTCTTATTTACATTCTGGAAGTTGTTTCCAGGATGCCACGATGAAACTTGACATGCCCATAGTCTTGTTAAGATCAATATTGTACCAATTTACAAATGGAAGAGTCTGTTGTCCATATTCTGGTTTTTTTTACCCACATGCTCTGTTATCATATGTGAGACATCTTGTCTACTACACAACTCAAATTACAATGTTTTTGTTTTCATTTTGAGATGGGAGACTCATACTACCCCAGACTGGCCTTGAACTCACTATGTAGTCAGAGGCTGGTTTGTATTCCTTCTGCTTCTACCTTCCAAGTGCTAGGATTACAGATGTACATCAACATGCCTGGTGAAAATGTTTGGTTTGCTAACAGTCAGATGCACGCTTAGGAAGTAAGAGGAAAAGTCTTGTCACACAGTTACCATTTCTATTGCTCTTCCCCATTTTCTGTAGTTCCAGGTTTCTTTCTGCTGTGATGGTCGTTAGTGTCCATTGCTACCTTGACAGAATCTAGAATGGTCTGAGAGGGAGGAGCCTCTGGGCATTCCTGTAGAGGATTATCTTGATGGGAATACTTGAAGTAGGCAGCCTCATCTTTCCTAAGGGTAGGTTGAAGATACTGGCTGGGTAAGATGGAAAGGATTAGCACCAGGACTGAATTCATTCTCTCTGATTTCCAGTTGTGGATGCAGTAAAATCAGATGCTTTAAGCTACGAACACCTGGACTTCACCAGGATGGACTGTACCCTTGAATAACTCCTTTCTCTCTTAAGATGCTTTTGTCGCAGGGTGCTTTATTGCAGCAGCAAGGAAAGAAGCTGACACTCTGTGCTATTGCTACTCTGTGTCCTGAAGAAGAAACATTGTTTAGTTAGCTTTGACTATCACCACTATCGCCTACTGCTCTGATGCTGGCTTCTGTTTGTATGAAAGTGCCTTTATTTTGCTTTCATTTTTGAAGTAAAACTGAACCTAATAAAAAAAATTGATAGTGACAAACTTTCTTAAATATTCTGTTTTCCTTCACTCTTTTATGTTGAGAACCCTGTGGTAGTTTGAATAAGAATATATTTATTTGCATGCTTAGAATCCAGTTAATGAACTGTTTTGAAAGGATTACAAGGTATGTCACCAGGAATGGACTTTGAGGTTTTAAAAATCCCACACCAAGTACTTTGGCCCTCTCTCCCTCTCTCTCTCTCCCTCTCCTTCTCCCTCTCCCTCTCTTTCTCCTTCTCCTTCTCCCTCTCCCTCTCCCCTTCTCCCTCTCCCCCTCCCCTCCCTCTCCCCTTCCCCCTCCCCTCCCCTCCCTCTCCCCTTCCCCCTCCCCTCTCTTTCCCCCTTCCCCCTCCCCTCCCCTTCCCTTCCCCCTTCCCCCTTCCCTTCCCCCTCCCCTTCCCCTTCTCCCTCTCCCTCTCCTCTGCCTTATGCCTGCAGGTCAGGATGCAAAGCTGTCAGCACCATGCATGTCTGCTCCCTGCCATGATGATCATTGAATTACTCTCTGAAACTGTAATCAAGTTCTCAATTAAATACCTTATTTTTTTAAGAGTCACCTTAGTCATGGTGTCTCTTCACAGCAACAGAACAGTAACGAAGGAAGCAATTTGTACCAAGAAGTGGTATATTGCTGTGACAAGCCTGACCATGCTGTTTGTTGGTGACATATGAAAAACTGTAGACTTTGGACTACAAAAGATATAGGGAATATGGAGGTCTTTGTACTCACAGACACGCACTAAAGGAACCTAGAATGTAAAGCACTCAGGGTTGTTCATTCAAGGCAAGGAATGCAAAACCTGTGTTCCTTCCAGAAAGCTAGAGAGGATGTGCTTTTAGCCTAGCAACCTTTGCACAATATGTATGGCCAAAGACTTTTTGGCAGCAAATCCTCTTTGGGCCCCTCTCATAACCTTGTTTTTCTCAGTCTGCAGAGCCTGTTTTTATGGAAGGTGACATATGTACTTTATGACATATGTAAGCTTTGTAGTACATGAAGGATGGAGTTAATCATTGTAAGGATAGTTTTCATCAGATTGTGCTGTGTTTAAATAAACAACACAGGGTCAGACTCCCAGAGTTTAAACCAACACTGGCTACTGAGTTGTGTTGTGCTGAACTGCCTTCTCTGATTTCTCACGCTGCCTTTGAAGGTCACAGTGACACCCCCCCCGAAACACACACAGAAAAAAGCAGTTGAATGCTTTAAGCAGGGCTTACTGGGTCAACCTAGTAGGAACATGGAAGACTGTGGTTCTAAAAACAGTGGATTAGAGGTTTCAGAGGGAGAGAATATTAGCAAGTGGTTTAGACCATTCTTGTGGTATTTTGGCCAAGAATGTAGCCGGCTGCTTTTTACACTTGTCCTAAAAATTTGTCAGCAGCTAAATTGAAGAGGTTTTGGATAAAGGCATTAGCGGAGAAGTTTCAAGACATTCTAGTACTGATTGTATCATGTGGTTATTAGTTATCACTCTTATACAGATCTACAATTGAAAAGGAGTAAGCTGGATAAAGAAAAGTACAAAATATACAGTTAGAGGAGAAAAGAAACAACACCAGTAAATGTGTTGTTGGAGTCTAGTCCTGTGTTCAAGGAGATACAAAGCTTAAGAAAAGGTCTGAATGAAAAGAAAGGCTAAGTGGAGTAAAGGCAGTGGTGTCTTCAGACTCTTACCCAGTCACACTCCCAACTTGTAAAAGGGTGTTAAAGAAAAGCTGTAAAGGAAACCATTTTAACAGAAAGTTTATGCAAATGTAATTCAATGAAGAGCCCAGGTTCCAGTCCCATAGAGCAGAGGCTGCTGGTCACAGAAGAACTTATCAGCTTCTGACACATGGTTCTGGCTTTAAAGTCAAGATATACAGGAAAGGGTTATGGAATCTTCCTCTACAGTTAAGGAAAACATTTAAGTGTCCCCGCATGGAGGCCTGGAGAGGCCATTGCATGAATCTATGAAGATGAAGCCTGGATTGTGTTGTAGACACCAAGATATTAGAAATGCCACAGTTGTGGGATACCTGACAAGAAGATCTGCTAACAGGGCATGGAACCAGCCCCAAAGAAAGAAGTGTATTGTAGTCAGCAAAGCTAAAAGGAGTTGGAGAGCTGAAGAGAATTTTGACATTAGATATGGAAATGCAGAGTTGGACTTTGCCCAACAGGTTTTCCATCTTGTATTATCCAATATTTCTTTATTATGCACCTTTCCTTCCTTTTGGAATAGCAATGTGTAGTGAGAATTTTGGTTTCTTTAAAAAAAAAGCCACAGAAATATTATAGGAATATATTTTGTTTGAATCCCAGATGTGGGATATGGGGCTGCTTCAGGTTGTCCACAGCAGCAGCCCTCATGCTCTAGCAGGGTATGGTTTTTCCACCTGCGGATAGTTTCTGCAAGTATGTGACTCTGGAATTCTGGGGACTTTTCAGACGATATATATCGTCTGATATATAACGTTATATATAAATGCTCGAGCCCTGATAGAAGAGGCTGGCTGGCCTGTTGGTGGTTGAATGCTGTTGGTCACGGTTGCAGTTTGTCAAATAGTCATGTAAGGAGATGAAAAGAAGAAATTAGATCCCCTAACTGCAAAGGTCAAACTTGACCCAAGGAACTACATGCTCCCAATCAGCAGGAAGTAGCTTAACGATAACGTTACCCCCTTTCCCACTATTCTTTTTTTCTCCCACCAAGTGTTGTGGGACTGAAATTGTGGAAGAAGGGAGGTGCAGAAGGGGGAAAAAAACCCACAAGGTAGCTAAAAGTACAGCTACAGTGATGTTTATTCTGTGCCATTTTATGTTGGAAATGGGTGGTGTGCTTTCTTATTTTGATTTGCAAGGGGTTGCAGTTAAGACAATACCTTAAGACTCAGAACAGACTTGGGACTTTTAACCAATGTTGAGACCATAGAAGACTACTGAACTTTTGGTGTTGGACTAAATGCATTTTTTTCATTATGATATGGCTATAAGCCTATGGGGACCAAAGTGGAAAGTGGTTGTTTGAATGAGAATGCCCCCATAGGCTCATATATTTGCATACTTGATTTTGAAAAGAATTAGGTCACTGGGTGTGGGATTGGAGGCTTTAAAAAGCCCTTTACAGGTCTAGTCTCTCTCTCTCTCTCTCTCTCTCTCTCTCTCTCTCTCTCTCTCTCTCTCTCTCTGCTTGCTGTTTGAAGGTCAGATTGGAAAGCTCTCAGCTCTTGCTCTAGTGTCATGCATGTCTGCATCCCACCTTGATGATTGTGAACTAACCCTCTGAAACTGTAAGCAAGCCCTTGTTAATTTCTTTTTATATAAATAAGAATTGCCTTAGTCACAATGCCTTTCCACAACAATAAAATAGCAGTTATAACAAACCTCTTTCCATGGAACTCTTCATTCCTCAGAAGCTGTACCAACTCTGTTTAGAGATTTAATTTCTGGCCATTGTACTGTAAGAGGGAACATTCTGGAAGGAAATGAGTTTAACTGGCTTAAGCTCTGGAGCAGAAGGAACAACTGTATCTAATTTCAGAGGCTTTAATCACACATCCAGAGAAGCAGAAAATGCTACCATGTAATGATTATAGAATGTTATAAGACAGTTAGATAGATGGAAACTTATAAAATAAATTCTGTTTCTTCAAGTGGTCCTCTTGCCTCCCCATGTGCACCCACACATCCATGCACAGAATGAATAAATTAAGAAAAATGTCAGCTTCATTTATATATGAAAAATGTAACATATAGAAAGAAAGAAATTTATCAAAATGTTCATCATACTTATGACTATAACTGTTGAATATACTTAATATCAAAAATCATGGGGCTGGAGAGATGGCTCAGTGGTTAAGAACACTGACTGCTCTTCCAAAGGTCCTGAGTTCAAATCCCAGCAACCACATGGTGGCTCACAGTCATCTGTAATGAGATCTGACTCGTTCTTCTGGAGTGTCTGAAGACAGCTACAGTGTACTGACATATAATAAATAAATCTTTAAAAAAACATTAGTAAATGGAAAAATGGTTGATGCTCTCACACAGGAAAATTCCATTTGGAAAACGTTTCAGTCATTCCAAGTTACTTTAATGCAATTTCGATGGGCTTCCTATTTTCTTAGAGTTGAATATAAATAACATTGTATAACTTATATAGAAAAGTAAATGTTTAAAAATCAGTGGATGAAAATGAAGTTTAAAATTAGATTCATGAATATCTGGAAATCTCTCTCTCTCTCTCTCTCTCTCTCTCTCTCTCTCTCTCTCTTTTTTTTTTTTTTTTTTTTTTTGGTTTTTCGAGACAGGGTTTCTCTGCATAGTCCTGGCTGTCCTGGAACCTGCTCTGTAGACCAGGCTGGCCTCGAACTCAAAAATCCACCTGCCTCTTCCTCCCAAGTGCTAGGATTAAAGGCATGCGCCACCGTCGCCTGGCTTGAATATCTGGAAATCTACAGACAGCGTATAAACAGTGGCCATGCAAACCATCTCAGAAAAGGTAGCTTGTTTAATAAGCAGTGATGTCCAGGTGCCATCCAAGTAGAGGGAAACAAATGTAGAATTAAATTGGTATAACATTAAAAAACAAAATCCAGGTTGATTAAGGTGCAAACAGTTAAATAATAGAAATTACAGAAGAAAACTGCAACATTATTTGCATAATTTTAGGAGTAATTTCTTAGTAAAATAGGGGAGAAAAAAAGAAGTCCAGCCGTGCTGGTGAGCGCCTGTAATCACAAAACACCTGTGTGCTAGTGAGTGCCTATAGTCACAATACTTGGGTAATAAATATAGAAAAGCCAGGAGCTCAATCAACCTCAGCTACATAGCAAGTTCCAGGCCAGCCTGGGGTACATGAGACCTTGTTTCAAAATACAAAACAAAACAAAAAATCAATAAATGAAAGTAAAATCTATGAATATATATGTATATATATACATATATATGTATATGAATAAGAACTTTAAAACTGTGTAGCAAAACGTACTAAATAGAATCTAAACAAGAATAAAATAGAGAAGCATAAAAATGTAGTGTGATATAATGCATATGAATGCCAACCCTTCATGTATACAGAGAAATCCTGTTCACAGGACAGGAAAAGACAAGCAAGCCCATAGGAAAACAGGACAACTTGCTGACAGGAGCCTGATACAGCTGTCTCCTGAGAGGCTCTACCAGGTCTTGACCAGTAGAGATGTGGATGCTCTCAGTAAACCATCAGACTGAGCACAAGGACCCCAATGGAGAAGTTAGGGGAAGGACTGAAGGAATTGCAGGGGACTTATCTGGCATCAATGGGAGGGGAGGCACTTGGTCCTGTGAAGACTTGATGCCCCAGTGTAGAGGAATGCTAGGGTGTTGAGGTGGGAGTGGGTAGGTGGGGGAGCACTCTCATCGAAGCAGGGTAAGGAGGAATGGGATAGGGGGTTTGCAGAAGGGAAACCGAGAAAGGGGATAACATTTAAAATGTAAACAAATAAAATATCCAATTAAGAAAAAAGAAAATAGGGCAAAGGAAAGGCAGAGATACTGTGTGTCCTCATGCCACATCTAGTCAGTGATTGTCCAACCGGAAATCATCCAATGATGTTATATGTCTGTCTCACCAATGAAAGTGACTGTGTCATTGCCAGGGTTGAGGAGACCATAGGAAGGGTGCTGACTTTTCCACCACCTTTCTGAAGCACAAGGATGGATGTGCCCAAGTCATTTCCTGCTTGTGACACATCCTCATTGCAAGGATGAAAAAGAAACTGATAATATTTTACCTGCAGAGAATGTGAGTTTTGTATTCTTAATTGAATTACATTGTCCCAATACAGCACACAAAAATACAACTCCGTGTAAATGAACAGCCCTCTAGTTGATGGACTTTCTTAGCAGGCAAGAAACACAAAATAGGTAAACCACTTACAAAGAAACTAAAGAATCCAAAACAATCAAATTGGCAAAAATTAAAAGAAGAATGAAGCAGAGGAGCTTTGATGTAGAGAAAGGGGCATTATGGGTAGAAATGTGCCACAATGCAATGCTGGCTGGAGTAACCTCTAGTATAAAGATTCAACGAAGATACTTACTGAACACATGACTCATGTGCATTTCATTTTCTTAGTCCTGTCAGAAGCATGTAGTTTGCAGGTAAACAAGCCTCTAGATTTAAAATGACAGCTTCACACCCACTGGAATCGAAGAGGGAAGTTAAGTGGTACCATGGGTGGGATAATCAGAGAGTTTCTTAGTGTCATATGTAACAGAAGATACCTTAGCTAGGTTAAATGCTGTCATTAAAAACAAACACCTGGATAGACTCTTCCTTTCTACAGGAGGCAAAACCCAATAAATATACAAAATCAAATATAGTATATTAATCTAGCTTTAATCCAGGTCAGAACAAAAGTTATAATGTGTTGTTGGGAGAAATTTGAAAATATGTCAAGTATCCAGCAATCTTATAAACACTTTAAATTATTTTTGAAATGGCAGAGGTTGTGTTTCCACTTAGGAGTCAGGATGAAATATGTGGAGTTAGGGTTGCAATATTTCTAAGTGAACTGCCAAGCAGTATAGCAAACATAGCTGCATATGCTTCTAGACAGCAATAGAGCAAATGTATACATTTTGTATATCAGCTTCAGTGAAAGAACCTACCACATAATAAAGGTACTAACACATAAAATTAAACACATATAGACATTTTCACCTCGTTGCTTATTGAGACAAATAGTTAGAAACAATTACTGATAAGAAGTGAAGACATAGTGCCTTCATGACATAAAATCCTACATGTCGACTAAGACAAATGAGTTGTATTTGCCTGTATTGGCTTGAGACATATGCACATGGCTCGTATATAAGAAAGAGGTTAGAGAATAATAGTATAACCAAGAAGCCATTTGTATAAAACAATATTCATTAAAATCTTATTTTCTAAGTATCTGTCAATCATCTATATACCTATCTGCCATATATTTATATCTGTTTTTCATTTATAGATATATACATATCATTTGAAATAAAACATCAGTCTATGAATATTGGTTGCCTAGAAGACTTAAAGGTAGGTAACCTGTTTCTTAATAATCTTTGCATCATTTCACCTTTTATAATTAGTATAAATTATAATATTTCTTAAAGACCTTAGAAGTCTAAGATCTCTAACATGGTTACAGACGTTCAATGTCTTCCTTTAAAATGCTGTCTCCTGACTCAGGACCCATCCTGTCTGCTCAAACTCCACATCCCTTATGGCCTGTGACCTCCACTGATGCAGATCATCAGCTTGTCTGGGCCCCTGAAGACCCCACAGTCTGAAGGCCTCCCACGAAATCTGATACAGCCAAGGCCACAGGTCTCCCAGGACACCTGAAACAACTCAAGGACACATGAGGCAGGCTCCAGATAGGACACCCAGACCAGTTAACACCAGAGATAACCAGATGGTGAGAGGCAAGCTTATGGTCTTGATAAACAACAGAAGCCAACATACTTTGGCACCATCAGAAGCCAGTTCTCCCACCAAAGAAAGCCTTAGATACCCAACAGATCTGAAAACCAGGATGCTGACCTAAACCTCTGTCTCATGAAGATAATAAAGTCCTTTAAGAAGGATATAAATAACTCACTGAAAGAAATACAAGAAAACAGGTAAACAAGTAGAAAGCCCTTAAAGAGGAAACAAATAAATCACTTAAAGATATACAGGAAAACACAAACAGGTGAATTGAACAAAGTGCTCCAAGACCTATAAAAATGGAAATAGAAACAATAAAGAAAACACAAATGGAGGCAACCTTGGAAATGGAAAACCTAAGAAAGAGGTCAAAAGCTACAGATGCAAGCATCAACAACAGAATACAAGAGATAGAAGAGAAAATATCAGGTGTAGAAGATATCTTAATGATACTGACACAAAGGACAAAGAAAATACAAAATATAAAAAACTCCTAACCCAAAATATCCAGGATATCCAGGACAAAAAAAAAAAAAAAACCAAACCCAAGAATAATAGGAACAGAAGAGAGTAAAGATTCCCAGAAAACATCTTCAACAAAATCATAGAAGAAAAGTTCCTCAACCTAAAGAAAGAGATGGCCATAAATGTACAAGAAGCCTATAGAACACCAAATAGATTGGACCAGGAAAAAAAATTCTCTCATCATCTAATAATCAAAACACTAAACACACAGAACAAAGAAAGATTTTTAAAAGCTGTAAGGGAAAAAGGTCAAGTAGCATTTAAAGACAGATCTATCAAGATTACACCAGACTTCTCAGCAGAGAGCCTAAAAGCCAGAAGAGCCTGGATAGAGGTCATTCAGACCCTAAGAGAACACAATTGCCAGCCCAGGCTACTATACATCGAAAAACTCTCAATCATTGTAGGTGGAGAAAACAAAATATTCCATGACAAAACCAAATTTAAACAATATCTACCAATCCAGTCAAACAGAGAATTCTAGAAGGATAACTACAACACAAGGAGGGTACCTACATCAAATAAAATACAATAAATTAATCATCTCACAACAAAACAAAAAGGAGAAAATCACCCACACATAATGCTACCTACACCAACAAATATAACAGGAGCTAAAAATCATTTGTCTTTAATATCTCTCAATATCAATGGACTCAATTCCCCCAATAAAAAGACTTAAGCTAACAGACTGGATAAGCAAACAGGATCCAGCGTTATGCTGCATACGAGAAACATGCCTCAATGACAAAGACAGACACAAACTCAGTATAAAAGGCTGGAAAAAAGTCTTCCAAACAAACGGTTCCAAGAAACAAGTGGGAGTTGCCATCCTAATATCCAATAAAATACACTTTCATCCAAAAGTTATCAAGTGAGATGGGGAAAGACACTTCATATTCTTCAGAGAAAAAATTCACCAAGAGAAAGTCTCAATTCTGAACATCTATGCCCCAAATATAAGGGAACTTACATTTATATATATAAAAAAACTTTACTAAAGCTCAAAACACACATTGAACCCCACACAATAATAGTGAGAGACTTCAACACTGCACTCTCACCAATGGACAGGTCATTGAAACAGAAACTAAACAGAGATACAGTGAAACTAATAGAGGTTATGAACCAAATGGATTGAATAGATATGTACAGAACATTTCACCCTAAAATAAGAGAATATGCCTTTTTCTCAGCACCTCATGGTACCTTCTTCAAAACTGACCATATAATCTGTCACAAAACAAGCCTCAATGGATAGAAGAAGATTGAAATAATCCCATGCACCCTATCAGATCACCACGGACTAAGGCTACATTTCAATAACAGCAAAAAAACAACAGAATACTCACACAGCCATAGAAACTGAACAATTCTACTCAATGATAACTTGGTTAAGGAAGAAATAAAGAAAGAAATTAAAGACTTTCTGGAAATCAATGAAAATGATGACACAGCATGCCCTAACTTATGGCACACAATGAAAGCAGTGCTAAGAGGAAAATTCATAGCACTAAGTTTCCTCTTAAAGAAATGGGAGAGATCCTACACTAGCAACTTAACAGCACACCTGAAAGTCCCAGAACAAAAAGAAGCAAACACACCCAAGAGGAGTAGAAGGCAGGAAACAGTCAAACTCAGTGCTGAAATCAACCAAATAGAAACAAAGAGAACAACACAATGAACCAACAAAACCAAGAGCTGGTTCTTTGAATCAACAAGGTAGATAAATCCTAAGCCAGACTAACCTACACCCCTTCATGTTAAAAGTATTGGAGAGATCAGGAATTCAAGGTCCATACCTAAACATTATAAAAAAGCAATATCCAGCAAACCAACAGTCAATATCAAACTAAATGGAGAGAAACTTGAAGCAATCCCACTAAAATCAGGGACAAGACAAAGCTGCCCACACTCTCCCTACTTATTCAATACAATACTTGAAGTTCTAGCTAGAGCAATAAGAGAACAAAAAGAGATCAATCAGATACAAATTGGCAAAGAAGTCAAGGTAGTACTATTTGCTAATGATATGATAATATATATAAGCGAGTCCAAAAAATTCTACCAGAGATTTTCTACAGCTAATAAACAACTTCAGCAAGTGGCTAGATATAAAATTAACTCAAACAAATTAGTAACCTTCCTTTATACAAATAATAAATGGGCTGAGAAAGAAAATAGGGAAACAACACTTTTCACAATAGTCACAATATGAAATATCTTGGGTTAAAACATGTGAAAGATCTGTATGAAAAGAACTTCAGGTCTCTCAATAATAAAGAATATCCTAGAAAATGGAGAGATCTCCCATGCTCATGGATTGGTAAGATTAACAACATAAAAAATGGCCATCCTACCAAAAGCAATCTACAGATTCAATGCAATCCTCATCAAAATTCCAATGCAATTCTTCAAAGACATGGAAAGAACAATTCTCAATTTCATATGGAAAAACAAACAAACAAACAAAAGCCCAGTATATTGAAAACAATTCTTAACAACAAAAGAACTTCTGGGGGAATCACTATCCCTGACCTCAAGCTGTGCTACAGAGCAATAGTGCTAAAATCTTCATGGTACAGAGACAGACAGGTTGACCAATGGAATAGACTTGAAGACCCAGAAATAAAACCACACACTTTATGGACACTTGATCTTTGACACTGAAGCCAAAAATGTACAATGGGGAAAAAGCATCTTAAACAAATGGTTCTGGTCTAACTGGCAGTCAGTGTGTAGAAAAGTGAAACTAGATCCATATTTGTCACCATGCACAAAGCTCAAGTCCAAGTGGATCATGAGCCTCAACATAAAACCAGACACACCGAGTCTAATAGAACAGACAGTGGGAAAGAGCCTTGAACCTCAAACACATTGCCAGAGGGAAATTTCCTAAATAGACTCCAATGGCTCAGGCTCTAAGATCAAGAACTGATAAATGGGACCTCTGAAATTGAAAACCTTCTGTAATGCAAAGTACATAGTCAATAGGACAAATCAGCAACCTAAAGATTGGGAAAAAAGTCTTTACTAACCCCACATCTGATAGAGGGCTAATATCTAATATATATAAAGAACTCAAGAAGCTAACCACCAAAAAAAAAAAAAAGCCAAACCAAAACAAAAACAAAAAAAAAAACCCAAACAACCCAATCAAAAAATGGTGTATAGAACTAGACAGAGGATTCACAACAGAGGAATCATGAATGGCTGAAAAGCACTTAAAGAAATGTTCAAAGTCCTTAGTGATCAAGAACATGTAAAACACCAATCAGAATGGCTGAGATCAAAAACTCAGGTGACAGCACATGCTGACGAGGATGTGGAGAAATAGAAAGACTCCTCCATTGCTGGTGGGATTACAAACTAATACAACCACTCTGGAAATCAATCAGGAGGTTCCTCAGAAAATTTGAAACAGATCTACCTAAAGACCCAGCTATATCGCTCTTGGGCATATACCCAAAAATGCTCCAACATACCACATCCACTATGTTCATAGCAGCCTTCTTTGTGATAGGCAGAAACTGGAAACAACCCAGATGTCCCACAATGAAAGAATGGATACAGAAAATGTGCTTCTTTTACATAATGGAATACTATTCAGCTAATAAGAACATGGACATCATGAGTTTTGCAGGCAAATGGATGGAACTAGAAAATATCATCCTGATTGAGGTAACTCAGACCCAAAATGACATGCATGGTATGTACTCACTAATAAATGGATATTAGCCAAAAACGTGCAGAATACCTAAGAATAAGAATATACTTATAAATAAGTAAATAAGAATAAGTATAGAGTCCACAAAAGTCAAGAAAGTTAGCAAGCCAGAGGGCCCAAGTGAAGCTTCTTCAATCCTACTTGGGAGAGACAAGAAGGCAGAGGAAGGGCCCTGGGTGGGAGAGGGAGGGGAAGGAAAAAAGGGAACATGACCAGGTATGGGGGGGGCGGAATCAGGAGTGAAGCCCTGAAGTCCAGCAGAATGAATGGAAATACTCAACTTCAGGGTGAGAGGAGGTGGTGGGAGTTGGGGGGACCCTATAGAAAGTACCAGAGACCTGGGAGCTGAGAGACTCTCAGGACTCAAAATGAGGGACCTTAAATGAAATGCCCAACAATGGGGAGAGGGAACTTGTAGAGTCCACCTCCAGTAGAAAGACAGGGCACCAGGTAGAGGTATGGGGCTGACATTCCATAGTCAAAAACTCTGACCCAGAATTGTTCCTGTCTGAAAGAACTACAGGGACAAAAATGGAGAAGAGACTGAGGGAAAGGAGGTCCAGTGACTGGCCCAACTTGGGATCCATCTCAAGGGGAGGCTCCAAGGTCTAACACTATTACTGCTTCTATGGTGTGCTTACAAACAGAAGTCTGGCATGGTTGTCCTCTGAGAGGACAACCTAACAAGCAGCTGAATGAGTCAGATGCAGATACTCAGACCCAACCAATGGACTGAAGTCAGGGACTCCTGTTGTTGAATTAGGGAAAGGCTGGATGAGCTGAGGAGGAGGGTGACCCCATAAGAAGACCAGAAGTCTCAACTAACCCAGACCCCTGAGACCTCACAGATTCTGAGTCATCAACCAGACAGCATACACCAGCTGATATGAGGCCCCTGATAAATATACAGCAGAGGACTGCCGCGTCTGGCCTCAGTGAGAGAAGACACACCTAACCTTCGAGAGAGATTTGAGGTCCCAGGGAGTGGGGAGGCCTGGTGCTGGGGAGTGGGGTGGGGACATCCTTTTGGAGACTGCCAGGGGTGGAGGAAGAGGAATAATATGAAGAACTGTAGAAGGGTGGACTGAGAAGGGGGTAATCACTGTATTGTAAAAAATGAAAAGTAATAAAATAAAAATTAAATAAAATGCTATCTCCCATTTTAAGATTATTTTTTTAATTATCTCTGTGTATTTGTGTGTAGGTACGTGCTCATGTAGACAGGTGTCCCCAGAGGCCAAAAGAAGCTGTCAGATTTCCCTGATGCTGCAGTTACAGTTGGGTGTGATCTGCCCAA
This sequence comes from Tokudaia tokunoshimensis, assembly GCA_036184795.1. Lineage (NCBI taxonomy): Eukaryota > Metazoa > Chordata > Mammalia > Rodentia > Muridae > Tokudaia > Tokudaia tokunoshimensis. The sequence continues at coordinate 54,800,021 of BTHU01000022.1, read as the reverse complement.
CATAGGTGCTAGGGACAAAACCTCTGCAAAATCACCAAGCACTCTTAACTTCTGAGCTGTCTCTCCATCCATCCATAATGCTATTTCCATCACTGTGGAGGGCTTTTGGAAGGGCAGCTAAGTTAAAGCCTCCATGCTGTGCCGTCTGTCTTCCAGCCCCTCCTCCATTGGACCACACCATCCAAAGCCTCTCTCTACATTCACCAGTTTCTTCCAGTCAGGTTTTTTTTTAAAGTATCTCTTTTTAAAAAAATGATTTAATTATTTTATGTGTGAGTATTCTATCTGCATTTACACCTTCCTGCCAGAAGAGGGCATCAGATCCCGTTACAGATGGTTTGTGAGCCACCACGTAGTTGCTGGGAATTGAACTCAGGACCTCCTGAAGAAGAGTTAGTGTCCATAACTGCTGAACCATCTCTCCAGTTCCCACCTGGCACACTCTAATCTACACGTGCAGTTTCTAGCTAAAAACAGTGGGCGTGAGAGCTCAGTTGTGGGACTGTGGGGAATTTAGGCACTGAGGCGTATAAACTCCTGGCTTTGCTTTGTTTATCCAGAGTGAGAGGTAACTGTGGCTAGTAACTGTTTTCAGAATTCCTCCATCAATGTTAGGTGCCATGGAGGATGCTCAGGAGGCCGAGGCAGGAGAAATGTGAGTTCAGTGTCAGCTTGGTCTGCTTAGTAAGTTTGTCGCCAGTGTAGAGTACATAATAAAACACTATCTCACAAACAAAAATGCCATCCATTGTCTTGAAGATTTGTTTGTTGGCTTTATTTTATGTGTGTGTGTTTGATTGCCTTTCAGTATGTTAGTTTGCATGCAGCTGCCCTCAGAGAACAGCTCGGGGCATTTGGATCCCCAGAGCTTGAGTTACAGTTAGAGTGAACCACCCTAAATGAGTGCTGGGAACCAAACATGGCCTCCACAAGGAAGCAAGGGTTCTAACCCCTGAGCCATCACAACCCCTCCATTACCTTAAAAGTGATGTATTTGGCGGAATGGAATTTTCCCTGTCTGGCTCAGTGGGTGACACCCAGCCTGTCTACTATGCACATGTCCCTGTCTGGCCTGGTGGGTGACACCCAGCCTGTATACTGAGTGCATGTCCCTGTCTAGCCTGCTGGGTGACACCCAGCCTGTCTACTGAGCACATGTCCCTGTCTGGCCTGGTGGGTGACACACAGCCTGTATACTGAGTGCATGTCCCTGTCTAACGTGCTGGGTAACACCCAACCTGTATACTGAGCACATGTCCCTGTCTGGCCTGCTGGGTGACACCCAGCCTGTATACTGAGCACATGTCCCTGTCTGGCCTGGTGGGTGGCAGCAAGCCTGTCTACCAAACACATGTGCCTGTCTGGCCCAGTGGGTGACACTCAGCCTGTCTACTGAGCACATGTCCCTGTCTGGCCTGGTGGGTGACACACAGCCTGTATACTGAGTGCATGTCCCTGTCTAGCCTGCTGGGTGACACCCAGCCTGTATACTGAGTGCATGTCCCTGTCTAACCTGCTGGGTAACACCCAGCCTGTATACTGAGCACATGTCCCTGTCTGGCCTGCTGGGTGACACCCAGCCTGTATACTGAGCACATGTCCCTGTCTGGCCTGGTAGGTGGCAGCAAGCCTGTCTACCAAACACATGTGCCTGTCTGGCCCAGTGGATGACACTCAGCCTGTCTACTGAGCACATGTCCCTGTCTGGCCCAGTGGGTGACACTCAGCCTGTCTACTGAACACATGTCCCTGTCTGGCCCAGTGGGTGACACCCAGGCTCATGTCCCTGTCTGGCCTGGTGGGTGGCAGCAAGCCTGTCTACCATGCACGTGCCAGGGCTTTCCCTTCACTCATGATTTTATCTGTATGGAATGTGCAGCCGGGATGACATATGTCAAGACAGACAAACCTCTTTTGCAGCTTTGCTACACAGATCGGGTGTCTTAGCAATGTCTCATGCTAAAATGACATTCAGGGTGCCCAGAGCAAATGCAGAGGTACTGATCCCATGTATGTTTTCATTAGCTAGTGCGGCTGTACAGGGAGCCCCGGGAATCACCTTGACTCCATCTCCTCGGTGCTGGGATTACAAGCATGTTACTATATTTGGATTTTTGTCTTTACATTATTACATTGTTGTTTCACTTTGTTTTTTAAGTGTCTGAGCATGTGTGGAGAACAGAGGACATCTCTCAGGATTCAGTTCTTTCTTTCCCCATGTGTGTTCTGAGGATTAAGTGCGTTGAGTGAGGCTTGGTGCCCATGGCCTTCCCCCACTAAGCCATCACATCTCCCTACACCTGGCTCTATGACACTTTCCCCCTGGGTGTGGAGAGCAGACTCAGGCCTCATACTTTTACTTTACTGGCCAAACTATTTTGCTAGTCCAGAGCTACCTTTATACGGCCAGTGATGTGGCCTGCAGGCTCATAAGGACGGCCAAGTTGCTTCTTGCGATTGCCGTCTTGTGAGTTTCGGGGCTGGTGTGGGACTCAGGGCTTCCGCTCTGGCTCTGCTGTCTCCCCGCTGTCTCTCAGCTCCATGCCCCTACCCTGCTGGAGGCTGAAGCAGCTCTCTGGGCTTCCCTTCTCAGACCCCCTTGCCAGCTGGCACTTAAAGGAGACGGGTGGGCTGCCTTTCTGCTTTCCAGTGCCAATCAGCGTAGCTGGCAGCCGTGGAAGAGAGTCCAGCTGCCCCCTTAATTACTGATCCCACCGGCCATGCTGGGCTCGCATGGAGGTGATGGCGCTGGATTCCCTTTGTGGCTGTATAGCCAGCCATGCCTTCTTACTCAGGAGACCTTTGCCAGGCACACTCCTACCCCATTCGTGATCTGAGTATCCTCTGGGCTGATTTCCATCTCTGAGATCTAAGTCATGGCTAGGCCTCCTTCCCAAAAGAACAGAAGCCCAGCAGCCTGAAGCCCCAACTAAGTGCCAGACTCAGCCTGTGAAGGCCTCTTTGAGGCCCAGGCTCTAGCAAAGCCCAGCTGCCCGTGCTGCCTCCGCTCTGCTGACAGTTCCAGGCCATCAGCATCAAAGCATGAGCTACAGAGAGTCCCCTGCCACCGCCACCGCCACGGTCCAAGAGGGACACCTCCTCCAGCTGCACGACCTTCCCAGCACTCCGCTCTTTTCCTCTCCAGTCCCTGTTGTTTTCTTGACTGTCAACTTCTTATTTATTTGGCCTCCCCAGGCCTGTTGAGCTGATTCTATGCTTGGCATGCCTGGCACACTTTCTCTTTCTTGACAAGAGCCTGTCTGATGCCCTCCTACTCTTTCTGGACTTAGGGTTACAGCCTGTGCCCTAACAAGTAGAGTTTTATCACCCCAATAAGCTAATTTAAAAGGCCAAATTAACAGTAATAAACAGAGAAGGAGCTTGTTTGTTTGTTTGTTTTTTCCAATGAGACTCCACTGGGAAGAGACAGGGTGATCCAGTAACCCCTCAAAAATCCATCTTTGGGCTCCTGAATTGAGGGTGACATCTAGGTAGAAGGTCAGAGTTATGCATATTTAAGTAGTCCCCAGTCAAGGTGTGGTTCTGCCCATCTGTATGATCAAGTAGTCAATCTCTTTCCTGGAGAAAAGTATCATCTCTGGCCAGCCCAGGATTTAGATTTTCTTGTCTCTCTTAGCAAGAGGTTCAAAGGTGTGGGGATGCAGTCCAGTCTCTTAGGGTCCATTGTGAGGGATACATGTGTCTCATTCATCCCTACCAAAGTGTTTCACCAGGGTGCTAGAAATGGAGCACGTCTTGGGAAATGATATAATGTTGAGTTGCCTGTCTCTATGTCACAGTGAAGGCTGAGATCCAGTTGGAATCCTGTGCTTTGTCAAGTGTGACACACCGAGGGAGCATAACTGACCATTACCTGGGCTGGCTTGCAGCCAAGTGCTCATGTCAGCTATTTGTGATGCATTGATGGTGGCTTCTGACTCAAGAGAGAACTTACAAATGGAAAATGACAAGCTCAGCCCTTAAAGACTCCACCCTGCTTATTGGTGGACTTAGTTAGGGTTTCATTGTTGTGAACAGACACCATGACCAAGGCAAGTCTTATAAAGACAACATTTAATTGGGGCTGGCTTAAAGGTTAGAGGTTCAGTTCATTATCATCAAGGTGGGAGCATGGCCGAGTTCAGGCAGATGATGGGGGTGGGGGAGCTGAGAGTTCCACCTCTTGTTATGAAGGTAGCTAGGAGAAGACTGGCTCCCAGGCAGCTGGGACAAGGGTCTAAAAGTACACACCCGCTCCAAAAGGGTCACACCTCCTAATAATACCACGCCCTAGGCCATGCATATACAAACCATCATGCTCACCACACTCAGAATCTATAGATATTCAGACTCTATAGATATTCCCGATGGTGGGAGGTGCAAGAAGCAGCAACTCTTCTGGTTTGGAAATGAAATCCTGGCATTTTCTACATCTCTGGAGCCCCCTTGGAAAGTGGAGAAATGTTGTGGGGGTGGGTGCATGTCTCAGAAAGGGCTCTGAGTGAGAAGATATTTCCACCCTATGGGGTTATTCATTCGGTGACAATTTTTAGCAAGCTCTCAATAATCAGATGAATAAAGGGTGCACTCTGCTTGTGGGTAGTGTCACCCTTCCAGCCCCTCTGCTGCTTACTCAATGGCCCACGTGTAATATGTTCACGCTGGACATGCATGACTCCAGATGTGGCCATTTCCTCACCACAGTAAAGTGTGCTGCAGTACCACAGAATGCCTAGTCTGTTGATGGCAGAGACATACACTGAGCACATTTGTAAGAGCCACCTGCCAGCAGGGTAACTCTACTGGACTTTTTTCTAAAGGGTAAGAAGCTGTCAGAAGAATCTGTTGGAACAGACCCTTACTCTGGGTGGGAAACGCCTCTCCTTGGCAATGCCTTGGCAGTGTTCCTGTTTGTGAATAGTTGGAATTATCTTAGTTGTGGTTATGAGTTCTGGCCATAGACTTTATTTCGTAGCAAAAGAAGTAATGCATCTAGCTTAAAAGAATTCTGGAATGACCCGATGAACCATTGTTTTATGGAAGCTTCATTGTCACTACCTATTTATAATTTCATCTCTGGCTTACAGAAACACAGTGGTATTAGGAGAAAAGTTAGGAGAGGAATTTACAGCAATCTGAGATGTGGACAGAACCACAGGGACTCTATTACTTGCCGTTTGGACTGTCTTTGTCTGGAGGAAAGATTGTTATATCTCACAGCATGGAAACAGATTGTTACTACGGTGTGAAGTGTCAAAAAAGATTGCACATGATTGTCAATCAGAAAGCTCCTTACTTAACCACTGTTTATTATGAGAATGAACACAGAGACAATTCTGTCTTCTGCTCTGTGGTTCTGGAACTGAGATTGGAAAACCATACTTCTCAGTCTCCTTTGACAGCTTCCTTACAAGTGTGCTAATCAAAAGCACTGATGGAGAACTGGACAGTGGATACAGAACTACAAGAGCCTTCCTTCCCATCCTCTGGGTCCCCCCAACATTTCAATATGTGAAACAGTAGGTTCAAATTACCACATCTCTTACATTACTAGGGTCAGTCTTCCCTCAAGTGACCAAGCGACAGCCCTGGGGGCTGCTCATCCCAGCTCAGTCTTCGGTAATATCACAAATTCTAGGAACAGGGCCTCGTGCATACTAGACAAGTGCTCAACCACTGAGCTACACTTTCTTTCTGCTTATATGTTATTAATTTCTGAGTTACTCAAGAATCTATGTTTAATCTTTTCAGCTTTCCAACATCTGTATAACCAATTTACTGTGTGATTAAATTTGTTTTGCTTGGAATGCCTAAAGTGACTTGCACTTTTCCAGATGGACTTCACTATTATAGTCCTTTCCTACTAGAATAGTCATGCCCATCCATCCATCCATCCATCCATCCATCCATCCGTCTGTAATCCATTCATCGAACATCTATCTATCAGCCATTCTTTTAACCTATCAAAGGTATCCCAGTATGGTGCTAGAGAGATGGGTAAGGTTAAGAGTGCTTGCTGTCTCCTAGAGGACCCAAGTTTGACTCCCACCACCCACATCAGGTAGGTTACAACCACATATAACTTCAGCTCCAAGGAATCTGAGATCTGAGGCTTTCTCTTGGTCTCCATGAGCATTTGAATTCACATACAAAACTCTCTCTCTCTCTCTCTCTCTCTCTCTCTCTCTCTCTCTCTCTCTCTCTCTCTCCCTCCCTCCCTCTCCCCCTCCCCCTTTTCCTCCCTCCCTCCCCACTCTCTCTCACACACACACTTAAATGAAAACAAAGTTTTTATTAAAAGCCATCCCAAACTAATCAGCAAGGATAGGAAGCAGGATGACCTCACCCTGTCTCCTCCCACCCCCATTCTCCAAAGAGATCTGGGATGGGTTTTTACAGGTCCTAAAAGGATGGTGTGTGTGTTTTCCTCATCTCTTTTTTCTTCTTTATTCCTTCATCCCTAACCTCCAGTTTTGTGTCTCATTCCTTCCAAATCATTAGTCTTTTCCTGACAATCATTTCTAAACTCGATAAGGGACAGAAGTTTGTGGAGAAAGAATGTACAGCTGATCCACTTTGGAATGATTGATACTTTAAAAAAATATTCTGGAGGCTACCAAAATTTCTCATGCAGGAAGGGAACCATCAAGTGTGACTATTGATTGGATGGCATATGCTTCCTGTGGAAGACCATACCTTCTATTCTGACAGAGAGCCTGTGGGCCTCATCACTGTTTCTCAGGACTTTGAACTATCTAACACCTCACTCCAGGCATTACAAAAGTCAAACAGAGCAAAGGACGCTTGTTAGGACTGATGCACAATATCTCCTTTTAGTGTCATTAAGGACAGAACATCAAGTCACCTTTGCTTTGCTCCAGCTGTATTCAGTGACCTGTAAGAAAGCCTCAAGGACATTTCTTTGTTTATGTGTGAGGGCCCAGCTCATTATGGGTGGTATTGCCCTTTAAGCAAATGGTCCAGTGGTACATAAGAAAGCAGGTAACCCCCATGGCCTCACTTCATTTCCTGCCCTCAGGCTCCTGCTTTGTGTTATTACCCTGACTTCCTTGGCTGATAAACTGTAAGTTCTAAGGTAAAGTAAACCCTTCTTCTCCCCAACATGCTTTTGGCCATGGTGTTTTTGCCACAGCAACAGAAAGCACACTAAGACATTTAGGTATGTACCAGGATGTTTTTGGCTGCAGGTAACAGACTTTCCAACTCACAGTTACCCAAATAACCCAGCAATTCCACTCTGAGCTATATACCCCAGAGATATGAAAAAAATATGACTATGCAAAGCTGTGCACATGAATATTCATGAGGTCATTGTTTATGACGATAAAACATTCAGTAACTAATGAACAAATGAGCAAAATATGGTGTAGACACATGGTGGAACATCATTTAGTAAAAAGGAGCAAAGAATGGACTTCAAGAACATGGACATTCATGGACTTCAAAAACATCAGGAAACAACCCAGGAAAGACCAGTGTACTCTGACTCCACTTTGGGATATGAACAGTTCCATAAAGAGAGGAATGTGTGGGTTTCAGGGCCAGAATGAATGGGAGGATGTGGGCTATGGTTTTATATAGCATGTTACTCATTGGCTCCTGTTTGAACACTTGGTCAGTTTCTCTAGCTGTTTGGAAGTTTGCAAAACCTTCAGGGTGGAGCCTAGGAGCTTCAGGAAGGAGTGGGCTATCTTGAGGTCTTGCAGCTCAGCCCACTACCTACCACACTCTGCTTCTGAACAGTAGATACAATGTGACCAGCTGCCTGGTGCTCCTGTCTCCACTGTCTTCTCTGCTACAGTGCTGTGCCCCTTCTTAAACTGCCAAGGCAAACCCTTCCTCCTTCAAGTTGCTTTTGTCAGATGTAAGGAGGGGTAACTGATACAGGCCTGAGAGCAAAGGGGTTTCTTGGCAGGTGGTAGAAATGTTTAAATTTATGGGGATGATTGCACAGTTCTGAAAGTTGTCTAAATGCTACAGAGTTGGCTGTGAATGGATGAATTAGGAAGGAAACGATTGTTTCATAATTAAGTTGTCACCAAAACCCCTTACTTAACTGATAACAGAAATTGTTCCTCAGTTCTAGAAAGTGTGGAATGAGTGGGTTAGTAATGGATGAATTGGGTTAACTATGGAAGCAGGTCTTCAAGGATCCCACCTGCTTCTGCCTCTTCCTTCTCAATAGCTGCCCTCTTGGTTGTACCACACCGGCATCATGTTTAGATGCCCTGAGGAGAGATAAAAGAGAGTTCCCTTTTGATATCCTTTTGTTGTGTTGAGGCAAGGCCCAGGCTGGCCTCAAACCCACAATCCTCATGCTTTGACTCTTGAGCTCTGGGGTTCCAGGCGTGCATCATCTTCTACAAGGAGAGTTTCTTTTTTTATGCCTCTGACCATTTCCAGCTTAAACTTTCCAGGTGATTGCTAAGCTAATCTGTCACGTCCTTGATGAGTGAGGGTCTCTCACTAAACATCAGGCCAACCATGACGAGGGCCTGGGTCCACCACAACTCGTTCAAAGCAGCAGGATTAAATACGGTGTCTCAGGCAGAGAGGCAGGAACCTGGAATTTAGCTCAAACTCTGTCAGAGTGAAGGCAGGTGGCCATGCCTGCCAGGTGGGATAGCTGCAGAGGTTAAAAATTTTCTTAAAAGAATCAGTCTTGACATTGTTAACTTATTTATTTATCCACTTACCTTTATTGAGACAGGGTTGTGCTAGGTAGCCAAGGCTTGTCATGAACACCTGATCTTCTTGTGTCTGCCTCTTTCATGCTAGGGTTACAGAAGTGCACCACCAAGCCTAGCTTTTTAATTCATTCATCTATTTTAGGGTGAGTTTGAGATTATACCTCTCTATCTTTATTCTTTTATCTGCCAACTTCCTGTCTATATTTATGTACACGAATGAATATACACACGCACGCATGCATGTGCACACATGCACATACACACAGATTTAAATGTTTATCCTTTCAGCATCTAGTAACTAAGGCATATGAGATTTTACTTTTAAATTATTTTAACTTTAATTCGGTTGACTTTGTATTTGCTTGCTTTGGGATTTTTGAGATGGAGTCATGTAGCCCATGTAGTTTAAGACTGGCCTTAAACTCACTTTGCAGCTAAGAATGAATGGCCTTCTACTCTGGATTCTCCTAACTGCTAAGATTATTAGTATATGCTACTGGATTGCTTCCATCTTTATTGGATTATTTTTAAATCTTTTTTAAAATTTATTTAATGTGTATGTGGTGTGTGTGTGTGTGTGTGTGTGTGTGTGTGTGTGTGTTAGGCATTTATGCATCACAGCTCATATGTAAAGGTCAGAGGACACTGGGAGTCAGTTCCCTCCTACAGTGGATTTCAGAGATTCAACTCAGGTTGTCAGAATTGTGTGGCAAACCTTTCTCTTTCTACATAGTCTCTCTGGCAAACCTGAGTTTATCCAACTCTGCCCCAGGGTGAAAGTGTCTGACCAGGAATGGATCTACAGGAGCGAGACTCTCCTGGAGCCTTGGAGGGAGGGCATACCCTTAGTCTTGGCCTCACCTACCTCTCCTGTTTCCAGTGCTGACTTTGCTTTGCAGACGTTGGCAGCTGGTACACATGAGCCACCCCGGTCACATGTGGTTGTGTTTAACGATACAGAACTTTGAACCAACCTCAAGCTGCGCCTGTTGGGGGATCAAAGTCAATACTCGAATGTATTTTATAAACGGTGAACTTCGGTGAAGAAACAAAACTCATTTAAGCCGAAGCCAAGGGGCGTGTTATGTTTTGACTGATGCCAAAAACAAAGGGAGAAGGTTGGTTCCCCTGCGTGTTCTTTGGACTCTTTTAAAAAAGAGCCTGTTTATTAAAGTCTGTACTTTCAAATAAACACAGAGAACTCTCGTGTTCTTTTTGTAAACACGTTTGAGTCCTTTGAAGTCAAGAATAAGGAGTGTGACAGAGAAGCTTCTCCTGAGCTCTGGGTTGAGTTAACTGCCTCTTGCTGTCTTTAACACTCACTCTGCACCGAGGTGTTTAGAATTGACTCCACTAGGTGGAGTCTGAGGGAAGCCACTCAGGTGGCAGTGGCTGGACTCAAACCTCTGGGCTTCCTCTGGAGCTGCTACACAGCTGGGCCATGGTCCACAGTCTTCCTTCTGCTGGGAAGCACTGGCCTTTCTGGCCCCTGGCCAGTGGTACTTTGTTTGGCTACCTCTGGGGCAGGGGAGAGACACGCCCGCACTCCTAGAGCGTGACCTGCCCATCATGTGCAGCACCAAGCTTCTGGCCACCCGACGTGGACACAGCCAAGGACTGATTCACACCGAGTCAGCCAACCCCCAGCACCAGTGCTCTATCTACCCCTCCAGAACCATTCCTTCCTGAGCCCGGCTGTTAACAGACAACTTCGCGTCAGTAAACATTTACAGGCAGCAGTTTCCCCTGGCTGGGAAAACTCTCTTTGCTTTTTGAAATGTGTCCTGGCCCCTGGTAGAGATATCGACTTCCATGCTCTCTGTCCCCATCAGGCAGTGGTCCCCTGGGCTATTTTGGTCACTTCCTCTGAACGGTTCCTTCCTTGAATTGTTCGCATGGTATTGTATGATTCACGGAGCCAGCTTCCTTTCCCCTCCGCGGCAGCTGGGAAAAGCAGGCTCCCCTTATGTTTTCTTTGTTAACTGAGGCTGCACCTGGCTGGGCAGGGCAGGGCTGGCTGCGTTGGCTCTCAGTGCCCAGCTCTTGCAGTTATTACAGCTGTTTCTTGGTGGGATGAAGAGACACTGGGGAGAGGCTGGGCCACTCTATGGGGAAAAGCCTAGTTCTACTGGGGCTGCCAGAGTTTTAGGATCTTGGTGGACACATGTGACACCCAGTTCTGCCGTAACCCCTAAGGCAGTACTTGTCCTAATGAAGTAAGGGGTTTGAAGAGATGGTTTAAAAGACAGAGGCCTATACAGTGCCATAAAAAGTGGGTAGACACTCAGCAGGTGATCCGTCCAGGCCCTCGGGAGTGCCAGGAAGGACCGCGGCCCTGCCCCTCCCCTTGACCCGGCTGGTGACCCTAGGTCGGTCACTGGCACAGAGAGAGAACTGAGAGGGTCACCCTCTTTACTGCTAGTCCTTTAGGCAGACACAGAACTAGCTGTAGATTCTCCCTGGGTTTCCTGGTTTCTCAAGGTTCTCACCCATCCAGCTGGGCTGTGAATCCTCCTCAGGGTGGCAGCACAGAGCCAGCCAAGGTGATTCAGCTTCAGGATTGACCAGAGTCCATTGAGAAACAACGCAGACAATGCCAGAAGTTGAACGCAAGACAGATCTTTACCCCTTGGTGTCTATAAGCAGCCCCACTAAGTGCCATGGCTTGAGAAAAGCAGTTCACCTCTCCACGCCCCAGTTTTCCTATGTGTACAATGGAGGTAATAATAGTACTTCTTACCTCATCCTTTTGTTTGGAGGATGGAGTTGGTGAACATACAGGACGTGCTTGAATAATGCTCAGCACAGGGTGACCCCTAGTTAAATGTGCATCGTTTATCATACTGTACGTAACTCACACTTTCCTCTCTAGTGCATGGCCAGGTCTCAGTAACTAGTCCTACCTTGTTACTACAGCTGCATGATTAGCCACTAGGACTCACAGAATGGCACACGGGTCATTTAGCTCCTGCTCACCTTCAACCCATTGGAATCAGATTTGCCAAACCGTTTAAGCAACAGGATGAGTTAACTATAACTCCAAAGACAAAAAGAATCTCTTGGCAGAAAGATAGCATTGTATTTTAAGTTCCTAAATTTCCCTATCTGCTCCAGACAATCTCAATCGGTTCATTCATGCACAATGATCATGCTCAGATGGTCTAAAGAGCACATAGTATCTTAAACAAACTCCACTGGGCTTTATGTTAAAAATGAGGAGAGGCTGGAGAGATGGCTCAGCAGTTCAGAGCACTGGCTCCTCTTTCAAAGGATTCTGGTTCGGTTTCAAGGACCTACATGGTACTCCACAACCACCTGTAATTCTACTTTGAGGGAATCCATGCCTTTTTCTGGCCTCTGAGGATGTCAGGCATGCAACTGGTGCAGGTATACATAAAAATAAACAAAAAAACCCCATAAATTGCTTGCATTGCTCTTGCAGAGGACCTGAGTTCAGTTCTCCATACCCTTGTTAGGTAGCTCACAATCACCTATAACTCCAGTTCCGGGGATCTTCTGTCTCTGCAGACACAGACACTCATATACACATGCCCACACAGAGACCACACACAATTTAAAAAAAATCTTTTAAAATGTAAAATTCTAGTCCATGTTTAGTATGTTTTAAATAACAAGATAACTGGTAAGTGTCAAAACAAATGCTCGCTCTGTACAGAGGGAGCACGCGTGACAGAGAACTACTGCTTTCCTGCTTCGTCAAGTCACACGGACCTTTGAAGCTGTATGGAGACCTGTCAGGGCCCTCTCTTTGCTTTGCAGTGTCCCTTTCCTTTGTTGGACTGATGACAGACCTGCTGCAGGGTAGGGATTCTCAGAGCCAGGGTTGTACGCTGTGTCTCTGTGTTCAGGAAGACCTGGGAGCAACAGGCTGCCCTGTTTCCATAGACTTGCAGCACCAGACTCTTCTTTCCTTAAGCTCTCTTCCCCATGGTGCACTGATCTCCAGGAGGCTGAGTAAATAAAGGGCCTGTCCCATGCATTACCCTCTGTTCAAGTTAGTGTTGTGAGGAAACACCATGCCAGAAAGCAATTTGGGGAGGAAAGGATTTATTTGTCTTACACTTCCCCATCATGCTTCACCATTGAAGGAAGTCAGAACAGGAACTCCAACAAGGCAGGAACCTGGAAGGAGGAGCTGATGCACAGGCCATGGAGGGGTGCTGCTTACTGACTTGCTCCCCCATGGCTTGGCCAGTCTAGTTTCTTATAGAACCCAGAACCACCAGGCGGAGGTGGCACCACCCACCGTGGGCTGACCCCCTCCCCCATCAGTCACTATGAAAATGTCCTACAGGCTTGCTTACAGCCAGATATTATGGAGGTATTCTCTCAATTCTAATTCCCTCCTCTAAGATGGCTTTAGCTTGAGTTGACATAGAACTATCTAACACCCACCATGCCTCCAGTTTCCCAATCATTCCTCCACCTCCACTGCCAAAGGGGAGAACAAGCAATCCTTCCTGTGTTGGGAGGGGTGAGTGGCACACTGTCATAGCCGTAGGCATCGTCGTTCAGCCAGGGAGCAACAAGGAAATCTGACCGTAGCACAGCACACAGTGGGCTAATGTGTGCCTGACTCAAGACTGTTCAGTAAGCAGGTCTGGCTGCTTCTGGGGACTGTCTTCCAGGCTGCGGTCTTGGTGTCATATCTGGATCACCTGTTCCCAGCAACCTGCCTTGACTCTTTCTTGCATACCATGCTGTGGGCCGTGGCAACAAGGGTGCTGTACAGTTGTGGAAGAATCCTGGAAAATGGGTGTCAGGGCTAGGCCTACCCATGCCTCGCCTCACTTGTGACACCGTGTGACAGTGTGGACCTATGAAAAGAGTCACGCAGTAGCATACTGAGAACTGTTAGGGGGAAACGTTCTAGACACATTGAAATGCCATCAACTAGGAAGTATGGTACCAGGGAGAAGGGTATTGCAGTGGTTTGAGTAAGTTCCCCCAATTTCCTGCTTCTCCCACAGCATGTTGATGGTACTCGGAGGTGGGGCCTTTGGAAAAAATTAGATGAGAGTCTAAGAGTTAGATGAGGTCTTGAGGCCAGGTCCCATGATGCCCCTCATCAGAAGAAAGAGACTTAAGCAAGCACAGCACACTTGTGCTCTCTCCATATTACCATGCCGCAAGGTCTTCAACAGAAGCCAAGCAAACACCAGTGTCAACCTCAAGGACCAGATCCAACTAAAATTCTGTTATAAACCATACTGTCTCGGGCGTTTTGTTATAGTTGCAGAAATGGAGCCAAAGGAGTAGCGAGCAGAACCTATAGACAAGAATCCAAGCTGGGGAAACCAGCTACCCAATGACGGGTGGTTCTTGGAGTGAACACTGGCATGAGGTTTGTGGTCTCTGGGATGAGGGCACTTCTCCTGTGCATGCTCCCTGCCCTTACAAAGAGTAGTGTAGGTAATACCACTCCTGGGCATATACCCAGAGGCTTTACCTGCATGCAATAAGGACACATGCTCCACTATATTCATAGCAGCCTTATTTATAATAGCCAAAAGCTGGAAAGAATCCAGATGTCCCTCAACGGAGGAATGGATTCAAAAGATGTGGTATATCTACACAATGGAATACTACTCTGCAATTAAAAACAATGAATTCATGAAATTCCTAGGCAAATGGTCAGATCTTGAAAATATCATCCTTAGTGAGGTAACCCAATCACAAAAGAACACACATAGTATGCAGTCACTGATAAGGGGATATTGACCCAGAATCTCGGAATACCCTAGACACAATCCGCATATCAATAGATTTCTAAGAAGATGGAAGGAGAGACCCCTGGTCCTGGAAAGACTGGATGTAGGGGAACGCCAGGACAGAGTAACGAGAGGGGGTTGAATGGAGAAAAGAGGGAGGGAAAGGGGCTTATGGGACTTTCGGGGAGGGAGGAAACGGGAAAGGGGAAATGATTTGGAATGTAAATTAAAAAAAAATAAATAATTAAAAAAAAAGAGTAGTGTAAAAACCGCTAAATATTAGTCCTTTCTGTCAAACGCTGTACAACTTTTATGTACAGCAAATTATTAAAATCCTTATATGTCCTGTCTTGTAAAGCATTATGCCAGTGCTTTATCATTCATCGAACTTGGTGAAATTGTTCTTTACACACAGGACCTGCTGCGTCCTTGGTCCTCCCTGCTTTCCTTCATTTTCTTTGTGCCTTTTCTTATAAAAGTAGGCAGTGATGAAAGTCATGAGGTCAGAGCCCAGCAGATGTGGAAGGGACACAGTCTCACTTCCTACCTGGGTGTTCTTACGCTCCAACTTCTGTGAGCCATACATCCTCTTGATAAAGAGTAAAGTTTGACCTCGCTGAGACGCTTCCGTTGGAGTGATGGTCTCATTCTCTGTCACCTCAACCTTTCTAGCAGTACGAACCCAATGTGGCTCCTCAAGCAAACTGAAGCTGAACCAAGCCCTCTTCGCAACTGCCTTTCTGCTGCAAGTGCTTCAGAGCCAAGTCAGTACTTGGGGTTCTAGCTGCACCCCATAAGCACTCTACCAAAGGAGATGCTGAGAACTGCTTTCCCTGACAGCTCAGCTTACCGATGAAGTTGAAAGCCTTAGTCTCTCTGAGATGATGGTGGTACCTCAAGAGAAAAGGAAATGGGTAGTAGGCATAGAATTTCAGGCACCATTAGCAAGGAGAGATTTTCACGCACGTGTGCACACGTGCACTCACACATTCCGTGTCCTGTGGTAATTTAGCACAAATTTCGAATCTACGCTGCACTTTGGGAAGGGCAGTGCTAGCTTTGTGAAAGGGACTGAAGAAAAGGGCAACACGGCTTTCAGGCAAGCCCTGGTCAGCACAGACAGTCCTGCAGACTGTTTTCCACCTTGGCCTCCACTGCCGCTTGGCTGAGTTCTTGGTCTTGCTCCTGTACTTCAGCCCACCGCCCCAACTCTGAGGCCAGCAAGCCCACATTCTTGAGTCAGGGAGAAACCAGACTGGTGTCAGATTCCACAGCCTTGGCTGTGGGACTGGTCTGCTTGCTCTGTTAAGGGACTCTTCTCAACTCTGGGTGAGTCAAAGCATTCCACTTTTTCTTCCCTCTCCCCCATCTTACCCTGCCAGAATTCCTGTCTGAATTCTTCTTCATTAATAATGATGGGCTCCACTCCCGGAAGTCCCCAGTGCTCATTTCAGGGGATAATGATTGTTTTTGCAGGAGGGACGCCGACGGTTTTTCCGTTTCTGTTTCCATAATATGTACTGAAATCCACACTTCATTGAAAGCAGATGGCAAAAGCATCCTTCCATGTGCAAGGAGAGGTGCCGGAGCTAGGATGCCTCTGACTTGTCGGTCTTCTGGACAACTGGGCAGAGATGAGGCCAGGGCACAGGGCCCTGAATATGTGGGCAGGGAGCTGGATGCTAAGGATGACAGAAAATAGGAATAATGAGCTAAGGTAGAGCTTAAAAGAGAAGGAGAGAAGAAAGGCAAGCCAACGGAAGAAAGAGATGAGCTATTCTCCAAGTGTCTCATTCCTAGGTCCTGAGTCTTGGAGTGTCAGATTCTCGGGGAGGCAGTGTGTGTGAGGGAGGCAGCTGTCCTCCAAAGGAAAGTGATGCTAAAGCCTCAGCTCCTCAGACCTGAGCTTGACCCTTCTCATCTACTTCCATGGCCATAATGAAAAGCATATTCTCCACCGCATCTTTCCTGAGAACACAAATTCAGTCACTACATCTCCAAAAAAGGCAGAAGCGAGCTGACTATTTCCCAGATTGCCCAGCAAGCAACTGTCCCCACGGAGTCTGGCGTGGGAAGCAGAAAGCCTGCCCAGCACCCCAGGCTCTCCCCACAGAGAGCAGGTACTCAGTAAGTCCATAGCCAGAACCCTCAGAGTGTGGCCTGCATTCTGCTCCTGCTACAAGCTCCCACATGTCACTGTACAGCAGAGACCACTAGACCTGTGGATGCACCATGTCCACAATGCAAGTACCCAAGGAATGGATGGAACTGGGACTCACCATGAGAAGCAAAATAAGCCAGACTCAAAAGGTCAAATATTATTTTTCACTCATATGCAGATTCTAGATAGAAATATATTAAATTATATGTGTACTATATAAAATATATAAATATATGTTTATATTTATATAAAAGATTATTTGAGATAAGGATGGTGCTGTGACTAGTGAAAGGTGGGGAATAATCAAAGTGTGACATTGTGTATAAAGCAAAGCACATGCTATAAATGCATGAAAATGCAATGAAATCCATTATTTTGTGTAAAGAATATACAATTGAAAGAAATAAAGGAGAGTTGCTCCACGAGAAATAATCTATATCTGGTACTATGTACCAGGTTGAAAGTCCATGGGGGAGGTTGTAAGTCTTAGGGGACACTCAATACTGTTCTTTAACTAAACTGACTTAGTGTGAAACTGCTTTCTCTATATATAAGTTTATAGTCATAGACAATAACCTCACTCAGCCTTAGTCAGAGAAGCCTCTTTCAGGGAACTGTAGTGAATGCAGAGACACACAGCTGCACAAGCGCTGGAAGTAACTAAAGGTTGAGGGCTCAGCCCCCAGCAAGGCATTTATACCATCTCCAACAAGGCTCAGGATATACTGTGGAAGAGGGCACAGAAAGCTTCTAAGAGCCAGAAGATGGGAAGAAAGGCTGTGAAATGGCATCTTCGGGATATAACACAGTCAATGCAATCATG
The DNA here is from genome assembly GCA_036184795.1 of Tokudaia tokunoshimensis. Lineage (NCBI taxonomy): Eukaryota > Metazoa > Chordata > Mammalia > Rodentia > Muridae > Tokudaia > Tokudaia tokunoshimensis. The sequence continues at coordinate 54,782,594 of BTHU01000022.1, read as the reverse complement.
ATCTCTCAATGCAATCATGATCTATCTGCGCTCTGGCCCATCAACAGCCAGGCATGAATGCAGAGTGGGCTGGGAGCCCTACCCTTCTCTGATGAACTATTTCCTCCTGTTGCATTCAAGGAAAGGGAAACTCTTTATATTTAGTTGTGTAGCTACTGGTGACCCTCCAGAATCCAATGGCTAGTCTCAATTCAATGGTCACACAGACAGACCTGGTTAAACTCATAGGCCACAAAACCAAACCAAATGCCATGACTCTGGGAAGGGTGGAGGTTGGGAGAAGAGGTTTGCTAGAGGTGGGAGAGGTATAGGAGGTGGTGGTGGGGGGAGGGGCAGGGGGTGAGAGCCGGTGGAGTGTGCCGGATACATGCATGGCACAGTGGGTGAGGTGGCTGTTGTGTAAGTGTGAGGACAGTTGGTAGGGCAACAGTCCAGCAATCCCAGCTTTAGAAAAGTGGAGCAGGACATCTCTGTGGCAGTCTGGACAGCTAGACTAGGTGAATCTGTATGTTCTGACCTCAGAGTGAGATCCTGTCACAATAAGTAGACGTGAAAGGAGACAGCTAACACCGACTTCTGGCTTCTGCCCCCATATGTTTGATGCATGTGCCCCCCATGCGAGGATGTACACGCCTTCATACACACCACACTCATGCATATGATAAATAAATGAATAAGCAAATTAACTAGCCTGCAGAGATGGCTCAGGCGTTAAGGGAGCTTGATATTCTTCTGTAGAACCTCAGCGTTCAGTTCCCAGCTCTTATGGTGGGTGACTCACAACCAGTTGCAATTCCAGTTACATTCCCTTTTGGACACACACACACACACACACACACACACACACACACACGGAGGGAGATAGAGGGAGGGAGAGAGCGAGCGAGGGAGACAAGAGTAAGAGAGAAAGAGAGAGAGAGAGAGAGAGAGAGAGAGAGAAGGAGGAGGAGGAGGAGGAGGAGGAGGAGGAGAGAGAGAGAGAGAGAGAGAGAGATCCTTGGGAGGAAACACACCTTAAGGAACAAGAGTCCACAATGGAGGCAATTGTGCCATGAGCATAAGAATGGGTCAGTTTGCTAGTGCAACTGTGGTGGTGTAGGGTGGTGGTAGATATGGGGTGCAGGCAGGGACAGCAGTGGAAGAACCACCCACAAGTCAGGAATAATCAGTAGTTCCCTGAATGAAACCATCAATGCTTTGGAACTGCTGCTCCTGGGCAAGTGTACTAGGGAACTGAGGAAAGGCTTTGAGAGTCTGTGTGGTGGCGGTGCAGACACACATTTGTGATCTCTGGCTTTTCAGAGCATCTTGGAGTTTATTTGCACCCCACTCTGTGCTGTTAGGATTGAATTACTAATCCAGTTCCCTCACACTTCATTCAGGAAATCCAATCAGTGGGCAGACACTCCACCCTATAGGCGGTTTGCTATGAATGAAGATCCGATACCTGGGAATCTTGAGCTTCACAGGCAACCAGAAAGGAGGTTTCTCAGGAAGTCTAGGTGCTTGGGAAAAGATAAGGAAATGAACAGTGTGGATGTGGGAGAAGGGTAAGTGGCAGAAAGACCCCAAGTCCACCCATGCTCTCAAAGGCTCAATGGCTCCACATCTCTTCTGTACCTTCGGTCTTAATGCCTACCCCCTCTTTTGAGGCCTCCTCCTTTTTAAGTGTGCCGTTTGAATTTGATTCTTTGTATTCCTTGGTGTCTACTGTTCGCTGTACAAACCTTACAGAGCCCTTCTGAGCCTTCTGAGCACTGCCTCAGGGAGACTGCATCATTGCTGGATGCTTTCAAGGCTGTGCAAGTGCTAAAGCCTGACCCTGAGGTGGCTTCCCAGAGAGTAGCCTTGTTTTATATCCTCAGCCTTCCTATTGGCCTCTGAGAGCCTGGACTGAGGAATGGGAGATTGCAAGCTCACAGGCTTTGTTCCCGAAAGCTATGAAGAAACCTCCTTGACCCTGAGCTTGCAACATATTACATTAGAACTGAGCCCAGTGATAAGCCTGTTTTTTTCCCTCTCCTTCAGAGAAGCCCTGCTTTTAAGCTCTGGAAACGAGTTATTTTTCTCTCCCCAAAGCATAAGCAAATTCATACCACTGAGCACTCACTGTACTGGATTCCAGGAGTGTGTAGTCACTAGCCGGGCCAGGACTGACCCAAGTCATTCACCCTTAGGACCGACCCGAGCTGGCCACCCCCACGCATTCTCCTCACTGCTCAGCTACTCAGCTGCCCCACGGCAGAAATCCCATGTGGCACTGGACGTGCTCCACCTCACCCTCCCAACGCTCTCTGGGTTCTCAGAGCTCTGCAGTGGTTGATAGGCAGCCTGCGGAGTAAAAACACGACGGACTCCCTGGGAGGATCGCTGTACTCATATCTGAAATTCACATTCTGCTCTTCCGTTCGTCCCACCCAGGAAATCCTGTTCTTATGGTTGGCAGCACCAAAGGCTCCTGGTACAGTGCCCAAACTGGAGCCCAGCTAGTGCCTTTGCCAGAAACCCACCTTCTTCTTGGGAAAAAAAACTGTTTGTTCCCTGATAAGACTGCGGTACAAAGGCCTGGGTCAGGGGCCAGGGGACTGTGGTCCTCCGCAGAACTTAGGCAGCTCATGTGATTTCTTCTATAAAAATGAGGGGCTTGTCTCAGCGGCTGAAGTGTTCGCTGCATGAGTATCAAAGCCCAAGTTTAATTCCCAAAGCCCACATAATGGTGGAAGCAAGGAACTGACTTCCCAAAATTGTCCTCTGATTTTCATGTGGGAGGCAGAGCTCAGCTGAGAACGTAGGTAGGTAGGTAGGTCGTGCCTCTGAAGGAAGCCTGCTCACCTACCACTTCCTTTTTTATCTTCTTGTCCACCATGAGAAGAGCAGTCTCCGCCTTACGCTCCGGTCACCTGTCCTTCCTCTGCCTTTCCACAGATGCAGGATCAGAGGACTCAAGGGCAGTGGACCAAAATAGCTGAAATGGTGGGCTGGGAAGGAACACTCCTGCCTCAAACCACCTTGCTCAGGGGCTTGCTCAGAGGATTCCTTTTACTGTAGAGTGAACCAGAGTTTCTTCAGACTTTTCCATGTGAGGGCTCTCAGGTCGCTTGCCTCTTCCTTCTCTCCTTCACCTTGTTCAAGTATCACACCGCGATCTGTTAAGTCCTCCAGTGTGCTGGTAGGAAGCGGTCTCCTCGCCTGGCTTCTCCAGCAGTATCCGCTCGGGCATTTTCCACAGTCTGTGGCTTGTGGCTCCCAGGCAGCGGCTCTTAACCTTCCTAATGCTGCGGCCCTTCAGAAACAGGTCCTCATGTTGTGATGACCACCAACCATAAAATTATTTTTTGCTGTTACTTTATAACTGTAATTTTGCTGCTGTTATGAATTGTAATGTAAATATGTATGTTTTCTAATGGTCTTAAGCAACCCCTGAAAAGGGGTCTTTCCACTCCGGAAGGGGTGAGAATCACTGCTATAGAACAGGTTTTGGGAATAAGTAGACATTCCAATGGTTTCCAAATTTAAAATTGTAAGAAGGTAGAACGTGGGAATCCCCTGTCCCCCTGGGGACTCCTGTTTCCATTTCCAACTGACACAGTTCCTAGTGTTTCCTTCCATGGCTGTGCTCATGTGTATTCAGGAAGGAATGTGTGAGTGTAGACACTGTGTGTGTGCACAAACATGTGTGTGAATGCACGTGTATGAGTGTGTGTGTATGTCTCGTTTGATGTCTCAAGCATTGTGTCACACCTACACTTTTCTCCCTGGCTCCCTTCTTTTCACTTCACAAAATGCCTAAGATCTATGGTTGACTATTGGGTTTGTTCATTTGGGGCTCCAGGGGTGGAACACTGGCTCTGTGCAAGCAGTCCTCACTGCGCTCCATTCAGCTCTACCTAATTCAGAACTTAAGGACCATTTTATGCCAGTACACAGCTTCTTCAGGCTTTTAAACCCACTCACAGCTGTTTGACTCTTTTTAAAATTAAAAGAATAAAATTTTATGAAGCATATCATATATAATAATATAAAAACATTTATGCTTAATTAGAAGAAAACTGAGCTAGGGAGAGCAGAGGGGAGGAGTGATGGGAAGGTTTGGCAAATGGGTGTCAGGTTACAGGGAATGGGAGAATTGGATTCTGGTAAGTTTATGACAGCAGAGTGACCACAGAGGACCATGCGCTGTGTATTTCAGAAAGCTACGAGAAGGGATCTTGGATGTTTTCAAACCCCAAAGTGTGAATATTGCAATATATATATATATATATATCAACACAACATATAGTAATATAAATATGTAACATTTAGAAGCTAAATACAAGGAAGAAGAGACTCTGGAGGAGGGGCAGGAGAAGGAAGAAGAGAAGGAGGAAGACTCATTTTTTAAAAAAGAGAATAAATTAAAAAATTATGTATGGAGCTGAAATCATTGACTAAAGGGGTCTTAGGGAGCCCCCTAAAAAATCACAGGCATTGCTAAGGCTCTTGGTCACTCTCCATAATCTGATGGTACAGTCCTATTGCTTTGTTTTGTTTTGGTTTTTTTTTGTCCGAGACAGGGTTTCTCTGTGTAGCTCTGGCTGTCCTGAAACTCATTCTGTAGACCAGGCTGGCCTCGAACTCAGAAATCTGCCTGCCTCTGCCTCCCAAGTGCTGGGATTAAAGGCATGCACCACCACTGCCAGGCAGGTGCAGTCCTATTGCTAAAGACAACATTTACTTGTGTAATCTAATATGGAGAAGTCAAACTGGTACCTAACAACAAGCTTCATGCCTACTGACCAGTGTTCATGATACTAGAAGGTACTCTGCATGCTACTAGAGGAGGAAGATAACCAACAACTCAGCTACAAACCCTGTGATCTATAATGCAGCCTTCCTGCAAGATATACTGGTGTAATCGTGGCACAAATGTTATAGGAGTAATCAAGCCAGTCCATGAGATAAAATCCATACCTGACACTGCTAAAGTAAACAAGAACCTCAGACTAAATAGGTCATAGGCCATGGAGAAAATCTAATGCTATTACTCTGCTAAAGGAACATAGCAATAAAATGACTCCAAAGACATATATATATATATATATATATATGACTCCAAAGACATATATATATATATATATATATGACTCCAAAGACATATATATATATATATATATATATATATAGACATATATATATATATATGTCTATATACCCATAGGTCAGTGTCTCATTCAGTCCACGACAGAAGCAGTAGATGGTAATCAATACCCAGATCCACAACTGAACAGTGTGAGGGAATGGGAGGTTTTGGAGCACTCATCCCCAAATAGTATGTTTTCATCAAACCCTTCTGTCAAGGATCAGGGATCTAAGCAGAACAGGAGGCAGAAAGATTTTAAGAGCCAGAGGTAATAAAAAATTCCAAGCAGTGTATTCCAGACACAATAGGACAAATTCACATGTGAACTCACAGAGGCCATGGCAGCATGCACAAGACCTGCATAGGCTTAAGAAAAGATGAGATGCCATCACTGACAGGGAAAAGTGGACATGGGTTGTCACCTGCAACCACGAAGTGATTTGCCATTGATACCTTCTGTCAAAGAGAAAATCCAGTTTCTCCAATGGAGTCTCACTGGGTATACCAACCACACGCCAGGGCAGGCTCCATGTGTAGGAGTAGCTGGCCAATATAAAACAAACTCAGTGCCATTTTTGTGGACTTTCTGTTTTGTTTTAGCCATTCTTTTTAATTTTTATTTTTATTTTTTTGTCTTATTGGTCTTTTGCTTGTTTGGTTTATTTTTTTTTTGGTGGAGGTTTTTTGTTTCTTGACTTTTTTGTTTCATTTTGTTTTGTTTCTTTAAGAGAGAGGAAGAACAAGAAGATGGGAGAGTATGGAGGTGGAGAGGATCTTAGAGGAATTGGGGAGAGGAAAAACATTATCAAAATATATTGTATGAAAAAAATAATTAAGAAAATAAAATAAGTATGCCTAGGGGAAGAGTCCCGCTCATAAGCCTCTCAGCATATGTGGTGATATGAATATAAATAACATCCATAGACTCATGTGTTTGAATGCTTGACCCATAGGGAGTACAGTATTAGGAGGTGTGGCCTTGTTGGAGGAAGTATGTTACTATGGAGGAAGGGTTTGAAGTCTTATATGCTCAAGCTATACCCAGTGTGGCACAGTCTCCTGCTGCTGCCTATGGATTCAGATGTAGAACTCTCAGCTTCTTATCCAGCACCATGTCTGCCTACATACTGCCATAATCTCTGTCACGGTGTAGTAGACTAAACCTCTGAAACTGAACCAGCTCCAGCTAAATGTCTTCCTTTATAAGAGTTGCTGTGGTCATGGTGTCTTTTTACAGCAATAAAGCCCAAAGTAAGGCAGCACATCTCTGGACTCTGCCATGTGAGATTATGTTGACCCTCATCATCTCAAGGATACCCTTTGTCTTTCCCCGTGTGCTGATTCGCCAACACATTCTATATGTCTCTTTTCTTCACTTACTCTCATATTGGTGGAATCTTTCTTTCATTAGTTTCTTTAGAAAGTATGCTCAGAAGATAAAAATTTTTGAGGCTCTAACAAATCTTAAAGCACTCTGACTTCAGCCTGCCTCTCAACTGGTAGTCTTGGTGGGTTTAGCACAATAGTCCAGACCTCATTTTTCTTTAGAGTATCTTCTTGCCTTGAATTCTCTTAAGAAATCTAATGCCTAAAATATTGATCCCAAACATGATATGTTTTTCACTTGCAGGGAACTTGTGTGGGATTTTCCAGTAGTTTTCATGGCTAGACACTTCATAGGTGTGCTTTGGTGTCAGCCTGGACATGCATGTGCCCCAGTCCTGAGTAATTTACTGAATCATTTCATTTCTGACTTCCTCACACAGTTTCTTTCTTTCTGAAACTCCATGTTGAACCATGTGAACTAGACCTTGATTTTTGTACATTTTAATTTTCCTGGATTTCTACACTGGAAGACTTCTTTACATTGTTCTACTGATTTTTCTGTTGTTTCTGTAATTTTATTTTGTATTTCCAAGATTTTTTACTTATTCTCTGAATGTTTACTTTAAAAAAAAATATGCCATGGCCCTGTAAAATAGCTCAGGGGGTAAAGGTGCTTGCTGCCAGGTTTTATGACTTGAGTTCAATCCCTACCCATGTGGTGGAAGGACAGCATTGATTGCTGCAATTTATCCTCTGACCTACCACACATGTGCACCACACCATGGCATGTACATGCCCTTCCCCTAGCAAATGAATAAAATGTAATACAATTTTAAAAATAAAATTATCCCTTGTTTTGGGCATGGTTGCAAAAATTTCCCATGTGTCTAAGGATATATATATTTGCATATGTGCATGCGTGTATAGTCTTCATTATTAAAGTTCTATACATGGCAACAGATGCAAGAGGGTCCTTGTTGCCTAGGGGTGACATTATCACTGGATTCAGAGACTGACCTTAATGCCAACATGCACTAATAATAAAGACATATCCATATGTCATATATTTTACATTAAGTGTTTTATTTTGTATGACTTTTTGTGTGCCTCTGTTTTCTTCAACTTGATTTCTGTTTTTGGCTACCTTCTCTGCCATTTCATAGCCCTAGGCTCTCACAGTTTAGGAATCAGTCATGCAAGGCTGTTTGGTGGTTGAGCCCATGATAAAGACTGACTCACTTTCACACTACACCATGCTGAAGGTGACACCTAACACCAGAATTTTAATGATATTTCCTCTTAGATTATCCAGAGAGGCTTCAATCAATTTGCTGGAGAGGAAGGGTCTGGCCACCAGCATTTGAGGAGTAGAGTAAGAAAAAAAAGGACTAGCCTTCTCTACACGAACACTTCGTCAGCATGCTATACTTGTGCACGGCATTCTCTATCACCTGCATGACTCTTCCTTTCTCTCTCTAGAAAGAAAGGACAGCATGGCAGGCTTGGGTCAGTAGAAAGGGAAGGTTACACATTCTCTGCCTCTTCAATGGTTCCCATTTAGCTCTCCTCATTTACTCTTCTCTTTACCCCTATTCTTTTCAATTGTCTTTTTTTTTTTTGAAACAAGGACTCATGTAGCCCAGATGAGCCTCTCTGTGTAACCAAAGATGACCTTGAACTCCTGATCCTCCTGTCTCTACCTCACCAGTCCTGAGATTATACCATCACCTGTCCTGGCTTCACCCCAGTTGTGACTAGGTAACGTCAGAATACCTGACCTTCTCATGTGTCTGTTTCACTTCTGCTTTCAAACTGGAAACTTCTTTCAGAGCTTTTGTCTTCATGTGTGGCCCCTCATACATAAAACAGAAGCCAACTCATGCCACTGAAGTTCGTTTTCCTACTTCTTGACTAAAGCAAACATTCATTTGGTCTCTTTTTGTTGTTAGAGGTAGTGTGGAGCCTAGTCCAGATTTTTGCCTTGATTGTTGTTTTAGTTAGGGTTCCATTGCTGTGAAGAGACACCACATCCATAACAACTCTAATAAAATTGGGGCTGGCTTAGAGTTCAAAGGTTTAGTCTATTATTGTCTCAGCAGGAATCACAGTGGTGTGCAAGCAGGCATCGGAGAAGGAGTTGATAGTTCTACATATGGATCCACAGGGAGAGGAGAGGAGAGGAGAGGAGAGGAGAGGAGAGGAGAGGAGAGGAGAGGAGAGAGGGAGAGAGGGAGAGAGGGAGAGAGAGAGAGAGAGAGAGAGAGAGAGAGAGAGAGAGAGAGAGAGAGAGAGAGAGAGAGATTGGGCCTGGTTTGAACTCTTAAACCTCAAACCATACTCCAAGTGAAATGCTTCCTTCAACAAAGCCACACCTACTCCAAGGTCACACATCCCAGTAGTGCCACTTGCTTTGAGCCTGTGGGGGTGGTTTTCATTCGAACCACAACACTCATCATCACACCTTTGGTCCCAATATCCACACACATCAGCTTGAGTGAAACCATAACACATTGGGAAATGGCCTTTAAAACCACAGTACCTTATAGTGTCAAGTGTTGGTTTCTTCCTTGGCAGTGGATTTTGCTCTGCATGATTTTTTGCTTTGTTGCTTTAAATTTTCACTTTTAGTATATGTGTATGTTATGTCTGCCTACTTGCCTCTCTGTGCGTTGAGTGGGCCCAAGTGTGCCTAGAGGCCAAAAGAGGGCATCAGAACCTCTGGAATTAGAGTTACTTGTAAGGGTGTCTTATGTTCGCTTGAAGTAATTGTCGCTGAGGCTTACTGCCTCAGTCTTCTACACTAGGCAGTGTCCTGGAAGCTTCTAGCCTCTGTACAATCTTATCTAGGCCTAGAATGTTTTCAGCCTCTGAGACTTACTGCTGAATAAACTCATCCCTTCCTAGTTCTTTCTGAACTCTGGTTGATTCCTCTCAAACTCCTCTCCTAGCTGACTGATTCAATCTGGCTTCTCTCCACTTCTAAATTGTTCTGCTTGGCCTCATACTAACTTTAACAGTATGTTCTAATCTTCTGGCTTCTCATTTTCTGGATCATTCTGTCTTCACCTGTGTTTAGCTTGTTGTTCTCTCTCTGCAGTTTGTCTCCCTTTCACTGTCTGGGTAAAACCCCACCCCTTTCGCTGGTTTTTTTTAAAGTAGCTTTACTTTTCTCTTTCTTCTTGTGAAAGTTGGGCATACCCTTTTCCATCAAATCTTTCTCTCATTTGTCATTTTGTCCAGCACTCAATTAGATATCATTTTCAAATATGGATGCTTCCTTCTACAAACTAACTTTACCTTCATTGTTTGGGAGTAAAGGTGTGTACTAAGGGCATGTTTTTATCCCGGCCAATGGGATTAAAGATGTATGCTAAGGCTGTGCTGCACCACAACTAGAGACATGGATTTTTTCAATAAATCACACAATTTCGGGGTTCATAGTGTGATCGAACGTCCTGTAACAGTTACTACATGTGGTTGTGAGTGGCTCAATACGGATGTTATGAATCAAAGCAGGGTTGGACCGTCTGCAAGAGCAGCAGGTGCTCCTAATCATGGGACAGCCTCTCTAACTCTGGTCTGCAGGCTTCATTCTGTGGCACAGTTAAAGAACAGCTATCACTCTGAAGTCAGAGAGGAAGAGGTAATGACTGAACCAGTATTATAAATAGGGAAAGTCACTTACTGAGCAGTACCCAGACGGACATGGTTGCTTTAAAACAAACAAACACTTCATGAGGCTGGAGAGGTAGTTCAGTGGTTAAGAACATTTGCTACTCTAGGCCAGGCATGGTGGTGCATGCCTTTATCCAGCACTTGGGAGACAGAGGCAGATATATCTCTATGAGTTAGAGGCCAGCCTGGTTTTCATAGTAAGTTTCAGGCCAGTCAGGGCTACACAGAAAGACTGTGTTTAAAAAAAAAGAAAGAAAAAAGATCTTTGTTGCTCTTGCAAAGGACCTAAGTTGCATTTCCAGCATGCACATGCACGGGGTGACTCGCAATTGACTGTAACCCCAGCTCCAAGGAATGCAATATCCTCCTCTGGCCTCTATAGAGAAATGCATGGATAAACAAACACATATATCCATGCATGTAGGCATTTATACATCTTTAATAAATAAATAATATAAACTTTACATTGGCCAGTCCAAGCCGGAGATTTGTCTTTTTTTTTTATGCCTCAATCTGTTAAGGTAAAAACTTACCATCCAGTATCTGTCCTTACAGTCCTGATTTCTTCAGTGCGCTCTCAAACTTGGGTACTCAAAACACAGCCAAGACTTTATTAGCTCTCTTCCCATTGCCCATCACGAACTGCCAGCATCCCATCTCAGAATACAGGGGAAATCCTTACTGCGAAGCATGCCACCATAAGCACTACTTCCTAAGTCGCACTGTTTCTCTGGGTTCTATGTGGAGAGCCTCCTTCCTGCTGTTGCAGATGCACTGCACGGGCTTCCTCTTCCATCAGGTGCTCAATGTCTTCCATGCTCAAGTTCCCTCCAGGTCCTTGCTTCTCTTCTTCCTCAAGTGGGCCTCAGCTATCTGAAGCGACTGGACAGAGATTAGATTCTAGTAAGTAGAAAAACTGCACCCACCTCTAACCTACTAACTCTCTATGTCTGAGCATAGGTCAGGAGTTGGGTTCCTCCTCTTGTTCTCTGTCTGCCAACTGGAGATCAATGAATTCAACTTGTGTTTTTAGAAACCATAATTAACTCATGACTCATGCTAAAGAATGCCATCCCTTGTGCTCTGTGAGGATTTGTTTTAATTTTCTCATTGTTTATGTTGAATGTTCCAAGATCCATTGACTCTCCAAAACCTGAAAAGACCCACTATGTAAACAACCCACACCTTTCATTTGGTCTGTAAGATAAAGACTATTTATTTTTCCATGCAAGAGACCAATATTAAATTATGCATCCTTTCCAGATGTGGCACCTCTCAAAAGCTAAACTAGCCTCTCCTTGGGGGACAGTGTCATATTGGCTCCTATAGTACCTGGAGAATGAAGATTCCTACACCAAAGGCTGAGACATGGAAGGTCACATGGTCATGGCCTGAGGAAGCATGGGATCTCTTTGAACATCTGACCCATTTCCTCTCAAGTCAGGTAGAGAGTCTAAGCAGAGAGGTCCTGTACATGGGCTGTGTTTCGTTACTTGGCTTGTAGTGCATTAGGAAGGCCATAGGGGAGGGGCTCATGGGAAGGAGGCCTTCACTTTGATGCAATCCAGGAAGAACTGCTCATACACATTCTCCCCTTTCTCCTGGACACCCCTGACATTGTCATACACACTCCTGAGCTCAGACGGGCCATAGGACTTCCTTTGCCTGAAGAAATGTGAGTGGAGTGCCCCTGGGGCTGGATGTGCAAACTGCTGTGATCAGCCCTTATTCTAACACATTGTTGGAAGACAGATTCTCTATGTCAAGGGGAGCTTGGGTCTCCTAACCAAAATAAGCAAGTGGGCTCTGCAGATCTAAACAGGACATAGTTGCAAACAAGAAACTGGCTTTATGAGCAAACAGGTATTTCTGGGGTTATTTAGTGCTGTAGAGTACCTGCAGCCTTGACCAGTGATTGGAAATGTATGGGTTTTTTTTTTCCAAATTCTGACAACACTCTTAGAGGCCAAAGTTTTATGAGTTTGTCTACTTTTTGTTTTTATTATATTATTCAGGGTCTTAGTATGTAATCTTGGCTAGGCTGAAACTTGTTATGTAGACCAGATTGGTCTTCAACTTTCAGCAATTCTCCTGTCTCAGCCCTCCAAGTGATAGCATATCAAGCATGTGACACCATGCTCTGCTTTATAAATATGATGACATTCTCAGGCCAGCAGGATGGCTCAATGGATTAAGGCATTTACTACCAAGTCTGTCTGCCTGAATTTAGACCCTGAGCCCCACTTGGTGAAAAGAAGAGATACAGCTTTTGAAAATAGTCTCCTGAACTCTAGATGTAAATTGTGGTAGGCCTAGACACACTTAAACAAATCAAAACTGTATAAATGGTGATTCACAGAGTAAAGGGGCAAAGGATAAACAGGGGGAAATGCTTGAAAATGGTTGACGAAGAGCTTACTAACCTGGTGTGTCCCCTTCTGATACCTTGTAGTCTAGGCCAAAGGCTCACTGAAAAACAGAGACAATAAATGTGCACAAGAGGAAGTCAAATGTGTCCTGAAGATTCGAACACACATCAAATAAATGGGAATGGAAATTCCACAGAACGCTTTCTCCACTTAATATGGCAGAAAGCTTCTCCCTTCTTTCCGTGAGAGAGTAGGGAGCCAAGCCTCCCCCAGGGGCTGCTGGGAGTAGGAATGGGTGACGTTTACTCCGACTGGACTTGTATTTACCTATCAAGTTCTGAAGTGTGCTATCCTCCACAATGGCAATTGACTGCCAGGCATGTGTTTATCGTACAGAATCTGTTCTTTCAAGGGGAATGTTATAAAGCCAATGACACATGGAGATGCCCACTAACACACAAAGCCCATGGGGCAGCAGATTCTTTCCTTTATTTGTTGTGTTTGTAGTTTATTTCTGAATTTTAGAACAATGACTGCACAAGTACTTGTGAATAGATTATTGACAGAAGTCACAAAATGAGTTTTGTGCTGTTTATATGCAAGGGGTTTTGTTTTTCAAAATATAGACAGTTGGAAATGATATAGGATTAACAGATTGATTTCTTCATCAAACAACTTTCCAAGTATGCACATATATACTATGGTGTGTGTGTGTGTGTGTGTGTGTGTGTGTGTGTGTGTGTGTGAGTGTTAGAGAAAGAATCCATAGATGAAAGAGATTTAAATGATCTTTCAACTATTACAACCCATGCCTTTCTAAAATCGGGACTCAGATAAACACACTGGCCAGGTATACATGTAATCCTGTTTCTGGGGAGGCTGAGGCACCATGACTGAGTCTAGCCTGGGCTATATATAAACTGTACCTTGAGAGGTAATAAACAAACAAACAAACAAATATGACATGCCTGAGGTGATTGGAAATTTGTACTGTGACTGAACGTTTGATGGCATTTGGGTAAATTTTTCAGGAGTGATTATTCATTTTAGAAGCATTTTATGAGTCTTCATTTTTTCATCTTTTTAATCCATACATATTGAAAAATTATAAATGACTTATACATCTGTAAGGGGCAGCCAGGTGACATCTGGGAGGGGGTATGGCATTTACTGGGATAAGATTGTTCTTTTAAAAATGTTTTGTGGAGATGTTGGGAACACATCTCAGTGACAATATTGCCTAGCACACATATGTCTCTAAGTTCAACTCCCTGCACCAATAGGCATCTTTTAAATTTACATACACATATACATATACACACATTTATTTTATTTTAGCTATACCTATGGATGTGGGTGTCTGTGTAGGTAATGTGCACTTGAATCCAAGTGTCCTCCAAGGTGGAGGTCTCAAGTCCCCCAAGTCCTGTAATCACAGGCAGCTGTTAGTGCCCAGGTGTGGGTGGCTCCTGACCCAGATGCTGAAAACCAAGCTAGTGTCCTCTGCAGGGGCAGTATGTGCTTCTAACTGCTAAGCCATCCCTCTTTCTAGCCCCTTACTTTATCACTCTATCTATCTATCTATCTATCTATCTATCTATCTATCTATCTATCTATCTATCTATCTATCATCTATCTATCTGTGTAATGGTGTGAGAGTATTGTGTGTGTGCCATGATGCTCATGTGGAGGTCCCAGAACAATGTGGGGAACCATCTGCAGGAGTCAGTTATCTCCTTTCACCATGTGGGTCCCTGAGATTTAACTCAGGTCATCAGGTCAAGCAGTAGACATCTTTGCTTGCTGAGCCAACTTGCCAGCCCATGGTTGTTCTTGACTTGATACCACTTGTATAGGCAATGGGAACACAAGGCTCCAGTTCTAGGGTTCTGCCTCTTTCTTTCTTCCTCCTTTCCTCCTTCCCTTTCTCTTTTTTCTTCTCTCTCTCTCTCTGTCTCCTCTCCCTTCCTTTTTTTTTTAACATTTCTTTTCCCTTACTTTTCTTTTTTTTATTTTATTGGATATTTTCTTTATTTACATTTTAATTGTTATCCCCTTTCCAGTCCCCTCCCAATCCCATTCCCCTCCCCTCCCCCCACTTCTTGTGAGATAGTTTGATATCAAAGTCAGTTTTCCTGGGGTGGAAGCCTGGATGGCTAGGATGGGGCTATGGGCATGCATGCCTTTTCTCAACCTCTTTCCTGCCTGTCTGACTTTAGTGCCATCTGTAAATATTACCTAGTCAAAACAAAACTAAATAACAACAAAACAAATAAAATGTAAACTTAAAAGAGCAACTGGCTGGGGCCCGGGGAGGCAGATACTCATCTGGGAGGCTGGGCAAATGCCCTAGCAGCTCTCATGCAGAGACAAGTGTTCTCAACTTTCTTTCAAAGACTTTTTTCAAGACTGAGCACTCACTGAGAGTCACATACAATGTAGGGACAGTATTTAATTTGGGGAGGAAAAGGGACAAGCTGAAATTTGTTCTTTCTTTTACTGTATCATGACATATATATATTTTAAATATAATTTTCAAAAGATTCATTTTATTTTTATGTTGTGTGTATAGTTGTTTTGTCTGCATATATATGGAGGCTAGAAGAGAGTAAAAGAGCCTCTGAAACTGGAGTTATAGATGGTTTTAAGCTGCTATGTGGCTGCTAGGAATCAAACCCAGGTCCTCTGGAAGAACAACCAGTGTTCCTAACTGTTGAGCCATTTCTCTCAGCCACAAATAATATTTTTGAACTTATTCTCTATTTTAAAATTAAATTTTAATAGGGCAGTGATTGCGCAGGACTTTGGTCCCCGCACTCAGGAGGCAGAGTCAGGCAGATCTCCGAGTTCAAGGCCAGCCTGATCTACAGAGTGAGTTCCAGGACAGCTAGAGGTATACAAAGAAACCCTGTCTTGATAAACAAAACAAACAACAATAACAACAAAATTAAATTAAATTCTAATGCTGAAGTGATGGCCCAGCTGTTGAGAATGCCTGCTGCTCTTGTAGAGGAAGAAAGTTCAGTTCCCAGCACCTACGTGATGACTTGTAGCCATCTGGAGATCCAGTTCCGTGGAATCTGGTGCCTTCTTCTGGGGGCCTGTAGGCACCAGGCACACATGTGGTATACATGCAGACAAAACAAACATACCTGTAAAATAAAATCTTAAAAAATATTTTTTAATTGTTAAGGGCCAATATGATTTCTCAGTGAATAAAAGCACTTAACACACACACACACACACACACACACACACACACACACACACACACTTAATAAAGTTTAAAAGTATTAATAGCCCAGCACAGTGGCACATACTTATAGTCATAGCACTTATGAGGTCAAGGGGTGTGTGTGTGTGTGTGTGTGTGTGTGTGTGTGTGTGTGTGTGTGTGTGAAATGTGGGTGTACATGTCACAGCACATATGTGGAGATACAAGGATACCTTTGTGGAGTCAGTTATCTTCATCCATCTTCCTGTGGGTCTGGGGATCAAGCTGAGGTCTCCAGTCTGTGTGGTCAGCAGCTTTACCCACCGAGCTATCTCTCCAGCTCCCAAAGCTTGTCTTTTAACTCAGAGTTTGGCATCAGATGGCCTAAACTCACACCCATACTTTGCTAATATTGTCTGTGTGTACCAGGCAAACCATCTACGTTCCCTCTGTGTGCTTGGAAAGAACAGTGTGGGATGCGAAACCCTGAGCAGAGGTGAGCTTTTCATACGTGCAGTTTTGCATGTATGTCAGCCTGGAGGCCCGAAACCAGAGCAGGAGCCTGTGGCTTGGAGGGCAGAGCAGCTTGGTTTGGCTTGAGGTGACCTTGCCTTGATTAGGGTCAGCTTCGTGAGAGCAGGCAGACTGTGATTCATCTGAGGGGAGATGACTACTTAGTCCCCTGTCTGATGTTTATATTGATATTTGTGAGTTTCTAGGTCCAAAGGGTATCAGCTGAGATTTCCAAGCTCCTGGATCCCTGAACAAGGAAATGGACAGAGACATGTGGCTAATTGTAGAAGAAGAGTCAGTGTCAGGAGCCTTCCAAGGGAAGAAGAGGAAGAGCAGGGGAAAATGTTTGGAAGGTCCAAAACCCAGTGTACAAAGGGCCTTGGTTTTTCCATCACATTGCTGGGGCTCTTGGGTCATTTGCAACTTCAGGCACATAACATAAGTATCCCTCTTGTCTTAAATCATCACCAGGAGTATCATTTAATGAGTCAAAGAGCTGCTGCAGATAACCTGGGGGACGGGGGAGGGGGGCGATGGAGGATGGGGTGTCCCAGAGTCCCAACCTTCCTTCTCACATGCCAGCCAGCTCTGGAGGCTTTCTGAAAGGTGGTAGGCACCTCACTCTACAGCCTATCCTGCCTCAAGATGCCCTCAGTGAGAAGTGTGGTTTGAGGACCAAGATGCTGGAAACAGGAGGATCCTCCACAACTCTACTTCTGCTACCAGCTATTTGTACCTTCTGGTCCTTCCAGCAGTGTCCTCATCCCATCAACCAGTGCTAACAATCTAGAATTTTCCAACTCCAACACAGTATGACCCAGTAACTACTCCTTATTATTTTCCATAAATATTCAGTTGTTTGTTCCCAGTGATCTCTGGAAGGAGGCTTTGAATTCGCTGCTTGATCAGTAACCAACACATGCCAAGACTATTTCAGGCCCTGGAAGTTCAGCATCAAACAGAACGCGTAGGTTGGCTCTTCTCACGGAGCTTAAATGCTCGGAAAAAGATCATTAAGAAAAAGAGAAAAGAGAAATGCACTTGAAATGAGTGTCACTGTCGTTGACATTGGTCATTGAAATGGTCCCTCAATGGAGACATGTTATGCAGTTCCTACTCTCCCTCAGCCCTGAAGTAGAGCAGGATAGGTCTTACTTCAAAAAGTGGGTGATTCATCCTAATTTTCCTGGAGAGCTTCTCCAGAGATTTGGTTTATGGAAAACAAACTCCATTTTTATGCTAGATCAATTCAGTAAATACATGCCTGAGCTGATAGCACATGCTAAGAGGTTTTGAAAGTCAGTCTGTTAATCTCCAGGGGTGGGTTGTGCTGGGAATTGGCTTTTGCTTTTCCTTATCTCACTTTTAAAAAAAATGCATGCTCAATGCCCACAGAATCTCTGTTGGCATCTCCCTCCCAGACTGCTAAGCATTCTGGATTGCTCTGTGCTGCCCCAAGTATCGTGTTTAGGGCAGAGACGTGCACAGGAAGAGGTCATGTTATAAAATCCAAGAGCAAAAGTCCTTTCTCCATGATCATGTCCTTCCTCGGTCACTCGGGGGCTGCTGTGGATAACGTCACACTACAACCTGAAGACCTTTCCACTGATATTTGAGGTGTAACCTTAGGAATGAAGTCAGCCATTTCCACTTAACATTACAAAGATGACCCAGGATTACACACAGCATCCGTCTGACTCTTCTCCAGAAACCAGAGCTCAGCGATCACACAGTGACTCGTGCGAGCTGCACTCACCAATGAACCCGGGTATCCTCTGAGTCAACTGCATCGGCTTAGTAGACCTGAGTACAACCTGCTTTGCTTGCCTTCATTTCTTTTAGAGTCAGAAAAGACAAATTTTTAAACATAGGACATCAATATATTGATCTTTATACCAACACAGCAAGCAAACACAAATATCTCTGCATGAAGGGAGAGTCTGGGAAGTTGAAAGGCTTCAGAGCCTGGGTATTGTTCAGAGCCAGTGACAAAGCCACAGTTTTCAGTGATCGGGCAGGCGGCCCTCTTCACTTGCCTTGCTTTTCATCTTTGCCATTCCCTTCCTCCCCATCTCTTCCTGCTTTCCTGCCTCGCTGAAACAGGAAAGTAGAAAGTGGTGGAGGAACAAAGTCCAGAGGCTAACACGCAGAGGGAAGACTTGGGTCAGCCTGGGCTTCCTTCAACCCCAGAAGCATGTTCTGAAAGTTCCAAGCGATAGGCAATTGGGATAGGCATGTGTGACATGAACAACCCATAAAAGGTCACGGTGGGCTTTGTTTGCCTTCGCACTTTTCTCACGTTGTTTTGTGTGTCGGGAAGGATGGCACACCACCAGGCTCCTCTGTATCTTTTTCTTTTTGAAGAATCTCATCTTCTGTAACTAGCCATGCATCTCTGTGAAATTCACTGTAAAAACACACAAGAGCCTGGAGATCCTGGCATCTGCCCCAGACACTCAGATTCCACCCTGTCACGTCACGGCCACTTGATCCTGCTTTGTCCTGACACTAAACACAGTGAAGCCTCAGTGGAAAGTGACCGCAACCGAGACACACAGAAGAGACATTTCTTGTTCAAGTGTTTATCTCCCAGCTTCTTACTTGTAAGACTGTGTGTACATGTATGTGTGTGTGTGTGTGTATGTATGTATATGTATGTGTTCATGTGAATATGTAAGTGTATTTGTGCAAGTGTGTGCGCATGTAAATATGTAAGTATATGTGTGTGTGTGGGTTTGTGTGTATGCATGTGTACATGTGGGTATGTGCTTCTGTGGTATGCTTGTATGTATATGTGTATACATGTATGTTTGTGGTATGCGCACACGTGTGTGTGTGTGTGTGTGTATGAATGTATCTAGTTTCTCAGGAAATTTTGCTGTAAATTTGCAGTGTGAGTCTGCATACTGCTTCACTTAGGAATATCCTAAAAATATAGTTCTGTGACTTGACAGTAAGCTGAGAAACGTGGCAGTGGAGGACACTGAATTAATGGGAGTCATAAAACTTTTACCACCATGAGATGCGCTGTTGAGCCCATAAAGCTGTAGTCAATTAAACATGGAAACTGACTGCACCGTAGGGTAAGTAAGTCATCTGCACACTTTGAGCTGATCTTGGCTGCAGTCTGATTCTGCTGCAAAACTTCATTTTATAAATAAGCATGATTTAGTCTAAGATCAAAAACAGAAGGGGACAAATGAAAGTCCTTGCAGCAGGGCACGGTGGCGCTTGCTTAGAATCTGAGCTTCAGGGGGAGGGAGACTGTGGGACAATAGCTTGGCCTGTGTAGTGACAGCCTGTCTCAAGGGCAGGGAAGATGGAACGAACAGGACGTGGATCTCTGTGGTTAGCCTCCAAACCTACAGCCTCCACCTCCTACCATTAGGCAGAACCAATATAGAGGTTGTGCCGTGAATTACACCCTGTAGGCACCTCAGCACTGTCAATATCCTGTGGGGAAGGACCATGCAAAGTTGGAGAAATTGCCACAGTGAATGGGAGCCCAAAGGAACCAGATGACTTGATGTCACAGAAGGCTCACTGGTAGGACCCTGGGAGAGAAAGAAGACATCAGGTAAAAAGAGACTTCAGTCGGCAGTTGCTCAGGACTTGTGACCATAGTCACATCAGGGCCTGCTGGAGGCAGGCATGTGGGACACTGCACTATATTTGCACTGGTTTTTCAGGAAGGCTACTAAAATAACAAGCTTATTTTTAAAAGAAAAACCAGAATACAGCTTGTCAATTCTCTTTCCAAAACCAGAGATCCATCTGCATGTGCCTTTCGTTTATTGCTGTGAGCAGGTGTCTGCCCAATACCAGCTCTGACTGCTCTGCCTTTCTCCCCGTGGAGCTGCGTGAGCTTTATTTGTCTGGGAATGACCCTGGACTTTGTTCAGCTATGAATGACCTTTGTTCCAGAGACATCCGAGATGTTCACAGCACACTCTCTTCTGACTGAGTCATTTGTGGGGCATCCGTGGGTGTTCTCCCTCCTGCCCTTAGCTCACAGGCAAGGCCACTCTGATGTCATAGCCAGGCAGGCAGGGCACATCACCGCCACATGTGACCTTCTTTGGCACATTGCCTCTCTTAGTACAATGACCCAATTTTAAAAATAGGTCATTATAAAAACTGCTTTCTGGGCAGTGATGTCTGGATGAGTCTAGTACTGGGATGGTTAGAGTCCATGATACCATTGCTCAGTTGTTGATGTAAATACCATCTTCTGTCCTCCATGGGGATTAAGAAGCAGCATGCACACCCACAGACACATAAACAAAAAAGATAAAAAAACAACAAAAAAAACCCCCCAAATATCTAAAGACATGTATGTTATCCTGACAGAGGATCAGATAAACTGTCATAAAGCCAAGTGTAATTTTGTTCAACTGAACATTTGCCTACCTATTGGGCTCATTTACTATGTGAGAAGCACCCAGTCACTGAACCAGCAAGGGCCAGGTAGAAGGTAGGAAATGGTGGACGTCCGAAGACCACCTCCTCTACCCAGGAGGCATTTGAAAGTGTCCTGGGACAGAGACCTTTGTGTGTCTCAGTGCCTCCTGCTGTGGTACACAGAGACCCCTCCTATGAGGGTGGAGGAGAGGTGGGAGGTGGCTGTGTGGGGTCAAACAGAGTCAAACCTTAGAATCTTGTCCCCCTGGTGGGCATGGGAAAGAAGCAACCACACAGCCGACTCTTCTGCTGTAAGAGTCACTGCAAGCCACTTGGAGAGAGAGCTATCTCTGTTTAATGTCTCTATGGGAGTGACAGGCTGGTATGAACAGATGACCCCAGACACCAGCTCTGTGCACTTTACTCATAGAGACCTAGAATGGCATCTTTTTGTCCTGGAAACTTCCAGATTCTTTAGGGGGAATTAATGGGCTGTCCTGTGTGTTTACTGAGATAAGATAACCTTTAACTTATCTGTTGAGAGAGGAGATATCCCAAAAGCCTTCCTGAGGAAAAGCAGGCCCCTTTAAAGCAGCAGGGAGGGAGGGCCTGGGGAAGACCGTGCCCCTACCAGGCTATTCTGAAGAGTACTTCTAGGTCTGTGCGCTCATCATGCCCCTAAACAACAGAACAGGAAAACAGAACAGGATGTTCCAACTCTTCCAAGAAAATCCTCCTCATTTAAGGGAATCCATAGCCCTTTACCCAGGGTTCTCGGCTGCAGATTCCTATTTCCTATAAATGAGAACATGAGGGCTGGGGAGATGGCTCATCTGGGCAAGCACTCACAGCACAAGCTGAGGACCTGAGTTCCGATCCCCAGAAAGGGCGATGCCAGCACTCTTGCATTCCCAGCACCAGGCAGACGAAGTGACAAGAACCCTGGGACTCACTGGCAGCCAGGCAGCCGACTGGTGCGGTTCAGGTTTAGTGAGAAATCCTATCCCAAAATACAGTGATAGAGCAAGATGCCAGGTGTCAGCCTCCAAACACACACACACACACACACACACACACACACACACACACACACACTTGTGCACATGCACACAGACATGGACACACATGAACACATACTACATATCAAAATAAATATGTAAAAATAAACAAATGTGAACATTAAAAATCCCATTAGATATTGTGTTGAATTCTTTCTATAGTTCTGAAATAAAACTTTCTTGATCTGGGCATAGCCAAGGACATTAGCCATTTCTCTATTTAAAATGACCTCTGTTACAAGAAAGTCTATTACTACAGACAGTTCATTTCTTATGAAGGAACTAGAAGTGGTTCTTTGAGCTAGGTGGCTTTTCAGGATCTGTTTCTCAGCTATAAAATACTTCTCTTAGGATTTTTGGCTTTCAGAACTGTGAGAAATCCATTTCTGTTAAGTCCCAAGGGAGGCAACACGACCTCCAGAAACTCTGACTGTGGGAAATCTGGATTCGCTTGAAAATGATAGAAGATCTACGTGCCAAGCAGAAGCAACCTGAGGTGGAGGTGAGGTCCAAGCCATGCGTGGTCTTAGAGATCCTGCCAGGAAGCCTGGGTTGTGGTGGGTACTTTGGGAACCCCCTGAAATGTTCGAAGAAGGGCTCACCAAGTTTCACACTCTAACAGATCCCTTTTTTCCCTTGGAATTGTGGGACCAGTAGCAAGACTCAGCATAGCCTGGGCAGTGAAGGAGACATTCATATTCGGCCAAGACTAGGAGCTGTGGCGATCAGCACGCAGAGAAGACAGGGCTAGGCATGTCCCTTCTGAGGAGAGGCTGCCCCCCCCCCAAGCTTTAATGTTTCTTTCCAGTTGTTCCAGTTGTTGTCATGGCAATTGTCTGACTGTTGCAACTCTGGGGTCTCTGTCGCTTAGTGTGCAAATGGGATGGTTATGATGTCAGAGGTTGTCTGGTGCTTGCTTTGAAAACCTACTTGATCTCACCAGCTCCACCTAAAGAGCAATTTATGGCACAAAGGCAACCTGTCCTCAAGGATTAGGATGGGGCAGAAATTCAGTAGGTCACTGTGGCAGTGTCGAAGGTAACAGGCACTAATATGACCTATTTAAAAATAAATGTTTTTACATTTGTCTATTCTCTCTCCCTCTCTCTCCATCCGTCCCTTCCTCCCTCCTTCCCTCCCTCCCTCCATCTCTTTCTCTCTGTATGTGTGTGTGCATGTGTTACATGCATGTTCAGGGGGAATAATCACTTGGTACCACAATACATTTGCAGGAGTCTGCCCTCCCCTTCTATTATGGAGGTACCACGGGTCAAACTCAGGCCATCAGACTTAGTAGTCGGCACCTTTCCCCGCTGAGCCATCTCATTGTCCCTGTGACTTCTTTAAAAAGAGTATTGTCCCGTGAAGTCAGGATGGGAAGAGAGAATAGATGCAGGGACAAGAAGGTGAGATTCTGGGTGACAGGGACAAAGGCAGATCCAGTCACAGTGTGTTGCTAGATGAAATTGGCAGTTAGATTAAGGGAAGAGAAAGATGTTCAGGTGACTCAATGAAGCTGAGAGAGTAGGTCC
Organism: Tokudaia tokunoshimensis; assembly: GCA_036184795.1. Classification (NCBI taxonomy): domain Eukaryota; kingdom Metazoa; phylum Chordata; class Mammalia; order Rodentia; family Muridae; genus Tokudaia; species Tokudaia tokunoshimensis. The sequence continues at coordinate 54,759,387 of BTHU01000022.1, read as the reverse complement.
AGCTAAGCTTAGAAAGAAAACAGGTTTGGTACAGGGGGTGAGAGTCAGGCCTTCAGTATTGAGACCATTCAGTGTGAGGCTGGCTGTAGACCAACCAAAGGACAGGAGAGGTGGGTGTGAAGACATGCAGATCTTTAAGGAAGACAGCTCAAGGCCAGTGTCAGTTTGAACAGACTGATAAGTCATTGCGAAACCCTGGCCCCAGGTTTAACCACGAAGCCCTGATCTAAAAAAAAAAAAATCAAAATATCTTAATGGAAAGTAGTTCCAAGATAAGCCATTGAAAGTTAGATAAGAGTAGATAAGTCAACCGCAGCTGTTTCTGGGGGCTGTTGTCTCCTGACAGACAGAATTCCCATGCAACTGGTGGTCCTTGAGGCTACAAATAGGTATCTCTTATACCAAAAATGCAGATGGCAGGGTGCCAGGGAACTTCCCACACATGTGTGTTAACAAAGGATCTGAGCCTCAAAATATTTTGGCTTTGTTAAGATGTATTTGCTCTGTGCTTCTGACCTGCTACCCCTAATCATATGTACGTACATACATACATACATACATACACACACAGACACACACACACACACACACACACACACACACACACACACACACACACTGTGGGCTTTTGTAGAGGATGGATGGAGAAAGAGCTTAAAGGTAAGTTCTTATTCATCTAACTCAGGAAAGAAAATTTTGAATATGCTAACTTCTTCATAAACATTCATAAAATATTTTTTAACCTCACAATGTTTACTTACCTATCAAGGGAGGTACCATGGTCAAGTAGGTATGTTTCCCAGGCTTTTATATTACCCTCTGAATGTTATTGGCTTCCGTGACATCCCCAAATGTGGGAAACTCAACTCTGGTGGTTTAAATGAGAATGGCCTCTGTAGGCTCATAGATTTGGGGAGCAGCGACATTTGAAAGGATTAGGAGGTATTGCTTTGGTGGAGGAAGTATTTCATCTTGGGTGGGCTTTGAGGTTTCAGAACACAAACCAGTCTCTCTGTCTCTCTATTCCTGCCTGAAGATTCAGATGTAGAACTCTCTGCTCTTTCTCCAGTACCGTGTCTGCCTGTGTGCTGATATGGTCCCCGCCATGGTGAGAATGGACCAAACCTCTGAAAACTGTAAGCAAGTCCAAATTAAACGTTTTCTTTTGTAAGAGTTGCCATGGGCCATGGTGACTCTTCATAGCAATAGAACAATGACTAACATACTCAGCTGTATACTTTATGATACTAAGGACCGTGGTCGATCTCTCCCTTTATTATTACACAAGGTTCACAGTGTGACAGTCACTATATTGCTATACTAGCTGCAGCCGCAGCCCCAACAGCCCTGCCCTGCCCTAGCTTTTGAGAAGAGCCCACACACATGTCTTTGGAGTATTTGTTTTGTTTTTTAAATAAACTTTTGCTTAAACTGTCAGTATCTCTTAACTGAACTCTAGATATAAAAATGAAGATAATGATGCCCATTGGGGAGGATAGAGAAGTGGGGAGGTGCTGGAAGAGTTAGGGAGCTGTATTATCCCACTAGCCCAGCAAAGGAGGTATGTTGACAGACACTATGGCAAAGTCAAAGGCAATAAGATGGCGGAACTCTTTTGACTCAGCAACACAGAGGTTGCTGGTGACCTGGCTCAAGGCAGGATCAGGAGCTCATGGGTCTGTTCAGGGTGGGTAGAGGAAGAGTGGACCCAAAATTAACTCCAGATGGAATTGAAGCAGAACTTTAGGAACAAAATTTAGGAACTATTAAAAATATCGTAAGAAAACATATTTTTTTACAAACTTGAAGTAGAGAAATGCATGAAAATAATGTATTGACTACAGGTTGACAATAAAAAAATACAAAATTTTAGAAAATAATATAAAACTAACACATGAATGGTACACATTTGCAATCTATATAATAAAAAAGTATTTTAAAAATAATTTCTATGAAATGATCTTTTAAAAAGGCATAGTAATGCATCTAACACAAGAGAAAAAGTAAGGAAGGTGTAACTCTAAGAACTGGGACTGAAGAGATGACTCAGTGGTTATGAGCATGCACTGTTTTTGCAGATGACCCAAGTTAGGTTCCTAACACACATGTTGGGTGGCTCATGACTTTGAATCCCCTAACTCCAGTTCCAGGGGGTCCAAAACCCTATTCTGGTCTGTGCAAGCACCTGTACTCATGTGCTCCCTCTCCTTCCCTTCCTCCCTCTCTCCCTTTCCTTCTCCCTCTCTCTCTCTCTCTCTCTCTCTCTCTCTCTCTCTCTCTCTCTCTCTCTCTCACACACACACACACACACACACACAACACACACATATGCACATGCTGTACACACACAGATGGATATTAATTAAAAACAAAATAAAATCTTTAAAAATCCAGCAACAAAGAACTGATGCTCAGCCTCTCCAATGAGCATATACTCAAGTCAATGAGCATATACTCAAGTCAAGAGACAGATACTCAGGAAAAAGGATGTGGCCTGGACATCCTCCAATATGGTTCAAGAAGATAGGAGTGGAGTACACACAGCCATGGAGGGCAGTGTTCTAGTATTACTAACTAATAGTGTACTAACAAATCGACTTGTAAAAAGTGCCCTTCCAAAGAATATGCCTGGGACTGCAGGTGTCAGACAGGGGCAAAGTCTTTCTGAAGCTCTGGATACCCTTCTAAGCTCACGAAGAATTCTGTCCTGTAAGGCTGTAGGGTCGGAACTGGGCAGATTCAGCTGGCAGAGTGCTTATCATATTAAAACGAACACATGTGTTTGGTTCCCAGCATCCATGGTAAAGCCTGGCATGGTGCTGCACATCTGTAATCCCAGGGCAGGGAAGACTGTTGGAGCTTGATGGCCAATCAACTCAGCCAAAAGGAAGCTGTCTCAAAAGGTAAGATGGAGGGAGATTGACAAAAACCCTGATATCAAATTCACTTGTACACACATATACATATATGTATATACATATACATATACATGTACACACTTGAATGCCTCATGTACAGAGGGTTATAGGTGTGAGGTCCTCATGCTTTCACTGAGAGCCATCCTGAGCTTCTGGAGCTGCCCACAGCCCCTCCCAACAACACCCATAGTATGGTAGCATTCTTCTTCAAGGTCAGCGGGGGAACCTTCATTCAGATGACTTAGGTTTGATTTAGGTCATACAACATATTGAGAGTGATCATCCCATCAGGCAAAAGGGATTCTATCAGGGAAACCTAACAGCTATGTGTTGTGGATGGGCCTGGTGTTGTTTGTATTTTGATGCTAACTCCGCTCTCCTGGGAGAGGCTGCAGACAAGGAGTTAGTCACAAACTCAGGTGACTTCTTGTGAACCAGTTCCCTAATGAATAAAGGAGCCAAACACTGGGCGAGTGAGTAGGTGGGACTTCAAGGTTGGATGGAGGAAGAGAGGAAGCAGGAGAGAGTTGGGCCTTTTGGATGGGGATAGCATGAGGACAAGATGTAGCTATGAGTGTCTCCTAGTTTCAATGGCAGGTTCCTCAGGATTCGCCACAGAAGGATTTAGATTTAATAAGGCTTACAAGATTAGGATTTTAGTTGCTGCACCCAGCGATTGAGTTACTGTTGTTCCTGAACTAAGTTTATGTTGTGTTTTCCTTCAGCGGTGGTTTGTCTGAGTTCAAGAGAGAAAAGTACAACGGAAAAGTATGGGTTTGCCAGATGTGCACCACAGAGGCCGTGGGGGTTTTGAAGCTTGGTGTTGACGTGGTAGCGACTCACCAGTGGGAACTGGGTGGAGACATTTTGGGAGCTCTGGGCCAGAGAGTCTCCATGAGATAAAAACAGGCCAGACAGACCCCTGGGTCAGAGAGATGCCAGGACAAGCGTGGGAACCTGATGGTCGATTTTTTTAATATTTCCTGCAACAGCTATGCAAGTTGTTCTGGCTGGTGCAAAGCAGAGAAGCCTTGGGTGATTTCTTCTTATGAATTTAGTCTGCTTCGTGGGAGATTGAGAACGACTTACTAGCATGTCAAAGGATAAAATCCAACAGATATGATTAAAGATGGAATTGTTTTTCCTTTTCAATTTTTACATTGGGACACTCCATTCTACAAAACGAAATGAGTGCTCACACTTGGTGACGTAGAATGGGGGAGGGGGTTATGATAGGAACAAGGAAGCAGAACCACAGGAAAAACCTCCAATTGGTCGAGTCTGTGCTTTGGTTAAGTGTCTTACAAAAGACTATGTGCTCTGTTCAGGGCTTGACCTTGTTTCTGTCAGGACAGATGGAGCCTTGAAAAGATAAAGATTAGTGACAAGTAGTTAGATCATTCTGGTGTGCATTCAGAATGGAATGTGGCTCCCTGGTCTCCTACCCTTTGCTTTCGGACTGCATGATGTACAGTCTACACCACATACTCCCTGTTATTAGATGGTGCCTCCCACAAGTCCACAGTCACAGGACTGAAACCTCTGAAACAAACCTTTCCTCTTTTCAATTTGACTTCGGGTATTTTGTCATAGTCACAGAAAACTGAGTAACACGTTAACATCAGGTTATATTGTTGTAAGGATTAACACAAAGAGTAAGGGACAGAGGTGAACTATACTTTGTTCTTAGGAAAAAGTAGTCTGCTCTGGTTCTGTCTGCTTCGATAATATAGCATTTAATGTAGCATTTAGCATAAGTAGCATTTTGGTCTGATTTCAGTCTAAAAGAATTCCCTCACATTATTCTGGTTCAATAGGAACACTAGGTCCTTTGTTCCCAACTTTTAAAATGATGCATTTTGAAAGTTCGACTTAAAACAATCTTAAAGATAACAATGTGCATGTTTGGGGGTGTGGTGTGCGCGTAAGCGCAGGTACCTGTTGGGGCTGGAGGTGCTGAATCCCTTGGAGCTTAAGTTACAGGTGGCTGCGAGCTCCTGGACGTGAGTGCTGGAAACCAAACTTCGGCCTTCTGAAGAGCAAGCAGTACGTACTCATAACCGCGGAGCTATTTCTCCAGCTCCAAAACTTCACCTTTTAATCTGATCAGGAGGCGGGTGGGTGGGGGGGACTAAATCAAGCCATGAAAACAAGTCAATCCTTTAAACAAAGGTTCCTGCAAACTCTGCTGTCCTCAACATTTCCAAAGCTTTGAGGATCACACCAGAAAATGCTGTCAAAAGCAAGTGGTGTGCAGGGATTTGTAAACTGGGGTTTGTTTCCCTTCCTTCCTGTTGCGGATGAGCTCACTGGTGACATGCGGACTGTCCTGCAGAGTTGGTTGCTCATCTTGGAACAATCATGATGGAAAACCCAAGAATTCCTCACCCCGTGGTTCCCTGCAGCTATGGTAACACAAAGCTGTGTGTTTTGGACGGTTTTGCCAACCCAGCACTCTATAAGAGGTTTCCTCTTTCTCATTAACCTACCATCATGAGCAAAGTGTTTCTGTCAGTTGGCCTTGACCTCCAAACACATGGGGATCAGTCAGCAGGAAACTCCAGCTGCGTGTGGAGGTAGGGTGGCCGCACCTTAAAGAAAGTTCATGTTTGTTACAAGTTGTCCTACTATCTGATAGCATTGATGGAAATATATACACGTGGTTGTTTCTACATGTGGAATTCAGCTGCCCGCCTGAGGACAGGGTGGTTCAGAGTAACTGTGCAATAGGATCAGGAAGCCCTTTTGACTGAAAAATAAAAAACAACAAGACAAAACAAAAGAAAAAGCTCCGAATTAAACCAAGATGCTGAAAACCTCGCAGCTCCGTTTGCCTCGCCTGTGTCCCACCTGCGCAGGTCTTCTCCCTCCTCCGCATCATACTCATTTCTTCAGTCCAGTCCAGCCTTCAGCCAGCCTCTGCTCCAGCAGGAAGCACAGATGAAGAGAGGTGACCAGCCTCTGGTCCTCTTCCAGGCCTATCTGGCACCCAAAGCCAACCTGCCCAGTGGCATCAGCTCGCAGACGGAGGCACCTCTGCTCTCCATTTTTGCCTCGAGGTAAAGTGAATTCATGTAACAGGGAGAGGGCAGAATGAGATAGAGACAGGAGTATCTGGGGTCTGCATCTCATGGTACAAAACGATCACTGCTATGCCTGGTGGCATCACTAAATTAATGGAAAAAAATATGGATCCAAAACCAACTCTTTGGAATGGCGAGATGGCTCAGTGGGTAAAGGAGCTCACCACCAAGCTTGTCAACCTATGTCTGATCCCTGATACCCACATGATGGAAGTAGAAAACTGACTGCTGCAAATTGTCCTCTGACTTCTGCACATGTGCTATGGCAAGTGTGCATGAGCACACACGCACACACACACACACACACACACACACACACACACACACCACGTGTGGCAGTCTATTCTATACACCATTTCTTACCTTAAAAATATCTTTACATGTTCTATTAATCAACTTTGAAATTCTAATTTTCTTTTACCTTTTAGTGCTTCCTAAATTGATGCATATTTTATGTTCAGTGTTTTATAATTATCAACCAGGGATCAGTGGCTGACCAGTTTCTAGGGCTTAAACTTTACAGATGCCAGCATCCTATTGAGACATCCTACTGAGAGTGATGCTTCGTGCCTGTTCTGGCACTCAGGATGTAGAGGCAGGAGGAGTAGGGGCTGAAGGTTACTCTGGGCTACATAGTGAGACTCTGCCTTAAAAACCCAAGTAGACAAAAAGAAAAATAAAAACAAAATCAAAATCAAAACCAAAAAAACAAACAAAACCAAAAACCCTAAAAACAAATAGCACAAGGGACCAACACAGAACCAGCACTCCAAAGGACGGGGTGGCTGGCAGCAGCCTGGTGAAGTCCTGGGACAATCAGGAAGGTCTCAGACAATAAACATAATGGGGAAGATGAGAGACAGATAAACAGGGGGAGGGAGGGAAGGAGGAAGAGAGAACCAGATAAGAGTAGCTATTCTGAACATAAAATTTAGAAGAAAGCAAAGTCTAAATGATGGCACAGTCAGCTTAGGGGCCCAGTGCTTTTGATGGCTTTTAGCTGTTTGATGGATTCTTTGAAGAAATGCTATGTCATGAAAACTGTGTTGCAGAGAGCAGCAGTGTATGCAGGAAAACTCCTCTATCAGCAGCTGAGTGAAACCGTGGCCCTGGAGTTCATGTGACATTCACAATTTGTTTTCCCTTTTATATTTGTGTGGATGGGATAGGTTACGAAAGCCATTCCTAACCCAGGCTAGCTCAGATCTTCAACACACATTAGTCAGAAACTCCCCAAGATAAAGAAACACTCTCCTCCTTAGAAAGAGCACATATGGCAGCAAATAGCTCGGATTGGGAGACGTGAGCACCGTTTAACCATTGAGAGGAGAGGTGAAAGAAAGCTGTCCTCCAATGGGGCCCTCTGGTTGGCCTGCATGAAACGAAGTCTTGATTGGTAGAGGTGTATCCATTTCTTTCTACTTCAGTGGATGCTTCTCTATGGGGGTCACAGAACGTTTCTTACGTCTGCATCTCAGGACATTCCTAGACACCACCAAGGCTGAAGTGTAGGTGACAAATGCCCGGAAAATCGCCGTGCTATGTAAAAGTCCAAGCTCAGAGATTAGATAGTGAGAACTTCACCAAGTACAATGGACCTGCCATGTTCATGACACAGTTCAGATAACATGTAGGAGGAATGAGGAGTTTGTTATCTTGAGAAGCATGGGACAAGTGCTGCGGGCCAAGGAGAGATTGTAAGAAAGTTTATGAAAATCAAGCTTGGTAGACCCACAGCCAGTCTCCACAAAACCTTACCCAGGTGACCCAGGGCATCTGAGGTCCTCTCTGACCACCATGGCCAACACACACACACACACACACACACGTACACACACACACACGTACACACACACACACATGTACACACACACACACACACACACACACACACACGACATACGGTTGCATAGACATATCCACAGATACATGAATAAAAACAATATAAACTGTTAAAAGGCTCAAAAGGAGTGCAAACTGATTCTGGAAACAGTCATATCCATGACCAAATGCCTTCACCCATTCTGTCCCTTTTCTCCTTGAAGTGCCTAACAGAAGAAAGCTAGTCGCTTTAATGTTTTGATTATCTATCATATTCATTTATTTGTGTGTGTGTATGTGTGTACGCATACTCATGTGCCTATGTGTGTATGCATGTGTGCATGTATGTATGTGTGTGCGTGTATATGCGTGTGTATGCATGTGTATGCACATGTACATGTGTGTGCACACTCATGTGCCTATGTTTATGTGCATGCATGTGTGTGTGTGTGTGTGTGTGTGTGTGTGTGTGTGTGTGTGTGTGGTGTCCACTTGTGCCACAATACTTGTATAGAAGTCAGAGAGCAACGTGAGGAAGTCAGTTCTCTCTTCTACCACGTGCATTCCAGATGTGGAACAGAGGTGGTGAGCTTGGCAGCAAGTTTTTCTTTCTCTCCACAGAGCCATCTTCTCATTGACTCTGCGTTGATATTCTAAAATTAACCGCCTTTCAAAGTTCTGTGTGTATCTTAGCCTTGTCAGACCAGAAGATCCCTATAAATCACAAACATCAATATTTATTTCTTCGAGTCAATTTTGGTGACAAGTGACATGCAACCAAAAAAAGTGTAGTGAAACGTGTCTGTCTCTTTATTTGGCATTTAAAAAACGGTGCTTCTGGATATGTTATTATTTATTATAAATTGTGTGTCAAATTAAATATATAAATGCATTCTAATATATAATATATAAATATTATAAATTATAAATGAATTACTCTGGAGTTCTATGTGGTGGCTTGAATGAGAATGTCACCCATAGGATCATAGATTTGAATATTTAGATCCCAGTTGGTGGGCTGTTGAAGGATTAGGGGGTGTGACCTCCTTGGAGGAGGTGAGACTCTGAGGATAGGACTTTGAGGCTTCTAAACCCACGCCAGGCCCAGTCATACTGGCTCTGACTGCTGTTTGTGGATCAGATGTGAGCTCTCAGCTACCACTCCAGTGTCATGCTCGCCTGCTACCACATCCCCTTACACAATGCTCAAGGTCGAGCCATCTGAAACTGTAACCAAGGCCTGAGTTAACAGTTTTCTAAATTGCCTTGGTCATGGTGTGTGGCCACCACTACAATCCAATGACTATGGCACTCCACTCCGTGCTTAATGGAAATGACAAAAGCCAATCAGTGCATACGAACACATGTAAGAGGACTCACATCTGCCCATCTGCCAAGCTGGTTCTTATTTGGTGTCCTTGGTGACATCTGCCAACAAAATCCATCCGTGTGGCTGCGGTGATGGGTCAGTGGGTAGAGCACCTGCTACTCACATTGAGAACTTAAAATCAAATCCCCAGACTTGACATAAAAGCTGAACACAGTAGAGGAAGCATCTGTAATCCAGTGCTCCTGACTGGAAATGAGGCACAGACTGGAGAATTCTCAGAAGCTCATATGGACTACCTAACTTGACACATATAGCAGAAGAACAAAGAGACCCTACCTTAGGTAAGTTGGGAGATGAGGACCAACACATATATGCCATAGTATGTACATATGTGCACAGGTACAAGCTTGTGCACACACATGGGGAGGAGGAGGAGGAGTTCTGCCCATTCTATCCAGTGGCCACATGGACTTTTGTGGCAGACCCAACATTGTCAACATCATCCAAATGCTTCTAAGTTGAATTTTTCTTTCTAACTGGACCAGCTAAGCCAAGCCCATGCACAAAAAATATGCCCAGACAGATGGATTTATTTCTTCTCCTGCAAGAATAATTCATATTTAGGACTCTGAGAAATCTAATTCCCTCTGTAAGCCTGCGTTTCCTTAGAGAGTCAAGTAGCAGCCACTAAATTTGTTTCCCACCCAACCACGGCATTTCATCTGCAGAGCTCATCCCAGTACCTGCAGATATGGGCAGGTCCACATCTTTCTTAGTGAACGGAGTCCCTGCTTCTCCTCCCCGCCTTCATGTGTGATGCATGCACCTTTGTGTGGTTGGGTACCCATACCTGTCCAGTCATACAGAGGCCAGAAGAGGATGGTAAATGTCCTGCCCTATAAATCTCCACCTCATTCCCTTGAGACAGGGTCTCTCACTGAGCTGGAGCTAGATTAGCAGCCACATTTCCAATGTGCTCCTGGTCTATATCCCTCGCGGCATGGGGGTTTCGGGCACATACTTCTTCACCCAGCTTTTTCTCTTGTGTAGTGGAATCCAAATGCAGATCTCCATGCTTGAGTCGTGCGTCCCACCTTTTCCGTGGTGTCCCATGGAGACTGACTGCAAACGGATCTGCTAAAACCTTTGCTCTGTGCTTGGGCAAGATAAAGTAGGGTAGAGGTGAATGCTTTCACTCCTCTGCTGTGGATGTTTCTGTTCGTGTGGGAAAACTGAAGGGAGATTAAAGGTAAATATTTCCAAGAAGAGAGAAAAGGGAAAGGAATGGGCTAGAAGAGAAGCAGCATGGATATCAGACTCTCAGTCGCGGAAGCAGTGTGGATGAGGGGTTGGCTGGGACGCTCAGTCACAGATACACTTTTGGGTTTCCGTTTTAGGGATTTCTCTGGAAATTAAACTGTACCCACAAAGTTCACTTGCTCAGATTCCATTCTGGAAAGAAGTCTTGGCAGCAAGATAAAATAATAATAATAATAATAATAGGGCTCTGTTTCGGTGTGAAGAAATATGGGATTGAGGTTAGGAGCTCTATTAGAGAGGGATAAAGGGGAAGGCGAAGGTATCAGAGCACAGCCCTCTTCACATTTAATTAAAGGATCCGCTCAGACCCGAAACAAACAGTTGCCCATGAAGACTAAGGAAGGTCAGACTTCTGCCCCTACAGAGCCTCTGAAGGGCTGGGCTGGGCTGGGCTGGAGCGCAGAACAGGTATTTCAACAAGATGGACTAGGGGCCATGATTTGAAAACTGCTGATCAGGAACACTGATGGGTTTGCTACAGGGTCGATCTGAAATAACCCCCACAGGGATATTCTACTAGCAGCAAGCACTGTGGCACTACTTGGAAGCGGTGGATTCTTTTTATTTTATTTTATTTTATTTATAGTATAGAATAGAGTTTATTCAGGGCATGGGAGGGGAGTTGAGGGGGTAGTGACAGAAAGGCAGAGAGAGAGAGAAAGAGAGAGAGCGCACAGAGTAGTAGTGGCCGGCCATGAGCACATGGAGGGGGAGGGGAATGGAGAGAGAGGGTAAGGAGCAAGTGGTGTACTCTTTAGGAAGCCAGGCCTAGTGGGAGGGAGCTATGCCACAGACAGTAGCCTCAACACTGGCAGCTTCCTTTCCTTTCCTTCAAGGCTGACAAGGGGTGAGGCACTTCCTCTATTCTGAGTTCTGACATGATGCAGCATGCTGGCCAACCAAGCAAGAGCTGAAACCTTAAATCACAACAAACCTTTCCTCTTTATAATTTGACTGCTTCCCGTATTTGTCACAGTAACAGAAACCGTTTAACACAAAGTCGATGTAGACCCTCATGACATTTCCTATTTGTTAAGCCCTTGGCTTTCTTAGTGCTCACTGTAAACTTAGGTGAACCTTTTCTTGGGGGGAAACTTTCATGGGCATGGATAAAGTCTTAGGTGGTAAGTGTAGAAGGAAGAAAAGCATCTATCTTCTTTGCCTCGCTAGGACACACCCGCACCAGCTACAGACACTGTCTTCACCCATGGGAAGAGAAGGTGACTGAAAGACTTTAGCCCCAAGAACATTGGAGAACAGTCTCTGACTCATCAGAGTTTGCTTCAAGGCAGTCACAGGGCCTCAGATTCCTGCTCCAAGATGCCTGCAGGGAAGCCGTGCAGCTACGCAGATGTTGCTCCGGCCTTCGCTCTGGCGAGGCGGCTCCTCTTGACCAGCCCCAGCATTTCCGCTGCTCCCTGTGTCAGTCAGACATTTGAGCTTGGTAAGTGCACGACCCTTTAAGACTCTTCAGAATTACTGAGTACTCCAAAAACCCTCTGTCTGCTTAGGCGGCACCTATTGATGTTTGCCCTGCTAGAAATTAAAATGTGTGTTTATTTAAAATAACCCTAACAATGACAATGCTATCCTTTTAACCTTTTACAATGTAAAAACAGCATTTTTTTTCTAAGAATTGAGAGAAAGAGTTTTACATATTTGAAAGCCTCTTTAATATCTACTCAATAGACGGCAGCGGCTTTCTCTTGTGTGTCCCAGTAACTGTTGGGTTTGCTCTAACACACCTGCAGTCCTGCCTGCTGTGAGCAAATATCTGAGAAGCGACCTAAAGGAAGACACGCTTGTTTCCTCACCTATCATGCCAGGCAAGGCACGGTGGCAGGATCAGCTCTTGTCAAGGATGGCATGGCTGTGTGGCAACCAGTCCCATCGTGGTAGCAGCCAGGAAACAGAGGTCTTCACAGATCCAGGAGGAATATTCCCTTTAAGCCCTGTTCTAACGGCCTGTGTTGACTAGCTAGGCCCCATGTGTCAAAGGCTCCACCACGTCCCCAATCAATTCTACCAGATGGAGACCAATTCCCGTGCAAACCACAACACACCAGAATTGCACGTGTATGTGCCAACATGGTGGAAACAGTAAAGAATGTCTTACTGTCACTAGGTAAAATCCATGGAGTCCCAGACACGGTATCACCAGAGTGAGCTGACATCGTTACCTTGCTGCCTGCCCTTCTGTGGGACTGTGGACTGACTGGGAACCTTGTGCACGGTGGGCGAGGGCCCAGACATTGGGATACCTTCGTGGTCCTGTGTGTTTCTTTTCTTGTGATTTTATTTTTGCCATTGTCATCGTTGTCACTGTTGTTTTGGGACGAGGGTCTTGTTCTCTTGCCCAGGCTTGTCTCAGACGTGGACTTACACGCTTTCTACCTCAGTCTCCTCTGAGCTTTCTTTGCCTTTGAATCCTTCCATTTTTCAATGTGACTTTTAAATAAAATTGCAAGATCACATTAAAAATCTTCTAATGCATTCACAGCATCTAATTACAAAGTAAAAGAAAACACCAAAAAAAATCTCTTAAACGTAATAAAAATAGTAATTAGTAACCCAGTAGGGATCACCCTCCTAGCAGCCAGATAATGAAATGCAGTATACTCTAGAATACATAGGAAGGTATAGGCTTGAGTGTGCTTTAAATTTGTATGTACTATTAAGTCTCTTTAAAAATAGAAGGCAAGGCCAGCACAGTGCCCAGTAGATGAAGATGCTTGTCTCCAAATCTGACAATGTGAGTTCAGTCTCTGATACCTACAAGGTGAAAGGAGAGAAACTGTCCTACAAGTTGTTCTAACCTCCAAAGGCATGTGTGGCAGAGGCACAGGCACACACACACACACACACACACACACACACACTTGCGAGTACACACACACTAAACTAATATAATTAAACTTAATAAAGGAGAACGTTGTCTGTCATTCCACTGTTTCTGTGTGGTGATCCTAGTGGACGTTTCTCAGACTTATATAATCCCTTGTGACTGGAAGCTGAGGTCAGGGGTGGGGCAAGAGCAGAGCTAGGAATTAAGGAACATCCTAGGAGGGGTGAGTGTGAGGATAGCTCAGATGAAGAAGCCCTGGCCTGTCTCCTTCCAGCTTAGCCTGCCTCTGAGTCACAGGCACTCTTCCCAGCCACATAGCTCATCTGCTGACCCAGGTCTGGTCATTCCAGACCCTTAAGAGATCTGAACACAGCTCATGCTTGAATCTAGACCTGATGCTTACTTGGCCTTGGCCTTGATTAGACTTTCTGGACCAGTAGAGGTGCTCCACCAATACTACAATGTTGATAAAATCTATCCCAGAAGACAATAATCTGCCACCAATGAACATCCAGGGTGGACTGGGCCCGTTTGGAGCCTCCACATGTGTACAGGGCATGGTTGTAAGTCATTGTGCCATGCCCTGCATGAGGACCATGAAACCATTGTTAAAACCTCTGCCAGACCATGTGATTGCTCCTTCTGAGCTGCCGATATTCAGAAATAAGAAACTCAGCCCATCAGGGAGGTTGCCAAGAAACCCACCCCAACCTAAGCAGGGGTACACTCACCGTTTCCGAGGGTTGAGCTCACGGTTTACACCGTTGGGCAGTAGCACGTGTAAGTAGAGAGAAAACTGCAGAAGCATCAATGCATAGGGTCCAAAGCAGCTCTGCGGTAGAGCGCTTGCCCAGCAGGAGTGGGAACCCACGCTCCACCTGCAGTACCAGGTAAACAGTACACAGGACAGGACAGAAGCATGGCTCTCACGGATGGGAAAGACCCCAGAGGCTCCATAGTGGCAGGGATGGTGCTGGGGAGGAGCTGTGTCTCCCTTCTTTGCCTGATGACACTTTCAGGCTGAAATGACCTTGGCCTCTTGGAGGCAGTCAGAGGGCAGGATAAATGAGCAGATGTTCCAGGACGATGGAATGACAGTGGCTTGAGGCCATCTGACTGTTGGTTACTTTCTTCCTTTCTCTTGTTGACCATAAACCTTCAGTAATGTGTCCCAGTGCCATGACAACTGGATTGTGGGGAACAAATAGAGGGAGTTTATCTCCACATTTGAGCCAGAGTTTTCAAAAGGAAATAATCTGTCTTAGTCTGCTTTCTGTTGCTATAACTGAATGTCGTGCGCTAAGTAATTTATAATGAATATAGGCTTACATAGGACATTGCTCCAAAGCCTGGAAGGTTCATGATAAACAGGTGACATCTGGTGATGTCCTGTGTGTGTGTGTGTGTGTGTGTGTGTGTGTGTGTGTGTGTGTGTGTGTGTATTGTGCACCCCCCTCTCTCTGTCTGTCACACACACACACACACACACACACACACAGAAGACAGACAAGAGTATGTTTTCTTTCATCATTTCTCCATCTTGGCTTTTGAGACAGAATTTCACTGAATCTGGGGTTTGTGGTTTTACATAGACAGCCTGACCAGTGAGTCCCTGGGATCTGCCTGTCTCTACCCCCTGGTGCTGGGTTACAGGCATCTGCCACTATGTCTGGCTTTTATGTGGGTGCTGAGGATTTGTCCCCATGCTTGTGCAGCAAACCCTTCCCTAGTGAGCCATTTCCACAGCCTTGAGCATGGCCTTCTTGCCCTATCACATGCCAAAGGATATCACATGGGCAAGTAGTGGTCTTGTCACACAGAATCCACTATGATAGCAAAGCCCTGAAAATCCATTGATTGCACCAATGTGTTTTAGAGAGCTTTTCCCATGACCCAGGGACCTCCTAATCTATCTGGACCAACTCCCTAATACTGCACATTCAACTTCAATGTGACTTTTAGTGGGGATATTTACACCAGAGCAAGGTCTCTCTGACTGCCTTAAAGTAACCCTGAGAGGAAGATTGTAGGAATGCAGGTTTAGGATTGTACAGCTCTTCTCAGAGTTTATTTTTATTCTCATTGAATTGAATTTCCTTAAAGATTGGGCTTTTCTTAGCTGAGTTGCCTCCAAGGAACTTCCTACAATTTACCATGAACTGAAAACATGTGGATTGGTGTCTCCTGAGCCTGTGTGTGACCTTAGCCCTAGACTTGGCCACTGATATCTAACTTAGCACATCGGCTTGTTGTCTCCCTAGAGCATCATCAGCCAGGCTCCCCAGTGACAGGAAATAGCAATGACGCTGCTTTGGAGACACTTGTATTACCAGGTAGTTGCCACAATAATGCAGATTCATGGCAATCATTTTTGGGTAGTTTTCTTGAACCAAACAAGAGAGCCTCCAGGAGATAGAAGTCTCTCAGATCAGAATGTCCCCAGGGGAAGAGTGACTGCTCTCCACTACTAAGCAGAGCAGTGACCAAGGCACAAAGCTAACGTATTTTGGGAATTTTCTGAGATGTTGGTTGTTGTGACCGGCATATCGAAGTATTTTGTTGTTTTGCAACTTGACAGATAATAATACAATTTAAGTGTTTGGGTCAGACTTAATTAGAAACAATTTTTGCTGCACATTCGTCTGCTTGTCTTGCCCCTACATTTCTACTGGAACTTTTTACTCTAGATCTTTTCTCCAAGGGCAGCAGGAGAACAGTTGTCCTTGGAAGGACAGTTCAGAGATAGAGAATAAAGCTGGAGTTGGATATAACTGTGCCAGCCCTACCGTCACTGTGCACACTGCCCATAGACAGGCTGCCTGGGCAGAGCCCACCTTTACTTCCTGTGTGTGAGCAGCCCAGGGCTGGTGGCCCGCTCTACAGCACACATCCAGCAAGGCACCTGGCCTGTGCAAAGCCTAGCAAATAAGCAAAGAACAATGGGAGGTGCCCTTGTCTCATTTCTGTTGTGTGACAAAATATCCCGGTGAAAGGTAACCTGGAGAGAAAAGGTAGTATTTTTAGCTCACAGCTCCAGGTTATAGACCATCACTGTGGGAAGCCACAGTCTCAGGAGCCTGAAGCAGGTAGTCACACCACATTCACGTTCCAGAGAGGAGAGAAGTGAATGTGTGTCTACCACTTGTGCTCAGTTTTATCTTTCTGCCTTACACACTTCAGAAGCCCTTGCCTAGGAAATGATCCCATACAGTAGGTTGGACCTTCAAATATTAATTAATACAAGACAATGCCTTACAGACATGCCCAAGGACCAACCACCACCAATCTCACACACGCACACGCACTCACACACCCACACACATACACACTCACCAACACCCCTCACACACATACTCACACACACACACTTCACACATACTCTCACACAGTCACACACACACTCACACACTTACACATATACATACACTTTCACACTCACAAAATCACAGATACACTCTCTCACATAACACACTTTCACACACTCACACATACACACATCTGCACACTCACACACATACACACACACACACACACATACTTCACACACACCACATACACATGTACACGATTAAAAATAAGATAAATCTTAAACAACAACAAATGCTTGCCCTCAGAGAAGGTGACTGTTATTGACGTCATCATGGTGGGCTTCCAGTCTTCTTTTCTCTGTAACCTCAGACATTCTGTCCCCTGTAAGACAGTTGTCACCCGACTGAGACTTGAGGAGACAGGCCTCTACTTGCTTCTGCACCCTCATTTGCTCTTCCTTCTTGGTCTCACTCCAGACTGTCAGAAGTGGCTTGTTAGCCTTGTTAAATGGATAGGCAGTTCAAGCTGGAGCTCTTGAGAAAACACATGCTTACTGAGGCTTCCATATTGCTGCTCACTGAATGGGACCACATAGGAAATGGATCAAAATGTGCAGCACCTGAATGGCCAAAAGTCAGCTTCAGATGGGAAGTATGGGGGCATATGTCAAGGTGCAATGCATGTAGTATGTGTGCCTGAGGAGATGTGTGCATGTGGTGTACACTAGGTACATTGGGTACCCTGAGTACATGTGGGTACACTGGGTATGTGCAGTATACTCTGAGTACATGTGTGTACACTGGGTACATGTGTGTATACTGGGTACATGTGTGTACACTGTGTATGTGTGGGTACACTGGGTACATGCAGTATACTCTGGGTACATGTGGGTACACTGGGTACATGTGTGTACACTGAGTACATTGGGTACACTGAGTACATTGGGTACACTGGGTACATGTGGGTACACTGGATAAATGCAGTATACTCTGGGTACATGTGTGTACACTAGGTACATGTAGGTACACTGGGTACATGCAGTATACTCTGGGTACATGTGTGTACACTGGGTACATTGGGTATACTGAGTACATGCACTGTGCTACATGTGTTTGTTACTTGCCTCACTACTGTAGTCAAACACTGGACAAAAGCATCCAAGAAACAAGAGTTTATTTTGGCTCATACTTTTGGGAACACAGTCAATCATGGTGAGACAGGTATGGTGGCAGGCACAGGAGGATGCACTGTGTCCAATCAGGGAGCAGAGAGCTACAAAGTCTTCCCTGCTCTCTTTCTCTTTTTCATTCAGTCTGTGTCCCCAGACCCTGGGATGGTGTCACCTTCATTGAAGCTGGGTCTTCCCATCTCAATTAAAACTGTAATCTCTGAAGTGTGAATGATGTGTAGTATGTGGCATTTGTATTTGCATGCATAAGTAGAACATCTTGTGTGGTATATGTACAATGTGTGAGTGGCATGTATATGTTGCTGTACATGGCATGTGTATGATGTGTGTGGTATGTGTACAGTGTGGTATATGTATGTATATATGTATGGGATATGGTGTACATAACATGTGATAATGGGTATGCATGTGACATGTATAAAATGTGTCTTCCTGTTTGATTTGTGTGTATGCACTTGTATGTGCATATATGTGCATGTGTTGTATGCATTGCATTCATTTATGGGTGGTGTGTGTGTGTAATGTGGATGGTATGGAATATAATATGTGTATGTAGACTTCAGTGGCTATGCACATATGACATGTAGAGTATGCCGGGGTAGTTCCTGATTGCCAAGCATATGCCTATATAGAGCATCCCAACTTACATACCATGAGCCACCCTTACTTAAGAGTGTATGTCTGTGTGCCTGTGCCTTTTGAGCTTAGGCCAACTTCTAGGGGATTCGGGCAGGGGTAGATGGACTTTGAAGAGACAGCAATACTCCCTGAGCACACTGTGCCTGACCCTATCCCTGGCCAGTGTTCATTCTCTGCCCATTGTGATGGGCTGAATGGGAAATGTCCCCCTTAGAAGCAGAGGTTTGCATTCTTGGTCCCTAGTTAGTGGCACTGTTTGGGGAGGTTATGGAACCTTTAGGGGATGGAGCCTTGCTGGAGGAAGTAGGAGACTTGGAGTGTGTTCTAAAGTGTTTAGCTTTGACTCACTTCCTGTTCTGTCTCTGCTTCCTGGATGGATGAAATGTAGCTAGCTTCCTCCTTCTGCTGCCATGCCTTCCCTACCACAGTAGACTCTATCCCTCTGGACCCTTTTCTCCTCTAAGTTTTTGCTCATGGTATTTTGTCACAGCCAAAGAAAAGTTACTAATACTCATAGGCCCTTTATAGAAGGCCTTTGCTTCTTTGTGGGTTCTTCTTTATCTCACCCTTTATCTCCCAGGTTTCATACTCTATCACTAGATAGGAGAGAAGAGAGAGGGAAGGGAGAGGAGAGAGGAGGGACGGAGGGAGGGAGGGAGGGACGGAGGAATGGAGGGATGGAGGGATGGAGGGACGGAGGGAGAACCCTGAATCTAATTTCTTTTCCTTTGTTTCTTCTTTGAGCATGGCTACTAACAAATTGCAACCAACCTCCCTAAATGACCACCAACCACCAACCCTTGTATGGGGCCCTGGTATTTACATACCCTCTGAAAAGTTCCCAGAATTTCAAACATCATACAATCATAGAAACGATCTGCAGCTGGCAAAACCATGCCTCTGCTAGAGCACTAGGAAAAACATAGTCAGCTGTTGTGGTCAGTCTGAGAAACAGCCCCATATCCCAATGCCCAGAATTAAAATGAAAACACTTATATTTCTGTGATTTTAAAGGAACCAAAATTCTAAAATTGTCACTACAACCATTAGATAGGAACATCCTGGAGCCACAGTGCTGCCTTCTCTGTGTGGGTGTTTTACAGGGTCCACACAATATCCTTGTCAGAAGCCTCCCTGACATCAGTGCTTCTGGGAATCTGTAGGCTTACATGTATGTGTAGAGTATGCAAATGAACTTGGCCTGTTCTTGCCTCACATTGGTCTCCAATGTGCAAGGGCTCTCAGCTGAACCAATCCTGAACAACCAATCTACAGGCTGTGATCTGCAGTACAGAAGGCTCACAGACACCCAGCTAGGATATTATGTCTAGATGACCCAGCATTATAAGGATATGGTGGCCAGTTGATATTCCAACAGAGGTCTGCAGCTGGAAAGACTCAGCACAAAGCTGTTCTTGTCTCTTGCCCTCCTTTGATTTTAACCCACCGATATTTTCAAGGCAGGAAATCAGATCACATAAAACTGCCTTAAAAAGACAAATGAGAACTAAATCACATTTCAGATAAATGACGGCCCTACTCCTCCATGGTTCCCAACTGCATGCTTTATGTTCTGCGTATGAGTGATCTGCACACATATGTGGACAGTTTGCAGGCACCTGATAAAGGTTAAAGTCTGGCATCAAACTGGGGTTGGCTGGCCTCTTCTCTTGCCTGCTGTCAGCAGGCGGCATGGCTTTTCTTACTGTAGGGTAGATTAAGTTGGCTTCAGGCTCACACTGTTTTATAGTTGTCTATAGTCCATGTTGGAACTAGAAAAACTACAAGGATAGAAATCCTAAGTGCCTGGAACCAAAACATAAGCGATCCATACAGTCATTTCCCCTTGTGCCCCTCTACAAGCCACTTGTTAGTTTCTCTGGTCCTGGAACTGGCCCCACAGGCTTGTGGGGGCTGAGCATGTGCTCTACCACCTGGGCTAGACACCAGTCACCCATAGGCCTTCAGAATTCCCTCAGTTCTCTTTCCTGTACTTTGATGCTCTCCCAGGACCCTAACCTATGATTGTCTTAGACACGGAGAGAGAACAGGAAGAACATGGCCATTTGGATGGAAACTGTCAAGTCAATACTTTGAAATGGACTGTGCCTGGCTATACCCATAGAGAAAGATTTAAAGCTAGTGTGGCATTTCTCTGGTTCCTGGGACTTGGTAATCATCTTTGTGGAGATGAAGATGTAGCTATGAGGGAGCCAGGGTGCCCTGGAAGAGGTTTCCCACTGGCTGAAAGGGATTTCTTGGGACATATTTCCCCCCCCTCCCTTTTTTTTTGGTTTTTTGAGACAGGGTTTCTCTGTATAGCCCTGGCTGTCCTGGAACTCACTGTGTAGACCAGGCTGGCCTCGAACTCAGAAATCCTCTTGCCTCTGCCTCCCAAGGGCTGGGATTAAAGGCATGCGCCACCACCGCCCGGCATATTTCCCCCTTTTAATGTACTTCTCCAGAAACTTGACAGGTGGAGCTGCAACAAAAGTCTCAGGGTGACTGCCAATGTCTGTACATGTGGCTTGTAATGAGACAGGCTTCTCTGTTGCTTAAAATTTTCTAATCAGGTGAAATCGCCCCTGGATTGGAAGCTCCCTCCCAGGCATCTCTTTGCTCAAGATGGGCATTTATGGGGAAGCTCATCACTCTGAAAACAATGTGAAGGTGAGGAGACAGATGGAGAGACCTCACCTGAGGGTGAGTACCATAGTTTCTGTTGTCTCTGGGCTCTCCCAATGAGGTCCCTTAATCTCATTTGATATCACTGGGTGGGTAGCATTTATAGTTATCTAATACATCCTGTGCAAAGATATATAGGCTAGCACTGTGCTAAGTAGATAGATAGATAGATAGATAGATAGATAGATAGATAGATAGATAGATAGATAGATAGATAGATAGATAGATACACACATAGATTTTTTTGCTAGAAGAAATCATACAATACAATACAATACAAACACTGTTATTCATACTAGTTTTGGGTAAAAGTCAATCTGCTAGTCAGCTGTGAACTGGAACCCGGGCTAGGTCTGTTTCCAAAGATAGCTGGCTTTCCCAGCCTGATTGCAAGAATAAACGTCTGTGAAGATGGAAAGCTCACAGAGCCAGCCCAGCCCTCTGCCTTCTCTAGGATAGCATGTCTATTGTGGGCAGGGATTCTTTGACCTTCCCACGTCCACAGCTGGGATTCTACATGTCTGTGGAAATTACCCTGCACTTCACAACATGGTGTGTGTGTATGTGTAACTGTGTTACCTCTGAAGTTCTCAAGGGATAGAAATAAATGTGAAGAACTTCTGTTTGCTGTTCTGTGACACTAAGCATCTTTTCAGGACCTTCCTATGCTCTCTCCCTACCCATCATTTCCGTCTGGTGACTTACAGTGGCTCCATGTGAAGATTCTTTAGGCAGAGTAAGAGATGCTGAGGCAAATGGCCCAGGTCTGATGTTCCTTTGTCTCAAGCAGTTTTCTCCTGAATGAGAGCTCATGTCGGGAAGGAGACTCTGAGAATTACAATCGCACAAAGTTAAAATCAAGGTATTGTGGTCCAGGCTCAGAGATGCCTTGATGAAAAGACTACACATTCAGATCTGTTTTCTGGAACCATCCAGGAGGCCAGTACATTGTTGTGTATTGTTCAGTTTGACTCTGGCTGAGGGAAACTGCCATTAGGCTTAAAGCACCTTACTGTTTCTTGCCCTGTCTGCTTTCCCATGCTCACCCCAACCCGGAAGCTTCCATCTATTGGAAGAGTGGGCGTATCTGTGGAGGTGAATTTCAGGAGTTTCTGGAAGCTTCAAGTGCACTAACACAGCTCTGGGTATGACTGTGTGGTGCTTCCAGAGGGGTTTACTGAGGACAAAGAACCATGAGGAACATGGCCATACCTTTCCATGGGCTGGGGTCCAGAAGACAGGACACAGTGTGACCTGCCCCTGGCATTCCCAATGCCGTGCCTTCCCTAGCACGATGAATTTTATCATCTGAACCAGGAGCCAGTATAAACCTGTCCTCCCTTAAATAGCTTCTTATTGGTAGTTTTGTTTGGACAAAACTAACATCAAACCTCCCAGCAGCCACCAGAGTGCTTCTCTCTCACACTCAGCTTGTCTGAGTATTTCTGAAATTGGATGAGGGCTAAGTTAGCTGCAGCAACCTATTAGTGATCTTGAGGGGGAAAGCTACTTACTGGTTTGTTTGAAACTGAGAATTGATTTCTGCCTTGAGTTTTTGCTGGAGCACAGCAGTGGAAGGTAAATTAATGACAAATTTGATTTCTAACTCACAGCACAAAGTGGATCCAAAGAGAGAGCCAGGAGGTGGTCCAAGACCCTAGTGTTCCAAGTGTGTCCTGGGAGCACAGCACTATGGCCTACTGCTCCAGGCTGTGTCCTGGGGAGCCCAGCAGTGTGGCCTACTGCTCCAAGCTGTGTCCTGGGGAGCCCAGCAGTGTGGCCTACTGCTCCAAGCTGTGTCCTAGGGAGCCCAGCAGTGTGGCCTACTGCTCCAGGCTATGTACTGGAGTACACAGCACTGACCTATTGCCCCAAACCATGGCCTTCGGCACACATTGCTGTGACCTGGGAAATCACCTTTCCTAAAACTATTTACTTCCTATCCCCACTTCTCCTCCTCCTCCTCCTCCTCCTCCTCCTCCTCCTCCTCCTCCTCCTCGAGACAGGCTTTCTCATTGTTTAGCCCAGGCTGAACTCAAACTCAAAATCCTCTGGCTTCAACCTGTAGAGCCTTGGCTTACAAGCATATACCACAGTACCCAGTTCAACCATAAGCTTTAAGATATATAAGGAATAAAATATAAAATATAATCACTGTGACAACGGATGAACCTGGAAGACACTGAATGATGTACGCCAACTAAGGAAAGACAGAAATCACATACTCTTTCTTTTTCTTTCCTTCTTTCCTTTCTTCCTTTCTTTCTATTTATTTCTTTTCTTACTTTGAGATACAGTCTTGCTATATATAGCTCAGGCTGTCCTTGATCTTGAGGTAATCCTCCTGCCTCAGCCCACTGACTTCTGGAATTATAAGTATGGACCATTACACCTGGCTTCTGCACGGTATTCTTGTTGAATTTATTTATTTATATGTTTATTCGTTCATTTTTTTAATGCACATGTGAGCATCCATGCATGTGGACACACTTACCTGTGCCTCAGTACCCACACAGAGGTCAGAAACAGCCTGTGGGAATTCACTTCTTCTACCACCTGGTGCCAGGGACTGCTCCGGTTGTCAGGCTTTGTGGCAAGAGATTTTTTTTTAAAGATTTATTTCATGCATGTGAGTACACTGTAGCTATCTTCAGACACACCAGAAGAGGGCATAGGACCCCATTAAAGATGGCTGTGAGCCATCATGTGGTTGCTGGGAATTGAACTCAGGACCTTTAGAAGAGCAGTCAGTGCTCTTAACTGCTGAGCCATCTCTCCAGCCATGGCATGAGCTTTTGCCACTGAGCTCTCTTTCTTTCATTTTAAGATTTTAAAAATATATGTTTATTTGTGTACCTGCTTGAATTTATGTGTACCACATGCACTCTGGTATCACAGGATCTGGAAGAAGACATCAGATCCTCGGGAAAAACGGGGTCGCAAGTGGTTGTGAGTCACCCCATGTGGATGCTAGGAGCCGAACCTGGGTCTTCTCCAAGAGCAGGAAGTGCTCTTAAGCTCTTAATCACTGAGGCATCTCTTCAGCCCCTCACATACTCTTTCCTATATGTGGCATTTTAAGAAGTGGACCTCCCAGGAGTGCATGGCCACTGGGACATCAAGCAAGTGAGGATTGGGGAGATGTTGGTCAAGGACAAAAATTCTTTAAGAGGAGTAAGTTCAAGAGATAGATCGTGTTGATGACACGTGTTGATGCTGTTAATAACAGCATGCTGCATAATTTAAAACGATTGCAAGAGTAGGTCTCAAATGCTCTTACCACAATAATGAAGCAAGCCTCTGAGTCAGTGGACAAATTAATTAGCTTGATTAATCATTTCACAATGTGTACATACATCAAAACATCTCATTGTGGACTATAAATATATTTATAGTGAGCAATTAAACTTTAATGAAGCTTAAAAAATACACACAGAAACATTTCAAGTTAAGGACTATAACACCTCCTTCCTACCTCCCTAAAGCACAATGAGTCAGAGATGAAAATGAGATAAAAAACTGGAAAGGAAGGATGGGGATGACATAGCTCAATGTAGAAAGCTTGTCTAGCATGCGCAGGGCTCTGCATTCAGTCCCCAGCGCTTCAAACAACAGCGGACTCAGGTGGAAGCACCGGCTCTCCTGGAGGGTTAGCACACGGCACTCAGAAATGTACTCCAGTGCTCTAAGCCAGTTCCATCCCTCCCCACATATGAGTCTGAACCACTGAGGAACCCTGAGCATGAGATGGTACCCTGCTTCATGGGGTTGCTGTGACAACCAAAGGAAGACATGGGGGGAATGGCTAGAGTCCACATGGGCCCAGGATATGAGTAGGTAGGAGTGAAGACTGGCTTTGTTGGCACTAATGTAAAGCCCCCTTTTGGTTCTGATGGGGCAACAGAACTTCCATTGCCAGATCTTCAAGGGGTGTCAATCACCCACCTCCTCTCTCTTTCCCCTCAGGAATGTGCTTGTCCTCATCTTGACTGTTTCAAAAAGAAGAGAATCCACCCATTCCCCCAGGAAGAACCCGGAGGCAGCGCATCCTCGGAGTGGAGTAGGACACAGGGCTGGGCTGGGACTGGGTTAGCAGTCAAGACTCTACCTAGTATATCCGAGGTCCTGCATTGGATCTCTAGCACTGGGAAACAAAAAGTAAATATGTCTCCCCCTGCAAATGAGGGCTATGCTGTGTTGGAGCAGAGCAAGGACAGAAAAGTTCCTTTCTGCTTACTATAGCTCTCTTGTAAGTAAACTCTCCATAAAATCAGACTTCTGCCCATTTTCCTTCATGGGAAGAGCTGGAATTAGCTTGTTTCCTGTGGTGCTGTTCTTCTCCTCTGCTGCTGGTCCTCCTGCACCCCCACCATTCGCTTTCCTCTCCCCATTCACGTTATGTATGTACGTTGTCTTTGGAGGCCAGAGATCTTCATCATGTCTTCCTCAATCACTCACTCTCCATCTTATTTTCTTTGAGTGTGTCATTTGCTGTTTTCCTTCTGCTGCTTTTCTTCTTCTCCTCTTCTTCCTCTTCCTCTGCTCCTCCATTTTTCTTTTTCTCTTTAATTGTATGACGCAGCAGAGCTGGACCTCATGAAGGTCTTTATGCCTTCGTAGCAAGCACTGTACCAACTTCTCTGTCTTTCCTGCTGCTGCTGTGGCCTCTTCTTCTTCCTCCTCCTCTTTATTTTGTAACATAAGGTCTGGTTATATCCCCCAGGCTCAACTCAAACTCCTAATCCCCTTCCCTCCACATCAAGTACTAGAGTTACAGGTGGCTGCCCGCCATACCCAGCTCTCTGCAGCTCATTTTATTGCCTAATTGCATTGTTCTATTTCTGTATGTCACTCTTAAAAATCAAAACCACAAGGATTACAGTCTTTGATGATACCACTGCTGTGGGTGGATGTCAATTTTGTCTTCATATGTGTCTCCACTGCTGTGATGAAACCCACTAGACAATTGCTCCACACCTCAGCTCGCCACTTGCCCTCCTCCAGTGCCTCATTTTCTTCTACTTCTTACCAGGAGCTGATGTTAAGTTCTTTTTGAACCTCTCCACTGTGCTGTATCCTCACAGCTAAATCTGACTCATTTTAAAGTACGATGAACAAACAGAGCTTGAGGGGGAATATTGAATCTAATATATATCAGCTATGCCATCACACATCTCCTAAATGCCCCTCTGCTGTGCCACAACAGGGATAGTGAGCCCAGGGTAAGCTTCCCTTCTGCCAGATTCCCAGGTAGACACAGCCATAACGTGTGTCTGCACATCTCTTGAGTATAGCATGCAAATGTGGTTCATGGAACCTTTAACTCATCTTGGAGTTGGAAACTCTAGATATGTTGAAAACAACACAAAGAAGAAACTTGGTGTATTTCAGGCCTGGATGTCATTCTAATGAGCCTTTGGGAGATATAGAGAAGGGTGGCATTGTGAAATCAAACCAATAATTACAGTGTCTTCTACTTTCAGCTTGGTTGGGACTCAAGTTCCAAATTACATCAGTCCATAGTTTGTGAGCAATGTTCTTAAACACTGGAACGATGTGCAGAGAGTTTATGTCAGTCAAATTCTCAGCACTCAGAAAGCAGAGTCACCTGGAGTCAGGCTTAGTTCCACAAAACAAGAAGGTTTTTTTCCCTAAAGAAGGCTCTAAGAGCATACTACCAGAGTCAGAGAAAAGATCTAGCTACTATTGTGCTCTGTACATCTGGACACCATGTCTTCATTCTTGTATACTGTATCACATCCACCTCCAGATTAAAACTTATTGGTTAATCTATTTTGTTGGGATATTTTTGTTTGTTTGTTTTTTAAGACAGAGTCTCACTTGCTCAAGCTGGCCTCCAACTCATAATCCTCCTGCCGCTGCCTCCCTAAGGCGATATTGCAGGTATTCTCCACCGAGCTCAGGTGATTGAGATAACAAGGACTTTGGTTGGGATTTGTTCTAGTTTGGTTCCTGTTGCTGTAATAAACACTATGACCAAAAGCAACTTGAGGAGAATGGGGTTGGTTTGATCTTTCAGGTTACAGTCCATAACTGAGGGAAGCTGAGACAGGAGCTCAAGGCAGGAAGCTGAAGGCAGGAACTGAAGCAGAAATCATGGATAATTACTGACTTGCTTCCCTTGGCTTGCTCAACACCTACTTTTCTTATACAGCCTAGGCCCTCCTTTACCAATTAACAATCAAAAAATGCCGCACAGACATAGCCACATGTCAATTTGATGAAGAAAGTTTTTCAACTGAAATCTCTCTCCCTAAGTACGTTTAACTTTGGATCAAGTTAACAAAAACTAACCAGCACCATATTCTAGTTTTATTTAAAATGCTGTGATAAAACATCCTGATAAAAAATCAATTTAGGAGAGAAAAGGTTGTCTATAGAAGTATTAATCTTATAATCCCGTGTTGTAAGTCTTCATAATAGAAAAGTTGCAGTGGCAGGAGCTCAATATCTAGGCTTGTCAAATCTGTAGTCAAATGTATAGTTAAACATAGAAAGAAAAGAATGCATACAGGCCCGCTTGCTTGCTTACCTCTCTCTGATACAATGCAGAACTCTCTGTAGGGAATGGTGACGGCCCATAGTGGGCTAGACTTAGCACATCAATTAATAACCATGACAATTACTCTACAGGCATACAGATCTAGACAATTCCTCAGTGAAGATGACACCCAGATGATTCTATGTTGTGTCAAATTGACAGTTAGTTAAAAATGGTCATACTTAGCAGCTTTCATTCCTACCCCCTTCGTGGAAAGACAGTCCTTTTCTTTGATCAACACAGAGGAACATTTGTACTCAGATCAGTGCTTAGCAACAGTTTTGCTTATGTTATACTTTGTATATCCTCAGGAAGAACAATGCCTAATTACTACCATAACTGTACCCATAATGCCTCAGTAATTAGTGTGCATTTCTCTCTAGTGACTGGCTGAGTGTCCATTCACTTATGGAGCATACCCTAGGCTGCAGGACCACATAGCCAGATTTTCTCAGATACAGGTCCAAATGCATGGCAAATTTGCCTCAATCCAAAGGCATCAAATTTCACTTCCTATGTCATAGCCTCTTGTTTTACTAGAATGACATGATACTAAAATCAATAAAACCATTTGCTGAAAGTCCTGATACATTAAAAGAAAATGTACTGAGTAGATGCTGAAGATTCAAAATTAATAAAATAAAATAATAAAATAAAAGTCCTAGAGAGGACTTCTGAAAGAAGAGCCTTAGGGCCAATCATAAAAAGCAATTCATAAAGCTGGACAGAATTACCAATTATTAATTCTCTTAATTATGAGTGACCAACCATGTGCCTCCATGTGCTTTATAGAGACTGGACCATGAAGAATTTAAAATTTCATGAGGAACTTACTGTGTCTCCAGGCTTGGTATACAGTAGGTATTTAATAAGTACTTGCCAATGAACAAATGAATATTGGTGGTAGCATAGGCTGTGTCTGGAAATACAGACTTCAGTGCCCTCTGGGTTTAGGGTATCCAAGCATCTGCATGGTCCAGCTGCAAACCTGCACCTTACTGGGGACCTGAGCAGGGATCAGCTGCCCCTATGCAAACACTCTCCAGAAACTGATCTAACAGAAAAAATTAAAGTGTCAAATAAGCTGTAATTGAGTCCTTGTGCAGTATAGGCTACAAAGAAATCACAAAGGTTACTTAGAACTAGAGAACATGTAAATTTGGTAGAAGAAGAAGAAGAAGAAGAAGAAGAAGAAGAAGAAGAAGAAGAAGAGGAGGAGGAGGAGGAGGAGGAGGAGGAGGAGGAGGAGGAGGAGGAGGAGAGAGAGTCTCTTGTTTTTCAGTTCTAAAGGAGAGTTTATTATGGGGCAGTTTTGAATCCTTGCCAGTTAGTTCATTGCTGCCACTCCTGGTCTTATTATTAGCCAGCCTTTTTTATGGACCTAAAAGATTTCTTTATTTTTTTAAGGAAATACAATACTTGTAAGCAAAGAAATATTGAACATTTACTAAGTGAGATACTACATTATTATTTTTTAAATCTTAAGAAATTATTATATGTACTTTTTTTTTACCAGTTTTGAAAATCTATTTGGAACATTAAACTTGATAGAAGTAGAAAAAAAAATCTCTATGAAAGGAAATTGTTAAAAGTTCCTGATTAGACAGAAACTGTTCCATCTCCAAGGAAGAATACTCAGCGTAACTGTGGCTTCATAGAATGAATTGGGTAGTGTTCCTTCTGTTTCTATTTTGTGGAATAGTTTGAAGAGTATTGGTGTTAGGTCTTCTTTCAAGGTATGATAGAATTCTGCACAAAACCCATCTGGTCCTGGGCTTTTTTTGGTTGGGAGACTTTTAATGACTGCTTTTATTTCTTTAGGAGTTATGGGACTATTTAGATGGTTTATCTGATTCTGATTTAACTTTGGTATTTGGTATCTGTCTAGAAAATTGTCCATTTCATCCAGATTTTCCAGTTGTGTTGAGTATAGGTATCTACAAAGAATTGAAAATGCAAGCTGCAACTTCAAATCCTTTGCTCTGCAGTCTAGGGTGGTCATCCAAACCTCTAATTGCACAGAGGTAGAGGCAGGAGGGCCAGTATGAATTCCAGACCAGCAAGGTTCACACAGGGGAATCTCTCAAAAATCCTAAATAAATAAATCCTGGGTTGGGGCTATGGCTCCATGATAGAGCTCTTGACTAGCATGTGCAGGGCCCTGAGCTCAATCCCTAGTACTGAAAAAGAAAATAAAACCAGTTAATCAATAAAGTCTCAACATATGTGTGGAACTCACAACAGTTGTGTCTACACAGGACCCACACAGCGTCAAGCTAATAAACATCCTAGCATGGATGAGGCAGGGCATACCCCACCCCAACCCGCTTAGGAGTTACTGGCAGTTGATGGCTGCTGGGAATGGTGGTCTTTTCTGCGGAGATGTGACTGCTGGTAGACTCCCCACGTGCCATGTGTCCATATGCAAGCGGCGAGAACTGGACTTAGTAAGTTTTTTTAAAAGGCATCTGAAGTTGGGATAGGATCATTATGGGAAGTTCTAGAGGGAGTTGGAGGAAAAGTGGGAGGCATGTATGATCAAAATACATTGTATAAATGTATGAAATTCTCAGAGAACTAATAAAATATATTTAAAGATAAAAATAAATCCCTGTATTCCTGTTTCTATATAGACACTATAAGAATTACTAAAGTTCTGTTCTATGTAACTGGCAGTTTCTTGTTTTCTTCTTAAAACTATATTCTACCTTTATTGTCCTTTCTATGTGTCCCAGACCTTGATGGTTTTCTGCCATGGATCCCTGCCTGTCCTTTTCCACTTTATACTTAGTTCTGGATGGGGTGTTGGAGGAGGGGAGGGAGGGAAGAAGGGAGAAGGGAGGAAAATGAGGAGGGGAGGGAGAATATTGTTCATACAGACATTGTTACAGAAACAAAGGTGACTTTATAAAGAGATCCACCCAGCTTCACATTACCTTCTCAATCCTCCACTCCTCCAGGGCCCTTCAGGCAGATTTCAATGTCTGTGATGCGGGGGGGGGGTTGTATCATCAACTTCTGTTGCCTGTATTTATGCAGGCCTAAGTTGCCACTTCTCTTGATAATTGTCCCTGCTACTTGAAGGCCTTACAGTGGGGTAAAATGTACCATGAGGGGAAGCATCATTTTTGACTCGGGGATTCCTGGTCTTTTACAATAAATAATGGAATGATGAATACCTTGTATGGGGAACCTCTCTTTCCTGTTGTGTGAGGCAGAGGGAAAGTGTTCCTGGGATTTATTATTTTGTTTTGCTTTTTTTTATTTTTTAAAAGTCAGTCAACATTTTCCAAGTTTCTTACAAACTGACCCATACTTCTTTTTTTTTTTTTTAATTATCTTGCTTGCTTCTTGTGTGATCTTTTAGTCACCAGGTCCAGGATTAACTGCTGCTTCTAATGACTTTTTCCATCCACAAATCTCTTTGAACAGTTTCTTGTTCTCAGAAAAGGCCAGAAGAGTTACGTAGCTGCCATGCTTACACTTGTCTCATTGTAGGCAACCCTGCAGACGGGGTCTTGTTCAAGGGCAATTCCATCACACAGGGCAGAGTGAGCATGAACAGGCCTGTGTCAGCCAGTGGGCATGCCGCACTTCTGCATCCTGAAGCAGACATGGCAGATAACACTATGCATCGGGGACAACCAGAATAACTGGAACCTCCCTAACTTTTGAAGACAGAGTACACTCGATGCAGTAGTTGGTAACACAGACAGTGGAAGAGACTGGAAGGTAAATGGGGTAGTGAGGTAATTAAGGTAAGTGAAGTCACCACTACCCACAACAAAAGGACGGAGCCAGAGCCATCTTGCAGAAACTGTACCCAGTAGCCTTTCCCAGAAGAACAAAGTTAGAAATGAGAGGTTGCAGCCCTACTGTGGGCACTGAGCATGGCAAGGGGAGGGGGTACCATGGCTTTTCCCTCATGCCTACCCGTCATTTTGTATCAGAGCCCATTGATGGCAAAACAGGACTGGAAACCAGTGGCAGAAAAGCCGTGACACAATGAAACACACACACACACACACACACACACACACACACACACACACACACACCAGTGAAGTAGTAAAGTAGGGAAGCCAGGGACCACATACAATCACAAGGAAAAGCTTTTCCATGGACAAGGTTGTCAAGAAGGTTTTGCTTAAGAAATGAAACTGAGCAGTTTAGGTGATAGCTCAGTAGGTAAGAGAGCCTGCTCTGCATGGGTACCTGAGTTCAAATCCCTGGCACTCAAGTAAACTACCAGACATAAACAGACATGACCCTGCTTGTCAATTACTTCAGCACAGTAGGAAAGAGATAGGCAGATCCAAAGGATTCACTCACTGACCAGCCAGCCTGGCCCACCAAAATGTCAAAGCTCCCTGTTCAGAGTGAGACCTTGTTTTAAGGTAATAACGCAGAGTGATAGAAGACACCAATTATTTTCTTCTTTTCTCCACATGCACACACACACTGTACACAGCCATGTACTTGTAACACATACACATACACATACACACACTGAGGCTGAGTGTACAGAACAGTACTAGAAAGCTACCTTAACACGTACAGTCTTGGGTTGGAGCCTCAGAAACCAGAAATCAGGATGGAAAGCTTCAAGTCTGTACCTCAGCCATGTTCACCTGTCTCTTAGTTGGAAATAGTCCTCTTGACTAGTTTAACCTAAAATGTGATTTGGTAAGGGTAGCAGTATTCCTTAGAGACCATGGGTTATCACAATACATGTGACTTAGCAGACATGCAGGGCCAGGCTCTTGGATTTCCCTGGAAGACACTGGACAGCACACCAGGCTAATGTTCCCTGTGGCTGCCTCAGAGAGCTCATATCTTCCACCATGTCTTCCCAACCTATCCGAGAGTATGTTTGGCCCATTTCTAGCTTCTCCTAACTTTCACTGAGTTGTGGCTTCTGTGGTGTGTATCACTGTGCAGCCCTCAGCTGCTCCTTTGGGGGAGGATACTTAGTATGCAGAAGTTCAAGTTTATCAGTGAAAGGTTGTTTGTTCACCAAATGCCAGGTGGCCCCATGTGTGATACATGCCTGACCTTTGCCCACTGCCTAGGATTTCCAGGTGTTGCTTCACTCATGACTCTGGATAACAGCGAGGAGACTGATAACACCACCCACAAAATGATCTGGTACTCTCTTAGTTAGGGTTTTATTGCTATGAAGAGACACCATGACCATGGCAACTCTTAGGAAGAAAAACATTTAACTGGGGCTGGCTTAAAGCTCTGAACTTTAGTCCATTATCATCATGACAGGAAGCATGGCAGCATGCAGGCAGACAGGGTGTTGGAGAACTGGATCCACAGACAGCAGGAATTGATTAGCCAGGCTTGACCTTCTGAGACCTCAAAAGCCACCCCACAGTCACACAACAAGGCTTCCTCCAACAAGGCCACGCCTCCTAATGGTGCCACTCCCCAAATACCAAGCATTCACACACAAGTCTATTGAAGTCATTTCCATTAAAACCACCACAGGTACCAATGGCACCTACCATAATGGGGATGACCTTTCATGCCCTGGATTGACAAGGCAAGCTGCTTCCCTTCGCAGCCTTATCTTCTAAAGGCATCATACCAGAGAACCTGGGTCATCTCCACATCTTAGAGTCGCAAGGGAAGTCAGTGGCTGTGCTGTCTCCCTTGTACCTGACACTATATTCTTCAAAGCCCTTACACAGTATTTGATTCTCTCCTTTTTCCAAAATTAAATAGCCAATTAACACAAGAATATGTAAAAGTCAGTCCCAACTAGGGGCAGGGACTACAAAGAGAAATCCAAGTTCACCCATTGGGAAGACTGTTCAGAGACAGGAATGAAGTTATGCGGAGAAGACCAGAAAAACCTTCTAGCTCATTTCCTCTGGGGCAGTTTGGAGGCAAGCTGAGTTTTTCCTGAAATTACCATTGGTGAAGTGCTCCTTCCTGGTCTTGTATTATACTGGGTTCTAGGAAGTGGTGGGCTAAAAGATAAACATTGGTATGGTTAGTTTTCCTTCCCTCCTCCTCCTCCTCCTCTTCCTCCTCCTCTCCCTACTCCTCTTCCTTCTTCTTTTAAAGACACAGTTTCCTGTGTTGCTGAGACTAGCCTTAAATTTACCAGGTAGCCCAGGCTACTCTGGAACACACATCCTCCAGAAGGCTATAGTTTCTTCTGTTAGGAAACCAATGGTCCAATTAGAAAGACAAATGGGTAAATAGACAGTGGTGTGCAGCTAAGAACTACAAGAAAAACAAGAACATAATAAGGGGGCAACCAAATGACCTAGGATGAACCAGAGAGGGCTTCAAAGACAAGGGTACTGCTTGCTCCTGGGCATAGCTTTAACGTTTTCATGACACCTTCTTGGGCGTGAAGCTAGGCAGGATGTATCTGCATGGCTAGACAGGGATCTCTGTAAAGGAGGCTCTCGGGTGAAGGAATCGTGAAGCTGGAGGCACAGGGCCGTACTGTGGTGCTGGTGTTAGGAGCATGTGTTTTTTACCACAGTGACATCTTTGGGGATGATAGAAGAACTGCCCTCATTCCTCCTTGTACTCTTTAAAAACAAAAACAATGCATTAAAAAAACAACCCCCACACGCCAGGAGTAGTGGCACAAACCTTTTGTCCCAGTAGTCAGGAGGCAAATGTGAGCAGATCTCTGTAGATCCAAGGCTAGCCTGGTCTAATTTCAAGACAGCCAGTGCTATATAGACAGACCCTCTCTCAAAACAAAACAAAAAAATAACAAAACCAACCAAACAAAAACCAATGCACATACAGATTAATAAATATTGTAATAAGATTTTTAAAAATTTGCATCTCTACTGAACATTTCCAGACTTTTTTCTGCTATTATTCTATAAACAGTGAGTGTGAGCACTCAGCACATTGCACACGCCTGTAAGCCATGCAGATGTGGTTTACAGGGTGTAGGAGGCTATGCAAAGGTTCTATGCCGGGGCTACCCCATTTCTGCATGAGAGACATGTGGATTTCGACAGGTCCCACATATCCTCCTGAGGATGGCAACTGGGAATGACTCTGGCTGCTTACAAAATTTCACACACAAAAGCAGGCTATGACTGTCCTTTGGTCCAAGAAAACATCAACCAAAACTTGCCCTGGTGGACCAAAATGGGGAGTCTTCATTTATCTTTTAGTTTGCCAGTCCTTTCTGAGGGCACAATATGAGTTTGTACCTGGGGGTAGGTTTAGAAAGAGGCTGCCAGGTAAGGTCAGAGAGTGGCTGGGGAAGAAGCTGAGACACAGGCTGGAGAGGTCCCTTTCAACTCTGCAGAGAAAGGAGCATGCTTAGAAGGGCAGCACCATGCTTCCTTTTGGGTGACACCTGCCCACCCATTATCCTGCTACTCACCCCTTCTCTCCACTGACTGGCTGGGACTGGGCAGCTGCCCCTAGACAGGAGACACATTTCTCCCCTGTGGTGATTGTGCCCGCGATAATTTACATTTTGGTACAAGAGCATCTCCAATTCCTTTGAGATGAAAGACTCTATATAAAACTGAGTTATGGCCCTGCTTAACAGGAGCACCACTGGGTTTCTCCAAAAGTGGAATTAAACCCCTACGGTATCTGGGCCGGGCTGCCTGGAGAGGCGCCTTGGCCATTTCAGAAGGCTGGCTTCTTGCTGTTGTTTCTGCGTGCAGTAAATCATCCTTCTTTAAGTTCAAAGGCTGTGTTTGCATTTGCCAAAATCTCAAGACAGAGGGACTCTGACCCAAGACAAGGCTGTCTCTCTGCTTCATGAATTGTTTAGGAAGTGAGGAACACACACACACACACACACACACACACCCCTTCAACTACTCACACTCTTGTGCAGACCAACCTTGTCTAGTAAAATGTCCGCTGCAGCTATTTCCTCAGTGTTTGACTTCCTGTGGATCTCCAGCTCACTGGCTCTTTTGTACACCAAATGTGTGACTTGGCCCTGCTCCTTTGCTATCTGTTACTAAAGATCCCTTTTTTGAGCAGAAAAACTATCAAAAGATTTGACTTCCCAAGTCCTGAGTTAGGACTCCACATCCAGGCAACTCAGTTCAGCCCTGGGCTTCTTCATAGACTATTTGGTAAGGTATACCAATGTGCCACCTCCCCTTTTTAAAAAAGGCTATTTGAACCCCTCATTTAGTTGGCTCAAGGGTTCTTAGAGTCCCCGCCTAGTCTCACACCTGATAGGAGAATTCTGTTCTCTGGAGGTGGATGGCACCTGTGTGCCAAGGAGCCTCATCCCCAGCCCTCCTCCTACTGACTAGCCTCGTGGGTAAAATAACAGCCTCTATTCTGAGCTCAGACATAGAGCTTCCTTCTACCAGAGGCAGATTTGGGATTCAGAAAACTGTCAGCAAAGGCTTCGTGTGGCTTCCAAAGAACCAGTAGATTCACACAGAGGATGGGAGATCTCCTCAGGTAAACACCCCACCCCACCCCACCCATCCCCAAGCCCCATTCATATGCATTTCTTTCCTTGTTTTATTGAAAAGCTAATTAAGAAAACAGTTTGGAAGAAGCCTCTGCTCTCTAGCTTTCTCCTGATGAAAGGGCTTGTTTCTATTTCTCTGAATGAGGAATAAAGACACAAATCTTGAGAGAAAACTGAAGGGCATTCTCTGTATAGACAGGGGTGGGTGTGCCTGGTGCCTTGGGTCATATGACCAGACCTTCTGGACATGGCATCAAATCCGATGACCAGTTCTCTTTCCCTTGCTGTTCCTCTTCAAGCAGTTGAGCACTACTGTATTTATCTTATTCCATTTTTAAATGTGAAATCTGTTCTTGTGTGTTCTATTTGAGCAATTTTTAAACTTATACTCCTCTCCAATGATAGATTAGAGATCTGCCTGAAGTCCATTGTAACTTGTGTTAACATCTTTTCTGAATACCAACAACTACGTTCTTTTGAGAGAAAAGGATGAGTCATATGCCAGATGGACCATTTCTTCTGAAAAACTTGCCACCAGCCTCTCCCTTCTTTTGTAAACCTCTCTGCCTATGAAGTCTGTCATAAGATATAAGATATTCATTGGCTCATTCTCATTCTTTCTCTCTCTCTCCTTTCTCTTTTTTCTCCCCTCCCCACTGCCTCTCACTTGAAGAAAATTTCATTCCTACTAGCTGCTAGATCCAGTTCAATCGATCAGTTGGTTGTCAGATAATCTTGTTCCCTGCTCTGTGTTGAGATGCCATGACAGATGCAGGGAAGGCAGTTTCCAAGAATATCAGAACCAACCTCAGTACGAGTCATGCATCTGACTTCCACCTACAGGCATTAAACAACTGCCAACCAATGCCAGAGAGCACAACATGATTCTCTGACTTCTGGGCCACAGACTGCAGATGAAGTTGAAGCATCTACATCACAACATCACTGAGATGTCCTCATGCATCAGGTACTAAGCTAAGCACTCTACAATCACCAATGCTATTCTCAATAACCTTCATTTTCCAGGCGCTTCTCAGGCCCTGTGCAGATTAGGATGAACAGCAGAGTCAGGGCTCTAAGCCTCAGCCTGTAACGGTCACTTGCAAGAGGTGAAGTAGTCCCTGGGCTGAGACTAGAAGGGCCAGGTTCACGCCGAGGGCCAGAGGAGGCCCTTCTGCTGATAAGGCACAGTTAAAGTACTTGGGTTGTTACCTGCATGCCTGTTGTGGGTGGGCAAAAGGGAAAGTGATGGCCTATAGAGAAGAGGGGCTGGGGCAGGGGACACCACTGTGAGGGAACAGAGTGAGACGATCAAACTGAGCAGAAGCTGCCTGTGTGCTGGGCGCCTGCTTCCTCTCTGAAGCTGCCTCATCCCCTCCTGCCTCAGGACTCTACACAAATCCTACTTCATCAGCTAAGTTTCCTTGAAAGGTGTTCCTATTCCAAGAACACCATGTGACCAGTCTCATTAACTGCCTTGAAACATTATGGTAAGATGCTTATAAAGTGTAATTTACCATTTTTGCCAAGTGGGTAATTTAGTGGCCTTTAGTACATTCATAATTTTGTGTAACCGTTTCTATTGCCTGGTTCTAGAGCATTTCCATAGCCTCCAAAGGAAACCTTATGCCCACTGACCAGTCACTCAGTCTCATCCTGCCTCCAGTGCTAGACACCACTAATCTTTCTATTCCACTGGGCTTTCTTCCTTTGCGTGGGATCCTTCATTATTTGCCTTTGTGTCTGACTGATTTGACTTAACTCTTTATTTCTGTGGTGCTGTGATGGAAGTAGAAACCTCACACATGTCAGGCAAGCGGCATCCCACTAAGTGACACCCCAGCCTACTTGATGTATTTCTAACCTTCATTCACGGGACAGCGTGTGCCAGCATTCTGCTATGCTCTATGGCTGGCTGGTACTTCGTGGTACAGGTACATTCCGTTTGTTGGACCATTCAGCTGTTTGTTGTCCTTTGGCTGTCTCTACCCTTTAGCTATTGTGGAGAGTGGTATTGTAAACACAAGTGTGTGAGATTTCACATGAACACGTAATTTCAGTTCTTTTGGACACACATGTAGGAGTGAAAATGCAGGATTATATGGTAGTTCTATGTTTATTTCTTTAAGGACCAGCCAAGCTGTCTTCACTTCCCCACCACTGCTGTGGGAGGACTCTACTCCCCCACATTCCTGTTGTAAACACTCACTTTCTCCTTTCTCTCCAATCCTGCCTTCCTGGTGGGTGTGGGTGTGGAGTGGCACCTCACTGTGGATTAGAATTGCATTTTTCAAGTAACAGTGAGCATCCTGTCCTGTGTCTTGGTTATTTGTTCCACCGAGTTTAATTTCATTTCTCTGGCTTAATTTTTTCTTAAACATCTTTGTTTAAATAAATGAAACAGCATCTATCTATGCCTAGGATGGCATAAGCTTTCCACAGACAAGGCTGTTCATGTGAACATTGTTGTAACTCCATCTTTATTACAGTGCTTAGGATAGAGTCTCTATACATATGTACAGAGTAAACAAGAGGAATATGATGGTCGTTGCCAAGTCCTGGTCCTAGGACCACACATGCTGAAAGCAGATTCACAGTACTAGCAGTTCGGGGGATGGGGGAATCTCAGATGGCCTACCCCACAGTCCTCATCTGCCCTCCCTCCCTTGTTGATGAATCCTCCCACCCTCACCCTCCACCTACTGCTCTGCTGCAAGGGCAGAGGCTGTGGCAGAGAGATGGCTCTAGTTCATGGAGATCTGAGGTAACCCAGGCCCCGGGCAGCAGCAAAACATGGAAGGAGGAAAAAATGAAGAGGGAGACAGTGAAGGAAAAATCCAAGTTTAGGAGTCTTTCATAGGAATGTCTATCACATAACTCCAACGTTCTGCCATGGGGAGCAGGGCGGGGCCAGGGTGGTGACGATGGTACTTTTCTTTGGAAGGAAAGCTAGGAGCAGGGGAAAGGGAAGGTGGTCGTGTGTTTGAGAAGACAAAGAGACCTCAATGTTCACATCAAAGGGGTGGATCAGGTGTGGCTCTGTAGCTTATAGAGAGCTTAGGATGTGAGGAGACAAGAATGGGGTATTCTAGGGAGAGAGGAGGGAGGCTGGAGCCGTCTTCCTCTGATTGTGGACACTGAGAGTGTACTCATGTGAGAATGGATTGCTGCCGTTCTGGCTGTCTTCCTTTCAGAAGCTTCTACTCAGTGACCCGTCCGTTGTTTGCTGCCTGGGCCTCCCTCTCACACAGTGTTCATCTTCCCCACAGCAAAGGTATCCCAGTCATGAGGACACGGGATGCCTGATAGCTAGAGGACAGCCATCCCTGATATCATGACTCCCCTCTTAGGACAGAGTTCTTGACTGTTTGGGGAATACAGTCTAAGCTGTCCCACTGACTAAGCTGTCCCAGGCAGGAGAATGGCACTTTTGGGCGGGGAGGTACTCTCATTAAATGGATTGGTAAAAGTTTCTGGAGGTTGAACTTCAATCAGTTCAACAGCAAATATGAGCGGTTTGTCCATTCTGAAATAGCAGGGCTTCCCCTCTGTTCACTCATCCCTCCTTTCCCCTTACCCTTACTTTCTTCTTGCTGACTTATATCAATTTTATATCTAGGAAGATTAAGGACTTCTGAAAAATGTCAAAATATACAGAAAATGCCATGTGTAAAGTATGTTAGTAAACCTAAAAGGCTTAAAAGTCACAAAATTATCTAATGAGACCATTTCATTGAAAACATATGAAAAAAACGGCACATTTCTTTTAAATCTGGTTAAAATTTAAATTAAATCTTACTTTTATCTGAAGTATAAAACATAAAATTGTATTTATGTATGAAGTAAAGCTGATGTGTTTTCTGCTTTAATTTAGTTGCTAATCGATAGGTTCATTTGCCTAAACGACATTTGTAGAAGTCATGACCAGGACAACCAGGAGGGACAGGCAAGACCTTATCTGGATTCTTGAGTCTTGAGAGTATTAGGACTGCCACAGAGACAGTCAGTAACCACAGAAGAGAATACAGAGAGACAAATGCTGGGATGGTGGGACACCAGGCCCTGCGTGTGCAGCAATGATCTCCCTGCATTTGAGTTGAGGTCCTTCCTTCGCATGCCCAACCAGAGGACAAGAATGGGAAATCCAATAGGCAAACAATTTGTGATCATTCAGGCTGTCCTCTGTTTATGTGGGCTTTGTGGTAACCATGTTCCACGGAGTGTACTTGTCTGTCCCTATCATCTGTATCTCTTTTAAAGTGACACCTTCCTAATTATGGTTCTGTGGTGGGACAGGAACATGGCTTGGGGTATCAGTAGCAGAGGCCATCTTGTCTTGAGGGAGTGGTGATTCTTTCTAGATGTTGCCTTTAGGAAATAAACACTTAAAAGAGGTAGTATCTTCAGGCTAGACTAGGGCCAATTCCAGATATAAGATACCAGTCACTAGGCTGACTTATGGCACAGAAACAGTAACATAGCCTTTGATGTTTACACATACCAGATGTGAACATCTAGTACTGTCACTGCTAACCTGCTCACTGTAAATGACAGATACAAAACAAACAGTGCACTGGTGTTAGGCTTCCAGGCATTATGTGAACCATTTTATAATAGGCTTGCTTTACTATTTTCTTATATCTTATACTTAATAATTTAATATTAAATTATATTGTTTCAAACATGTACTGACCAAAGACAAGACTTTAGACCATGAATGCCAGCGACAGGTCTTGGGGTGGGGGTGGGGTTAAAGTAACAGCTGCAGGGCTAATGACCAGAGGAGGTTCTGCTTTTGTATTCTCTCCACCATTTTCTATACCAGCCTTAAT
Organism: Tokudaia tokunoshimensis; assembly: GCA_036184795.1. NCBI lineage: Eukaryota > Metazoa > Chordata > Mammalia > Rodentia > Muridae > Tokudaia > Tokudaia tokunoshimensis. The sequence continues at coordinate 54,718,408 of BTHU01000022.1, read as the reverse complement.
GGGGATATTAAAAAGCCACATCTCCATGTGTTCCCTCCTCAAGAAGTTATTACCTCTTCATCTATAAGAGGCAACATAGAACCTTAGCTCTGAGGGGATAACATGAACCTAGGCAGCCCTCCCTCATGCCTCTTAGCATGTGATGTCACCTCTCTAAGCCTCAGTCCCCCATCTATTAAATAAAGAGACTCAAACCTCCTCACAACAGGCATGCAAAGCTCTCTTCTCAGACCTCAGCACATCCAAGCCATATGAGCTGTCATTATCCTAGGTGGACCTCCCAGAAGAGAGCCCAGCTGCAGTCCTACAGCAGCTACCAGACTGCTCTTCTCTCTCCCGAGTGTAGACATGGAGCTTGCTTCTAATTAAGCCGTTCCTCTCTCCAAAAGCCTGTGTCTGAATGAGCCAGAGTCCAAGGCTGCTTTCCCCTCCCTTCCTTCATACAATCTCCTCAGCCCCATAAGCTCTGCACCCCAGAGCCCTGGGGGGGTCTTCTTCCATTTGCTGGAGATCCTCATTCCTAATGCCCTTCCCTATGTCTCCCCTTATGGGAGAGCCAATCAGGACTGGGGCTGCTCTTTGGATATGTTCCTAGTTCCTAGCTACCTTAGTAAGAGCCCCAGATTGCCTCACTTGGAATGGTGAATCATATGTCGCACAGCAAACTCCTCGGAATTGAAAGCAGATCCTGTTCGTTGCTGAGTATCCATCCCGTAGTCATTTGCTAATTATTTTGTATATAACCAAGAGCAGAGAAGGTTTGTTGAACTGAATTGATGAATTGTTTCTCTGTTTATTCTCAGTGGGTTATTAGGGTGACAACAGAGGGAGTGTGAGTGTGTGTGTGTGTGTGTGTGTGTGTGTGTGTGTTTGAGAGAGATTGAGAGACAGAGACAGAGAGACATATGAAACAAGAAGGGAAAGGTTCCTTTCCTTCCCTGCAAATTCATATGTATGCCAGTATCTTGTCCTCAGTAGATACTTCACAGCTATCTCTGTAGTAAATGAATGTGTAATTGTTCCTTTAAAAGAAAATAAAATAAGAATTTTTAATATGGCCTGATATGACAAGACTCTGAACTTAACAAAGGTACAATTTCCATCACAAATACTATGCTAAGATAGAGTCAGTTTTTTTAATTTCATATAACATTTATACAACATATTAAAATCATTACATATATATATACCACATATGTGTATACATACCACTACGTATATATCATACCTATTCCCCATAAGATGCAGTCCCTAGGGATGAGGGGGTAGTGGCAGAGCACTTGCCTAATACGCATAACTACTTGGCCTCAGTCCCCAGTGTGCTCCCTCTCAGCACCCTGCTGGGATGGGGACTTTTCCAACTTTCTCGTGCCATTTCTCTAAAATAGTGATTAAGAGACAGTATAGAAAACCATGACGCTGGGTTTGGTAGCTCAGACCCTATAATCCCAGGAAACTGAGGCAGAAGAATCACTATGAGTAGAGGCTAGCCTAGGCTACAGAGTGATAGCCCATCTCAACACAGAAACAAAAAAATAAGTGGGAGAATAGTAATTGATATTAAGATTTGGTAAGGAGCAAGCCCTATTTAAAAGAGAAAGCCATAGGTTTGGTGAAGAAACTTCCTAAAGAAAGAGGCGCAGGTGTCGTTGCCCACGGATTGGACTGGGAGAAGAAAAAGAAGATCAATGAGAATTTTTATCTTAATGATGTTTGTGTTTCAAATGGATTGGGGCTGGGGAGAGCTGGGACTGAGTTTAGGTTTTATTCCCATTTTCAAAGAATTTTCTTTAATAAAGAAAACTTTAAAAAGAAGAAGAAGGGAAAAAAAGAAAGTAAAAAAAAAATAAGAGTTTAGAAGACTATGGATGGGCCAAAGATAAAGTACGTGTGGAGGTCACGGTCTCCCAGCAAGCGCAAGTGAAAGAAGCACGAAGGCAGCAACACTGCCAAGGACAGGACCATGGGAGGCAGCAAAAACAGGAAGACAGCAACACTGCCAAGGACAGGCCCGCAGCTGCACAGCAGCCTGCCAACAGGAGCTCCCTGGGCCTAACTTTAAAGGGAATGGGATGATTCTGAGGCTGTGTGGTAAATGGAATGGAGAAGAGAGATGTGGGTGGAATTTCAAGCTGAGGCCTTCGTGACAATGTATTATTGGACAGTAAGAACTTTGCTTTAAGAGAATATGAGTCATCTCAGAGACTGGAGAGGTTTTGAAAAGATGTGGAAGTGTCAGGAAATAGAATTCATTCATTCTTTCATCTAGATTTATTGGGCACTAGTCAGGCTCAGAGGATATAAAGATGAATGCTTGGTGTTTGCAGATGAGGAAAGACTCATAGTGGAGATGTATATGAAGCAGAGGCTGAAGGGTTGGATGTTCAGACGAAAGCAATACTAATGAGAGGACAAGGTCTTGATAGGTGGGCTCCAGAAACTTCCCAAGTATCAGAGATCTGAGGGTGTCTGGGAGCCAGCCAAGGAAGAGGGTAAGAGGAAGAATCCTCTAAGAGAGAAGTTGTGAGGAAGATGGATGGTGAGTTCTCCAGGAAACAGAAAGATAAGCAGTAGATATAGAGAACAGAAGGTAAACTGAGGCATGGATAGCAGATCGAGCTACCTCAGGCAGATCCAAAGACAAAGATGGGTATGTGAGGTTCTATCCCAAAGAGCAGTAGGACATCATGGGGTGCTACAGTTTCTTCCTGTGGAGTTAAGACGGGACCAGTAGCTATGTGCTCCAGATGACTGAAACCCACATGTCCATGTCTCTGCAACTTTGATGGGTCTGAATTAGGTTTGTCCATTGTCTCCATATCCTCCACTGAAATACCCATCCCTAAAATCTACATTCTATTGGTGGTCCAGAACATCAAGTGTGATCTTTTTGAAATATGAGAGCCCTTGTTCTTATGTCCAGAAATCCTAGACCCTTCCTCCCTTTTAAACGATTTACTCTGGGGTTTTTGTCAATGTATTTTACTGTTTCTAAATGGATGTTTCCGATCTGATGTCAGCTAAAAAACAAAAAAATCCAAAGGAACCTAACTAGTTGGTTTCTGCTACTCCATGATACACAGATTCGGGAAGACTTCTTCAGTAGGGAAAACGTGGATTCTTCCTAGGTCTGGCTGGTTCTTAACTATCTAGGTAATGTGTCTTGAGTGGGACCCCAGTAGGCATCTCAATGATGTATGTCCTATGAAGTAGCCACTAGCCACATGTGACTCTGTAAATTTCAGTTTATTAAATATGAAGGCAGTTAAGAATTCAGACATCAGTTACAACTAGCCCCATTTCAAGTTCTGGTTGGCCACATGTGGTTAATAGCCACTGCGTTAGGTTGCATAAGGATCACATTTTTATGTTTGTGGAAAATCTGGTTGGACAGTCTTGTTTTAGCATATTGCAGAGAGCATGAGCTAAATGATCTTTGCTACTGGCACCAATCCTGTTAAGCATCCATCTGACAGCAAGTCTAGGCATGAACCAAGAACAGAACTGGATATGGCCTTTCTTATTCCGCTAAGCTTACAAAAATACATCCTGTAAATTATTCCTTGCAGAACTGTTATAATTACTGTACTGCTATTGAAGAAATGCTCGGAGTTCTGCTATTTCCAGCAGAGAATGGACTCAAAGCTAATTAAAATTCTACAGTTGCTCACTGAAGAATCAGAGCACTTGCCTGACTCACCTTCCCACGGTATCTCCAAATAGCAGCACGTTGCATACATGTCAGCAGACTTAATGGCTTGAGAAATTTCATGACCCACCCAAACATTGGTCCACTCACCCCTCCGCCTCAGAAGGCCAGGTCTGCAGACCAGTACAAGAGATTTTTTTTTCATATTTCTAAAGAAAATTCATCCCCCATTCTGAGCTCAGAATAGCGAATGTGAATAGATGGAAGGAAGTTATTCCAGCTGAATGTCATTTGAAAGTCATGCTGAGGTGCCATGAATAACACATTAGTGATTGTTTGACTATTGTTAAGTACCAGCTTGAGAATAAGATCTGTACCTAGACCCCCATCACCATGCTAAGGATGGAGTTTATCATAAGCACTGAGCTGTGTTTATTAAGCACTGAGATTAAAAACTCTGCAAGTCGAAGCATTTTTATGCCTGACAGATGAGGAAACTGAGGTTCAGCATTGGAGCTGGCAGTAAGTCAGGAGCCCAGATCCCAGTGGATCTGGCAGGGTACCCCACAGCAGCTGCCATGGGACCTGCACCCTCCCTGTGGACTGAATCCTGCCTTAGACTGACTGCAAGAGAAAAAGTGGAGCACAGGTTTGTCTGATTTCTGAACTGTGTGGACTGTTAGCACAAGATGTATCATAAATGTATGAGATAATTGCTTTTTTTCCCAGATAAAGTAGAAAATTTTACTTATCTGGAAAAATAAAGCAAATAGAGATAGACAGAAGTTGTGTGCAAGGGCTATAGAATGAACTGGGCCAAGAGTTCTAACAGTTTCAACTCAAGTTTCTAACTTGATTATTCTTCACTACCCTGCTCCAAGGACATACTCTGACCTAGGACAAGGCTGGGATTCCAGGCTGCTTCAAGGTTTCTCCCTTAGGAGCTTCGGAACTGCTCATATGAGTGCCTCTAAGGACGTTCTGAGCATCTTTCAGCCCCCAGGCCTCCATGATCCAGAGATGACTAAGACTTGGGCCTTGGCTGGGATGTAGCCTGGGTGTAGCCTTGGCTTAGCTGGTAGTCTAGCCTGAGATGCCATTCTAGTCTCATTTCTGTTGCTGTGATGAAAAGTGCTGAGGAAAAGCAATGTAGGAAGAAACAGAGTTATTTCATCTTACAATTTCCAGTTACAGTTCATTTGCTGTGGCAAAGTCAAAGCAGGAACTCAAGCAGCTCGTCACACCATCTCCAAAGTCAACAGTAGAGAGGAGTGAACACATGCACACTTTCTTGAATTCTTCATTCTAATATACTTCAGGATCCTTTGCCTAGAGGATGATGCTGTCCACAGTGGGCTGTGTCTTTCCATATCAATTAACTTAAGACAATCCACCACAGGTGTGGCCATAGACTGACATAGTGTAAGCAATCTTTCATTTAGACTCTCTTTCCAGGTGGTTCTAGGTTGTGGCAAGTTGACAGTTAAAGCTAACCATCACAGATACTATGAACCAAGAACAGAAAACACAGCAAGGTAAAATTTTAGCTACCAGGACACATGCGATACAAATGGGTAAAAGATTAATTGCAAGCATTCAGCCCAAGGTTAAAGTCACACCAGGTATGATGGGGATATAAACGTACAAATGAGACGAGCTGGGTAGTAGGCTCCTGTCTAGTCACATAGACAAAGCCCCCAAGGCTGAGTCACTGACATCGTTGTCAAAGCTACAGAGCTGGACAAAGATTAACTTATTCCCCCAGGGCAAATAAACTTTAATAACTGATAATTCTTTATCAACAAATTGAGTGGAGCAAAGTGAGGCGAGAATAACTTCAAGAGAAAAGAGCTGCAGACTTACCCATCAAACTGAGAAGTGTAAGTTCAGTGCAGGAGAAAAACAGTGGTGGGACCAGCCAGACAAGGGCTCAGAGTCAAAAGGGATGCTGGGGGAAGGACTCCTAGCATCATGTCTTGGCTGCCAGGGTACCAGCTCAAATGTACCTTAAAGTTAAATCCTAATCATTGGAGCCAGCATCCTACATAGATGAATTAAATGGAATCATTTGCCTGGGAGCTAAATTTTCAGTGTGCTTCTTTCAGAGACAGTAGAGGAGGCAGAGATGGTGAGTGTGAGGTGGGGGCTCGTACTGATGTTGATGGCCAGACTAAATATGGAGGTGCATAGGAAGGAAGGGAAGAGAGGAATGGATGGCTGGCGTCTACACAGGAAGACCATGCCTTAGTCCAGGGCAATATGAGAGCTAATTTCCCCTCTGCCAGACAGTAGGGCTCAGTTGCACAAGGGCAAACATAGACCAGAGTAAAAATCCTCTTCTCCCACGATGGTGGATGTCTGTACATAATGACATTATTAGCCCCCTATAAGCCGCTCCAGAAGCACTTCTCCCTTCCCTGCCTCTTTTCTAAAAGAGGGACTCACTGTTAGCCCAGGCTGGACCTATCCTGCCTTTGATTCCTAAGTACTGGAGTGGGCTACCATGTTCTGCTTCCATTAATGAAAATCCTCTTGTTATTGATGAGGAATCTCCTAATGGGGCTAAAAGGATGACAGTCTTTCTGTTCAGAGGGTGGCAGTTGTATCACATGTGGTGAGTTTTTGTGGGATTAGCAAAGTGCTCTGTAGTGTACTGCCCCAGAAGTTGCCAAACTCTTCAGATCCTCAATGAGTCTCAGGCAAATGTAAGCAATCAACAAACCAATAATGGCCATAAACAAGGACTTTAAGAGTTTACCTTGCTCTCTTTTTTTGTTTTTTTTCTCTGAATTTATATTTGTTTATTGTGGGAGAGGGTGTACACATGCCAATAAATGAATCTGGAAGTCAGAGGACATCTTCGTGGGAGCTGGTTCTTGCTTTCCAACATGTGGGTACTGGGGATTGAACTCAGCAACCAAGTGCTTTTACCCTCCAAGTCATCCTGATTGTAACCTGCCTTTGACCACCTTGTGGGTTCTCTTTTCTTCCACTCTTCTTCATCCTTCTTCCATCCTTTAAACTTCTTAACACTAGATAAGAGAGAGAAAAGTATAGAGGAAAAAGGAGGAGATATTATTGTTAGACTACTTCCTGCTGATTAGGGGCATCATGCTTCTTGGGGGTAAGTTTCATCTTCGATGTCATGATATCTAATTTCTTCTTGCTGTTTCTTCTTTACACATGACTACTTAACAAAGCATGACCAATAACAACCAACACACCACACCTAGCATTTATGTACCCTCTGAAAAGTCCCCAGATTTCCAAATGTCACATCACTCCAGAAACTATCTGCAGCTGGCAAAATCACACACTTGCTATAGAAAGGGCAAATTATAGTCAGCTGCTGTGGACAATCTGAAGCAGCCCCATATCCTCACACCTGGGATTAAAATTAAAACATATTCTTATAATATTTCTGGGCTTTTCAAATAAACTAAAATTCCTAAATTATCACTATACCCAATGGCTTGTTTCAGTTTTGAGATAAGGTCTTGCTAGGCAGTCCAGACTGGCCTCAAGATCACAATCCTCATGCCTCAACCTCCTGAGTGTTGGGATTACGATCACAACACCTGGTTCCAGAATTTATCTTATAGTACAGGGATGTCTGAATACTTGCTAAGTTTGTAGTCCATCCTCAGTTCCCTCACTTCAGTGCCATCAGCCAGAGTGCAGCCCTGAACATCAGAGTTTCGCTCTGTTGTTACCTGTAAAAACCCAGTGGCTACAGCTCAATATGTAGTTGCAGGAGCCTGGATGTGGAAGATGTTGAGCATCCCTGTAAAACAGGTACCCAGCTTCTTTCTATTAGTTTCCATGGTCCCAGTAGGCCCAGCTTGAGGATTATTTCTGTCTCCTCTTTACAGGCAGGTGAATACACCATCAATTTCTTTGACATAGTAGTTCCTGAACCAACATTCAGAAAGTCCCTTGCATGTGGTACTAACATTGTGAGTAGAATTACTTCATTGACAGCAACAGTTGTCAAGGAACTAATACGCTATAAGAATCTACATAGAAAAATCTACGAAACACAGTTTGTTTATTGACATTTAAACCACTCAAGGTTCAATTCTTTTTGTTGTGTGATCTCGGTATCTACATTGAACATAGCACTGTGAACAGGCTGTGGATTCAATATCCACAAGTGGTCCAGACTGCACCTTTGCAAGTCCTTCTGTAGCATCCTTCTTACTAATCTCTTCAAGACTTTGTTTGTTTTTCCACTTCTCCCCCAACTTCTCCCAGACTCTATAAGGTTTTAAGTTATTGTTAAAGGGACCAGAGAAATGGCTCACTGGGTAAGGACACTTTCCATGCAAGTCCAAAAACCTGAGTTTAATCCATGAAACACACATAAAGGAGGAAGGGGAGAACTAATTTGACAAAATTGTCCTTTGATTTGCACATGTGCAACATGACATATGCCCCCCCACACACATGCATCATGTGCCCATACACATAATAATAATAATAAATAGAAAAAAAGATAATTATATTTAGTACATTATTTTTAAAATTATGTAAAATATCTATTTTCTGGCAAAACCCCTGGCTGAGAACATTTTGCATCCTTTTCACTTCCAAAATTAGCATAAGTTTTCTTTAGGGACTCAGTTCATTTTATATTGTTGGAACAGAATTCTGAGTATTTTATCAGAAAAGAGGTTTATTTAGCTTTCAGTTTGGAAGGCTGAAAGTCCAAAGTTGGGTGGTCCACTTGGACCTTTATGATAACAACCAGCTGCAGGATAAAGGGATGGATTGCATCTCAGTGTGAGACTCCACAGGGCAGGCAGGAAGCAAGGAAGAAGGGTCATTGTTCTATCACAACCCGCTGAAGAATCTCACCCATCCCCATTTGTCCTTGCTCATTCTGAGACCAATACTATCCCAATGCTACAAAGGTGGTCATGACCACTCACCTCCCAATAGGCTTCACCCCTTAAAAGTCCCATGACTTTTCAACACTACCACACTGGGTGCCAAGTCTCCAACACAGGCATCTCTGGTGGACAAATAATGATGGGGACATGTTTACTGCCACATGATGTCCCATTTCTCAACAGCACTTCATATGAATTACTGAGCAGGAAACCATGACATGGAGCCAGACTTAATCACTAACTAAACGCCTTGCGGTCCTTCCCAAGCTTGGCTCTCACAACCCTGTTCATCGGGCCTCAGTGACAACATGTCACAGATGTCAGGGGTTGTTCAGAGGCAGTCAAAGCCTGAACTGATAAGTCTTCAAGTGCCTAGACCCACTGTACTGGCTTCAGTGTGGTTATGAGTCCCACCCACAGGCAGGAGGATACTTGTTTCTGGAAGACTCTACACCACTCTTGTGTCCTGCCTGATGAGGAGCACCAGGCCTTGTGCTGAAGGTGAGGATCTTGACATTGATCTCTTAGGTTGCATGGGCCAAAATGGCCTATCAGCTACTCTCACAGGGTGAGTGGGTAGGCTTCTTATGATCATGACTGCCTTAGAAGCACCTAGAGCTTTGCTCTCTTGATACTGAACTCCACAAGCTTTGGGTGCACAAGAGCATGTGCCTGTCTGCCTCACACCCACTCTCACTCTCTTCAGTACTGATCTCCATAACGAAGAATACCTGACTCCCCTATCTAGCCTATCTTCCCCCAGCCCCATTCTTCTTTCTCCTTCCTAGGGATTCCGATGTATGGCAGATCATGCATGTTTTGAATGTAGCCCCAAATACATTGACTTTTAACAACTAGAGTTAAAAATATCATTAGAGCTATCATGAGGAAATTCAAGCAGGTGATCATGTCTTCATGTCTTCCCACCCTCTTACCTCCTACAGCCCTCAGAGCAACTCTGACGTCAGCTCCCATGTGTCCCTGCCACCTATCTTTAACCAAGTCTCTGCCCAGCTTTTGACAGTAGCTTCCTTTAAAGAGAAATGAAGGCAGAAACTCCAGCATGCCATTAGAATCTTGTTCAGAAGCACATCTATTTTTGAAGATCCCCCCCCACCCCCAGCTCTTAGCTCTGTTTAACAATCTTTTAATTATGCCAGACAACCTTCAGAAATCATATTGCTGAGCTCTCCAACACCCCTCCCCCCCTTAACTCATCATACTGTTACTCCTCTGGAGCTTGAATGGAGGTGGGGACAAACTGCACGTCCATGGTCTGAATAAGTCAGTGGGCCTAAAGAAAGATTAATGAGCTTGTCTGGGCCGAGCTTTCTGCAGCCAGGTCCTGCGCTGTGTTTTTTTCCAAGGTGGCACCCACTCCAGGCTAGCATTTCTAACCTTGCCTTGGAACTTGGCTCAAATGTCCTCTGCCAGTTTTATCAATAGTATGTTCATTAAGGCAGAAGTCAACCTTGAGCAGGTAATAGCCCAGCCTCCAAGCTTGTAGGGACAGCTATGTCACAAAAGTTTGCATTTATCTCACTGACTCTCAGGCGTTTTTGTTGTTGCTTTGAGCATACGTTGGGGCGTGAAGTATAAACACATGCCAAGGCCCATGTCTGCCCATGTGGAGGCCAGGGGAATATGTTAGATGTCCATCTCTAGCATTCTCCCTCCTAATTTTTGAGGGAGGGTCTCTCACTGAGTCTGGAGCGCTATGCTTTAGCTATGCCCTCTGGCCAGCAATCCATCAGGATCTAGATATCTCTGCCTCCCAATGTTGGGGTCACAGGCATGCATGGTCACACCTAGCTTTTATGAGGGTGCTGAGGACTTGATCTCAGGCCCTCCTTCCCTTACCCATGTATCCATCTCCACAGCCATGAAGGCTTAGCGTTACTGTGCTGAATTTCAGTAGATTTGTTTGTTTCCTTTGGTGGACAGTCTTATTATATAGCCCAGGCTGTCATCTAACACTCACTCCTCTGGCCTCAGGTTCCTCCAAGAGTGAGGACTCTAGGTGTGTAGCCCCCTCTCTGATAGTGTTCAGTGTCTCGTGTGAACTCAGACCTTCAGCTGAATGTGGAAAAGCTTTTGGGAGGAGATGAGAAGAAATTGCAGGGGTTCACATTCGCCTCCTTCTTCTACCCACTCATCCCCAGGCAGCTGTCTATCAATTCTGAAAATACCTTATCCTAAAAGGTTTCCCAAGCACACTGCAAGTAAGGAGAATCATGTTTTAGACCTTTATAGATTCCAGGCATTTGGGGGTTTTGTTAACTTTTAACACAAAGGACTCTACAGAATACCATTTATCACACAACTCTACTCTGCAGCTTGAAAATTACATCTCTTTCTAAAGTAAGGATGGTAGCACACAGCTAAATAATCTCCAGTGAAACTGAGATATTTAGGTGAAAATTAAGCAGGTTATATGTGTAGTCTTTTTGACTGTTTTCATAAACAAGAGTCATAGCAAAAGTGGCCATTTTAAATGTATTTAAAGTAATTGTGTCTGTGTGCTATGTATAACATATATAGCAAAGTTGTATGTGTGTGAGTATATATATAAGTGTATGTATATGAGTGTGTAAGTAGTGTGCGTGTATGTGTGTGAGCATCTGTGCATTTTAAAAACCTCAAAATACAGAAAAGCCTACTATTCACTAGATGTCTGGCATCTGTTATTCTATTCCAGGTGGTAACTCATCTGCAATGAATTCTTCCCACTTTGAATAAATCAGACAAGCCAGGCTAAGAGAATAACGATGACCCTTGGCTGTTGTATGTAGCAACTACCCAGTGACGTCTAGCTGCTTCCATGTATTACAGAAGGGGTTTCCTAAAAGGTCTTCCAATATTTCTGTCCCTAGACAGTCATTAGTAAAAAAATAGAAGGAGAAAAAAGGAAGCATCCATACACACGGCACATCTCTCATCCCTGATGTCCTGCTGGGACTCAGCAGATGGTAGCACGGCAGTCATTCTGAAGGGGGCTGCCAAATGGGGCAGCCCAAGCAGGTGGAGAGGAGAGAGGTAGCCTTCCGGATGCTGGAGGATGAGGCTCCTTCCCGAGCTCTGCTGCCTAGCAGGGATCTTCAATACCACACCACCGCTCAGGTTCGCTGTTGGATGGAGACCAGACTCAGTATGGATGGAAGAAGGCCATCCAGGCCCTTTGTCTTCCTTGTCGTATAGACAGACAACTTTATCAAGGACATGGAAGCTGGCCTGGAATCCCAGCCTCAGCCCAGCCCAGGGCTCAACACCTCATGCTCTCCAACTCATTGTATCCATCACAGAACCCCAAAAGAGTCAAGGAACTGTCAACCTTCTGTTAGCCAAGGCTTGACAGATTGCCCATGGACATTTAGATCCCTGGAGCTGCCTGCTGCCCATGCTCACACACCCCTCCGTGGGATAGGAGCGTCTTTTCCTTGCTTTCTCCCCATGCCATGTCTGAAAACCAAATGGGCTTCATCCAGGTCCTGCCTTTGTATCATTGTATTTCTGAGTTGTATTATGCTTTAAACAAGATCCTGGCCTGGCAAGATCAGGACCTTTATCTTGCTATCTCCAAAACTATCTCTCAGAGCCTGCTGCTAAGCTGGCTGACTGTTGGACTGTTCTGATAAAGACGCGATTCGGAGCCTGCAGACTCAAAGGACACTAGCGTGTGCTGGAACTGCTAAAGCTTGCTGCTCTCCGAATTTCTTGTGGTGAGATTGGTTGCCAGATTTTTTATTCTAACACTTAGTGACCTCTTTGGGAGTTTGAAGTGGCATCAACTCTAAAATAGCCTTTTTATTTATAATTTTGTGCCCAGGTTACTTTGAATATTTTCATTAGAACCATTCTCTACCTTCACTAATGTTAAGAAGTTACTAATGTCTAGAAAAAGTTCCAGGCATTAAACTGATCCTTTCCCAATGGGGAGGAATGAATAACCCCTTTAGCCTCTCTACCCCCTTTTTACTCTTTCACATTCAGAATGAGTTGAGTCAGGAAATTGCATTACTGAAAGAATCGTTCTGGACAACAATACCAAGTTGCCAAGTAGGCTTTCCAACACCATGTTTCTAAGTCAGACACACCTTTCCAGCCATCAGTAGAAAAAAAAATGGAGAATGACATTTAAGTTTACAAAAAGAAGGAAAGAAAGAAAGAAAGAAAGAAAGAAAGAAAGAAAGAAAGAAAGAAAGAAAGAAAGAAAGAAAGAAAGAAAGAAAGAAAGAAAGAAAAGGAACAAAAATGGACTTTGGACCAGGTATGGTGACACATGCCTTAATCCCAGCACTCTGGTGGCAGAGGCAGGCAGACCTCTGACTTCAAGGCCAGCCTAGTTTACATATTGAGTCTTAGGCCAGCTAAAGTTACATAGTGAGACCCTGTCTCAGAAAAACAAAAATAAACAAAAGAGTGGGCTTAATTGTTGTGTTAGGGTGTTTTCCTGTTGTTGTGTTAAGTACCCTAATAACAGAGAGAAAGGTTTATGCAGCCTATGGTCCCAGGTTACTGTGGCAGGGAATCACAGCAGAATGTGAGGGAACTGGTCACATGTCATACATGGTCAAGAAGCAGAAAACAAGGAATGCCTGTGGGTGCGTGGCTCACTGTCTCTCTTTCCATAATCCAGGAATTGCCCTGCCTACAGCTGAGATAGGTTTCCTAGTCATGGAACATAATGAAGATAATCTTCATAGACATTCTCAGGGGATAGCTTAATCCAGATAACCCCTCACAGGCATGCCTGGAGGCCTCTCTCCTGGGTAGTTTTGGATGCTGTCAATTTGGTAATTAACACCAACCACCCAACTTCTCAGTTAGATGACTTTCCTAGCCAACAGCAAAGAGAATGCTCCATGACTGGAGATCTTGTCAAGAGTGTGTGTTGGTTCAGAGGGAGGAAGAGGAGGAGAAGAAGGAGAAGGAGGATGAGGAGTAGGAGGAGGAGGAGGAAGAGGAGGAGGAGGGCTGACTTGTCAATCAGGCACCACTGCCTTGCTTGCAAAAATATAAGGAGTGGAGAAGAGTCTGGACCGTGACTCTGCCTCGATCCATTCTCAATGGGAGGAACCAGGATCCTATCCAATGCCCCTGTTAGTCAGCTCTCCATTGCTGCAAGGAAATACCTGAGATGTGCTCACTTTGTGCAGAGAAGAGGTTCACATAGCTAGCTGTTCCAGAGTTTCAAATGCTCACATCTGGTGCTAGTCTTCTTGCTGGCAGAGCCCCAAGGTAGCATTTCATGGAGGAGATGAGGATCTTCTCCTGTATACACATATATGTCTTTTTATAAAGCCAATATGATTCAATCATGAGGGCTCTACCCTAACGACCTTATTTAATCCCAACCAATTTCTCTAGGTCCCAGTTCTGAACAGCACAGCAAGGCGATGTTTTCACACTCTAATTCTCACAGTGGGGACTGAATGTCAACACATGAAGCCTTGGGGGTTACAATCAAATTCTATCCAAAACATAGTAGCTCAGCCCCAAGCTCGAGGGCCATTCAGCAGTCCTTATTCAGCTGTTTCTGCTGGACAGTAGGAGTTCTGTGGCAGGCAAACAAGAACTGCCAAAACTGAGGAATTCACTGCGTGACTTCAAAGTATAGAGATGAAAAGTTATGGCCCACTCAGAAAACTGATGCTGGGCTGGTCCAGTCTGTATAACAGGGTCATACAAGCATTCTCAAGACACCACCATTGCTTCCCACAGTGTATGACTTACAGAAAATTTCCTGGTTACAGAAGTAATCAGTAGGAACAAAGCAACAGAACACTTTCCTCAGCAGTGGACTTAGCTCTTCACATAGACTGACTCAGCACAAAGACCAGGACCACGGATTTTACATGCAAAATGCAGCATTGGGAACTCAAGGGTAAAACACATTCCAAATAAATGGAGCTTCACCATGGCCCTTCTAATATTATGGAAACATCCACAAACACATAGATCCATACTCTCAGTTGGATTGCCCAATGCGGTCCATCTCAAACTCAGGAGTAGACTGTTTCCTGCTCTGAGCAGTGCTCTCTGTGCAATTCACACCGACTCCACCAACCTTGAAGGAAGAGAGACTCAAGTTAGAAGAGGAGGCTGGTGAAAAGCAGGCTCTTGTCCTAGCAGTTCCTCTTCCTTGACAGTATGTATGTGTGTGTACATATTGTAGGTGTATGCATGGGCATATGGAAGCCAGAGGTCAATAGCAGGGACTAAATGAGGAGTACACATTACATCAACCTCTTCCCTGCACATACACGCATGCATGCATGCATGTGAAGTTGTTAATCAGAACAGTAAGGAAATCTGCATGGATACACATGTACAGCCACTCTGGTAGGAGTATCTGGGGATGCATCCTGTTGGGAAATGGCTGCTTAACGTTGGTGGAGGTGGGAGAAAGGAACCGGATCAGGGACTTGACTCTCAGTTCCTGTTCTTACTTGAAACAGTGTCTGGCCTTGGAAAAACTATTTCCTTTATCTGTAAGGATGATAAACGCTTCTGCAGTCACAAAAATACTCTAATAAAATGGGAGCTCATTTCTCCCTTTTGTGAATGGAGACAGGAAAGCTATACTTATCTGGAAATGTGTGCCATTTGGTCCCAAGTCAAGTATACCACTTTCAAATTCATTGTTTGAATTAAGTTTCACATCATTTGATCAGATAAACATTTTATCTTCCTTTTTGCCATTTGTGACATTCATTAATTGTGAGTTGTCATAGGGGCTTCCCATATCATTTTTAAAACAAAAGAATACATATTCTAAGGTATTAGAATAAGTGGGAGCTTTTCTTAGCACCACCCAGGAACCCATTCTATTTTTTATCCTACGGAAAACTGGGTTTCACAGTTAATGATCTATTTTGTTCTAAAACTACCATCTGTTCCCATGGCACTTTTTAAGGTTTCTATCATTCCTATTATGTGTGAGGTAAATAATATATATTCATAATTACTTATTCCCAAGAACAAAGGGTAAAGGCACAATTACAGTTAAACACAAAGAGATAATATTTAAGCACTGTAGCTAAGTTTACATTTCAGCAAGTGAAGAAATTTCTATACCCCCTGACCCTCCAGTGAGACACACATTTACAGCCTCTATAAACAGAAGAATGCCAGACTGCAGCAGAATTTTAGGCGATGCTAGGGTTGAGAACAAGATCATAGCTCCTAAATGGTGTCCACTCACTGCAGGAGCCACTATACTCCAGATGTACACAGTCTTCCAGAGAAGGTCTCAGGGAATTCGAACCTAGGCCTCCAGTCCTGCTCTGTGCCTTGGCTTATTTTGCTTGTCTCTTTAACTTCTTCAGCAATTGTGATCCAAGTAAATCTTCCATGTGACACCAGCCAAGATAGTTCAAATCAGTTTTGCCAATTCTAGATATCCCATCCCACCCCTAGCTACCTACTTACTGATACAGAAAATACCAAAATATAGCTGCCTTTTGCCCAGTTCCTTTTTGTCCTTTGTCTAACTCATCTAGTAATAGTGTGAACTCTGGGGTGCCAATGATGTTTTATCATTCTCAAGTGATGCAGATGCCCTTTAATTAAGCTCAACTAAGGGTGCATCTGCCTTCACCTGGGAAGCCAGGAGGAGTGAGGGTAGTAAGGAGTCTCTGGCCAGCCTGTGATCCATTGTTCTCCAGGGGATTTGGTTGATGCAAATCTGAAAGGAGAATTTGTTCCCTTCTTCTTCTAAGCTGAGAGCAAGTCTTGGAAGACTCCTGGTGTCATATGCAAGCAGCACTTAGGAAGCCAGCTGAATAGCAGGCACCAAGGACAAAAAGGTGCTGGTGCTGCTGACTGGGCAGCTGGAGGAGAGCATGCTGGGATCTTATGCCAGGCAATTGGAGGAAGCCCAGGCAGGTGGTACAGGGAGGGGCAGTCTGGGGGTGATGGCCTGAAGAGAAGCTGGTTGGGGGATAACTACAGAGTGATGAGAGGTGGGGATGTCCTCCAAGGAGGGGAAGCTGTTCATCTGTGGGGCCTGGGGTTAGGAACCTCACTGTAGGATACTTGGGATCTAGGAACCTGGATGGGCAAAGGTTTCTTGTTAATTTGCAGAGCAGTGGGTTGTTCTGAACAAGTTTTTCATCAGACAGACTCAGCGCTGTGAGAACTATATGATCAAGTCAGGAAGAGTGAAGAGCAGCCTCCAGATGGGAAAGTATTGCCAGAATTACAGGGATGTGTAGGAAGGGATGGGCTGGAAGGATATAGACACCGGATTCAGCCTTTTCTGGCTTTGAGGGGAGGAAACAGCAGGAGGATGGGGGCTGAATTTGACTCAAAGCTGGAAGCCTCAGAAGTGGTGGGTCACATGACATGTAACATGAAAGAAGAGAGGGCAGCTGAGCAGAAGTGCTTTTTTCAGAGACAATACTGGGTATCAGGTATGTGATTGATGGCTCTGATACATTTATATTTCTCTGGACTTATGAAAACCAGACCACTGGATATCATGTTTGTCCCTTTTCCTAATTTTTAAAAAGTTTCCATGGCTTGTAAGACTAGGTAATGAAAATAATTGAGGTCAGATCTGTTCTGACACTATCATCATTCTTTGGTTATTTAACATTTCAAATGACCCCAGAGACCAAGAACAAGAAAGAACACCCTGGCAGAGGGCAATCATGGAGAGTGACTTCCTTGGGGAGTTCTCTAAACTGAGCAACTGATTCCTAGATCAAGGCAAAGAATGGACCTAGACACCGCCCGCCGGTTAGTCTGATGGTTATTCAGTGGGAGGAAAAGAAAGTCTTGCACCCTCAGAATTCTCATCTTAAAAGCTGTGTACTAGATTCTGAAGCACTGTTTGTATGAGTAAGGGATTACCTGGAAGAAGTTCTCGGGGAAGCTCTTGGCAGCCAGGGACAGGGGCAAGTAAGCAGACCAGTAATGTTTTTTTATCTCTTGGAAATGATATTCCTTACAAACCATAATGGTTTCACTGTGAATGATCCCTCTTGGGCTAATATTATCACAGGTGATATTTAGCTTGTAATGCTGTTCTGAAGGCTGTGGAACATTTAAGATGTTCCTACCATTCGGAACTTGCTCAGTGGAAGAGTGTCGCTAACGATAAGTTTTGGACTCTTTAAAATTATTCTTTATTATTTATTTTGAGACAGTAACCTACTGTGTAACCCTAGCTGGTCTGGAACTCACTTTCTAGACCAAGTTGCCATTAAATTCATAGAGACCTACCTGCCTCTGCCTTAAAATGACTAGGATTAAAGGTGTTCACCACCACACTTAGTCCTAGTGGTGGGGTTTTGAAGGTGAAATCTGCCCTTCTGTGACTCAAAGCTGGATTCTGCCTATGTATGTATGTATGCATGAACATATGTATGTATGGCTCTTCCTGACTCACTGATAAGGTAGATTTGGAACCTGGGCCAGCTCGGCAGACAAAGGACAGTTTCACTGCTGATGTCTGTATTCAAGTACAAAGCCTCGAGCCAGTCGGCATTGTGGAACCTTTGCCGCTACAACTCTTCTTCCCTGTACCTCCAGGGCATCAAACAAAGCTCTCACCTTCAGGAGCATACATACACAAGGATGACGTCATCCGACTGCCTTTTATTGCTCTGCTTAAGATCAGGGGCCATGACTTCTCCCTCCTGATGCCAACCGGTGCCCGTATCAGTCCCAGAATCCGCAGCACCTACCTTCCTCTGGAGCATCATCAAGGAGAGATGCCAGCAGCATCTCCATTACGGCTTGTTTTCAAGAGAAGTGCAGTCTGCTCTGTGGCCTTTTTATGTCAAGGCGTAAAGGAAGCCAGTTGCCATGGGCCAATGATTAGAGGAAGGGCTTATGTGATTGATGTCTCCTGATCTCTTTCTTTCCAGTCACCCTAGGTGTAATTTCCTGGTCTTTCTGTCAGCTCAAAGCAATCAGATTCTTGCTCAAAAGGCTCGTGGCCTGGGTTGGTGATTTTGTCCCTCTGTTTACACAGTCATGAGACTGTCTGCCTTCATATCTTCACAGGTTGGATAGGAAACTTGCCTGTAGGCACTAAGGCAGCTTTCTGATGCTGCTATATTTAAAAAAGAAATCACCCCTTCATCCTGTCCTGTAAAAGGTGCAAGGTGCCCTCTCAATTAAGTGTCCTCCTTCCTACAATCCCAATCCATCTCTATATGGTGTGGGGCTCATGACAGTTACAAGTGGGGTATGACAGTTACAAGCTGACATCCTTGAAGCGTAGCCCTGAGGCTTGTCAGGAAACGAGCCTGCCCTATACCTTGTGCCAGGGGAGCTGCCAGGAGTTACAGGAAAAGACAGCAGCATCCTTAGTGGCTCAATTCGAAAAAGTATAGGGATGGAAATGAAACCCCACCTAGTTTCTCTCACATCTAGTTCCATGGCTGTTTAAAGGGAGAAACACAACACTACCAGTGCTGGCAGGAATGTGGGGTGACTGGAACCCTCCAGGGCTGTAAAGGGGTGCAGCTGCTTCAGAAAGCAGCTTGGCAGCTTCTGCAAGAGTTAAACATAGAAGTCCCATATGATGTAGCAATTCCGCTGCCGGTTTATACCCAAGGGAATTGCAGGTGGTGCTTCCAAACAGATACTTGCTCATCATAGCAGACTCAGCACTTACATAACACACATAAATACAATGCATATGGTAGCATCAATCACAATACCCACCAAAATGGGGAATTCTTTCTACCAACAGATAGGTGGATGAATAAGATGACATATTATTTAGCCCTAAAAAGGAATGAATTACAGACACGAGCCTTGAAGATACTATGTCAAATAAGATGTCAAACGGGAAGGTACGTGATTCCGGTTGTATGAAGGATATAGAGTAGATAATTTTACAGACAGGAGACAGTAGAGTTTACCAGGGTCTGAATGGGAGGTAAGAGCATGGAGCTATTGGCTAATGAGCAAAGTTTCTGTTGGGGATGATGAAGTTTTTCTGGAAATGGACAGAGCTGAGGCTGTAAGCACCATGTATGCACGGGACAGCGTTGTGGGTGTACTGCTAGTGATATATAATCGTAAAATGGTTAAAACAGGGAAAAACCAAAAGGTTAGACAGTTAAATTTGATTTTCTCAGGTCCTTGCCAAGGACTGAGGTGTCTCAGTTCCATCTAGAATCTTCTGTCCAGGGTGGGGTCTGCTAACTTGTTTTTTCCTGGCCAGGAAGTCTATGAATGTATCAAGACCTTACAAGAGTAGACATTTGCTCCTGGAAAGGGGGTTTCACTGAAGTACTGTTAATGTATAATGCTGGTCAAATGACTTAAAGAGACTGTGCAAATTCATTGCAGCGTGAACCCACTTTTCTGCCTGTCCGGGGTAGGTGTGCTGTGCAGGGGCTGGGCCCCCTCTTCTCCTGGGAGAAACCTTTTAAAATGTATAAAACATGCTTGAACAGTCAGGCTGCCTGCTGATTCTCCTCGCCTCCACCCTTTGTTTTCTTCTGCCCTTGACAGGCATGATGGCTTTGCTCACAAGCCAGCTCTGGTTCCTGTGAAGATGAGGATAACAGGCTGTCAGTCAATCCCATCTCACCAGTTTAATTTAGACTTTAATGATCAGTAATGACATTCTACCCAGGACTACGCTCCGGCCTTTATCCCTAGCTGCCTTCACAATATCATGGTGAAATGGGGATAGGCATAACCCAACAACCCTGACAGGTGTGCATTCCTCGTGGAAAAGGGAATCCCTTCCTGTACATGACAGGGTGTGACCCTCAGCCTTGGCTGTTCACGAGATGAAAATAGGCTTCTTCAGGCAGAGCTCGCTTTGCCTGCTGCTCTGAGTGCAGGGATAGAGTGAAATGTTGCTGTTCTCGCTCTAGTAAGAAGTAGCTTATCTCAGTGTGAGTGCTCTGTTAGGAGGCTTTCACCAGGAAAAAGGCTTGTGTGGGTTCATAGTTTTATTTATGTTTATTAGTTTTGTCTCACAGTGTCTCATATGTAGCTCTGGTTGTCCTGGAACCCACCATATAGACCAGGCTGGCCTTGAACTCACAGATATCCCTCTATCTCTGAGTGCTGGGATTAAAGGAATGTGCCACCACGTGGTTTGAAAGACTCTGGTCCATCATTCTTTTCCCCCGGTGCTTTGGGTCTGTGGTTAAATGGGAAAGGGTGGCCAAACAGAACACTCACATGATAAGCCAGGGCTAAAGACAAGGGATAGAGACGGGGTGCCGCCCACTCTGCAGGGAATCTCAAAACCATCTATGGACTTCCCACTCAGCCGCACCTCCTCCAGTGTCCACCTCTCTACTGTTCAACACATGACTCTGGTCTTTGGGATCCAAACTCTAGCATATACACATGCTTAAAACATCCCTTTTGAACTGTATTTGTAAATTAGAAGTGAAAACACGCCTGCCCCAGGAAGCATCAGGCTAACTCAGTTTGTCATCCTAGTCTAGGAGCTTAAAACCAAGTGACAGCATTTGGAGGGAAGTGTTACACTCTGCAGAGAATGCCGCAGCTGTGGCGCACCAGCGCAGTGTGGCAGCACCGTCATCTCTGCCAGTTTGTTTCTCCGGAAGGACTTCTCGCTCACAGACCCTCACCAAGCAAACACTCACATTTCCAATGTGTTTCCTCTTCCTGCTCAGGTCAGGTTCTTCTCCAAGCTACTCTCTAATCTGACAGCATGGTCTTCCCAGGATGGCACCCACTTGTGTTTGGTATTTGGCGTTTCCCACGATGCTGCGTGACTTCATGAGGAGATTTCTGTCTAGAATGAATGAATGACCCAGGGTGGCCTTAGAGTACAATCACGGATGAAAATCTAATAGTTGAAGGTAGCAGGGGTGGCTCGGCAGGTAGAGGTGCTTGCCATTAAACCCGATGACCTGAGTTCAATCCCTGGCACTCACTCGGTGGAAGCAGAGAGCTGACTCCCAAAAGCTGTACTTTAACTTCTGAGCATTTTCCATAACATGCCCCCCCCCAGCACAGTTGGGGAAAGCCAGGCAATCTATCTCCTTAGCCAGCCTCTCATCCATAGTGTAAAGTATAATTTCCCAGGGTCCCTGGGGCAAACATGACCATGAAACCAAGGATGCTCTTCTGTGGGTTGTGATAAAGTTGTATGAAGTGTCATCAGAGTTAGAAAGGTAATGAGAACTGGAGACACAAACAGTGTGTAATCGAGTCTATTGGGAGTTCACACAAAAGGGGTTCTTCCTGACAGCCATTGTATCAACTCTGCATGGTCAAGGGATACTTACTTCAGAGGTCAGGACAACCCCAACCCTTCCCATTCTGCATTCCAAAGCCTTTACCTCACACAGAATGTGACAGTCCTAGAAGTCTATACTGGCTTCAGGTTTGTACCAACAGGATGTAATATAACAATGAAACCTGTAAAAACTAGCGTGACATGGGAGATGAAAAGTGTCACTTCCTCCGGGGAAAAAAAGTCACCTTCAATGCTGCCGTGGCTAAAGTAAAAGGCCTCTAATAAGGCCTCCCGGCTCCTTCTTCCCTGGCTGTCACCAGCAGCTGGAGGTGAGTTTGGCTTCAGATTGCATTGCCTTTCCCTGGAAATCGTTATCCTGCTATGTTGGGGAGATGCAGGCATGTACGTGCACATCAGCACCCTGCCTTCATGACCCACCAATGTGCAGCTTATTCAACCCACGCATGCACAGCCCAGGAACCAATGGGAGCCAGGCATTGATAGCCAGGCCAAAGAATTTGGTTCGAAACACATGGTGCATACTTGAACTTGAAACAGAGGAAACGTCAATACATTTAGAACATTGTCACATTACTTTTAACATGACCTGCTTGAAGCTCTCCTATGCACCAGGAAAGGTGAGAAGCTGCGAAGCACTGCTCTTACCACTAGTGTGCTGTGTGCAAATATTCAAAAGAAAATATCAGTCTCGCATGCCTCCAAGAACATGCTTTGTCCACAGTGCAACCCTTCCTCTGTGCCATGGATCAAAGCCATGTCCTGGAGTGTGCCAGGCAAGTACTCTGTCACTGACCTTCACCCTAGCTATGATCATAACAGTTCCAGAATTTACAACACATTTAATCATCTTATCTGAATTCTGCAAGCCAGTTTTACTGCCCTGTTCATACACTGTGGCACATGTAGTGCACACACACACACACACACACACACACATACACATGTATACATATACAAACACATACACACATACAAACATACATGCACATACATACACATACATACATACACATACTTACATATCACATACACATGTACACACATACACACACATACACATGTACACACATACAAATACACACATACACAAACACATACACATGTACACACATACAAACGCATACACACATACAAACATACATGCACATACATACACATATACACATACATACGTACACATACTTACATAGCACATACACATGAACACACATACAAACATACACACGCATACATACACATACATACATACACACATACACACATACACACATACACACACACACACACGCACACGCACAAGCTTATGCTCAGATTAAGCCCTGAGACTCCACTTCTCACCTTAACTGGGAGTCCTTTTATTAAAGTGTTATTTTGGGAACTGTGCTGTCTGGGCGGCAGAAAGAAGGTAGCTCTAAATATTGTGTCTTTCAGGATGCAGGCACAACCCTCTATGCTCTTTTGAGGGCTAAAAGAGCCATAATGCTTTGTTTTCACCTGAAAATGCACACAGTATATTCTATCAGAAAAGAAAGGGAGGCATGCTTGTAATCTCAGCATGAGGGAGGCAGTGGTCAGGTATGCGCAGTTCCAGTCTAGTGTGGGATAGGTGTGAGATCCTGTTTCAAAACACAGGTGGTGGGAAAAAGGAAAGAAGGAAGGAAGGGAGGGAGGGAGGGAGGGAAGGAGGGAGGGAGGGAGGGAGGGAGGGAGGGAGGAAGGAAAGAAGGAAGGAAGGAAAGAAGGAAGGAAGGAAGGAAAGAAAGAAAAAAGAGAGGGAGGGAGGGAAGAAAGGAGGGGAAATGATAGCTACAATTTTGTTTTCCAAGGCCAAGTGAAATGGTCTCTTCTAAAATTTGTTGATTATGTTATTGCTGTAACATTTTTTTCCTACAAAAGCAAATGAATATAGAAATAGTTTTTGAGCCACAGATCTGGCGGCTTATATCTGTGATCCCAGCTATTCAAAAGGCTGAGGAAGGAAGACTGAATTCAAAGATAGCTTGGGCTGCACTTTGAGTTTAAGGCTAGTCTAGACAGGTTAGTGAGATCCTGTCTCAAAATAAAAGATATAAGAAGATTTTGGGATGTTGCTTAGTGGTAGAGCATTTACCAGGCATGGATGAGGTCTTGGGTTTAATTCCTGATAAAGCTAGAAAAAGGGTTAAAAGAAAAACAAGACAGTAGTTTTTCTCCATGAACCCCATAGATGAGAGAATGGTGCTTAAAAGTGTCATGAAGTCTCCGAGATGGGCAGTTCACTTCCTCCAGCACTGGGCTATAATGTGCCGGGTGCTTCAGGGCTCCCATTCTTTGCCATGAATCTCTAGGAGGGTGCTACATAAAGATGGCCGCCAAACTTAAGGCACACCGGCTCTGTACTGAGTCCCTCTGTGTAAAGTCTGTGGTTTCTTGTTACCCAAGGAAATTGAGGTTTGAACATCTAAATTGATTTGTCTAAAGACCAAAAGTAGTCGTCAGCTTTGCCATCCAAGGCAAAACGTCTGAGCCTGCGTGCTTCATGCTCCTACCTCAGGGGATGTCAGCCGAGGTGCCTGACAACAGGGAACATGAAAAGCACTTGGCTGGAACACACTCAGCTCCCCTGGTGGGTCAGTCAGGGGTTGGGGGTTAAGAATCTAAGAGCACCTGCTGATGGCAAGCTGGGACTAGAACAGGTCACAAGCTGTGGCTCATGTGTGCACCAGAATCCAAGACTTTGTTTTAAGATGCAGGTTTGTAAGCTTTTAGCTGGTCACTACTATTGTTTTTCCAAATAGTCCCTACTGATCCATGATTTAGCAGAGTTGACTATGTCACTTAGTCAGTCTTTATCTCTCTCTCTCTCTTCTTCCTTTTAAAACTTATTTATTCACTGACCTTTTCATATATTTATATACAGTGATCGTATTCACCCCACTGACTCCTCTCACCCCCTCCCATGCCCTCGGAGCCCCCTTTTCCCACTCTCTTGCCCCTCCCCACTCATCCACTGAACTTAACTATGGCTGCCTGCATAAGCGTGGACGTAGGTTATTTACTACTTCATGGACCACTTACAGTGGCTGCCCCACTCAAGAAAAATGACCTCTCATTTCTTGGCCATCATCTGCCAAGGGCTCCTCAGTGAGAAAGCCTCATGAGCCCTTTCCAGGAATTTTCTAGTCTCAATGACTTAACTTGCAGATGGTGGCAGCATGCATAGGCTGGACTGTGGAGGAGATTTTATGCTCAGGAGAATGCTTGCAGGGCACACGTGCTTGCAGAGGGGGAAGGTTAAATACATAAGCATTACTGAGTAATGGTGGTCAGTAGCTGCAGAGTTAAAGATCTTTCATGGTCTTTGATATAAATGATGAATAAGCACTTCTTTTTATCTTTTTGGTTTTGGAGATGCGTTTTCTCTCCATAGCCTGGCTGTCCTGGAACTCAATCTGTAGACCAGGCTGACTTTGAACTCAGATTTGCTTGCCTCTGCCTCCCAAGTGCTAGCACTAAAGGTATGCACCAATGTGGGCACCACCACTACCACTGGGCCATGGGTAAGGTCTTTTAATACCCGCAGAAGGTACCTGTCTTGGTATCAACAAATAGCTCGCCAGGTAAAAGCACTTGTTGCCTAGCCTGAAAACTTGAGTTTGGTCCCTGGAACCCATGTGGTGGAAAGAAAGCGCTGGCCTCCACAGGTGTCCTCTTATCTACCATATAGGCCACGGCATGTAATTCTATAACCACACCCATACTAAAATAAATAAACACAATTTAAAAATTTAGGAAAGAAAATAAATGTGTCTTTGTTTTGGTTCCTTTTATTATTGCTGGAAGGGGAACCCAAGGCTGAGTTACCAATGAATGAATGAATGAATAAATGAATTAGTAACTCGTAGGTTCTCTACACTTTAAGTCAGCCTTTAAAATGTAGAACTCAAAGGCTGGATGTAGCTCAGCAGCTCAGAGCACATGGCACTTTTGCAGAAGACCTAATTTGGTTCCCAGAATCCACATCGGGCTCACAACTGCATGTAACTTCAGCTCTAGGACATCTGATACCATCTTCTAACCCGAAGCCCCTTCTACCTTCAGCACACTTATACATAACTTTAAACATGAAAATAAATCCTTAAAATACAAACTTTATGATAACCTTAGCTTTATACGGGCCTCCCGAGTATAAATGAAACAGAACTGCCCACAGAAAAGGTGTCTATTTGGCTGTGCTATGTCCCAAGGTCACACCCGAGGATGGCTCCAGGGTCTCCTGCCTAGTGAGGGGAAGAGAGGTAGCAGTGGCAGGGGATTCAACCCTGCAGCCGTGACTTGGTAGTTATGGTAACCTCTAGGTATTTGGTGGTTTCAGCAAAAGTTCTAATTCACATTCCAGACATCAAAAACTATAGGAGAGACTCTGAAACTACGCAGCAGAGAATGAATACACACATTAGCCAGGAAAACCTAGAGGTGTCTGCAGCTCTGGATGACCTGGGACTTTAAGGCATCCCTTCAGGAAGTTGCTACAGGTATCTATGCACAGATAGAGGCTACAAGCAGAAGGGGGGCATCCAGTAGGAGCATATCACTTGCTGATAGGGAAGAATGCAGCCAGTGATTAGGAGAAGGGAGGGGAGCAGAGCAAAGGAAACATTGCCACAGCTAGCCGGAGCTCAGAGATCCTATCTCAGCTAGATAAGACTCTGGGCATAGATTTACTGTTATTTTTGTAACTCTTGACGGTGAAAGTCCCCTTTCATTTGATTTATCGTTCTTGCTCAGTCATATTCCATATGTACCAGCTGCTTTCTACAAACTGCTAATCATCTCCTATTCATGCAGTATTTTCGTTTAGAAAATGTGATTTATTGTTGTTACAGTAAACAGAACACACAACTAGCATGCAGTCTGCTTGATATACACAGCATCCAGGCTCACAAGAAGCTAATGAGAGGACAATGAGCTGGCTTAAAGAGGAACCCAGCTCCACAATTTTTAAATTTAGTTTTAAATTTTTTTTTTGTTTTAAAGTATACGGACGTGTCTATGTGGGGGTATACGCACATGAGTGCAGGTGCCCACAGAGCCCAGGGCTGTGGGTACTCTTGGCATTACAAGTGGTTGTGAGCCATTTGATGTGGGTGCTGGGACTAAAACTTGGGTCCTCTGAAAGAGGAGTATGCATGCTTAGCCACTGAGCCATCTCTCCTGCTATTCACCTCCCCCCTCCACACACACACACACACACACACACACACACACACACACACACACACACCCCAAAGATTTAAAATGAATTGGCAAAGAATTCAAAGTGTAAACATTTTCTGTAAGGGCTGCCATTGGGCTTTTGCTTGGGTAACCTGATTGGTCCCTCGGTAGTAACTTAAGAATGTTTGTTACTGGTTTTTATTTGCCTACTTATTTTTGTTGTTTTGGTTTGGTTTTATTCTGGAGATTGAACCCAGGGCCTCACACAGCAAGCAGGCACAGTACTCTTCCACTCCCTATCCTGGGTCTTATTTTAATAAAGGTGACTGACGATAATACCAAAAGGTTAATGTGACAGAAAAGGATCAGGTGATAGGCACGCTGAGTTCTGAGGGATCATGGGAAAACTCTGGGTCAGGCAGAAGACAGAAAGTTCTAGGGGCTGGCCTGGTCATCAGCCTTTACTTAAGCTTCCTTCTAAAAGGCCTGGCCAGGCAGGGGATGGCTCCCTAGTGGTTAGTTACCTAGCATCATTTCAGAGAGATTTGGGACTTAGCTGCTCTGAGCTGTCTTGTCCCTGACCTAGCTTGATTTACTGTAGGAAAATCCTAAGTTAGGCAGGATGTGTAGGTCAAAAAAGGGCTTTCTACAGAATAAGGCATTGTACAGCTGTAATATATACCACAAGCAGAAGCAGCTTGGGGCCAAGGACTACCTGCCCAGGAATGGCACTATTCACAGTGGGCTGGGTCCTACCTCCCACATCACTCATTAATTAAGAAAATGCCCTACAGACTTGCCTATAGGCAATATGATGGAGGCATTTTTTTTTCTCAGTTGAGGTTCTTCTTCCCAGATAAGTGTCAGGTTGACAAAACCAACCAGCACACTCTATGTGCAAGCAGGTAAACATGTGCACATGTACCCACACACATACATATATACATACACATTCATACACATGTTTAAAAATAGTGGGAAAGAAATAAAAAAAAAGGAAAATCCAAAGTGGGCATGCTGAAGTGCTACGGGCTTGTTATGCCTGAACCTTAAATATGACCCAAAGGCTCATGTGTTGAAGAAATAGTCACCGGCCAATGATGCTACTGGCATGGTGAAATTTTTGGCAGGTGTAGTGGTTTGTATATGCTTGGCCCAGGGAGTGGCAACATTAGGAGGTGTGTCACTGTGAGGGTGGCTTTGAGACCTTCCTTCTAGCTCCCTTTGAAACAAGATACAGAACTCTCAGCTCCTTCTGCACCATGCCTGCCTGGATGCTGCCATGCTCCTTCCTTGATGATAATGAACTGAACCTCTGAATCTGTAAGCCAGCCCCAATTAAATGTTCTCCTTTGTAAGACTTGCCTTGGTCATGGTGGTTCTGCACAGCAATGGAAACCCTAACTGTGACAGTAGGTGAGGTCTGGGAGAAAGGAGTTGGGCTACAAAGGCCTGGCCCCTCCCCTCTCTTGTTTGGCCTCTCGTAGCCATGAGGTGGGGAGTTTAGCTTCACAGTGCACTACCCTTCATGCTATTCTGTCTTAAAAAGGGTTAAAAAGCAACAGAGCCAACTGATGTTGAGCTGAAACCAGGAGGCAAAGTAAACCCTGTGTATAAGTTGTTGTCTCTGGTAGTTTGTCACAGTGATGGACACAGCTGATTAATACACAGCTTCCATAAAATGCCATAGATGGTTTTGAGAGGAAGATAAGTAATGGGATGGATGCTTCTTCTAAAGGATAATCTCCTTTCCAGTACTTAAATAGAATAATTCAATATCAAACAAGCCCAGAAGCATGCTGTGCTCATGAATATGGAAGGAAAAGTAATCCCCACGGCTTGTCTCTTCCACCTTGATGTCATTCGTGTCTTGCTTTGTGTCACAGATCTAACAAACCTGTCATATATTCTCTTCTTAATAGAAACTTGCTTGCTTTTACTTACCTATTTATTTTGACATGGGGTCTCCTGTAACCCAGGATGGCCTCCAATACAATGTGTAGTAAAAGATAGCCCAAGGATAACTGTGAACTTCTGATCTTCCCGTCTCCACTTCCTGGGACTATAAGTAACCTTCCTCACATTAAGTTTTCTGCAGACTGAATTGAGGACAAGAATTCTGTGAACATTCCCAGCCCAGAAAGTTGTTTGTTTGTTTTTAATTACTTGGTTCCAAATTATTATTCAAGGTCTTTGTTTGTTTGCAGAGTTGATAAATCCCAGGGTCTCAAGACTACTAGGTAGGCTTAACGCCACTGCCCTGCCAGCCCCTTTCAGCTGGTCACATGATTCCCATTTTAATTTTTATTTGCATTTATTTACCTGTTTGTGTGTGTGTGTGTGTGTGTGTTTGTACACTTGTGCGTGCGTTCCACAGTGAGGTCAGAGAACAACTTACTGGAACCAGTTCATATCTTCCACCGTGTGAGTTCTGGGATCAAACCCAGGTCAAGAGGATTGACAGCAGGAGCCCTTACCTACTGAGTCATCTTGCAGACTCCCACATATTTCTTATTTAAAAACATAAAGTCACGTGGGGCTAAAAAGAACTGAACTAGTTTTGATTGATTCTTGATTGGCTGGTGTGAGAAGAGAATGAGGAGCCTAAGGTATCCCTCTAATGCTGATGATACCTCTGTTCTCTAAAAGCTATGCCCACATCTTTCTGTCCCAGTGGGACACCAGCCAGACACAACCATTCCCAGGAGAGACCAGCATTCAAGGGTTATTCTTAAGAATCTGGCAAGGATTGACAGAGTGCAGGCCAGAGGTGCTTGGAATGTCCCATCCACCTCCAGTCAACAGCAACTCTGCTGTGGTGAGTGTTGACAGAGTCTGGGAGCAGGGGAGAGGCTGTTTTCCATTATTAATGTGTAACCCTATATGGGAAAAATCTGACACCCAGATAGCCAATCATTAAAAATGTTTTTCTTAAACCTCCTGCAATAAACTATGCAGATTCAATTTCTCTTAAGTATAATTGAAAAGTGTTTGCTTTTCCTTGGTGCCCAAGTTCATGAATTATGTTTCAGTGCTAGGTCTAAGCCAACATGGAAGGCAGTGCTGTGGAACTCTGGGTGCTCAGAGTGATGCCAATGTCTATGAATTCCCAATGTGTGTTAAATGCCAATCATTCTGCTATATTCTCAACACAGGTTATTTCTAACAG
Source organism: Tokudaia tokunoshimensis (assembly GCA_036184795.1). Classification (NCBI taxonomy): domain Eukaryota; kingdom Metazoa; phylum Chordata; class Mammalia; order Rodentia; family Muridae; genus Tokudaia; species Tokudaia tokunoshimensis. The sequence goes on along the minus strand of BTHU01000022.1, from coordinate 54,688,286 downwards.
GTTTTTTGCCCCTTGGGTCTGGAGATTGAACCTATGGGCTCACAGATGGCAGATTTGTTAATTAGGATTTCCATTGTTGTGAAGAGACACCATGACCAAGACAAAGGGACAGCATTTAATTGGGGTTGGCTTACTGTCTCCGAGGTTCTGTCCATTATCATCATGGCAGGAAGCATGGCAGCGTCTAGGCAGATGTGGCACTGGAAGAGCTGAGAGTTCTATATCTTGTTCTGAAGAAAAACAGGAGAAGACTGATTTCCAGGCAGCTAGGAGGAAGGTCTCAACATTTCCCGCCCCCCCAACAAGACCGCACCTACTCCAACAAGGCCACATCTCCTCATATTGCCATTCTCTGGGCCAAACATATTCAAACCACCACAGTAGATATTTCCAATTTCTGTGCTTGGGCCTTTTCTCTCAAAGTTTGCTGTATTTAGAAATGATCCGGATACTTGAAGTACAGATTTCAGACACTCACATACAAGTAGAACTCTGGTCATGTCCCTTGTCAGTAAATCCCAGGAACATATTAATCAAACCCTCTCAGTGGGTCCGAGACTAGAGAACCTCCCAGGGAAACTGATATCTAGTTTATAGTAAAGAGTAATGAGGCAGTACCGAGGTATTACTGTAGCACATATCAATATCTAATCAAGTTTTATGGTATTGTTGACACAAAATGCTTTCTTCTCTGTTCAAAACCATTATTGCTCGCCTTTCTATAAGTCAACAGGCAGGAATCAAACTTTTATCAAGAACATTAGTCTTTTCAAATAAATATGACACTTGGTAATGTTTTACAGACTAAAAGAGGGAAAACAAAGAATATCTAAATTAACCAAAGAACCCTTTGTAGCCATCAAAGAAGAGCCCTGAAGGAAGGGTCTGGGAGGGTTGTTCTGGGTGCTCGAAAAGGAACTGAATTAAAGAAACAGAATTTGGTCTTTTTTTGAAAAAAAATTCCTTCTTAAGTATTCTTTCTCTGGTCATTGCACATCTGTCCCATGACTCAATAATCTTAGTTCCTTCCTGCGTCTGTAAAACCTCTTGTCCAGGATTCAGAGGAAGGCGGGACACTGAGCATCCTGGCGGGGTGAGCATGTGCTCTCTAACCTATGTTTATAGCACTATTGTTACAAAAATGCTTTCCCACCAAATTCTATATTTTATAATACATAACCAGTGGCTATTTCCCTTTACATTTTTATCCTCCAACATCAAGTAGATGAGAGAAAAGGAGCGGAAGATTCTGGAAAGTGGTGACTGAGAACCTGGGAGCTTAGGAGAAGGCAAGGTAGTCCTTTTAGAGTCAAAATAAAACACATACAGGTGTTTTCTGAATTGCCAAGATCTGCCTCATGAAGAAATGGTCTCTAATATAAAACCATAATCACAAACACGTGTGTGCATATAAATGTGCATATAAAACAGACTGCATGCAATTTACATATAGTTGGTTTTATAAATATTTTCACAGACTGTTTTCATTTTACTTACGTGTTTATTCGTCTTTGTGACAGGGTCTTGTTATGTAGTCATGCTGACTTGAACTAGTCATTCTCCTGCCTCAGCCTCCTGAGTGCTAGAGTTCAAGTTCTAGATACTTACGGATGTATGTCTGTTTCACACTATGTCTACACACTGGTGACCAGTGTGGAAATCAGCCGAAGAGACTGTCCCCACCACCTGTCACGCCCCCAGGTCTCCTTATGCCTGTTGTTCGATGGTGGCCCATTCACACTCATCTGCTTCATCTCCCCATCCCTGCCCTTGACCCTCTCCCCACCCCACCCCCACCTGTGCTACTACTCTCTCCTCTCCTAACAGCTTGCCTTCTCTTTCTTGTGTGAAACAGTCTAAGTAAGGCCTTGCTAGAATGCACTGGAGTGGGGCAGGGCACACATCAGTCATGAACAAAAGGGAAGCTAAAGACTTGGAGAGGGGTCCAGGAGGGCTAGGAAACACAAAAATCCTTGAAATTGTGAAGTTGCCTTCTTTTGAATGGAAGGATTTTAGTCTCACTACTTTTCCTAATTAAATCTGTCTTGCCAGTCTTTCTGCTAAAACATTCTTATTTCTTCCTTTTTGGTTCAGTGTCTTGGTATCTCATCAATGTTGCTTTTCTACTGCAACTATATGACATCTTAGCTCCATTATGAAACTTCGGTGGAGTTGAGCCAGAAACTCAATAACACCATGTTGTTCTCTGGGAAGACACATCTTGATCTCAGTTCAATGGGTGATAAACAGTCTTGCAAAGGGTTTGGCTGCCTATGGGTAAGACAGATTCGAATAAGTGTAACGAGGAGGTAGGTATTCTACACGGAGTCTGTTTGTGATCATGGGCTTAGAAGAGAGGGTGTGTTCAGGGGCTAATCTCGGTTGCCAACTTGACCACATGTGGAATTAACCCAAACTCAAGCAGGTAGGCACACCTATAAGGGACTTTTCTTAGTTGGATCATTTGAGATCAGGAGTCCCACCCTAAGTCTGGGCACAGCTTCTGGTGGCAGGTCACATAAAAGGACATGGGAGAAGGAAGCCTTTGCTTTTTGCCGGCTTGCCCTCGGTCTCACTGGATAGTTCTTCTGTCCTGTTCTTTGATCCATTTCTTCAGTGGCTTGGGAACCTCCTTCTTCAGAATTCCAATGTAGACCAAAAATCTAAAGCTCTCTAGAACCTGTCTGGAAGTCCAGCATCACTGTGGGACCACTGAGACATTCAGTTGTAGGCTGAGATATTGTAAACTGAACAACTATCTCGGCCTTTCTGTCAGGAAACAGAGATTGGTGGATTACTCGGACCAAAGCATGTAAGCAACCAAATGTATATGTGGAACTTTTTAGATGCCTTTTGACGTTTATTAGTTTCCTTTTTAGAGAATCCTGATTAATACACTGCCCTCCATCACAAATTTCTTAGTTTGTTGAGATGGCAGTGGCATATGCTATTGAAATAACCCATCCCTGCATGATGACTTTATAATAAGTGACAAAACAATTGGTCCTTTGACTTGGTGGATCTGGGTCAGCCAAGGTCCCAGCACTCTTTCTAATCCTCAGCAACTTTACCATTTGAGGTCCTCTCTTTGCTTTCCAAGGTTTGAACCTCACCCACCAGGTCTGGACAGTGATTTGAACTCCCTGCCCTGATGTTGCAAGAGAGAAACACGGGGCCAGGCTGGCATCAGGAAATATTCAGCCGGGTGTGAACTTTCCTACCAGGCACCTACTATATCCACAGCCTGCATGTGGCAAATTCTTCCCTACTCTTGTCTTCTTCACCTCTCCAAAGAGTCAGTGGACCTCCACAGCACTTAATCCCTAAAAGACTAGGCTGCTGCCCTATCACTGCTTTCCGCCTTTGGTGCCATCGTGTGAGTGTGAGTGTGTGTGTGTGTGTGTGTGTGTGTGTGTGTGTGTGTGTATGAATGTCTGTGTGCATCAGAGTGTGATTTAATATAAGTGTATCTGTGTTCCTGTGTATGGGTGTGTATATGGACATTTGCCTCGGGTTGACACAGTCCAAACGCAGTGACAGGAGAAGAGAGGAAAGGATGGACAGCCCTGTGCCAGTTGCGTTGTTCCTTGACTCTGAAGCGCCTGTCCCAGCCTCGGTCCTGGTGCAGCCTTCTCCCTCCAGAAGCCTGCTCTTGAAAGAGGAAAGGAACCCAGTCGGGCGATGGGCGGAGCGATGCTGGGCGGTGGGCGGGACGGCGAGGGGCGGAGGGCGGGGCGTGCGGCTGTGCTCCGAGCATGCTCCACCGGGTAGTAGCAGGCGGGGTGGCTCGCGCTGCTCCCCGGCCGGCCGAAGCGGCAGCGGCTGCGGCGTGGGACAGTATGCGGGAACCGCTCGGTAAGTCCTGGCAGCCGTCCGTTTGGGTCGCTCCCACGGCGTCCCACGGGCCCCGCCTCAGCCTCCCGCGCGCGCCCCCAACTTCTCTAGCCCGGATATTGTTGGGTCCCTGTCTTGGCGTGAGGGGACGCCCGCGCCGCGGGTGGCAGCCCGGCCCCCGGTCCCGAGAGCTGCGGCCGCCGTTCAGGTGCCCGGCGTGGGGAGGAGGGCCGGCTGATGTTGGCTCCCGAGGGCACGGGTCTCGCGTGGGTCTCTCCCTAGTCCCGTGCCGCGACCCAGCGGACCCTCCATTCCAGGACTGACAGCCCCGGTTCCCACGACGCCCTGGCCCGCGGGAACCGTGGTGGGACATCGGGAGTGGCCGCGCCCGCTCCGGTCCCGGCCCGGCCCCACCACCCGCCGGGGAGTGGCTGGCAGTCCGCTAAGCGGCTCAACGGGACGGAACCGCCCGCACCCCCACGCCCAGACCAGCACAGCCTCCTCGCGCCACCCCCAGCCCCGGTGACCCGGGACCCCGGCACCCCGGCCTCCGCTGCACCCGCAACCCTCTTGTCTCTGGCCGAGGAGGCTGAGCGCCTCGGGCTCCTCTTGGGAAGGAAAATATCTAGCGGGGGAACTTCAGCCAGTGCAGCCTGGCCGTACCCCTGCCGGGTCTCATCCACGCTCTTCTTTGGTCTCTGCTGCCCAAGTCTGCTTGGCCGGCCTTGGCAGGACCACACAACTCCTAGGCTTTTCCTGTCTGGGACAGTTTAATCCGTTTCTCCCACAGATTCGTGTTTTCTTTCTTTGGATTTTTGCTTTTTTCAGACAAGCAAAGATAATCTAGGGATTGGGACTGAACGTTAAAAGATGGGAGGAGTCCCGAGGGGGAGGTGAGAGGTGGGATTCTGGTATCCAGAAATACTCTGCATGCGAAATATGAAGAAAAAGTGGACTAGATTCAGTGGTGTAAGCAGAGTAGATAAAACTCCAGGTGGTTTTAGAATTTTAGATGGCTGGATTGAGACTATCTAACACAACAGGTACACCTACAGAGGACTTTGGGAGTCTAAGGAGGTTCCATTTCATGGGAGTTGTGCTGCACTTTTTCTGTGAAATTGGGAGTTTGAGAAATTTCCTTGGTTTTCCACAATATTCTGTCTCTTTGGTCTTTCCTTAATAGTAGATCTAAATTTTTATCACCTCTTGAACAAGCTTCCTGAAGGTTTCTCCCTGTTATTCTGGCAGAGCACAATGGGGCAAACTTTCACCCCCACTGCAGTGGGCAAGCAAACATTTGTTGAACAGAGAGGCCTTTAATCTGTGGGTCTTCTTCCTGCAGACCCTGTGCTGCTGATACTGGGAGCTGAGACTCCCCCCCCCCCCCCCGGGAGCCCAAGGGACTTAGGGAGATAGGGTGGAAGAAGAAGTCTGGTGCAGGGGAGGGAGAAGTTTGTTTTTCCAGCCACTTGGAACCCAGGCCACGCCTGAGCCGCCACAAGCTCTGGAGGTCTTGACAGGCTCATCAGAGTTATCTGATAACTCATCCGAGAGGTCATGGCTTCCAGAGGCCGGCTGGGTCTTGTTCCCGCTCTATAAAATGTTAACTGGCCTTTGGAGATATACAAGGAAAATAGATACGGGTCAGCATTTCATCTTTAAAAAGGTACATCTAAGAAGATATTAGAGATGTGCTTTGTGGGATGCAATTTAAAGGCAAGTCCTGTATTTGCTGTGAGCACTGAAGTTCAGGAGTTAGCAGCTCCTGCGGGTCCAGAGCCCTTGTCTTTGCTGGAAGAGGTATCTTCCTTTGGAAGAACAGCGAACAGGGAGCATGGTTGGAGGCTAGTTTCTGCTTTAATGAGCTTGGCGAGACTTGAAGGTAATTAATCTGGAGAGTTCAGAACATAGTGTTGGGCTGAAATGGTTGTTCTGTTGTGGGTTTTACTTGAGAAGCCAAGACTTCATCTCTGAACTCCCCCTGGGCTGAGGCTAACCCTAGCTGCAGTTTCTTTTGGTTATAGCAGATGTTAGTTTACCTCATGGTGATGAATGCTGAGACACACCAGTTTGTTAAATCCAGAATCCAGGAAAAGGAAGACCTACCTTCTGGCTCTTGGCTACATCCTTTAACACAGAATAGAACCCCCCCCACCCCTGTTTATGCTAATTTTCACTTGATTTGAAGGATCTTGTTTAAAATGTATTTATCACTTTCGTTTTCTGTAAATACATCTCCTGATGACTTTCTGTAGATGATGTGATTTAAGTACACAAAAAAAATTGTCAGACTGCTTTCTTATGAGTCTGGCTGTGTTATGCATGTGGCTGTACTGTTATGAGCAGGCACCAAGATATATGTCAAAGATGTCAGCAAATAAGAATGGAAGCCAGCATCTGCTGGGGAGGTGGGGAACCAACAACTGACCCCACCGTCACAGGGAGGTCACTGGGAACTATTTTCTTTCTTTTACTGAATCACTGAGTTTTGCAATGTTGACTTTTGAAATAACTTCGTGACTTTTATAATTAGTAAGTAAAAAATTACATGAAATAATTTGAGCCTTCACATTTTGATAAAATGTTGTTGCTTTTTTATTCTGGAGATATTTTAAAAATAAGAAAAAAAAAAACCCCAACTAATCACTAAAAGTGTAATCAAAGCTGTCCTGGGTCAGTTGGCAAGATGGTATAAAATTCAAGAATTTCAAACTATTGCAGACTTTATATTTTCTCCCAAACAACAAGTTCCAGAGGGCTAAAAACAAGACAAAACAAACAAACAAACAAACAAAAACTTATTTGGTTTTGTCTTTTCTTAATGACATGTAATCTTTCAGAAATGTTAATGAGGTTCTTAGGGTCTCAAAAAACTGGAGTGAAGTAACCAAAGTCCTAATTGTGTGACACAGAATTTAGAGGTGAAAGAAAAAGCGTGTGTGTGTGTGTGTATGTTTGGTTGTGTTGTGTGTATGAGTGTGTGTGTGTGTATATTTGTGTGTGTATTCATGTATGGGTATGTGCATGTGCATGCACAAGTGTGTTTGTATTTGTGTGAATGTGTGTGTGTCATGTGTATGTATGAGTGTTTCTGTGTGTATGTGTGTCCCTCTGACCCTAATAGTAGGAAAAGGAAATGGGGAGAGGCAATTTGTTAAAAAAATTAAGCACGTGACATTTGACACTATGTTCCCCCTTTCCTTCAGTCCCACTCACCGACATTAACAGTGTTCCAAGACCTTTTAAAAATCTTAAACCAGTTTTCCATGTTTTAATTTTTCTTGTCACCTTAAGAAAGTCAGTTCAATGATGCTTGTCTTACCCAAAACATTACTACCACTGGGTGCGTATGCTCTTCTCAGCTCCCATAAGTTGAACAGCTTGACAGCGCCCTGTTATGGCAGGTCGTCACACTGTGAGGCATGAAACACAAGTTTGTGAGAACTTCTCTCAAGACTCAAAATGGAACTGTGCAGTCATTTATTTAATAATTAGGATTAGTGAGGGCAATGACAGACTTGTTGCTCGTGATAACACACACCATCCCACCACTGGAGGAGAAGGCGTTTGTCCTTAACAACACGTCCCATTCTGGCTTTTTCCTGCCTTGCCTATTTACCCCTTGTTTAAAAAAAGCACTTTGTGGTATATTAATCATAACATTAGACCTACACGTTCTTAGTTGAGGAAATATTTACACTGAACTGCCAACAGTTTAAGGGACCAATTACATCTTAAGTGTGGAATGTCAGCGGACACAGTCGAGGAGTTTGGGGGTATTTTTTAGAGGGAAGCATTGTCTATGGGATGGTTAGAATGTGAGTTGTGTTCTTGTGTTGGGTTTTATCACTAGATCATGTGACCTGAGGCTTCGGGAAGCAGATGAGGATCCTTTGACAGAGGGGGCACTTGCCGCATACTAGAACCTCATATCATTTCTTAGTTCCTTATTCTTTTCTCCAGCATTTCTTTTATGGACATTGATTATTTCTGATATGAAACATATTTTCAAAGATGCCTCCAGTTAACTGTATCTAACAATCCTTTATTTTAAAGTTTTTTTAAAGTAGAATACAAACTGAAATTACAAGAAAGAGACAGTAATTCATTTATCAGATTATTAAAGCTTTTAAAAATCAATATTGTCAGAGGCGAGCTGTGTTAGGAGCTATATTACTCCATATTGACAGTATAAGTAATCATATTAAACTAATAGCTTACATTGATATAGTTTAAGTACAACCAAGTTCTGCATAATGACTATATGAGGGTTGCTTTAATGATAAACTAATATATCTGGCTGGAGAGATGGATCAGTGGTTAAGAACACTTACTGCTATTGCAGAGAATCCAAGTTCAATTCTCTGCCCCCATGTCAGCTGGGACACTTTCCGGTGCCTCAGATACCTGAAAATACAATTTTACACGTTTGTGCAAACTTCCACCCTACCATGTATTTAATGTCCCACTAAACAGACATTTAATTCAACATACTTTCATGAATATAACTTGTATAAATAGCATTAAATTTATATGTATACACCTCTGCTCATACCATAAGAATGAGTCCCAAGAAATGAAACTATTAAGTCCATAGGGTGTCAGAGGTCTTATGATGTATCATGTACCCATTTGCTTGTCCTACTTTACTATAACAGAATCTAGCTGTGTTGTCCAGGCTGACTTACCAGTCCTCTTGCCTCGGCCTCCCATTGGCTGTAATTAAAGGCAGGTATCATGAGTTGGGGTTCCTAATCACTGGTGGATACGGAACTATCCATTTGCACACACAAAACTCAGAGTTCTGTATCGCCATCAGCAACAAATGTGCTTTTGCAAATGTTTGGAACTGGAGAGATGGCTCAGCAGTTTAGAGAGTGTCCTGGTCTTGCAGAGGACCCAGAGTTCCCAGCCCCCATAACAGGTGGCTTGCTTGACACCCCCTTCTGGCACTCTGAAGGCACATATACTCGTACACATGTATATAAATAAAACTTAATGTATTTTTTAAGTTTTGATAATCTGGGATGTGAATGGTCACAATTTGGTTTAATGTGTATGTCTTCAACAATTTGGTTTAATTTTTTTTTTTTTGATTTTTAGATGAATGAATTTCTCTCAGGTCTTTAATCGAGCATTTGTCTTTTAATATTCAGGTCATATTCTAATCAAAAATTTAAGAGAAAAGTTCTGGTTTTGGTAATGAGTTTATTGATATTCTGTTCCCTTCCCTGCCTTGGGAAGATTTATGACTATAAATATGAAAATAGAATGTTGTTATTTTTACAAATGAGAAAAAATTGGTAACTCTTAAATGGCATCCATTTGCTGCTCTGTGCTCCAAGTGATGGGACTTTGCATAATTGAAATAATACCACCACCACTGCAGCATACCCTCCGTGAAGGGCGTGGACAAGTGGGTTTATATTTATCTTCTCCAGGGCCCAGAGACAGAACAGCTAGTGTCCAGCATCCTCACCGTGAAGGGCGTGGACAAGTGGGTTTATATTTATCTTCCCCAGGGCCCAGAGACAGAACAGCTAGTGTCCAGCATACCCCGTGCTAAGCAAGCACTTCGTTGAATTTAGGCTGGAACGAGCGTGCTGCTTGGGATGGAGGGTTTCTGGTTGCTTGTGTTCAGTGTGTGGCCATTTGCCTCTGCGCTCTGGTGTGGCCTCTGCATGGGCGCTAATGAGGTCAAGGTCAGAGGGTCTATCTGCATATGGCCTATTTAGCTTTGCTAAATGTCATACTCTTTTTTTTTCCTTTCTGTGCCCAGCTGACTGGGAAAAATATGTGCTGTTCATCACATGAGAGACAGGTTGGAGGGAGGTCCAGAATTCTCGAGCTGTGAAGAGCCTAAGTTGTCCAGCGTGCTCTCTCAGGGATCTAAAGCCCTTCTTTTCTCCTGCAATGTCCCAGGCTCCGTCTAGACATATACACACAGACACACACACTCACTCACACACACACACACTCACACACACAAAACACCCCCCACACACAGCTTGTACGCACACACAACTTTCTCAAACTAAACATACACAATTCATACACTCAGACACTCTCATACAGATTCTTTCTCACATACATATACTGTGAACCACACAATTCACACACTAACATGCAGACATTCTCTCATACACACAGCATATGCTCTTACACACACCCTTTCTCTCTCACACACACATATAACTCACACACTCACATATAGACACACACTCTCTTTTACCACACCCCTACACCCTTGTGCTGACACAGGGGTTGTAAGCACAGCTCTGTCCTAGTGCAAGGACATTGTTATCCACAGCTTCCTATTTTATATTTGAGTCATTTGAATATTAAGGACACAGATGATCTAGAACTGAGAAATAACTCTCGGTAAGTTGGTCTGAGTCAGTAGCTCTCGATCTTCCTAACGCTGTACTGACCTCAACCATAACTACTTCATAACTGTGATTTTGCTATTGTTATGAATTGTAATGTGAATGTTTTTAGACATAAAGGGGTCATGACCGACAAGTTGAGAACTGATGGTCTAAGTAGTCTCACTCAGCTTCTTTGGAGGGACAAAAAATGATCTTTGATAGAAAAAATTTATTCACAGTTATTGGGAGGAAAAGAAAAATTTTAGGAATGGGTGGTGTCTTAGGGTTACTATTGCTGTGATGAAACGCCATGACCAAAAGTAACTTGGGGAGGGAAGGGTTTATTTCATTCATAGTTCTTCATCAAAAGCAGTGAGGGCAGGAACTCAAAAGGTGTAAGGACCTGGAGGCAGGAACTGGTACAGAAGCCATGGAGGGGTGCTGCTTCCTGGCTTTCTCCCCATAGCTTGTTAAGACTGCTTTCTTATAGAACCCAGGACCACCAGCCCAGGGGCATCATGGACAGGGCCCTCCCACATCAATCACTAGTTAAGAAAATGCCTGCTCCCTGCCTACTGATGGATCTTATGGAGGCATTTTCTCAAATAACACTTCCTCCTCTCTGATGACTCTGGTTCGTGTCAAGTTGACATAAAACTAGCCCTTGGTTGCATCAAAATCAATTTTTTTATTATCTTCTGAAACAATAATACTACCTACAAATGTTTTGACTGTTGCCTTAGTCACATTAGTGTAAAATGCCTGGATTTCCCCCTGCACACAAGCTTTCTCCGGTTCCCTCTCTTCCGTCCTCTTCTCCATCAGCGCCCCTGCATGTTACAGTCGAGTGGCTTTCTAGCTGCTGCTCCGCCCATCCTCAGCGCTCTGCTCCGCCCATCCTCAGCGCTCTGCTCCTTCCCTTTCCCATCAGGTTCACCATACAACAGCCCCTATTTCCTCAAGCCCACGGCAGTTCCTGGTCCAGACTGTCAGCATAGCAGTGTAGGTAGCAGTGGCTGTTTCCAGGCAGATGCTCTTGGCTTCTGTAAGAAGGCAAGGCGCTCGTCAATTTGCGTAGTATCAACTAACGCCATGGAGACAGTCAAGTGAGAGACGGTGTAAGTGTGGTGAGTGACAGGTGCCTGCCTCATCCTAAGCAGTAAAGGTGGGGTTCTTTTAAATGCATAGTTGTAAGCCTGGTGCCACCACGTCTTTCTCCTTCCTTGTCTGTGTTTACACACTATTTGGTAAATCAGGAATCTGGTTAATGGTAGGGAGGGAGATATAAGTGGAGGGATCTACAGGTTAGCCTCAACTTCCATCCTAGACAAACCGGAGGAAATCTCAGAGATGCCTCCTAGAAATTGTGCAGCATTGGACATAGAACCTCAGTACCCTCATTTGTAAAGTGGAAATAGCCGTGTCTACATCAGGTTCTTCCTGGGAATTCAAAGGAAAACATGTGTACTAGGCAGCGAATGAAGTCTCTGTCGCCCAGCAGGCATTCACAGTGTCAGTTCTACCTCTCAGGTGTCCCGGGATTGCACACTTACAATGAAAGGCTCATGTGCGTCCCTCCTCTCTCTCAGGTTTATTACTATTTTTTAAAGTATTTTCATTATTTTTAAATATATGTATGCATGTGTGTGTGCATGTATCAGTGAGTGCATGTGAGTGCAGGTCCCCTTGGAGGCCAGAACTGTCAGATTCCCTGAAGCCGAAGTTACAGACAGTTGTGAGTCACCTGACATGGGTGCTAGGAACTGATCTTGGGTCTTCTGGAAGGTCAGTAATTTCCCCTAACCAGTGAGCAGTCTCTCTCGGCCCCTAAAGATTTATTATGTTTTGATGTGTGTGTGTGTGTGTGTGTGTTTATACACATGTGTCTAGAAGAGAGTGTCAGACCCCTTAGATAGTGCTAGACTTCCTGACAGCCTCCCGATGTGGGTGTGGGTGCCAGGAAGCAAACTTGAGTCCTCTGAAAGAGCAGTAGTGCTAGCACTACGGAGCCATTCCTCAAGCCCCATAAAGCAACGTTTTCTTGTGTAGAGTTATTGGGGTTATGGGACAAGGGCAGTAAAGAATAAATTAACTATGAATAGAAATGTGCTGTGTACCTTCTGGAGGGGGTTTACAATAGTTAGTTCATGGCTGGTCACAAACATTCCAAGGGGAACAGTGGGGCTGTAAGATATAAGCTAGATGTCATGAGTAAGTCACAAAGTCCAGAAAGAAACCCTGGCTCCTCAGCCTCCTGACGTCTCTAGCTCACCTCCCTTCTCCACCTAAATGACACCCTGCATGCTAATAAGTGTTTCTTTTTCCGTACCATCTCATGAAAGCATAATTTAAATCAGTTCTGCAGAGGTAAACAAAGGGTGTTGGGGCTAAAGCTGGCCTTCCTTCCGACTCAGTGTTGATTTGGTTTCTGTGTTTGTTGTCCATTGAAATGGGAGGTTTGTTCTCTGGGATTTTGCGCTCTCTCTCTCTCTCTCTCTCTCTCTCTCTCTCTCTCTCTCTCTCTCTCTCTCTCCCTCCCTCCCCCTTTCAACATGTGCTCTCACTGTGTGACTCTAGCTGGCCTTGAACATGCACAGACCCTCTTGTTTCTGTTTCCCAAGGACCACACCTGCCTTTGTTTTGTTTAAAGATTTATTTATTTTTATTTTATGTGCATGAGTGTTTCACCCACATGTATGTCTCCACCACATGTGTGCCATGCCAGGTCCTCCAGAAGAGGCTGCATGCTGGCTGTGCCAGTCAGTGGTGGTCAGCGACCCTCAGGTTCAAGCTGCAGTGTGCTCTCACAGAGTGGGGGAGCCGTCACTGCTCTTAACTGATGAGCCAACTGAGGCCAGCATGCTACAGCGGCCTTTAAAATCTAAGTTTTAAATGTATAGAAAACAGAAATGAAATTCTCAAAGTTTGTGTTATCTCAACTATTCTTAGAATATTAATTACATACTCAGCATATAACAATTTCTACAAGAACAGAGAATTTTTACAGATCCAGTTTCTCTCCTTTGTGTATGTAGCCTTACAGCGTTTGTTTTAGTGAAAGGCTTGTTTGGCTTAGTCCAAGTTGTGCAAGAGCAAACTAGGGAAGGGCACATGACTGAAGGGCCCATGAGGAGTTCGCTAAGCCAGCTTGTCCTTGTCGGTTCACCCCTGATTCCTCTCATCACACAGGGATGCCTCAGAGCCCAGCAGCAGTAACTAAGTCCACATTCTCCCATTCTCTCTTGGGGTCAGGGGAAGATCCATTTACATATGGGAAATTGAAGCTTGAATATAAAGGCCACTTAACACATGAAAGAATGGGTATTTCTGATGTCACAAGCACACTTCATATTTGCCCTCCACCTCAACTGCTGAAGCAGAACATGTGTTATAGATTCTCTCTGACATGAGAAACAGTTGGACCCTCATCCCCTAATGACAGGGTCCCTGGGACACAAGTCCCTTCACTAGATGGTCCACTCCCATTGTGGTGGAGTCCCTCAAGGAATGTTGGAACAGAAAAGCCCAACAGATGCAGACACATGAAGCTTCTTGGTGGCCTTCTTAAGCCAGACACCAGAGAGAGGAAGGAAGGCAGGCGGCAGTGGTACTGTTTCTAGGAAGAATTGATTCTTCCTCCAGGTGTGCTCTGAAAATCAGAAAAGCAGCAGCATATTGAGGCTGTGCCATCCATGAAAAGCCAAATGTGGGTATGTAGAACAAATCTATTTGCTGTTGAGAGGATAGCAAGGGACTTGTTAGGTCAAGGAATTTCTCATGGAGTAATAACACTATTGAATATACCTGGGAGATCATTGCCTTGTACCCTGATCATCAGAGGAATGGCGTCCCATGGTGTTCTTCAAACTAGTGGTTTGTGAAGTGATTTAGTAGGTCATGACCTAGTAGCTGTCTTGGTTACCTTCTTAGATATTTCCATATGAGTGCTTACTTCAAGAAAATAAAACATTGGTTACTTATCTCATATGCTCCTCAGAGCATATTCCACCATGGCAGTAACAGCATGCATGTAGCTGCAGGTGCTGCTGCTGCCGCAGGTGCACAAGGATCATGGTGGGTCAGGGAACAGAGAACTCTGGCCAGAAGTGGGTGGGGCTATAACCCACTGGGCTCACTGCATATTATTCCTTATTCCTTACAGGCCCCACAGTGCCTCTCAAAACAGCATCAATAATTGGAGAAAAGTGTCCAAAACACAAGAGCCTGTGAGTAATATCTCATACTCAAACCCTACCATGAGTCAAAACAGAAAAGTATTTTTTCCGTTTGTTTGAGACAGGACACAACACTGTATCCCAAGCTGACCTAGAATTTGCTAGATAGCCCAGGCTTGGGACTATCCTTCTGTCTCAGTTTTCTGGGTGCTGAGGAATGAGCCACCATGCCTGACTAGGAAGAAATCTATTGAATGGACTGGTTGCAAAATAATACCAACTACAACCTGGGCAGTGTTTTGTGTTGACTAAGAAAGAATCTTCCAGAGGCCTTCTTGATCCCTTGAGATTGGATAGGGTCTCTTTCCAGTCATCCTGTCTTCATCCATGTCATGGAACTATAACTCCATGGAGGGGAGGTGGCAGGCTCCTATCATGTCTCTGACACACACATGCCTAGTTTTAATAGTCTGCTCTCCTACCGTCTGTTCAGCCAGACAGTAAGATCCTTACAGACAGAGAATGTGTGTTCTTCATTATTAGTTCAGAACATAGTGGATTCTGTGCTCCCAGGAAATATTTCTTAATGTTTCCTTCTTACAAAGCAATATTCTCTTCTTTGTTACTTGGAGAGGCTGAGTATCCAGTATGTGGTGACACCAAGTGAGGATGAGGCTGGAAATCATGAGCAAATGACACCAAATGATACCAAAAGAGACAAAAATGGCAAAGGCACATTGTGAAAATTGACAGTGTGGTGTACCATCTGTATGTGACGTTGGCATTGATGTGTATGTGTTCTTATTGGCTTCCAGAACAGTCCAGGAAGCTGGGAAGATTGTTTGCTGCCATTTTGCATGTAGGAAAGCTTGGGTGGTTCTTCACCCACTTCAAAGATCACACCTGAAAAGGTTTTCTTACCAGGCCCTGGAGCATGTCTAATGCTGTCTTGTTTAACTATTCTCCCAACTTATCAGGTTACAAAACAGCTTTGAGGACAGTGAGAGCCTCAGTGTAGGTCAGCTTTTGTCATGTGTTTGTCTTTGTGGCCACCTCGAGTGGTGCATGAGGTATACTACTGAATGCCACTGACCTGTAATGTTATCCCAGAACTGGAAGGAAATGAAAACTCGTTGGGTGCCCGAGCCCCTTCTTCAGCACCTCATTGGTCTGCCTTGGAGGCCATTGCAGTTAATGTGTTTATAGCAGAGAACTTCTGCCTCTTGATGCAGCCCATCCCATTATAAATAAGAGTGGCATCAAAGAAGCCAGTCAAATGCATCAAGTGTCAAAATAATAGTGTACAGGAACCCGGGAGGAGAGGGGTCAGTGCTCACATGGATGTGGAGATGAGGCAGAGGCTAAGTGTGAAGAGTATACCTAAGGGACAGAAGTCTCCCATGAACCTGCATGGTGCAGGTGCCTTCAGGGTTGTGGCTAAGGCCTGTGGACAGGCCCTTGGCTCCACCCTGAGCACTGAAGTCTGTAATCTACTCCCATTTGCTGTGAGTTGCAGGCACCAGAGAGGAAGACAGATAAGATTTCTGATGTCAGAAATCTTGACCTCAGTCATCTGAGGTCACTCTGGATTTGATCAAGCTGGATCTCTTCTGAAAGACATATGCTTTAGTGTGGGTTGTTGTTCCATTGAGGGTTTTCTGAATATAACTGTAGTGCATAGGGGTTGGGCTGATTTCCCAGACTACAGTGAGACAGTGACTTGCATAAAGTCTTGTGAGGAAGGGCTACAGTACAGGCATCTCCATATGAAGATGAAGGCATGGGGTCTTTACTCTGGGGCGCCAGGAATCTGTCTCTAAGTCACACTTTTATTCCTGAGGTCATCATCCCGAGTCTGCGTAAAGTGCCAAGTTTCCCACTCCCATATTAATCTATGCAGTGAATCTGTCTAACTCCTAACTATTCTTCAAAGCAGTGTGCTGGTGGCCCTCTCTCACTCATGTGTCCATTCAACAAGCATTCCCAGAAAGCATACCAAGTGCTGGATGCAAAAATCCTCGTCTAAATGGCCTTCTCCCACATTCACACAGCCTGAATTGTGCTGTAATCCCTTCTCTCTAGTCCTTAGCCAAGGTCCTTGCTAAGTTGACTTGAATTTAGGTTTTTTCCCACAATTCCTCTTTGCTATGTATATGAATGACCTATTTGTGACTCCCCTAAAACCATAAAGTGGTGTCAGAAATGGCGGCAGGGATTTTTCCATGAGGATACTAACTTCCAAAGCTTTCCTACCTTCAAAAACTAGATGGACACCATGGACAGTTTTAGACCTACAAAGTGTGATCATCCCAAAGTTGAGCACAGAGATGGCTCTCTTTGTGTGTTCCAGTGGGTGACGTGTGCCCAGTGGTCAGTGGAACAGTGCAGGGACCCAGGGAGAGTTCCCATTGGCAGGCATCTTTCTCACACCTCGCACTGGACAGCATGCGTTTCTTGGCCATTGTTCCTGTAGCTACGGTGACTCTTTTCCCTCCACCAGTGAAGTGGCTGGGGATGGAACTCCCTGAGCCATGGTGCCCAGGCCAGGGCTATACCCAGTTTTGGTGACTGGCAGCTCCACCTGCTCTGATCTCATTGGATATCTTCATTCCCTCTCTTTGATCTTATTGCCTTTAGTCCAATGGTTCTCAACCAATGGATCATGACCTTTTGATGGGGTTGAATGACTTTTCACAGGGGTCTCTTAAGACCATAGAAAACAGATATTTACATTATAATTCATATAGTAGCAAAATTATAGTTATGAAATAGTAACAACAATAATTTTATGTTTGAGGTCACCACAGCCTGAGGAACTATATTAAAGGGTCTCAGCATTAGGACGGGTGAGAACCACTGGTCTAGTCATTAACATAGGGTAAGCCTTTAAATATGCTGATCTCTGGGCCAAATTTGTCTGTGGCCACCCTTGGATGAGAGATGGATAACTGTTCAGAATCGTTGGGAAGAGACTTGAGTCACAAGTTTCACATGGACCCACACTAGTCTGGTAGCACATGCCTGTGATTCCAGTGCTTGAAAACTGGAGGCAAGAGGATTCTAAGTTCTCAAGGTGAACCTAAGCTACATAGTGACATCCCATCTTTTTAAAACAAGGTCTAGACATCTATCCCTGGCAAGCCTTGAACACCTCCTGCCTTTGCCTCCAGAGTGCTAAAAGACTGTCACCAGAGAGTAAGACCTGCAGATGTGGCAGCACTTCCTGCTGTATAGTGTTGCACCCTGCTGGCCTCTTCTGGAAGGACTTGGATGCTGGTATTGGGCAGTACAGCAAGTATATCGGCACCTTTTCCAGTGGATGCTGGGGAGGGTGGGTGTCCACTTGGTACAGGTAAGGGACTGTTCATAAATGCAACTCGTTGTCCTTTCAGTGATGGGTCCTGCCACCATGATGGTTCAAGCTCGTGAGGTTTGATGACGCTACACCATGTACAGTGTGGAAGATCTCCTGATTTCTCATGGATACAAACCAGCCCGAGATGCCGCAGCGCCACGTGAGGACAAATCCGAGCGATGCAGGTCAGCAAGGACAGGACCCCGAGCTGGCCAAGGCCTGTTGAATGGCTACAAGGATGACCCTATATCCCATGCCCACAGTAGGACATCCCTGGGGACAGGACACGTGAGCAACTCTGAAAACCGCAGCAGCAAGCCAAGAGGTCACAGGGAGCACCAAAGCACTTCTAGAACTCCTGAGGCGGGGTAAGCTTCGTGTTGGCCCGGCGTTTTCTTTTGACTTGGGAGTTTGGCGTTGGGTTATATGTAAGTAAATCAACTCTTCCTGTTTGGCTGGGTTGGGAGAGAGAGAAAGAGAGTCAAAGGTGGGGACAAATTTTGCTTGGGCTGTATTTGGGATCTGAGTTCTGGCAGTGGTCAGCACAGAGCTGGGTAGCAGACCTGCACACACACACCCCATTCAAGCACAGCGTCTTCTGGCTCTGATTTTCTTCTCTTGTAAAGTGCTTGGCCACATAGGAAGCATCCTGGAGCTTTGCAGGGCTCATTCATGCCCACCCGACACAAGAGTACCATGTGCTTCAGTAGTGTGTAGAGTTCAGGAAGTTGGAAAGGAGCCTGTGCTCCCTCTGTTTACATGTTCACATGTGGCTGTTGTCCCTGTGTGGTTGTTCCCTCTGAACACAGCTATACCCGTGCAGGTTCCTTATGAAGGGAAAGGGTGCGTTGGCAGGAGAATGCTGGTGAGAACAGGAGTTCAGCCACCATGCAGAGGAATCCCGAAACCAATGCCATCCCTTCATCAAACTGTGCTTATCTTGGGACAGTGGACGCATGTAGGAAGCAGAGTTCTGGATGTGCAGTGCTCTGGGGCTGGCTGTGACCAGGGGACAATGTGACAGGAGAAGTCAGGGTCCAAAGAAATAAATATGGTATTGGGCTAAATGAATGGGCAGGAACTAGCCTTCTGTGGTCACAGGTCACTTTTCCAGAGAAAGCATTTTCCTAGTTGGTCCCAGCTTCCAGACAGCGATGGAAGGGACTTTGAAGAGTATTCAATTCCTTGAATGTTGGACAGCACAGAGGCATGCAGGGCCGGGCTCAGGAGGGACGCCATGCTGGAAGGTTAGGAAGGGCCTTCTTAACCTTGCTCTTCAAAAGTCACACCTTTGTGGGCTACGTCTTGGGCTTGTTAGCCACAGTCTCTGGAAACCTCGTGGGGTTTTCTGGAGGGGAGTTCTTACTGGCAAGTTGGTTGAACATTATGAGAACTTTACTGCCAGGCAAACTTGGGCTTGATTTTCTCCTGTCTCCTCTTCTTTGAGCTTTAGGACTGCATCTGTCTTCCTTTCAGCTTGGATCACAAGGCACCAAGGCTAGCCTGGACTCCTGTTTCTGACATGTTTCCTACAGAGTTTGAACTGCACACACAGTGCTTTTTTGACTTAGAGAACCCTTTTGAACCCTGGACTCAGGACTTTCCCTTCCTTTGTGTAGGAGTAAACTGAGAACCACCAGATACCTACTCCCAGCCCTATGGGAGTAGGCACAGTCTCATGTAAACAGCCTCTCTGTGTTGTGAGTGAGGTGATTGGATGACTGGCTGTGTGTCACACTGGCATGTTTTCATATGGACGACAAAGACACTTCTTCTGTATGTCTCCGAGATTTACTGATTAACCCAGAAAGTAGATAGTGGCCCTTGGATAAAAAGGGTACCTTATAGAGTAGAAAGAGAAAATGCATGTATGTGTGCAGAAATCCCTGCCCATGCAGGGAGTCCTGGATGACCTGAAAAGGCACTTTCTTCTTCCTTTGGTAGCCAAAGGGTACTTGAAACTAGAAGGTATGCTATAGGAAGTGGGCACGGAGAGGAAATGTTTCCCCATCAAGAAGATGTTGCTTTGGGAGGAAATAAGTGGGTGCCAGTAGAGAACAGCTCAAACAGTTCAACCTAAAGATGAAACCAAGCACACCACAGCACTTTCGAATTCTGCATCTGAATGACTAAATGATGCTCCACCAGCTCCCAGTCCTTGGGCCCTTGACAAGTGCATCTGTGGGCTTGTAGCTGGTCTTGTCCCAACAGTGGCCTCTGCTGGTCTGGTCTACAGGTCTGCTGGGCACATGGTGCTCAGGATGTCGAACTCCAAGCTATAAGGAGACTAGGTAAATCACAAGACTCATCTAGTGACTCGCCCTCTGGCTAAGGGTCTGACCTATGGTTGTCCCCACATGTTGAGTTGAGCCCTCAGCACCTGGCTACCGTTCTTGGAAAGGTAGAGGCCAGTGCATGTGGAACCTTAGAGTGAACTCAGAGGCCCATAGAGTGAGTGTGGAGGCCTGCCTGATTTATTTTGCCAGCTTGTAGAGACACAGGCAGGGCAGCGATGTTATCTCAGAGAGGAAGAGCAGGAGGCCTAGAGAGTATTGGTGACTTGTCAAGGACTACTCTGGGTGGCAGTGGATGGAACCTAGAAGCTAGGTATCTGTGGCTGCCACCCTGCATCAGTGAAGGTTCCGAACATACTTCCAATGTGAGAGCCCTCAGCCTGTGAGCTCTTCCCCCAGCTGCCAAGTGTCCTCTACCCTCTTGCGAAGGCATAGCTGGGTCCCTTCCTGTCAGTAGGCACTGAAGAGATGCATGCTAATACCTGCATTAGAAAATGTGTACAGTCCTTCTCTTCTGTGAACATTGTTCAGTTACATATCAATGCAAGGAAGAGTTGCCTACAGATTGGCACTCAACTGAAACGTCAGTCAAGGGCTTCTTGAGATGTACTTCGCCAACGTGCAAGGTAATTGTTTCCTAACCTTGAAGACATTGCCCAGAGCTCTCACCACTGTTAGATCAAGTGATACCGAACAGTCAAGACAGGGATGATTAACAGTTTTGGGAAACAGGGGTGAAGGAATGTGTGAACTTGCTAAAAAGCTTTTACACTCAAGTGGCAAAGATGGGGCCAAGAGTCAATTCACACATGTGCACAGTTTATCCAAATTAGTGATTAGAGAGAACTTGTTTTCTGAAGCTGTATGTCTGGGACTCTGCTTCTATGGCTGGACAGCACAGAAAATAGGCTCTAACCCCCAACTGTGTGACCACTCCCATGGTCCTAGCCTGGCTCTCTTGCTACGATGACAACCCTGGCTTCACAGCAGCCCCTGCAGCTGCCTCCTTGCCTGACCAGCCTGCCTTTCAGGCTGCCAGGGCCCTGGCCTTGCTCGGGCACAGCCTATCCCTCATCTACTCTCCAGACTCTCCTGCTGTCCAGCAGGGGACCCTGCCTTCTCAGCAGCACTTCTGCAGGTCAGCCCCATGGCAACTCCTCTGTCCCCAAATTCTCTACCATATCCTCCCAGCCTCTGGGATTGCCTTGTCCTGGAGGCTGATACCTTATCTGCTATATCGGCAACCCTATTGCTGGTGCTTTCGCTTCATAAATATTCTTTAACGGCATCACCATGCTAATCTGGCACTCCAATGTCCAGGCATTTGTGGAAGTACTATTTCAGCATGTCAGATTCTTCTGGGACAGGCGAGGGTCTTGCCTGCACTGAGGCTGATGGGGTTAGGTTCCAAGGTATGAAAGAAGAGGAGGGTTGATGTCCCAGCTAGGCAGTTGAAGTGGCCACTGTCCTCTCCCCTGTGACACTGCAGCTTGAGGAAGGGCTTATTTTGTATCACAGTCCAGAGAGCACAGTACACATCATGGTGGGACCGGCATGGAGTCGAGAAGCTGGGCAGTGAAAAGCTTTTGGCACAGCTCGTTCACCTCCTGTTGAATAGAGCACAGAGCCATGGGGTCAGAGCCTGAAGTAATGTAACCTTCAAGATGCCCAGCAATCTGGTCTGCTAGCTAGCCTCCTCCCCACA
Organism: Tokudaia tokunoshimensis; assembly: GCA_036184795.1. Taxonomy (NCBI): domain Eukaryota; kingdom Metazoa; phylum Chordata; class Mammalia; order Rodentia; family Muridae; genus Tokudaia; species Tokudaia tokunoshimensis. The sequence goes on along the minus strand of BTHU01000022.1, from coordinate 54,666,555 downwards.
AGGTTCTATAACCTCACTGATGGGATTATTCTCCCCGTCTCTCCTGGACAGCTAGCCTCCTCCCCACAAGGCTCTATAACCTCACTGATGGGATTATTCTCCCCGTCTCTCCTGGACAGCTAGCCTCCTCCCCACAAGGTTCTAATACCTCACTGATGGGATTATTCTCCCCGTCTCTCCTGGACAGCTAGCCTCCTCCCCACAAGGCTCTATAACCTCACTGATGGAGTTATTCTCCCCGTCTCTCCTGGACAGCATCGACTCTTGGTTCTATATAATCCCCTGGGCAGCCCCTTCCACGTGTGGACAGTGACTACACTCCAGAAACAGGTTCCAGGCTTCTCCTCCATGATGGTTGTCCTAGTGTGCTTTCTGTTACTGTGATACAACACCATGACCAAAAACAGCCTACGGAGGAAATGGTCTATTACATCTTACATCACCAAAGGGAGTCAGGGCAGAGACCTCAGAGAACTGTGTACTGGCTTTACTCCCAAGCCCATATTCAGCTACCTTTTTTATATAGTCCAGGCTCACCTCCTCAAGGCTCAAGGGCAGCATGGCCCACACTGGGCTAGCCTTCTTACACCAATCAACACAAACATGCCCACAGGGCAATCCTATGGAAGCAATTCCTCAGTTGAGGTGCCTTCTTGCCAGGTGACCATCAGGCGCCACTGAAAGTCACTTAAACAGAATGGAAAAACCCACAGGCCACATTCCAAGTTTGCTTGCCAGCACCCTTATGAATGATCACACACATTCAGGAGCACATACATGTGGGGCACAACTACAGTGCACACACGCATGAGCACGTAAGCATGAGAACACAGGAGCACACACACACACAAGAACACATGTATAAGCACACATGTGTGGTCCACACACATGAGTACATACATGCATGAGCACTCCCATGCATTGGTGCACACATACACATAGCACACAGCGAGATAGGTGAAACACTGGAAGAAGCTGCATACTTTCATTGAGGTCAGTCCTTAGCTCCCATTCAAGTATGTGAAGGCTCTTATCAGTCTTCACGGGTTTCCTTAATGTGTTTCCTGTGGAATAGTGTAATCAGAGGAAGCTGGAAGCTGGAAATACCAGTGCAGAGTCTGCATCTGAGCGTCATACCGTAACAGGCCCTGCTCTGCTTCGCCCAGGGAATTCTGTTCTTTCTTTCTTTCTTTCTTTCTTTCTTTCTTTCTTTCTTTCTTTCTTTCTTTCTTTCTTTCTTTCTTTCTTTCTTTCTTCCTTCCTTCCTTCCTTCCTTCCTTCCTTTCTTTCTTTCTTTCTTTCTTTCTTCCTTCCTTCCTTCCTTCCTTCCTTCCTTCCTTCCTTTCTTTCTTTCTTTCTTTCTTTCTTTCTTTCTTTCTTTCTTTCTTTCTTTCTTTCTTCCTTTCTTCATTTCTTCTTTCTTCCTTTCTTCTTTCTTTCTTCCTTTCTTTCTTTCTCTTTCTTTCTTTCTCTCTCTCTCTCTCTCTCTCTCTCTCTCTCTCTCTTTCTTTCTTTCTTTCTTTCTTCTTTCAGTTTGTCAGTTACTGTGAGGCTAACTTGTGATTATCCAGCAGCAACAGCAGAATGACTAATTAGAGGCTGAGCAACTGAGGAAGCGTCTGATGCGGTGGCTCCAGGCTCTCATCCTGGGTGGTTTATACTGGGTGGATAAACATCCATTCTCACTGGTGCTACTGGGTCTGGTAAACAGTTTTTTTTTCCAGCTTCTCTCAAACCATACCCTACTTATAATGGTTATCTTTAAAAGGGATGAGTAAATGCTTAAATTTAACACCAGTTTCTGTGTCTGTCTTTTTCTTTCCAAAATTCTAAGCCCACACACTTTATCTTTTGGGCTTGCTTCATTTTCTCAGCACAGGGTGCTGTATCTCGGCCTTCTCCCAGGGGACAATGCAGAGCTAACATGCTCTTATGCTAGCAAAGTCCCAGGCCTCTCTGCCCACTCCTCCAGGCACTTGTTCATTTTCTGGGGAAGCACCTGTGTTCCTAGCATCTCTTGCTCACGCTGCCACATTTCCTTTGACTGCAGAATTTGCTCGATGGGGTTGGGGTGGCGGTGCTGGTAGTTGCTGGTGGTGGTTGAATCCTTGGACCAGTGTCTTACAGTTGCAAGGAAGGACTCCAGAGACCTTCCTGTGATTTGGCAGCCACAGCTCCACCAAGAGGCTTAGTCCACATCCGTAAGGAGGATTGTCTTTAGCTAGAGACCTGGCTAAGATTGAGAGGTAGGAAATGCCACTGGACAGTTTGGGTAGCGGGTGAGGGGGCGGGGGGGGGAGAGGGTGGCTAAGCAACAGCTGACTGAGTATCTCTCTGTGCATCACTGCTTTGCCCTTAGGAGAACTGTACTAAACGCTTTAGGAGAAACAAAGAAAGCCCCAGGCTGCATGCAGCTCAGTGGTGGCTATAGGTGGCTTCTAGGGCATCCTAGAGTCCTGATAGCCCCAAGGTCTCTGTGTGACCCTCTCTTGCACTTCTTCTGTACTCTGCCTGCTGTGAGCTCAGCTGCTAAAGAACTGGGTTGGAGAGAGGGAAGGCCCGCCCACTCAGCTGCTGAGTGAGCGAGGATGTGGAGGCAAGGAGGCTGGTTGAAATGGGGTAGAAGTGAGAAGCCAGAGTGTTCTTTCGTGTCTTCAGTGGCACTGAGTAGACTATTACTGGTCAAGAAAGTCCGACTTGGTAAAAATTATTAATTCCGATTAGAGGAAGTAGGTCCTCTGGAATAGTCTGCCTTACCTAGTGCATTTACGAGAGAGCAGATGGGTGGACGCTTGCCCTTCCTGTTTTGTTTTAATAAACCAAACACTGGTTTGCTCTGCATTGTCCTGTGGAACACGGTTTATCTCTTCCTTAGAGACCAGCTGTGCTGGGCAGGGCAGCATCTTGCTATGACACTCAGCTGGATCATTGGTTCCTGCTATTGTCAGGACCTAAGGATTACAACCTAGAGAAAAGAAAACATGTACTAAAATAGCCATCGCCCCCTGAGCGTTCTGACTTCCCCCTTTCCTCTGTGCTGGCTTGTGCCTCTTTCCCCATAGGATGGAAGAAAGGGTGTTGACATTACCTGTCCACCAAGAAGTTATCATAATTGCATTAGTAATTAACAATATTCTCTGTTAGGTACTATGTGAAACATTTTGCATTTCACCTGATCTCCCCCTCAGAGCTCCCAGAGGCAGAATTGTTATGCCCCGGTATAGAGGGAGGCATTGGAGCTTAAGAATTTAGCAGGTGTGCACAGTTAGAAAGTTGTGATTCTGATACTTAAAACCCATGCAGTCCTTTATCAGCCAGGGCGGAAGGCTCACAGTCCTGGCATCTATCTGGTCACCTTCCTAAAGTCAGAAAGGTGCCAGTAAATATTACTTTGGGTGCTGCTACCAGCACCAGATGTGAAAGGCTCCAAAGAGGGAGCAGAATCCGCCATGAGTCCCTGCTGCTGTGGCTGGCGAGCCAGTGCTCTGGGGCTAGAGGTTTCTATGATTGCTCTGCTGGGGCGTGTCTGGAATTATTTCTCACCGGGACAAGAAGTGTCGTGCCATAGGCATCCCTGTGGGCACATTCCTCAGGGGATGACTGCTTCTGCAATAAGAAAGTCCGTAAAGTGTCTCCTTCTCTTCCACTCTGCTGTAATCAAAATACCCCTGCCATTTAATCTGTAAGATGAGTGGACTCCCTTAAATATCTGACATGGCTCAGAGGTGGGGCCCGTGTGGGACAGGCTCTCTTCTCTTAGGAGCGCTCTCAGAAAGTGTGTTTCTGCAAGATGACAGGCTTGATGCACAACACTGAAGCCCACTGTGTGTGTCAGCTGCCAGCCCAGTGGCCACCTACCTGTTCTGCACACTAGTTTTCTTTTCCTACCTCTCAGGTCTGTATTCCTATCCTCTCTACTAATTCTCTATTGTTTTGTATTTTTAAAAAGCCCACTTATTTATTTTGTGGTATTGGGGCGTGTCCTGGCAAGTGAGTGAAGTCAGAGACCTGCCTGCCAGTTCCGTCCCTCCACCACGTGGGTCCCAGGAACTAACTCGGGCGGCCAGGCTCGGCAGTGTCTGTGCCCGGTTAGCCATTTCACTTGTCCACAATTGTTACCTTGATGCTACTCTACCAGGTAATGAGGTGATTGAGAAAAGGCTTGGCACTCGCATGAGAGCCGTTGAAGCCCAGTGCTAGCTCAGTGTGGAAGAGACACCGTAGCCCTTAACACCACGGCAGGGATGGCTTCCAAGTGTCTGTACTTTTCCTCTTCTGAGCTACTCTTGACGGAGCCCAGGCTCCTGCACAGGATATTGCAGCCTGTGATGTTGCTAACTGGCTTCCAGGGCCTTTGTGCAAGCATTAACAACAAGCACTCCCCAAAATTGCCATCGAGAACTACTATCTGAGTCCATTGAATAGATTTCCCTCACTCCTCATTTAGATTTCTACAATTAGCATCCTTTGAAAGTCCAAACATATACAACTAAAAAGCAAACAAACAGCGATATTGGAAATGTCATTAGACATATTAGGCACTCTGTGATAGCAGCCATTGCTGACGTTGTGAAAACCAGGCCTGGCAGTATGGAGCCATTGGTAGCTTTTCTCCTTCGAACACTGCCCACACAGCTTTCCAGGAACACTGGCTAGACAGCGGGGTAGTCTGTTAGTTTGTGCAGCAGCCCTATCTTGTCTATCCAATGAATATTTTTGTGTGTTTGTTTGTTTTCAAGACAGGGTTTCTCTGTGTAGCCCTGGCTGTCCTGGAACTCACTCTATAGACCAAGCGGGCCTTGAACTCAGAGATCTGTCTGCCTCTGCCTCCCGTGTGCTGGGATTAAAGGCATGAGCTACCACCATCACTAGGCCATCTGACTGATTTTTAATTCATGCTAGCCTCTACACCTCCTTCAGTCTTAGTGTTCTCTCCACATCCTGTTTCTTCCTTCCATTTCCTCTTCTGTTTTGGAAGGCTGCTTGCTGTGTGGTATACTGAACGTCTACAACATGCTGAAAAATGAAATTGTAAGCGTCCAGGCCTGTATCAGATTCTTCAGGGGTAGATGATGGACCCATCACAAAAACTTGATGCACACCTAATGCTGGGGCTGGGAAATGTGAGCACACTGTGAAGTGATGTCACGCCCTCTGCCTCCCTAGGAGGAGCAGGCACGAATGCCTATGATCTTTATGCTTAGTTTATCCATCTAGCTACAAACCACTGACCCCTTAGGAAGGAGGAGGATCACTTGAAGTAATAGGCTGTGGCTACAGCTATCCTGGTCCAGAACATACAGGTGATCTCTAACAGTAGGTTGTAGTACTACCAGGCTACACTTGTGGAGACCAAGAAACCGTCACTGGAGCAGGAGATGTATGTATGACTATGGGACCTCCCATCCTGTCTTAGTTAGGGTTTTACTGCTGAGAACAGACACCGTGACCAAGGCAACCCTTATAAGGACAACATCTAATTGAGGCTGACTTACAGATCCAGAGTTTCAGTCCATTATCATCAAGGCAGGAGCATGGCAGTGTTCAGGCAGGCATGGTGCAGGAAGAGCTGAGAGTTCTACATCTTCTTTTTTTTTATTTATTAGATATATTCTTTATTTACATTTCAAATTAATTCCCCTTTCCTGGTCCCCCCACCCCGAAAGTTCCATAAGCCCTCTCCTCTCCCCCTGTTCCCCAATCAACCCTTCCTGCTTCCCTGTCCTGGTATTCCCCCACACTACAGCATTGAGCCTTTCCAGGACCAGGGGCCTCTCCTCCCATTAATGTCCAACAAGGACATCCTCTGCTGCCTATGCATCTGGAGCCATGGGTAACACCATGTGTACTCTTTGGTTGATGGTTTAGTCCCTGGGAGCTCTGGGAGTACTGGGTGGCTCATATCGTTGTTCCTCCTATGACGCTGCAAACCCCTTCAGCTCCTTGGGTCCTTTCTCTAGCTCCTCCATTGTGGACCCTGTGCTCAGTTCAATGACTGACTGAGAGTGTCCCCCTCTGAATTTCTCATGCACTAGCAGAGCCTCCCAAGTGAAAGCTATATTCGGCTCCGATATAAGAACTTGTGGGCATCAATAATAGTGCCTGGGTTTTGTCACTGTATATGGGATGGATCACTAGGTGGGGCAGTCTCTGGATGATCTACCAGACTGATTTCCAGAGTGGTTGTACATCTTCATCTTAAGGCTGCTAGCAGAATATTGACTTCTAAACAGCTAGGACTAGGGTATTAAAGGCCACTCCCACAGTGACACACCTTCTCCAAAAAGGCCACAACCTCTAATAGCGCCACTCCCTGGCCAAGCACATACAAACCATCACACATCCCTACCCCAATCTCTACATGGAAGGACAACTGACTGGACCTGGGGTCACCTCATGGTCAAGTTCAGGATGGTGTCCACGGAACAAGGAGAGGGGACTGCAGTGCTCATGCTTTCCTTTGCACAGAGCACTCCGGGTCAGTCTGCAAGGCGGTACTCCTCTGCTAAAACTCACCTACATCCTGTGCCCAGATGGTCACAAGTCAGTCATAATGACCCTGGAATGCACTGAGACGATAATCCTATCAGAGCACGTGACAGCCATTAAAATCACTGCTTCTATTCTAAGTGACTTACATTTTGCTATTAGATTGTATGTGAGGTATGTGTGCATGTATGTGTGTGCATGCATGTCTGTATGTGTCCATGTATGTATGTGTCCATGTATGTATATATGTATGCAAGTGTGCATGCATGTGTGTGCATAGCTACATGTTTGAAACATGCCTGTATGCGTTCACGTATATATGTGCATGTGCATGTATGTATGTATGTATGTATGTATGTTGGGGGCATTGTGTGAAGGGTGCATATGTATGCATATGTAGACGTTAGAGTTGGCATCATGTGTCAACCTTAATTGGTTTCCACCTTATATATTGAGGCAGGTCTCTCACATGAACCCAGTTTCTCTAGTCTAGACAACCAGCTTGCCCTGTTGATCCCTTGTCTCTGCCACCCCAACCCTGCATTTATGTATGTAACCCTGGTCTTCATGCATACTCAACAAGTGCTTTAACCCAGATGCTGAACCATTTTCCTAGTTTTTAGACTTACTTTTTAAAGAGAAGACAGGGTGCCCCAGCAAGGTAACGCAGTGGCTAAAGGGTAAAGGCACCTGCCACCAAACCTGCTGACCTGGGTTTAATCCCAGGAACACACCTGGGAGAGGGAAAAAACTGACTCCCACAAGTTGTCCTCTGATGTCCACACATGCACTGTGACATGTACATATCCACATACATACATGGTCAGACGGAAAAAAGTGAAACATTCTAAAGGACAGGCTGGGGCTGTGCTCCTTGGTATCATGCATAAAACTATAGGTTTGATCCTACATGCCATAGAACACAGTGGAATTGAGTCTTTTCTCTGGTGAAATGGAGTCATGTGAGGAACACAGACTCCTCCTAACTCCTTTTAATTACCTTGCAGAACCCGGGAGTAGGTCTGCCAATTTCCTTTAGACATGTTATTTTTCAAGTGTTTGTATTTCAAATATTTTCCAGGCAGTTTATCAGCGATGCTGTTGGCTTCCTCACTCTGGTCCATGATAATGTAGGGCTGTTAGAGAGGCTCACTCTGCCTCCTCACACCCATCATCTGGAAGCTCACCACAGCCCTGTGAGTCTTCTCACCGGCCTTTTAGTGTGTGTGCATGGAGGGTAGAGTCTGCTTACACTGACCATGTCACCTTATCTCTTTCCCATCCCGTATCAGTGTGCCCCGCAAGTTTATGCAGAATCCATTGTAAACATTTCTGTGTTGAATCTTTAATTTCTCATTTTTTTAAAGAAAATTGGATCTCACCTTGCTTTTTCAAAAGCATTAGTGAACATACCTGTAGCTTTGGAGCCATTTGAGATTGCGCTTGATTTGTGGAGTACAGAGTAGTTGTCTCAAAGCTAGTAGAGAAGATGCACTTGGTGATTTGTCTGAAGGAGATAGTACAGAACATTCCCTGGGTGAGTTCTTCTGACGCCTGTCATGGCCTGCCTGAGGCTAGGTTCAAAGTATATAGTTGCTAAATAATTGATAGCTTCTGATGTGGGCGTGTGTGCCTTCCCATGCATGCTCGAGTGTGTGTGTGTGTGTGTGTGTGTGTGTTTCTGTATAGTAGAGGACAACTTTCAGGACTTGGATCTCTATTTCCAACATGTGGTTTCTAAGAATAAAACTTAGGTCATCAGGCTTGGCAGCAAGCATCGTGACTTACTGAGTCCTGCCCTGCTCTTGGTTTGGTGTTTTGAGGCAGAGTCTCACTAAGTCGTCATGTCTTACCTGGAATTCTAAATCCTTCTGCTTCCACTTCCAAGTACTGGGATTTTAGGTGTGATTTTTACTGCCTGTCCAGGAGTGCCTCACAGTTGTCTGTGCCATGTGGACTGATATTTAAAACGGATTATTTGTGGGACTCGGGGATGGCCACACAGTTAGAGCACTGTGACCCGAGTCTGTCCCTGCCAGCCACATCAAGCTGCTCACAGTGGCCTAGCTCCAGGGGGTCCAACACCATCTTCTGTCCTGTGGACACCTGTACCCGTGTGACATGCACACATACAAACAAACAGAGGCGTAGTTATAATTATAAAAAGGAAATAGATTGTTTACATTCTCCCAGATGAACCTGCATTTTCTGTAACTTGGGATTTGTGTTTATTATGCAAATAAATGTAACCCAGAATGCTAAATGATTTTGATTAGTTTTGACAGAATGAGAATGATAGCGTTTTTTACACAAAGCAGGAAACTGACCCTATCAGATCTCTAGGAAGTCACAGTCTCTTCTTGCCTTTTTTATGTCTTGTTTATCTGTCGTTTGGTCATGGCCATGGCACGGGGACCCACAAGCAGTGCCTTGAGGTCTCAGCCTCTCTCTAAGCACAAGGTGTGTTCACCACAAAGCCACACTGTGGCCTCCTCCCCAGAGTCAGGCACCATAGAACATGGTGAGACCACTGAGGAGTGAGAATGGTAGGAGATGAAGCCCCTCCCTGTCAGGAACCTCAGAGGGCAGAAGGCTGTGTCTGCTGCCAGCTTACAGCCATGCATGTCCTTGTTCCACTCCATTCCAGCTCAGTCTGACTGTCACAAGGACGGTCATACTGCATTGGGGAGGGTGCTCTACGACAGTCTGCTGCCCACCAGCCAGTATCACTGACACTTGGGTTGATGTGTCCTGCAGGATCCTCAGCTTCTAGAACTACCCAGCTGGCTCACCGGCATGGGCTGGGGGCAGTCAAGGAGACCACTTGCAATGGCTTCCAAAGAGATGAGTTCTTGTAGAGCCCAAGTCAAGCAGTGCTCTGCCAAGCTAGTGTGAAGAACATGATTTAGAAAGCAGCTTAAAAGATTGACAGCCTACACTAAGCAGCAAAGGCAGAAGCACGTAGGCCTCGCAGTGAGACACCCTTGACCTCCAAAAATGGCCAAGCTGTGCAGACAGTAGCTGCTTTGTCAGTTATTTGGACACTAGCTCTGCTCTTTGAGGCAGATCAGTCACTCCCAAGGAAGACTAGTAACATACAGCTTTACCGAGACTCCTTGCATAGCAGCTGTGTTCTGCCCAGTCCACTCCCAGACCTTCACGTGCTCATGTGCTGTAGTCAGCAGGACTGTGGCTTTTGAGTCCCTCCCAGGCACCACGGTCTTCACTCGGCTGTACCTCAAAGACTAATGGTGGGAGAGCACATGACTGCGGTGGGGGCGGGGCATTACCAGTAATCAAAACAACGTAAACTAAAATAATGAGAAGTTAATGTCACTTATCTCATGAGGAAAAAATAATTATAAGTGGAGCCGAAACAGTTCTGCAAGAACTCCATGCTCCACATACCTGGTGGGACTATACATCTGGGTGGCTTATCTGGGGTGGGGTTGACAGCATCTCCCAGGATCTACTCATTCTTCTTGTAAGAATTTCTTTTCTTTTCTTTTTTAAAGATTTACTTATTATATGTAAGTACACTGTAGCTGTTTTCAGACACTCCAGAAGAGGGCATCAGATCTCATTACGGATGGTTGTGAGCCACCATGTGGTTGCTGGGATTTGAACTCAAGACCTTCGGAAGAGCAGTCAGTGCTCTTAACCACTGAGCCATCTCTCCAGGCTTGCTTACATCAAGAGTTAGAGGACAAAGTGTTTGTCATCAAAGCATGTTAGAACAGAAATCACATGAATGGTTGACACTGGTCAGATCATGTGTATATATTACTGGCTTACCATTTATCCATCGCAATTGAATCCTGGAGGGAATTTATCTTAAAATGGAGAAATAGAATGCAGAGGCCGCGGACTTGGTGGTGTGTGCCTGCAGTCCCAGCTGGGAGGAAGACACATGAGGATCGGGAATTCAAGGCTAGCCTGTACTGCCTGAGACCTTGTATCAACAAATTAACAATCAAAACAAACTATAGCAAAACCTCTAATAATGACTAAAAGTAGAATACAGTGGTGAGTTGATTGGGCTTTCTAATTTCCTCTCTCTGGTGAATTTCTTTCCCAGAATTTATCATTTGGGAAAGCGGATTCATCTTTCTGTGTCCTGGTTTTCTCGAGTACCAAAGAGGAAAATAGTGGTGCTGGTAAAGTCTAAATGAGGTAACTTATTTGGCACACTTATCACTATGCATTGCGCAGTGTAACTGTGGGATAAATGTTAGTGTCAAGTTCCTTCTGTGCCTCAGATCCCTCCTGTGATGGAGGAATGATAACCATTGCTCCCTGAAGCTTAGGTGGGTGTGTGGGAGGGAGCACATGTGAGCGTGGCAGGCGGCCACCAAAGAACCACCTGCCGCTTGACCCCCGCCCCCCCCACGTTCTAGGAAGCTGCACAGGGTGAGATGCCTGGTCAGCCCCAGGCCCTCACATAGCCTCTGGGGCGATGGCTAGTGGTGTCTGGGTTGGGCCCTTGTGCAAGTTCTTCTAATTAATTTCAACAAAGAATGTATTTTGTTTTGTTATTTATGTTTTTGAAGCTATTGCATCAGAGTGTGAACAGTCTTCTGTTTGGCTGATCAGAGCAGCTGACTTCCTGAGCATCTCGTAGGGAGCAGCTTTTCTGTCCTGTGTCTAGCCCTGGTCTTTTGTGGGCAGCATCTGTAACCTGTGCCCAGCACAGCAGCGCTGCCCACTGGTTTCTTCAGTTGCCTTGAAACTGTGATCTAATCTCCTGGGTGCAGACCGGAGTCATTTGGGAAGATTTGAAATATAATGATTTTGGACTCCTCCATAGACCAATCAAATCTACAGATCTGGAAGTGGGCCCTGGGCATTGGTAATTTTGGATTTGGGAGTGTTTGTCAGTTTGCTTCCTTGTATGTAGGGGCCTTGAGTGTATGTATGTGCACCATATGCAGGTACTTAGAAAGGCCAGAAAAGGACATCAAATCCTCTGGACCTGTAAGCTACCACATGGATGCTGGGATCCTCTCCAAGAGCAACACGTGCCCTTGACCACGGACACATCTCTCTAGCCCCCACTGGTAGCTTTTTTAAAGACTTCAAAAGAAACTCACATGCAGTGAAAACTCCTCACTTCTCCACTTAGAAGTACCTGAGTGTAAGAATCTCCTGGGAAGGGGGAGGAGTAGCTCAGCAGTAGCTTCTGCAAGCTTGAGAAACAAGAGTTCAGATCCCTAGCACAAGGAAATGCCATGTGGCTGTGGTGGACTGCTCATAATCCCGCCTTCAAAGACTGAGAGTGGAGAGACCTGGACCAAGCTGGCTAGCAAGACAAGCCATACCTGCAAGCATGCTTGGGAGAGCCTGCCTGGGGGAACGGGGGGTGGGGGGAAGAGTGATCGGGAGGATTCCCAACATCAACCTTGACTCCCATACACATGCACATATACACGCTTGGGTGTGTGTGTGCATACATATACCCACACAGGAGTTCACACACCCACAGGAGTTCACACACAAGTTCACAACCCCCCACCCCACTCCACCCCACACACACTAGCTCACACATACTGCACGTGCATGCATACACACACACACACAGAGAGAGTTCATATACACACATGAGTTCATACATGCATGCACACACACACACATACACACACACACACACGCACACACACACAGAGTGAAAAAAGGGAAAAATATCCCTTCATATTAGTTAAATATGAAGATGCCTGGGTTCAAACCAGATCTACCGAGTCTGAGTTTTCACGAGGAGAGATTTGATAATTTGCATACAATCAAAGGTGGACTGTATTCTGAGAGACACATGTTGTTGTTTTATTTTGGCATTGTACAAATCTGTTAGGTAGCAGAGGATGTTGTCTCTTTGTGAAGCCAAGAAGTCAGATGATACAAAGTGCGGAGGCTGCCCCCAGCATAATGCAGCCAACCAGAACTACCCGTTAATAATAAAATAAATAAACATTCTCACTATTATCACGTTTCATGTCTACATAATTGTACCTGTTGTGCTTTTATGTGGCTCGGGTGGTAAGCTCTGCACACTCATGTTAGCATTGCCACAAACACACGAGCTGCACCATAGTGTCAGTATAGCTGTAACAGCATTGGTGTGGTTTCCTACTCTGTTGTCATCTTTCAGGGCCACTGTCAATATATACAGTATGTCATTAACCACAGCATGGTTGTTCAGTGGGTCATGACTGTTTAGCATCCCTGTGTAGTGATTCTCACTAGCAGAGAAAGCCTATAGGTTCTAGTGCCAGGTCACCCCAAGGACCCATATTCTGACACATCAAAGATACTTCTGGGCATTAGGATTTTAAAATCCCCTAGATTCAGAGGTGCATTCCCCAGCAATTTAAGTTCCCAAGAGTTGCAGTATCATCATCCTATGGGAATGTAACCCGTGTATAATATGGTACCCTATCCATGCACTGAGCATGACTGGAATGGGGACCCTGAGACCTAGCAGTATGCCTCATAGGTGCCCTCTCCCCCCATCCCTGGTGATTCTGGCCTGTGCTGTAGTGCAGTGCTTTGAAGATCAGACTCTCTGAGATTGCTTGGTTGGTCTGGGCCATGCCTGGCCTGTGGTCTAGGACTGCTGGGGAGCACCTCCTCCAGGGTGCTCTCTTAATCCAGGTGTTTTGAAGCTGTGAGGTTTGTGTCCTCTCTAGTACAGTCAGCATCCCTGGTGTTCTGTGCACAGCCTGCTGCTGTCACTTGACTCTTTAGGACAGTGCACAGGCTGTCTCCCAACCGTGACTGGTAGGACTTGTTTTCTTTCTAGTTGGCAAAGTCCTGCAGTTGAGGACTGTCTTAGTCACTGTTTTATTGCTGTGAAGAAACACCGTGACTCTAATGAAAGAAAGCATCTAATCAGGGGCTTACTTGCAGTTTCGGAGGTTTAGTCCATTATCATTATGGTGGGGAGCATGCCATCAGGTTGGCACTGGAGCAGTGGCTGAAAGCCTCATCCTGATCCTTAGGCGGAGAGACAGAGATAGAGTCAGACAGACAGACAGCCTCTGGCCTAGTCATAGACTTTTGAAACCCCAAAGGTCACCCTAGTGATGCATTCCCTCCCAGGCTGCAGTTCCTAATCCTTTTAATCCTTTCAAATAATGTCATTCCCTGGTGCTAAGTATTCAATTATATGAGCTTATGGGGTCTGTTCTTATTCAAACCACCACAGGGACCAATTTTTCAAAAGTGGTAACCCAAGTTTGACCTTGAACACTGATCATTGAAGCAGATGAGGGTGTATTTCTCTTACATGACATCTGCCTCTATGTTTTGCAGGTTTTTTAATCAGCCCTCCTTAGCATGGTCCTCTCAGCCCCAAAGTGGTAGAGACCACATCTACTGGAGCAGAGGAAGACAGGACGGCAGTGGCTCCCTGTGTCCCAGGAACCGGAAAGAACTGGAGGTCAGAGGAATGGCTCAGGCTCACAGTCTGCCCATCCATGTGAGAGAGAGTCTATGGGAAGTTGCAGGAAGGACAGAGCATGTGATGAAGAACGCCGTTTGGGAACAAGAGCTGAGAATGCAGGACGTGAGCTTGGAAAGCTGGAAGCAGCCGAGGGAGTTAGGGAGGCAGGCATCTGATGGTGATGGACAGAAAAGGTCCCAGGAAAGGTTCGAGGGTCTGTACCAGTTTGTTCATGGAGAGCACATGCTGACATCTCAGAACAGAAAGAAATCCCAGTCATTGCCCCGAGCTCTTTCTCCTAAGAGCCTGAATTTCACAGAAATTCCTGTTCCACTACACGATGGTCACATAACAGGTGTCCCAAAAGCACCACCATATCCTCCCAACTTCCCACCACCTTTGGAACCCACGAGGAACCTTGAGAAGGCTAGCTCCTCGGGCCCTTTCCCCAGGCCTAAGTTTGGGAAACCCCTTAAGACTCCATGTTATGGCTCTCACTCACAGCCCAGGGGCGAAGGTGGATTTCAGGACCCACGTGGCTCCTACCCAACAAGAAGTAAGGATCCCAGCCATGAGTTGGGTATGCTGGATACTGGCTTGGAGCCCCCAGTGTATGTGCCTCCACCTTCATACAGGTCACCCCCTCAGCATATTCCAAACCCCTACCTTGACGACCCTGTGCCCAGGCAGGTGAGCAGCAGCCAGAATCAGCAGCAACTACCCGAGAAACCTGAGGCCAGCTGTCCACGTCCTTCCGGCTCCCTTGCAGCTAGGGATCTCTGTGATGCAATACCTGGCTCTCCTCCTCAAGGTCTTCCTCCACAGCCCTATCCTGTTGCCACCCATGGGAGTTCTGTTCAGTACATTCCATTTGATGATCCACGGATCCGACATATCAAACTAGCTCAGCCCTCAGAATTCTATGAAGAGGCAAAGCTTGATGACACATCCCATAACTCTGGTTTCATCACTACCCAACAACCAGCTCTTGGGAAAAGACAGTATGATGATGCCCTTTCAGCACCATGGGGCCCAACACCCTCACCAGTCAATGAGCGGGGCTCGGTCTTTGCTTATTCCAGTCCCCGGTGGCTGCAGGGCCAGCTCCCCATGGGCATTGAACCTGGAGGCTTCCATGGCCAAACAGAGCATCATGTCATGAGAGGATTAACAACTGATGTGAGAGACAGTAAGGCAGAAAGCTATGCCTCTTCGCCACAGCCACAGAGTGAGGGTACCTGCAAAACCTACACTAAGCTCAGAAAGTTTGAAGCTGGGATTCAGAGCAAGAAAAGTTCAAAGAAGAAAAGTAATGCAACCATATTTTGCTTGGTTTCCGTCCCAGTTAAATCTGAATCACTTGTGCCAGATACGGACACAAACAACAATGACTTAAAGCTGGGAGCTCATAAGACCCATGGGCTGTGTCAGGGTCCAGCCCTGGAGGAGCAGAGTCTGCTGAGTATGTCTTCTACCGACCTGGAGCTGCAAGCCCTCATGGGAAGCATGGCTTGGAGAAGAACATCCCCAAGGCAAGGTCTGGGGGAGTCAGAAGATGGCCAAACTGATGAGCCCAGAATCCTCCACCTCATCAAACCCAGAGAACATGAGGCCGGCTCATGGCCAGGACACCAGGTTAGAGATCAGCAGACCCAAACCAGTTTCCCTGAAGAATCCAAAAGCTCACAGCTCCTCCCTGCCACAAAGCCAGGAGAGATCAGCAATGCAGCACCGACGCCAACATGCCCAGATACCACTGCCTCTGAAGTACACCTGCATTCGGCCTTAACTTCCTGTGACCAAAACCAGAGGCCCAGTGTACCTCACCTCCGAGGGCAAATGTCCCTCAGCCCATCTCGAAACAGTGCTTTCTCAAGGACTTCCTCAGCCATAAGCCAGGCATCTCTGCCCAAAGGAGCCTCTGACCAGCTCCCCAGTGCCAGCCCTGTACCCAAGCCAGAGGTGGTGAAGGGGGAGTCCACAACAGGCCAATGCAATAGCACACAACTCTTCGGTCAGTTTCTCTTGAAACCAGTTAGCCGGCGGCCCTGGGATCTGATAAGTCAGTTGGAAAGTTTTAACAAGGAGCTTCAGGAAGAGGAAGAAAGCCATGGGGCTAGCGGCAGTGAGGACAGTGAGGCAGAACAGACAGAGGACTGTGCTGACTCCAGAGCCAAGACTTGGGGCCGCCAGGAAACTAGAACAGAGCAGCAACCCTCAGGGCTGGCACTGGAGGATGCAGCGTCCCCAGGTGGAAGACTTAATGAGTCACAGAACTGGAGAGAGGAACCGAAACCTGGCCACCCGAGTGTGCATCCACAGTCCCTGGGCCCATCACAGGAGGAAGGCGGCAGCAGAGGTGTTCTCGTCCAACAGGCAGATGGAAGCCTGAGTGTGGAGCAGAAAAGCCAGGAGGTTTTGAATGGGATGTGTGAGCGAGACATTAGCCCAAGGCCTGTGAGCAGGATTGCTCCCGTTGACACAAAAGCAGCCCCTTTGTTCTGTCTGGCAGAACCGAGAGGAAGTCAAGAACTCACCGAAGTCAGCGATGCTTTGGGATCTATGCAGCTGGGCAGAGAGACTCCCACAAAGGTGGATAGTGGTGGGGACACAGAGGTCCTACCCTGTGCCCTGCTGCCCCTTGCTGACAAATATCGAGGCCTCTCAACACCAGACTTTCGGTCTTTAGAGCTCACACTGGGACAAGAGCAGAGTGCCTATAAATCAGAGTGTCTGGGTTTAGAGAACACCATGGAAGTCCTTCCAAGTGAGTCTCTGCAGGAAAGGGCAGAGAGGATCCTGGGCATCGAGGTGGCTGTGGAGTCCCTTCTGCCAGGTGCCAGAACAGAACAAAGCCAGCTCCCTGAGCCTGATGCAAATGCCTCTGACCCAAGGTCATCCAGGGAGGACTCATCGCCAGGCTTGGTGCCACCAGGGGGCCCCGCAGTGGCCACTGATGCCTTCTATGGCAGGAGGAAGTGTGGCTGGACTGAGAGTCCCCTTTTCGTAGGAGAAAGGGCCCCCCAGGCTTCTGTGTGCTCAGATGTGGATGGGTTCCCTGCAAGTCAGTCCACCAGTCCTGAGCCTAAGAAAAAGGATGAGGAGGCCAAACCACCCTTCAAGTCCACTCTGTTCCATTTCATGGAAAAGTCCACAAATGTGGTAGGCCCTGAAAAGAGGCTCAGAAACCCTTCCAAAGTGATCGAGAGCTTACAAGAAAATCTGGTATCAGCCCCCAAAAGGGCAGGCTCAGTTCGCTTAGTAAGAATGAGGGAGGCAAACTCCTTGTCTCAGATGAGGTGTCCGAGCTCCAAGAGTGCTGACTCCATGGAGGAGCCAGACCCCTTAATGGCCATCAAGAGTGAAGCCTGGCTGTCAGAAGGCCTTACTTCCCAGAGAGGCAAAGACCAGACCTGGCGAGCAGGGCACCTGCCCTCTGCCTCTCAAAACGAAAACGGACACCCTGAAGTGCCAAGGGAGATGTCAGACCAGGACTTGTGGTGTGCAGGTAAGGAGTCGGGCTGGAGGGCAGGTGTTTGGTGTTAGTTTGGAGTCGTGTGATCATCAGAAGCATGGCTAGTTGGTGGGTATCCTCACCTCAGTGCTGGCAACAGTCTGATAGAATGGTTCTTCATGCAGGCGCGGTGGCACACGCCTGCCATCTTTGTACTTAGGAGTCTGACACAGGAAGAACTTGAAGCCCAGCCAGGGCTCCATAGCAAGATGTTACCAGTTAAAAATTTTACAGGAGGGTCTGGCGAGGTTGCCAGCAGGTCAAGGCACTTCCCGTGCAGGTTTGGTGACAGAGTCCCATCTCTGTGATCTGGGTAAAGGTCATTGGAGAGAATCTGCTCTACAGAGTCGTGGCTCTTCACACGTGCACAATAATCAATACATTTAAAAAATAAACTCATTTTCAAAAACTTACCCAGCTTTCTCAGTTAAAAATCAAGATCTTGTCATGTATTTCAAATGATTGCATCATTGGAATGGGCGAGGAAAGCGGCTGCAAAGTATTATCCTTATAAACAGCTCCTCAGACTCCGAATGGGCTGCAGACATGAGACTTAACAACAAGCGCTCCAGCCTGGCTGTGGCCGCTCAGTGGCTCGTGCTGGAGACCGAACATTTCTAACGTGGTTCTCTTCCAGAGCAATAGGCATCCATCCAAATCCCCTGATGATTGTTCTTTGCTGACTTTACTGTTTTCATTCATTCATTCATTCATTCATTCATTCATTCATTCATTCATTTATTTTGAGATGAGGTCTCTATATGTTGTCCAGACTGATCTCAGACTTATGGAGAGCCCTCTTCCTCTGCCTTCTGAGTGCTGGGATTAAAGGTGTGTGCCACCCCACCCAAGCTTTTTTCTTTGACGATTTTTTTTTCATACAATATATTCTGAGTAGTTTCCCCTCCCCCAACTCCTCCCGGATCCTTTCCACTTCCCAATTCATTCACATTCATTTATCTTTATTTTACAAGTGTGGGTGTTGCATGTATGCTTTGCATAGTACGTGTGTGCAGTACCTACAGAGGCCAGAGGAGGGCGTCAGAGCCCCTTGACACAGTTGTATAGGTATAAAATACACACCCAAGTTTTGAAGCCTCAATTCAGAAAATCTGAAATATCCTAATAATTTCACATTTAAATGTTACATGTTGAAGTGGTAATATTTTAGGCATGTTTAGTGAATATATTTTCGATATATTTGGTGAAATAAAGTATATTCTTAAAGATAATTTCACCTCTTTCTTTTTAATTTGTTTTAATGCACGTACCAGAAATTTTAAAATAGCATTAAATGGCTCAGACTAGTTTTGTTGGACCTAGCCTATGAGCTAAAGAACATATTGTTCTAGAGCAGCGCTTCTCAACCTTCCTAATGCTGCGGCCTTTTAATACATTCTCCATCTTGTGGTGACCTCCAACCATGATTATTTCTTTGCTACGTCATAGCTATAATTTTGCTACTGTTATGAATCATAATTAAATATCTAATATGGTCTTAGGCAACCACTGTGAAAAGGGTCATTCAACCCCCAGAGGGGTTGTGAGAGACCCAGTGCTCTAGAGAGTTCTTCCCATGGCTCCCTGTGTTTGGGAGCTTCAATTTTGGGTCTTGGGATTGAGGGTCATTGTGTGGTGTTGTCTCCAGCATACCAGGCACTGAGGAGACAGTTCAATTCCAGGTGCCTGTGTGCCGGCTCTGCGGCCCAGCCTCTCCTCCGTCTGCCGTTTGGAGTATGACAATCTCCTCCACTGTATCCTCAGCACACAAGAAGCAGCAGACGTTGAACCCCACGTACAGCACTGAGCTGTAACTGTCTTCTAGTGTGGTCACATGGGTTGTTGCTAAGGGCAATGTCAAGGGGTGTCAAGTTATGGGAACTCTACTCCCTTTAGCCAGGTGGGCCTGGAACAGTCAGTTCATCGGTGAGCAGGCTCAGCACCCACCCCCCACCCCCCGTGCCAGCCTGCCCTGCACACCAAGGTCTTAGTTTTCACCATCACACGCCTAGCATGCAGGTGTGTGCCAGGCAGCTGGAGCAGCACATGGCGACACCTTAGGCTGCAGGAAATGGAATGGACGCCCATCGTAGGACGTCGTTTCCCAGGTGCATTTCAGAGCATTGTTTTCTAGTTATGTTCTGTAAAATTATACCATCCTGCATTTATTCTATAAAATTTCTATAAAATTATACCATCCTGATTTTTAAAAATCATCTTCTATGCTATCATTGCTGTTAATTTTCTGTCCTCGTTGAGCTTTTGCCGGTAAGTGGGTAAGATCCTACCCACTTATGTGCATCTTTAGGACTTGTGTGCTAAGTATGAAAATCACGCTAAATAACATATCCATCAGCTCCCAGCATCTTGGCAGAGTTCAAGTGCATGTGCTCTCTGTTAACTATGTCCCTTGTGATGTGCTAACCTCAAGGCACAAGACACGAGTTGGCCTTACCATTGCAGCTTAAACTCTTTCCACTGTCTCCTCTCTGCCCTAACCTCAGCTCCCAGAAGCCATGTCCTACACTGTTACTACAGGTGTAACATGAAAACAAACCCACAGGTGACATCACAGGGTTGTGCTCTCTCAGCTTAGCACAGTGTCCTCTCAGTTCATCCTCCGTGTCCCTAGAGTGCTCCTTTCTGATGCTAAATAGGGTTCACTGTGTGAACATTTGAATGTAGAAAGAGCATTCCTTTCCTCACTCTTCTGTTGGCAGACACTTGGGATGTTCTACCTCTTGACATAAACAACATACAGCAAGCATGGATGTACAGACACCCTGACTGGTTGTCTTTCCCAGTAGTGAGATTTCATAATCGTTCTATTTCTGTATATATTTTTTTGAGGGGTCTCTATACTTTAAAGGCTATCTTATACTCTTAGAGATTCATCAATGTTTTTTTTTTCTTTTTTCTTTTCAGGTATTTATTTATTTTCATTAGATATATTCTTTATTTACATTTCAAATGTTGTCCCCTTTCCTGCCCCCCCCTGAAAATCCCCTAACCCATTCTCCCTCCCCCCTGCTCACCAATCCACCCACTCCCGCTTCACTGTCCTGGAATTCCCCTACACTGGGGCATCTAGCCTTTTCAGGACCAAGGGCCTCTCCTCCCTTTGTTGTCCAACAAGGCCATCCTCTGCTGCATATGCATCTGGAGCCATGGGTCCCTCCATGTGTACCCTTTGGTTTGTGGTTTAGTCTCTGGGAGCTCTGGGGGTACTGGGTAGTTCAAATTGTTGTTCCTCCTATGGGACTGCAAACCCCTTCAGCTCCTTGGATCCTTTCTCTAGCTCCTCCATTGGGGCCCCTGTGCTCAGTTCACTGGTTGACTGTGAGTCCCCTTCTGTATTTGTCATGCACTGACAGAGCCTCCCAGGTGACAGCTATAAAAGACTCCTGTCAGCAAGCACTTGTTGACATCCACAATAGTGTCTGGGTTTTGTAACTGTATATGGGATGGATTCCTATGTGGGGCAGTCTCTGGATGGTCTTTCCCTCAGTCTCTGCTCCACACTTTGTCTCTGTATCTCCTCCTATGGGTATTTTGTTCCTCCTTCTAAGAAGTACCAGGGTATCCATACTGTTTTCTTCTTTCATCTTGAGCTTCATTTGGTTTGTGAATTGTGTCTTGGGTATTCCAAGCTTCTGGGCTAATATCCACTTATTAGCGAGTGCATACCATGTGTGTTCTTTTGTGATTGAGTTACCTCACTCCGGATGATACTTTCTAGTTCCATCCATTTGCCTAAGAATTTCATGAATTCATCATTTTTAATAGCTGAGTAGTATTTCATTGTGTAAATGTACCACATTTTCTGTATCCATTCCTCTGGGTTCTTTCCAGCTTCTAGCTATTATAAATAAGGCTAGAACATAGTGAAGCATGTGTCCTTATTACATGCTGAAGAATCTTCTGGGTTTATTCCCAGGAGTGGTACAGCAGGGTCCTCCGGTAGTATTGTGCCCAGTTTTCTGAGGAACTGCCAAACTGATATCCAGAGTGGTTATACCAGCTTGCAATCCCACCAGTAGTAGAGGAGTGTTCCTCTTTCTCCACATCCTCTCCAGCACCTGCTGTCTCCTGAGTTTTTGATCTTAGCTATTCTGACTGGCATGAGGTGAAATCTCAGGGTTGTTTTGATTTGCGTTTCCCTGATGACTAAGGATGTTGAACATTTCTTTAGGTGCTTCTCAGCCATTTGATATTCCTCAGTTGAAAATTCTTTGTTTAGCTCTGTACACCATTTTTAATAGGGTTATTTGATTCTCTGGAGTCTAACTACTTGAGTTCTTTGTATATATTGGATATTAGCCCTCTATCAGATGTAGGGTTGGTAAAGATCTTTTCCCAATCTGATGGTTGCTGTTTTGTCCTATTGACAGTGTCCTTTGCCTTACAGAAACTTTGTAATTTTGTGAGGTCCCATTTGTCAATTCTTGATCTTAGAACATAAGCTATTGGTGTTCTGTTCAGGAAAATTTTCCCTGTTTCCATGTGCTCCAGGCTCTTCCCCAATTCTTTTCCATTAGTTTCAGTGCATCTGGTTTTATGTGGAGGTCCTTGATCTACTTGGACTTGAGCTTTGTACAATGAGATAAGAATGGATCAATTTGCATTCATTTGCATGCTAACCAACAGTTGAAACAGCATCATTAGTTGAAAAGGCTATCTCTTTTCCACTGGATGGATTTAGCTCCTCTGTCAAAGATCAAGTGACCATAGGTGTGTGGGTTCAGTTTTGGGTCTTCAATTCTATTCCATTGATCTACCTGCCTGCCATTTTACCAATATCATGCAGTTTTTATCTCTATTACCCTGGAGTACTTCTTGAGGTCCAGGATACTGACTCCCCCAGAAGTTCTTTTATTGTTGAAAATAGTTTTAGCTACCCTGGGTTTTTTGTTATTCCAGATGAATTTGAGAATTGCTCTTTCTAACTCTATGAAGAACTGAGTTGGAATTTTGATTGGGATTGTATTGAATATGTATATTGCTTTTGGCAAAATGGCCATTTTAACTATATTAATCCTGCCAATCCATGAACATGGGAGAGCTTTCCATCTTCTGAGGTCTTCTTCTATTTCTTTCTTCAGAGACTTGAAGTTCTTGTCATACAGATCTTTCACTTGTTTGGTTAAAGTCACACCAAGATACTTTATATTGTTTGTGACTATTGTGAAGGATGTCATTTCCCTAATTTCTTTCTCAGTCTGTTTATCCTTTGAATATAGGAAGGCTACTGATTTGTTTAAGTTAATTTTATATCTGGCCACTTTGCTGAAATTGTTTATCAGCTGTAGGAGTTCTCTGGTGGAGTTTTTGGGGTCACTTAAGTATACTATCATATCATCTGCAAATAGTGATAGTTTGACTTCTTCCTTTCCAATTTCTATCTCTTTGACCTCCTTTTGTTGTCTAATTGCTCTAGCTAGAACTTCAAGTACTATATTGACTAGATATGGAGAGAGAGGGCAGCCTTGTCTAGTCCCTCATTTTAGTGAGATTGCTTCAAGTTTCTCTCCATTTAGTTGATGTGGTCTACTAGTTTAATGTATATTGCTTTTACTATGTTTAGGTATGGGCCTTGAATTCCTGATCTTTCTAAGACTTTTAACATGAGAGAATGCTAAATTTTGTCAAATGCTTTTTCAGCATCTAATGAAATGACCATGTGGTTTTTATTCTTTGAGTTTGTTTACGTAGTGCATTACATTGATGGATTTCCATATATTGAACCATCCCTGCTTCCCTGGGATGAAGCCTACTTGATCGTGGTGAATGATCATTTTGATGTGTTCTTGGATTCAGTTTGCAAGAATTTTTTTGAGTATTTTTGCATCGATATTCATAAAGGAAATTGGTCTGAAGTTCTCTTTCTTTGTTGAATCTTTGTGTGGTTTTGGTATCAGATTAATTGTGGCTTCATAGAATGAGTTGGGTACTACTCCTGTTTCTATTTTGTGGAATAGTGAAGAGTATTGGTGTTAGGTCTTCTTTGAAGGTCTGATAGAATTCTGCACTAAAACCATCTGGTCCTGTCCTTTTTGTGGTTGAGAGACTTTTGATAACTGCTTCTATTTCTTTAGGGGTATTGGGACTGTTTAGATGGTCTATCTGATCCTGATTTAACTTTGGTATTTAGTATCTGTCTAGAAAATTGCCCATTTCCTCCAGATTTTCCTGTTATGTTGAGTATAGGCTTTTGTAGTAGGATCTGATGATATTTTGAATTTCCTCAGTTTCTGTTGTTATATCTCCCTTTTCATTTCTAATTTTGTTAATTTGGATACTATCTCTGTGCCCTCTGGTTAGTCTGGCTAAGGGTTTATCTATCTTGTTGATTTTGTCAAAGAACCAGCTCCTGGTTTTTGATTCTTTATATAGTTCTTTTTGTTTCTACTTTGTTGATTTCAGCCCTGATTTTGATGGTTTCTTGCTGTCTACTCCTCTTGGGTGTATTAGCTTTTTTCTGTTCTAGAGTCTTCAGCTATGCTGTTAAGCTGTTAGTGTATGCTCTCTTATTTCTTTTTGGAGGCACTCAGAGTTATGAGTTTTCCTCTTAGCACTGCTTTCATTGTGTCCCATAAGTTTGGGTATGTTGTACCTTCATTTTTATTAAATTCTAAAAAGTCTTTGATTTCTTTCCTTGTTTCTTCCTTGACCAAGGTATCATTGAGTAGAGCATTGTTCAGCTTCCATGTGTATGTATGTAGGCTTTCTGTTGTTTTTGTTGCTATTGAAGACCACCCTTAAACTGTAGTGATCTGATAGGAGGCATTGGATTATTTCAATCTTCTCATATCTATTGAGGTTTGTTTTGTGACCAATTATATGGTAAGTTTTGGAGAAGGTACCATGAGGTGCTAAGAAGAAGGTATATTCTTTTGATTTAGGATGAAATGTTCTATAGATATCTCTTAAATCCATTTGCTCCATAACTTCTGTTAGTTTCACTGTGTCTCTGTTTAGTTTGTGTTTCCCTGATTTGTCCATTGATGACAGTGGGGTGTTGAAGTCACCCACAATTATTGTGTGAGGTGCAATGTGTTCTTTGAGCTTTAGTAAAGTTTCTTTTATGAATGCGGGTGCCCTTGCATTTGGACCATAGATGTTCAGAATTCAAAGTTCTTCTTGGTAGATTTTTCCTTTGATGAGTATGAAGTTCCTTCTGTGTCTTTTTTGATGACTTCTGGTTGAAAGTTGATTTTACCCAATATTAGAATGGCTACTCCAGCTTGTTTCCTGGGACCATTTGCTTGGAAAATTGTTTTCCAGCCTTTTATTCTGAGGTAGTGTATGTCTTTGACATTGAGGTGTGTTTCTTGTATGCAGCAAAATGCTGGATCCTGTTTACATATCCAGTCTGTTAGTCTATGTCTTTTTATTGGGGAATTAAGCGATATTAACGAATAGTGATTGTTGCTTCCTGTTATTTTTGATGTTATTTTTATATTTTTGTAGTTACCTTCTTTTGGGTTTATTGGAAGAAGATTACTTTCTTGCTTTTTCTAGTGTGTAGTTACCCTTCTTGTGTTGGCATTTTCCATCTATTATCCTTTGTACGGCTGGATTTGTGGGAAGATATTGTGTAAATTTGGTTTTATCATGGAATATCTTGGTTTCTCCATCTATGGTGATTGAGAGTTTTTCTGGGTATAATAGTTTGGGCTGGCATTTGTGTTCTCTTAGGGTCTATATGAGATCTGCCCAGGATCTTCTAGCTTTCATCGTCTGATGAGAAGTCTGGTGTATTT
Source organism: Tokudaia tokunoshimensis (assembly GCA_036184795.1). Classification (NCBI taxonomy): domain Eukaryota; kingdom Metazoa; phylum Chordata; class Mammalia; order Rodentia; family Muridae; genus Tokudaia; species Tokudaia tokunoshimensis. Next base: position 54,641,354 of record BTHU01000022.1, on the reverse strand, counting down.
CTGATTTGTCTGCTTTTATAAGTTACTTGACCTTTTTCCCTTACTGTTTTTAATATTCTTTCTTTGTTTAGTGCATTTGATGTTTTGATTATTATGTGCTGGGAGGACTTTCTGTTCTGGTTCAGGCTGTTTGGAGTTCTGTAGGCTTCTTGTAATTCATGAGCATATCTTTCTTTAGGTTAGGGAAGTTTTCTTCTATAATTTTGTTGAAGATATTTACTGGCCCTTTAAGTTGTAAATCTTTGCTCTCTTTTATACATATAATCCTTAGGTTTGGTCTTCTCATTGTGTCCTGGATTTCCCAGATGTTTTTGGTTACATGCTTTTTACATTTTGCATTTTCTTTGACTGTTGAGTCAATGTTTTCTATGGTTTCTTCAGCACCTGAGATTCTTTCTTCTATCTCTTGTATTCTGTTGTTGATGCTTGCATCTCTGACTCCTGATTTCTTTCTAAGGTTTTTTATCTCCAGAGTTGTCTCCCTTTGTGATTTCTTCATTGCTTCTACTTCCATTTTTAGATCCTGGATGGTTTTGTTCAGTTCCTTCACTTGTTTGTTTGTGTTTTCCTGTATTTCTTTAAGGGATTTTTGTGTTTCCTCTTTAAGGGCTTCTACCTGTTTACCTGTGTTCTCCTGTATTTCTTGAAGGGACTTTTGTGTTTTCTCTTTAAGGTCTTTTACCTGTTGACCCATGTTCTCCTATATTTCTTTAAGGGAGTTATTTATGTCCTTCTTGAAGTCCTCTATCAGCATCGTGAGTTGCAATTTTAAATCCAACTCTTGTTTTTCCAGTGTGTTGCAGTATCTGGGACTTGCTGTGGTTGGAGAACTGGATTCTGATGTTGTCAAGTAGCCTTGGTTTCTGTTGGGAGGGTTCTTGCACTTGCCTTTCACCATCTGGTTATCTCTGGTGTTAGTTGGTCTTACTGTCTCTGACTGGAGCTTGTCCATCCTGTGGGCCTGTGAGCCTGTGTCTATACTCCTGGGAGACCAACTCTCTTCTGGCAGGGTCTGTGCACAGAAGGCTGTGGAGCCACATGGCTCCCTGGTGCAAATGGCGACCCAAAGGATCCTGTCCCAGCTGCTCCACTGATCATATGCCCTGTGCGCCCCTAGTTGTTCCCCTCCAGAGAGATATTGGAGAGAAAGTGGAGATCTCACCTCTGTGCTCAGAAGTGAAAGTGTTGCTAGGAGATCACTCTCTCCTGGCCAGCCGTGCACAGAAGACTGTGGAGCCACCTGGCTCCCTGGTGCAAATGGCAACCAGAAGACTCTTGTCCCAGCTGCTCCACTGATTGTATCATTTTTTTGTTTTGTTTTTTTTTCTTAAAACATTAGGAATGCTAAGGCAGGCAACTCTTATGACAGAGGCACAGAGGTAAGCCTCAGTCTGCAGGGCTGCAAGGGTCAGACTGTCCAGCTCAGCAGCATAAATTGCCCATCCCAGTGGCAGCTTGGGATTATTGTCCCGTTCTATGGTGTTCCTTCTACTTGAGAAATTCAGGTCATCTGGGCTCAGTTTGAGTAACTGGTCCTGGTCTTGCCCGTTGGCTGGTGGCGGCTAGAGAAAGGAAGGCTCTTCTTGCTAGCCATGCACTTGACAGTTCAGGTTCCCCAAGCCTCAAAGGGAGGAATTTGTTCATAAAGATGCTGTCATTGCATTGAGGGAAGATGTAGGAGTGCAAAGTGCTGAGTTCAAAACTCAACAGCCCTAAAGCCAGTTATAGCAGCATGCATATGATCTCAGTGCTGAGGCAGCCAAGACTGTGGATTTGTGATGATCATTGACCAGCCAGATCAGACAAATCAGTGAGCTCCAACTTCAGCAAACTACAGTGGTCACACAAGGACAAAATTTAGAACAACATGAAAGCAGTTGAGGAAGATATCCGGTATCCACCATCAGTCTCTGGCCTCTCCTTGAACACAAGCATGTGTGCACATACACACACTCTCATACACACAGAGGAAACAACGAAAAGAATTGGCATTAGGCCAGGGCATTGCTGCTGGTTAAGAGTCAGTAATATACATGTGAGTTTTGTTCTCTACTTTACTTGTAGCCTAAAGATTGAACATCTATGGCAGATGAATGCACCCCTAACCTTTCATCTTTCTTGTTTGCAGATTCCTATGATCCCAGCCGAGTGGAGAGGGTGTGATGGCTGCTGGTGGAGCCCCACCGCCTGCTAGCAGAGTGTTCCTAGTTGGCCCACCTGCCTTGCTCAGGCTGAAGCTGGAAACTGTGGGCATTGCAGTGTCCCAACTCCTCCTTGCCTGCCACCCCTACGGAACTGTTATGGAGATAAAGCGGTGGTCTGCTGACACCATCTGTCTCTATAGCACGGATACGTAATTCCTATATTTAGAACAGAGTATTTACATCAATTCCCTTCCGGGTGGATTAGGCCAAGCTGGTAAATAGCTTGGTGTAAATCTGGTGTTAGGTGAAAATCAAACACGGAAGCAGTGGGTGATTTTGATTGTACCCTGATCTCATCCATTCCCTGCTGCTTCTCCCAACCCTTGCTCATGCTTAGGAGTGTGGCCCAGGAGTTTGAACACTTACAGTGTAAGGGGAATGTGAGAGAGTGAGCGAGTACCAATGACCTATTTTTATTACTAAACCTTCGGCAGCTTGGGGTAACGTGAGTTAACGGCTGCGAAACTCACAATCGCTTCTTGGTGTCTCCAAAGGGTCACACTCGCTGTAACCTACCCGTGAGGTGACCCACTTGGCATCGAGGCAAACATGCTGTGCCCGCTCTGCTTAGCACTCAGTCTTCCCTAGGTTTTACCTTCCGTGTGAATGTTTAGATATTCTTTATATGAAAAATAATTGCTGGTTTAAAATAGACCATGTTAACAAAGTAACTATATTTCTTTTTATAAAATTGCTATTTTTCTATGATGTATAAACAGTTCTTAGGTGGCAGATTTTTAAGGAAGTGCTATTTTATTTAAGAGTCTATCCCTGTGTGTGTGTGAGGGACCCAAGAGGGCCCAGCTTGGCTCCAAAGCCTTTGTCCCGCTCCAACTTCAGCTCTGTTGCTTTTTACTGTGTTTCACAGTGTCATCGAAAAGCAACGACATGTTCATTAACTCTCGTAAAGATGTTTGCACAGACAGAGCTGTGAGATTACATCTGAAGATTCCACTCTCAAAATCAGCCAACAAATTCACGGTCATTTTGCATCCATGTCCACTAGACTTGCCAAACCCCCATACTTCTGTCTTTGTATTCCTATGGGGAATCTGCCCCCAAGAAGAGACGTTTCTCCTGCCTACCGCCTTGCTCCTTTAAAGAAACATATTTTTATCTAGAATGACTAGTTAATCTTGCATATTCTGAAAAGTGCTTGGGAACAGTACACAGGTGGCATTATGTGTGCGCATACACCATGATGGAAGTATAACAAGGCCCATGGTTCCACGATTGCATTTGCCTATGTAGTTCGTGTATTTTGTAGCATTTCACCCTTCTACCTGAGGAAGGTGTTCTTGTTAGCTAACATTTTACAAAGCCTTTGTCCCCTTCCTTCCCTTCTTACCTCCTTCCCTGTCCTTTCCTCTTTTCTTCCCCTCACCTTCCACCTCTCTTTCTCTATTAATTTTTTTGAGACATTTAGTTAACCTATTTTCTGACATGCCAAATTCCTGCAGTGTACGCCCATGGCTGGTCAGTCCTCTGGTCCTGAGCTCCCTCAGGACTTTCACAGTCTCTTATCTATTCCATATCATTTTATTTCCTAAGAACCTCCCATGCACTGACTGGCCTACACAAAGCAGAGTCCAAGTAGTTTCAACACACCTCCCCAGATGCTCACATCTGCAGTCTTGATGTGCACCTGTTTCTTATGGTCGTCCTTGTCCAGAGCTTGGCTTTCGTGGGAAGGGGTGTGAGCTATAGATCTCCCTGGAACAGTGGACAAGCAGGTTGGTGGTTTGCAATGGTGGTTGAATCATCTGCTAGGGGCAAGTGAAGGCTAGACTACACTGGTCTCTGTGGGGCTGTACTTCCCTCCTTAAAAGAAAGTGAAAGCAGCCATGTGCATGCATACACGTGTGAAGGCCCCAGTGCATGCCTGTGTACCTGTGTACATACTGGTGCTGTACTGACTCCCTGTCAAATAACCTGACACCGTCTGAAGACGATAAGAGAGAGAGAAGGATCCTGAAGGAAAACTGTTGTGCCTTATGTATCTCAGTCTGAGACAAGCTGCGCTTCCATTTCGTCTTGTTTGAGATCACATCATGCTTCCTGCAGCTGGTCGCTCACATAGTGAATATTATAATTTAACCTTAATTTTTCCATATTCTAGCCCATAAGCAAATCTTTTGGAAGGAAGTAGTGACATTAAATTTAGAAACTTGAAATTCTGATCTGTAACTTTTCATATTCCTAGGTAATATATATCCGACCAAAACTCATTTTGCTGACATCTTGAGATCAGTACTAACCACCATTCCCTATGTAAATGTCGTGTGCCCATGACTTTTGGTGGAAAAAGTCTTCCATATTCTGTGTTTGTAATTATTTTTCTCATTACACATGTTGGTATTCAATAATTTGGAGTTTGTGAAATTAAAAGTTCTAATTTCAACTATTTGAGCTAAAAAGTGTAGGAGGAATTGTGCCTGTGGTTGTTTCGGAACTTACAGACATGATGGGAAAATGGTTGTCTTTGACCTCTTTGAGGGAAATTTCCTGAAGGACTGAAAATGGGATCTCTTACTTATTCTTATGAATACTCACATATTCAGTTATGTTTCTGTAAGCCCTGGGAACCCTCTAAAGATGCAACCAGCTCATGGAAGGGACCATCAGAATTATTTCCATAATTATAAACACTTATTTCCTTTATTAATAAAGACTCTGAATGTGCATCACCTCTTTGGTATTGTGTCTCCCTTACTGGGACAGTGGATTTAGGGTTTCACAGAGTTGAAACCCACAAAAGGATTAAAAACAGCAAAGGCATATGTCACCCTATGGCTCCCAGAGTGTGTCTGCCTGCTTTGAATTTATCGTTCATTTGAAATGATTAGATAATACACCATTGTCAACCCAATAGCACCTCCAAAGTGACAGTGGCAGCAGAGGACTTGTGAACAGTTGTTAATGTTAGAGAGTACTGTCTGCGGGATTGGCTGAAGCTGGGCGGGGGGATAACGATGGGGGGGCGATGGGGGGTAGGCAATGCTAAAGCTGTTGTAGCTGTGGATTCGTTTTCTTTCTGTGTTGATTTAGACTGCACGTTCTGGACACCTGTGTGTGGGAAGAAAGTTTGGCTCAGGACAGGCTCTAAGAGACACATTCCAAAAGGCCTTTGAATGGTGGGAGGTCCTTGTTCCAGAATGTGGATTGATCCACTCTGTGACCCTCAATTAGAAGAGGGAAATGATCAGATACCACCATAGGAAGACTGATTCCCTAGTCTGTGTTTTGTTAAAAAGAATAGTGGTGGTCTCAAGACCATAAACTCAGACCACAGTCCCTGGAGAAGGTCCCTGTGGTCTGACGCCTGCTTGCTAGAACAGTCCCGCTCCAGCAGCATTGTGGGAGGCAGTATAGACTGCTGCCTGTTGGTGGCCTTGACCTTGAGAGCCTCTGTCTCAAGTGGATTTATTAATGTAACAGAGGCCAGGGAGTGGATTGTGACTGCGACAGCTCCACCTACAGTCTTGTCCAAAAGCCTTCTCCCAGGCCAGGGAGCCTTCCTGCGGCTGCAGCAGCTCCCAAGTCTACATTCCCATACCCACACCTCAACTTACCTCAGAGCCCACGAGGGTGACACCTGAGCAAGAGAGAGAACAAGGCAAGTTCAAGATGAGAAGCAGGACTCAGCAATGACAACCACATGTCAGAGTCAGGGAAAACTATGACCTCTATCCAGATTTAAAAAATCAGATAAGCCCTGATTGTCAGAGTCAGCTGCTGCTCCAGCCCCAACTGAGGCCTATCAGGCAAGCTGAGCGTGCCCCGAATGATAAAATGTGGTAAGAATGAAGCCCTGGAACCCACAGGAACTTTCTATCTGCTCACTCTTTTGTCCAGCTTCCTTAGCACTTAAGGCAAATGGTAAGGGTTCTGGAGACGGCTCTGTGGTCATCTCTTGCATCAGTCAGGGTTCTCTAGAGTCACAGAACGTATGGGTAGTCTCTATATAGTTAGGGAATTTGTTGATGACTTACAGTCTGTAGTCCAACTTCCCAACAATGGTCAGCAGCAGTTGTGGATGGAGATCCAAGGATCTAGCAGTTGCTCAGTCCAACGAGGCAAGCAAGCGAAGAAGAGTAAGTGAGTCTTCCTTCTTCCAATGTCCTTATGTAGGTCTCCAGCAGAGAGTGTGGCACAGATTAAAGGCATGTGCCACCACTCATTTAATCCCAGATGACCTTGAACTCAGAAATCTCCCTGTCTTAACCTTCTGGAATTCATAGCCACTATGCTTCAAGATCTCCATGCCAAGATCCAGGTCAGAAATTTGTATCTCTGAGCCTCCAGATTAGGATCATAGGCGAGCCTTCCAATTCTGGATTGTAGTTCATTCCAGATATAGTCAAGTTGACAACCAGGAATAGCCACTACACCTTTGGATGGTGTGATCAAGGAGACTGTTGGGTAATGGGGTATAGACAGACAGGGAAGAATCACACAGATTGAGGCAGAGGACAGCCTGGAAACTGGAATGGCAGGACAAGGTGTCAGAGGAGCACGCCTCTCTACACAGTGTAGCTGCCTTTACTGTCTCAGGCTGGTTAGCCTGCTCTCAACCTGTGCTTAAAAATTCCTGTGTTTACCATCTAACTGGCACAGAAGCTGCCTGGGTGCCAACTAGGTGTAGACAGATGGCACAGCACCTTCACTTTCCACCAGAACCCAGTTGGGGTTGAAGGGCCCGAATGTGGCTTCGTCCACAGAGACTCACCTATCATCCATTCCAAGTCACTCATGGACCTCTGGTCAATGCTTAGCTCTCTTATCTACCTCCCCTGCTAGGGTAGATGCATGGGACATAGAAGCAGGCCTTCCATGAGTGGGTGGCATGGAAAATGGAGCCAAATTTGGGTGTAATGGAGTAAGTTCCTTCAGGGCAGCCTGCAGACTTTAAATTGGGGCCCTCAATTGTTTTGTTTTGTTTTGTTTGTTTTCAGGGGTCCTGCCTACCCAGAATAACTGTTCTGCAAGCAGATGGAGACTCCATGGCACATAGACCAATAAACCAAGCTGCTGTTCCTGAATTTAAAAAAAAAAATAGGGGGCCAACAAGATGCCTCTGTGGGTAAAGGTGCCAACGACCAGTATGGTGGAAGAAAAGAACTGACTCCTGCAAATTGTTCTCTGGCTCCCACACATATGCTGTGGGACACCACACCGCGCGCGTGTGTGCGCGCGCGCGCGCACACACACACACACACACACACACACACACACACCATACAAATGAATGTAATGGGTCAGGGAGATAATTAGAGATAAAGATTCTTGCCCCCAAACCTGATGCACCTGAGTTTTAATCCCTGGGACCCTTATGATGAAAAGAAAGAACTGACTCCCACAATTTGGCTTCTGACCTGCACACACATGTACACATGCATGAAAATGTAATAACAATTTAAAATAGAAATACATCCTTCCCGTCCAGCCAGAACTTCTGTCTTTCCCATTGGCATTTCCAGGCTGCTTTCCTCTCTCTGCCTTGGTGTGTGTGTGTGTGTGTGTGTGTGTGTGTGTGTGTGTGTGTGTGTAGCTTGAATGTTTGAGGTGTTGGAGGCCATCCGAAATTTCTGTTCACAGTAAGATGTCAGTTTCAAAGTAAGGACTTTTCCCCACTTGGTTAATAATTTAATTCACAGATTAAGGTACAAATAAAAAGTCCCTTCACCAGCACAACACTATGAAATGAAACTCATCTCCAGGGACTGGAAACCCTATCCTAGGTCTCACTCTGTGGCAGTCAGAGGACAATTTGCAGGCCTTGAATTTGGCCACCCACCCAGGAATGGGAGAAGGGGATTGAACTTCCAATGGTTCTTTCCAGCTCTGAGATTGGATGACTTGTTTTGGGTAAGCCTGAAATTAATGGGGATTCTTGGCCTGCCAGAGGGGCAGAGAATAAGACAGTAGGAAGTTTCAGGTCTAACCTGCCCCCCCACCCCCGCAGGACTGGAGCCCTGCTGTTGTTTGCTCAACCAGGGGAGTCCTTTCCCCATTCTCTTCCCCCATTGTTACTGCAACCTCCCAGGACCCCATGACACCAACTATGCCCATGGTTTCTCTTCTACTAGGACAGGGTGTGGGGGTTGTTTACAAGTCTGACTGCAGCCCACAGCACAGCAATCAGAGGCCTCCCTAGAAAGCCTCTCCTGGATGTGAAGTGTGAGGTCCTCACAGGCTTTTAGGCACAGAGAGGCTCCCATTGGACTTCCTAAGTGAGGCTTGCTTTGACCCCATGTGTGACCTCTTTTCTGGGTGTTCAGCCAGTACTCTACAGGCTGTAAATGTTGTTGACAGGGCTCTGAGGAAAGCTATCAGTGAGCAACAGTGTTGGTCCCTGGGTCCAGTAGCCCCTGGTTTGGTTTCCGTGAGAGAGTCCAGACACTCCATTTGCTGTTTCTTTTCTTCACTCTCTGTGTCCTGTTCTTCCTATAGTCTTGGCACTAGCGCCTCTACACAGCTCAGCTGACTGGAACAGTCCAAGCATAAGATAGCAGGTTCAGTTTCTACTGAGAGACATCCTCTGCCTTCATCTACCTAGCACTTGGTAGAGGTACTTAAAATCAAACATACAATGTGAAGATAAGGGGAAGAAAAGGAAACAAACTATCAGTCCCTACTGTGTGCCACGTATATCATATGCGTGGACTAGTCTAGTGGGACACCAAGTGGACTCAGAGAGGGCATACCACTGGCAACAGAGCAAGGCCCCAAGCCTGCGTCTGTAACCATGATCGTGCTGGTCATCTTAGCTTCCAGCACCCTAAGAAGAGAAAAAGAGGACCCCTGTAATTAAGAAGCGCAAGGCCAAACACTGCATGTCAGTGAGGGTTGGGTGCAGCTATCCGTGCCAATACTGCACTCATCAATGTCTTAAGACGGGAGCTTATTTTTCTCACCTTTTGAAGGAACCTAGAAGTAAGCAGTCCAGGCCTGGCATGTTGGTTCAATGGTGATTCTGTTCCAGAATTCTCATACAGTAGCTTCCATCCTGAAAGAATTTCATGGGGCCAAGAAGGTTATTAGAGTACCACCTATCACCAATTCTTCCTAGACAGCTGTTGAAAAGAATTAATTCTCCCAGATTAATTAATTCCCTTAAAATAGTTTCCCAGGAAGCACCACACGTCTAAGTCCAGACCTTGACCAAGAAGTTCTGTTTAGCTGGGCGCCATTGTGGACAGCCGATGTTCTGTCACTAATGAAGACAGTGGCCATAGGTATTGCCTGGCACCCAGCAGGTTTGTCATAGTTTCTCTGGGGCAGTTGGACACTGACCAGCCAGTGGGGCAGAGGAGCATTGTGCCAGGTTTTGGGCAAAGTTGGTGAGACAGGTGCCTCCTACCCGGGCACACTGAAACCTGAGCATGCTCAGAGACAAGCACACTTTCAGTAGTGTTTCACTGAAGCCAAGGAACAGCCATGGGTGAAAGGGCCATCCCTGAGCACCTGACACTGCAGGTCACAGGGATGGTGGGACACAAACACAGGCCACTGGGCGTGTGTGGGTCAGGTGCATTGACCAGAGAAGAGACCCAGAGTTGGAGAAGAAGCAGAGGTCACACAGCCCCTTAGCCCATTTGTTCCCTGAAGGCCCAGAACCCTGTCCCGTTGAACACTACTGAGCCATCAGGAGGTTGCAGGAATCCCAGTTCCTATAACAGTGGCTTAGGCTTTTTTTCAATATGGAGTGATGCCTTTTGATCCATTTAGAGTCAAAACCTAGCATTAATTTAAGTGACTTTGCTTAAACTACTTAAGTCTATATAAATCTTTGTTATTAGAATACCTTCGGGGATTTTAGGAAGTCAGAGGGTTCATACAAAAATAAAACCTTGCAATTTAGGCCATGCTGGCTTTGAACTTTTGATCTTCTTGTCTCAGCCTCCTGCACTGGGATTGTAAGCCCAGCCCACATTATTTGCTTATCTGCCCTTTGTTGTTTTTTCTCTCCACTTCTCTAACCACCCCTTAGCCTTCACCTCTTTTGGGTTTGTTTGTTTGTTTGGTTGGTTGGTTTTGGAGGCAGAGTCTCATTGTGTAGCCTTTGCTGGCATGGAACTTACTAGTTAGATCAGGTTGACCCCAAACTCACAGAGATCTGGCTGCCTCTGCCTCCAGAGTGTTAGGATTAAAGTTGTGAACACCACACCGGGTCTTTTTTATGCATGTGAAAGATACCGTTCTGAGTCTGGCTTACTTCATGTATAATGAGATCCCACACACCTTGCTTTAAAGAGCAGGGCTTATTCTTTATGGCTGTATAATACTCTGTTGTATATATACCTCTTTTAGCCATGTTTTCACTAATGGACACCTAGTCTGGTTCCATGACCCAGTTATTGTGAGTAGTGAACAAGGCCAGACTTTGCAAATGACATGCAAGACACGAAATGTTGGTGCATGAATTCTAAAGGCAAATCAAGATCATAAAAAAAAAGGCTGGATTTCGCTTGCTCACTTCAAAACTTCAAGCTGAGGGAATCCAGCTGCTATGTCACAAAACCTTCAAGCAGTCCCGTGGACTGCCCAGCTTACACTGGCAGGGGTCTTCAGCACTGGACAGTCCTTCGGATAACCACCAGCATCCTGAATGCTGCTTCACTCAGACCTCCAAACACCAGGCCCCCAGAAGCAATGTGGATGCTGGATGATGTGGTGCTTTTAAATGACGAACCTTTACATCATGGCCACAGATCAGAGGAGTCACTATCTTTCAAACTGCTCTGTGAGGTCACTCATTTTGCAGAAGTAGAAGTTGTATTTATGAAGTTTGGCCTTAAATCTGAGAAACTTAGGAGGCAAAAGGAAAGTTTTCACTGTCGTTGAGAAAAGAAGTATAGAAGGACGGCCATAGAGCTCACGCAATGCTCTCTTCCTTCTCCCCTTCTCTTCCCACCTCTTTCCCTAGGACCCTGAGCCCTGTGCTAAGCAAGTGTTCTGTCACTGAGCCACCCACCTCCCTCGCTGCCCTGAAGAATATACATGCTGATGGCTGAATCATCTTGCCTGGGTGTCCCACCCTTTCTGTCTTAAACTAGGGAAGAACAAAAAGAAGCTAGCTCTGTCCTAGACCTGTCTTTGGGAGAGGTCTTTTATGTATGAACTTAGAGGGATGAACGCAGGCTACACAGTTTACACCAAAGCTTATAAGGGACGTTTCTGCAAAGATGATTTTCTCAGGGGCTTTCTTGACCATAACTGCACCTGTATTATGTCTGGCTCTGCTCCATCCTGTGCGTCCAGGACATACTGTAAACTCTGTCGAGGGCTTCCTTTACAGTGGCCTGATGATTTACTTTTCATGCTTCCAACAGACACCTCAGTAGCTTCACTTAATCCTTGGTCAAGCAACAGTTCAGATGACAGAGCCCTTGCTTATTGTGAGGGTCCTGTATCACACACTGAAAGGGTGTAACATGAAGAAATGAAAGATGTGTGCGTGGCCAAGTGGGGCTTATCGTACATTTTCGCCACTTTGTGCCTTGTCTGAGTTTCTCCTGTTGTCATCAACTTGATAGGGCTGCTAGCCAGTGAATTGCTTCTGAAACACAAACATACACATGCACGCATGCACACACACACACACACACACATGCACACAGACAAGCATGCATGCACATACAGACACACACATGGACACACACAAGCATGCATGCAGACACACAGACACACACAAGCATACATGGACACACACATGCACACAGACATACAGATACACACATACACACACGCTTCGAGGAAGTCTTGTTATATATCCATGATACAGTCCTGCCTCAGCCTCTCTAGTGCCACAATAACCTGAGAGCATTCTATACAGCATTAAGAAATTCTTGGTCTATGGAGACCAGGTCATGCACTTGAGTTGGTGAAATCCAAATTGAAAATGCAACCATTTGTCAAGCTGTATGGAGAGTATGTAGTCTGAATGATAAATACCTCACAGACACTGGCATTTAAATGCTTATTCCTTGGTGGTCCTATTTGAAGAAGCTTAGGAGGTATGGCCTTACTGGAGGAGGTGTGTCACTTGGGGGGAGGAGGGGTTGAGAGTTTAAAGACTTGCACCATTTTGAGTTTGTGCTCTTAGCTTATTGATCATCATTTGAGTTGTGTTTACAGCCATGCCTGGTACCTGCTGCCCTGTGTCCCTGCCAGGATGGTGATGAACTCTCATCCCTTTAGGTTACTAACAGATAACCATTGGGGTACCTGGTATCTTTGATTAAGGTTTCTTTGCTCTGATAAAGCACCATGACTCAAAAGCAACTTGCAGAAGAAGGGTTTTAATTGGCTCAATATCTCGGCTCACAGTCCATTGAGAGGTCAGGGCAGGAACTCAAAGCAGGAAGCCGGAGACAGGAACTGAAGCAGAAGCCATGGCAGAATGCTGTTTACTAGCTCAGTCCTCGCGGCCTGCTCTTCTAGCTTTTACAGCCCAGGACCACCTACCATGGGTAGCACCACCCACAGTGAGCTAGGCCCTCCCACATCAGTCCTTAATAGAATAACCCACAGGTCTGTCCACGGGCCAATCTAGTGAGACATCTCCTCAATTGAAGTTTCCTCTTCTCTAATGACTCTAGCTTGTGACAAGTTGACAATAAGTAAACAGGACAGCCGGCTTCAGAGATGACAGGTATCAAGAAATGGTGCAGAAAACTGCCTCCAGAGAGAACATCTGGTCTGTAGAGCAGAATTACTGAAGGTGAACAGCAGTCCTGTGCAACACAGAAGCCAGGTTGTTTCACGGAGGAGAGACTCTGGGAAGTGGAGAGTTCTTCGGTTGGACCGTGGGAGGCCCCTGCCACCCCTGAAGAGAGGAGGCCTACTGCCTCCAGCACCCAGCTCAGAGGAGGAGGCCGGCTGCATCTAAACACTAGAGGGCAGTGTGTGTTCATGTCAGATGAACTTGTGGCCAAGCTAGCCTTTTGTCTTCCAAGCACCCAGGCTTGATCCCACCCCTGGCAGGAGTCTGGCCACAGCAGTCTATCACAAAACAAAGGTGTCTGTTCTTGGACTCCTGTCTGTGTTCAGAGGATGCGCTACACCAAGGAAGTGTGTCCCCTGTTGGAAGTGTACCTTTCTCTTACAGCCAGAGAGAGTTTTCAGGAAGCAGGACTTTGGTGGTTTAATGTGTACTGCTGGGAGACATGTACAGAAAGGATGTCTAGGGATTGACAGTGTACAGGAGGGGCTTAGCACAGTGTCCCGGCAAGTACTCAGTGCTAGTCAGTAGCCATCCTGCTAAACAGGACAAGAGACTTGCTGTAGTTTGGATCGTGTCCCCAAAGACTCATGTGGAGAATGTCTGGGTCCCAGCTGGAGCTATTGGGATGCGCTGTAGAGGTGAGCCTCAGGAGGCTAGCTGTGAGGTCACGGGGGGGGGGGGGGGGGGGGGGCACTTTCCCAGCTGGGCTGGCCACATTACTAGTCCCTTGTGGGGCACTGCAGTTGACTCTGTTCAACAGTGCGCTCTCAACAACCCAAAGGGACTACAGATGCTCATCCCCCGGTGCCCTCGCTGACAAAGCACAGCCCTGGAGGGGTAGCAATAGGGAAAAGGCTCTCCCAGGAGGTAGGATAACAAAGTGATAGGAACCTCCTAAGGGGCATTTGCAAATGTCACAGGCACAGAGGACAAGAAAGGGACAGTTGACCTTGAGTCAAACTGTAATGGTTGTCCCGTGTATGTGTGTGTGTGTGTGTGTGTGTGTGCCCACATGCATGTGCATGCATGCATGCATGTATAGAATGGACTTACACATTTGAAGAGAAAAGATGGGCTAGGCTGGATTTGATGCTTACACGAAAATATCAAACTTTCAGAGTGGGATTAATTTTGCAAACACTTGATTGACTTTTACTTCCAAAAATAAGTAAATATTCAAATCTATATATTTGTTTATGTAAGTGCCATAGTTCATGTATAAATGTCAGAATACACATTAGGCGTCAGTCCTCACCTGCCACCTTACGTGAGACAGGTCTCTCGTTTGCTGCTTCCTATGTGATGCTAGCCCGCTCTCAAACTTCCAGGAACTCCCTGCCTCTGTCTCCCATCTCACCACAAGAATTCTAGGACTACAGAAACACACTATCATGTTCAACTCCTAAATAGGTCCTGGGGATTTGAACTCAAGTCTTCATACTTACACAGCATGGGCAGAAGCAAGCACATCACCCACTCAGTCATCTCTCCAGTCCCTACTTAGATGAGGCAAACAGACTGTGAGGTCTCAGGTTTGGAACTCTAGGTCTGTGACATCCAAGACGGTTGATGGCTGGGACTAGTAATGTGGGCAGCCCAGCTGGGGAAGTGCTGAGTGTGCAGACATGCCTGGGTGTAATTCATGTGACAAAGGGAGGTAAACTGGCTCCCATGGTCACACTGCACCTGGGAATTCTGTTTTCAGGGCATTGGACTGAAATCTGTTACTAAATCACCACCTTATAAACATATGTGTCTATACCCACAGACAACTGCCAACCCCAGCCTCAATCAGAAATCTTCACTCTGCAGAACAATGATGGACTGTAGTAAATCTGTTACTAATTGTGTGTTCCTTTTCCCATGCAGAATGGCATCGAGAGAGGGTTCCATTGTATGTGTGGCTCTCTCTTGCAGTGCATACTATTTGTAATGGATCATACTGTTTAGGAGGCATATCATGTGAGAGAAAAGGGCAAGAGCTGGGCAAATAGCTGGGCATCACAGCCCAGGACTGGGGTAGAGCTGGATGTGGCATGCAGAACTCTGGATGCAGTCTTCTTTCCTCTCGCTTGGAGAATTTTAGTTTTGAGTCAACATTTTTTTTATCCCATATTTTATTTTGCATGTGTGCATGTGTGAGCCACAGCAAGGCCACAAGACAACTTGGAGGAATTGGTTCTCTCTTACTACCTGTGGAACTCAGGGATCAAACTCGGGTTGTCAGACTTGACAGCAAGTGCCTTTGCTTACTAAGCCATCTTACTAGCCCTCGAGTTGGCATTCTGAGAAAGGGTCTAACTTGGCCCAGGTTCTCTTAGACCTTTCAATTGCTCTGCTTCAGCTTCCAAAGTGCTGGCATTACAGGCTTACACCACTCTACCCAGACCGAAATTTAATCTTGGAAAACAACAAAACTGTCTCTTCTTTCTTCATCGATAGAAACCAACAGACACAGTGCCCTGAATGTAATCGTGGGCATCCTAAGCCTTCCTGCCTGTTACCTGCGGGTATTAGGGTGCTCTTTAAAGCTTTTGCAATGCTGTCCCCTGCTGGATGATTCCTGAAAGTGCTACATGAGATCCCTCAGCAGCTCAGGGTTTAGTGTGTGAAGGCTTTGTATGCATGTGTACTATGTGTTGTAGTAAAGATTGTGTGTCATGGGGATTACACTGGACACCTGGGTGATATATGTGTTGCACACTTGCCTGTGTATACTGAGTTTTTATGCTGAGGTGGGTGTGGGTGTACTCACTGTCAATTTTGCTTCTGTTAACCACCACCCTTCCCTGACTCTAGGAAATGGGTCAACAACGGTGGTCGGTGGGGCTGTGGTGTGCATGTCCCCTTTGTGACCAAGCCCTAAGCTGTCGCTTGTTCCCAGTATTTCGTGCAGCTGCAGGTCTCTGCAGTCCATCATTGAGTGAAGGTTTCTGATTGAGGCTGAGGTTGGCAGTTGTCTGTGGGTATAGACATATACGTTTATAAGGTGGTTCAAGGCTGGACTTGTCCTGTTTTCATGAGCTTTTGGTATAGCAAGCTCCAAAGTACAGGGATAGTTGAGGAAGCAATCATCAGTCAGTCTGTTTTTCAGCTCTGTGCCATGTGCCGCAAGTGATATGTCATTTCCAACCGTACCTCTGCGTTCTTAGAGAGACCCCTCTAAAAATTAAAGAGGGAAATTCCAACACTACTTTCAAAGGACCTCACTTGAGGCAGCTCATCTCAAGAAGTTTCAAGATTCCTACATACAGAATCTGAACAGTGTGATCCAAAGTCTAGGACTGGACAGAAGGTTTGAAGAAGTCTGGTACAATTTATAGAGATTATGTTAATATGCATTGGCCTTTTCTGAATGGTGATTGATTCCTTCAGGATTTGATTTGTATTCCCCATTTAGTAGATATCAGCTTCCTTCCCGGGTCCCTTCTTCTCAAATGCCCAGTTAAAGTCTAAATGACCATCTTTCTTGTGACCAAGGGTGACTTGGTACTTAGGTGTCGCCTAGGGATTGTGAGCAGGAGAGAAAATTGCTCCTTTCTGTCTCTTTCTCCTCTGGTCTTTGGTGATATTTCATGACCTGCCTTCATCCCTTAGCCAAAGTCAGTGCCAGGAGTTGATGGAGTCATACCTGGGATGCACAGGCCCATGCAGTAACCCTGAGAGTTCTCACCAGCTCAGCAGAGCCAGGGCCGGAATCTGGGGCTGCTGCAGGAGATGAAATGAATGCCTGTGTTTCTGAAGACTCTGTCCTCTTGATTTCTCTGTTACAGCAACACAGTCATCACCTGCCCACACTCATGACTGGGGAGTTCTGTGCACACACTCCACACTGTGCTACTCCACCCTTCTGCAGCCTGCATGGTTGGTCACAAGACATTGAATCCTACCAGTCTTTCCTGAAATTCCAGGAGCAGTAGAGTCACTACAAAGGAGGTCAAACCCCACTGATGGATTAGGATCCAAAACTAAAGCCTCAGATGAAACTGACACACAGTCAAAGTGATCCTTGGAAAGCACTCTGTGATAAGAGTGTCCATCAGTTAGCCTAATGTGGGTCAGCTTTCTATACACAGGAGACAATGTGTTTTGGTCTCATCCAAGATGTTCCTGCCAAATGAAAGGCCCTGGGCTCTGAGACAGCCTGCAACAGGGCTGATTCCCACTCTCATATCATCCTTGGGTAATTTGCAATTCATAAGGCATTTGACATCTTGAGATGATTTTGATTATGACTGTGGTGGGACTCCTGATTCGATCTAGTGACTGAAGTACAGATGACATTCAACATCCTACAATACACAAGACAGACAGAGTATCTATCTGTCCTAGAAACCCCTGCTCTGAGGCATAGACTGTTTGTTACTTATTTGGATTTTAGATAAGGTCTCAGAACTCAAGCTGACCTTAAACTAATGATTCTCTTGCTTCTACCTTCAAGGTGCAGGGTTACAGTTGTGGTCTACCACATCTATTTTGTGGACATTAATTTCCTGAGAGCAAGGAAAGGGCAGATTCAAAATCTTCTGCAGTTACTTTATAGCTTTACTTAAATTTGAGCAGGTTAAATAGGCTGCTATTATCACTGCTTTGAGTCAAACAGGCTAACGATAGATAGATCCTGTGCCCTGAGTCAGGCAAGGTGATGGAGACCCAGAATTTAGGGAGATAGAAGTTGGAGGCAAGACAGTCGCATTCAAGGACAATCTCAGCTATCTAGAGAGTTCAAAGCTAGCCTGGGCTACAAAAGACTGCAACAAAAGGGGATGGTGCCAGAAAAAGAAAGAAAACAAAGATAGACTGAAGGTGTTGGGCAACTCCTTGATGTCACAGTCCCAGTGTCCTGAAGACCAAGATTATCTTATTTGGGCTTACTGCGGGCTGGTACAAGACATTGCCTCAAAAGTGAGTTGTAGCTGTTCACGGTGTAAATATGAGCTGTGTCTTCCTCCCCTGTTGATAGAATGCTCTGCTGACATGCTGTCTTCCATCCTCTCCTAGGAGACATGTGAAGTAATAGATGCCCGGGACAAGGGGCAGGGGCAAACATCAGGAACCTTTAGTGTCTTACAGGTTCAGACAGGCATTCACCTACGTTACTTTTAGGGATGTACTTTTACATTTTTATTTTGAGACAGGGGTCTTTTATACACCAAGCTGGCCTTGAACTTGAATACATAGCTAAGGATGACCCAAAACTCCTGAGCCTCCTGCCTCCACATGTGCTGGCATCATAAGTGTGTTCCAGCACAGCTGGCTTGGTGACTCTCTTAATAGTGGACAAATTCAGGCACAGCCTTGGATGAAGCTGTTGTCTTAGTCACCGTTCTATTGCTATGAAGAGGCATTATGACCATGGCAATTCCTGTAAGAGAAGTCTTTTAATTGGGTGCTTGCTTAAAGTTTAAAGTTTGGTCCATTATGATCATATAGGGAGCAGGGCAGCAGGCATGGCAGGTATGGTGTTGGAGAACTAGTTGAAAGCTACATCCTGATCTGGGAGTGGGGGGTTAACATAGGCTTTTGAAACCTCAAAGTTCACCCCTCAGTAGCATCCTTCCTCCAACAAGGCCACACCTTCTAATCCTTCTAATCTTCTCAAAGAGTTTCACTCCCTGATGACTAAACATTCAAATATATGAGCCTATATGGACCATTCTCATCCACACCACCACAGCTGTCAGTCTGGTTCTCTCTCTGTCCCGCCCTTGGTTCTTTCTTAGCCTCCTTTCTTTCTCTGTCCCTTGTTCCTTGTCTCCTTCCCGCCCTTCCTCCACTCTCTTCCTTCCTCCACTCTCTCGTGACTACTTCCTTTCTTTCCTCTCTCCCTCTCTTTCTCTCCTTCCCTCCCTTCATCTGTCTCTTCCTCCATTTCTTCTGTCCCTTTTTGTCCCTCTTTCTCACCCAGCCTTGTACAGTGGTTTGTGGACCACCACAGCACTAGCCCCCAAGTGCTTGTGGGAAATGTGATTTCCCAGGCACCCCATGCCCAGAATAGAATCAGCTCTGGTGGGGAGGCCCAGGAGTCAGTGTGGTAAGGAGAGAATTCTTCCTCTTACTGACCAGAGTAGCTTGAACGTGAAATCTCTCTCAGTAACACAGGCCAATTCCTGGACAGCCACCAGCTTTAAAAAAAAAAAAAAGTTCTGGTTAGTATATTGATCTCCACCTGTCCCTGGATGTTTATTAACTTAAGAAACAAAATAAAAGATACACACTGACTGTGGAGCTAGCAGGTCCTAGTAGCTCAAGCAGGATGTTGGTTCTCTGTAGCAAATATGGGAGAAGGAATATCCCACATCTAACCGTTGATTGGAGAGGGCGTTTCAGCCAATTGTGGGAATACAGATTGTGAACCCTAATTGGAAGTGATTATCTTTCACAAAGTGCTCAGCCGGCAAGGGGGGAATTGATCACCAGGTCTCAGTACACTTGGGAGAAGCCAGCCCTTTCTGGATGTTTTGGTCTTGGCCTGCTTGGTCCACTTCCCATGCTTGCTGGGTTTAGCTGGAGCTCTACAAGGACAAAGACGTTTTTCAGGAATGTGGCAATTGGGGCAAATGTCCATTTTTGGGGGGGTTGGAATCATCTAAAAAAAAAAAACCCTGAGCGTTGGCCATTCAGTTCATGTGAAGATGCGTCTCTGAAACTGTGTGGCTCAGGCAGCCTGAGTCCCATCTTCTGTTTGAGTCCATGCTGTACATGCCTGTGCTCCGTCCCAGGCGACAGCCAGTTAACTGGATCCATTTATCCTGTAAGTCCTCTGTGGCTGTACGGCCTTAATAAGTTAACCTGTTGTGGGTCTTTTTGGTTTTTGGGTGTTTTTTTTTTTTTTGGTTTTTCAAGACAGGGTTTCCCTGTAGACCAGACTGTCCTCAAACTCAGAAATTTGCCTGCCTCCCAAGTTCTGGGATTAAAAGCATGCACCACCACTGCCCAGCATGGTAATTAAAAAGATTTATTTATCTATCTATCTATCTGTTTTATGTATCTAAGTGTTTGTCTGTATGCACATCTGCACACCAGAAGAGAGCATCAGATTCCATGAGAAGAGAGCATCAGAGTCCATGAGACTACAGTTATTGATGGGTTTGAGCTGCCATGTAGGTGTTGCTATTTCAGCTCAGGACCCCGGGAAGAGCAGCCAGTGTTTTTAACCGCTGAACCATCTCTCCAGCCCTGTTGTGATAATCTTAATTTTTATCTGGAATCAATCCACTGGACACACCTGTGAAGAATTTTCTTAATCACATTATTTGAAACGGGAAGACCTATCCTAAATCTGGGCCACACCCTCTGATGGCAGAGCCGATAAAAGAACATAAGGAGGAAACAATTTTTTGATGACTCTCAGTCTTGTTGGCAGGGTCATTTTTCCTCTTGCTGTGGCAATCTATCACCAATATGAGAACCCACTTCTTCAAGATTCCAACACAGGTTGAGGACCAGGAATCCTCCAGGCCTTCAGCATCAGACTGAGACTACTGAGACATCTAGCCCCAAGCACTGAACAACTAATTACCAGACTGTCACCACACCCTATAAGGCAATCTAATAAATCCCTTTCATAGTGTGTGTGTATGTGTATACATACACTATCAGTTCTGTTCCTTTAGAGAACCCTAATTAATATACCTTTTAAACACACACACACACATACTTGTCGGCATACACACTCCACACACATACTTGCTTTTTGGGGTGCTGGGAATGGAGATATATTTTGAGGATTCAGTGATCTCTCTCTCTAAGGAGAGGAATTAGAAAGACTATCTTGCATATGTGGTTAGCTTACACAAAACACAAAGCATACATAGGATGTCTGCAGTCATGGATGGGTAGGAATTGAAAGCACCCCAAAGCAAGGCAGGGCATTGATCGGTCTCCTGTTAGGGGACTGTCTAAAAGCTCTCTTCCAGGTCTTGCTTCCGAGGATTAGGGGACTAGGCAACATCCTTGGTAACTTTGATGGGTAATTTTTGTGGTCAATTTAAGTGGATTTAGAATCACCAAGTGTGGTAGTTTGAAAGAGAATGGCTCCCACAGGGTCACAGATGTGAATATTTGATCACCAGGAGATGGCACCATTTAAAAAGAATAGAAGGTGTGACTTTGTTGGAGGAAATGTCACTGTAGGTGGGCTTGGTGGGTCTAGAAAGCCTAGTCCAAGTCCAGCGTCTCTGCTCTTCCTGCTGCTTGCAGATCCAGAATGAGAACTCTCAGCTCCTTCTCCAGTCCCACGTCTGCCAGCATGCCACCATGTTTCCCACCATTATGATAATAAACTAAATCTCTGAAACTAGAAGCCAGCCATAATTAGATGCTTTCCTTTGTAAGAATTGCTGTGGTCATGGTGTGAACAGAGAGGGAAGAACTGGAACCACCCCTCCGGACTGAATAGGTAGACTGAATGCTAAGGAGCTAGAGACCGTATCAGCTGCATTCACTGCTGTGCTCCCCACTGCAGATGCCTTGTGACCAGCCACCTCAGCTCCCAGCCACAGTGCCCTCAAACTGGGAGCCAAAATAACTCTGTCGTCCTTACTTTTGTCAGTATAACAAGAAAAGTAAGCAAGACAATAGCTTATTAAAGTTATTTCTGCTCAGCTTAGAAGGGGGTGAGTCATTGCTGAGCAAAAGCCTGACGACTCGACTCCTTCATCCCAGAGAACTAAGTTGAGAAACTGCAGGAGACAGTCGTGGCCAAGCTCACACGGCTGTTTGAACAACCTGAATTAGTAGAGGCCTTTATTTATGAGGGAGAAATGGGGGAGGTGGGGAGGGGCACCTCGCCCACATTAAATGACCAATATTACTAGTCTCTTGACCTATAGCTATAGCGAGTCAGCTTTGAGCCTGAAGTGTGATCTGTCTGGGACAGCAGGTATATTTATGTCACGGTCAGCTCTCACTGGCAGCAGCACTGAAAGGTCTGGTAGCTGCTGCTTACAGATGTCTCCCTTTCTGTGAAGAACCAGGTAGTTAGTTAGTGTCTTCCTCTCTCTTGGCTGCTCTTTATGAGAACAGGGCCCACTGGGCCTGCTTTGACTCTTGGGTCAACTTTGGAAATAGAAAAGCACTGGCCGGAACACCTCTAATTCCAGCAATTGGGATCTCAAGTTCAAAGCCAGTCTGAACTGAACAGTGAGACTCTGTCTCCAAAAAAAAAAAGGAATCTCAGAAAAGAGTGTGCATCTTACCCTTCAACTTTTTGTTTGGGAAAATGTCTGCCTTCTAATGGCATAGCATGATCAAGAAGAACCAGTATACATTCCTCCTCACAACAGGGTCACACACATAAAATGTAATGTCAGATTGACCTAACATGAAACCCACCCCCAAAGTCCCCAACAACATGGACTGGAGAGAAGCTTCAATAAGTCAGAGTGCCTGCTGTGCAAACACCAGGACCTGAGTGCAGATTCCCCTCCCCCGCCTGACCCTGCGATGTGGAGGCAGGGGGACTGCTGAGGCTTGCTGGCCACAGTCTAGCTCCTTGAGGACTCAAGGAGAACAGGCAGAGAGTGATAGAGTAGAACACTGCATGTCTTTCTCTCACTCCATATGCCTACACGTGAGTGCACTTGCAAGTGTGTGCATATCACACACACACACATGCACGCACGCACGCACACATGCACGCACAAGCCTGTGCGTATGCGTGCTCATACACACAGGCACAAATGCACACACTCATGCATGAGCCAAAGACCCCAACAGTCTTAAGTAACATCATTTAAATCTGTTTAATCAAAGCTCCCCACTAAGTTTGGGTAACAAACATGCTGATTTTGTTTTAATATGGCAATTCTTTGCTTATCTTCTTTCCTCCTTCCCCCCATATTTCTTCCCTTTCTTCCTCTCTCCTTTCCTTTCATCTCTTCCTTCTTTTAGTTTTTAAATTTGTTATTGTTGATGATGGTGGTGCTGCTGCTGGGGTTGGTGTTCATGTTGAGGTGTGTGTGTGTGTGTGTGTGTGTGTGTGTGTGTGTGTGTGTGTGAGCAACACAACCTGAGTATGGAGGTCAAACAATAAAACTTTGGAGTTGGATCTCACCTTCCTCGACGGGTTCTGGGGACTGAATCCATCAGATTTGTGCAGCAAGCGGTTTTACCTGCTAAGCCATTCCATTGGCTCTCTTCCCCCCACGACCCTCGCCTCCCTTCCCAGTGTCTGCTCTGTGGTTGCTGCTTTGCCTTGTTATGATCTGAAGGATACCAGAACGCAGCATCCCATAAGATGTCAGTTTTGCACATTGATTTTTTTGCAGCTGACAGGATCTGAAAAACCACCAAGTCTAAGCAGACATCCATCCCTGCCCCCTCCTTTCTAACAAAAAAAAATCGGCTCTAAAGCATCTGGGAGATCAAGAGCTCAGGAACATCTTTCTTTAGCTGTACAGTGATATCAAAGCCAGCTTGGCTACCTGAGACCTTGTCACAAATGGAGGATATGCATTTCCCAGGAGAAGCATGGCCTCCTCAGGTCAGGCAGAGAACATCCGCCTTCTAAAACAGCTCTTGCCACCCACCAGTGTCTCCTGTATAGTCCGCAGACACTTCCCATCTTACCTCGGGTCCTTTCTCCCATTTCCTTGCCACAGTCCCGGGGTTTATTGTTCCTTGTTAGAAGCTCCCAGTTCTACGTGACTACATCTTTGATTTTTTTTTCCACTCCACTTTCTGAAACCCTCATGCCATCTACAAATATAAAAAGCAAAATACTTCTAAGTTGTTTTCTGCTGATAATTTACCTCTTGAAAGTTCCATTTGCAGGTCCCAGTCACAGAACTGAAAAGGAAAGGTGGATTTCTTCCCTGCCATTCACTTGGACCGTTATGACATCAAACCTCAGGACATTTCTCTAAGAAGCCCACCTCAGCTTTCATACAGAATGACCACATTCCAGGTATGTCTGTGTCCCAGGGCAAGGCCTCCTTCAATCTTCTTGGAAAGAGCATTACATAGGTGGTATGTGCTTTCCCACTGCGTCCCATCAGAAGACACATGAAATCAGGTTGAGGGGAGAGTTGCCATTCATGACTTACATGTTTGAAATTCTTCCAGGTGGGACATGACCCTTAGTCACCTGTGCAGCCCAGATGGCTTGCTCAAGACACCCAAGGGGTCAGTGTTTATGTAATCATGCACTAATAAAACATGTGTAGTGAAAATCAGTAAGAACGTGCTGAGGGGTGTTCTTGTAGTGAAGGAGCTCACATCTGTCACTCCTATCCCCAGGGCTGCTGGCTTGACGGTAATATTATGTGAATCACCATCTCCCTGCCTCTGTAGCTTGTGCTTACGAACCACTCCAGCACTTGGCACAGCTCTGCGCACACAGACCTGGCCAACTTTCATCTCTCCCACAGGGAGACATTTGCTTCTCTTATCCACAGTGTGCTTGAACTTTTCGGTTCTGCTTTCTCCTTAGCGAGCAGACCCTGACTATCTCCGCACCTGCAACTTAATTTTGCTGCAACCCCAGCCAAAGGGCAAAGAGGCGGGTCTTGGAGGTTACAGTGGAGTTGGTGTAGCTTGGGAATCTGGAGGACCTCTTAGTGGTTCTACTTCCTAAGAGATGAGGCAATGAGGAGACTCAGTGGAGAGCAGCACCTCAAACTCAACGGTAATACTGCTGCTGACTGAATGGTAGAGATACCCTCTTATAGTACTGCTTCCCATTGCCTCCCTTTAAGCTAGTGACCCCCCCCATTTGCTTCCGGTGGCCAGGTACTTTGTTAGAGCAATGAACAATGATCCATTCATTGTTCTATGGTTTATCATGAAGTGAGCATTGAAATATGATTTATAGAAGGTACATCTTGGCTATTTTTCTTGATGGACAGCATTCCTGAAAACAGAGCCCCCTAGAAAATCATCACTGGTAGCCAATCACATTCAGAGATGGTTCGTATGTTAGTTAGGGTTTTATTGCTGTGAAGAGACACCATGACTAAGGCAACTCTTACAAAGGACAACATTTAATTGTGGCTGGTTTACAGTATCAGAGGTTTAGTCCACTATCATCATGGCCTAAAGACAGGAAGCAGTGTAGACAGACATGATGCTGGAGGCGCCCAAGTTCTACATCTTGATCCAAAAGCAACCAGGAGGAGACTGTCTTCTGCAGGGAGCCAGGAGGAGGTTCTGGTTCACAATGGGCAGAATTGAGCATATGTGTGACACCTCAACTCCGCCCTCCACTGGTTCTTTTTGTCCCCAGAACTACCAGGGCCAGAACTGTGGTATATGATTTTGGATGTTAGGGGTAGGGTGAGGAAAGTAAAAATCAAAGTGATGAAGATTTGCCCAAGACCACAGTCGTCAAGTCTGAATACATTTTAGGGTCTCATGGGAGGCTGTGTAAGCCAAATCCCACTGCTGGAACTCCCAGTGGGTACGCGGAGGGCTTTGAACTTGCATTTCTCAGCCCCCAGATGGTGATGATCCTCACCAGGGCTCCAAGATTTCAGAACTGTATGGTGCGAGTGTTTCTTTCACTTTTAGTACTGTGAGCCAATGAATGGGAAGGTGTGTGAAAGCTTGGCCCACCACCCATTCCCGTAACAGTACCATCTCTTATAGCTCAGTAACATTCCATAAGACACAGGGCAAAGGGCACATATTTCTCTCCTTCCCCTCAAAAACCCAAGAAACAGCTTGTTCTTGGGGAGGATAGAATTTTCCAAGGTGAATAACAGGTACAGTGTACTCATGTCCACGGTGAAGATTCCAACCCCAAGGGAACGTCATAGCCACCTACTCCTTCCATCACAGAGTGCCTCACTCTCATGGAGCTCAGTTTGGGCATGACTGCAGGAAGGTTCCTCTCTCATACCCGCAGCAGCTAAAGTTCTGCCCCTGGAGTCACTGAAGCAAAACACTAGCACACCCATCAATGTCCACACTCAGCTCCAGATGAAGCCAGTGACACCAGCTGCTGTTACTGATGCCAAATACAACAGAGACCACTCACTGTCACGAAGCATCAAGAATCAAGGAGCAGCAAGGGCAGTCAGGGCCACACCGGGGCTCAAGGACTTCAGGGGCTGTTGTGTGCTTTCTGGGAGTTTTGTTTTCATACATGAAGAAGGATACAAACCTACTGGCACATATGCACAAATATACACTGCTGCACACATAAGCATTCCTCCACATGGCAACAAACCACCGATACACTCATACACATACTAATGCATATATGCACATGTGTAAATACCAATATGAACTGATATATGTACTGATACTCATGTGCACTTATAAGCAGATACATAAACAGACACATGTGGGCATGCTAACACACACATACTGACACACACATTCAACTAACAGTTACAAACATTGACATACAGTAAGTAGTACAGTCTTCCGTATAAGCAACATATATAGTCTTGCTATGATACAAACACTTTTCAATTGTTTTGACTGTCTAAAAGGTGTTTTAATTTATGAACAAGAATTATGAAACCCCCCCGTGTGTGTGTGTGTGTGTGTGTGTGTGTGTGTGTGTGTGTGTGTGCTAGACTGAGGGACAGACCCACTGAGGTCAGAGGCCCAATAGGAAGAGGTCTGTTTGAACAGTGCTTTCTGGGTCTGTGGCTGGTGCTTGTGAGGGCCGAGAGCCCAGCCTGCCCTGACCGCAGACCTCCATGGTTGTGAGACCAGCCCTTGATGTGTAGCCATCGTATAGAGTTTCCTCGTTTCTGCTCTCTCCATTTCTGCCAACAACAACTGGGCACTCTCTGGTTCATGTTCTGGTGAATGCCATCACAAGCCTGTTTCTATTTAAATTTTTGGTGTTTTATCATGGATCCTTGAATATTTTTATAGTGCTTCATGAAATATGATTTCTCTCACGTGGGGCTTTTCAGTGCCCCTATGACTTTTGCACATGGGACAGTGCCTCTCTCCTCTGTTCCAATGTGGCCTTAAGTTTGTGGGTTACTGGCCCCAGGTCAGTAATGAAAATCAAGAGCATCTCAATCTGTGGGTTGAATGACCCTTTCACGGGGATTCCCTAAGAACATCAGAAAACCCAGATGTGTCCATTATGATTCATAACAATAACAAAATTACTGTTATGAAGTAGCAACAAAATAATTTTATGGTTGGGGTCACCACAACATGAGGAGCTGTTCTAAAGGATCACAGTGTTAGGAAGGTTGGGACCCACTGCTCTATAGTGTGGGCAGTTGGAGGGACAGGAGTTCTGCTTTGACCAAGCCATGTGAGATACACAGAGGGTGCTACTGCAGGGCACTTGGACAGACTCTCAGGCACTGACTGACTTATACTGCATTCTCCAAAACAAGTCCAGCTTCTAGCACCTACTGGGTTAAGTGCCTAAGACATCCATGTGGAGTCACCGTCCTACAAGGTTTGGCTTGCTATCATCCACTCTTTACAAATGACAAAATCAGGGCTTCAAAGGTATATGGTACCACCCAGATTACACACTGTGTCAGAGACAAATCCTGTGCTCCCAGCAGTGACTTCTCTCTAATTTTATTGTCACATATCACTGAGGACTACATCCCTCAACATGTCTCCTTGCCTGAAGGCGCCCATAGTTGTCCTTGGAAAATCAAATCAAGTAAGTCTACAATTAGATGTGTTTGTATTTTGTCTAATAGGACACGAACGGATTTGTACTCCAGGTGACTGCCAAGTCACCCACTTCCCTTTGGAGAAATATGTTCCAGCTTGAGCTGTTTTCCAAGCCTGTTATTAGGAGCAAAGACATGACTTATTCGGTGGTCAGCTCCTGTTTCAACCACAAAATCTCCGAGGATGGCGATGCTTGCCTCAGTCAAGCTGTGCTGGGGCACTGAGAAAAGCCTGTCACAGAGAAGCTAATTACTTAGTCAAGGGGTAACAAGCCTTTTCCCCAGACATCATGGGCTGTATGTTGCTAATAGAAAGAAAGGAGCCACAAGGTGGAGGTAACAGAACTCCAGAGTGTTGTGTGTCTTAGAGACCTGGAAGGGATGAGAAGCCCACATAGAGGAGAGGGAGGTGGCAGAGTGCAGACTAAGGGGCGTCAGGATAAACCTGCGGGAGGATGAACCAAGTGCTCTAAAAGAATGGGAGGCAGACACTTGGGCCATGGCTAGCATGTGTTAGCATAGGCCAGTGACAAGCTCCTAACCATCGCTAGCAGCCATACTGAGACCCAAAGTCTGCCACTCAACCCTCTGTGATCCTAGCTATACGGTTGGCCAGAAGACCGTTTTCTCTTTACATCTTCAAATGTCTACCACAAGGACTGCAATTAAACAGGAACTACCATCGGGGACAGCTGGTATAGAGGAAATCCCTAGCCTGACTCTCAGAAAGAATCCCAACCCCACCATCATAGCAGGGAAATGACCAACTATGCCGTATCCTCTGCTTCACCTGTTAAAGGGAGAGAACGATACTCTCCTCAGAGAGCTGATAAGTGGAGTACACAGTATACTTGTAGAGAAGGTAATGCAAAGCTGAGCACATTGCTAGAACCGAGTCACCATGTCACTATCACAGTTTCAGGGTCAAATTGTAGGACCGGACTGGAGCAATGTCAGGCAGTGCTTTGAACCTGGGAGTTCTTTTCTCTCTTGAATGTGATAACTTGCAGAACAAAATGTCTACTCTACTCCGGCTCTACTACCACGGGCAGAAAAGCTAGGGAATGGAACCCAGGAAAAACAAGCATACCCCTTCCGGCTACCTCTGCGCTGTGACTTTTCACTGCCCTGAACAAACCTCCCCATGACAGAATCTTCCTCTGGGGCTCCCGAGGTGAGCCACTGACAAAGCTTGGGGGCTGGGGCACGGCTTTGATCTCTGTCCCATCCATTCTGCCCCAAATCATAGACTCTGGACCTCCCGCCAATTTCTGATCTTTTGTCCCAAGTCACTTCATGAACAGTCATAAATTGCTTTGAAGATAAAAGCCCCACATCAGGGCACCAGGACACAGTGGTTATTTTAATAAGTAGAGTCTGTGCATGTCTTCCTGACATATGAGCTGTTCCAAATATTTATCTTGTTTTTCAGTTCAGCTGCATGGGGAAAGTACGTGCAGCGTCTCTTGTGTCTACTCCTCTATCCACCATGATGTACAGGGAGCCTTGTTTTCATAAAAATACTTGCCTTTTCTCCAATAAAAGACATGTATGTTTCTCTTGGGAATAGGTCTCTGTTTGCCAAAACCCAAGTAATTCTTTTTAGAGATATGCACTTTTAAAAATATTTAATTTATGGCAATGCTTACAAATGCCAGTAAAATATACTGTAATATTCAAAGGGCTAACAAAGGTCGATGCACATGGAAAGGAATAAGAAGGAATATATGTGTGGACATGATGGTGTATTCATAAACATGCACAGGATGGTTCTACTGGCAGAGGAGAAAGAGAGCTCTTCACTTCTGACCTGCCTGGGCTTCTCTGGAGAACACTCTTTGCTATTGCCAGAGCGCACTGTAGACCACCCCACTCACCCTGTGCCACATCATCAGCACCTCATGCCTTCTCATCTGCTTCACCATGATGACAGGTGCTGCTCAGAACCTCTGGGCCTAGACCAGCCCCTAGGAGCACCCCTCATCGTCTGCCGTGGGCAAACGGTTGTCACTGGGTCACTGAGTTATACTAACTGTTCTCGTCTCTCCCCACAGATGGAGTCCCTGGTGCAACCTGCAGAGCTAGACTTCAGGGAAGAGATGACCCTTGCAAAGCAGAATAGGCCACGATTTGGTGCTTTCCCAGCCTCCTCTGCTTTGGGTTAGGAGTCCTATCTACAACCATTTTTGCTCCTGTCCTGTTTTCCCTGAAATTGACTTAAGAGGCCTTCTTGTGTAGAGGCTCTATCAGCTTCACTTAAAGTAGCCCCCTATACACCCCACCCCAAACCCCCCAACCCCTTCTGCGCCTGAGCAGCTGTCTGTGACCCTCCTCCATCCCTTCCCATCCCCCCTCCCCCAACCCAGGTCACCTTCTCTTTAACCTCTGGAAGGACCCACTGCCGCCCCCTGATGGGCTCTCCTGTGCATTGACTTGGAGCTGCTGGCGCCTGGCAGACTCCATGTTATGATCAGACTTTCTGCAGCGCTCTGTTTTCTTCACTAACTTGTGCCAACCAGGGAAGGAGCACCCTGGCTACCTCCACTTCAGGAATCTCAGTCTCAAGAAGCCTCACTGGGCTGGTTTCCTGTCTCTCAAAAATGTCAGACCAGATATATCCTGGACTATTTCACACTCCCACAAGGCAGGAATGTGCTCCAGAATACTCCCTAAAATGCCTACCCAAGGAGATCACCTCCACTTGTAACAGAATAAATGGGTGCTTTCAGAGGTCTTTGTAGAGCAAGCTGACCCTAAGGTTCCTGCCCATCATCCCACCTCCATCCCATCAATTAACAATGTGGGACGAAGGAAGAGCTGAAGTCCTAAAGTCAGGCAGGGCAGTGTGGGCTCCATTTGTGCCCGCTATCCCAGGAGCTGGTGGCTGCTTTCTACTGAACCACAGCTGGTTCCCCAGGAATTCACTTGTCCAGACTTGTCTCTCAGTTTGTTCGGTACTGAGTCCATAAGTGGATTCTCCATCTTCCCTCCAGCTCTGCCCACTGGAGTCTGCAGGGTCAGCTGCGAAACTGTCTGTGGTGTGTGTGTGTGTGTGTGTGTGTGTGTGTGTGTGTGTGTGTGTGTGTGGTATATGTGCAAGTACACTGGTATGCAAGGTATGGGCAAGGCTGGGTATCTGAGAAGGACGTGGTGCCCTTTTATCCTCTCTACCTATTCCCTTGAGATGAGAACTTTCACTGAGCCTGGAGCATGGTGTCCTCTCATGGTCTCCATCACTCTATTCCTTCACCCTTTCCTTCCCTGGCCTGGCACTGACCCCCAGCCATTCTCTTGAGCCTCCCAGGCCTTTGGACCACACCCAGCTTTTTACACGGATGCAGGGTTCTAAAATTCAGTAATAGAGTTTGTGACTTGTGACTGAGCCCTCACCCTCATCTGGCTATTTGTATTGGTCTTCTGAGCATCTGCATACCTCCCAGCTTCGCCAACACACTGCCTGGATGCCTTTTTCCTTGGAGCAAGTCACAGCACACCCACCTGGCCTTCCTGGCAGTGCTGTGAATGGGATTCAAGATCTCTAAGATAGATAGGCCTTGCGAGGCAATCAGCACGGGTCCCAGTCCCCACAAGCTGCAATGTAGAACCCTGGGCCTCCTTTCCAGATAACACTCAGCTGCACAGCCCAAGAACACAGTCAGCTACGCATAATTGAAGACATAATAAGCCCTGGGCTGGCTGCAGGAGAGAACATGATATGACATAAATCATCCTGCCAGGGCCAAAATAAAGTTGAGATCCAGTTTTAAAATGATGGCTGCTCATTAAAGGCATCATCAGATAAAGATTCTGCCTGTATCACAAACCCTGGCACTGAAAGAATGGAGAGTACTGGCTCTACCCAAAAGACAAGAGACTGTAGATTATGGAAGGAAATTGCAGCATCAAGGAACCCAGGTGTGCCAGACGACACACGGCTGCTATGTCCCTACTGGGCAGCAGAGAAAGCTCCTCGACACAGACCTCTGTTTAACAAATTGGGGAACTGAAATTTTTAGGCTGCTTGGCAGCTATAGTCAAATGGCACAGTCGTGGTGGCTCATAAAAACAAACAAACAAACAAAAATAAAACAAAACCAGACAAACAAACAGAATCCATTGCGCTTGGTTCTGGTGGCTGGGAGTCAGCGCAGTGGTGAAGGCCCCTCCCGGATTCAGAGATGGCAGAGAGTCCCGTGAGTGGCTGGGGGTTCCTATGCTAAGTTGGCAATTAAAATTAACTACCACAGGTTCCCTCCACCATCACATAGGCGACAGGTGATGGGGGGGGGGCTGGAGCACCAGACGCCCGAGAAAGGAAGCCTTGGGTGGCTCTTAGCAGAGAGTAGAGCAGGCACCGGCAGCCTCCATGATTGGATAGGCAGGTAGCGACACCCTGGAAATAGGCAGGAAGAATAGAAAGTGGGAACCTCACACCTCCTATGTGAAGTACACACACCCCAAAATCTCAGAGTGTTCTCTCAGACATGACAAGATGTGTATCGTGATGAGACAGGAGTCTTACTTATCCCTTTGTTCCCTGTGATGCCCAATGAAGGCATTGCACACAGGAGAGACTCCTAAAGGTTTTGTCTTTATTCACTCAGGATGACCGGCCACCCTTCTGTCTTCTCAGAAGAACTTGCTCTGCAGTCCTAACTGAGCTAGAGCTGTGTCCAAAGTTCCAGTTCATCTCATAGCAGTGCCATGTGGGGAGACACTATCACTGACAATAGGTCTCTGAATCCTGTTTACACAAAGTGAAAGGCTGGAGACAAAAGGTCCTACGGCCTATGCTGGGCACATAGCAATCAGAGTCAGCCCTGCCTGACTGTGGCCTTGGGGGGCTCAGTGACTCCAGTACAGTACGGTATAGCCAGGAGAGCAGCCCGGGGAGGTGTTGTGGGCTGACTGCAAAATGTCCTTCAAAGGCCCATGAATTTGAACACTCCATCCCCAGGTTGTGATGCTGTTTGAGAAAGTTGTGGAACCTTTAGGAGTGGGACTTTGCTGGACGAAGTAGATTCCTGGGGGCTGACCTTTAGGTTTTCTAGCCTGGCCCCTCTTCCACTACTCTCTGCTGGTTGGCTCCAGATGCAATGTGACCTCTCCCTTCTGATGCTGCGCCTTTCCTACCATGGGGACTGTGTGCTCTTGAACTGTAAGACAGAGCACCCTTCTTTTCTTAGGTTGTTTTTGTTAGCTATTTTATCCCAGCAAGAAGACAGGTGTAATAACTAATACAGAAGCCAACAGGGAGGGAGAATCTTAGTGTCAGAGGTGTAGACAAGGGGCCCTGACCTCCTGCTGTGCTGTGCTGTGCTGTGTTGTGCTGAGGTCACAAGGAGCTCACAAGTTTCTTCCCTTTTAAAATCATGCCCAAGTATTCACATCCAGGCTCAAAGCTACGTAACCGCAGGAGCTGAGCAGAAAGGTTAGCAGTGTGTGTATTGAGGGAAGTCGGTTTCAGAGAGCGTCTTCTCCTCTTCAGACTCTTCCCAAGATGCTCTGCGAGAGGAGAGGCAGGGAACCTTATGGGAGGGGAAACTTGAAACTTGAGTGGAGCTGAACAGAGGAAATGGTAGGTAGACTGGAACGCTGCCTCTGTCATCTCTGGGATGCATGGAGCTTACCACAGAAAGCTGTCCTATGTCTCTTTCATGTTCCTGTCACAGAATACTTGGGTTGGGGAAATTTATAAAGAACACCGATTTATTTTCAGCAGTTCTAAAGGTTGGGAAGTCTGAGATTAAGGAGCCCACATATGGCAAGGGCTGAATCCCCTCATGATAGAAAGTACAAGTGCTAGGACCGTGTGAGAGAAAGAGAAACCTAATTCACTTTGGTAACAGATCCACAATGGAGATCAATAGCATACAAGTGACGGTGTCCAAGCCTGGACCCCAAATGCCAACCATCATGGTGTATGGAAAGACGGACTCTATGTGGTTTATTCTTTTCCCCCTTATCCACATTTTCTTTTTTTAAGATTTATTTTTAAATGACATGTATGTGAGTGTTTCTAGGATGGGGAGCAGTATGTGCACATGTGTGTGCACACCCATGAAGCCAGAGGCATGAGCTGGAGCTGGAGTTACAGGTGACTGTGAGCTTCCCAACATGGGTGCTGGGGAGTGAAATTAGGTCTTCAGGAACAACAGGACACAGTCTCAACCACTGAGCTATCTCTCCAAGATCGTGTATCTTTATTTTCTATAATGAATATAGATTTATACGGCAGGTTTTTTAAACTATTATTTCACAACAATTTAAAGCTAAAAATATGAGTCTTGCTCTGAGGAAGCTTAGCTGATATTGTTGACATTTGGGAAATAGAAACCCGTGTCAGGCAAGGCCTGTCCAAGTACTGAGGCCTGCGGCCTGCCTTCCATGGGGTCCAGAGCGGAGGGGGCAAAGTGCAAGGCAGCAAAGCCTGGAAGCCAGGGGGTGTCCCAGATGGAAGGACACCGGCGCCTGCTTGGCACGGCTCACACTGGCTGCACCTCTCCTGGCTTCGGGTTGGTGTGCTATCCAGGTGTTTGCTAACTTCCTGAGCAATAGGAGCCAAGACTGGTGAGGTGGTATGAGAGATTGACCTCTCAGGCAGAGGCAGGGCTCAGGTAGAGCGCACAGGTAGGGGCACATGGTCTGTGCCCCCTTTAGTGACCAAGTCCAGCTGCTCCTTCCCTTGGGAGCAGGAATCTTTAGTGTGCAATTCACAATGACTGAGCTGAGTTCACATCAGCTTCACGCTGGGCCACACTAACCTCTGGAGACTCAACAACTTTCCAAGTGAATACTGGCGGGAGAGGAGCCAATGATCAGATGATTCAGATGATTTATTAGGTAATATATTCCTTGCTTAAGTGCTTTCAGAACACAGTTGGCTGAATTCTGAAGCCGTCCTTATCAGTCTCTCTCACATTCTGCAAGTGGACATCACAGCCTTACTCATCCCAGCTGTTCCTATAATGTATTCAGAGCAGTGTGTTAAGTGGGTTAACTTAGCCGCTAATACTCCCAGGTTTATTTTAAAGATGTATTTTTATTATTTTTAAGTGTGTATGTGTGTGTGTGTGTGTGTGTGTGTGTGTGTCCATGTATTTATTGGTATGTGCATGTGAAGAGAGTTCAGAAAAGGGTGTCAGATCCCCTGGAGCTGAAGGTACATGTAGTTAACGGTGAGCTTCCTGGTGTGGATGCTGGAAATCAAGCATAAGTCCTCTTAAAAATCAATTCTGCTCCTAACGACGGAGCCAGCTCTCCAGTACTGCCCTACGGTCATGAGTCTAGGCATTGTAGGACCTCTGTTTTAGGGTTATTGAGTTGACGGCAGGCATTTGCCAGAGCTGGGTTTTTTCTGAAATTCATCTTGGGAAAAATTCACTTCCAAGCTTATGTGGTTTGAAGAAGATTCCATTCCTTGCAGGTCATTGGACTAAGGCCCATAGCTCCCTGCTTGCTGCAGGCTGGGGGCTGCTCTGAATTTCCTGTCACTGACTTGTGCACAGTGCTTGCTCCATCAAAAAAGCCGAAGGATGCCAAAGCAGTCTGGTGGGAAAATGGAAGATCTTCCCTAACAACCACAAAGTGTCACCCACTGTCCTCCCCTTGCTGATCTCTTTAACCAGAAGAAGGGCACAGATTCATAGACCTGGAGGGTATGGCTTCCTCTTCTACACCTGAGACACCAAAGAAAGGCCCCGGCATTGCACACCTGTTATTGTGGCACTGGGAGAGCTTGGAAGGTTGAAGCATTGGAGTCCAGGTTGAACTATATAGTAAAGGATTGCCTAAAAGTAGAAGGGGCTGGCAAACTGGCTCAGTGGGAAAGAATGCTCGGTATGCAATCTTGAGGACCTGAACTCTCCTCTTAAAAGCCTCTTAAAAAGCCAGGTGTGTCACAATGCTGTGGGGACCCCAGATGGAAGGACCACAGGGACTTCATGGCTGACAGCTTAGCTCTACATTTTGTGGAAAAGGTGATCTAATAGGGAAGATCGTTAAACATCCTCCGCCTTGTTTTCAGGCATGTGCCCCTCCTTATACAAATGAGTGTGCATGGGCCACACACACAGTGTGCATGGGCCACACACACAGTGTGCATGGACCACACACACAGTGTGCATGGGCCACACACACAGTGTGCATGGGCCACACACACAGTGTGCATGGGCCACACACACAGTGTGCATGGGCCACACACACAGTGTGCATGGGCCACACACACAGTGTGCATGGACCACACACACAGTGTGCATGGGCCACACACACAGTGTGCATGGGCCACACACACAGTGTGCATGGACCACACACACAGTGTGCATGGACCACACACACACACACACACACAGTGTGCATGGACCACACACACAGTGTGCATGGACCACATACACAGTGTGCATGGACCACATACACAGTGTGCATGGACCACACACACACACACACACACACAGTGTGCATGGACCACACACACAGTGTGCATGGACCACACACACACACACACACACAGTGTGCATGGACCACACACACAGTGTGCATGGGCCACACACACAGTGTGCGTGGGCCACACACACAGTGTGCGTGGGCCACACACACAGTGTGCGTGGGCCACACACACAGTGTGCGTGGGCCACACACACAGTGTGCGTGGGCCACACACACAGTGTGCGTGGGCCACACACACAGTGTGCGTGGGCCACACACACAGTGTGCGTGGGCCACACACACAGTGTGCGTGGGCCACACACACAGTGTGCGTGGGCCACACACACAGTGTGCGTGGGCCACACACACAGTGTGCGTGGGCCACACACACAGTGTGCGTGGGCCACACACACAGTGTGCGTGGGCCACACACACAGTGTGCGTGGGCCACACACACAGTGTGCGTGGACCACACACACAGTGTGCGTGGACCACACACACAGTGTGCATGGACCACACACACAGTGTGCATGGACCACACACACAGTGTGCATGGACCACACACACACACACACACACAGTGTGCATGGGCCACACACACAGTGTGCATGGGCCACACACACAGTGTGCATGGGCCACACACACAGTGTGCATGGACCACACACACAGTGTGCATGGACCACATACACAGTGTGCATGGACCACACACACAGTGTGCATGGACCACACACACAGTGTGCATGGACCACACACACAGTGTGCATGGGCCACACACACACACACACACACAGTGTGCATGGACCACACACACAGTGTGCATGGACCACATACACAGTGTGCATGGACCACACACACACACACACACACAGTGTGCATGGACCACACACACAGTGTGCATGGACCACATACACAGTGTGCAAGGACCACATACACAGTGTGCATGGACCACACACACACACACACACACACAGTGTGCATGGACCACACACACAGTGTGCATGGACCACACACACACACACACACACAGTGTGCATGGACCACACACACAGTGTGCATGGGCCACACACACAGTGTGCATGGGCCACACACACAGTGTGCATGGGCCACACACACAGTGTGCATGGGCCACACACACAGTGTGCATGGGCCACACACACAGTGTGCATGGGCCACACACACAGTGTGCATGGGCCACACACACAGTGTGCATGGGCCACACACACAGTGTGCATGGGCCACACACACAGTGTGCATGGGCCACACACACAGTGTGCATGGGCCACACACACAGTGTGCATGGGCCACACACACAGTGTGCATGGGCCACACACACAGTGTGCATGGGCCACACACACAGTGTGCATGGGCCACACACACAGTGTGCATGGGCCACACACACAGTGTGCATGGGCCACACACACAGTGTGCATGGGCCACACACACAGTGTGCATGGGCCACACACACAGTGTGCATGGGCCACACACACAGTGTGCATGGGCCACACACACAGTGTGCATGGGCCACACACACAGTGTGCATGGGCCACACACACAGTGTGCATGGGCCACACACACAGTGTGCATGGACCACACACACAGTGTGCATGGACCACACACACAGTGTGCATGGACCACACACACAGTGTGCATGGACCACACACACAGTGTGCATGGACCACACACACAGTGTGCATGGACCACACACACAGTGTGCATGGACCACACACACAGTGTGCATGGACCACACACACAGTGTGCATGGACCACACACACAGTGTGCATGGACCACATACACAGTGTGCATGAACCACACACACACACACACACACACACACGAAAAGGGCCATTGAAAATTTTGGCATCAAGAAAATCTCCTTTTTCTCTCATTAAAGATACAGTCGGTACATCGCAAGAAGACCTACAGAGTCAACTAACCTGGACCCATGGGGCCTGACAGAGACTGAATCACCAACCAAGCTTGCAGGGGCTGGACCTAACCCCCACCCTGGACACATTTGTAGCCAATAGGCAGTTTGGTCTTCATGTGAGTTCCCTAACAATTGGAGTGTGTGTGTGTGTGGGGGGGGTTTGTCTCTGACTCTGCTGCCTGTCATTGGATCCCTTGGTTGGGTCTCAGTTGGGGAGGATTGTTTAGTCTCCTGGGACTAGACTAAATATATCCTCCCAGGTCAGGGTGCTACTCAGATGGGGCTTCCCCTTGTCTGAGGAAGAGAGGGCAATGGAGGAAGGATTTGTAAGGGTGGAACTGGGAGAAGAGGAGGGAGGGCTGCAATGTAAAGGGAATAAATAAATTACTTAAAAAACGATACTGTCTAGGATAGTTTGTATGAAAATTCCCTCATAGGCTGGTAGGGTATAGCATCATTGGAGGTGTGGCCTTGCTGGAAGAAGTGTGTCTCAGTCTCCTTCTGCTACTTGAGGATCCAGACGTAGAAGTCTCAGCTATCTCCATCACCATGTCTGCCTGCATGCCACCTGCTTCTCACCATGGCAATAATGGACTAAATCTCTGAAACTGTAAACCAGCACTAATTAAATGCTTTCTTTAATAATAGTTGCCATGGTCATGTGTCTCTTCACAGCAATAAAACCCTAACTAAGACACAGTACCATCATAATTTTTAAAAAATTATTTAAATCAAAATTTATATTTTATATTTTTTTACTGAAATTTGGAGTAATATTAAAATAACTAAATACAGCACTATAGCCATGAAGCAGGTAGGCAAGCTGCAGGTCTCCACTTCTCCCTCCTCTCCTCCAAATCTAACCCCCCAGTTTCACCCCCATCTCTGTACCTGACCATCTGCAGTAGCGTCCCCCTCCTCACTGCCAGAATCCACAGCACAGACCTTCTCCTCCAACCGATCTCCCAACTCATCCCATTATCCCAGCTCCAAACTCCAGAGCAGGCATTCTCTGGGAACCCACCAGCCAAGCCTGCCAGCCAAGCAGGTGAGCAAGCTTCAGATCTCCACTCTCCCTTCTCCCTCCAGATCCAATCCCAAGTCTGTGTCAGACTGCTTTTGCCCTCTTCGCACTCTCTGACCCCATCCCAGGGTCTAAGCAGATGCTGGTGGAATTCTCTGTTTTCCTGTCTCCTGTTGCCCCCACCCCAGCCCATCTCCATTCCTAAGTGTCAGTCCTCAGTACCTAGAAACATTTTACCAGCAACCCCCAGTGACCATAACTCTCAGGATGTCAGAAGAATTTTCTACCAGGCAACAGACAGTCACTACAACCTAAGAACTAGAGAAGGCAACAGAAAACAAGGAACAAAACATCCACCCATCAAAGACACAACCAGACATCAGCACCTAGAATTACAATCTTTCTAAATCCAGATTCCTAGATGCCAATGTGAAAAGAAAATCAAAACAGCTAGAACCTAGCAACCCTAACACAACAGGTCCTGAGAATTCCAACATAACTGAATCACAAGACAATGACCTTAGCCTTTTTGGACATGATAGAAGTTCTTAAAGAAGAAATCGATGAAAATACAAATAGTGGAAGGAAATGAATAAAACAGTTCAAGACCTGAAAGTGGAAATGTAGTCAGTAAGCAAAACCCAAACAGAGGAAAATTCAGAAACAAAAAAACATAGGAACTTACATAGGAACCACAGAGGCAAGCTTCACCAACAGAATACAAGAGATGGAAGAGAGAATCTGAGGCACTGAAAACATCATAGAAGAAACAGATACATCAGTCAAATAAAATGTTAAAATTTTAAAATTCCAGGAAATCAGAAAAGACCAAATCTAAGATTAACAGGAATCAAGGAAGAAGAAATGCAGATCAAAGGCACAGAAAATATTTTCAACAAATTCATAGAAGAACCTAAAGAAGAAGATGCCTATCAAAGATGCAAGAAGCATACAGAACTTGAAATAGACTAAACCAGAAAAGAAATTCCCCTCAGCACATAATAATCAAAACACTAAACTTACAGAACAAAGAAATAATATTAAAAGCTGCAAGGAAAAAGAGCCAAGTAACATAAAGGCAGACCTATCAGAATTACACCTGACTTCTCAGTGGAGACTCTAAAAGCCAGAAGTACTCAGCCAATGTGCTGCAGTTTCTAGGAGACCACAGATGCCAGTCTAGGCTTCTATATCCAGCAAAACTTACAATCACAATAGATGGAGAAAATAAGATATTCATGAAGAAACCAAATATAAGCAATACCCACAAATTCAATCCTACAGAAGTCACTCAAAGAAAAATTAGAGCCTGAAGAGGTTAGCTACACTCAATAAAACACAAAGAATAAACAATCTCTGACTAGCAAATAAAAATGGTGAAACACACACACATCTTAAAAATAACAGCACATATACACACCATAATAATAACAAAACAACAGGAATCAACAAACACTACTCTTTGATTTCTCTCAATATCCAGTGGTTTCAATTTTCCAATAGAAAGACACAGACTAACAGAATGGATGCAAAACCAGAATTCGTTCATTTGCTAAATCCAAGAACACACCTTAATATCAAGGATAGACATCACCTCAGGATTACGGGATGGAAAGAGATATTCCAAACAAATAGACCTAAGAAGTTGGTGTATCCATTTTACTATCTGATAAAATAGACCAAAACTAATCAGAAAAGATAGGGAAATGTGAATTGCTGTCTATATGCAGGTAAGGGCAGGCACAAGATAAGGTGAGAGCCTGTGATTGGGCAGTGGAAAAGGAAGGTGGGCTGAGAATTTTAGAGACATGTACAGAAGTACAGAGGGACAGAGAGGAAGGGAAGGAGAGGAAGAGATAAGATAGAACCTATAGGAGAGGAAGAGGAACCAGAACCACACAGTCACAGGAGCCATAAGTATTGGGGA
The DNA here is from genome assembly GCA_036184795.1 of Tokudaia tokunoshimensis. Taxonomy (NCBI): domain Eukaryota; kingdom Metazoa; phylum Chordata; class Mammalia; order Rodentia; family Muridae; genus Tokudaia; species Tokudaia tokunoshimensis. The sequence continues at coordinate 54,600,509 of BTHU01000022.1, read as the reverse complement.
TTTCTTAGATAGATGATTAAATAATAGTAGGGTGTGTTTGCCCCATCTAGGAGTTTAACTTGTGTTTCTATCAATTGAGTTTTGAGTTCATTGTGGAGGCACTTTATGGGCTGAGAATTTACTAATATAAATCTGAATGACAAATCACAAACCTCAGAGTTTTGATTTTACCGGGGCTGGGGATATGAACAGAATCTGCAGCAAAAGAAGCTTGAGATGGGCTCTTGCTGCATGGTGCTAGCCCTGGAGGCAGCAAGACCGCCAGGGCAGGGAGTAGTCATACATAATATGAGTATGTAGGGAAGGGCACTACATACTCATCAGAGGAAACAAAACCACCAAGAGGATGTTGTAATTCTTAGTGTCTACCCCAAACATAAGGGCACCTAAGTTCATAATTGAAACACCACTACAGCTAAGTATGTGACCTTCACATACTTATAGTTGGAGACTTGAATACCGCACTCTCACCACTAGACAGTCTATTCAGACAAAAACTAGACAGAGAAACGTTGGAGCTAAACTGACGCCGTAAACTAAGGGGTCCAACGTGATCACAGAACATTTCATCCAGACATGAAGAGTATGGCTTTTTCTTAGCACCTCATAGAACGTTCTCCAAAACTGACCACATACTCAGACACAAACCAAGTCTCAACACACTAGAAAACTAAAATAACACCCTGCATCCTGTCTGACCACCATGGATAGCTGTCTATCAACCACAGCAGAACCAACCAAAAGCTTTCAAACTCATGGAAGCTGAACAGCTCACTAACAAATGAAAAATGGGCAGGACAGAACTTAAGAAAGAAATTAAAGACTTTCTAGAATAGAATGAAAATGAATACACAACATATCAAACTTATCAGACCCAATAAAGGCAGTGCTAAGAGGAGAGTTTATAGCACTAAGTTTCTATATTTAAAAAAATAGAGAGATCTCATACTAGCAAGTTAATAGTACACCTAAAAGATCTACAACAAAAAGAAGAAATCATGCTCAAGAGGAGTAGATGGCAAAAAATACTCAAACTCAGGGCTGAAATTAAATAGAAACTAAGAGAACAATATGCAAAATCAATGAAACAAAGAATGGGTTTTTTTTTTTGAGAAAAATCAACAAAGCATACAAACCCTTATCCAAATTAACTAAAATAGAATATTTTGTTGATATTCTATCAACAAACTCAGAAAGAAAACCTACCATGTTATGTAAAAACATAACAACAGACACTATAAAAATCCAGAGAATCTTAAGGACATAATTTAAAATATCTGTACTCCACCGATTTGGAAAAAATCTAAAAGAAGTGGATAATTTTCTGAATACATACCACCTACCACAGATAAACCAAAATCAGATACGCAATTTAAAGAGATCTATAACCCCTAGTGAAATAGAAGCAGTTGTCTTAGGATTTTACTGTTGTGAACAGATACCATGATCAAGGCAAGTCTTATAAATGACAACATTTAATTGGGTCTGCCTTACAGGTTCAGAGGTTCAGTCCATTGTCATCAAGGCAGAAGCATGGCAGCATCCAGGCAGGCATGGTGCAGGAGGAGCTGAGGGTTCTACATCTTTATCCAAAGGAAGTCCAAAACAGACTGGGCAACCTCGGGCACCTAGGAGGAAGATCTCCAACCCATCCCCACAGTGACACACTTCCTCCAACAAGGCCACACCTTCTAATAATGCCACACTCCGGGACGAGCATATACAAACCATCACATTCCACTCCCTGACCCCTAAGGCTTGTTCAAATATAAGTCTATGGGGGCCATACCTAAACAGCATAATCCAAAATACATTTAGTCCAACTTCAGAAGTGCCCATAGTCTATAGCAGTCTCAACAGTGTTAAAAGTCCAGTGTTCAAGGTCTCTTCTGAGATTCATCCAATCTCTTAACTTTGATCCACAAAACAAGACAGGAAACCATCTGGGAAGACTTCAAACTCTGCATTTCCATGTCTGATAGCAAAGCAGTCTTCAGATCTTCAACTGCTTTTTCATCTTTGTTGACTGCAACAAAGTTCTTTCTCCTGGGCCAGCTCTACTCCCTCTTAGTAGCTTTCCTTGGCAGACATCCTGTGGCTCTGGCATCTTTAACATCTTGGGGTCCCCAAGTCAATTTCAGCTTCACAGCTTCTTGTTCCAAAGTCTGAGATCCACACATGATCTTCTGTGCATCTCCAAAGGGCTGGTGTCAGTTCTCCAGCTCTGCCCTCTGTAGCACTCTAAGTTCAGGTTGATCCACTCCACTGCCACTGCAGTTCTTGGTGGTCATCCCATGGCACTGGCATCTCCATTACACTGGAGTCTTCCACTGCAACCAAGCTTCACCAATAGCCTCTCTCCGGCCCTATTCATGGTACCAAGCCTCAACTCCTTTGCATGACCCCTTCAGTCCTGGGCTGTCAACTACAACTGAGGCTGCACTTTCACCAAAGGCCTTCCATGACCTCTCACAGTGCCAAGCCTCAACTGTTCTTCATGATACCTTCATGCCTTCAAAACTAGTACCACCTGGGTGATTATTACATATTACCAAGTACAGCTTCAGCACGAGGTACAGCCTTGGTTATCTCTGGAACATAACTTCTTTGTGCTCTCATAAAACATTTCCCAGAAGATTTCACCTCAGTGATGCTGGTCTCTTCTTGAATCACTACTAATTTCTTAGCTCCAGCTAACCAGCATCAATTGTCCCAGTAGTCTCCTTTTCCTCTTGAATATAAAGCCAGAGCCACATGGCCGAAGTCTGGTTGCAGTGGAAGATCCCAGTGTATTGGAGATGCCAGTGCCTCAGTATGACTACCAAGAATGGCAGTAGCAGTGGGGTGAATCAACCTGAACTTAGAGTGCTACAGAGGGCTGAGCTGAAGAAGTGACACCAGCCCTTTGGAGATGCACAGAAGATCATGTGTGGATCTCAGACTTTGGAACAAGAAGCTGTGAAGCTGAAGTTGACTTGGGTACCCCAAGAAGCTACTGAGTTCTGCTGCTTGCAGGAGCTGGAACATTGGACCCCTTGTTCTATTACATTATCCTTTTTTTCAACTCCTTCACTGCCTAAGCTTGATTGTCCTGGAACTTGCTCCATACACTGACTTTGAACTCAGAGAGCTACTTGCCTATCTCCTAAGCACTGGAATTAAAGGTGTGGTCCACCAAGCCTGTATTTAAGTTTTTCTTCACCAAGAATTTGCTGTATTCTAGGCTGGCCTAATAAGCCCCACTTAAAGCATTCCATGGCTTTCCAAATCCGAAGTCCCCCAATCCATATTCTTCAAAACAAAAGCATGGTCAGGCCTATAACAGTGATACCCCAGTCCCTGGTACCAACTTCTGTCTTAGGCTTTTACTGTTGTGAACAGATACCATGATCAAAGCAAGTCTTATAAATGACAACATTTAATTGGGGCTGCCTTACAGGTTCAGAGGTTCAGTCCATTGTCATCAAGGCAGAAGCATAGAAGCATCCAGGCAGGCATGGTGCAGGAGGAGCTGATGGTTCTACATCTTTATCCAAAGGAAGCTCAAAACAGACTGGACATCCTCAGGCATCTAGGAGGAAGATCTCTAAGCCCATCCCCACAGTGACTTTCTCCAACAAGGCCACACCTTCAAATAGTACCACTCCCTGGGATGAGTATATACAAACCATCACAGCAGTCATTGAAAGTCTCCCAACCAAGAAAAAGCCCATGGACAGATGGTTTTAGTGCAGTATTCTACCAGACTTTCAAAGAAGAGTTAGTGCAGACACTCCTCAAACTACTCAAAAGCATAGAAATATAAAGAACATTGCCAAATTCATTTTACAAGGCCACAGTTACCCAATACCCAAATGACATAAAGACCCAACAAAGAAAGGAAATTAGAAACAAATTTTTATTATGAACTAGGAAAAATCATTCTGAGTGAGGTATCTCAGATTCAGAAAAACAAATATGTTATGTATTTGCTTATATGTGAATATTAGCTCTTAAGTCAATGATAACCAATCTACAATCCACAGAACCACAGAGGGTAGGTATAGAGTAAGAGAGTAGGTGGGAGGAGGTCTTCCTAGGAAAGAGAAATAGGATAGATAGTTATGGATGGGTATGGGGGGTGTGGACTACGACAGGAGGATTAAGTGGAGAGGGTGCATAAGAGGGGATGAGGAAGGACCCTGAGGAAGAGGAAGATAAACTTAAGGGCCACTTAAGAGGGAGCATGGAAGTGTAGTACAGTAAAAGTTTCCTAAAATATACACGTATGAAGGTGATCTAAATGAAATCATCAAATAATGGGGGAGACAGATCCCAAAATGGTCATCTCTTGTCACCAAATGAAGCTTCCTCTAGTGGGATTTGGTTAAAATAATTGAGTTGTTGGCCAAAGGGGTCCCATCGCAAAACCTAGGCTATTGCCAAAATTATAGGTTGCTTTTCACAAACTGAGAAAACTGACAACAAATCTCCATTGCTTAAGACAGCACTTGCACAACTCACTAAACATGGAGAAGTTGAGCTGTGCCTACATAGAACCTTTACCCCCATGTGCTAGCGTCTTTAGTATGGGGAGGTATTCAGCATACCTCCAAAGGAAAAATATAAACATCAACACTACCAAAACCTCTTTGATCTACAGTGCTGTCCTAACTGAAGATATGCTGGAACATGGTGGCACAAAGCTTATGGGAATAACCAACCAATATCTGATTTAAGGCCCAATGCATGAAATGGAATCCATACCTGACACTTCTTGGTGACCAAGGACCGGATACTAGAGGTCCCTGGCTCCTAGAGTGAAAGCAAATACTACTTTTTTGAAAAGTAGCAATATAATGACTCCTAATGACCTTCTGCTATACTATTAGTGCCTTGCTCAGTCATCATCCTGCACCCATCATCCTCCTGGAGCAGATAGGAACAAATATAGAAACCTATAAAGCCAGACATAGAGAAAATGGGAGACCTTGGAACACTCAGCCCTAAAGAGTTGTCTCCATCAAATCCCTCCCCTCAGGGCTTATGGAACCCCAAAAAAGAGGAGGTAGAAAGAGTGTAAGAGCCAGAGGAATGAAAGACACCAAGGAAGCGAGGTCCTCTAAAGCAACAAGATAGTTGTACATGCGGAGTCACAGAAACTGTGGCATGCACAGGGCCTGCATGAATCTGCACCAGATGGAGACCTAGAGCTGAAAAGAGAAGTGGGCACAGACTCCATCCCTGACCCAGAAGCAGTCTTTAAGTGATAACCAGTTGCAAATAAAAATTTCATTTCCTCCAAGGGAGTCTCACTGGAGAAACAAGGTACTCTTAAGAGCAGGCTACGTGCCCAGCAGTAGATGGCTAACAGAAAGTGAATTCAGTGGCGCCTTCGGAGATTCCTTGTCTTATAGTGTCATGCTAGAGCTGTTCCGTTTTTTTTTTTATCAAGTTTTATTTTTATCTTATTTTGTTTATATTTTCTTCTCTATTTTTACTCTATAGGTCCTTTCCATACACATTATAGCTTTCAGTGTAGTGTTTTTATGGGCTTCATGAGTGTGTGAACAAACAGGGCTCTGATTCATGTGCTTTCTCTTGGGCTCTTCTCCTGTTTGCTTTGTCCAAATCCAATGTGTTAGTCTTTGTTTTATCTTACTATATTTTACTGTATTTCATTATTATCTCTTAGAAGTCTGTTTATTTTCTATTGAGAGACAAAAGTGGAGTGGATCCGGATGGAAGGGAAGGGAAGGAGTAATTAGGAAGAGTAGAGGGAGGGGAAACCATTATCAGGATATATTATGTAAGAAAAAAAATCCATTTTCATTAAAAAGAAAAATCTAACAAAAAAGTAAATACAGAAAACTTTTTTATTTTTATGTACATGCCTTTTTGTGTGGATGTTTTTGCTTATGTGTATATTCATGCATGTGTGTGTACATGTATGTGTCCAGATGGTGCACATGTACATACGTGTGTGAGCATGTATATGAAGACCAGAGGATACTCTGAGAAGAAAGACCTCAACAGTTGTTATGCTGATTAGTTTTATCAGTGTGACATCACTACTGTCACTTGGGAAAAGGGAACCTCAGTTGAGGAACCACCTTCATTATATTGGCCTGTGGACATGTCTGTGGGGACTTTTCTTGATTAATGCTTGTATCAGAATACATCCCACTATGGACAGGTATGGGCTCTGTAAGAATGCAGGCTGAGCAAGCTATGGGCAGCAAGCCAGTGAGCTGCATTCTTCTAAGGCCTCTACTGCAGTCCCTGCCTCCAGGACCCTGCCTTGAGTTTCCATCTTGGCCTCCCTTGACAATGTACTGTAAGCTGCAAGCCAAATAAATACCCAAACTGCTTTTGGTAAGGGTTTTACCATAGCATCACAGAAACCAAACCAGGACAGCAGTCTACCATATCTTGCTTTTGTTTGGGGTTGTTGTTGTTGTTCTGTGTTTTGATATAGGGTCTCTCAGTGGGATGGCGAGCTCACGGAGAAGGCTAGGCTGAGTGGGCGGCAAATCCCAGCAAGCCACCTGTCTTAGTCTCACGTTAGTAGTTGTGTTAAAATACTCCAACAAAAGCTGCCACAGGAGAAAGTTCGTCACACAGTTCATCAGAGCTGAGAAGTCAAGACAGCAGAGATTCGAAGCGGATGGTCACATCAAGGGTCAAAGCAAAGAAAGGGCGGATGCATGTGCGCCTGAGCGCAGCTTGATTTCTGTACTCTTACAGTTCAGTCCCCAAACCTAGAGAGAACAGTGCTGCCTACTTTCAGGCCGCGCCTTCCCACATCAGTTAACATAATGAAGACGGTCTCCACAGATGAGCCCACAGGTTACCCTGATCTAGATGATCCCTCGTTTCGACTCTTTTTCCCAGGTGATTCTAGATTGCATCAAGTTGACAATTAAAATTAGTCATCACACCTCTTGCCCCAGATTAAAGCATAACCCGCAAGCCTGGATTCTTCTGTGGGTTCTGGGAGACTAAATTCAGATGCTCATGCCTGCAGGCAAGCACTTTGCTGACAGAGCCATCTCCCCAACCCATTTAAACACATTTCTGTGGTAAAGAAGTAAGTTAGGCAATCAATATAAATTTTAAGTGTCAAAAGATACATTTTCTTGGAATAAAATTTGATGTGGAAAATGAATGGAAACACAGGTTGAAAGTTATTAAATTTCCAACAGCTAGAGAAAAGAATATTTATGCATTTTGAATGGATGACAACCTGGTATCAAATCCTCCATTTGTGTTTACATTCCAAAAGATCTATCTTGAAGCATAATAAAAGTATTTATTCTTGAAATGTCAACATTTACATCATACAGAAAATCCTGTCCCTTGTAGTTAGTTAAATTGTAAAGAGAAAAGCTTTAATGCCATCTTTAAAATGTGCAAAGGGTACAGTTTTCTGGATCCTTTTAGGACGTAGGCTAACAAGATTGGAAAGCAGCTGATTTACACAATTCAGAGTTACTGGACTCAAAGTACCAAAAGACAGAATCCATACTGCCAAAGCATCTGGGTAAGAAAGAAACCCAGAATTACCCAACCAATCAATTACTTCCATTTGTTCTTCAGTGAACACATCGCATGAAGCATTGCAAGTTAAAACAAATCCTTGGTTCTCTTGCTTTCTACCAACTCCCAACTCCCTCTCCCTCTCCCTCTCCCTCTCCCTCTCCCTCTCCCTCTCCCTCTCCCTCTCCCTCTTCCAACTCCTCCTCCATCTCCCTCTCCCAACTCCCCCTCCATCTCCCTCTTCCAACTCCCCCCCCTCCCTCTCCCTCTCCCAACTCCCTCTCCTTCTCCCAACTCCCTCTCCCTCTCCCAACTCCCGCTCGCTCTCCCTCTCTCTTTCCCTTCTCCCTCTCTTTTAATGGGAAGTGAAATTCAAGGCCTTAAAGATGTTAGTGTTCATTTGAATGAGAATGAACAGGCTCATATATTTGAATACTTACCTCTCCACCCCACCCTTGTTGGTGGAACTGTTTAAGAAGGTTTAGGAGACACGGCCTTGTTGGACGTGGGCATTGAGGTTTTAAAAGCCCACCATTTTCCAGGGTGCTGCTAACTTTCAGATCAAGATGTGAGCTCTCAGCTCTTCTTGAACACATACAGCTCACGTGGATGCCACTGCAGTTTTATATTATATTTACCATTTGTGACCAAAACAAAGAATGTGTGCTTAACTCCTCCAAGAAATATTTATTTTAATCCCAGTTAGCCTACACAGAATTGTGACACATTTTCCCCTGCCCCCTCCCTGATTTTGATTGACACTGTCAAAATGCCCATTTGGGTGTTTTAACTAGAAGACTGTGGTTAGTCAAACAGAAATCTGGAACCCTGGTTTTCATATCTTGGCCTCCATGCCCCTTTTTAGGCATCCGTGAAATGAGAGGAGAAGGGCTAGAAAGCCTAAACTTTTCCAGAGGCTGAGGAGTCCAATGGCCTTCCAGTGCAGCCCTGTCTGTTTTGAAACCACTTCAGTGATGCTATATCCCCAGCATCCTCGTCTATACATTGTGCAGGCTTGTGACTGTGAGTGGGAGTAGTAGACTGAATTCTGATCTGTCTTGGGACATTCATTGGTACAGCTGGCATATAAAGCCATAGCAGTTGAATTCCTTCTAAACAAAAGCTGTATGAGGCAGACTGTGGTTCCTTACATTTTAAATGCACTGGCACTTGGGGTAGTGGAAAATCCCCCTTAATGTCTATCCCTTTGCATTGGAGAGTTTTTCCTTTTATTTTATTGATTGGTTATTTACTTTCCTTTTTGAGCGACTTTTAGTGCAGTCTCAGGTTCGCACACAATGCTTTCCATCTTTTCCTGGATCCACTGGCTGGTGGCCAAGTCCCTGGCACTCATCATCGTCTTTCAATATATTCATCGCTGACAGACCCTCTGAGGAATGCCATTCGGCCCACATTGCTAAGAATGGAAAGAAAGAGAAATTAAACTAGATACCAATTGGGATAAGTGATGAAGAATTCACAGAGGGAACGAAGCCTGGGAGTCTGGCATTTCATGCTCAAGGAGACAAACAAAATCCCAGAGCCTGAGTGTACCACACCAGTGATAGAAAGCACAGCCTCCTTAGCCCTCAGAAGACGCAGAGGAGGTGACGCTGGAGCATCTCAGCACTGAGGTCAGGGCCAAGGCCAGGGATGCTGTACACAACAGCAGTGAACTGTCACCATTAGCACCCAGCTGGCTCACAGCTTCTAAGTATATTCTGAGCTGGAGTCATTTGCACATGCCTTCAAAGTGGGTAAGGGCTCCAATGTAGCCCGCCATCATTCCTTCATCAGAAAACATGCTTGCATTCCTGTCTTCCTTCTGTCAGTCCTGAAATGTGTGTGTGCATGTGTTTGTGTATGTCTCTGTGTGTCTGTATGTATATGTCTGTGTGTGTGTGTCTATGTGTGTGTGTGTCTGTCTGTCTGTGTCTGTGTCTGTGTCTGTGTGTATGTACTGTGTGTTTGTGGCTGCGCACATACCTATACAGAGGCTAGAAGAGAAAGTCAAGTGTTTTCCTCTTTGACTCTATACCTTGTTCCTTGGAGACAAGGTCTCTCCCTGAGCCTGGAGTCATGCTAGTGGCCAGCAAGACCCACTGATCTTCCTGACCCACCCCATTACACAGTCAGTGCTGGGATTGCAGACACATGGAGCCATTCTTGATGTTTTTATGTACATGTTGAGGGCCTGAACTCAGGTCTTCATGCTTGTGCAAAAAGTGTTCCTACACACTGAGCCATATCTCCAGCCCAATTGTTGATTCTTTCTAGAATCTTCCACGCCATGTATCTATAAAGATGAAGGGAGATCATACCTGACCATAAGGTCTTCCCTGAAATCTTACATTCGATACTGGGTGGATTCTTCCTTCCCAGCCTTTTCTCCTGGGTTCCTGGGTTGAGACAATGGCTAAGGCATTAGATGGCTTGCTTGCAGAAAAATCAGAGCCCTGGGGACCTTATTTAGAATAGTATTCAGCTTACAGTTTGAATAGAGTCATGCACCAGGGCAGATGGGTGTTGGTACAGTGTAGGAGCTTGTACCTACTCTACTACAGACAAGATACACAAGCTACTAGCATCTAGGAATCTAGCAGTGGCTTAACAAGGAACATTGTCCCAGGGATTCCTCAGGCAAGGAAACACATTTCATGTCCAGTGGGCTGGGATGTAGCTAGTGGTAGAGACCTTGCCACAGTCCAAGTTCTAGTCTCATAAATGATAAAAGAAACATAAAATAAAATCATGCTGAACATATTGTATCTGGCATGGTTAGCCTAAATGGTACAAGAATCTGATACTTTGGCCAAGTCTTTCTGTAAAAACCACAATGGTTTTTTGTAAAAGAAAAAAAAAAACTTTTGAGTAGGACAAAAGAAACACATCACAACTATACATGAGGTCCAAGGTCCACAGTGGATTCTTAGTGCAGTCAGCGGATTCTCTGCCCTCTGCTTAGCCTGGGTGGGGTTCAAATCCCAGGCTTCAAAATGAAAGCTTTTTGGCCCTTGGTTCATCCTGTATCATTTCAAGACTTGGCTGAGGCCCCTGAGGCCCCTGAGGTCCCTGCGGCTCCTTCAGCGTAGCCAGTGCTTGAAAAGGCTCTAAAACTCTGCAAGGAACATTTTCCCAATGAATCATAATCTGGTGGGTAGGAAGAGAAATCAGTCAAGTAAGTATCAGTTTTCCCTTGGACCGTTTGGACCGTTCAGATAAGGACATATTGTGGCCACGTCTACACTGTTTTGTTTTGTTTAATTCCTTACTTGAGTTTGTTCTGAGGCAGGAAGCGAATGTCTGCAAACATAACTGAAAAGAAGACCAGCCTCGGCAAACAGGCTTTGGAGACATTTTCCAAGTGATTGGTCCTGGGATTCTGCCTTTTGGCCATAAATCCCACTAAATGAGCAACGTCCAAATTCTTCAGTCAGAAGTGCCTGGAGCCTCTCTGTGAGTACCCATGGCAGAAGTCAGTGAGCTTCGACTGGGAATCAGAACAATCAAGCACGAGGAATTATCAACAGACTCTGTGAAGTTCAAATTCGGGATCTCTGGGTCTCATAGTGGTTTGTGGAATTCATGTTTCTCACACCCTGTCAAGGCTTGTCCAGAGGCAGCGGCCACCACCACACTGTTTTCACAGGGCCTCTTTCAGACCAGCTCTGTTTAGCTCAGCCCAAACCACCTAGGCAGCAGCTTCTGTGCTTAGAAGTTTCTAGGCATAGCAAGCTATCTTGCTACTAGAGAGAAAGCCCAATGGTAACAATTCAGGGTACTATCTAGCTGACACTCACCTTTGCACTGGCAGTCAAGCAGGCTCAGAGGTTCAGAGGGGGAGCATAATTTAAGCACAGGCACACACATTCTTCATGCACCTTTGAGATCTCCACTCAGCATGAGCATTGCTTTTGACAAGTGCTATTTTTTTCTATGTTCTAAATCAGGTAAATTTTATGACAGCCATGTTTCTTGGCCAGGTCTGTGTCTGAAAGAGTTTGCAAAGATCCCTTATAGAGGTTTGAGAGGAGTCCCATTATATGAGCAGCATCAAAACGACAGGACAAGAGACACATGGACACACTAAATGTTTATCGGAACTCCTCCAAAGAGAGGCACACAGTGCACACGGAACCATGTAGCAGCCATTGGAAAAGGTTGCGTTGCATTGAGCTACTGTGCTTAGGACAAAGTCAAGACAAATACCTGGACAGGTGGGTTTGGAAAGGGAGAAGACACCACTCCCGAGGTTGGGGAATAGGATATTTTTAAAAGAAAATCTTGTTTGACTTAGTTGTTATTAGTGTGTGTGTGTGTGTGTGTGTATGTGTGTGTGCGTGTGTGTGTGTGTGTGTAATATGCATGTATGGGCATGCAGGTAGAGACCAGTCAGCAACTTTGTGGAATAGGCTCTGTTTTCACATGGATCCTGGAGACTGAACTGGAGTCATCAGACCTAAGATGCAGGCACTTTTACATTCTGAGCCATCTGTAGACATCATAAGTTGGTGTTTTGTTTGTTTGTTTTGGTTTTGTCTTTTTTTTTTTAACTAAGGAAGCTTTCCCTGAATGATTCTTTCAGTACTAAACCAAGGGAAGTCCTGCTTTGGTCACCCTACCTGAGAATCACTGAGCAGCAGGTTGGTCTGACTGGGTGCCTGTTGCCTCCACCCGGCAGGCAGGCAGGGTATCACCGTCACGAGAAGCGACAGGCCTCACAAAGCCTGGCACCTTGGGTTTCCGAGTACAGAGACTGACAGGACAGTGGGAATCAGGGGAGGCTTTCCAGTGGCAAACCCAGCACAAAGGGTGGCTTTGATTCTACTCAAGTTGCAGCTGCTGAAGAGAAATTGTAAGGGGAAGGGGCCCATAAAAAGCCTTGCTAAGTGCAGGTCCCAGTGCTGGCCCGGCATGCCTGGTGAATCACGCTGAATGCCTCCTGGGCATGAATGGCAAAGTGACAGCTGGTTCCCATCACTGGGAAACTTACATGACACACCAGCTTAGCTCCTGGGCCTGGCCAATTTGCCTTGCCTAACTCCGTCAGCCTGACTCAGACCTTTGCAGGTAGCTTAGGAAGGAAAACCCTTAGAATGGTCTTTGGCAATGGAAGCTAGAGACACTGAATCTCAGAGTAAGATGATGTGCCCTTGGGCTTCTATCTAGTGTTGCAGTTAAGAGCCGTGCTCACACCCATGAAAGGCACTCCCTTCCTTTCATAACCAGTGCTCTCACATAGATATCCTGTGCTGGAACATTCTGTCCTGTGCCAACACAGGCTTTCATTCCAGCAGTGGGCATACACAGAGGCCATTTCTATTCTAGAGACTGCGCTCAGAACCTCCAGAGTCATTCTCCTTGGAAACTCGATAGTCACTGAGACTCCTGGGCTAGGGACTGGTGTCTCCCAGTTGTTTCTCCCTCATACCCTACTCCACCCCCACTGCTCCTCCTTACCCCATAGTGACAATACAGTTCCTCATTCATCTTTAATTTGTACATAATTCTTATGGAGACTCCACTGAAAAAGAGACCCCCATGGTGTCTAGAGAAAGTAGTAGAACTCACAGTACTGTGCTGTGTTAGATTTCAATTTGTGTTTTTCTTGAAATTTTATTGCCAGAATAAAAACAATGGGACAGTGTTCTAATTTCATTTTTGTTGCTGTGACAAAATACTCTGAAAAAAAAACACAACCTAGGGTAGTGAAATGTAGTTCAGTTGACAATTCCAGGTTACAGTTCGTCACTGTGGGAAGGTTAAGGCAAGGATTTCAAACAGCTGGTGACATCACATCCAGAAATGAATGCATGCATGCATGCTTCCTTGCTTGCTTGTGCCAGTTTAATTTCTCTACTCTTGCCTAGGGAATATGTTTATGCTCCCAGTAGACTGGGACATCCCACTTCAATTAGTTTAAGACACTTTCTCCACAGACAAGCCCTCACACCAACCCAATGTAGACAATCCCCCACCGTGAATCTCTTTCCATGAGATTCCAGACTGTGCCAAGTTAATGATTAAAGATAATCATAACAGAGGGGTGTGCCAGCAACTTTTCCATAAATTTCTAAAATAAATGCTCTAATCTGTGTACTTTGCATACGGTATCTTAGATGCAGAAATTAGAGACATGGTCCGTGCCCTTGAGGAAACCACAGGTTTTTTTCAGAGAGAAAGATAAGTAAATGGGTACATTGTGAATATCATGACAACAGGCAGGCAGGAGGATGTGGGAGCCTTGGAACCTGGGGGAGGACACAGGGCTCTCTCTCTGCTGAAGCCATTGGCTTGGTGAGCAGATGATGAAGGCTACTGAGACTCAAGAACAAGGGTCATCAGCCATCACCAAAGAGTAGAAGATGCAGGAGGCAGCATCCTGTCCTTCAAATTACAGAACCTTAGAGCGAATGGCAAAGCAAAGGGCTGGCAGTCTAACTCAGTGGTAGAGCCCTGGTGTGCACAGAGGATGCCATGGGTCCATCCTTAGCAGTCTCCTCTCATTCCCAAAATAGGTAAAGCCGGTCCCCCGGGCCTTGTGTGCAATGAGAAGTAATTCAGGGTTTATTATGGGGCTTTTCTCTGGGAGTTTGGGGGATTTACTGACAAGGATTTTAGACAAAGATGTGACTATCAGATTTGTCTCTGTTGTTTCTATAAAGGAAAAGTCAGGGCAAGAAGAGGCTTGAAGTAAATAAACTAGCCGGAGGCTGACAGCCATGGGCCAGGAGAGGAAGGCTAGATCTGGGTGGTGGCAGTGGGGGTTGGAGGAAAGTGGGAAAATTACTTGGCATTTGGGAGTAGACAGTTTTGTGAGCACTGCTCTGAGAAGTCAAGAAGGGCCATCTGGAAGCAAGACTACCAGAGTAAACCAAGGCTGGAGCCCAAGTGGTTAGAGCTAGTGTTCTACCATGGCTTGAGGCTGGAAGGCTATGGAGAAAAGAGTACACTGCAGCATGTAGTAGTAGCCCCAGGTTCAAACTCGAGTAGTGTCTCTTAATGGAGTAATGGCCTGATGTTCAGTCCCAAATGCAGTGCACACTGCCTCATCTCTAATAAATGCGTTTCAACCCACACAGGTGCTAGGAAAGCACCTAGACAGAGTCACTCCAGACACTCTGAGCTATCCCACGGACATCCTCTCAGGTTGGGTGTCAGGACTGGACTGTCCTCAGCAGAAAGCATGAAGACTGACCCGGTACCCACAGTGTTCCTACCAGGTCAGAACACACGTCTTCTGGAGCCTGGTACATAAGTAAATTAGTAAATAGCTTGTCAGAATTTGAATTTTCAAAACTCCTCAAAGCTGTCTATTCACTTCTCCGACACTGCTGAGGTCAGCAATTCCCATCTTCTGCACCATCTTCTATGGCTTTGCTTTTGACCGGTTAGGGTAGAATCTGACCCAACCAGGTTGATCAGCCATGTTCCCCTTTCCTCTCGAAGCCACACTTAATTCCAGCTGCCTCTAGGAGACTTGCCTCCTTGCTTTTTAGCAGCTCACTGTGGGTCTACTACTTCCTTTGTGTTTCATACCAGATCTGCTTAGGCTGTTTAATTCAGCCCAACAATTATGCAGTTTACTTACTGAGATATATACCTGTCAGGTGGTGCAGGGAAAGTCAGTTTCTATTAAAACTAAGCTAGAAGCCTAGGATCTTTGTACAAATCAATAAAAGAGTTGCCTGTGGCTGATTTGTATACTGGCAAGAAAACTGCAAGCTCTAGAGAAAAATGCCAGAAGACTCTAGAAGGAGGCTACACTCAGCTCCCCATATGTCTTTCAGTCTGAGCTGTGGTGGAGGCTTTCTAGGCATGGAGGATGCTACGAGAGCGAAAAATGAGAGCTTTCTTGGCAGCTCTGGAGGCAGAAGAGGCTCTGGTTACAGCTGGGGACCAGCAATACTCCAGCCAGAGTTTGGATTTCTTATGATTACAATTGTCTGAATTTCAATGTGAGACAAGTCTGCCCTCACCCCAGGAATCTTCCCTCCCTGCCCTCACCCCTGCAGTCTTTCCTGCCCTCACCCCACTTCTCTTCTTATCCTTGAGCTCTTGATTATACTCTCAACTTGACTGAAACTTCCTCGCCTTCCCAGACAACGTCGGTCTCTACCTACTGACCCTACTGATCTCTCTTAGGACACTAGCTACCCAGGACTCATTGGTGCTCCCTTTAAGACATACATTAACTTAATAATTTGTATGAAGGAAAACGAGGGTTTTTTTTCCCCTGAATTTGAGGCAAACCTAGTCTACATAGCAAGTTTCAAGCTAGCCAAGGCTACATAAAGAGGCTTTGTCTCAAAAAAAGAAAAGAGAAGGAAAGAAGGAAGGAAGGAAGGAAGGAAGGAAGGAAGGAAGGAAGGCAGGCAGGCAACAATAAATAGAGTGATAAGTGTGCAATCTTAAGTTACAAGTTTTGAAGTTCTAACAGACTCATAAACATCAAAATGTCAGGAAAGACAAGTAACACAGAATTGGATGTTGAATTCAATTCATTCTTTTTTACACGCAGGCCTCTAACAATACCACTTTTTCCTAGAAAATGTTAGAAATAATTTAGTCTTTCCTCTGACATGATCTGTGTTTGTTTTCAGTGTTTAAATTAGGGATCATTTGTAGGCATTCTGTTTCACATTCAGTCTTTTCTTGGCCATGTCAAGTAGGATTAGGACAGTATTCAATAGTGCAAACGCATGTTGGGTTCCTTTCATTCTGAGACCCATGACTTGTAGAGCAATCCAAGTTTTCTTCACTGTAGCTAATTGTACAAGTACCAAGTCCACATCATTTGTTAAACAGTTTATGTGTTGCTTACTCTTTGAGTTTCAGGGTTTTTTTTTCTTGATTCTCTTTATCAGTATCTAAATTGCAGCTCAAAACAGCAAGGAATGAACGGGTACCTTTGCAGAAGTTAGCAGAAGTCACATTAACTGGGCATCAAGAAAGGCAGGGTCCAACAAAAACAAAGAGTAAAACTACACAGGCAACAGTGGGCAAAGATAGTAGAATCCCAGAGGCAGAGGCTGGGGCTGGGGCTGGGGCTCCATGGCCGAGCACTTCCTAGCATGTAGAAGGCCCTGAGATCCATCCCCAGCACCAGGTCGTCAAAGTGAAATGATGCAGAATGGAATGGAAGCCAGAGTCTGAGAGAAAGGGCAAAATGGTGTCAAATACAGACATCCCTGGGATCCACAAGGGATTGCTTTCAGGACATTGGGGTTCTGGCATCTAGGATTGCTCAAGTTCTTCATCTGAAATCACATAATATCACATATTTCCCACATAGTTTATCTTTAGATCACTTGTAATATCTCATATAAAGTGAATACCATGCAAACACCAGTTATACTGCCTTGTTTAAGAAATGGTGGCTAAGCCAGGAACATGCCTTTAATTCAGGAACTGAGAAACCAGGAGGCACAGGAAGGAAGATTGGTATGAATTTGAGGCCAGCCTAGTCTACCTGGGAAGTTTCAGGTTAGCCAAGGCTAATAATGAGACCTTGTCTCAAAAGAAGAGACGGAAGGAAGGAGGGAGGGAGAAAGGGAGGGAAGGAGGGAGGGAGAAAGGGACGGAAGGAGGGAGGGAGGAAGGGAGGAAAGGAGGGAGGGAGGAAGGGAGGGAGGAAAGAAGTGGAGAAGGAAGGAACATGTTTGATACAGTTGCAATTTTCCCCAAACATTTTCCACCGGAAGATAATTCAAATGCACATGCAGAGCCTGTGGTCATGGAGAGAGACATATTGTGGCAAATGGCTAAGAACAAACTATTTTGCCCTCAAATTAAGGAGTCACAGCTTTCTTAGCTTCCCTACCAAGCTAAGAAAGACAATGGATAGATCACAAAAGTAAGTTAAATGTCATCATGTGTCCTGACTCTGCTGCAGACCTTGTGGGCAATAAGGTACACAGAAGACTCTGTAAATACAGCATCTCATACAGTCACTATCCCCACCCCAAGATGGCAGCATCTCAATTCCTCACCGCCATCAGGGGAACCAAGCTTGCCCTGGAGATCCCTGTGGGCAGAGTCAGGGCTGCTGGATGCTGGGAATGGGAGCCTGGCTTTCATATAGCTAGCGCAAGGAACACGGGGCCATGTGGGTTGCTCAGTGAAGAGATTTTTTTAACGATTTATTTATTTATTTATTTATTTTAAAGACTTATTTATTGTATGTAAGTACACTGTGTGTTTTCAGAGTTTCTCAGAAAGGACCCATGGGTTCTGCAGTTCGACTATGGGAATATTATTTCTTCTTATCTCTAGAAATAAAAGAAAACTTCAAGACCCACTTGTGCACAGCCCAGTGCTTTATCTGTGAGGAAGAGACAAGGCACACAGAGATTGGATGTATTCTTTGCTGACAACTATCTTCCTTCCTCCCTCATTCACCCAAGGCAGACTCTGCCCACGCTGTCTGCAAAAGGTTCTTTGCCCTCAACCCTCCCCTTCCTCATACTTTCTTAAGGGGTGGCTGGCGAAGGAAAGGATTCCTAGGACAGAGCCTCCTCCTGACTCTCCTATCTAGACTCTGCTGACCAGGAAAGAGGCCATTACGATCCCTCATGGATGTGGAAGAACGGCCTATCCCTACCCACAGGGACTCTGCCACCAGTTGGGACAACAGCTGTTCCAGGCCTAGCGTTACACAGGGACCAGAGTAAAGAAAGCAGGGATCAGGGGTTCTCAAAGCTGCAGGACCAAAGCAACAATGTGTGTCCTGGGAGGAATGAGGATTGGTAAAGATTAGAAAGGCAGGCGCCACCTCGTATGCTATGCTCACACCTCCCCTCCCCCATGATATGAAGTGTGGTCCAGTGAGATTCATGAGAGCACTGGCCCCACGTAGAGCTGTAATTTCATTAGATTCAGCCCATGGTTACTTGGCTGTGTTGCTTCTGGATCCAGGCAGAAAGAACCTGAAAGGAGCGGGTGTTGAGGCTCACGTGTGAGAGACAGCAGGGAGGAGAAGAGAGTGAGAAGAAATGGGGAGAAGGGTTCAGCTAATAAAGTGTGCCCTTCAAGGACTCTGTCAGAGCATGAAGTAAGGCACTGCCTAGTAACCTAGCAAGCAGGCTAGCTCAGGCCTTTCTTCCTCTCACAGAACAATGGCTGTCAGCCTGGGGCTCCTCCTCAGAGCTTCCCCATCCAATACTCATTTCCTCTCATTATGGTTGGGTGTGAAATGTCCCCCACAGGCTTGTGTATTAAGAGCTGGATCTTCAGCTGGTGCATTATTTGGGGAAGTTGTTGGAAAAAAGGGGTGAGGGCTAACTGAAGGAAGTGGGTTCCTGGGGAGTGCATTCTAGGAAACTGGACCTTGTCCCAGCCCTGTACTGACCCCTCTGCTTCTTCGCTACCATGATATAAGCACCTTGGTTATATACCCTTCCTCCATACTGTTCTGTCTCATTGTGACCTAGAAACAGTGGAGCAGCCATGAACCAACACTCCTGACACAGTAGGTCTGATAACTCCTCCTGTACACTGCCGTTTCCAAAAAACTTTACCTCCAAATGTCGTTATCAACTTTGTTTACAGACTCCATTTGTAACACAGGAACATATTCACAGGAGAGAGCAGTTACTTTCAATCTCCCTTGCTTTCCAAGAAACTACCACAAATGGTAGTTTTAACGACACACATTCTTTACCTCAAGAAGCTATAGTGAGAAATCTGGACATGGATTAGCTAGGTCTTCAGCTCAAGGTCCTCCAGGCCAACATGCAAGTGTTCACTGGGGCTGTGAACTCACCCCAGGTTCAGCGTCCTTCTCCAGACTCACTGGCTGCTGGTGGAGTTAAGTTCCATGTAGTGTTGGGACAGGGTGCCATGCCTTCAGTGGCTGTCAGAAATGTTCACTGTCATCCTTTGGAGGCGACCTTTATGGTCTGCTATATGTTTCCCATACCACATGTCCTCTGCAGTCAAGCCCACAGGAAAATGGTCAGTTCTTTGTCCATATGGTCCACTATGAAGACTAGAATGAGTGTCCTCTTACTGTGCTTAGCAATGCTGCTTCGGTCTCACCTATACACAGGGGAGAAGACATACAGCTTGGGTATGGTCTTGACATCATGGCTAATGTCTTAGATTTCTTACATTCTGTTGGCTACTGGGAAGTAGGCTCAGACTGTTAGGCATCTACAGAGTTGGAAGGAAAAAGGCTGGAGCTGCCCAGTTAGCATGAAGCCTTGATGCCCTTCCATCTACAGAGAGGGAAAGGCAGAGTAATCCTAGCCCAGCATGCCTCTTTTGTCTTTATGACTTGTGCGTTCTGGTTCTCTTTAGAGAGTCTACATTGACTGGGGAGATTGTCCAATGGGTAGTGCACTTGCTATATGAGTTTGAGGGCCAGAATTCTAATCTCCAAAGTCCATGTAAATATTGTCTGGGCATGGCAACCTACCTGTAATTCCAGGAAGAAGGAAACAGGCAATTCCCAGAACGAGCTGGCTAGTGAGGCTAGCCACATGAGCTTTGGGCTTCAGAGACCCTGACTCAGTGAATATGCTGAAAGAGCCACTGAGGATGGTTTTAAACAACTTCTAGTCTCCACATGCATAGTCACATACACCCATGTGCACTCACTCAGACAGGTTTCACATACATGTGAACACATGTATGCACACACACACACACACACACGCACATGCTCACACATGGAAAAGGAAAAAGCAATAATAAAAGAGAGTGTGCACGAAAGAGCTTGAGATGCACATGTTCTGGTGCTTCTCTGCATGTTTCTAGGCACACGGCTTTATGACTCAGAAGCGCAGACCTCCTACTAGGCAGCAGAGGACTTGCTTTTCTTTAAGGCTCTATTCCAAAAGGTCTCCTTGTGCCCTGATGAGGCTTTTAATCTGAAATGTTCCCCACAGGTTCATGCTTTGAGAGCTTGATCTCTAGCTGGTGGTCCTCCTTTGAAAGTTATGGAGCTGTTAGAAGTGACTGGGGCAGCACTTTGAAAGTTATCCCCAGACACTGTTTCAGCCCGCTCTCTCTGCTTCCTAGCCCATCATGAGCATCTTCCATTACTTGCTCCCATCACCAAGGACTGAAACGCTGCCCCGTGATCATGGACTGATGCCCCTGAAACCATGATCTCACACTCTTGAGCTGCATTTATCAAGCATTTCTGTCACAGCATTAATGACTATGAGAATCTCTACTGTGAGAATCTCTCTCCAACTGGCAGGAGGAGCTCCTGCGTTTGAAAGAAAGTCTTCAAGTTGAAGTTTCTCGTTTGCATAACCTCAGTGAAGGCACGGAAAAGGATTCATATGTTCAAAGATTAGAAAGAGAGGATGAGACACAGCTGCAAAGAGAGATCTAGACATTATCCATCCATCATCCTAAAATCTAAGAGCCTTTCAGATTTGGGGTTAGGCATCTCTAATGGCCTCAACCCTAAGCAGAATTTCCTCTATGAGAACAACTGAGAGTGAATAGGACAAGCCCGGCACTCTGTGAGGGGAGCCTCTGAGGAGACAAGAGGTGGGATGTCAGGAAAACACTCCGAGGGAGGAGTCCACTCACAGGACACTCCAGCTCTCTCAGGCTTTGTCACTCTTCCTGGAACTAAGTCGTTCCTGCCCTTATTCCATTGCTCTGCTCACAGAGAAGCCTTTTGGTGGGAGACATTCGTCATGTGCTAGGCTCAGCAGGAACTCAAAAAGAGGCTAGACACTAAGTCTGTGCAAGATTCCATGACAGCACCGAATACAAAAAAGACAGAAGAGTCGTACCAGGAGGCAACGAGTGATTCATAACCAGATGGTGCACATAAAACCCTTCAAGGAGCTCATAAGAGGCAGGAATCCCCTCATGCTGACAGACTAAGGAAGGGCAACTTTGTCAACACTGTCCCATATGGCTAAACCTCTAGCTAGCTTTTCCTTTCTCCACTGGTTCTTCCATTCTCATAGATCTTGTAGATGTTTGGAAATTAAGGTTAGTTTCCAAACATTTTTTGTAGACAAGTTATCAATTGGTACTTAAACTTGGCTACCAAACAAAAGCAAGAAGGTCAAATAAGCTGCTGTCTTTTTTTTTTTAGCAATAAGTTTTTATTTGACATGGGATCTTAGTTATGGCAAATTACAGCAAGAAGCCGGAGAAGTCTGCATGGTCTCCTTTTTTCAGTGGTATCTGTGGTGTAGAGTTCAGAGCATTTAACCACTGGAAGTTGGTCCTGAGTCAGCGATGCTAAGTCTGTCCCTACTCTAGGAAACTAGAGAAGCCCTCCAAAAGGATCTACTGAACCCCTAACTTGTCTTGCTAGAAGGCAGACATGAAACAAGTAATTACAGTGCTATGTTTTGAATATCAGTGGGCAGTCATCACCACATAAAAAACCATGATGAATCTTAATGACTCAAAATATCCATGGGTTTCATTACTCTCAGCTCTGTGGGTGGACTTCCCTGGCTTCAGTTTTTTTCTGTATTGAATTGGGAGCATAGCTTGAAGGTCCAAGGCAGCTTCAAGTTCCATGGTCTTCCCTTGTAAGGGAGCTGGCCCTGTATTTCTTGAGATTGTGGTGGCTGGCTTTTGGTAAATTTGTGTCTGCTATGAAATAGAATGCGGCAAGGTAATAACCTGGCAAGCCCAGGCCAACTTAAGCCCCTGAGTAATTATGCCATGCAACAGGTATGGTATAAAGCAGGTCTATTGGAGGAGGGGAGAGGAGTAAGTACTCGGGAAAAGGTAGAGGTAGACAAGTAGAGATGTAGACAGACAGACAGATGGGAGCAGAGCCTTAAGGGCAGAGAAAGAAGGTTGCAGAGGACAGAAAGGGGGGACACCAACTGGGAACAGAAAGGAATGGGAGAAAACAGGGAAACAGAGAGATTACTGAGATGGGGAGCAGTCCTCTTATTCACAGTCCACACCTGGCATATCTGGTGGTGGCAGATGATGACATAAGCCATTGCTAAGTTCCTGGGAGGAACCTAGTAAAATTGCCTGTAATCTAACAGTGTCCTGGTTAGTTTTGGATGTCAACTTGACCCAGCCAAAAGTCACCTGAGAAGGGAGACTCAACTAAGGGATTTCACAGATCAGACTGGCCTGTAGGCATGTCTGTGGGGAATTGTCTTGATTGTCAATTGATGCAGAAAGGCCAAGCCCATTTGATAAGATGATATTGGGTTGTGTAAGAAAGTTAGTTATGCACGAGTCTTTAAGTAAGCCAGCCACTAGAAGTTGTATTCTTCTATAGTTTCTACTTTAAGTTCCTGCTTCATTTCTAGCCTGACTACCTCCACTGATGGACTGTAACTTACAAGTAAAATAAATCCTCCTTCCCCTACTTTGGTACAGCAACACACAAGAAACTAGAATAACTGGTAAGTTTGACCTAAGCATGTTTCTATATGTGAATGATAACATTTTGCTAAAGCCACTTCCATATGCAGCTTACTGCAACCTATGACTGTATATGCACATATTATGTACTTAATGGTATATCCTTTTAACAGTTGACTCATAATCACTGAATCCAAGCTTCAGCCAATCATGGGCTAAGCTAATCAAAGACATCAAGCTTCAGCCAGTCACAGATTGTCAACTGATCAGACCTTGTCCATACAAGATAAGTGAGGGTTGTAGCACCCAGCTTTTTGCCTTACTTCCATTCTATTGGCTATAGAAACAAGCAGTAGGAGTAGGGAAGGCATTCCAATCCAGTTTTGAGTTCTGAACACTGTTGGGTTCTAGACATTTCCTTACTTAAATACATTTTCTGAATTTGACTCACTCCAGGGTTTTGTTTTGTTTTTGTTTGTTTGGAATGATCTCAATGGGCATTTTCTAAGAGCACAAAGTGTGGATGTAGACTTCACTCACTCAGGAGCTTCCTCTGCTCCCCACAAGTCTATTGTACAAGCTTGTATCAATCATTCTCTGTGTCATTCTGACAAATGTACCAATGGCCAAGTCAAGTCAAACAACCAAATAAGGCAGGAGACTATACAAGGTCATGAAAGCTGGGACATGTGGCTTACTTGGGGAGCCTGCACAGAAACAATTCATCAGTATGAGAACATGGTAGGATAGTATGTCCTCCACATGGTACCTGTTCTTAATGTGATAGGACAGCATTAAGACTCGGGTGTGACATGGGGAGATGGCTCTGTCAATAAAGTGCATACTGCATAAACATGTGACTTAATTCAAGCCCAGCACCTGATTTAAAACCAGAGGCAGTGACCCATTTTGTAGTCTCAGTGCTGATGAGCTGGGGAGACAGGTGGATTCCCAGGGTTAACTGGCTAGCTAGTCTAGCCGAATTAGCAAACTTTGGGTACACTGAGAGATCCTGTCTCAAAAAAAAGTGGAGAGGAATAGAGGAAGACATCTAATGTTGACCTCTGGCCTCCACAACCATGTAGCGCACACACATATCAGATGTAAAGGATAGCTTGCTAAAGAATGTGCCCATAATTTTTGCCTACTGAGCAATCACATGACTCCTTTAGGAATAGTCCTTGTAAGATCTGAGGCAGGTCTACAGCTAGGTCTAATTAAGAGACCTAGTGCCAGCAGTATAGATTCTTGGCTTCAGACTGAAGACCCAAGGATCAGGAGCACTGGGGCAGAAGCCAGTGTCCACTTTCAAGGAATTGGGCAGAGAATAAATCCCACCTGCCTCTGCTCTCAATGATTGGGTGACACTAATCATAAAGAAGGGTCACTTGCTCACTGAGTCCTCCAATGCAAAGACATATGCCTTCCAGAAACGCATAAATAAATAAATAAATAAATAAATAAAAAATGTTTAATGAGCTCTCTGGGCATCTTATGGTCCAGTCAAATTGATTCATTGATGGGGAAAATTAAGTCAAAACAAAAACAAAAGGAGGAAACACACAGACCACCTGCAGGAAAAGTTGCTTGTACTTATCTGGTATAACAGCTGCCTACAATCATCCCTTTTTACAGAAATAAAAATACTCTACCAGCTACAGTCTTTATCTGTAAACAAGCTTAATCATAAGAAGGGAGTTCCTCATTTTTGATCTTAGTCACATAGACCCTCTAAGGCTTATAGCAACTTAAGCCCACCCCTGATGTAATAGTTTTAAATGATCCAGAAAAACTTATACAACACTATTTTTAAAACTCTGTGGGGTTGTTTAGTGTTAAGGAGGTGACTCCTCTTGGACATTCCATGTAATAAACCCTTCTGATCCCCATCTCCATCTTTGGTGCCTGCTTGGTAGCTTCGTTGTTTTAGTTTCGCATAATATAAGATCAACTATTGTAGTAGACTCTGATTTCTTTCCATTTGATCTGACCCCAAGAGTAGCAGCCCTGAGTGTGAGCTCACATAAATGTCTTTAACAACCTCTCTAGCCAGTGTGTCATGGTGCTTCCACTGAGCTTTCCCATGGTGACCTTGCTCTCCAGTCATTCCCTACGCCACAGGGAAGAGACTTCCCCTCAATGGTCTCACCAGGTTACCCTTTCTGTAAAGATGTCATGCCTGCTGACTTGAGCCAGTGGGACTCAGACCTGAAATTGGTTGGAGGCTATCTCCATGCTCAATGGCTTAGTCATTTTTTCAAGACAAACCAGGTCCTTGGGGAGGAATAGAAGTTGAAAAGCTGAAACGACCTTGCATTCTTGTTCTCAGTTTGTCCATCTCCCAGAAACTCTTCCACATTGGCCCTTCCATCATCCCATGGTTACTTAGCATTTTGATGGGGAGAGCCAAGGTGCTGCTGGACCCTGTCCAACATCGATATCACTGGATCTCCCACCACATCCAACCCACCCTCTAGCTTGGCCTTGTGTGACTGTGGTTCTGAGCAACTCTGTCTGATGTGCTGTTGCTCTGTGTACCCAGCCCTTACCTGTGCAGGCGTTCACTATGAGCCGTACCAAGTTTGTGTGTGAGCTCAGGAACACTCGTGTACCTGCTCAAGAGCATCTTCTAGAGATTGTGGCCTTTTGCCTGTGTTTGTACAATGGGAGGGAGGCTGATGTGGCAGCAGTTGATAGAGACTGAGGTAAGGTCAAGTTAGAAATGAGACAGGGACAAACACCATTCTACTTGGGAAGGTCTTGCAGAATCTCTGACAATCCATTTACTGATTTTGTCCCAAGTTAATCAGCTATGACAAAATAACCAAGCACACCGACTTAAAAGAAGAAAGGGATTCTTTCTTTCTTTTTTTTTTTTTTTTTTTTTTGGCTTTACTGTTTCTAAGGGATTTTTTTGTTTGTTGTTTTTTAAAGACAACGTTGCTTTGTGTAATATTAGGATTGACTGTCCTAGAACTAGCTCTGTAGACCAGACTGGCCTTGAACTCACAGAGATCCATCTGCCTCTGCCTCCTGAGTGCTGGGATGAAAGACACATGCCACCAACAACCATCCAATTCAGGGATTTTAGTCGATAAAAAAGCATTGGTTGGCTCCATTGCTGTTGGGCTACTGGCAAGGCTAAATAACAGAGAGTGCTTGGTGTCAAAGAGATACGCACTCATGAGGACCAGGAACAACAAGACAAAGAGGAGGATCCCAGACAGAGTGATCCCGGCATCCCTTTTCAAGAGCACCCCCTCCTAACTTCCTCCCTTTGGGCCCCACTTCCTAAAAGGCTCCAACAGTGCCAGCAGTGCTCCAGGCTCCAGGGCAGCCTTAAATACACAGATCTTTGGAGAACATTTAAGAACCAGACTGTAACATGCTCCCTCTCCCTAATTATCACCAGCCCCCTACAGCCAGCCAAATGTTCTTTCATAGTGTTCCTGGGCCAAACCCAAGCATCTCTAGCCCACAGCTTACACAGTTCATGCTGGGATTGGAACTCTCCCCAGGCCTTGGGCAAATGTTCATGGCTGGACACACACTTTTCCCATGGAAGTTAAAAAAAAATGTGCTGACATCTGACACAGGCAGACATTCATTTGGCTGGGATCAGTTCAAATATCTCTCCACATTGCTACACTGCAGCACAGCACTCAAGTGCCTTTATTGTTTGTTTGCTAATTTTATAAACTTCATTATAAAAAAAACTTGCAAATAAATAATAACACCATACATGAAAATTAAGCAGAACCAAAGTCTATATAACTAAATACAGTCAGAATAGACATCCAGAACAAAAGCTTTAGAGCTTTGCACCACATTTTATACACTGACCAAAGACCCACCAATGAAACCAAACATCCATGACAGAATTATAAGCAGGAAAATAATTAACCTTATATCACAACTCATGCCCATTCTTCCTGTCCTCTGTCCTCTTGTATTAGCCTTTCTTATTCTCTTGTCTTCACACCCTCTGTAACTCACATGTACAATTGTTTAACATATAAACATATGAAAGGGGTATGCAGTTAATTCCTTTCTGGGAGTGTGTGACCCCACTCATTATATGTTCTAAATCCACCCATTATTCCGAAAAGCTTTAGAGCTGAGTAGTATTCATATGTGTGTGTGTGTGTGTGTGTGTGTGTGTGTGTGTGTGTGTGTACATTCCAAATTTTCATTATCCATTCCACTGCTGATGGTCAACTAAGTTCTTTGCCAGAGTGAATAAAGCAGCAATAGACACGGAAGTGTTAATATTCCTATTGTAGGGCATGGCATTCTTGCATATATGCCAGGCATGAAACAGCTGGGTCATAGGGTAGTTATTCTACTTTCAATTATTCTCTCTCTCTCTCTCTCTCTCTCTCTCTCTCTCTCTCTCTCTCTCTCTCTCTCTCTCTCTCTCTCATTTCTCTGTGTAGCCAGACTGGCTTTAAACTCAAAGATCTACATGCCTCTGCCTCCTGAATGCTGGGATTAAAAGTGTGCATCACCATTCCCAGGTCTATTCTCAATTTCTAATAAGTTTCCAAAGTGACTTTCTCAATGGATCCTCTACCAACAATGAATAAGTGTTCTTTTCTCTCCAGTGTTTGTTGTTAATGTTGCTGATGACAGCTGTTCTGACTGGGGTGACATCATAACTCAAACTGGTCTTATTTTGCATTTCCCAAAGTCTAGTGTCTTAGTTATGTTTATGTTGCTGTGAGAGAACACCATGACCAAGGCAACTTATAAAAGAAAGAAAACAGGCTCAGGGATTAGGGTCTGTGAGCATCGTGTCAGGGAGCACGGCAGCCAGGCATGGTCTGGAGCAGTAGCTGAGAGCTCACATCCTGAGACAACCATGAGGCAGAGAGAGACACTGGGGATTTGAGTCTTCTGAAACTTCAAAGCCCACCTACAGTGACACACCTCCCCCGAATCCTTCCCAAGCATTTGGTTGTTGGACTGTGTAGTCCCATCTGTTGATACTTGGGGTTTGTTCCTGTGTTATCAGTGTAAAAATAGAACGGCAAGTGTCTTAAAAATAATGGTACTGTATTAGAAATTGTAAAGGGAAGATGTGTTGGGTGGGTGTGCATACCAGCCAAGCCCTCATCTATCTTAGTCCTAAGGAGATGCCAAACTAGGACATCTGAGAAGGAATAGGAGACAAGGTCATCCCATATATGTCGCAAACTCATAACCAGGAAGTCCTCTCTGCACAAAGCCTCATGGGCCAAATTTTCCTAAGTTGTCTTCTCTAAGCTGCTGGGATTTATCCACAGAGGGATTGGACTGAAAATAAACAGGCAGACCTAAGAATCAGCCTTAGTATTTGAGGGTACTCTGGAAAGGTCAGAAGAGGAACTGAGTGGAGAGATTTACCTAGAATTAATGTGACTTTCACAGGCAAATGTCACCTCTCCACGCTCTCTCAAAGCCTCAAAGCCAGCTGCTTGGAGGGGAGCAGGAGGAAAGAATGTGCTTACCAGCGTATATACAGAGTGCCCGTGCCAGGTCTACCATGGCCTAGGGCATGACAGAAGGAGCAGGAGTGTGCACTCTGTGGGGATGGAATCCACCCGGATAGTGTACCCCTCCCTTGTCGGTGAAACTAGAGGCATTGAGAGCAACAGCTGGGGCAACTGGAATTGCCTAAAATATTCCAAGCAGGTCAAATGCTTCTAGGGGTCCTACAGAGTGAGATGGAAAAGGATAAAAAGTTCCATAGGAAGGAAGGAAGGAAGGAAGGAAGGGAGGGAGGGGGGAGAGACAGAGAGGGGGAAAGAGGGAGGAAGGAGGGAAGAAAGAAAAAGAAGAAAGAGAGAGAGAGAGAGAGAGAGAGAGAGAGAGAGAGAGAGAGAGAGAGAGAAAGGAAGGAAGGAAGGAAGGAAGGAGAGGGGGAGGGAGGTAAGAAGGAAGAAAGACAGAGAGAGGGTAGGGAGAGAAGGAATGGAGAGAGGGAAGAAGGAAGGAAGGAAGAAGAGAGGGAGGGCCAGAAAGAGGAAAGGAAGAAAGAGGACATGGAGCAACCTGTGGATTCCAACCGTCAGCCCCAAGGTCCAAACTGAGAAGCGTGCTCTCTATCTACGGACACTCAGTGCACACACAGGGCATGTGGGTAGTGCCTACTTCTGGCTCACTGGGCTCTGAGATCGTTTTAGGAATTGAATTGATTTGGTCCTCAGCCTCTCAGCATCCCTGCGGCTGCTGGGGGAAGCTGTCTTGTGTCCTAACTGCTCTGAGCAGCTCAGCTCTGCAGCCAACCCTCTGTGACAGCATGCAGCAGGCCAGGAGGCCCATCCATTCATCTCTGCAGCGGCCATTTGCTTTCTCACTCCACTGCTCTGTGAGACTCCCTCTGCTCTCTCCCTTCAGCTTTCTAAGGAAAAGGGGGCAATCGTGGAGCACATACTGGGATCTGGTGTAGACTGAGCTCACCTGCTCTCATTACCCCTCACTCTCGCTGTCAGTAAGAAATGCATGTCGCCTTCAGTCAACAGAGGAGTAGGTGTGGGCCCCGGAGACTTCCGCTACCTTGGCGGAGTGTCAAGAAAGCTCAGCTGAGTACCAAGGTCAGAACTGCAGCCTGTGCTATCTGGCCTTGCGGTCCCAACCGCCCACACCACTGTTTATGGTCTCCAGCTTTAATGGCCCTGGGGCTTCGGCAGGGTGGGGCAGCGCAGCCTTGTGTGAGTCCCAGTGGGGTCAGCTGTCTGGCTCTAAGCCCACGCTATGAGCACTTCCACGCCCCTCACCTAGGGTTTGAGAACCCCAATCCAACAAGTAGGGGAGGGAGAGAAAAAGGGGGGATGGGAGAAAATGGAGAGAAGAAACTCAGCAAACAGTGTTAGGGTTCTGTCTAAGTTCCACCCCACCATTACCTGGCAACAGCCAGGTAGGCCTAGCCCACTATAAAAGGGGCTG
The DNA here is from genome assembly GCA_036184795.1 of Tokudaia tokunoshimensis. Lineage (NCBI taxonomy): Eukaryota > Metazoa > Chordata > Mammalia > Rodentia > Muridae > Tokudaia > Tokudaia tokunoshimensis. Next base: position 54,570,746 of record BTHU01000022.1, on the reverse strand, counting down.
CTTGCCCCTCCTCTCTCTTGTCTCAACCTCTCTCTGCCCCTCTTGGGCTCACCTCCCCTCTCCCCTCTCTCCACGTGGTCGTGGCCGGCCTCTACTTCTCTACCCTCTCTGCCTTTCTCTGCCTCCACTACCCCATTAACTCCCATCTTCTGCCCTGAATAAACTCTACTCTATACTATGTCTGTGTGTGTCTGGTCCCTCGGGGGCAAGGATGCCTCAGCATGGGCCCGCTGGGGCGCCCCCTTCCCCCACACCGCCGTATACCACATCTCTAAACCCCCTCCTCTTTTTATGATCATAACATTGGCGAGCCAGCCAGGAGACTCATAAGTGCACCGTGTGAGGATCATCAAACAGGACAAGGGGAGGAGAGAGAAGGAGGAAGGGACCAGAAAGAAAGTTGGAGAAGTTTGGGGCACTGCTAAAACTTCCTCCAGAGGTGCCGGCTCCCCCAGCCTGCAGGCAGGGTGGCAGTGGGGTATTTTGCAGGACCTGAGCAGCTCCTGGACGCTGTTGGCTCAGGTGGCCTACTGCTGGGAGCCAAGGCCGGGTCACATGTGAGTCTCAGCTGGTAGCAGAAAAGATCTGTAGGAAACAGCCACCGATACTGGAGTTTCGTGGGCAGGAAAATTAGATGCCCAATCTAACAAATCTTGCTCAGCCACCTGAGCCAGAAGCCGGAGCACTCGTGTTGTGAGGGGCCTGGATGCCAGGTGTGTGGGAGATGTTGACTGTGGTTAACAAGGCCATCTCTTTAGGCAAGGCCTCAGATGTCTGGCTGAAGACGAGACTGCACACTGAGCATGTTGTAGTGATTAATTCATGAATTGATGTAATCGTGGGTAAAACGGCATTTCCGTGTGTGTACAGGATACTCATCGTCCGTGTGTCCACTCCATCCAACCCCAACCGCTTCCCAGGTTACAGTTCGCATGACTCTGCTTTGGTTCATATACCCTATTTTAGCCTCCACATATGACAAAGAATATGACCCAGGGATGCTACCTTGGTTGCCATGGACGGAGCCAAGCCAAGCATTTTGCAATGGCGTGCTCCAGCCGATTTACTGCCATGTGGAGAGGTAGTTCTCAGTTCATACTAAAACTGGCTTCTCTTAGGCTCCTACAGAGTTTCTGACTCTCCATTGCTCTTCTAGAATACATGCTTAAAATGTTTCCATGTTCTGGGTAGCAGAGGGAAAGCCTTGCTCAGCTCAAGTTCCTGGGCTGGTTTGTATCACTGAGTCACTAAGAAAAATACGATAGCCATATGTAAAGCACGGCTACTTCCTTTCTAAGGTATGGCTAGAGTCAGCAATGAAACTGATAGCTATCACTGTCACTCGAGTGCGAACTTGGCCAACCCACCAAACAAACCACAGGAAGGGTTGTGTGCTGGGTGTTACTTGGCAAATATCACACAACTATGACACTTAGTCCCAGGACATGGGATTTTCCATGCTTAGGCAAGTAAGAATGGGTGGCCATCCTAGGCTGAATGCCCCACAGCTATCCATCTGCCCTCTACTCAGTCCACTCCAGCCAGCAGCTTGCTAGGGTTAAGACTTTCCACTCTAGTACCTGGATCTCAGGAGTGTCCCTGGGGCACTGTGTTCTGTGTGACTGTTCTGCCCAGGGCTCTTGTGTTCTTGGACTTGTATTCTTGGGCTCTGCTACTCCAAGAAAGTCCAGGAACCATCACATCAGCATCCTCTGGGAGCTTGTTAAATATGATGAGTTGCAAACCCTGCCCTCAATCTGTAGTTTTAATAAGACCCCAGGAGGTTGGGACCAAAGTTGGACATGAATTGCTCATGGTTCTCCAGAAGGTAAGGGAGTTTCTCCCAACAAAGACATAAGTGTCCTCATAAAATGAGTGTTCATCCCGTTAGCTCATGGACCTGACACAGGTTAGGATGCTGACCCTTTAAGACTTTGGTCACTCTCTAGGGTAGGATCCACAGCCTGAAGAGATCAGGCTATATCCTCCTGTGCCTCTCTCCCTGAGACAGAGTTAATAAGTCCCGCAGTGCTGTGGCTACTCAGTACCTAACTTGTGGTTCAACTCAGTACCTGGTTCCTCCTTGATAAGACGGGCTATCACAGAGTAAATCACATGGTGTGGGTCTTCTCACCAGCCCTCCAAAGGATACAAAAGGCAGATACTTTGCTTATGCAGGAGATTTGTCTGAAACTGTCCTCTAGTCATTCCCACCATCCTCTCCCTGTGTCTGTCTCTCTTACTTAAAGCCATACCTCTTAATGAGCCTCCTTTTCAGGTTTTAAAGGGGAACCTCTCCATCCCTTTAAGGCTCCATTTATGCTTTTTTTGATATGATGTACAATCCCTTTCTAGTGCTCTCCCATCTCCAGATGCAATCATGGCTGCTATTTCCTAACAATGCTCATTTCTGAAACACAATCATGTTGTTAGCGTCTTTCCCAGCCTTTCTCACTTCTCTTGTTCCTAACCTTTTCCTGTCATGCCAGACACATTGTGGGTGTGGAAATCCCTCAACACTTAGACGATGCAGGAGTGCTTGTCACGTGCTGGGTGGGAATCACAATGGCCTCTCTTTTCTTCCTTAACTCTTTCGAGCAGTCTCCCTTTGAGACCCACTCCCAGTGGTCTCTCTTTTGAGCCTGCTTTCTAACACTCTTCGGCTTCTTACAGGAGTCAATAGACCCAAAAAGAAGCCAGGCACCCAAAGGCAGTATTATGATGTCGGGTCAAAAATGTGTGGGGACATTTAAATTCTTACCAACTTAGCATGTGAGCCCCTGAGTCTTGGTGGAAGGTAGATCATGTTGAATTTATATACTATACCTTGAATGTTAAGACCTTACCATGCAACGTGTCTATAACTGAACATGGGCTGACTCCTTGGTGGGGAGAAAGTCAGTAGACATAACTCAGAAATAAAAGGTGATATGTTTATAAAAAGAGGAAGAGAAATAAAATATGTTCTATGGAAGGGTAGTCAGGTATGGGGGAAGGGGCATCCCTTCCGTGAGGGACCAGCCACACGACGGTATAGCATAGAATAGAGTTTATTCGGGGTATGGGGAGGGGAGTTAAGAGGGTAGGAGAGGCAGAGAAAGGCAGAGAGAGAGAGACAGAGACAGAGAGAGACAGAGAGAGTCAGAGATATAGAGTAGAGAAGTAGAGGCCAGCCATGAACACGTGAAGAAAGGGGGACAGAATGGGGAAGGAAGAAGGGAAGAGCCCAAGAGGGCAAGAGAGAAACAAGAAAGCAAAAGAACAAGAGATCTAGAGAGGGAGGAGGGGGCAAGCAGCCCCTTTTACAGTGGGTCAGGCATACCTGGCTGTTGCCAGGTAACTGTGGGCTGGAGCTTAGACAGAATGCTAACAATAATAATTTATTATTTGTAAATAATGATTTATTATTTGTATAAGTAAGGGGGCACTGAAGGGTCTAACTCTCTTCCCAAACACAGGAGACAAGAGAAACTTGTGTTCAGCCATATTAGAAAGATGTCATCACAGCAGAGGTGGGCACATTCCTGAGCACGCCCAGTTCAAGAGCAGACCTCTTCACACAACTAATGCTCAAGATGGTGGCTGGGAAACTGCATGGGGAACTTAGCATTATAATGAGATCAAGATGAGCTCATTCTAAGTCACTACAATGGTGACTCAGAGGGACTCAGCTACTCAAGTTCCTCCTGTTTGTTTGTTTTTTTTTTTTGTTTGTTTGTTTGTTTGGTTGGTTTTTTTTGTTTTTTTGGGTTTTTTTGGAAAACAATAAAAATAAGAGCTAGGAATGACTTGAGCAATCATTAAGCTCAGACTTTCCCGGCTTTACTAGCAGCTGATGTCCTCATGCACTAACTCAGAGGACTGCCGCCAGCCTGGGCTTCCTACTATAGATTCCATATTAGTCCATGTGACTCTTGCAAAGACAAGGGCCCTCTTACTGGCAGCAGACCCTGAGCGGAGGAGGGGCCATCTGGAAAGACAGAGGAAACCAAGGCCTTCAGACAGTGAAAGAGGTGGCAGCTGTCCCTGCTACTGCACAACTACACACTTGTCCTGCGGCATCGAAGCCTTAGGATCTGCTTCTCGGATTTCCCGATTTCAGCAAATTCCATTTTTGCCTGAGTGGCTTCTTTTCAGGCACAGAGGGAGGTAAGAGTTGGCATGGGAAGATAAGTACCTTCCTTTGAGTTCAAAGAAGGCAGCCTGCAGAGGAGGCAGGAGAATGCAGCTGGGCGAGGGAGTGTAAATCAGTGCAGAAAAATCTCTGCAGGGAAACTTTTTTTTTCTGGTTTCCTAGTATTTTAATTTTTAAGAATTTATTCTTTGACAATTTCATACACAGTATAACGTACTTGGATCACATCTCCCCATTACCCATTAGCTTGTTTCCTCACTTTCCTCTCACGTTTTCTTCCCATCTTTCACAGTGTGTGTGTGTGTGTGTGTGTGACTCACAGAGCTCAGCTAGGGTTTTCTGCATGTATATGGTCATTTACTGGAGCATACTGGAGCATGGACAGCTTGCCAATAACTGCACCACTGAGGAGAACCAACCCCCTTCTCCCCCGCACTACCCTAGCAGCCATTCTTTGTCAATAGCTCCTTAAAAAACAGTCTGACCTCAGAGCCCTTCCCTGTCCATGCTGGATATTGACAGCATCTTATGCACATCACCCCAGCTGCTGTGCTCTGGTGGATGTAACAGCCACAGCACACACAGAGAGCAGCAGCTCATAGCCCTCCTCCTCATCCTTGTCTTACATCCCTTCTGTTTCATCTTCTGTGATGTTCCCTAAGCTTTAGGGGAGTGGTGTTCTACTCTGTTTCCCAAGTGTGGACCCCAATCATATGTCATTCAGGTAAGTGACTAAACATTCTGGCAGGGTTGACTATGCACCATGGACATGCAGGCAGCTCTAACTAAACACAACACACAACACACACACACATTGCACACCTACACGTATAAACACATACTCGTATACACACATTCACACATGTGCACACACATGTACATGCATGTAAACACATGCACAACATGGAAGTAGAAAGAGACTCGTTGGGAAAAAGTTCAGAGAGGATAAAACAGAGCAATGGGAAATGGAGGAATATGATCAAAATACATCATATTGTGTATGGAATAATCAAAGATGAATATAAACATACTTTTTAACTGAGGAAAAGAGAGAGTCCTGATTGTTTCTCCTCCTCATTGGATGCTATTGATCTGGAACAATAGAATTCAATCAACCCATCAAAAAACTAGTTATCAAACCCCTACCATATGTGGACTTGGCTAAAACTTTGCCCGGTCTGCTCAGTGGAGAAAATCCAAGCCTAGGCTCACATCATCCTTCCACTGGAACCCACTGGATAGATTTGCAGTCAGCTTTTGAACATTTTGGAAAATTAAATGTCTTAGAAAACCTTTCATTCACATTGAGGCTCTTGGTCTTTCTTGTTGAGCGATGTGTGAAAGACAAGGGAGGAGATTGTCTGGACAAGGTTCACTCATGTGAGCAAAGCCTCATTGTTAAAAACAAAATAGAAACCACACAGGAGAAAGACATCCCCTCGAGTCCAGGAATTTGCTACAGTTAGCTTTTCTAGTGGCCACTTGACTCAGATTGCTAGAAGCTTCCTGTCTGTAATGCAACAGCAAGAGGGACTCCTTCCAGGGCAGCTGGTGGTGGTTTTTTTTTTTTTCCTGAGGCTGGCTGCTGCAGTGTGAGCTCGTTCAGGAGAACTCAAAAAAATCTTAAACTGCAAACCCAGGGACACAGTCCTATGGCGGAAATGTAAGAGCACAGCATCCGGTCCACGGTCAGAGCAAAGCAAGCCTGCATGAATGGACAGGAAAAACGAAGGGGACTAGAGATAAAAAGAAGCCCCTCAGCCTGGGACTTGTTTCCCTGCCTGCTGCCTGACAGCCAAGAAACTTCAACACCACTGGCAATGTTAAAGCTGCCTGCAAGCATAACATCTGTCTTCCTAACGATCTGAGATTCGAACCCAGGCTCTTCACAACAGAAGAGGAACCATGCCTCCTCAGGACACAGATGCTAAAGCTTGAGTTAGCTGACATTCCTCTTTCACCCCTGAATCTAAGCAACACACTGCACCGAAGCTGCCCTACGTTTTCACTTGCAAAAGAACTCCAAGAGAGGAGAGCCAGCTCATAGATTTTTAACATAGACACCAATCCTTGTTTGCTCTTTAAGTCTTAGAAAAGACTTGCAGTCTTTAAGAAGTATTACGAGAGACACAGCATCTCACATACAGCCTTGTAAACAGACCCAAGCAGGACTCTTTGGAGAAGCCGACCCCTGGCTCTGGATTTTATTTTCCTGAATGACTCTGTGTGAATACTTATCAAACTCACCAATTTTGCTTATAGTAAGTTCTTCCTGAAACTTGCTGTGACAGTCAGGGGTTCTGCTTAACCTGAAAAGAGACCCTTGAGATGGGCAGGAACTCAGGCTGCCATTGGTTCTATCGGCTGACATCCCCTGCTGCACCTGGCACAAAGTCACTTGGAGAGCTGACAACAGAACAGGTCTATCTGTTCCTTCCAGCACACAAATATGTCAGCTCATAGCAATGACCAGTGTCCAAGACCAGTTTCTCCACTCAGTTGCTATGGGAATGGCATGCCTAGTCATTTGCACTGGAAGTTGACTATTCAATGAGGAAGCTTTCGCTTTGGTGCACTGAGATACAGTTTAACTAGTAGGGTGGTAAAATATGTTCTGTTTAAAAGAGACTCTTTATAACCTATAGGAAAGACAGAAGTAATGAGTGATTTGAGAAATTTTGCTCAGCTAGTATTTGGCTATTATTTGATCACACTCAACTTTGTTTAACCTTTTGAATAAGATCAGTTGGTGGTTCTGTTTCTTGCATGGAATTTCGGCAGTAATAGTTGGAGCTCTAGCAGCCGTCATATCCTCTCGAGGATAAGTGCAGACTACAGTGCAAAGACAGAACATTGTGTCCTTGATGACTTCACAAAACTATCCATGTCTGGAACAGAAGAGAAGGAACCTGGGTGTTTAACTTAACATAACCAGATTTTTATGCGAGTGGGCTTCCAAAAGGATTAATTAACTGTTCATGACTTTGAACTGCGTTCCTGAAATGCAGCAACATAGGATCAGTAGAATAAATGACAGGAACCCATAGTTGGCCACCGAGAGATTCTACTCAATATGCATCCTTGATAGATGAGTTTTGTAGAATGTTCTATGAGGCACCAGGAAAAATGCTAGACATGGGAATACATAACTAAACATATGGACAGTCTCTACTCTTAAGAGGCTTCACTGTTCTTTAGAATTGGAATGCCTTCCTGTGTAGGCTGAGATCACCGCACATGGGGTGTCCAGGTCTATCCTTCCTCTAAGGTAATTGAGTATCCAGGCTGGGTCAATGGTCCTCAGTCTTCCTATTGCTGCCCACACTTTAATACAGTTCCTCACATCATGGTGAGCCCAACCATAAAATTATTTCTTTACTACTTCACAACTATAATTTTTCTATTGTTATGAATCATAAATATCTGATATGTGACCCCTGTGGATGGACTGTTCAACCTCAGAAGGGGTGGTGACCCACAGATTGGGAACTGCTGCTCTGAGGTAATTGAATGTCAGGCTAGGCCCTCCCTATGGGAGTGGTTGATGCCTCACCTCATTCTTCTGAAACTCATTAAACTTAGTCTTGAAACTTGTCTCTCATGCTATCCCTCAGTGCCCTGGAAGCAGTGGTGAGAAGGAGTGACCATCATGAGCCAGTCCCACTGCCCTTCCAGAGACAGTCCTGTAGTTTCCATCTGTATTTAAAAGTACAAACAGGGTCAGAAAGGTAGTTCAGTGACCCAAGTGGCACAACCTGGTGACCTAAGGTCTATCCTTAGACCCACATGGTAGAAAAATGAACCAGTGCCTACAAGCTATACTCATGCACAAATTAATAAGCACAAGCACATATAAAGCAATAAATGTAAATAAATGTGTGTATACATGCATAAATACATATAAAATTATAAAGGAGATGCTAAAGAGAAACAAGCAAGAATATCAGCAATTATGGACTGTGGAGTTCAGATGATCCTTCGTTATCTCTGCTTATTTATATCTTCTAACATTTTATGACCACATATCCCCCTTTGGACTTTTTTCTCACAGCAAAATGTGTATACCTTTATCACAGGCTTAGAGCAATGGTGCATCATGGAACTAGCTCTCCAAACAAGAAGCAGACCATAGCTGCCTCCAGGGACCCTGTACTTCCTCTGAGCTGGTGGATTCCTGGACCGATTTCTAAGAAGCACATGTTAATTTCGCTAGTCTCTCACTTTGTACACTAGCATTCTATAAATTCATGAGAGATCTGTCTTTATCTAGCATTTATATGAGATTCATTCCTGCTGCTGAGCATAGATACAGATACTTCTTTATCTTCACAGGCAATACTCCCCTAGGAGGTTGAACTAACTTGCCAAGTTACTCTGTGGGCTCCCAGAAAATCTCCTTTGAACTATTACATACTTGTGTACTAGAAGATACATACCGAGCCTTAGCTTACCAGGGACACCCCCCCCCCCTGAGTGAACAACATGGAGTCAGGAATTGATGCAAAAAGGAAATGGAATTTATTGTTCCAACATGTTGGGGTCCACCCTGCACATGGAGAGAGAGAACGACCATGCGCAGCTCATCTGGTGAGCCTTTGTACAGTTCTCAAGGCAGAAGCCACTAGGCACAATGTGATTGGCAGAAAAGTGTGACTTTTAAACTGATTGATCTTTAGGGAATGAGGTAGGTGGCCAATGGGTCATGGAATGTGTCTATGAGCTATGGGCCTCCCCTACCCACAGGTGGCCCTTGGGCAGTCCCTCCTCCTTGTGGTCTGAGGAATGTAATCAGCCCCTCCCTTCCAGGGGAGAGGAGTGCCTTTATGGCCTTTCTCTTTCAGGAGGGGAGGGGTCTGGTGGAAATTTCCAAAGTCTCTGAGCTGACCTCTTCAATACGTTCTGCTATGAACATACTGTATGTTTCCTCTTGGGCATATGCCTCAGAGTGGGCAAGCATATGCTTAGCCCAAGTAGGACTGCCAGCTCTCTGAACTGGCAGTTGTATTGCTTTAGAAATAAGAAAAGACAGCTGGAAAAATGGATCACCAGGTAAAGGCACCGTTTTCCTGAGACTCAAGTCCAAAGCTTTTAATGCAATATTGAATGATATTTGACCCTAACCTGTCTGTCCTGCCTGCTTCCCAGGATGTAGCTCAGCACACAGGGCACCTTGGCTAAATACATCAGTCTTGTTCCTTGTGAGACTTCTTCCACACTCCTTCCCACACAGCCCACTCTTCCAGAATGCTATCCCATCTCCGGTTAGCATTTAAAAGTATGATGTCTACCTCAAACACCGTCACTGTTAAAGGCTTTGTCGGATTTTTTTCTGCCTCAGGTTGCATTAGTCATGTCTCCCACCTCTGTCCCCCTGAGTCACTGTCCCTCTCACTGGATAAGGTACAGTTTGCATCTGAAGGGTCCCAGAGGATGGCCCTCAAGGTTCAGCCCCTCCTCGGTGCCATTGAAAGCTCATGAAAATGCTGAGAGGGTCTCAGGTCACTGGGGCTTGGGAGGGGCAGTGGGACTCCAACTCCAACTTAGTCTGGAAGTCTTGAAAGATATTCTAACCTTTTTATAATGCCTAGTAAATTAAAATGCATATGACTACCTAGGGCAGAGCAGGAAGCAGAGCTCTGCTCCCAGTGAGGTTGGGTGTAGGTGGGCTCTGCCAGGTGCTGGCATCATGTCTGTCTTATTGCTTTTTAAATGTTCTCTTGTTATATGTGCAAAGGGTGGGTGTCTGAGGGCCATGGTACATGTGGAAGTCAAAGGACAACTCCCAGAAGTTGGTTCTCTCCTTCCACAATGTGGATTCTAGAGGTTGAAACCCTGTGGTAGAGTAGGTTGGAATGAGTCAAACTATGCCACCATAATAAACAGCTGCAAAATCCCCCAATGTTTTCTAACCATGTGCTTAACTTGTGTGTCTTAGATTCATGTCTCAGTTACAGGATAGACTTCACAGCAGCCTCATGAGAAGGGAAGTGAAGCTGCCATTACCTGCTGTGCAATTCCTATGCAAGAAAGAAAGAACAGGGAGGGAGGGAGGGAGGGAGGGAGGGAAGAAGGAAGAAAGGAAAGAAGGAAGGAAGGAAGGAAGGAAGAAGAAAACCAAGAGCTATGGAAGACCTTGCCCTAGCAATAAAGGTCCAACTGACAGACACATACATTCCAGGGTTTCAGCAGCCAGGATGTACCCTTCTCAGGTCCTCAAAGCCCTACAAGTGCTTTGAGAGAGCACCCATACCTCTGAGAGGTAAAGGAGGGCCAGAACTGGGTCTAGGATAGTCCCTGTGACAGTATGTGGGGGATGGAAAAGAATTAAAGACAAATCTTCATCTCTCTCTGGACTGAGGTAATTGGAGTGAATGATAACTACTTGAAGAGAAGGGGAGCAGGGCTGGAGACGTGGCTCAGCAGGTCAAATGCTTGCTGTACGAATATGAACATGAGGACCTGGCTTCAGATCCCCAGCCTGAGGAAGGTGGGAACTGGGAGCTGGAAGTGAAACGGGCCTGGACTACGATGTCTGTGGGATGAAGGCAAGTTAAAGAAGTTTTACACATTCTGTTATATAAAAGCAAAATCCAGAAGAGCCAATTAGTGGGTCAGCACCTGGTCCAGTGGGGCTGCGTGCTCACTCTGTGTCCACTCTCATTGTCCAGCTCTGCAGGACACACTCCCTGCAACAAGCCATGGCTTTGGAATGTTTTAGATAGAAACTTGACTAACTTAAATAGTTCTGCATGGCAAAGTCCCAAGCTTTGTTATAGACTTCCTAAGACTGCCCAACTGTGCTTAAACAAGTGTTCCGCTCATCTGCATAATCCCCACCTCTTTCCATCTTACTGAAGGAAGGAATTCAGTCTTTTCACCAACTCCAGCCACTTTATGCTTCAGCTTTCCAAAAGACCCACATGCACAGGACTGACTTAGGCAGGCAGTCGCTCTGACCTTTCTGTTGGTTGGTCTCTTGGACCTTCAGTCACCTGTGATTTCTAGAAAGTTCTTTTTATAATCTCCAAATCTCTAACTATACATGCCAGAACTACAAAAAACAAAGAGATTAAAGAATCCCTTGTTGGTAGGTGTAGTGGCTATTCCTGGTTGTCAACTTGACTATATCTGGAATGAACTAATCAAGAATTGGAAGGCTCACCAATGATCCTAATCTGGAGGCTCAGAGATGCAAGTTTCTCACCTGGATCTTGGCATGGAGATCTTGAAGCATAGAGGCTATGAATTCCAGAAGATTAAGAAAAGGAGATCTCCAAGTTCAAGGTCATCTGGGATTAAAGGCGTGGTGGCACATGCCTTTTATCTGGGCCACACCCTCTTCTGGAGACCTATATAAGGACATTGGAAGAAGGAAGATTCACTCTGGCTTTTCCCGGTCTGCCTCATGGGACTGAGCAACTGCTAGATCCTTGGACTTCCATCCACAGCTGGTGCTGACCATTGTTGGGGAGTTGGACTACAAGCTGTAAGTCATTGACAAATTCCCTAACTATATAGAGACTACCCATATGTTCTGTGACTCTAGAGAATCCTGACTAATAGAGTAGGGTTTGCAGTATAGTAGAAAAGAAGGACCTGCCTTTAAGGGTGAATACAAGCTCAAAGGTTCCAATGAGTACCTGCCAAAAAGGGCTTGCTCCTTCTTGGGCTGGCTACACACTGAGTGCTTCCTCATGCTTCATCCAGTGCCACAGAGGCCTCTGTGCTTAATTTACACAAGAGGAAATGGGGCCCAGTGACATCCATCCCTCTGTGATAAGATAGGAGTCATGCCTGCTTTGTAACAAGATACACACACACACACACACACACACACACACACACCAGTATTTCTGCTCTCCCAATTTTCTCCATGTCCTTCCTCTTCCTTTCCCTCCCATTTGCATTTATTTTGACCAGAAAAATTATACTCCCAATGTGATGGTGCAACCCTTTAATCCCAGCACTCAGGAAGGAGTGGCAGATTTCTATGAGGCTAGCCTAGTCTACACAATGAGACTTAGTTTCATTCATCATCATCATCATCATCATCACCACAACCACCACCATCATCCTGGATAATTGCCAGAAGCACAATATTTCAATGTTACTTTTTATGTTTTTCATAGTTACTCTAGGTATTGAAAGTCTTGTTGAAGACAAAATCTACTGTGAGTCTTGGCAGGGCTGCTACTGGGAATTGAGGACAATTGAGTGAGGATGAAGCACTCTCTTTTGGACATATGACTGCTGGTAAGTTGTCCTCACCCCAGTGCTTGACTTCACACCCATGTGGAACAGTACAATTGGACCAGGGACAGGGTTAATAATCGAAAAGAGGACATGGAGCTTGAGGGTGTGCTGGCTATTATATTTCATCTTGACAAGTTAGAGTCATCTGAGAGAGGGAAGCTTAATTGAAAAACTGCCTCTAAAAGACTAAGCTATAAGCAGGCAAGTCTGTTGGACCATTTTCTTCTTTTTTCAATGGATGGAGATTGGTACAGAGACCCACAATAGGTCAGCATGCAGAGACAAGACTAAGACTGGATTGTTCAGCTCTAAAGTGGACATCTTCATCACACTCCCTCTCTCTTAAGTTCAGGGATCATTGTGGAATGGAGGGTGGAATAATTGCAGTACCCAGAGGTGGTGGATGTCTGCAGTGATGCAGTATTTGCTAGGCCTGACAGGGCCGTTACATGCATTAACTCAGCTTCTGTAACTGTGTGCATAAGATCTAACCAGACAAAATAAAACTTGACAGAGGTAGGGATCACAAAGCCTCACCCCTACCCACGAAGCTGTTGTTAATTGATGGCTGCTGCAGGGGTAAGTTCTCTTCGGAGATCTATGCCCTATGAGTTTACCTCTGCTCTGGTGGCTGAGTCTACACTTAGGAATGAATGAGCAGCGCTAAGTGGACTGAGTAGGTTCAGATCGGGAAGTAGAAGTGGATAGAGGAGGAATTGTAGGGGAAGGAATGGGAGATGGATTTGATTGAAACATTATATGCATGTATGCATTCTCATAAAAAAGGGAAAGGGTTCCGCACCATAAGTCCTGGTATGAAGGACAGTAATTGCAGCTTCTTTATCTTGTTCATGTTGACATGTGGCATAGTGTTTAGATTCCTCTCAAAGGCATCAGGATATCTTACAATTTAAAGTAATGAGCCTTCAAAGCTTATTTCACTGAGACTTTATAAGCAAACTTCCTCCATTCTAATAAAACAGCCATTGAAGCTTATATTCTTGCAAGTATGACTTGTAACCCAAATTACAAGAAAGGTCCATGAAAACAATTGACAGTAGCCCTTAAACACATGCAGGACACTGATGGAGAAATCTCAGCAGTAACAGCGACAACAGCTTTATGGATGCCAGTTGGCATGGAAAGGTCAGTATGTAAGTCATATATTGCTCGACAGAGGCAGTTTCCCTGATTTCTTCTCAGAAATAGTCATGACCTATTCAATGATATCAACAGTAAGCACGCATCATGGAAAGCCTTCAAGGTCTGATGAACACTGTTTCCTTCACTAACTCAGAAAGTACTTACTAAATGCTCCCTGTGTGTCGAATACAATTGTAGGCATTAGACAAACAGCAATGTACAAAATAAACAGCAATCCCTGCCCTCTGCCGGCCCTTTCATCACCTAAGCACTATGCTGGATGTACGCACATTACTCAAGTGAGAAACTGGGCTTCAGAAATAATAGCAGCCTGATCAAGATCAAAGAGCTTAGTAGGCAAGACTGAATTCACATCTATCAGCTCTTGCTCTGCTACACTCGTCTCCTGATGTGGTAGTCTGTGAATACATTTCTAGAATGTAGATACTTCATAGAGGTTCATATTCTGTAGCCCAACATGGATGAATGATTTCTTACAATAGGTTGGATTCTTTTAGATGCAGAAACTGAGGTCTATTTTTGCATAGATTTTTCCCTCTGTGTGTGTGTGTATACACGCACAAGCATGTGCCTGGTGTGTGTGTGTGTGTGTGTGTGTTTGGGTACACATATGTGTGTATGTATGGACAGTGTGTGGAGGTTAATCTCACTATCAACCAGAGGCTCACCCTCAATTATCATTCCCACCCACCTACCTCTTTTAGACAGGGTCTCTCACTAACCTGGATCTTTCTCATCAGGCTAGCTTGGTTGGCCAATGTTGGCCTCTATTTCTACCTCCCCAGATTTAATCTGAAATTACAATGCATACTAACATGACCTGATTTATTTTTTTAAATATAGACCCTAGAGGTTGAATTTAGATCCAGGTTTTGGGAGACACCAACTGACACACCAGAGCCTCTGCAGTCGGGTTACCTTTCCAAAGTCCTCTGAGTTGAAATGAAGTGGCCAAGCGTTTGTACCCTATGCCAGTCTGTGTTGAGTGTGGTTGGTTCCACAAAAGGACAAAACTTTGGACAAAGTAGCTCTGTTCACCTGAGCTGATCCCCTCAGGAGGCTAAAGTCTGGACACGGGAGCCTTAGGGCCACTTCTGGCTCTAGGAGGCAGTGAGTCCTTCATTCCTGATGTGGTATTGGATTGGGGTGGGGGAGGGGTGTTTCTACCCGACTGCATTATTTGTAAGCCATTGAGTGAAATGGAGTTCTTCTCTGTTACCTGATGATGTTAGTCTTTAGTGATCAATAACAGATTGTGAATTTACTAAGAAGACCTTCACAAATCCATTACTCAGAAGACATTGAGGATCATTTATTAGTATCAGCTGAAATGTATACTTAGGGGTCATATGTACTAAAAATCATAGCACAGTTGGAAAAATGTACAAAGAACATTAAAAGGCAGAACGGAACAAAAAAAGGATCGGTGTGCACACAAAACTAAAGGTAAAATTCTCAGAGTACACTGGGGTAGATTGTTGTGGTTTTATGTCAGAGCTAGACAACAGATTTTAGATAGAACATCAAACAGCACAGGCAGCCATAGGTAGGTCATCATCACCATCATGAGGAGAGGCTCTGCTTCCAGAACACCATAAACCATGCCTTTTTAAAACCCACAGAATAGGAAAAACATGTTTACAAATTACATTTCTGATGAAAGATTTGTATTTGGATTATATGATGTAGCCCATTAAGATAGCCAACTTAAAGAAGGCTTGCAAATAGCCAGTAAGCCCACGAATGGTGTTTGATGTTATTAGCCACAAGATAAATGAAAATCCAAACCATGCTCTGGTAGTTATCATGTGACTCCTCATTTCATTTCCTAGAGAAGTGTCAGGGAGAAGTAAACCATAGTGAAAGCTTGGGAGTTTGCCCTTCAGGAAGGACACTGAGGCAGATTGCCCCTTTTAATTATTTTTAATGATGCATATGCGGTGTGCATGTGATCGTAGGTATCTGAAGAAACCAGAGGCATTGGATCATCTTGAGCTGGAGTTACAGGAAGCTGTGAGCCACCCAAGGTGGTTGCTGAGAACTGAAGCTGGGTCCTCAGGAAGAGCAGTAAGTGTTCTTAGCCTCTGAGCATGCCAGACCTACATTGTTCACTAGAAGAACTGTGAAGACCATGGACAGGCAGACAGCAGCGTGGTGGTGACTCAGGAACATTAAGTTCCAAGATGCAGAGTGGCACCCTTATTGCAGAAGCCTCAGACGAAGGGTGAGAGTTTCACAATGTGAGCCTGCAGCCACACACTCCCTGATCCCCCATGCTTCAGGGGGAGGGAAAGGAATGTGCAACTCCTGTATCCATTATACAGGTGAGAGGAGGTGTTGTCAGAAGTGGCCTTCTGGTAACCTGAGGGCAACCTGAGGTCTCTAAGCTTGCTGAAGGATGTGAGAATGGCACCTAGAAGTCCATTTACAGCCTCACAGACAGAGGGGGCTGCAGATGGGCAGAGCCTGAATGGTGTCTGCTTTAGCATTCTAACTCATAGGTCTGTGTACAACCCATCGGTAAGTTCAAAAAGCCAACAGTAAAAGCAATGAAATGTCTTTCAAACAATGACTAGAAAGCCAGAATTTGGAATACTGTTGACCTTCAAAAGGAATGATAATGTGATTTCTAGACCATGGTTGAGTCTTAAAAGTGTCATACTGAGTGAAAATAAACCAGATGCACAAAGAACCCACATCATGTGATTCCATTTGTACAAAATGCTCAGATAGGTATAGCCTTCGACATACTCATTGTTAGTTCTCAGGGAGGAAGTGAGGAATGACTGCTAAGAGTCCGTTTGGGGGCAATAAGGCTATCCAAAATTGGAGATCGATAATGGTTGTCCAATTTGATGAACGTACTGAGCACTAGGAATTGCACTTACAGGGGTGAAGTGCACCCTATGACCTGATCAGAGCTTTCTTGCAAATGGAAAAAGAAAACTTATCTCACGGTAAGCCCAGTGTTTGCGGCCAGCTATTGACCCTCCTCCTCTCTCCAGGGCTCCTCAGAAGGCTGCTGACCTTGCTTTGCTCCTGCACTCCAGCTGAAGGCTCCTTCTCCCTTGGGTTTGCTCCTTTCTTCCTGAAAGCCCTTCCTTCCATAACTCTCCTCTGTTAACCAGGCACAGTGAGGTGGAAGTTTTTGGTTGTGTCATGTGATACACTGGGGTATGGTAGACTTTTCTGGAAGGTTTAGAAAACTGGGGGAGGGGAGTTGATATTTAAGGCAAATGTCTTCAGATTGGCTATGGAACGTCTCGGGCACAAGTCTCCCTCATCTCCCTGGGACTCTCCTTCCCTCCTGTGTGCTTGCCTCCTGGTCTTCAACTGCTTACCAGCGCGTGGATCCTGATAATAAAATCTTTATCTGATAGGTAGAAGGCTTTTTATCCCTTCCTCATCCTTGAATACCCTTAGGCCCAGCTCTGGGTGGCTGGATATGTAAAAAGTTTTCTGTACTTTGAGGCTGTACCTCTCCCAAGATCCAGCACTGGGAGGAGGCCCCGGGTTAATGACCTTTTCCAGTTGTGGGTCAGTCTGTGGTCACTATTTTCTCCTAAGCATAAACACTTTGTCTCCTGTCATGCTATGAGGTGTGCCAAGTGAAAGTGCAAGCAGTCACTGCCAGTATGAGAAGCAAGAGTTCTCTCGGTAAAAACAGAAAGTGGAAAAGGCTTGTAGACTTACCTTCTCCAGGTCCCTCCAGGGCTCCACACGCTTGCTGTGCTCTAGTCACTCAGAGTATGCATGGCCTAGTGCTTTGCTGTTTGATTGGTTGTTGTCTGCAAATCTCATTTCCTCTTCTAGACCCTCCTTTACTTAGCTTGAATTCCTTCCTTTCATTTTTTGACTGAGGATCGAGTAAGTGGCTAGAAAGTGGGTTCTTTGGATAAACACAAAATCCAGAGTAAGCACATTGAGGAGGAAAAGGAAAAAAGTCACCTCCGTAGGAGCAGCAACCCCTTTCTGTCCCTTGGAGGCACGTGTGTGTGTGTGTGTGTGTGTGTGTTGCTTTAGATACATAAATTCAATTGTTAAATACACACTAGACACATAATATGTCACAGGACTCATCCCCTAGAAGAGGAATTAACAAACGTTTTTCTGTAAATGACCAAAGACCTTTATTCTATTCTCTGTTACTGTTGGCCAACTGTGTTGAATTAGCACTGAAGCCTCCATAGCCACAGACGCCTCTTCAAAGAATAGGTGTGGCTGTGGTCTAATAAATCTTTATTACCAGAGCCAATGGCAATAGCTCCAGCTCTGAGCCCCCCGCTCCTTAACTCCCAAGGGTGTCAACTTCCTCTGTACATACTTATTAGGCCCCTAAATTGTTAGCTTCAATCCAATATAATGTCCAAATTCATTTCTTTGTTATTGTTTTTAGTTTTTTACTTTTGCTGTTGTTCTTTTATTTTGTTTTTTGGTTTTTGTTTTTTGTTTTTTTTTTTTTTTGGTTTTTTGAGACAGGGTTTCTCTGTGTAGCCCTGGCTGTCTTGGAACTCACTTTGTAGACCAGGCTGGCCTCGAACTCAGAAATCCTCCTGCCTCTGCCTCCCAAGTGCTGGGATTAAAGGCGTGCGCCACCACCGCCCAGCTTGTTTTGTTTTTAAGACAGAGTCTCATTTCAAAACCAGGTTTGTCTCAAACTTGCTATGTAATTGAAGCTAGGCATAAATCCCTTATTTTATTTATTTCTTTATTTTTTAAATTGTCATTATCATAATGCTTTTTCCTTTTTTAAAATTATTTTGAATTATTTATTTTATTTATATGAGTACACTGTCTCTGTCTTCAGACATAGCAGAAGAGGGTGTCGGAATCCATTACAGATGGTTGTGAGCCACCATGTGGTTGCTGGGAATTGAACTCAGGACCTCTGGAAGAGTAGTCAGTGCTCTTAACTGCTAAGCCATCTCTCCAGCCACCACCCCCCATTATTTTATTTTTATTTGTTATTATTTGTGGTGTGTGTGTGCGTGTGTGTGTGTGTGTGTGTGTTTGTGTGTGTGTGTGTGTACATTCTCTCCTTTCAACAGGCAGGGCCCAGGGATAGAATCTGTAGCAAGTATTTTACCTGTGTCTGACTGAGCTCCTGGTCATAAGTTCTGATCCCCCTGCCTCTACCTACCAAGTGATAGGATTAAAGACCTAGACCACAGCACTTGTTTTGTTTTAAACCAGGACTCCCAATCTAGCACAGGCTTTCTAGAACTCTCCATCTTCCTGCCTCAGTCTCCTAAATACTACAACAACAGGTGTGTACTACAATAGATACCACTTCATTATCTTTATCATTAACCTGACATTGAGTCCAGTATTTAGGGGATAAACATGAATATTTGCTAAATAAAGGAAAGGTGATTATTTTCAATAAACAGCTCAAAATGCTTATGCAATTGAAGACATGTATTCTCTCAGAGGATTCTACTGATTATAAGATGTGAGAGAGAGAGAGACAAAGAATGCAAAGGTTGACACAAATAAGCAGAAACGCTGAAAGTAGTTCAAAAAGTATTTTACTTATATTTGTGTGTCTCTGTATGTGTATGTGCATGTATGCATTGGTTCTCCTGGAACTGGAGCTATAGATAGTTGTGAGCTGTTCTTGTGGCTTCTGGGAACTGAATCCAGCTTCCCTCAAGAGCAACAAGAGCTCTTAACCATCTCCTCAGACCCTGAAGTGTCGTTTGAGCATAAATTTTATCATAAATTTACCTCAGTCCAGCTGTGCCAGAATCCTATTTTGTAAATGATGTGGATTTTCTATTAAATGCTTGTTGACAGACTATGTTAATAGCCCAGATTATGGCTGGCATTGAGCTGCTACAGCTTTGGTTTCGTATAGAAAAGGCAAGTTTCTGCCTGCCTTGTACAAAGCCAATGAAAACCAGTTGGATACCTTGGTTCTACCTCAGACCAGTCTTTGTATGTGTCTTTGTCTTTGTATGTGTCATGTGAGCAGAGAATGTGATTGACATTGGGAACTCATGTCCTGAAGCCACACTGCTCCTACTTGACAAGGGATTCATCACTTCACTGTGACCTCTCCACCCCTCAACTCCAACAGAGACCTCAATCTCTGTTGCTTTGCCTTGTGGTGACTGAAATAGGCCTGCCTCTAGAAACCCACTTCTTCCCATCAGATTCCTGCCTGGTAAAGCTTTCAGAACCTTCCTAAATTGTACCACCCATCAGGAAACAGACACACAAAACATCCTCCTATGATATTTCATATTCACCCCAGAAAAATCTTCCCTAGCGGCAGTTATAAACCGTAGGTGATACCAGGGCATACTCATGATCAGCTCTGGAGACATGAGCTGTTATCTTCACCCTTCCTCATTCATCATCACTGCATCATGGCGAGCTGGACATGATGACTCCATCTTATCAGTGAGCTGGAGCTGACAAACAACATGTGCTGGCCCACCAAGGGTCAGAACACCACGGATATCTCCCTGAGATGTCCTTTATATCTCCTGAGGCTTCCTCAGGAGACCCGGGGCAGGGTACCTCAGGAATGCAGAGCTAACTTTAGTTCCAAAATCACTTCACGAAGTAGCCTAAGCCTCTCATGCTATCCATCCTATCCTCTCTAAAAGGGAAGCCAATGCCCATGCAAAAGGAGCTCTGTAAGGTGTTACAATTTTTCTTCATTATGAAAAACAAAACTAACCAGCTGTGTTAGGAAGTGTAATAATAGCTTTCCCTTTCCCTGTTGTGTGTCCCTGGCTACATTTCAAAGGCAAGCCTGTGACCCTTTCATTGTGTCTTTTGTTTTAATCAGGAAAAGACCTAAAATTTGGCTCTGAATTTTTCCTTAATCTGTAAGAATGAATAATCCCTGGGAAGTCCAGTTGTTGTGACCAAGAGGCAAAACAAGGCTCTACCAGAGACGCCCACACGGAATCTGCGGGGCTTTCAGAACCAAATTGTTAGGTTTGTGTCATATCCCTTCTTGGACATGTTCTAGATAGATCTGCCAAAAGTAACAAAAATCGCTGTTGCCAGCAAAGGTTTTCAAAGGCAGTGACAGTGATAATGTTCCCTTCCGAACTGTGCTTCAAGGCGGGAAAGTAGAATCACATCCCTGGGGAAGGCATTCTTCAAAGCCCTTTCAGACAGTGGAAATGTCCCCTCTGACCTCCCAACAGCTTTCTCTGGCAGTTTCCAGGATATTTACTTCCAGAAAAATGTCTTCTTTCTCTTCAGTCCCACCAAGAATTCCCCACCGGATGGCCACTCACCTCTAGGGGGGCATCAAAGACAAAGGAGACCCCATACACATGGGAGACTTATGACAAATGAGTATAGACAGGAAGGGGCATCATATGCACATAGTAAATTACAGCTTCTGAACCGCTCGCCCTCTGCAAGCCTCAGTTTTCTCTTTTAACTGATGGGAGTGTGATCTACTGAGTGTTAATGGCTGGTCACAGTCCTGGGTTACAGAGTTCCCTGCCATACCATGCTTTTGTGCCTTAGGTTCACAAGCTTGAAGAGCAAGCAACTTACCCAGTGAGCCACCTATACCCAGCCCTCACTATCCAGTTATAAACAGAATTTCTTGTTATAAATAATTGTCAATCATTAATTTGATCATCCATATTAAAAAGAAAGAAACTTCTCACACAGAGTTATTTTGGTTTGCCTACTTTACATACACAAGCCAAGAAACCACAGTTTAAGTAGTGGTGTAGTCAACAAGTTAACATATGTATGGAATAAAACCAGGTCGTAGATTTTTCTTTTTCAAAGATTGTATATTTTTTTTTCCCTGTAGTTGCCTCTGTTACAAGCTAGGAAGTCAAATCCAAGAGACTTCCTTCCTTCCACCAGTTTCCCATGTGATGCTGCCATCTGGGTGACCTCCTCTTCCTGCAAGTCCCCATTCTGCTGAGACTCCTGACAGGCAGGAAGTGACTCTTTCTAAGAACCCGCCCGGACAGAAAGAGGTGAGTATAGAAGGCCACAGGACTAATTAGTCCACAGAGGAGGCTTCACTCCTCATTGTTGTCTCATTAAAAACAATTTCACTTTCAAAGATGTCACTTTTAACTCTGTGTGCGTGTGTGCGTGTGTGTAGATGTGAGAGCTGCCCTCCAAGGCCAGATAAGAGCTTGGGGACTCCGTGGATCCAGAGTTAGAGTAGGTTGTGAGATGCCCAGTGTTGTCACTGGGAACTGAATTCAGCTCATCTGTGAGAGCATGTGTGCTCTCTAACAGCTGAGCCCTTGATTCAGAAGCTAAGATTTCTAAAGATGACTCTGAAAGGATGACCTTAGTTGTCTGATTACTTTTCTACTTCTATCCTGTTTTGGTTTTTTGTTTTGTTTTGTAATTCAAACACTGGTTAAATGTTTGAAAACAGCTGCACTACTCAGAAGAAAAGCAGCCCAATGGTGAAGCTGCATTGGCTTCAAGAAGACAGGTCAGCCAGAAGCAGCTGATGCCAGCTGCAAAGAACAGCTAAGTGCAAAGGGTAGGTGTAAAAGAGAAACAGACAAGTGGAAACAACATGAAAAGGGACAGAGACACATTAATCTGCAAGATTAAGTGATGAAACCACAGGGGAAGTTGAGGCAGCACAGACAGGTGGAAAATTAAGTGGTCAGGAGAACTGAAAGGACATCATTGCCTTTCCCAGCTGAGAATCCAGAAAATGCCATAACCCGATGAAGACATATTACAGCGAAGCATGTCTTAACCATGGCCATCTGAGTGTAGTCAGGACGCCTCTGACCTCCAAAGACCTGTACTTTTACCTTATCAGCCTACCAGACCATACCTCCTATCATACCTATAAGTCTCTGTGACTATGTGCAAAGAAAAATTCTTCAGATGAACATTAAGTACATAATATATTCATTTAATCTCTTTAGACTTTTAACAGTGTAACTTTAGAAGCCACAAAAATCACACACACAGCTGGGCAGTGGTGGCACATGCCTTTAATCCCAGCACTTGGGAGGCAGAGGCAGGTGGATTTCTGAGTTCGAGGCCAGCCTGGTCTACAGAGTAAGTTCCAGGACAGCCAGGGCTACACAAAGAAACCCCACCCCCCCCAAAAAAAAAACCAAAAACCAAACCAAACCAAAACAAAACAAAAGCACACATGCAGCTACTGATAAGCAGTTAAACATGATTCTTTCTTGAGAAGTTTGTGCCTACCCTGGCCTCCTGATCCCCACCCCCCAGGTCTAAACCTACATTGAAATCTACCTTGAGAAACTCCAACTGTGGCTGGAGAAATTTCTCAGTGGTTAAGGCTCTTGATGTACAACCATAAGGACAAGAGTTCAGATCCCAGAACCCACATTAATTCTGGATACAGCAGTATAGACACATACAATTCCAGTCCTGGAAGGCAGAGGCAAGATCCTTGGAGCAAGCTGGCTAGTTACATTAGACATATGGGTAAGCTCTGGGTTTGACTGGGAGATCCTGCCTCAGTGAATAAGCTAGGAGAGGATTATGAATGCTTGGGCCTCTCTCTTATATGTGCATATACACATGCAAAAGCACCACACAAGTGAAAATGGGGGAGGCTCCAACTTTGCTTTAAAAAGGACAGAAAAGGTGAGCAGGATCACGTGGAATGGTAAGCCATGCCAGGAAGCCTGGTGAGTAGAGCAGGTTGAGACCCCGGAAACTCAGTGGGTGCACACCTAAGGCAGTAGGCACCTCCCTGGTCCCTGCCAAATTCTGGGCCTAGAACATGTGCCACACTTCCCACATAAGGAAACGTGACAGGTCACATAGGCCCAGAACAGAGTTCTCCATGCTAATGAGGTACTTAGAGGCCCTGAGGGTTTAGCCAACAAGCTTCCCTTCCCAGACACTCCTCCCTTCAAAAGGTATTTAATCTCAGGTTCACCTGGAGAAGTTGGTATGATAGCCATCCATTTTTTTCATAATGAACAACCAACAAACAGTTTGGAACCAAGGACTATCTCTCTCATCTAGAACTGTCATAAGAGCGTGGTGTAGGCCTTCACCTACAGAGCTGTTGACTAAATCTCTCATAGAAGGCTCATCTGCTCTCCCAGTCACAACTGCAGTCAAGCTAAGAACCCTCATCGATGAGCAGAGGTGGAGCCCCAGACTAGTTGCCATCCTCAGTCCCCCCCCCCCCCGCACTTCTGTTCTCAATTCCTCATGACTCAGTGGCACCTGAAGGTCCAGGAGTTTGGGAGCACCCGGTCCCAGCCTCATTGTGGCCCATGGACACCCCCTCCCCTAACCCAACTCCACACACTTCATTCCCAACTTCTCCATTTGGTTCTCCAGTGGATACTGGAAGCAAGGAATACCACCTTCAGTTTTCTCACATCTCAGACTGCCCTTCCCCCCCCAACCCCCACCCATGCCAAGTGGTGTCTGGGTTCTTTCCTAAAGCCTAGCACCCTCCCAGCCATGGCATGGGATGGCACAGTCAAGCAGCTCCCTGTGTTTCCATGCCCTGTGGTGGGGCTCAAAGGATTACTAATCATCAGAAATTCAGAGATGCTCTTTGTACTATGAGGAGGTATTGTTGAAAGCCAGAATCAAAACAGAAAGGAACAAGTGTTGGGGAGCAGGGAGAAAAATAGAAGGGTCGGTCCCTGCTAATGGGAATAAAAGGGTATGCGCACTAGGGGAAACAGCATATTTCCATAAAGTAAAATCAAGCAAAATTATCAGTAATTCTGCCTGTGGTTATATACACAAAATAGCCAAGAGCAGAGACTGGAACAGATTTCTGCACACATTGAAAGTGCTATTAATGACAGCCAACGACTAACCCAAGATTCCATCAGTGGATGGTTGACTAATCAAGAGCAGTACATGACTGAGCTGTCTCTTAACTTCATAAAGGAAGAAAATTCTGAAACATACTTCACCATGATGACCCTGACGACATTCAGCTAAGTGGGTTAAGCCTGCAAAAAAGGACAACGTTTACATAAATCCACAAAAACAAAGTTCTTACATTAGTCAAATCTATAGAGAGAGGGAGCATATTGGGAGCTGAGGATTCAGAGAGATCACCTTTCATGAGAATGTATTTCAGCTGGGTGTATTTCAACTGGGGACTATGACAAATTTTGGAAAGGATAATGGTGATAGCTATACAACCATATGAATACACATAATGCTGCTGTAATTGACACTTTAAAATGACTATTGTAAGCATTTGATGTTGTTAACAAGAAGCAAAGAAAAAAAGACTTCCCATATAGATACACTAAACAACAGAATATTCAAAACAAAACAAAAAATCAAACAAATGAAAAATCAAAAGTCAGCTCATTTACCTTCTAAAGAATAACATAGTCTTAGTAAGATTTCTATTGCTGTGATAAAGACAATGACAAAAAGCTACTTAGGGAGGAAAGAGTCTGCTTTATCTTATAGTTTACAGACCATCATGATAGGAAGTCAGGACAGCAGGACAGGAACTCAAGGCAGAGATCAACAGGAAGGAACTGATGCAGAGACCATGGAGGAATTCTGCCTATTGCCTTTTTCTTCTTGGCTTGCTCATTTTGTTTTCTTATACAACCGAGGACTGCCTGTCCAGGGATGACACTGCCCACAGTAGGCTAGGCCCTCCCACATCATCCATCAGTCAAGAAAAATCACATTAGGCATGCCTACAGCTTTCTCAGTGGAGGATTCCTCTTCCAAGATAACTCTAGCTTGTGTCAAGTTGATAAAAAACTAACCAAGAAAGATACACATGCAGACACAAAGACACAGATACAGACGCAGACACAGACAGAGACACAGACACAGACACAGACACAGACTCAGACTCAGACTCAGACTCAGACGCAAACTCAGACTCAGACACACACAGACAGACAGACAGACAGACACACACACACACACACACACACACACACACACAGACACAGACTCAGACTCAGATGCAAACTCAGACTCAGACACAGACAGACAGACAGACAGACAGACAGACAGACACACACACACACACACACACACACACACACACACACACACACACACACAATCCCTTATCAGTTACACAGTTCTCTCTTGTTCTATTGGCTCTTGGACCAGCAATCTACATATATAGAATTGTCTTCTTTGGGGCTGGAGAAAAGCAGCACACCCAGCTTAGCCTCTGGCTCACTTGGGCGGTTTCTCAAGTACGATGGCCGGAATGAACTCTGAAACCTCTGGTTTCTTCAGGTGTTAGCAGCATACAACACTTGCCGCAGGCTTTTCCAGTGCAGTCTCAAGTCTCTTCTTATTTGCTAAAGATCCAATTATTAACATGGGTGTTATAGAAACTTCTAGAAAGCACAATGCAAAACCCACCTGAAACAGAATAGTTACAGTTAATTTGTTATGGTAATTGATAATATTAGAACAGAGCAAAGTAAACTCCCTCAATGGGGTGTTCATCTGCAGGATGTGGCTGCCAGCCACACAAGGGCAAGGCTGTATTACAGAGAGCAAGAGGGACTTGGGTATGTTTCAGACCACTCTGTAAATCACCCGATCTTCAAAATGTATTTACATTAATAACCTGCCTGGCATAGCATTGATGACAGAAGAAATGTCTTTTGCTCTAATCATTGTTCCATATTGCTCTGAAGTAACTGAGAATTACTGAAGATAGAGAGCTATGTTGCATGTGCCAGGCCCGGGCCTCAACTGACAGAAAAAAGAAAAGAAAAACAAATCTAATTACTTTTTATCATTCTCTTTTTAGAAGCCAAAACAATATATCTTTATGGTTTCTCAGGGACCCTCTGAGAAATATGATGTATAGTTTGGATACAAAACATATTTAAACAGAAAAAAAAATATTTAATAGGAAGAACAAAAACACAAGTTGTTACAGGACATATTTTGAAAGGATCCTAAGTACTCAAGAAAATGTGTTTTAAACTTATTAATCAACAGGACAATACAATATTTTAGAATGCACATGAAAAAGATAAAAGATAAAGAATTTCTAGGAATGTTAGTGCTTCCAGGGGACTGGGAAAATTGCCCTGTGAGTCCAGTGCTTGTCTTTCAGATGAGGACCACATAAACACTGGGTGGGTGTGACGGCCCATCTGTCATGCTGGTGCTCAGGAGACAGAGACAGAGGACCTCCAGAACAAGTTGCCTAAGCAGGCTAGAGCTCTGGGCAAGGGAGACATCCTGCTTCAATGCACAGGCATCCAAATGTAAACCTCTGGCCTCCACACCTGCACAAACGTGCCCACACATATGTGAGCATGCACACATGCCTGTAGCACATCATTCATACACATACATGCAAAGGAAAGAAAAAAAAAGAAACTTATGCTTCCAAACACAAGGAGATTTAGCCAGTAACATAAAAAGGCTACACAGACCTGAAAGGTTAGCCAGGTGGGACGGAGCATTCCTATTATTCCATCACCTGAGGAGACAGAGGCAGCAAGATTGTGAGTTCAAGGTCAGCCTTGACAACAGAATAAGATCCTGCTTCATATTACAGAGATCTAAATGGTTGTTTGTATCAATCAGAGAGCTCCAGGGTTCAGAAGTGTGGGAAGACATGAGATGTCTGTCTTCCTAAATCTGCTTTGCTTCCCTCGACATGGTGATCTCCAGTCGCACCCATCTTCTAACAAATAATATCATTTCTTTTTTCTTTATGGAAAAATTAAAAGTCCGTTGTTTTATTATCAGTTTTATTGTCCATTCATCTGTTGATAGATACTTTGGATGATTATAAATTATAAATTCATATCAATCATAAATTTTGCTTAAGAGAAAATGTAGAGGCAAATAACAGAAAGCTATCGTACACACGTATTTCATAACAACTTTGTAAGCTTAAAAAAACAGGTCCCCCATACCTACATCTATCCTTTTCATATTTTCACAAGTGTCAGACAAGGGGTGTGCTGGTCTGGGATGCAGCTCAGTAAGTCAGTAATGAACTTGTCTGGTCAACCTTCAGTCTTCTAAGAGAAGATCTGTCGTATAGCCACTGTAATGCTGGCAGGTCCATTGGAACCCAGGAGGCAGAGCCTGTCTGTCACACACAGTGTAAGTGATCGCCCACTTGTAATGGAACTTCAAATAACTGAGAATTCTTTCATAATAACTCCATGGGAAATAGTAAAGGCAAGGTTAAGGTGGATTCTAACCATACCTAATGATGCTCACATCTGTTGCAACACACTGTTTCCCCCGAGACTCCCTGAACCTCACAGAGTAGAGCACAGTGGTCCCCACTTCTCTTGTCCCAAAAGACATACATTCCTGCCTAATAAAGGTTTTCACCCTCTCTCTCCCACCTCATCCTCACATTTCCTCCCCAGACCCTCACCTTGAACTTTAGGGAAGAGTCTTATACAGTGAAAGACACACTTCTTTTCTGTGTCCAGTAAGAGACATCCCAAACAATCTTCTAGCAGAGGCTGCTCTTGAAGTCACCTCTCCATGTGTTTGGCAGTACTTGTTCAGTGGCACTTGGCTGGGACATGAGTAATATCTTCATTGGTGCTTTTGGGGAATGCTGGACAACTTCTAAAGTCTGAGCCTACTTCTCCAAATGTGAGTCTTTTAAAATATACTCATTCACACACCTCATTTCCAGATGGAGGGGGTGGGCACTCTGCTATTTCCCAAACTTACCTGGCCATGTGTGATAATTAAGGTTTTGTCAGCCTGGCACATATAAGTCATCTAGAAAGAGGGAATCTCAACTGAGAAGAAGCCTCCACCAGAACCATTGGTCAATAGACAAGTCTGTGGGCGCATTTTCCTTGGTGGATGACTGATGTGAGCATGTACAGTTCACTAAGAGCAATGCTACCACCAGGCAGGTGGCCCTGGGTTCTCTGAGAAGCAGACTGAGGAAGCCAGTAAGCAGTGGTCCTCTATTGTCTCTGCTTCAGAATCTCCAGGTTTCTGCTTTGAGTTCATATCCTGATAAGCTTTCATAATCTGTCAGCTAAACTAAATCCTTTCTTTCCCAAGTCACACCAACAGACAGCAGACTAACACGTCACGGAGTCCATTCTTTCTGCACTGTCTCCCTAGGTTACAGTCTTGCAGAACCCAGGTGCTCATGACATGTGGGTGGGATCATCACATGAAGAGCCCACTCAAAGCATCCCAAACCTCGGTGATGGATGAACTTTTCCAGAAGCTTCTAGTGTTGCAGCTCCTTCATCTCTGTATAAGTGTCACCATCAGTTAAAGCCATTCTCTAGAGCCAGACAAATGTCACCCCACACTCATCTTGGGGCTTCTGTTAGGTTGTAGAGTAAGGCACAGTTCTTCCTCTCACTGCCTCTCAGTGGGAAGTATTGGTCCATGCATATTAGTGAAGAACTAGTAGAACATGTATCCCAGGCTACCCTCATACAAAATGCCCAGACTGGTCTGGCTAGAACCAATGAATGCAAACCAAATGAAATGCACAAGGCCCTCTATCACTGATGTCTCTAGAGAGGCCCAATCCAGTGTGCCAGTAGCCCTGTCTGAGGGCCCTTCAGTCACCCTGGAAGCAAGCCCAGAAGAGTCTTTCTGTTGACAAATGGAGAGAGATTGTCACTGTACTCCAGGTAAAGCAAGAACAAACCTGTCTTGGTATTGGAGGTGAATTCCCCCGTGTCTTTCAGGCATCCTGGGACTGCAGGATTCCCCTGGGGCTCTAAGGAGGTGGTTGTTTTCCATTTAATTTGCACATCAGCATTCATTCAACCGCATGCTGGCCATGTGCCAGACATGATGCTTGAAACCTGGGGGAGACAAGACTGCAAGAAAAATGTGTCTGAGGCTGGGGCCGGTGACATGACAGCAGCTTCTTGAAGCATATGAAACACGTTTTGCCCTCTGATTCTTAGATTTGAAGAGCTATTGTCCCTTCCTACAGTGCACTGTGGCTCAGTTACCAATGGGTAAGCTTGCTGGAAGCAACAGCCTACTGCCATTTGATGATAACCAGTGGTAGGGCCGCATGAAGTTAACAGGGTCTCCTGCTGCCCAGGTTCCTTAAGACCCTATCCTTACCTGTGCATTTGTAACTTAGTTTCCTGATTCTCAACTTGTAAGAGTTTGGCACCATAAATCCTGATCTGTGCTTAGTGAAAGGCACATGTATACAGTTAGAGCCTACTGTATACAAATGTATTGAGTAAAAAGTTGTTCCCCAAGCCACCTGCAGCTCAACGGAAGCAGCTGGAGCAGTTGCCAGGTCTGACACAGTTGTATAGGTAACCACAACGGAGAAGACACAGGTGATTCTAGAACTACCTCAAAACAATGGCTGCCTGTTGTTTGACAGTGTCCTGAGCACACTTGGGTGGAGAACTATGGTTCTTCTTTCCCAGTCTGAACATTCCAGGGGAGGGTATGAATCTCTCAGACTTCTCAGCCTGTAACCATCTGGGTCCCACACAGTCTTGATTAATGTTGTGGTCTGTTTGTTTGTTTTTCCCTGGGAAATCAGTGCTGTTCAAAGCAGAGCTACCACCATGAGGTAAACAGCAGAAATAGATGTCAGTAGCAACAAACTTACGCATGGACAGAACTTTCCAGGCAGGGACTGTGTGTTTGATTAGTGTAGAGGCTCAAGTTCTTGACTTCATACACTGCCACCAGAATTAGTATGATAGAAATCAAGCCCTTTATCCCCCAAAGCTTTAGAGCCAAAGGCCGCCTTTTCACTAGAATGCCAGAACTTTCTAGGGTTCCCTTTACATTCTCTAGAGCCCCTCTGTAAAACTATGACTTCTAAAGAATGCAGCATCCTTCTCTTGAAAACCATGTTGGATGAGAGGTCCAACCAAAGGCTTCATGACTGTAAGCTATGCACGTTTAAGACTCGGAGAGCCTTAACTTACTGGACATCCCCTTAGTGAACAACGTGGAGATGGGAATTGATGCAAAAAGCAAGAGGAATTTTATTTAATCCAGCATGCTGGGGTCGCCTGCACATGGAGAGAGAATGACCACACATAGCCTGCACAGCGGACCTTTTATACAGTCCTCAGGGCAGCCGCCATTAGGCACAATGTGATTGTCAGAACAGTATTACCTTTAAACTAATTGGTTGTTAGGGAATGAGGTAGGTGGCCAATGGTCTCAGAATACAACTCTGGGCCTCCCCTAACCGCAGGGACTTCCCTGTGATCTGAAGAATGCAATTTAGCCTCTCCCTTCTTGGAGGGGCAAGTGTTCCATGACCTTTCCAAAGTTCCTGAGCTAACCCTTTCACATGTTCCTTCCAACCCTTAGGAAGCTTGGGTTAGGGTTAGGGTTAGAAATGAGACCATAATGGAAGATGGGCTCCCTGGATGCTGGAGATGTGCTGTTTGAAACTGGAACTCACTCTGTAGATCAGGCTGGCCTCAAACTCAGAAATCCACCTGCCTCTGCCTCCCAAGTGCTGGGATTAAAGGCATGCACCACCACCACCCAGCTGTTGTTCGGTTATTTAGGACAAGTGTTGATAGATTATTTTAAAAACATCTGGGAGGGAGGGTTGGTCTAACCTAGATGAGACCATGCTTATTAATGACAAAGGGACATCTTTGTCACCACATGTACAGGTGGACAAAGTGCCTTCAGAAAAAGATGGGATATGGTCATTTTTAAAGACTGAATTGACTTCCATGTAGTCGTTCAGCAGGAAACAATCAAGTTCCAGGGCAGCCAGAGCTACACAGAGAAACCCTGTCTCGAAAAACAAAACAAAGCAAAACAAAACAAAAAAATCCTAACAATAAAATCCAGTCACACATAGTTGAGACATACAGGGTTCTTACTAGTTCAGTAGCTGAAAGGCCACCGCACATGCCTGCAACCCTTAGAGTCTCTCAAGAAGGACTTAATGCTGGTTCACTATGTCTTTAGGATAGACTATACTTTAGTAACAGTGTTGGCACTTTTCTAATCCTCAGTATTAGACTGCTGAGATGTGAAGTGGAAACTTATGGTTTCTTTGGAAAGTCAGTTGTGTTGGAGAGTGTTTTGCTGGGGCCAACAGGTGAAGGAGTGCTCAACAGGTGAAGACACAGGTGGAAGACTGTTTTGTTGAAGCAAGCTCTTGAAAGGATGAGTGATGAAGGGTTCTTTGCTAACAACACACATGTATCGGTTTGCCTTACATTGTTTTACTGAGCTCCATTTGTCATGACTCCATAGGGAGAAATGCACAAAAAAAAAATCTTCTGGTGGTGTTCTGGGGGCTTCTTGCAGCTTCTTCATACTGAGGCAAGACATGTGGTGAGGCAAGACTGGTGGAGGACACATGATGTCTGGAGGGAGTATAAATAGTCAACGGACCCAATGGACCCAGCACTACTGAACTAGACTGCTGGTGAAGTATTTTCGAGAGGATCAAGTTGCCACTGATTAATCCTGTGCACTGAACTGCTGATTTCCTGACAAGGCAGGTGAGATTTGCTCCAAAGAATTTCTAAATAGGTCCACTTCCACCCCTTTACGCCCACCCATATCCTAATAACCTTTCTTTCCACTACCTCTGGTGAATGGTGGGTTAGAAGGGAGGTTGAAGCAGTTAAGAACCATTATTAAAATTAAGGTTGAGAAAAATTTAAGCCTACAGAGATGGAAGGCAGGTCCCCTAAGTTGTTCCTTAGTCCTAACCTCTTATGAGCATTTGCTGTAACCCACTCTGTGAAGGACTTCATATTCCCTGAAATGTTCATAATCAATCAATACCAGGAAAGGAGGCACACCAAGCTCCAAGCAGAGTAGAAGAAGCTGGACATAGCTTCAGCCCAAGACTAGCTATTGCTCAAAGCAAAGTTATATGCACTCCAGTCAGTCTCTCTGTGAGGACCCCCCACCCCCTACCCCAGGCTATGAAGAGAATCAGAAAAGCTGTGGGGCATGAGACCATTGTTCCCAACTGACACCATCTGAATTCTACGCTGCAGTGAGCACCTATTGGCCCCTCAAGGTCAGTCAACTCATAACAGAAGATACTGTGTACTAAAGAAGATGCAGTACTTCCTGGAAGTCCTAGACAAAGACGCTCTGAAGGAGACATTTGCAACAGAAACCTACACACTTCAAGCATTCCCACGTCATCCCTGT
This sequence comes from Tokudaia tokunoshimensis, assembly GCA_036184795.1. Taxonomy (NCBI): domain Eukaryota; kingdom Metazoa; phylum Chordata; class Mammalia; order Rodentia; family Muridae; genus Tokudaia; species Tokudaia tokunoshimensis. The sequence goes on along the minus strand of BTHU01000022.1, from coordinate 54,538,111 downwards.
CCAAGGCTGGGCAAGAATTGACAGTTGACAGATGACAGAGTGAAAGTGTTCAGATAAGAGGGGACACTCTTCGAGGTGTGTTCCTGCACCAACAGTGAGTGGGGTCAAGCAGTGAAGGTGGGTGGAGGGAAGACATGGTAGTAAAAGAGAACAGGACCAGGTGAGTGGGAGGCTCCCTCAGTGAAGGTGAGTAGGAGGCTCGTGCAAAAGGAGAGGTACCTCAAATGTAGATAAGTTAGAGAACTCTTCCATTTGCCTGTCTCCTTCTCTTCAGTCTACGTTTGCCTGTCCCCTGTAACAGCACAGGAGATAGTCCCACCTTAGCTAGGTGTCTGTGCTGCTTGCTTATAAACTAGGTTCACTCTGGAAGAGAAGCATCAGCTGAGGAATTACCTCTGCCAGACTGGCCTGTGGAAGCATTTTCTCAGTTACTGGTGTTGGAGAGCTCGGTCCACCGTGGGTGGTGCATTCCCTAGGCAAGTGGTTCTGGGTTGTACAAGCAATCAAGCTGAGTGAGCCACGAGAGCAGGCCAGCAAGCAGCACTCCTCCATGCTTCCTGCTTAAATTGCTGCCCTTCCTTTTCTCAGTGATAGATTGTGACTGGGACATGTAAGCCAAATCAACCCTTTCCTTTTAAGATGAGTTTGGTTGCGGTGTTTCACACAGCAATAGAAAGCAATATAGGACAGAACTTGGGACTGGAGAACGGGGTACAGCTGTGACAGACTGATCATGTTGGTTTGGGGAGGCGTATGGAAGGGTTTGAAGTTTTGAGCTGGAAAAGTGAGTGCTCAGAGCTTTATAGGAAACAAGAGCTTGGAAGATAAGAATGTTAATAAGAAATGCAGATAATAACGGAGGCCTAGCTTTCAGGGGAATGATTAAGCGTTCCCCAAGGACTCTTGTATGGTCATTCTTGTGATATCTTTTTGAATTAAGAATTGACAGTTTCTGGTTAGCTGAGGCCAAAGAATCAGCTGTGATTAACAGGAGACCAGCATCATTAGGTGAACTGTTCCTGGGGCAGGGGGAGGTATTTCCTCAGTATCTTACACAGAGGCTGTGTTCTGGAGAACCAAGGCTACAAGCCAAGCTTGATGGCACCGAGCAGGGCTGAGGGAAGATGCCATAATGTGTAACCACATGTCTTAGGGTTTCAACTGCTGTGAAGAGACACCATGACCACAGCAACTCTTATAAGGGAAAACATTTCATTGGGGCTGGCTTACAGTTCAGATGGTTTAGACTATTGTGGTCATGGTGCTGGCATGCAGGCAGACATGGTGCTGTGGAGGTAGCTGAGAGTTCTACATATGGATTGGTCTGGCTTGAACTTTTGAAAACTCAAAGCCCACCCCCCCTCACCCCAATGGCACACTTCGTCCAACATTACGCAACATTTCTACAAGGACACCTCTCCTAATAGTGCCACTCCTGTGAGCCTAAGGGGGTCATTTTCATTCAAACACCACAGCCCAGAGTGCCTTTGAAGGCATGGAAGAGTCATGAAGTACAACCTGAAGCTTGGCATCATGTGCAAAGGCCAGGAGGTCATTAATGAAGGTGCAGTTTTAGTTGTAGTAGAGGTCACAGGACTGAAGGGATCATAAAACAAAAGTCAAGGCTTGGCACAGCACCGTGTGACAGGTTCTGAGTCCCTGAAGAAGTTGGGGGGCGGGGGTCACTGCTAAAGTTGCCAGCCAGTAGCAGTGAAGACCTCAGCGTCCTGGAGATGCCAGTACCGTGGGGCTATCACAAGGAGAGTGAAAACTGTGTAGTGGGGCTGCCCTGGGCCTTCCAGAAACCCAAGCTAGTAACTGACAGCCCTCCACGGGCTCTGTTTCAGCTCTGACCTTTATGCTCCTACTTTGGCTTACCCCAGTGATAGACTGAAACCTATACAAGATGCCATTGGTCATGGTTTGTATCACAGCAACACAAACCTAACTAGAACAATAGAAGATGCTTATTCATAACTGCAGCCTTCCTTGTTGATTTCTAAAGTAGACCACAACATGGATTAGTGTGGCCATAGTAAATGTGGTGTGTGAAACCAGGGAACAGCTGAAGTCTCCCTGTATTCCTTCTGCAGCTTCCTCTGATGGGGGCTCAGGTCATCTCCATCATCCTAATACCCCTCTGTAAGCTTCTATCTGTGAAACACAGCTTCTATCTGTGAAAAGCTTTGCAGATATGCCGAGAGGGATACCCAGAAGCTTCCAGACTGCCGAGTGATTGCTCAAACCTTTGGGATTGTTTCTGAGTTCAAATCCAGTTTTCTCTTCTCTCTTGGCCAGAGTTGGGCTAACCATCCCTCATGATCTGGCTCATCCCCACCCTTCCTTACTGTTGGCTTCTGTTAAGCCAGCACGCAGAGATTTATCCCATCTCTTCCTCTAGGTCTTTCTCTCCCCAGGTGACAGTGAATTGCACCTGAGCTAACCAGTAGCATCATTTCCTACACATTTCATTCAGATCAGTTAGCTCCTGTCACCGTGTTTAAATGTGGAGCTTTCTGAGGATCTGGGCCTGCAGCCCCTAATACCCAGTATACCATACACTCGTACAGCTAAAGAGCTCCCTGCGGACAGTGTGCGAATATCAACAAAGCCATCTGCACCACAGTGGAAGTCAGAGAGGCAGGGTTATGACACATCTGTGCCACCTCTGCATCGGCACCTGTGAGGCAGAGGAAGCTTTTCATTGTGACACAGGATGGACACAGTCATGTGGTAAATTGTTAACCCATTCTGTACTCCCCAGTGGGCACACGCACACTCCTTGTCACCCGCCAGATGTTTTGGATTCCAGAAAGAAAGACACACATACACAGCCTTATGCTTTAAATACTTTAAACAGCTCAATGGCTGGGCCACTCTCTAACTCCATGTGACTAACAATATTTCCCCTCCGCTATTCCTGAGTTAATACTTACTAAAACTACATTTTATCTTTGCTGCCCTGGACCTGCTGGGCAGCCCTCTGGGGCCACTTTCTCCCTGTATCTACATGCCGGGTCTCTCACCCTCCTGCACCTTTCTGGTGTGGTCTTTCTCCTACACCCGTTATGGCTGAATCTCCTCTTCCTCCTTCCTCAGTTCCTTCCTGGGAATCCTAAAAGTCTCACTTCTGTCCCTGCCCAACCATTGACCACCAGTAACCTTATTGATCAGTCAAAAACCAACTGGGGACCCGCTTCCTTTAGTCCAACATGTGGGACACTGCAAACTGGTTTTTGGATAACATAATTAGCATGAGAACACAAGCCAAGACAACTAAGTACCATACCTTGATGTTACTGAGTGGGGCTGTGATCGGGAGCCGGGCAGAAGAACAGAAAGCCCCTGGCATTTCTATTTTAACTGGCTCTTGTTGCTTTCCCCTGTGGTTTGAAGGGCCCTTCCAGCCACATCATGTCTACTCCACGTGCCCAGTGGAATGGGCTCAACTGCAGGTCCAGAAAATAGAGCTGCCTGCAGGGGACAGTCAGGCAGGTTTTCGGTTCCTGTCATAAACAGGGCAGCAGTTCTCAGACTGCTGACATTTCTCAAGGTATTTTAATAGACGTTCCTTTCTGGAAGGAATGCAGGCTGGCTTAGAGCCACGGATGAAAAAGCAAGCATCTGCACAAAAGCCCAGTGTGCTCGGAGCCTAAAAGGTGGGAGCCCAGAGGTGAGGGAAAGGGCTGGACAGCCCACACATCGCATTGGCTTCATCCACCCTCCTTTAAGGGAATAAAGGAATTGAGGCCGTCGCAAGTGCCACTAGATTGAATTCAGTGGACTCCTTGGTATGTGATGAGCCCAGTTCCATCGGGTAAGACCTGTGACTGAAGTGACACAGGAGTTAAGTGGCCAGTTCCTTCCAACATTATGAAGAAACAAACGTGGGCTAAAGGGCTTGTGGAGTGCCATTGGCTGCGAGTGTCCATGGCAGGATGGAGGAGGAGGTGCCCTGGGACTAGAGAGTGATAAAAAGCACACAGGAGCATATCTGTGCCCCTTGTCTCAAGTGCTGAGTCCTGCAAGGAGGATTAGTTTTCTAATAGGTATGACAAGGCAGATGGGATTAGGATCCCATTCTTTAGGGCATTGAAATGAAAAGGAATTTTATTTTTATCTTCCAGCCAAGGAGAAGCAGTAACAGCTTTGACTCATAGACCCGAATGACAGACATGTATTTTGGAGAACTGACCCCAACTGAGTAAGAACAGAATCTAAACACAGAAGGTTAGAGGGTTGGGTAGCTGCTGCTGTGATTTCTGCAAAATATTAGCCAAGCCAGTTCCATAGTTGAGAACCATGTTTCTCTTAGCAGTAACTGCATGCACCACTCGCAGATGAACACTGAGAAGAATGATCAAGGCACTGTCTCCCACCTGAAGCCACAGCTTCCCCAGTGACAACTAGAGGATTGGTATTAGCTCAAGATCCCAAGGAGAAACCAAGAGATCGCAGAGCCAAGAAGAACGGCTGTGCTCTCAGCTGTGCTCCCAGCTGTGCAGGCTTTGAGCAGGCTCCTGATCCATCTGTGTTGTGCACAGCTGGAGTCCACTGCCCAGCAGGATTAGGACTTTGGCCTCCAGATGTTGCTATGTGTGCTGATGCCCTGAGATCTCCCCATGGACCCTTTACAGGCCCCGCTGCAGCTATCACCACCCAGTCAGAAATTGTCATTTCCCCATGTAGACCAAGCCCTTGAGTTTAGGGAGATTAAGTAGCATGCTCCAAGTCACCCAGTTAGGGTAGAGATGAGCCAAGATTCAAACTCAAAAACGGCCCAGCTCAATGGATCCTCACACAGCCTTTCCAAACACACCCCCTCACTGGTGGACAGGTAGGTTTGATTGGTGACTAAGGGAAACAGACAACAAAAGAGCACATTTATTCACTCGGCAAATGTGTACTGAGCGCTGATATGCTCTGAACCGAGGGGAATTCAGCAGTGGGAGAGGATGATTGTGGTGCACAAACCCTTGGAGTTCAATGTTCAGGGAAGGGCTGAGGATGTGGCTTCATGGTCAAGCATTGTCTAGCTTGTGCAAAGTCTCAGCACTGCCTTCTCTCCAAAATTTTTTTGGAAAAGATGTCAAAGAGGGGAGGCTCTGTGTTTTCCAGTACTGGGAGAGGAACTGGTAGAGCCTGTCTGGATTCCAGACAAGACAGTGTGGGCCATGCCCACACACTCTACCTCCTTCCTCACAGTCGGCTCTGGGATCCCTGTCACTACAGCCACAACACCTTATAGAAATACCCCACTGAGACCTGTCCATGGGTCTATAAATGGACTCCACAGGGGCCCAGGCTTCAGACAAATGACAGGTGCATTTTCACTTCCCCAAGGAAGCTAGCTATAGACCTCAGGTCGACAGATTCCCTAGGTTATCAGAGGGCTACTGATGGTGACACATCCCTACCACCCGTAGACCAGGTACCCCTCAACTAGAGCTACCCCTCTTCCTTATGTTCCCCACATCTTCAAAGGGTCACATTCCTACTAGAATTTCCTCTCCTCCCCATTGTCCAGGAAGCAGAAACAACCTGGCTACATGAAACTTCCCCCTTCCTCGGAGACCTCTAAGAAGGGACACACACACACACACACACACACACACACACACACACACACTGCCATGTGGACCTGAATTCTCATGGGAGGCCTCATCATGCTGTCTGCATATCTATGGTTGGGTGGTTGGAGCCTAGACCTTCTCAGAACTCGTGTCATGTTCTGTCAGTCCTTCTGGGATGTTAGTCACTCATAAAAACTTCTTTCCTCAAACACAATTTTTAAAAAAGGAACATGGAGTAGACAGGGGCTTGAGAGTTGGTTCAGTGGTTGTTCTTGTTCTTGCCAAGGACCTGGGTTCGATTCCCAGCACCCACATGGAGGCTCACTACTACTGAGGTACCAGGCATGTGTATGATGCTGCACAGACAAGAAGGCCGAGCACTCATATGAATAAAAGTAAAAAAAAACTTTAAATATTTTTTTTCTCAAAGGAAAATTGGCTTCAGTGTCTCGCTTGGCTCCAAATCTGAGACCTTTCAATGCCCTCGGGAGAGGAGTTGAGGGAGAGAGTAACTTGGAGGTGAGATTTGCAGGTGGTCTGCTCAGCTTCAGATGCCAGAGTGAAACAAATCTGTGGTCACAAGTGTTCCAAACTCTGGCTGGGAGCTCAAAGGGAGTTAGTGGGGAGTGTGGATGAGAATTAATAAATAACGTTGACGGCCGCAGATAGACGACAACTCCGCCAAGATCAATATGAAGAGCAAAGTCTGGAGACAGAGCCAAGCCCTAGGGACCTCTGGACAGAGGAGATGACCCTGGAGACTGAAGGGGACACAGACTCAGAAGAATGAAGGAGATGAAGATGGGGCCGTGCCAAAGGCTTGGCGAGGACCATGGAAAAAGAATAGTGGAGGAGTTTGCTCCGCCAGCCTGAAGTAAGTTTTATGGTTCACAGAGCATCGTTATGGCAGACGATGAGGATGAATGGCAGATTGTAAGACAGTTGGGGAGGGAATGGGTGAGGAGGAGGAGTGTGCTCAACACACCTCACATGGAGACTCTGACAGGGAGAGGGAAGTAATGTCACTTAATGGAATAAATTACTAAACAAAACCATTTTTGCTGATAACAAAACCTGGTTCAACTGTAAATACGTATTAATATGACAACCCTTGGGTTTGAAACAGAACCATTTAAAGCTAACCTTACTAAAATTGTGAATTGCCTCACGCCAATCCCACGAGATTCTAACCCAAAGGAGCAGAGTGTCTGCTCTGTGTTCCACAATCATCTCAGTTTGGTCAAGGAGATTCTTCCTTCTTCGTGTAATTGGAAATCTTTAAACAACACGAACAATCTTACTAATGCTTCAAATGTATTTTTCCTTAGGGAAATATTTACATCCTTATGACCCTGAATGCTAAGCCAATAAGTGCAGTGACAGACCTCATTATTCATTGTTATCAAAAAAAAAAAAAAAAGAAAAAAGAAAGAAAGAAAGAAAAAGAAAAAAAGAAAAGAAAAAAGAAAACGAAAAGAAAAGAAAACGAAGGTCTCAGAGAGTTTGAGGTGTGGGGAGAAGTGATTATTATTTTTTTTTTATCTTCGTGTTTTTATCTTCCCTTCTACCATAATTTAGGTGGATAGAGAACAGGCCTGGCAATCAGATCAGAATCCTTGAGGCTAAGCTGCTTCCCAAAGTGTCTGAAGGGCAGGCATTACGGGTGTCTGCAGATGTGGAACTAGGCCAGAGCTAGGCCTGAGGAGACCGTGGGAGTGGCTGTGATCTGATGAAAGAGCTTGCTGGATTCTACACCACAATCCATTAATTTGAGACTTATGAAAATGCAGACTTCCTAGAGCGCCCATTGCAGCCCAACCCTTGGTCCCATTCCAGCTCAGAAACTAAAGCAGAGGGCAAACCAGAAACGTGGAAACAGAGTACTTCCACCACAGCCTGAGGGTGGGAGGAGGGGCTCGCAAGGGCACTCTGGCTTGGAAGAGAGGAAGTGGGTGATATAGGAACGGGACTTTTTCTTTTTTTTTTTAAATTATTTATTTTATTTTATTTTTTTTTAATTTACATTCCAAATCATTTCCCCTTGGAGCACGCTTGTAGTGCCCAGCCCAAGTGCCCTTGAGAAAAAGAAAGCCTCCCACCAGTTTCTCCAGAAAGCAATAAATTGTCACAGGCCGATCAAGCTCCACCCACCTCCGCCCTCTACACCCCCAGTGTGGCCCCTGGGCGGGGCTTCCTTCAGCTTCCGCAGCCTTCTCCAGGACTGAACTTCTTGCTCAACCCAAGGACCCAGGGTTTTAGACTCATGGTGTCGGGGGTGTCCACCATGAATAAAAATTCCACTTGCCCTCAGAGCCTTATGATCTTACTTGATGATCACTGTTTTCCTAACTGGCATTGGGAGACCTTGAAAATGATTTATAACTCAAAGGAGGGCAAGGGCAGAGAAGCTCCTGGAACTCACTCTTGTACAAAAATGAACACCTAGTAATGTAAGTCTCTGAGAAATATCTGCCACTCCCTGTCATTTTTAGAGATTTGCTTTTATTTTTATTTATGTGTCTCTATGTAAGAGTGGATGCCATGTGTACAGGTGCCTTCACAGGCCAGAAGAGGAAGCAGATTCCAGACCTGGAGTTACAGGCCAAGAGCCACCTGGTATGGGTAGCAGGAAGATTTGGGTCTTCCAAAAGATTGTGATGCTCTGAGCCATCTCTCTACCCCCTCCTGCTACCCTGACTCCTTTTTTTTCCACTTTCAAAAAAAAAAGGAACCAAAGAAATCCCTTTCTGACTCCTGATATATGGACCTTCTGGTCACACTCATCTCTCTAGACTCAGACTGTTTCATCAATTAATAAACTACTAATAACAAATCTAAGTGTGGTGGCACATGCCTATAATTCAAGCAACTATGAAATAGAGGCAAAAGGCCAACCTCAGCTGTATATTGAGTTAGAGGCCAGCCTGGGCTACATGGGACTCAGCTGCAAAGATCTAACCAAATAAGGGATAGTTAACACATGGCAGGTGGATAAATGAAGAATGGACAGATGGGTGGGTAGATAGATTCATTGATCGGTCAATTGATAGATGGTAGAAAAATGATAGGTAGGTAGGTAGGTAGATAGATAGATAGATAGATAGATAGATAGATAGATAGATAGATAGATAGATAGATAGATAGATAGATAGATAGATAGATAGATAGATAGGCAGGCAGGCAGGCAGATAGACAGATTGATGATAAATGGCTGATGGTACGTGGATAAATGGGTGATTGACAGTTGGAAGATGGTAACTGGATGGTAACAGATGGTTGATGGTGGGTCTTGGCATAAATTGTTTGTTCACACTTCATTCAAAAGTAAATGGAGAACTCATCCATTAGGAGAACAGCAAACTCTGAGCCTTTGGGATCTGCTTGAACTTTTTCAAACGAAACAAGGAAATTCTGCTTCCTCCAGACAAACTCGTCTAAGAAGAGCTAACACTTACACTACCCAAGAGCTCCAGCCTGTGTCTCAACAACACAGGTTTGGTCACTCCATTATCCATATGTCAATTAAAGCCAGAAATTGATAGTGAAATGCAAAGAAATGGGAGAGTTGTTCAATGTGGCCAAACCAAGGAGAGGGACAAAGACTCAGTGACTCTACCTTTAGAGTACTGACATAAAGCTGTGTTATGAGCAGTGGGCCAGAGTTAAGAGAGTAATACAGTCCCTGTGAGGTGTGGCCCACCCACCACTACCTCTTCCATAAGGTGGTCTGATATGTTGCAAATCTCTCATGGAGAAAAGTTTCCCCTCTGACTGATCCTCACTTTGGTCTTTCTCCTCTCCCAGCATGAGATCTCAGGGAGTGGCATGGGAAGTGTGAAGAGGAGAATTCTAGTTTTTTGGGTTCTTTGTTTTCAATAGGCTAGTAGACAAAGTGGGGGGGGGATACTCGTCCCTTTATAGACTGTTTTTATCCCTGTCAGGCTAGTTAACACAGAGAAGAACGGTGACAGGAGTGAAAAGTACTTCCAGTCACTCCAAAGAAATAGCTCTGGGATCCAGCCAACCAGAACTTATCTTCACCCTCTGAAGAAAATGATTGGGCGGCCACCTTCATTTAGCTTTGGGGGAATTTTCATCTGTGAGCTTATCATAATGAAGTGATCTTTAAGGATTATATGAACATGCCTTCAACTTTGCTGTCATGATGAGACAGTTGGAAATTAGCGTGACCCACACTGCAACATCTTTGGGCATCCAGTACTTTCCTGAATAAAATGAAGCACTTGTGTGTGTTGCTTGTAGACATGCAGAAGCTGCTTGAGTAACAGATAAAAAGAAAACACCACTGATCCAGAGGGGCCAGTGTGACGGATTCTACGCCCACCACAGGAGCGTCATCTCCATAACCTTAGATAAAAGTCGCAAAATTGTTGGATTAGTGGCTTTTTTCTGGTTTTGCTCAGGAGAGAAGTTTTATTTTCTTCTTAGTTTTTTAATTGATAGGCACAATTAATGTCATTCATTGTCTCTATTTAGTTCTGAATTCAAATATGCCTATGTGAATTTAATTCTTTCCCTTTGAGTGTTTGTTTGATTGATAAGGTCTTTACTCAGGCTGATCTTGAAACCATCTTCACTACTGTGGGGATTCCAGGTATGTGCAACCCATAAGTTGAATGTGTGTTCAACTTATGGGTTCAAATCCTGGGACCCACACGGTATAAAAAGTATTGATTCCTGCAAGTTATCTTCTAACCAGGCATATACTGCAACCAATTGCATGCCCATGCATATGTGTGCGAGCATACACACACACACACACACACTCGTACTCAGACTCTCACACATACAACATATGTATACCGACACATATACAACTCACACACATACCACATACACAAAACCCACACAAACCATACATACAGACACACACACACACGCACACACACTCACAGAGGATACACGGAAACATAACATACACATATACATACACACACTAAATATAATTTTAAGATGAAAAAATAATGACAAAATTACTGACTCTCCTAAGAAAGTCATGCTGAAAGGCAGGCATGGGGGCACACTTTTAATCCTAGAACTTGAAAAGCAGAGACAGGAGTATCTCTGTAAGTCCAGGTCAGTTATGTGGGATAGCCAGAATCACATAGTGAGACACTATTTCAAAAAAATAAATAAAATAAATAAATGAGAGAAAGAAAGAAAGAAAGGAAGGAAGAAAGAAAGAAGAAAGGAAGAAAGAAAAAGAAAGGGAGGGAGGAGGGAGAGAGAGAGACAGAGACAGAGACAGAGAGACAGAGACAGAGAGAGAAGGAAAAAAGAGAGAGAAAGAAAAATAACTCCCAAAATGAGCCCTCTGGTGGGTGTAGCCCACTTGTCATGCCCCCAGTTTTTGGTTAACCTAAAGTCACTAAGTGCATATTCCTATAAGAGGCATGACTCCTCGTGATTCTGCTGAGTAGACAAAGTATTGATCATGTGCTGTTGATGACCTTTCTCAGTTTGAGGGCTTTTTGTTGGTGATGGTGGTGGTGTGTTGTTGTTGTTGTTGTTGGTGGTGGTGGTGGTGGTGGTTCTTTTTTCTTTTTAAACAAAATACAGTGAAATGGGAGGACAGGGATGAAGGGCCTGGGGTCTATAGTATTGCTTCCACAAGAGTGCAAAGCATCAAAGAACCCTTGAGTTCTAACTTCATCAGCCCTCGCTCCCCCTTCTCCCTGTCAGCCCTTCCAGAGAAGGCTCTGTGAACTTCCAGCTAGAGTTGCTTCCTGGCGGCTTTTTCAGGCCCAGTGCCCTGGCCCCATAACCCCTATTCTGACAGTTCAAAGCACCATTTGAGCATTCAGATGCCAGTCTGCTGGCCACTGACCCCAGGGACCTCTTAGTTCTAAAGGCTCTTTGTGCTGATGGCCAAATGAGAAGCCCCTGCCCCTCCTGTGCAGCCTCTTCCCACCTTAGCGGTTTGTTGATAACAGCTCCTCCCAGGGAGCCCATTAGCCTCTGCTTTCTCACTCCAGCTAAGACAGTATAAGGTTCAGGAAGAAAGACTGAGCCAAGACAAGAAAATACCAGCAGAGGCAAGATTTTGGATTATAGAGATGAGACATCCCATCTATGAAAGAGACACTAGGATTACCAGTCGGTTTATTTTTCAGGGTTAGATTAGGATTCATGACATCAAAGAACAGAGCTGAGACCAACCATCAGAAGTCTGTAGAGCGTGGAGGGTTCTGACTTGTTGTCCCAGGCAGTGCACTATGCCAGGGACAGAGAACAAGTCTGTGCCTTTCTCCGGGTCTAAGTGTATTGAACAACGGCAACGTCGGAAGGTGCCTTGGCTTCAAGGACAACAGTTTGCTTGACTTGGAGATCCAGCTGAGGCAAAAGCAGGTTCTTTCAGTCTCTGTGTCTGCAAAGGCTGTCTGGTTGATTTAAAACAGCAGTGGTGCAGAGAGGTCAGAAATTCACAGGTCCAGAGCCTAATTACAATTTATCTTGGGCTATTTTTTGACCATCTCTGTGTCAGATCAAACAAACTATGGTTAACAGATAAAAATCTTTTAGAAAGTATTAACATAACACACCAGTAGCTTCCACTAACCAAAGAGCTAAGCATTTGATCAGATAACCTCAGAGACCTATAGCTGAGATGTCTCCATTTATCTGCCTCTCTGATATTTCCACCCATGTGTTGAATGTGTCTTGACTTATGACTTTCTTTGTCCTGCTACTTTAAAAACTTGATGAAACTATACCCATGTGGGATCACGGAATTTGAGGTAACCTAAATCTATATTCCCAGGCTACGTCACTCATATTTGACTCTAGAACAAATAATCTCTTATCTCCTTTGAGGTGAGAGTTGTGCTTTTGCATAGATGATTCCAATCTTCATACTAATAATATTTTCAGTTCATGAAGACGTATCTATTTGTGCTTATAGGCAGCCTATAGAATGAATCCAAGTCAAAGAGGCTACAACGGAATTCAAGAGGCTTCAGGAGTGAGCTCATAGAAATGCAGGTAGAGTCTGAACAGATAACAAGCCACACTAGTCACTGTCTGCCCGCTGTCTGATGAGAGAGAAGCTGCAGGGGTTCCGGGAGGAGGGCAGAAACAGCTCTGAGCAGGACTGATGCAGATGTGCAGTCAGGTGGGCAGGAGGTGGTAGCTGAGTGGGGAACACCAACAATCGGGGAACCAAGCCCCCCTGAAGCTCCAGGGGGCAGTGAAAGCTGTCTGCCTGTCCCGCAGTCAGGATGTCAAAAGACAAGTTGGTAGGACTGTTGGCATCAGAGTTCTGGGTTTTTACCACTTTGTGGGGTTCAGGTGAGGTCCTTTTCTTGGTCTGGTCTGTCCAATAACTTCTCGAGACTTGTTTCCTTGCTGTGGTTTTAATACTCTTATTTGCACTCCAGTCTCAGTTCACTGCAATCTGAGTGGCGTGAATGGCAGCAGACAGAAGGTGATGTTTAGTTGTCCACCCTAGCACAAGATCACCCTCTGCCTTCCAAATGGTGTCAGAAGACGCTGCCTGTAGAATGGAGTCTCTCCAGTATGGCACAGCCGGACTGAGCACTGCTTATACACTGTAGCATTTAAAGGGTTCAGACAGGCCTGTTCTGCGTACGTGTACAGAGGGTACAGAAGGTGACTGCCAGGATCCCTGGGTCCTAAGGGAACCAAGTGTGGGTGCTGCAACCCCAGCACTCAGGAGGATGAAGCGAAATGATGGTCTGAGGTCAGCCAAGCTCAAAGCAGCAAGGACAAGCTCCTATGTCCATCAGGGAGTTTCTCAGATCTGGGATTTCCTGTCATTTCTCAGGCGCCACGGTCCCACCTCGCCACCCCCCCTTTTTCAGAAAAGCCTGAAGTAGAAATGCTTTGCATTCCCTAGATATCCTCCCCACCCAGTTGAAAAGGTGAACTTGATAGATCTCAACAGGCGAGACTGGATTCCTCTTGCCACCCCTCAGGCTAACCGTGCACAAAGCAGGTGAAGCCAAGACTTGAATTCCTGTGCTTCCTCCATGATGGCTGCCCCACCCACCCTTTCTTCCCTAAGCCCTTCCCAAGCTGGTTTTTAAGTGAGAGGTAAATGTGCTAATGGCACCTGGCTCTCAGGTTACTGAGCATTAACACATATAATACTTACCACATCTGGTGGAGTGTCTGGTGCAAAAGAAAGGCTTAACTGTGGCAGGCTCTTGGCTGCTCTCAGAAACTGGTCTTTTGAGTTGCCTAAAGAGGGCAGAGAAGACAGAAATGTTTAGAGCTTGAACATGACTCGTGTCTGGTTACTCTTTGTGTCACCTCACTATATGTGGTCTGGATGGGACTTCCTTCTCATTATCCCTCACATCCCATAATGCCACATGCTGTCACAGGGTCTGGGCCTGGCAGGCCATTGCGTTCTAACTTCGAGAAGGGGAAGTCAGGATTTCTATTAGCAAAGGGTTGCCTTCTCTTCCTTCAGATGATTGACTTCCTGAGAACTGGGAAATAATGCTGTCTGCTTCGGCAATTACACAGCCTCCAGTGAGATTACAGACGAGGGAGAATTATGTAGATGTGGGAAGGGAAAGTAGCCCTTACCCAGAGCCTCTCAACAGACGGTTGATAAGCGAGGATTCCAGCACAGTTAACAACACTCGCTTTGAAGGCCGCTGACATGCACTCATGGACTCTTTCACACAGCAACGATCCAGGCTCAAGGTGTGAGCATGTATGATTTTGGGTAGGCTCTCTCCCAGTCATTTTCTGGGAATCTCAAACAAGATAGTTATTTCGTTTACAATAAACACATCCAACCTTCCTGCCTCCCAGTGATCTGGGCTTTAACCTCATTGGTTTGTAATCCTGGCAGGTTCCCCCCCCCCCACACAGCCAGGTCCCACCCCCAAGGAACCAGCTGGGATATCATTCAAGTACCCTCACATGCATCTTACCTTCTGATATTCTTTCTTTTGACCCTCATATTTAAAATCTACATTGCAAGTCTTATTTAATTAACCCCAATTCTGCCCTACACTGGCTTGTCCTGAAATTCTTTTCAGTGTCAAAGCCAATGATCCATCTCCACCTGAGTTGAGGTCTCTAAAAGATCAAGGAGTTCTTTGGTCTATGTGGTGACAGTGTGCAGCTCTGTTGCATCACTGCAGATTGCTGTCTGGTGGCATTAACTGTCAGATCACACAGTAAGCTACATAATGCATTAGTTTACAGAGCATCTAAGAAAGCACCAAAGAAGCTCCACGGTTCAAAGTGGCCTCACTGAAGGCAGGAGCAGGGCTGACGCAGATGCAGAGTCAATGCAGGTCTTAAGATGTGATAGCTGTCAATAGTTATTGAGATGGCCAGGGAGCAGAGCTGCTTCAAGGAGAGGCAGGGTGAGAAGCAGAGCCCAGCTGAACTAATAAAAACTTGATATCATTAGCCTGGCCAGACAAGGGGACCTGATGAACTGAAGTCCTTCAGAGTCAGGAGCTGGTCATCTGTTGGTCCTACAGTGCATTCAGTAAAGGTCTGGTGACTGGTCAGAGGGCTCCACCCTTGTTCTTAGAGTAAGATGTGTTGGATAGTGATTCCCTCCAGATTGAAACATTCCCTCAAAGAAGGAGCTTTAGTGGGGGTTGAGGGGTAATGGATAGGGCTTGGAGGTGGGGTTGTCCTGAGCCTTAGGAAGCTGAAACTTAGAAGACTCAGGGAAGCCCTTCCTTCCCCGCAGTTACAGAGGCAGTAAACAGTGTCAGGAGATGGACTCTGAGCAGCCCAGTTAAGAATGGAGGGTCTTCTACCTGCTTAGCTCCCATGAGATGTACAGAGAGTGCCAAGGTTGCAGCCTTGTAAGTCATCACCTAAAATGAGGTGAGCTCATGGGTGCATTTTCCCATGATGCAGCTGCTTCTGAGTCATCTTAGCTCCTGTAGGGAACCCCTTGCCCACACTTATGCTAGTAACTCTTAATAAGAATTCACTGATTCATCAAGTTGGACTTTGGTAGTATTGTTACTTTGAATTAACATGGATCTCCTGTCTGAGATAAGTAGATGTGTGTGTGTGTGTGTGTGTGTGTGTGT
The DNA here is from genome assembly GCA_036184795.1 of Tokudaia tokunoshimensis. Lineage (NCBI taxonomy): Eukaryota > Metazoa > Chordata > Mammalia > Rodentia > Muridae > Tokudaia > Tokudaia tokunoshimensis. The sequence goes on along the minus strand of BTHU01000022.1, from coordinate 54,522,480 downwards.
GTGTGTGTGTGTGTGTGTGTGTGTGTTGTATCTTCCCGGGAAAAGTCTCAAGACAACAAGATCCCTCATTAATATAAGTCAGATGAGGAAGTTGTATCCTGCATTGGTCCACTGTGTTCAAAAACTTGAAGGGCTCAGTTTTTCTAATATAGTTTTAACCAGTCCATATGATCATGTTTCTGATTAGTAAATCCATAGCTCCTAGCATTTTATTTGCAGGAATAAATGTAAGTGTTACAGATCTAGGGGAAAGGTTTCCCCCAATGTACCAGTTCTCCTCTGGGGTGAAAGGTCTCCCCTATACAAGTGTCCTACCTCAGAGGAAAAGATATCCTGAGAGTCAGAAACCAAGGAGTAACACAGTCACAACAAACCTCACACAAGAGATTCATTGAGAGGGCGACCGATTCTGCTCAGCCAAGAAGCAGCAAAGAAATGAGCAGGGGGTGAACTTCATGCAGGGTTTAGGGGGCAGAGTCTTTCAGAGTGGGCATTGGTGGGATTTCAAGGCAAGCCCAGGGACTGGTGGGATTTTGAACTCAGGAATGGAAGGGTTTTTGGTGAGTTTTCAAACCCAGAAGTGGGCTCAGACTTTTCACCCTACAATGAGTTTGTTCTCTGTCTGTTCCAGGTTTAGGCTGGGTAGAGAGTGGTAGCCGGCTTCACTAACAAGATGAGATGACATTTGTACTTAAAGCAGAGAACTGTTTTATAAAATGGAATCATCCGGAGCAAGCAGAGGGAAGATTGGGTTCGCACATAGTACAGTTAACTTAGAGCAGGGCACAGCCTGTTCTACACTCCACGGCTGAATGGTTCCCAGGGTCCTCTGTGGATATGGGAATCTGTGTGTAGTATAAGTCCTCATTCTCACAGCCTCAGATTTACCTAGAACCTACACATATCCTTCAGTATACGCTAAATGTCTCTGGATGGCTTATGACACATAATGCTGTGTGAATGCCATATAAATAGTAGTTGTACTACATTATTAGAAAAAAGGTAGTCTAGATACATTTCCCTCGATATTTCCCATTCGCTGTTGATTAAGTAAACAGGTTCAGAACTCAAGAATATGGGACAGTGGGGAGAGACTGGCTACATGGCGATGCCTTACTAGAAAATATGAAAGAATGGGCCCATGGTTTGGGTTCCATAAGTTTGATGTGGGTTGGGGGGAGTACATGTATGCACAAGGGATCAATATCATGTGTTGTTCCTCAGGTACTTTCTGTAGAGACAGGGTCTTTCATTGGTCAGAACTTTGACAAATAGGCTAGGCTGCCTGGCAAGCAAGCCCAAGACTCCCCTGCCTCTACCTCTCCATAGTGGGAATTGTAAGTCTACACTATCATGCTTTTTAACATGGGTTCTTGAGACAGAGTTCAAGTTCTTAGGCTTGCAAGGCAAGTGCTCTGCTGACTGAGCCTAGCCGTCTCTTCCTCCATGTTCCTGATTATGTGTTGTTTTTTTTTAAAGTACCCAATAAGAGGGGAGAGACTTCATAAAACCCCTAGTAAGAGGGGAAAGACTTCGTAAAACCCCCATTATAATTGCTGGTCACTCCAATGGAGCATGCCTTCACTGTGACCATGCCTGCATTCTAGTGAGAGCTGCTATGGATGCATTTGTTTGACCCAGAGTGACAGGTAGGAGAGGGACAGCATGGCAAAGACAATCCATCACCCTGTGGAGTCTGCGCAAACACCGCTTCTTCTTTGTAATGGCTCTAGTAAAGGACTTTTTGTTCTCCCACCTATGCTGCTCCCAGGGTCCTCTGCTAGGTGGGTGGTAGAGGAAGTGCTTAAAGACAGCACTGGGCCCAATAATGTATTATTGTTGTATTAAAAATATAAAGACTCAAAGAGACTCTAGTAATTTTAAGTAAGCATGGATGATTCATTCGTTAAGTGGCACAAGGGGCCTGTTGCCTAAGCTCCTAATTTCCTTGAAACCAAACACGCTGGTGATTCAAAGTCTAAAATTATCCCATCATTCTAATGCATGTGAACACAGATAACAACATCCGATGGAAAGTGCGGGCGGTGCTGAAATGCTTTACTAGTGTGATATAAATCAAGCTCATTATAAATGGACAAGAAACAATTGGCCTGTTGGCTCCATTCTATAGTAGCTGCTCTGTCACATGCACTCTGCTGTCCTTTCCTTCTGAACTCAAGATGGCAGTCAGGCTCAGCTCTCAGCTTCTAGAAAGGTAAGTCACGCTCTTAATATGGTTTTATTGCTATGAAGAGACATCATGACTCTTAAAAAAAAATAACATTTAACTGGGGTTGGCTTTCAAGTTCAGAGGTTCAGTCCATTATCATCATGGCAGGAAGCATGGCAGCATCCAGGCAGGCATGGTGCTGGAGGAGCTGAGAGTTCCACATATTGACTGGAAGGCAGCCAGGAGGAGGTTGGATTTGTATGAAACTGGGCAGACTTGACCATATATTTTATCTCAAAGTCCCACCTCTCTGGTGACACAATTCCTCTAGCAATGCCACACCTCTTCCAATGAGGCCACACTTCCTAATAGTGCTACTCCCTATGACCAAGCATTGAGATGAATCTATAGGGATGGGGTAGGACAAACCTATTCAAACCACCACATTGGTCATAAGTATTTTCTTTTAGATTCTATTACATAAGGCAGATCCCACATAGGCAGTCACCTTTTGTGTGATGTATGCAGTCACACTGTGGTTCAGAAAATGGTTGGTGTTTTTTTCCTTAATCTTAATTTTTCAAAAGTGTGCTCCTTAAAAATTACTACTCTAGTTGGGGAGATGGCTCAGCCTAGAGAACTGAGATTCAGTTCTCAGTACCCATGTCAGGCAGTTCACTAACACCTTTAAGTCCAGTTCCAAAGAATCCAATACATTTTCCAGACTCTGCCCTGAATGTGTGTGTGTGTGTGTGTGTGTGTGTGTGTGTGTGTGTGTGTGTGTGCATGTTCATCACACACACACACACTTTTTGGGAGGGAATAGCACTTGATTATTCCAATTGGTGTGAATGGACATTAAATTGAAATTCTTTGATCAGGTCCACTGTGATTTGTGATAAACCCTGAATCTGGCTCTGGTCCACCCAAGAGAGTTGCTTTCCAACAGTCTTATTTTCAGATTCTTCTAAGTACTGGCTGTGATAGCAGCCATTGTTAAAATAAAACATCACATTTCTGTATGAGTCCAGTGATTGGTTGCCATCAGACAGAATTGGGTGACAGAAAACTTCTATTGCTATACTAATAACCAGTTGTTAATTAAGTAAAGAATGATGGGGTACATGGTGACCCCTAAGTTACACTCTTATTTGGGATTTATTTGATCACTAATAGCCACTGCCACCAATTTGGATATATTACTTCAAAATGTCGCTGACAAAATTATTAACTTAAAATGATGAAAAATCTCAGCTGGGACTAGCAGAACATCTGGATATCATTAAAACTGGAGACTTTCCCCTCTATATCCTTATTGCCAAAGTTCAAACCAGCCACCCAGAAACTGGCCTCATGCTAACTCAATGTTTATGTTTCATTAAAAATGGTTTCAGGGATTTACATCTCTCTCTGAGTGGCCCAGTTCCCATGCTTACAGCATCAGTCTCGTCCCACACACCCTGGAATGCAGCTAGCTAACCCTGTGGTTTGAAGAGGGGTCTTCTTGGAGAGTGATCCCAGGTTCCTTTCTCAGACCTACAGCCCCATCAAGAACCTGAGGGTGCATCATCCTGAGAGAAACAAGGAGATGAAAACCAGACTGCAAGATACAACACTGAAAATACTAAAATTAAAAATGACTATGTTGAGACTGGCTTTTATATGTTTAATAAATCCCCATTGTGTCATGAATGTAGCTCGCAGAAAGCGTTGTATCAGCTTCCTACCACTGCTGTAGGAGTCACTTCAAACAGTGGGTTAAAGCAACACAGATCGCTTCCTTACTGTTCTGTAAGTTTAGTGCAGATATCACTGAGTTAAAATCAACATGCTGGGCTGGGGAGATAGCTCTGTGAGTAAAGCACTTGCCACACAACCATGAAGACCAGAGTTCAAATGCTCAGAACCCCTGTAAAATTTAGCAGTGGAAGCACAGACCTATACTCCCAGTATATCTACAGCAAAGTTGGCGATGAAGACCAGCAAATCCTTGGAAAAGTGCAGACTAACTAGCCCAGTGAACACCAACTGGGAACAGCAAAAAACAAAACAAAACAACTCTCTGTCTTAAAACAGGCAATCTGACCTTTACATGTGTGTCATGGCATGTGTGCACCTACACTCTCACATTCAAACACACACACACACACACACACACACACACCAAGGTGTGACCATAGTGCCGCAGCAAAGGACATCTATTCTACCGTGGGAACTGATTTGCTCAATTTTCCAAGCCCGGAGTCTGGTTCGAGGTTTGCTCTGGATGGCTACATGACATCAGTAGGCCCCTGCAAATGGCTGCAAGGCTCATTTGTCTTTGAGGATGTGGCTGTCAGTGCAGGAACCCGTACTTGCTTCCTACTTATTTCAGCTCCTAGAAGCTGCCCACAGCCATGGCTCATGCCCTCATCCTCTGTCTTCACAACTGGCAAAGTTGCTCTGTGCTGCCTTTCACATCCCCTAACCCCTGCAGAGCGAGGGGCCAGGTGTGAAAGAGCCCTGGGATGTGCTCGAGCTCACTGCGGCTGTCCAGGAGAAGATTCCCCCTTCAACACCTACCCAGCTCCTGGCTGAGGCAGCATGGCTCCATATAAAGATGGCATGTTGCCTGGTCTTACAACATGGGCATCTTCAGCAGGAACATGCTGTCTCTCAAAAGCTCCCTCTAGAATCCAAGAAGTGAAGATGTCTGTAATTCAAGTGCTCACCAGTCAAACCTTGAGCAGCATTGCGCTTGCCTGCGGATGTAAGACAGACGTTTTCAATACGTGGAGCCATAAACATGGAGCTAGTCTACAAATTGCCCAAATCCAGAATGAATCCCTTGGCTAACAGTTGGTATTTTTTCTTCAATTTTCCACATGATTATTTCAGTTTTATGGGTAAACATGAGCTCTATCCAACTTCACTGTTGTGTATTATATGAGACATTAAGTAATGGCTTTTTTTGAAACAGCAAGCTGTTAATGGAAACCATAATCCTTCATCTTTCAGCCTATAAGGACAAGGTTGGCAGTGTGCACTTGGGCCTGTGCATATGTACTTGCATGCATGCACTGAGCCATGTCGTCAGCCCAATATGTGCTTCTTAAACCCTGCTCTTCACCCTGGGTTCACTCGTGGTATGTGTGGATCTTTGACCTCAGGTCAAAGAGCAGCATCTTGGCCAGGCTCAAGAAAGATATCGTGGACTCAAGACTGGCAAGTCCTGGGCCAAAGCCAGGGGCTGTAAGATGAAGTGCTTCCTGTTGCTATGCAGACACATCGTACTTTTGGCTGATGCTCAGCAAAGGACACTTCTACCCTGGGACCTGTGTGTTTGCTCGTGTTTTTAAGCTCAGAACATAGTTTAGGTTATAGTCTGGATCTCTGTGTAACTTCAGTAGGTGTGCAGAATGGCTGATGGCTCATTTTCTGGTCCCCCCCCCCCTTGGCAGGATTATACCGTTCTCTGATCAAGCCAGCATGCTTTCCGGAGGTGCATGCAGTACCAAGGTCTGCCGTGTGTGAGAGACCAAATTTTGCCTAGAATGACTTAGTAAAGGCAGAGACAGAGTTCACTGGTCACCTGGCTATAGTCCAGGTGGACAAGAGCCTCAGGGCTTTTGCTTCTTCTATAATATAACCCCCAACCCCAACAGGACTCCACTGGGAAGCCAGCCTCCTCAATTCCACATCTTCTGTGGTTGAAGCAGCTGCCAAATAGCTGTCCAGTAGTGCTCAGTCTGCTGGAGCCAGGCCTGACTGTCCACGTCATCCTGTCTGTCCACGTCATCCTGTCTGTCCACGTCATCCTGACTGTCCACGTCATCCTGTCTGTCCACGTCATCCTGTCTGTCCACGTCATCCTGTCTGTCCACGTCATCCTGACTGTCCACGTCATCCTGACTGTCCACGTCATCCTGTCTGTCCACGTCATCCTGACTGTCCACGTCATCCTGACTGTCCACGTCATCCTGTCTGTCCACGTCGTCCTGACTGTCCACGTCATCCTGTCTGTCCACGTCGTCCTGTCTGTCCACGTCATCCTGTCTGTCCACGTCATCCTGACTGTCCACGTCATCCTGTCTGTCCACGTCATCCTGACTGTCCACGTCATCCTGTCTGTCCACGTCATCCTGTCTGTCCACGTCATCCTGACTGTCCACGTCATCCTGACTGTCCACGTCATCCTGACTGTCCACATCATCCTGTCTGTCCACATCAGGGAAGAAGCTCCACTGGCCAAGGATAAGATACATGGGTCAGGAAGATTCTTATGAACCATTTCATAAAGATTGGCTTCCCATCTAGATCCTTCGCTGTCCTAGACCTCCTGGACATTGATCACAGCATGACAACTCTTACAGAACAATTTGTGTGTGTGTGTGTGTGTGTGAGAGAGAGAGAGAGAGAGAGAGAGAGAGAGAGAGAGAGAGAGAGAGAGAGAGAGAGAGAGGTATGTGTACAGGCACATCACACATGTGACATAGGGCTCATATAGAAGTTACAGGACACCTGTTGAGGGTCAGTTCTCAGCCTCCACCTTGTTGAGGTACATCCCACTCTTCCTGTCAGGCTGCATACTCCAGACTGACCAGCCAGAGAGCTGGCCAGTTCTCACATCTCCACTTCCCATCTATATGTAAGAGTGTATTGGGAGATTATAGATGTCTTCACTGCTGCTTGCAACTTGAGTTCTGGGATGAAACTCAAGCCATCAGGCTTTTGAAGCCAGCACATTTACCCACTGAGAGCTGGCTGGCCCCAGCACTCAACATTTTAACACTCTCTATAGTAGTTTCTTTATGTCACCTATTAAAGGTGAGCTCTTGTCATAAGGCCAGCCAGCCTTTCTGGAACCAGTGTGGTGGTCAGTTCTCTTAAGGAGACCTTTGGGATGTGAGGATTATCCAATCAGAAGAAACTGTCAAACATACCCTCCCTTTTTTTTAAAGAACTTATTGTTTTGGATCAGAAGTGCCATAAAACTTTACTGCAATAGACAAGTACAGTATGTTCCATAAAATGTGTTTGTGTGTGTGTGTGTGTGTGTGTGTGTGTGTGTGTGTGTGTGTGAAGAGAGAAAAAGACCAGCATTTCTGAGAATAAGAGTACAAAATAGCTGGATAAATCCTAGGAGAAAAAGTGTCACCCAACACATTGTTCTTCAAATGAACTACATCCTTTGAAAGAATTTCTGGAGCAAGTTTTGAAAGCTCCGGAAACTCCACATGAGTGCTCTTTTGGAAAATATAAATGCAAATTGTTGCTTGCTTCTAATCATGGTCTTCAGTGGGGAGGATCCCTGTCCAAATGGCTTGGAGAAGACAGGAGGGGGACTAGGTGGGCGGAGAGCTTTCCACAAGGCCTTAGGATGCCCACTCTTCCCTCTACTTTGCAGGGCAACGGACACTTTCCTTAAATGAAACAGTACAATTAGTTCAATAGATTTTTGATGTTTAAGCAGAAAGCTGATCTAGGAAAAGCAGGGGGTGACAGCTCTGCTCTGCACCCCACCCCCTCTTTAAGCAAGAATGTAGATGAGGCCCCTCAGTGCCATGCCCTGCTCCCTACAACACCTTTCAATTTCCTAAGAGCTTCAGTTCCCCCCAAAAACCCTAGTTACCCTAGTGACTACAAGTAAGTCTGAAGGCTACTTGGACCCCTTCACTTCAATGCCTATCAGCAGAACTGTCAGGACTCCCTAAAAAGCAGAACCAACAGGATACATGCATGTGTGTGTGTGTGTGTGTGCACATGTATGAATGCATGTGTTTTTGTTTATGTGGGCGCATATATGTGTATATATGAATGCCTATGAATGCATGCATATATGCATATATGTATGTATACATATGAATGTGTCGGAATGCATGCATATGTGAGTGTATGTATGAATATGTGCATATATGTGTACATATGTAGTCATTCCCAGGGCCAGCATATGGAATGAGATTTGTTTGCAAAATTTGAAATTGTGACAGTCAGGACTAGAGCAATGCCATGCTCGTGAAGGCTTTGTGCTGAGGGAGTGTCCTGCTCCTGTGCTTTCCAATAGATTAGGCATTAGCCATACTGGCTGCAAATCCTTGGAAAAGTGACTAATACAAGTAGAAAGTGAATTATGGGCTGGAAAGATGGCTCACTGGTTAAGAGCACTTGCTGCTTTTATAGAGGAATTTAATTTGGTACCCAACACCCACATCAGATAGTTCAAAAGTGTCTGTTACTCCAGTTTCAGGAGATCTGATACTCTTTTGTGGCCTCCATGAGCATCTGCAAGCATACACACACACACACACACACACACACACACACTCCATTTTTAAAATAAATTGAATTGTGAACTTTGCATAATCTTAATTAATTTGAATTAAAATTTTCCTGTGTGCAGCAATTAGCTGCTATTAAGGACATTGTGGGTTAAAGACATTGTTCTCTAGCAAGTGAAAATACAAGTATGGATTCTGCGATCAAGTCCATGTCCACCGGAGGTAGTCAGCTTCCCACGACTGTGACAACATCCCTGAGACACTCAATCTACAAAGAAGAAAGGTTATTTTGGGGTTTCAGCACATGTTCCACTGGCCCTGATGGTTTGGCCACGGCATGATATCGGTCGAGAGCACATGGTAGAGAAAGTGGAAAGTGAAAGAGAGAGAGGACCATCATAGAATCCAAAGGCACACCCATAATGGCCTAACTTCCTTCCACTAGGCCCCACCTCTTAAAGGCTCCACACTTTCCCCATAATGCTATCCTGAGGATGAAACTTTCAGTGCAGAAGCCATTTCAAAGACACTGGGAGCAGGTCTTTGAAGATTCTAGCCCAGTCTACGTCTAGCTCAAGCTCTTTGCTTCCTATCTGACATCTAAAAGTCAAGTTATAGCACTGCCTCCCTGGGGAGACATGTAAGGAAGCAGATTGTACTGCCCAGTTTGATGGAAGTGAGAGTCATTTTGAAAGAGGGAAACCCTGTTTAAGAAGATGCTCCTAACAGATTGCCTTGAGGGGCTTTTTCTCGATCATGTGGGAGAAGCCAGATCACTATGGGTATGTATGCATCCAGGGCTATTGATCCTGGGTACTGTAAGAAAGAAGACTGAGCTGAAAGTATGCTGGCAAGCAGTGGTCTTCTATGGCTTCTGAATCCATTCTGTCTCCAGGTTCCTGTCAAGTTTGAGTTCTGCCCTGAGGGCTTTTACTGATAGACTATGACGTGGAAATATAAGATGAAATAAACCCTTTCCTGCCCGACTTGCTTGGTCATGGTGTTTTATCACAGAGATAGAAACCCTAACCAACGCACAAGCTATCTCTCCTCCCATTCTTCTCTCTATTCTACCAAAGGAAGATCCAGACAAGAACTTATTTGTTTTTTATCACAGTTGCTACTATAACAAATCACTAGGGACATTGTAGCTTAAAATGCAGTACATGCCTTAAAGTTCTGAGGATGTCCAGCAAGATAGGTCAGCCAGGCTTCATCCCTTCTGGGGGTGTTAGTGGGAAAATCTCTTTTCTCGATTTTCCAGCTGTTAAGACAGGCGACAGTCATTGGCACATGGTCTACACAGGGTAAGCTTTGAATCCCTCACTGCAAGGGCATTGAGATTTTCTTAGTGATTGCAAGTTGAACCTGATGATTCTCCAGCTTTAGCTGGCAGTAAAACCACTCCATGTGTTTGTGAAGACAGACTGATGGAACCACACATAGGCTTTCTGCTTCTCTATGCCTACAGTAGAACCTAAGGATCACATTTTTTTCTTTTCTTTTTCTTTTTAGATATTTGCTTTATTTGCATTTCAAATGTTATCCCCTTTCCTCATTATCCCTCCAAAAATCCACTATCCAATCCCCCCTCCTCCTGCTTACCAACCACCTCCCTCCCATTTTCCTGACCCAACATTCCCCTACACTGGGGCATAGAGCCTTCACAGGACCAATGGCCTCTCCTCTCATTGATGTCTGAAAAAGGCCATCCTCTGCTACATATGAAGCTGGAGCCATGGGTTCTTCCACATGTACTCTTCGGTTGGTGGTTTAGTCCCTGGGAGCTCTGGGGATAGTGGTTGGTACATATTATTGTTCCTCCTATGGGACTGAAAATCTCTTCAGCTCCTTAGGTCCTTTCTCTAGCTCCTCCACTGGAGACCCTATGCTCAGTCCATTGATTGGCTGTGAGCCATGGGTATTTTGATTCCCCTTTTCAGAAGGACCAAAGAATCCATTCTTTGTTCTTCCTTCTTCTTGAACTTCATGTGGTCTGTGAATTGTATCTTGGGTATTCCAAGCGTTTGGGCTAACTTCCACTTATCAGGGAGTGCATACCATGTATGTTCTTTTGTGATTGGTTTACCTAACTCAGGATGATATTTTCTAGTTCCATCCATTTGTCTATGAATTTCATGAATTCATAGTTTTTAATAGCTGAGTAGTACTCCATTGTGGAAATGTACCACATTTTCTGTATCCATTCCTCTGTTGAGGGACATTTGGGTTCTTTCTAGCTTCTGGCTATTATAAACAAGGCTGCTATGAACATAGTGGAGCATGTGTCCTTATTACATGTTGGAGCAGCATCTGCGTATATGCCCAGGAGTGGTATAGTTGGGTCCTCAGGTAGTACTATGTCCAATTTTCTGAGGAACTGCCAAACTGATTTCCAGAGTGGTTGTACCAGCTTGCAGTCCCACCAGCAATGGAGGAGTGTTCCTCTTTCTCCACATTCTAGCCATCATCTGCTGTCCCTGAGTTTTTGATCCTAGCCATTCTGACTGGTGTGAGGTGGAATCTCAGGATTGTTTTGATTTGCATTTCTTTGATGATTAAGGATGTTGAACATTTCTTTAGGTGTTTCTCAGCCATCCAGTATTCCTCAGTTGAGAATTCTTTGTTTCGCTCTGTACCCCAATTTTAACAGGATTATTTTGTTCTCTGGAGTCTAACTTCTTGAGTTCTTTGTATATATTGAATATTAGTCCTCTATAGGATGTAGGATTGGTAAAGATCTTTTCCCCATCTGTTAGTTGCCATTTTTTCCTATTGACAGTGTTTTTTGCCTTACAGAAGCTTTGCAATTTTATAAGGTCCCATTTGTCAATTCTTGATCTTAGAGCATAAGCTATTGGTGTTCTGTTCAGGAAAATTTCCCCTGTGCCCATATGCTCCAGGTTCTTCCTCACTTTCTCTTCTATTAGATCCAGTGTATCTGGTTTTATGTGGAGGTCCTTGATCCATTTGGACTTGAGCTTTGTACAGGGAGATAAGAATGGATCAATTTACATTCTTCTACATGTTTTCTGCCAGTTGAACCAGTACCATTTGTTGAAAATGCTGTCTTTTTTTCACTGAATGATTTTAGCTCCTTTGTCAAAGATCAAGTGACCATAGGTGTGTGGGTTTGTTTCTGGATCTTTAATTGTATTCCATTGATCTACCTGCCTGTCATTGCACTGATACCATGCAGTTTTTATCACTATTGCTCTGTAATATAGCTTGAGGTCAGGGATGGTGATTCTGCCAGAGGTTCTCTTATTGTTGAGAATAGTTTTCATTATCCTGGGTTTTTTGTTATTCCAGATAAATTTGGAAATTGCTCTCTCTGATTCTATGAAGAATTGAGTTGGAATTTTGATGGGGAGGATAATATTTCTTCACTAAGTGTGATATTTTCAACATCTGTCTTCAAGTTCTCTGACATTCCACCTGTGTTACATATCTGAGGCTGCGATAAAACCCACGGCTAAAGCAACTAATGGAATGAACAGTTTCTCTTGGCTTACTGCTCCAGAGGGTTAAGAAGCATGTCACCAAGTGACAGGCATGGCAGCAGGATCCAGAAGCTAAGAGCTCATATACTCAACTGCAAGCACAAAGCCGAGAGTGCATACTAGATGTGTGCGTGGGGGGGGGGTACTCTCAAAGCCTGTTCCCATTGACAGACTTCCTCTTGCATGGCTACACCTACTAAACCTTGCCAAACAAAGCCACCAACTGGGTACCAATGCCTAGTGGTGGCATTCTCATCCAATCACTACACCACCCTTCATATGTATTTCCCCCTTGAATGTGGGTTAGATTCAAAGATAGGTTTCTAACTATCTTATGAAAATGATAGTTTGTGCATTCAAAATAAAGTGTCAAAAGGCACAGAAGGTTCTGTGTTCCATCTGTCAGTTCATGCCTTCAGGAGGCCTGTTGTAATATATAATATGTATATAGAGAGGATATATATATATATATAGAGAGAGAGAGGCCAGTTGTATATATATTATATATATAATATATATAAAAGGAAATGTGATCACACACACACACACACACACACACACACACATATATATATATATATATATATATATATAGAGAGAGAGAGAGAGAGAGAGAGAGAGAGAGAGAGAGAGAGAGAGAGAGACCATTTGTAATATATAGAGGAAATGGGCTCTTCTGGGAACACTCAGAACAAGTTTTCCAAGTTGAGAGCCAGTCTCTTTAATACCAATCCTGTAGACTCAATTGAGCCTTCAAATGCCAGCCACCTCATGACATGAGGATACAACTCCAGAGGCCCACCCTATCATCACCCAGCTAAGTGTTCCCAAATTCCTTACCCATTGAAATGTTGAGAAATGATTACTGGAGTTTTTCACGGCTTGGGTGTGAAATGCTTCTCAGACCCATGCATGTGGATTCATGATCCCTGGTTCATGAGTGTGGAAATATGTCCCCTGGCTGGTGGTGATGTTTGGGGGAGACTGTTAAACCTGTGGCACGGGAAGCATTTCTGCCAAGGAGGGTCATTAGAGGCAAGCCTTTGAAGGTGGTAACCTAGTCTACTTTCAACCTCGCTGCTTACTTCCTGTTTGACACTGCAATGTTAACCAGCTACCAGAAGCTCTTGATACTACAAGTACAATAGCCACCATGTTTTCCTCACCATGACCAATTGTACACTCCAAAACTGCAAATCAGAGTGAGTCTCCCCTCTTTTAATTACTTGGGGATCTTGTCACAAAAACAAGAAAAATAATTAACATAGTTATTAAAAGTACTGTGCAGCAAAGTTAGTACTTTTTGTGAATCCTTAGGTTCTATGGTTTAAAAACAAATTTGTCTGAGGGTAGCTTGTTATGTAGCAATAGCTAACAAGTGATATCAGGTAACACTAATGCCTCCCACCTAAGAACCACATTGTGAAAACCGCAACTCTGTCCTATGTACCCAGGAGGAGCTACACATGCCCGAGCCCCATTGGAGAGCCTGAAGAAGGTGGATTTCCAAGGCTTGCATGTTCACCATTTCATGTTCCCTCTGTTGCAGACGCATTCAATCACCACCAGTTAGTTTTTTGTGAAAGTGTTTTTACTGGGAAGAGTAACAACACTATGTCAGATGATATCTGGAATCCAGAAGCCTGCTATAAAAAATGTGCTACACATGGACAAAGAAGCAGACAGGCTTCGAGAGGAGAGAAAATGATTGAAAAGGAGCCCATTGCCCTCTCTCATGCCCTTCAATCTGGAGGTGAAGGAGATGAGGAGACAAAAGCTAATAAGAAAGGGAAAGAGAACACAGGGCGTCCAGCTGGGAGGTAATGAGAACCCGATGCTTCCCTGGTTCTGTCACGACTGTCCTGAGCCAGCTGTGGAGGGGACTTGGGTTTACATTCTCTGGGATGTCAGAATGAACAAAGTGGACACACTTCCTGTCTAGTTTTCCCTGAAGATCAGAAGATCTTTGGTGAAGATGTTTTTCCAAGGGTTTCAGTTCTGTTTTGCTTTCCCAACTGTCAAAATAGATGCCAAGAAAAAACACTATCTGCTCCCTTAATGGGGAAGGAGGAAGATGGGGTAAAGACAGAGCCTCCCACAAGGTTCAAATGAGGTTATGAGGATGCAGAAGCAGGCACAGGGTCATGGAGGATAGGCTCCCTCCAAGCTGAGTAGTACAAACCAAGCTGGCCCAGCAAGCCACATTCCAGACGCCTATCCTGGCTGGTGGAACACATGGCTTTATCTTATGGAAACTGCAAGCATGGCTGGCCTACAAGGCCATGTATAAGATGGCAGGCTGGTTTGGAGAGATAGAGCAGAAAGTAGTCTTCTCAGGTAGTGTTAGGGAAAGTGATGACACAGGGACATGGGCAAGTTTGGGTGTGAGATGTGTTCCTCGTATTGACTGTGTGCTTACTTTCACACACACACCCACACACACACACACACACACACACACACACACACGAACCATATTCTTCACATTTTACTTTTTCTTTGTTTTTATTGGGGAGGGGCGGCACACAAGTGTGCCAACATGTGTGTGGAGGACAGAGGACAACTTGCAGGAGTCAATTCTCACCTTCTACCATGTCAGTCTCAGGAATTGAACTCATGTCATCAAACTTAGCAGCAAGTGTCTTTACCTGAATCTTGTAGCGTATGTAAATTATACCTCAATATTCCTCCTATGAGAAGCCCTATCTATAAAGTCATTGGCAGAAAAAGGATTGGACTCATGGACTCATTACTTGCAACTCAAAGAATGAACCTGAATATGGTGGGAAGCAGATTCTCTGTCCATGTTCATTTGCGAACAGTCTTGCCCAGCTCTGTCCCGAATCTGGGTGACCCCGTGACCTGAATTGTTTTGCACAGGTGTAGCCCTCAGCAGTGTGGGAGCAGAGCACCTGCTTCCAGCTGAGCCCTGGGTGAGTAATGCAACCTCAAGCTGTGAGGAGAGAAACAGAGGTCTCACTGTAATTCACCAAGCAAGGGGCAAAGGTGGAAAGCTACAGATGTCGCCCTTCTTCATCCACAGATGGGGCAATTATGGGGTCAGGATACTCTAAGAGAGAAATGGTAGACATTCTAACTGCAAATGAGCTTTCAGGGTTCTCTAGGGGAAAAAAAGACAGTAGATATTCTAATTCAAAAAGGTTTAGAAAACTGAAGAAGTTCTCCTTGCATCTTATAAACTGAAGGGCAAAGGGGAGACAGGCTGCAGTTCTAGGCTGAACACTGCTCTTGTGTTTTTCTGCAACTCACTGGTTGACTTATCCACCCAGCTCCTGTCCTTGGAGTTGACTATATCTAGCCCAGGCCCCACGTCAATGTTCATAGGACATCACTCTGAGTCAGGCAATAGACAAACGATTCCATGAGCACCTTGGAGCTGGGATGGGGTGAACCACGACATTTCATGTAGCTCATCCAGAGAGGGAGAGATGGGTGACCGCAAGCCTGGGTACCAAGTACCCAGTGTCCCAGGAAAGCCATAGCATTTGCTGCTGCCTATAGATGAGTGGCCATGAATAGTTTTAGTATTTTAAGAATGTCACTTTTAAATGCCATGTTTACATGAAAATCATAGTCACAGTAAATCACATAAGTATTTATTACTTAATAATAGTAAATGTTTCCAATCCAGTGAACTGGAATCCTTCCAGAATTCATTTCCTCTGAAAGTGTCACAGAACAGTGAGTCTCAGAGCCCCAGGTGTTTGACGATCTGCTTTTGGATTTATAGTTTTTTCCCTAAGAATCTGGATGAAGCTGATTCCATGGTACTAGGGTGAAAACCAGTCCATGGGCAGCAAAAGTAGCCTGGTAGAGAAACTGAGGCTCAGAGACATTACCAGATTCACTGGCACATGAGTGAAGTCAATTGTATTAAACTCTACATGTCATTATTTCCCATCTTGATTCTTTCTCCAGAATGCATATATCACACTCCTGGGGAAAAAAATCTAAGAAAGCTAGTTTATGCCAATGAATGTATTGATGGTTGATCTTACGTGTCAATGCAGCTGGGCTATGGTGCCCAGGTTTCAGGTCAAAGACTATTCTGGGTGTTTCCATGAGAATGTTCCCTTTTACTGGACGTTGAATAAAGTTACTCTCCACCGTGTGAGTCAGCCCCACAGCTAACTTGGGATTTTGAGCAGAACATCGTTGCTATTGGAGTTCTGTTCTTCTCTTGCATTTCTCTGAAGCAAAAAAAAAGAATTTTTCAGCAAACTGCCCTCAGGCTTAGTCTACATGGGTGGCTCTTTCTGGTTTATCAGCAAAATGCCTTGAAGTTGACTGTAGCACTCCTGAGTGTCCAGTTGACCTCAATGACTTGGCTTTGAATTCACCAATTCTCCACAATCATGTGATACAATTAAATGAACTCAATCTGTCTATCCTGTTTTTTCCTCTTTCCCTGAAGACCGTAGCACATGCAGATGGTAGTTCACTTGTATCTGCTTCGGAGATAGTTATGTTTGTCTGGAGAACTGGATTGCATGAGTTATTATTGCTTCATAGTGAACAACACCAACACATGGCTTGAAACAATTCTGCTATTATTCCTGATGATTCATCAGGCCGGACTGGCCCCGGTTGATTGGTTCTTCAGCTGGTCCTGATGGTCATCTCCGTTTGCTTATATACAGAGATGCTCAGCAGCTGGACAGGCTATGGTTGTTGGGCTCCAGATGGTAGGCTGGAATGGTTGGACTTCTCTTTGGCCATATGGTCTCAGGGTCACTCCCTCAAGTGTTCCTCCAGAGTTCTCTCCAAATGGTGTTCTGGGGTTCCTCCTTGGGGAGGTTGGGGTACAGAAATCACCAAATGCATCAGCTGCAAGGCTTTCCCAAAGCATAAGTTCCAAATTAGGACACTGTAACTTCCACTGCACTTTAATGGTTAAAATAAATCACAGGATAGACCATACCAGATTGAAGAGTTCTACCAAGAGCCTGACTCCTGGAAAGCCTAGTTTATTGACAGCCATGATCTTGCTTTAGTAATGGCACTGCTAAACGTGTCACTGAACAAATGTAGTCCCCAGTTCTGTCATAACAGAAGAGAAACTGAGGTCCACTGACAGAAAAGCAATGGACTATGGTGGCTGCACAGACCAGAGTCCTGAGATGGAAGTCTCTGGACCAGAGAGCCTCTCAGTAAGTCCTAGTGGTGTTTGATTCATTTTCTCATTAGCTCTCATCAGTATCCATCTTTTCTATTCTTGTCCTTTCAGTCTCCCTGTCCAGAGAATACGTAACTCTTATCACATGATTAATTATAGGCAGAACCTCACTAAAAATAGGGATGGCAGAGGATGATAATTAACCTGAGCTGATACCAACCATTTCTTCTATCGGGCATCAAAGGTTTCATTCCTTCACTGCAAAAATTGAGTAAAGGCTCCCTAGTACTCCAGTTGACTCTCCTGCCCAGCCTTGTCAGCAGATACCCTGCAGCTTGCAATTCCCAGGTAGACAGGAAAGGTCCTCCAGAGCCTCTGAAGACCACAGACAGACAAGAGGGATCACAGCAGACAGTCTTGTGACTCCTAAGTAAGGGAGGTTCCTGGCTGGGTAATAGGAGCTGAGCAGGCTACCCGCTCTGGACAGCCTAAGTGGCAGGACAAAAGAAAGGTGCTAACCCCAGTTTCCCCAGGACTCACTCTAGGCCAAAAGCTGACCTAGACCAGCTTCTGCCTCTGAGGGGTGAAGAAGGAAAGCTGGATCTTAAGGAATATATATGCAGGGGCCTTGTCAGTAATCCGAGTGGATATATGCCAAGGTTCTTTCCTGGTGCCTTTTTCAAATAACTGAGTAAGCACACAGAGATTGCAACGTGACCAGGAACTATTCAGAAGCAGAGTGACTGGACAGATGAGATGCATGCTAAACAAGCAGCAGGCTCCTCAAACAAAAGTGTTCCAGGGCCCTAGTTATTGTCCGCTGCTTCCTTTAATGGGCGCCTTTCCTGTTCGCTGCTTCCTTTAATGGGCGCCTTTCCCATGAGGGCAGTTAAATGTTAAAGGGTGCAGCATGCTTGGGTCTTTGTTTGAGGGACAGGTTTAGGATATGTAAGCTTTTTTGCTGTACATATCATTTCCCACAATGCATCTAATTTTAATAATACACCCAATCAATTATGCATGAGCACAAAATGAAAAATAGATTTTTTTTTCCTTAAGAGTCACTCAAAAATGACACAACCTGCCTTACTGTGCATACACCTTGTCCTAGTTAGCATTGACTTTTAACTTGATGCGGCCTAAAACCACCTGAAAAAACCAGTTTCAATTAAGTGTCCATGTCTGATTGGCTTGTGGGCTTATCTATGGGGGGGTTGTCTTAATTGTTAATTGATGCTGGGTATCATAGTTGGTGGGTATCATTCCTTAGGTAGGTGGTCATGGGTGATATGAGAAAGCTAGCTAAGTGCATGTAAGCTAGTGATTGAGCCAGCAAGCAGGTTTCCTCCTTAGTTTCTGCCTCCAGATCCCTACCCTGGCTTCCCTCATGAACTGCAACCTGTAATATGGATTAACCCTTACATTTCCCAGTTTGCATTTGAACAGACTTTTATCACAGCAACAGAAAAGGATCTAGGAGATACCCCAAACTGGTTCAGGCTAGACTACCTTTTTACCTTTAGATCCCAGATATATTCCAGATTAAGCCTGGATGAAAACTGACCACAAAGCAGGAATTACCAAGGCTTTGTTAAGAGAGGAATGAGTGGTTTACTTCATTCTTTGAAGTGGAGTGTGCATGCATCTCAGTGCAGGTGGGAGCCCTATATTGTTGGCTCATTGATAGCCTATGCCAAGTGGAGTCCCAGCTTGCAGAGTAATCCCTATGCCTTTCTGATGTACAAACAATATCTCACAATAGCTGATATTGGGTGAGATCATCCTAGACAACTTAAGATTGAACCAAGTGACTGGGAACCACATGTAATTCAAAACTTATGATTACATCTAGATATTTTGATCTAATATTCTATCTACTCTGCGGGTATCTGAAATGTTGGAAAGCAAGACAGTAGATAAAAAGGGAGTGCTGTGTATTTCACAACTCCTAGCAGATAGGAAGTCTTGGATTTGGTGTATGAGTCACAATTCCAGGAACAGTGCCCTACAGGACATGAAATGAGCAGGTCTTCAGGGAGTCAAGATGTATTCCTCAGTAGGATAGGCAGTGAGATGGGAGAGGTGCCTTCCAGAACACCGTGGCTGTAGCATATACTTCCCATGTGACAAGAGGCTGCAAGGTTGCCAGAGCGCTGGAGTGACAACTCATGGTGACACTGGCAGCTCCACCCGTGCCCCTGGTTCCTTTAGTAAAGCCTAAACTCCAGAGAAATGTACAACTGGGTCCTGAGGGCAGAGCTTCGTTACAGGACCAGTGTCTTTACAAAAGAGAGCCACACTGTGTCTCTTGCTCTTTCCTCCACATGAGGACACAGCAAGAAGGCATCATCTGTGTACCTAGAAAGTGTCCCACAGGATACAGAATGCACTGGCATCTTGGTTTTGGGTTTCCTGGTCTCTGAAATGGTGAGAAAAAAAAATGACTTTACAAGCTATTCAGTTTGTGGTATTTTGTTGTACTACTTTGAATATATTAACATAATTTGCATGGTCAGGCATGCTGGGCAGACAGGGATTTGGGCCGACTAGAGCCCTACTGTGAGTCTAGGGTGACATAAATGTTATAGTTCCCCACCTTTCCGTCTAACCTGATTCTATAGCATCCCTCCACAGTAAGCGTTACTGTTTCTGTTCTACTAATGCAGACTCTGAAGCCAGAGAGATTAAGTAATCAGCCTCAAGTTGCATAGTCAGTTCAAGGCAGAACTATGCCTTGCTACCCAATAGTCAGATTTCTGGAAGCCTGAGGCTGGGGATGCCAGGAGGGAAGACACAGCATGGGCCTCCTCACCAAGTGCATGCTTCAAACCAAGTCTGAAAAGGCAAAAGGGCCCTAACTAGGCCTACCTGAGAGTGAGGGTGAGGAGACAAGATCGCTGGGGTAGACTTGAGGACAGCAGACTGTTCCTTCTCTTTTGGGGGTACCAGACTAAGGAAAGACACGGGGCACCATCAGTACCACGTCTTACAGAAGCTCCCAACACAGCACCACAGCAACCAAACTGAGGGCCAACAGCAGGAGCCGCTAAAGTGCAGAGCATAGGCTGAGGACTAAGACACCACTGCCCCTTGGCTGTGTGCCAGGAGTTACACCAAGCATTGCACAGGCCTTCCCGAGACCATCCAGCCCAAGGAGGAAGGAACCATTGCTACCCTCTCTAATGATGAGGAAACAGACGTGGGAGGTGACCTAAGAAGAGAGATGAAATCTTTGAGCAGCACCTCAGACACAGCGCGGTGTCTCACGCCCCAGCCACACTTCCACGCCTTCATCTTCCCCAGACTCCCAAAGAGCACTCCTCCCATGAGAGTGAGTACATGAAGCCTGGTCCACAGAATTGGATACCTCCAAGGAGGGGATTTTCAATCTTGCTGTTCACTAGTGCTACCCAAGCTTCTAAATCAGTGCCAGCTAGGGGGTTTTATGTGATGGATATTTTGTGGAGTGAAGTAAAAAATCGGAAAGCCACGGGAGGGCCAGTAACAAACTGGTCAAGCAATTGCTCCACACACAGCCTTGCAGCTTGAAACTGAGCAGTCGCTCTCTCCGTGCCATTTGGAATACAATGTGCTTGGCCACTGAGATCCATCTCAGCCCTGCCTGTTCCACACAGAAGGAAAGGGGAGGAAGGTGACACCTATTGGTCCTAGAGAGCAGTCTCCATGAGGGAGACCTGGTCCCACGGCCTGGTCCCCATCACCATCCTGTAGCTCTGTCTCAGGCTCTCCCAGCAATCAGATTCATACGTAACAGAACAACCCTTGCCTTTATCAGGTGGAATAGAACCTGTGAACCACAGTGGCACTTCCATCCTGCTGTGTGCCCCAGATCTGAAGTTTCCTTGCAAACATTACAAAATTCAAGCACAGCATCCAGCGAGAAGAGATGCAGTAGTGCATAACACTACACTCCCTCGCCCGAGGTTGGCTGGGTCGTGACCTGCTTACATATATCCCAGTGGCCAGGAGCACGGGCTCAGCTAGAGAGGAGAAGCGTGGAGGAGGCTGGGCTGCAGCTAGTAAGCTTGTTTTGCTCTCTGGACAAATGAGGAGCTGAAGGCTGGTTTTATGCTTGTGAATACTTGACTTTTTTTTTTCAAGCTCCTAAATAAGCAAAGTTACCACTGCCCATCTTGGCTGGCACTGCTCAGGGCTGTTCAATGAATAATGGCATCAGACAGTACTAGTAAGTGAGGCCCCAGAAAGTCTTTCCTACATGTTAAACAGTATAAGCTTTCTTTCTGATCTGAGTTTACACTCAAGTCTGTCATCTTAGAGCACAGTAGAGTGAAATGCAATTTAATGTAGCACAGTGGGTTGTAGCACAGCATAGTGTAGTTTAGTATAGCATAGTATAGAATAATGCAGTAATTGTATGGGATAGTAGGTGTGGTGTATGTAGTACAATATAGTGTAGTATAGCATAGTGTAGTATAGTGTTGAACAATGGAGTATGGTGTAGTGTGGTGTGGTGCAGTACAATTTAGTGTAGTATAGTATAGCATGGTGTAATATTGTTCAGTATAGTAAAGCATGGTATGACATTGTATAGTGTAATACAGTATAGTGTGATATGTATAGAATAATCCAATAGATTATGATAGGAGGATGGAAAGTGACAGAATGTGGGACAGAGAGATTTGGCATAGTGGACTGTGGTGTGCTTAGAATAGTACAACACAGTGCAGTAAACACAGTAGAAGCAGGTAGGGCATGGAAGCTTGTGATGCGAGTGTTGTATGATCTAGGATCATGTAGTCCGATGTAGTATCATGTGGAGTGGAATAATACAGCAC
The DNA here is from genome assembly GCA_036184795.1 of Tokudaia tokunoshimensis. Taxonomy (NCBI): domain Eukaryota; kingdom Metazoa; phylum Chordata; class Mammalia; order Rodentia; family Muridae; genus Tokudaia; species Tokudaia tokunoshimensis. Next base: position 54,500,596 of record BTHU01000022.1, on the reverse strand, counting down.
ACAGATTATGGTACATGAGTCTGTAACAGCGTTTAGCTAAGGAAACTCCTATGCTATGAATGAAATCAGGTGGTTCCCGGGCTCTTCCCCCCTCGCACCCCCCTCCCCAGCCTTCACCTGCCTTCACTTTTGCCTCAGGACCTGGCCTCTCCTGGATAATCTGGGCCTCACCAGCAGAGATTCAGAAATGAGATTCTGACCTGACTCATACATTGCATTGCAAAGGCCCTAGAAGGCAAAGGGCTGCATCCAAACTCTCAGAGCAAGTTAAGGAACAAGCTGAGCCAGGACCATGTTTCCTGAGTGAAGGCTCACAGTCTCTCTGTGAACCTGACAACACAGAACTGAGGAACCCCCTCCACCAGACAGGAGCATGTAGAGCACATCCCTTGCGTGCTTGAGTTCTCAGACGGTTGCTGGGTGAGCCAATGTCTGTGGATGGTCATACCTGTGCTGGTCGCTGTGCGTATAGCTTGTGCTGGAATAGCTTTCATCTGAGCTTGGACTCCAGGAGGAGTGTCCCTTCCCTGTGCCAGCTTAGACATAAGGGCATGACAGGAAAGTGAAGCTGTCACCGACTGGCTTTGTTTCTCTCTCTCTAAAGGACCCTTAGTCTTCAAACTGTGCCTTTCAGTGGCACAAAACAAGCAGACCCTCCTCCCCTCTGCTTCAGTGCATGCAATGCGGATCAGAGTTATGACTCAGAACCGCAGCCTAGAAGTGAATTTAGACACAAAGGTGTGACAAGCCAGATGCCTGCCTCAGCCAGGCCTCAACTATCAGTCAAAGTGGAGAACATGTGTTTGCTATCCTAGAAGCTTCCAGCACCAGCAGACTTTGAGTCTAAAAGAAAGGGCGCAATCTAATGGCCCTCAATCCTTTCCCCCTGCAAGACAGATAAAGGAACACAGCCCAATGAGCTCCCTCTCCAAATAGCCTCATATCAATGAACAGTCTGTCTTCCTCACCTAAGATACCTTTCTCTTTAGTTTCAGCCACTTGAGAGACAATGGCCATGTACAGCAAGACCCCCAGAGTTTTTCTTGCTGCCTCTCCTATCTGTCCTGATAAGCCCATGCCAGGGACAGACAGGACTCTCTCTTCTGGCTCCTCACTGAGCCCTCTGCCTCCCTCCTGAATCTCTTCTCTCCTCTACCTCCCCCAACACCTTTCCTCCACCCTGTCTCTGGGGCATCTTACCCCCTGTTCAGAGGAATGTCACATGGAGACTTTGGCTAGAACATTCAGAAGTACTCAGAAACCCTAAACACTGGACTTGGCAGCACCTGCCAGGGAGAACATAGAATCTTCTTTCTGGGCAGGCAAGATGGAAGAAGCCTTATTAGGTCATCCAGGCTGAGAAGAGCGTCAGCCTCACCCTGCCGCTCACAGGCTGGGGGTGGGTGTGTGAAACTCCTGGTCTGTTCTTCTCCACTCCTGTTAGCTCCTAGCTCCCCATCATCCCTTGGGAGGAATCCACTCTCCTCCAACAACCAACAAAGCCACCTTATTCTCTTCCAAGCCTAGAGAAGCCCAGGAAATGACTCCGTTGCCACCCCCAAGTGAATTTTCATCCCCATTTTCCCGACCCCCCTGGCCTCTTGCTTCTCCCTAGCACTCAGAACATTTCCCCATCCCATACAGCTTTCCTATTTATCACAGTCTTGTTTGTCTGTGTCCCCCACTAACATTAAATTCCTTGACCAGGCATTGGCTGTCTGGTTCATGTACATATCTCAAGGACAGCTTCAGTAAATATTTATTGAATGAATATCTTACACACTAAGATAACCCTGGAGTCCATAGTCTCTGCCCACACTTCTTGCTCTAGCCATGTTTACACAGAGAACCATCCCATAGTGCAGAGACAAGCATGTGACCCCTGCCATACCTCACCCCTCTCTGACTTTGCTCTTTGCATCTTCATGGACCAAGTGGGCTGCTCTAACTAAAACTTCTTCTTGATTTCCTCATGCCATGGGCAGGTAGATCCCAAAGTCTGTAAATGATTCTCACAACCTGTGAGACTGAGCAAACATCAGCAAATCAGCCCTGAGCTGTACAGTCCGGTAGCTCTTGAAAATCCCTGTTCTAGTCAGGACATCCTACCTCCAAAGCAGATTCTTCCAACCATCATTGTATGGTTTCATCTAGAATGTTTGCCATAGGCTAGTGCTTTGAATATTTGTTCCCAGGTGGTTGTCTTTCTTTAGGAGGTTTTGGAAGACTGTGTGTTCTTTAGCAGGTGGGTAGACTGGCAAAAGGAGGTTACTAGGGGTATTTGGCAGGGGGGCGGGGGGGCTCTACCTTGGTCCCTGGTCCTGGCCTTTCTACTTCCTAGTCTGCCAGTGGGTGAACATCCACCATCACACGTTCCACAGTCACGTACTGCTGTACCTTCTCAGGCTGTAATCGCCTGAAACCATAGAGTCTGATCTGCTTTCCTTTAAGTTTCATCTGTTTGAATATTGATGTCAGTTACATAAAAGTAACCCATACCTGTCACCTCCCACCCACCAGAACTGTTTCCTCTGCCAGACTAAGGCCTGGAGGTCTAATAGTACTTGCTGTATCACTTACAGGAGCAGGTGTACTTTCTACGGGCAAGTTGGTTGAGGGAGTGGGTACCTGCTGGAAAACTGCTTATATCGAGGGCACTAAGGGATGGCCAACCAGACAGCCTGGATCTTCTGTCGAAGAGCCTAAATGTACTTGTTCAAAATGTTAATTTGTATTTTCTTATCATCGCATAACACATCCTTACAGAAAATGCTGCTCTCAAATTATACTTTAAAGAAACCAAAGAAGAGAGCTGAGGTAGAGTTCAGTAGTAGAGCATTTGTCCGGCATTCACAAGACCCAAGATTCAATCCCTGTAACATAACACACACACACACACACACACACACACACACACACACACCAGAGAGAGAGAGAGAGAGAGAGAGAGAGAGAGAGAGAGAGCAAAACATTTAAAGACTGTTAGCTCATGAAGCTAGATAATCCTGCATATATTTTATAAATTTTTATTTTTCTATTTGGAATAATCATTAGTAGCATTGTTCTTATTTTCTCCTTTAGAAAAGAAAATGTTAATCCACTCTTTCCATGGCATGACAGCATTTGCATTGGTGGCACAACATGAGTCCCTGAGGACAGGACCTGAGTGTGGCTTCCTCAATGGCCCATAAGAGACACTGAGTTGGTGCTGTTGACCAAATTTACTTTAAGGCCACCCACTCCAAATGGCAGTACCACCCACTGAGGGTGACTTCCAGGACCAAAGAGGCTTTCTTTGCTCAGAATGACTTCTCTGCCCTTTGCCTAAGATCAAAACACGAAAACAGTATCACAGATCCCCCTCTATTACAAGGGAGAAAACTGAAACCCCAGGAAGATATAGTTAATTTGTTAGAGAAATGCTTGGAATCACAAGCACACGCCACTCACAATTATATGAACAGAGAGAGTTTATAGCCATAAATATGGGCAGAAGTGGGGACCCAACTGAAAGTGGGGTTCTAATCAAAGCTGTAAACATGGCAGAGACACACATGAAAAATAACTTAATGGTTTTTCCCTTCCAAGTTATTTCTGAGAACTGGGCATTTCTGATTTGAAATCCCAAATTACCTAAAACCTGAAACTGATTGAGTACTAACATGAATTTGCAGTGGAAAAAAATTGTCACCTGACATCCTGTGAAGTGACTATGATCAAATAAACTAAAACCTGAGCTGGAATTTACTCCTGAGGTCTATTCCCTGGGTGTCACATTATTCTTAGGGGAAAACCCTGAACCTGAGACTTCTGCTTTCAAGCTCTTTGATTAAGGGGTAATTAGCCTATACAAAAAAGGGTCATACTAAGGACTCTCCCTCCATTTCTGGTCCTTGCTAATGGTGAACCCAAGATTCTAAGATAACAGGACTGGACCAAAGTCAGAGATTCTTTGATCTTAATGTACATAGTAATTACCATTGTAGCTTAGAATACACAGATGTCTGGGTCCTAGCTCCAGAAATCCTTATGTAAGTGGTCTAGTTTACAGCCCAGGCAGTGGTAGAAGTTGTCCCTCTCTGCTCTCAACACTCTCCAGCAGACTTTAGCCTGAAGCAAGGTTTTGTTCTGAGTCCCTTTTAGCTCTAAATTCATACTCTGTAGAGTTTTGGAACCAATTTGATTAATTATCATTGCCAAGGTAGCTGCTAGTCTACCTTCAAGCATGCCTGGCTTTCACAGTATATGTAGGTGAGCACACATATGTGACAGCTATTCTGCACAGAGAGCTGGACATTTGTCATAGAGTCAAATAATAATGAAAGTCAGTCCTGTTCTCTCATCCAGTGGTTTAGCAACAATAAAGAGGTAGGATGGGAGCAAAGGCCACCTTATGTGTAAATGTGTATATTTGTGTGTGTGTGTGTGTGTGTGTGCGTGCGTGCGTGTGTGTGTGTGTGTGTGTGTGTGTGCATGTGCACAAGTGTATGTACCATGGTCCTTGTGTGACAGTCAGAGGATATCCCTCAGGAGTCAGTCCTCTCCTGTCATCCAATGGAATTTGGGGATCAAATTCATACTGCCAGGCCTACATGCAAGTTTCTCTGCTGCTACTGGCTGAGCCATCTTGCTGATTCCTGAGTCAGTTATTGATTTATTCTGAGAAGATTGGATCTAGTTTCTGCTTAAGGCCTACTCATCGCTCATCTATTCCATAAAACACTGCATCTGGCAGTTATAACATTTGTTTCTTCTCTCTATTAGAAAGTCTTACTGAGAAGTCATTTTAAATAAGGGCAGGGTGAAAGTTAGCCAGGGAGTAAAAGTAAAAACAATCAGGGGCTGGAGAGGTGATTCAATTGGTAAACGCTTGATATACAAGTATGAAGACCTGAGTTCAGGTCCCCAGGCTCATTTAAAAAGCCAGGCGTTGTGACATACGCCTACAATCTTGACACTGGGAAGGCAGAGACAGGGAGATCTCAGGGTCATGCTAGCCAACCAGTCTAAGCAAACGGGTGATCTTCAGGTTCAGTGAGAGACTATCTAAAAACAATGTAGAGTCTCAACACATGTGCGCACACGTGTGCTTGCGCACCCCCTACCCCCACACACAGTGTAAAGGCAATCACAATTTGTCTTACTGCCACAGTCTGTAAGCTTCATTTCAATGTGTTGATATGAGCCAAGGAAGGCAGGATCAGTCATCAGTCATCTGGAAACAGAGCCATCAGCATTAGCATAATCTGCTGATGCCTCTGATCATCTTGGAGGATTCCTTGTAGCTTATGCGTACCAGAGCCATGGCGACATAGAAATATACACAGGGAAAAGGAGGCACTTTCTCAGGAAAATCGGTCTTGTAAGCACTTGGCATTTCTTCTTCATCCCTGCAGGCCTCCAAATACTCAAGAGTTTTCTCAAGTTTATGGAAATGTAGACATTCTCATGTTTCCTCAGCAAGTGTCCATTTCACAATTGTTAGCATCCTTGCCTAAAGACACGGGCATCAATTGTTATTTGCTCATTCACTGGCAAACTACCACTTATGACCTCAAGCTTCATCTGATTCTCATCAAACATGTGCTTTGTATGAAAAGGGAAGCCAAGGCGAGCATTTATAAGGCCATCGCAGGCATACCTTTGCAGGTGCCACGTTGTCTATAAAAGTAATAGAAGTGTTATTTCCATAAAGTAGCCAGCTGTTACAGCTGCTATGGGTTTTATGAAGAGGTACGTATAAGAAGTCAGTCCCTGGGCCATCTCAACATCTCATCAGGTATCAGTAGGAGACGTTGAACAGTGCAGATGTTGAAACATCTGAAACATCCCAGTCCAGGAAAATAGTAAGGCCCTGGGCTCTCTGCACACCTGAACATATGGGAAGTGAGTTAATTTTATTCCAGTTACATTGCAGGCAAATGAGAGCCTGTTGTTGCCAATGCGAAAAGCCAGATCCTCATCCAGGCACAACAAAGCTATTGATTTATTACAAATTTTCCATACAGAAGGGGAAAGTAATCTAATTCTGGGAGCAGAGCCATCCCTTCGTTACTGTTGGGGCAGTAGACAGCTGCCTTCAAGGTCTAATTTCATGAGCTGCGGCCTGTCATGGTGCTTAAAATTTCCACCGTTAGGAATTCTCCACTGTATCCAGTTGCTCTATCTCCATGGATTCCAAAACATCCTCTGCAGTCTCCCAACATAGACATACCCAGGAATGGGATGCTAACTATTATACAAGACATTGATTCTAGAAAATTCTGCTCCAATTTGAGTTGAAGCCCTTCATAAAATTTAAAACGATTCCTCCAGAGTGAAGTATCTTAGAGCCATCTATTACCTTTCTCCCACGATGGCTGTCAGAGTCTCTTTTAAATAATATCATTTCACATTCAAGACCCTGCACCCCTTCAAAAAATTCACAATGACATTGTTTCCAAAGTCACTTTTGCTCAAGCCACTCTCTCCCTGGACTGGGTAGCTGAAATTGGAAAACAGATGCTAAGCCTGGTGCTCCAGACTTTGTCTGTCCGTCAAGGCTGAGACTGGTATGGTTGACTTGTCCCACAAGAGTCACAGACTGGATGCTTGTTCCTAGGGAGTGAAAACTTTAAGTGTTTTAAGAGGTGAAAGCCAGTATGGAGGATTTATAAAGTTGGGACTACCCTTGAGAAGTGACTAATAGCCTAGGTCTCACTGGATGTTAGTGTCCACAAGAACACATTCTTACCATAGAAAGCCTGGTCCCTCCTTGCTTTCTTTTGCATCCAGCCAACCATGTTGTGATGCAGCCAAAGAGCCTTTGGTAGATCCTTCCCATTCTGCTTGGACTTACCACTGCAAGCTAAGTGAACCTTTTTTCTTTATCCATCATCTAGCTTCAGGTATTCTGTTACAGAAACAGAGAAAGTCATACTAAGGCACATATGCCAAGAGCTTCATAGATTTCTTTTATTTCTTTCTTCCAATGTGTTCTGTGATGCTATTTGCAGTTTGAGATAACTGTATTGTAAGATCTTATAGATTTTAGAGTTGACTAAGCACCCTTGGATTTTCAGTGTTTGGATTCTTAATTAGCCAAGTCGCTTGCAACCAACACTACTTGTACATGCATTATATGCCCAATTAATCTCAATTCTTTATTATATACTCTGCCACCATCCTTGTAAATGTGGAAATCTTCCTTCCAAGATTCACATTATTTATAAATGATAAGTTCCTTTTGATTTCACAGTCCAGCTCAAACATGAGATAAGGAACTCAGATAGAGACCACATCCAATGATTCCAGAGATCTATAGTCAGACACAGGTACACATCCAGTTGTTCACCCACTCCTGGCCTGTTTCTTTGTATTACTCTCAAAACATACATTAGAGGGTTTTCCTTCCTTCCCCCCGCCCCGTCTCTCTCCCTTCCTTCCTTTTCAGAATCTCAGTAGGATTTGAATGGGATGCAGAGCCTGAGCTCCCTCTCACCAGCCTTTCCACATCCCTGGCTGTTCCTTCTTCATAGCTTTGATGCTCTTCTGACTGGATGATCAGATTCTTCTACTTCATGGAGCTTTCTGGAATGGAGTAGGCCTCCCCCGACCCCTCTCTGGCTGGTTTTCTTTCCAATGGGACCAACCAAGTCATTTCAGCTAGTGCTTTTCACAAACTTCAGCTTACCTGAGGCCATCCAGCTAACTCCTGCTGAGCCCTGTTGGTTTTCATCTCCCTCCTTTGTCTGCCTCTCTCAGCTCTTCAGATGTGGACACCATGGGAAGACTAGTACACAGCCACATCACTTGTTGAGGAGAGGCTCCCGCTGGGATGACACTCACAGAGGTTGTGCTGGACAATCTCACCCTAGATCCAAGCAGGAAGTAGCCTGAAGTGGTGGGGACTTAGCTTTGACAACAGAGAAGTGTGACCTTTGTCACAGGCCCTCCTAGTAAGCAATTCATTGCTTCCCTGGAGGGTTTTAGTCACTTTGTGGTTTAATAGTGTGATCTGTGGTTGGGCACTGGGACACACCATGTCAGTTTCAACTTCTGGGGGCATTAGGTGATTCCTCTGAAATAGGCTGGAGAACAAAGATCATTCACATGGGTGCTGTGTGACAGAACCTCAGGAAAACTGTAGAAACCCACACCTTCAGAGCCTTCCCCAGAGTGACATGATTCTGTGTGTGTTATCATGACTGGAAGGAAGAAATTGCCTGGGAGACATTGATTTTATTTTTATAAACTTCATCTGTTCAAAAACTTTTATAATTATAGGGATTTTACTTTGTTCGTTATCAAAGTCATTGTAGAGAATTACTCAAACAAAGGGTAATGCTGGCAGCCCTGAACCATTGCTATCTGAACTAAGGAAATTTTGTGTTCTCTAGCTCTTGCCCAAGTCCCCTTAGTTTAGGAGATAAATGCCTGCCTTGTCCAATTTCAGCTCTCTTCTTGAATTAAGTCCCCAGTGATAACAGGGTGTACATCTCATACTTCTGGTGACACTCATGGGGGCACAGGTGGGCAGAGCTTGATGTGCTAGCATACACACTCAAACTGAGCAAGGCCAAGGTCCCAGGTACCAGCAATGAACAAAAGGAGAGGCCCTCAGGCAAGACCAGGCCTCTCAAAGCTGGCTTCCACTGTTGAAAACCCAAGAGGTGAGAATTCTATGTCTGAACCCAGACCTCAGGGCCTCTATTAAGGTGTGCTTTTTTTTTTCAAAGCAGCAAGAGGGACCATATTTAATTCAGTGTAACAGGTTGTTTGCCTGATGCAGGGCTGCCCCTGTGCTCTTGCCTCGGGCCCAGCAATGTCAGGCGTGCACTTGTGGCTAGTTGCCAGAATTTTGTTTTTAGAATGATGATCGTGTCTATTGAGACAGGCTGCTAAAGCTTAACAGAGCACTGCTACTCCATTTTCTCAGGTTACCTCAAAATAGGCTGCCAAAGTGGAATGTTACTTGTGTTACTTTCTCCTGAGATTTTGAGGGCTAAGAATTAGTAAACACTCCCCATTTTCATATTCCCAGGTGACACATTAGACTTGCTTCAGGTTACATAATGAGACAGCCCCAAATTTAATGCTGCAGAACAAGGCATTTCTCAAAAAGGAAGCTTAGAAACGTGTGCAGTGTGCAGAGGGAGTGGTTTGTCCACATTTGTGTCTAGGGTCTCACGGGATACCTCCAAGCTTGGGTCTGACTAGGAGGGCTGTCATCCTCTAAGGGGCTTTGGTCTTCAACTGTCCCTCTCAAGACATGGAAAGGTAGAAGTAAGGGTAAGGGTGAGAGAGAGGGAGAGGGAGAGGGTGAGGGTGAGGAGAGGGTGAGGAGAGGGTGAGGGAGAGGGAGAGGGTGAGGGTGAGGAGAGGGTGAGGGAGAGGGAAGGGAGAGGGGGAGGGAGGGGTGAGGGGGAGGGAGAGGGTAAGGAGAGGGGGAGAGAGGGAGGGAGAGGGAGAGAGAGGGGGAGAGAGGGAGGGTAAGGATGAGGGAGAGGGTGAGGATGAGGGTGAGGGAGAGGGAGAGGGAGAGGGTAAGATAACCTTGAGCCAGTATGGCATCACTCTGAATGGCCCAGCAGACTAAGAGCTGTCAGTTAGAAACAGCTCTGGGAAGGTATAGAAATACAGAGGTTTCTGCTCACATGCTTCTCCCTCGGGTTAAGCAGGAAGGTCTTCAAGGAGACATCGTGGTCTGATCCATTGTCCCAACTTGGATTTTTGGCTCTCTAGATAAACATAGCTTGTAGCATGTGTCTACCAGCCACTGACATCGAAGCTGAGGAGAACCAGGCTGTTGGCCACTCATGTTCCTAGAGGCACAGCAACTAAGAGATGGAGCTTGGTGAGGAGGCTCTAACCACGTGGCTCCGTGTGTGGTGGCGTCAATCCTCTTCTAGGACAATGGTGTCCTCTCATTTTCTAGCCCCACCAGCTTTTTGGTATTTTGTACCTAGAAACAGAGCTCTGGGTTGTATTTTATTTATTTATTTATTTATTTATTTATTTATTTTTATTTTTTTTTTTTTGGTTTTTTGAGACAGGGTTTCTCTGCATAGTCCTGGCTGTCCTGGAACCCACTCTGTAGACCAGTCTGGCCTTGAACTCAGAAATCCACCTGCCTCTGCCTCCCAAGTGCTAGGATTAAAGGCGTGCGCCACCACCGCCCGGCTGGGTTGTATTTTTTAAGTTCAGACCTTAAAGTCTTCTCCCAATATTTTCCCCTAGCTCTTTTGTTTAAAGTGAAGCATCAACATGCTGTGTACACCGTGGCCAGGAAAGGTGACAGCGTAGTCTTCATGGGCACGCAGTACTCGGTGTGCACAGACTCCTACAGGTGGACCGGCACCCACGCATTGACGCGCTCCTGCATCTGGGCAGCTGTGTCTGTAGTGACTCCTGCATGCAGACAGGCTCCCTCCAACTACACGTGGGCAGTTTCTATCTGCACAAGGACAGGGTCCCCACTTCTGCTCATGGACAGGCTCCACCTGCATGTGTGCACTCTCTGCCCGCACTCAGGCTTTTACTAGCGGACAGACATTCCACTATTCTTGCTTGCTCATTTGGAGGCTGCCCAGCCAATACCAGCGAATGGGTCCAGGCTGTTAAAACTGAGTGAGAGGAACAGAAGGGGATGCCTAGCCTCTAGACTCAGGAAGTGGAGGCCATGACATTCCACGTCTCAGGCTTCCATGAAACAAGTGAATCAGAGAGCAGTGAGATAGGGAGCTCAGTGACAAGGGTGACACAAGTTGGTGTCTTCCCACTAACGTGTGACCCAGGCTCATTCCCATCACCATCTTTTCTCACTGATGTTTCTCTCTGTGTTTACGATGTATAGAATGGGTTCTTCTCTGGGGTCTGCCATCCTTATCAAGCTGAGTAGTATATGACCAGACAGAGAATGGCTTTCCTCCAGACGGAAGCAGAGAAGATTCTGAGTTTAGAGCTGTGTTTAGAGTTCACAGGAGCATCTGTGAATGGTTGCTTATGCTGCCTGCCTGAATCTAAGCTTTTTCAAGCTTCTTCTCTTGTCTCCCTCCATGTGGAATTTTTCCAGGAAGTCATTGCTATCCGGTTTTCAGTGGGTCCCAAAGCTCTAAGGTCCGCCATGGCCACAAGAAATATACTTTGAGCCTTAACTTGACCCACTTACTGTGATATCCACCAACTGGCGTGCGTGAGGCACAAGGATCCAAATGTCAAGTTGTAAGCATCCTTCCCTGACCACTGCCACCCTGGGCTCCACAGCTGAGGGTACAGACTCAGCCCTCCAGGTGTCAATCTTGTTATAACCAACCTTATTGTGAGCAAGCCACCAAGGGAGCATCAGCCAATACACAGCACCACCAACCCTCGATAGGCCCTATCACTATGGAGCAAAGACAAGCCACCTTGCCAAGGCCAGCCAGGATCAATTAGCATCACAATACGGTGTTAAGGCACCGAATGCTCATGACCTTCAGGGAGCAGTTTCATGTGACATTAGTAGCATCTTCTCAGTATCCACTGTTGAATAACAATTAATTGGTTGCTTTGTTAATCAAATAAATGTTAAGAAAGAAAAGTTGGCAGAGTAGGGTATGTGATGGTTAGTTTTAAATGCCAATTTGCCACAACTCAGAATCACCTGGAAGAGAGCTGACATGGGGAATTACTCAATTAGGGTTTGTCTATACATTTGTCTTTGGGGAATTATTCATTTTGTTAATTGAGGTAGGAGGACCCAACCCACTGCGGACAACACCATTCCCCAGGTAAGTGGGTAGTGTGACAAGTACCCTTCTTGCTGCTTCCTGAAGCTGCTGGGAATTGAAAGAGTCAGGGAATTGAAGGGACATCCTGCTTCGGTTAAATGGATCATAGGGCACCATTCTTGCCTAAGCACAGGCTGGGAGGAGGACAGAAAGTCACAATATGAGGAAGTTTGTGGAAAGAGGCAACAGTCTCTGACAATAGATATTTTCACAGTGACTGAGTATACACACACAAGAGCCGGCACGACAGCCAGGGCTCTCCTTACAGTAGGAATTGACTCCATAGATGACACCAGCTTTGAAGATCTCTGGAAGGGCGTGGGCAACGGGTCAACTGTATCCATATCTTCCCTCGAAATGAGGATTTCATATGTTCCAGCTCATGTGTCCTGTGTGTTTCGAATTGAGAGACACAAGAATCCTAAGGTTACCCAACAATAGTGGCATCTCAGAGTCATCATGCTTTGATGGCAAGCAACACAAAACATGAAGCCCACTCACCATGAAAGAAACTCATTGGAAGTAATTGCTAGAACATGTGGAATTTTAAAAGCAGACTGTTCTTGGGGCTTGAGAGAGTGGAAAAGGTTTATCTAAGTACAGCCGTTCAGATGGATAAATCACCAATGGTTCTCTGTCTTTTCAGCACTGTTCTTCCCAGATACAAGGAGAGTCTGTACCCCAGAGATGAGCCTAAGTTCTGAAGGGCTCACTGATTAGCTATGTCACAGATATCCCTTAACTTGAGAGACACACAATGCTATGAATAGCAGTCTCATACAGGAGCAATGATCCTGCCTACTGCCTGCAAGTCAGAATGCTATTCCTAAAGAAGGTGCATTGCATGTTGGGAAACACAACACCTTGCTCCATCTAGTCCAGACTCTCCCTACTTGATTTGGAAGTGGTCTGTCCCCTGGAAGTTTATGTATTACGTACTTGGGCTCCTGTGTAGCCCTGTCAAGAGGGAATGGGACATATAAGAGGTAAGGCCTTATAGGAAGTTGTTAATGGAGACACTATCCTCAGAAGGAATTAATGTAGGGTCATGAGACCATAATTGGGTCTTACAAGTCATTCGCTGTGACTTCCTGCCTCATCATGTGATCTCTCTGTCTCACATATACTCTCACCAATGAGATGTCATCTACCACAGGGACTTCACCAGAACCAAGCAGAAGCCTGTGGATGGTCTTGCTCCTCCAGGACTGTGAGCTAAATTAACCCCTTCTCTTTAATAAAGTACCCAGCCTCAGGTATTTCATTATAGTAATGGAAAGTAAGCTAATCCAAAGAGCTCTGTGTTCCTGCAAGACTCTGTATCAACAGCAGTATTGCCCCAATCTGCAGGACAGATACTTCTATAGAGAACATCTGAGACAACAGGTAGGGAGAGCTTCTCCTCTGAGCCAATGGTGGAGCCAGCTGGAAAAACCTTCCAGCCCAGAGGATGCTGGGGTTCCACATTATTTATTACCTCCTGGCCTGCTTTTTATAGGACATTTTTGCCTGGGCCATGGATTTGATAACAAACGCAATAAAGTGGGGTAAACGTGATTTAGTAGAACAATATGGCAGGATGATGTCATCTGTGTAGTAAACAAGGGAGCTTTGGGGTCATAAATAGTCTTTTTATAGCGACTGTGAGTGGATCCGAGAGCAGATGCATAGTAAACACGATCGCTTTATAGAAATTCCTTTCCTTTCAAAAGAATGGGAAAACCACGTGTGACCTGCTCTTCTGGGCTTCATTTCGTGGTTTTTGTTGGGTTCATTTAACTCTTCCTTGGTCACCTAGTAGAGCTGGTCTTGCTAAGCATTGCCTGCTTTTGTGTATTCCAATTATCAGGCATTGGAGATGGCTCAGCTAGTACCCCTTCCTGCAAGTTGTCCTTTGTCCTCCACGTGTATGCTCTGGTAAGGTCATGCATGCACACCCTCTTGTACACACACACACACACACACACACTAATAAATTCAATTAAACATTTTTTTTTGAAGGCATGGTCCAAAATATCTGAGTCATTCTGTTATTTTTAATTCTAAGGCTGCTATGTTTGTGAGTCTAAATTTCACACCCATTGAAGGCCCTGCTCTCTTCCCACTGCCCTCAGTCTTTGGTTGAACAAACCAAGAGCCATTCTTATCTGGGTCTTTTGCTCCTTTGGGCATTTTGTCACAGTAACAGAAAACTGACTAATACACATGGCTGTTCCCATTTGACAGCTAAAGAAGCCAAAACTCAAAAGGCATAGTTTGAGCACAAGATCTCACAGCTCGTCGGCAGTTGAGTTGGCATACTCTGTCCACAGTCCCTGTGTCCCATCCCCATCCATGGCCCACTCAACATGCCAGCCTCCCTGCCGGCAGGTGCCTCTTTCTCTTTTCCCAGGAACGCTTGGAAAACCCCTTCTCTCATCTTTTGCTAAGTAAAAAGGGAGGGAATGCTTGTTATAGCTGATGGAAATTGGATCCTCTGCAGCAAGGAGAGCAACAGTAGTCCATGGCTTGGCTCTGTAGAGTTGAGCTTTTGCCCACTCCCGATTCCTGTCGGCAGATAAGTGAGTGAAAGGTCACAGACTGAACCATCAGCAGCTCCCATCGCAGTGGCAGGGCCCACGGGCCCATCCTGGTCCGTAACTGAATCCTTTGATTTAGGAAGCAACTAGAATTTGCATCTGCTGAATTTACAGTGCATTTCTGGACCCTCAGCTTTTCCATGGTGTAACAGTATTTTGCCTCTACATCACGTTTCAATTTTATCCAGCAACCTTGGATACAATTAGCATGGCTTGCACTAATCTGTTGTTCCAGACAGACTGGCAGAAGTCCACTGGAGAAGTTCAAGAGGCTGGAGAGGCTGCCTCTCTGCAACCTCATCTTGACTGCTCTGTCTGTCCCAGTCATTAACCTTAATTTCTGTTAGCAGACAGAAAAACCATCACACAGCTTAGATCTTTTTTAGACTAAGGATCTTGAGAGTAAGAGTTTAGGGGTAGGCTAACATGGGAGGCAAAGAGGAGCTATTCACTTTCCTGTGCTCAGATGACAGAAGCAGGGCTCAGTACAGACCAGTCCTGCAAGCAGAGCATCCTGCTTCCCAAGCACCATCCGTAACCCCAAGCACATACCGCCCTGGACTTGCTCAGAGCAATGAAGGCCATCGTCAGAACGGTGTCTGAGGACAGCTTGTGTCGGCACTGCGGGAACCTCCCAACCGTGACTTGGGCTTGGAATTGAGGTCCTGTTTTCCATTGCTCCCTGCCAGAGTCCCTCAATCATAATCCCAGACAGCCCTGCAGAGGCAGCCCTGGACTGCCTGGGAAGAGCTGGCTGGCAGGGGCTGATTTCATGGGGCTTTAGAGATGCAGGCCAGCAGAGCAGAGGGCCAGACTGCTGCCTATTTTTTTTTAATTTTTTTTGTCCTTGGCAGCCGCACTGAGCTCCGAGCTACTTCCCAGATGTACTCCCTCTCCCAGTGGTTTCTTAGGGCCACCCAGTCTTGTTTCAGGTGCAGGATAGAGAAGGTGCAGAGCCAGCTTAATGGGCCTCCTGAGGAGGTGCCTTCAGGCCTGCATCCTGATCAATCCAGACAGCCAAGCCAGGCAAAACTGCAAGCAGCATGGAACACCAGCCACAGCACCGGAATTCAAACCCTTTACACTGAGATAATGGTTCAGCAGCCGTGAGGATCTGAGTTCAGCTCTGTGGATCCCACATAAAGCTGCATGGAGTAGCATGTGTCTGTAATCCCCTTGGTTCTACAGTGAGATGGAAGGCAGAGACAAGAGAACCCCACAAAATTCATAGGCCAGCTAGCCTGGAGCACACAGGTGGCAACAAGAGACCTTGTCTCAAACCAGGTGAAAGGCAAGAATTGATATTCAAAGTTATCTTCTGATGCCCCCACACACACAGAAACAGAGAGAGACAGAGAGATAGAACATTTATTTGCATGCTTGCTTTGCATAAAATCATTTTCAAAAAGAAAATGGGTAGCAAGAGATGACCTCAAACTACCCCATGGAAAGTTGTTCCAATTTCAATTCAGACAGCCGTATCACGCACAGGGACTGACAGCCGAATCACCCAACAGCAACTCCCAGCATTTTCCAACCTTTCCTAATCCAATTGGACTTTATTGTTGGTATAATTTGCATTTCTGATATCTTAGCAATGGGATATTAACTGTGTGGTAGCCTTTTGAGAGCAGTCTGTCTGCAGCTCCTTCTTATCTTCCTCTTATTGTTTTATAGGCACTAATGTGTGTGTGTGTGTCTGTGTGTGTGTGTGTGTACAACCGCACATGTGTGTAAGAGAGAGAGGTTTATAGGCACTTATGTGTACGTGTGTATAAGAGAGAGACACAGACAGACAGACAGAGAGCTGTTCCTTTATTTTCTCCCAAAGATCACCACAGCACTCTAGATTTGCTTCAGTGCCCCAGCCTCCCTCCCTTCCTTCTTCCTCTCTTCCTTCCTTTCTTTCTCTAGCTAAACCTTCTGTCTGTCACATCTTTCGTGCACTCAGCTATGGTGGCCTGGGACCGAGATACCCACTGAGCCTGAGAGGATCCCATGATGCCACTACACTCTCCTCCCCACCCCCTGGGATTTCTGTTTCCTGCCTTGTTTTCTCCACTCCTCCGCTCCCTCCTGCAACTCCCTCCCAGTGTCAATCACTCTGTGTCTTAATTCAGAGGCAGTGGTGGGAGTCCATGCCTACTGTGCCCACCCTCTCCCATTTACACTGGGCTGCCAGGCCTTGCAGCACTTGTCACACTTGCCTCTCTCTCCCCAGAAGTCCTGCCCCTCTCTCCTGGATCTTTCTCTTTCCCCCTTTACTTCCACCTAGGACACATCCACCTTTAAAAAGCCTGCACATGTCTACCTGCCTTCATCTGTGACTCTTCTACAAAAAAAGCTCCTAGTGGTTCTTCCGCTTCCCTTCCCCCCCCCACTCTCTGTCTCTCCCTCACCTTGTCTCTCTCTCCCCTCCCTCTCTCCCTCTCCCCCTCCCCCTCCCCCTCCCTCTCCCTCTCCAGCCACTCAGCTCAGCCTCTCTCCTGCATCGCCAGCATCCTGCACCCCACAACCTCCATCTTCCTGGCCAAATCTGTTGCTCGCCTTGACAGGACTCGTGGCTGCTCTCTGTGGTTCATCTCCACTCTATGAAGTAGAGTTTATGCCTCAAGACTGGGCTCTTCCTCATGCAGCCACCTCCCATACTTCCAATAACTCCTTGAAGGTCTTTCTGGGTTTTCGTTTCTCTTCCTGTCGCTAAGTCTGAGATGTCCCAGGCTTCATTCCTGTATCTCTTGAACTTTCATCTGAACATGCCAGGGCAGCTAGCTAATCTGAAACACTCTATGCCATCATGGCTTCTGATTTCTCTCTAGCTTTGATATCTTCCTGGAATTCAGAACCACGTATTCAGCTCAGAGTTTAGTGCCAAAGCCAGCACAGAGAGGTGAGAAGTCAGTTGTTGGGATATATGAAGACATCTTTGACCTCTGCTACTTTGTGAATTTCCCTGGGCCCCGAATGGAGCCAGAAGCTTTCAGTATATAGCTCAAAGGCTACATGAGGATTTACAAAGGAGGCTGGTGTGGCCTGTTGCCACAGAACACACCCCTTTGAGAAGACACGGGAAGGCCTCTCAGTCTAGTGCAGGAAGCCCTTTCCAGATGCTTCCTCACACTTTCATATTCACTTGTGGAGAGGAACTTTGTCAGCTGCACCATATAATTTTACAGTAAAGACTCTTTCCCAGTAATCTACAAAAGGAATCTATTTCAGAGCAAGGGATAGTGGCCCACACCTGAAATCCTGGCATTGGAAAAGCTGAGACAGGAGGATTGTAGGTTCAAGACTATTGTGAGACCCTGTCTTGGCAAACAAACAGACAAAAGCCAAAATGCTTCTGATGGGAGAAAGAAGGAGATAGGGTCCCTTCAATGAAAAGACACCCTTCCCCCGCCCACACCCACCCCGTCCCAGGTAAGACCTTTGCCCTGCCCCATTTCTGTGGTCACTTCAATTCTGAGAGCCAATAGCAAACTGCTAACGTGCCCCTGTCATTTCATGGATTATTCTGATAGGAGGAAGAGCTGAGAAGAAGAGAGAGGTTCCGGATGAAACAGAACTGCCCGAGTCACCCCCACACCCAGCAATCAAGCTTTATTCTGGGGTGCTGAACCTCTCAGGAGCAATTCAAAACAGAGTGCTCACAAGCCAGCACCCCCTGTGAATGCTTATCATCAAAACCATCTCTCACTTGTTTTTGTGCCCCTGGGAAACATTGTCAAGACAGGCATAGACTGACATCAGCAGGTCATCCAGAGGGCCCTATGCCAGCTCCCTGTCTGTTTGATAGATTGGGGCTCTGCCTGAACCCAGGCTTTGGGAACAGAGTATGTCATCAAATCCACCTGGATAAACTCCCTGAGCTAACACAGAGATCCCCCATCAGTCTCCTCAACACACTCAATGTGGGTTTTATTTCCCCACATTTCTTCCCCTGGGGCGTCTTTGAATTGCATGTGAAGGCAGCAGGGCCAAGTGCTCAGAACCCTGCAGAGAAGTCGACAGTAAACCCTAACCTTGTATGGTCCGAAGCAAGGGAAATGACTTGCAGAACTCTGGGCAGTGACTACCCAGATACAAATTATTCAGATGGCAGGAACTCAGAGTATGCCGTTAACCAAGGAGGGTAGCTAATTGAACAGTGGTGCTCAGCAGATGGACCAGAGCCTAGAAAACAGTCTAGGCCACTCTCAATCCTTGTACTCTTCAAATGCCCAGCCCATACGGAAGGGCTCTTTCTACCCCAACACAAAGGCAGTGAACAGAAAGAATGGTGCTGATTTATCTAAATGGTAATCTGCTGTGCCAACTGGAGACCTCACCGAGGGACTCAAGCAGTCTTGTGCTGCCCATCATTATGGCTTGTATAAATCTAAAATAGCCACTGAAGTATTGATCATTAATGGGTTCAAACTTTGGTGACACTATTGAAAGGTAATAGAAGAAACAAGGAGAGGCCTGCCTAGTTGGAGTAGGTCATTGGGATCATGCCATTGAAGGGCACCTTGTCCCCTGGCCCTTTTAGTCTCCTCTCCAGCCATCACACAGTCCTGCTTTACTCTGCCCTCTCTGCCTTACCCTAGTGGGAAGCAGCTAAACTAACCAATCATAGACCATGGGCCAAGATGAATTCCTCCTCCTTTGGCTATTCTACTCTGTCTTGTCACCATGCCAGTTATTCAGCACATACATCAGGGGGGTCAACGCCTCATCTTGGAAGGCCTCTCCTTTAGATTCAGCACCGAGCAAGTCAAAGTGTCAACTGGCAATTGATTTATTGTCTTTTGTAACTCGTACAAATTTCCCTTTGCCCACAATCAAGGGAACTTGGTGTGAAGATTGCCTTGCTCATTCTTGGATGAGCTCATCATGGAATAGACAGAAGTCATAGGCAGGAGAGAATTTGTTTGTGTCTGTCCCCTCATTGATGGCTAAGACGTCCTCAGTTAATCTTTGTTAGGGGTCCCCTCCCTCTCTCTCTGATTCTTGGGAACCCTTCAGCAAGCTGTGTTCTCTTTCCAAGAAGGTGACATTTCCAGAGGAAGGGAGAGATTGCCCAGGTTTGCATGTGATCTGGGCTGGAGTTCTTGCCACCCATATTTTGAGCCTTTCCCGAGAGTCTTTCAGCTTCTTGGATCTCCTACAGTCTGCAGCTTGTGTTTCCATGTCCCTCTCCCCTAGCATATGCCTTGAATTGTTTCTCACTGTGTCTATCAGGTCTTAGAATCACAGCTACATCAGAGAAATCAAGGATAAAATTATTTACACATTTGGCATGCCTACATCTTTATGAGGAGACCACAGACCATCATCTATTCTGTCCTTTGGAATAGGACTGTTTGTGTGGCCTTGGGAGTGAGGGACAGAAATAGATACTATCAATCATGTCCAACCTAATGGACATAAAGAGATATGTATTTCACGCTTTAAATTTTTAATCTGTAACACTGAGGCCCAGGACTTCCTTGTCATCATCCTTGCCATCATTGCCATCTGAAAGCCCGTCTCCAGGAAGCAGCCCACATCCTCTTTGGACACGACTGTAACTGTCTATAGCAGGGCTCTCTGTCCTTCCTTTAAAAGAAAGTGGCTAAGACAGCATTAAATAACTTTGTGTGGCCTTCCCTGTGCACAGTGTGTTGAACTGGCACAATAGCCTCCATCAGTGAGGCAACCTTCACCCCATGGAAAAAATCTTGATAATCAGTGGTAAAGGAATCTTATGCAGCCACTAAAGAGGAGGCTTATGGAAAACCAAGGGCTCCATCCATGAAAGGCAATTATCAGGGTTATCAGAAGAGGCTTGAGGTCTGGTCAGCTCTCCTTGCAGGCAGCCTGACTGGCTAGCATACTCCATGCTATATGTGACAGCATTTACCTGCTCATGGGACAGGAGAGGAAGGGCTTCCCACCACTCAGAAGTCTTCCTCACTGAAACAACTGACTCTAAACTAGATCGAGCCTCGTGACATCAGCTCCATCCACAAGAACAGGAACTGACAATAAAGAGGAAATTGTGTCACAGGGAAGGAGACAGACCTATCTCGAGCACAGGGCAATATCCAGGGCAAAAAGGAGCCAGCTTCTGCCAACAGCCAGTGCCCCACAGGAGAAACGGGACATCTCTCATTTAAGAGAGTTTGGAGATATAAGGACCCAAAAGTAGCTTGTAGTTCTCATCTGGCTCCCACTTAGAACAAAAGAGATGCAAACATAAGGTTTAACACAGTTAAAGGTGACACAGATGAAAGCCGACCCAACAAACAGATGTAGAAGGAACAAGAGAAAGCTGTAGGGATTCAACCTCAGACACCTGACACCTGCGCCTAAGCCACAGTCTCTCTCCTGCCTGGGAATAAGAAGAATAGCACCTCGCTGACGGGGCCGCTCTAAGGACTCCATCATTCTGTTTGGTCCTCAGGAGAAGGGGTGACTTTCTGACCAATGTGCTAAAGGAGAGAGGATATTTTAGAAATTAGCTTCCAGCATGACCCTCAAGCAGAAATAAGCATCTCTGTTGATTTTAATAGATGCACAGCAAGATTATGCCTAAGTAAACCCTGCCAGGATGCATTCCAGTGGGAGAAGCTGTCCTAAAATGCTTGTATTGAGAAATGCCACCCACTTCACTTCCAATTGTGGCTTTGAGGTAGAATTCGAGATTCATGACAAAGTTTTCTCAGACCTCATGGCTTCTGGAACAGGCCTGTGCACTTGAGTGTGTGCACCCAATTCCAAACACCCTTTGCCCTGATTGAGACATCAGCTAACATTGCTTAGCTGCTCTTTGGCCTTCTTGGTAATTAGTTAGTCTTCATTATTAACTCGGCTAGATTTAGAACCTCCTAGGAGACATAGAGCTAGGTATGTCTATGAGAGTGTTTCTGGTAAGGTCCCACTGAGCGGAGGAGAAGAACCAGGCTGACTGTCAGTGACATTGCCCTGCAGGCTTGAGGCCTGAGTACAACAGAAAGGAAAACAAGAGAAAGCCAGTTGAGTACCAGCATCCATTCCTCTGTGTCCTGACTGCAGATACATGTGTCCAGCCACTTCCTTGTCCCCTGCCATGACTCTCTGCTCTGAAGGGCTGTATCCTTTCAAACTGTGAGTCAAAGATAAGCCTGTTCTTAAGTTTCTGTTGTCAGGTCTATTGTGCGAGCACTGAGACACAGTGACAGTATTTATTGCCTATGAGACAAGTTTTCTCCTGCAGGTGCTGTTGCGTGTGTTTGGCTCCTGGCAGAGGAACATCTAGGAGAATCTATTCACTCTATTTCTCAAAAATATAATAGGAACATGTGTGCTTCCAGAAGATTCTGGTGGGCTTCTGTGACCCTGTTCGATGGAAAACTTGATGCTAACAAAATAAATGTCAGATGCAGAAAAGAAAACAATACAAGGTGAGTAGGTGTTCTGTGGCTGGGAGGAAGCACACTGGGGGGTGGAAGCCAGGGTCTAATGCATGCTGGGAAAGCTCCACCCCAGCCTTGACAGCAGGGATTATTGTGTGATAACAGTATCATGGTCAAGATTAAGCGGTCTACTCTTTTGATGATACATATGAAAGAATGTGCTGGTAAAACAACATCTGATCTTTATGATAAAGGGTTTTGGGTGCCTTCATCTCTGCCAGAGGTTTAACATCTTCAACCTAGAAGGAAAACACACATTGAAAGGGTTTTATGACGGATCTTTTAAAAAGTAAAAATATGGAGCTGGCTTGGTAGATAAAGCACTTACTAAACAAGCGCACAGACCATAGTTTGGATTCCCAACATCCACATAACAAGGGGAAGGCAGGAGTAGCAATCACCAATGATCTGAGGGCTTGAGAGGTAGAGATGGAGTCTCCCCAAGGCAGGCTGAGTAGCCACACTGGCCAGATTTGCAAGCTCTGAATTCACCTGACAAACTCTGCTTTAGCCAATAAAGTGGAGGGAGATTAAGAAAGATATTCAGCGGCAACCTCTGGCCTCCACATACATGTGCACATATGTGTCTGCACACCCACACATGTGTGCCTCCACCAGCATGAAAACACACATATTCTGGCAAGAGCTGATTTCTCACACATTCAGCCTTACATTTGACTCTAAATGTTTAGTTAGACATTATTGGTCAAGTTCTCATTATTTCTTTTATGAATTAAAAAAAATGTCGCATATTTAGTTATGAGTTTTGTGACGTGTATGGGATAGGGGTGCACGGCTGGGCTGCCATAGTGCTCCTGTGGAGGTCAGAGGACACGTTTCAGGAATCACTTCTCTCCTTCCACCACAGGAGTCCAGAGCTCAAACTCAGACTGTCACGTTTGCCAGCAGGTGCTCTCACCAGTGAGCCCTATTACAGCCCCCTTCTTTTAAGGATTCCAATGAGAAAGAACATATACCAGTCAAAATTACAGTAAAGACAGAGTCCAATAATATTATTACTTTGAGTAAAGAGACAGGATGACTGGGGTTCCCAGCGCCATGTAAACTGAATGTGGCAGCGTACACCTGTAACTCAGCATTCAGGAGGTTAAGGCAGTGGGGAAAAGTTCAAGGCCACCCTGAGTTACATAGCATGTTCCAGGCTAGCTTGAGATACGTAAGACTGTTTCTCACAACCAGAAGCAGAGCATCATCACTTTGTAGTCGTCGGTGATTATTGAAAAGTTCTTGCAGGGCCATGCAGCTGCTGGTCAGGCAGGAAGTCCTGAGAAAATCCACCGTAGTGTCTCCTTTGAGGAGTCCATTTCTGTCTCCCGCTAAAGTGCAGAATTGCCTCCTGAACCCTCATGGCAGGGGGAGGTGTCTTTCTGGCTGTGTGCTACTTGGTGATATGGTAATGACATTTAACCAGGTTGTGTGACTAGTTGTGGCTGGGGAAAGGTTCTCATGTGTTTCTCCACCTCCTCTCCTCCTGCAGTGTTTCCTTGGAAGAGAACCTTGTGTGCCTCTCAACTATGAAGTCAAAGCAATCAACTCTCCCTTTCTCACAAGCCACTGCTACTGAGAGTTTTGTCAGTGCTGCATGGCCAGCTTGACACTTACTAACTAACAGTAAAGCAAGTGAGCAGTGTGTGTGTGTCTTTTCCACTCCTCATATTCATTATACTTTGCTTTCCATGACAGTAATACTATGAATGAAGTTTTAATTATGGCATAGTGAGAGTTTCCCTAGCCAGTCTCAGCACAATCTATTATCTTCACCATCATCATCATCATCATCACCATCATCGTCATCTCCACATCATATCTGAGACAAAAAACTGAGGCTTGAAGAGGTCTAGTGTCTCATCCAGGATCACCTAGCTGGTATGAGGAACAGTCAGAACTAGAGCCGTGTGTTGGATTCAAGTGAGCGGTCTTCGGCTCATAAGCTGTGCTGTATTCTCTGCAGTCGTGTTCTGACATTTATGCAAGGGTTCTGTCCCAAGTCAAGCTGATTTGTTAAATAGTTTTTAAATATTTTAAAATAAACACTGTTGTGGAGATCCATTCTGTAATTGTATGAAGCAATAGCTTTGAGACCATTTGCAAGTTTTTCAGATTGCAAGCCTGGATGCTTCGTGTTGCCATTGGCCTTTCTGGGGTATCTGGAACAGTCTTCAGAAATTTCTAAATGGGCGGGAGGAATCCTTGCCTACAGATAACTTCTGCCTGGATAGAAGATGGTATCAGAGCCTTGGCAAGGTTCTCAAAGCTTCTGTTTGCGACTGAGTGCCTGCAGCTTGGGGTGATTGCCCATGAACTCCCTGGGATCCTCCTGCTCCATCTCCCAGGAAGCCACATCTCCTGAGACCTCAGCTTTGGCAGGTGGCCACTTTTTTAATGGCCACCTGTGTTACTCCTATGGCTACCCTGTGAGGTAAATATTACCTGTCCTTCTCTAAGATGGGTCAGGTGAGGCACAGATCTCTATATAGTATAGACCATGAGTGTAGAGCGCATGTGCAATAGGACTGAAGACCAGGTGTAGTGCTTTCACACATGAGTCGCAGCCTGGGCTCCTACCACACATTCCTCAGCATTAGGCCCCCTGCCAGATCCCAGCTGTGTGTCTAGAGTCTCCATCAAGCAGTGTTCTTCCCTGAGGCGGATTCCTCAGAAGACACCTTTGTGAGACACAATGCAAGAACACCTAGCAGGCCAAGTCCTTGCTGGCACTTTCTGACAATCCCAAAACACATCTCTGCCACTGAGATTACTCAGGGGTCCCACTTGAAGAAGTGTTGGGGTTAAAAGGGCTTCCTCTGACTACCGTGTGGAGGCCTTCCTGAAAGGGTCCAAATTCTAAGACTACTGATAGGAGGCTGATTATTTTTCTTGATACTACTGTGGAAGTCCTTTTTAAAAGATATATTTATTTTTATTTTAGTGATGCTCATGAATGTGCATACATGTACTATGTGTATTCCTGTTGCTCAAAGAGGCCAGAAAAGCACACAGGATTCCCTGAAACTGGAGTTACAGATAGTTGTGAGCCACCATGAAGGTGCTGGGAACTGTATCCTCTATGAGAGCAGCTCGTGCTTTTAACTGCTGATCTATCTCTCCTACCATGGAACTCTTGATTAAACCTACTGTCAAGAACAGTCTTGAAGAAAAACATTAAGTTACTAAAGGCCAGGCTTGTAGTGACTATCATGAGCCTCTGTCCTGATCCATCTTTGAGAGCAGCCTTATTTCCCTGCTGTAGGGGATGCTGGTGGTCAAACATCTACTCACCAGTCCTTTCAGGGGTCACTTGGCTTGGACTCCCCTTTCCAAGGAGGCCCATATCCAATAACTGGACTGTACCAAGTTGATGGTATGGGGTGAATTCACGTGTGTGTGTGTGTGTGTGTGTATGTGTGTGTGTTGCGGGAATAGAAAACAAACCCTCATTTGTGCTGAAAACATGCTCTCCTACTGAGCTCCACCCCAGTCCCAGCCTGCCTGTCCCTGGTACAACTCTGGAACACCATTTTCTCCAGCATTCCCGAGGGACCGTCCAAAGCTACTGCTGGAACACCCTACAGTCTGACTCCCCCACACTTGGGAAGGGGTGTCAGAAAGTTGGGCCGCCCCTTCCGTACTACAGATATATTCCTCATACACCTTATACATGCTTCCATAAGAGTAAAAGCCTACCACAGATGAGACAAAGGACCCAGGCAGAAGCTAAGGCTTGCACTGTATGCCACAGATACTGGGCTGGAGAAGCACAGAAACTGGAGTCTGCATGATGATGCTCATTAGCCAAGTGGGAACTGTACATGGGGAACCACATTCACCTTCTTACCATTGCCCCACAGTGCCGTGTAGATTCACACTGTCTTGGTACAGGTACTTCCTATCTTTCTTTTGAGGCTTGGAAGAAACAAGCTCATGTCCGAGAATGCTCTGGACTCCAGAGTAGTTGGACCAACTGGTCGGGATGTCCAAGTTACAGAATCCAATTAGGATGCCCCAGTGGTAGTAGGGCAGTCACTGAAGACAAACATTACATGTCACAGTGTACCTCACAGGAAGCTTCCAGCATCTCTCTATGTCTATGGAGTTGTTCTAGGCATCAGCCAGATCCTGTGAACCTCTTCTCCAGACATAGCCAGCAACATCCATCACCTGAGCAGACACGGGGTTCTCTATATAATAACATATGTGACCTAACTTACAATTTCATTGGTAAGAAGTTCTCCCATGGGACCCCAGCCATCAGTCATAGGATGTGTTTCCTTTGTCAACAGAAGCAGTCTGTGACCACCTAAGCATCGTCCTACCCGAATACTTACTCCACCTGGCAGTCAGTTAGACCCAGGAAGAAGCTATCAGTCTCAATCTGGGCTTCCATATGTTCAGATATGACATGTCACACATCATATAATGTATGCATTCATACTCAACCTACCTGGGTGCCCCCATCTTGAATTTTCTTCCTCCATTCGCCCCTTTCTCCTTCCTCCTTCTGTTCTTGTTTTTCCTATCTTGCTTTGCTGTGGTGCCTACAGATCTCGAGTCATATTTGTTTACATAGTCACATGCAGTCTTGCTCCGGCATGCTTCTTAAAAGACTTAGTGGAACAAAACAAGGTTGAACCAGTGCAGAGAGGGTCAGAAGGAAGAGGAAAAACCAGGCCTGCAAACACACAAGGCTTGAGAATAAACAAGGGCAGCAGCTGGAAGCCAAGCCCTGCTTGTGTGCTCAGCGTGCCTATCCCCAGGCGCATCACGTGACGCACACTGGCCTGTGACTCTGACCATGTCATTATCCATGGCTGCAAGTACCACTTACACACTTGTGACTGCCCCTAACAGGAACTGTGTATAGAAAGCCAGAAGGCAAAATGGCAAAGTGCACTGACGTGGTGCTGGACTCTGGAAGGTTTATTATATTCACCACCTCCCCACACAGCCATGTCATTACATCAGAGCAGGAAGATGAAAGGAAGGCTCTTCAAAGGGAGCTGACTCAACCTGAGGGGTAGCCTCTCCCCAACTCCAAGCTCCCTACCTCCTCAAGTATGCAAGGAATGGCCAAGGCTCATCCAAGCCCATGGAGTGGCCTTTGTAAATCACTCATAATTCAAGTGCTTTTCCTTACCAGGCTCACTTGTGTCTCTTGCCCTCCATTTTCTGTCACAGAGGGTGCATACTCTTGCGAAATTAAAAAAAAATCTATAAAATATTCTGGGCTAAAAAGAATGTTGCTCTAGAGACAATTTCCTTCAGAGTCTTGTTGTTTAGTAAGCAGAGCCTCCATGCCGTGCTATGGGGTTGTGGGTGGACCCTGTGAGAGACTCACTGGGCAACCTGCACTGGACCTCCACTGAGCCGGCATCTGGAATCAGCTCTGACCATCCCTCAGAGGCCTATTTCCCACATCTGAGAGAGCGAGACCATCAGCCTCCAACAGGATTGAAACGGGGTCGCTTTTATTCTTTTCCAGATGGATTCTATCTGCCAGTAATGTTCGTGACGCTTCTTTCTCAGAAAATGTCCATCTCTCCAAGAAGACATGCAGAAACAATTAGGGGACTATTTACACACATTGGATTTGCTCATCTACTCCCCTTGTGAATCTTCTCATGGGAAGGAGGAGAAAAGTCCACACAGCACATCACACAGCACTTTCCCACCTAAAGACAACAAACCTCTATCCAAGTCTCAAGATGCACTTCAAGAACACTTCAGGGAGTAACGTGTTCTAAGAAGGACTGAATCACTGTGGGGCCTGTCTGAATGGTATACTAAATAGACAGTTCTTACTAAATAGACAGTTACTGAGGGGGACGACTCAGCAGGTAAAGGGCTCGCTTTCTGCAAAAGTCTAATGATCTGAGTTCAATCCCCCAAAAAGACCTCCAGAAGTTGTTTATCATCCTCCACATACAGGCCTGACAGAGAACAATATAACAATATGGCCACACTCATCACACACACACACACACACACACACAGCACACAGCACTTACACACATATATCAGTCACACACACATATTCATACACATATCATGTACACACATATCACACACACAACACTTACACACATATATCAGTCACCATACATTCATACATATATCATATGTACACATCACAGACACATACACACACACACTCATACACACACATCACATACACATCACTCACATATATCACTCACACACACATCACTCACACACATACTCACACACACATACTCTCACACACTTACATACATACTCAACACTTAGACACACATCGTAATCATAAGTAAAATAAGTTAATGGAAAGAGATCAGGGCCTGGAGATGCAGACCTATAATTGCAGTAAATAGCAAGTCTGAGGCCAGAGGACCACAAAGTCGAAGTTGGCCTGGACTACAGAGCAAGGTCATGGCCAGCCTGGGCAAATTAGTCCAGGGGCAAATCTTAAGAGAAAGGGAGGGGTTCCTGGGGACCTAGCTAGGGCTTGAGCCCTTGCCTAGCACACATGAAGCTACAAGTTTGCTCCCTAGGACTTCAGGGGAGGGGAACGAATACTAAAATACTATTTTAAAGTCTTTTGCCAAAAAAAAAAAAAAATATATATATATATATATATGGAGCAAAGGACTCTGATTTATGCAGTGTCAGCTAACTTTCTACATCTTCTGTCTTTACGCTGTGAGCACATCCTTCTCGTGGTTAACAATGTCCTTGCCTTGCATTCTGTAGAATTCCAAAGCTGTTTGCTGGTAACTGGACAAAGACAAATGACAAAGACAACACGTTTGTCTTCAGAAACTGTTGGGCTCAGTGTCTTTCTTGGCATATGACGGGGGTGTGAGGTAATGTATGGGTATATTAAAGTGGTCTCGGTTTCAAGCAAACACCACAACTTCAAGAGGAGGCAGATTGATTGCTTAATGAAATATTAATGCTGTATTGACAAGTCTCTTCTAAGCTACAAACTACATTCTTTTTTTAAAATCCATGTGCATGTGTATACATGTGAGTGTGTGTGTGTGTGTGTGTGTGTATGCCACGTTTGTGCAGATTTGCAAGGAGTCCAGAAGAAGTGTGGGGATCTGCTGGAGCTGGAATCACAAGCTTTGGTGAGCTGCTAGCTGTTCATGCTGGGAACTAGACTTGTGTCCTCTACGGAGCAGCAAGTGTTCTTAACCACTGAGCGGTCTCTCCAGCACCATCTTTATCTCTAAAGTAGAGAAAAACCAAATGTGTCCTTGACCAACCAGGGGTTGGACAAGACAGGGGTGACTCTGGTCAAAGTGAAGATGCAAGTTACAGTCATCTTTCTCAAGTGCTTTCAATTGGGAGAGCGACTTTTGAGAGGCTGAGGCAGGAGGACAGGACAAGAAGTTCAAAGCTCTCCTTGGACACATAGGGAGGCTTTGTCTCAGCAAAGCAAAATGAATCAAGAGGAAGGATCCCGGACAGCCCCTTGGAAGGCTCAGGTGCTTCTGGGCAAATCCTATGGAAGGCATTACTGATCGTCACGGCTTAAATATGGAACCTTCCTTACCGGTTCATGTGTTAAAGCCTATCTTCCCATATAGAAGCAACACTGTGGGAAGTTCTAGAAACGTTAAGAAGTGGGGTTAAACTGGAGGAAATAAATCCCTGGGCGACCAGGGGGAGTATTTAGTCCCTGGTCCCTTTCTATCCCTTTGCCTTCTGTCACACATTCTGATTCGCTCAAGACAAAGGCTCAGAAACACAGAGCCAAGTGATCCTCGACTGAGATCTCTGAAACCATCATCATCATCATCATCATCATCGTCATCATCAACAACAACAATGACAACAACATCAACAACAACAACAATAAAACCTTCCCCCTTCTTTCAGCCATCTGTCTGGAAATCTTCCTCTTTCTTTCAGCAGTCACCTATCTGGTCAGTATGTACCACTCCCTGCCTGCTGTCCTCTTGGAATCTGTCTCCTTGTCTTTTGTCTTTTTGTCCCCAGCCTTGTTTTATCTCTTGTCATCTGTGGGTTTTCTCTCCAAAACATCACCTCTACTAGGAGCTCACAGGTCCTGGTCATGCGCCCCATTTCTGTAGATTAGAGGACCTCATTACAGTGGAATGGCAAGGGATGGTTGTGGGTCAACTTCAGACTTTTAGACTTGTCAGTGAAGACTCTGGCCCTTCCCTCCCCTCTCTATAAACATCTCAGACTGCAGCCTCTAGTATAGTACCAGCAAGCCTGGCCCATTTGACTGTCTAGCTGGGTGCTGATTGTGCGAAAGTGTGTTCCATTCTCAATTAAGCTTGGGACAAGCCCATGGAGAGAACACACCTTACACATCATGCAGAGGAACATCCCTTAACAAAGGAAAGAGTTTGGGTTCTAGGCCTCTGGTCAAACTCAGCTCATTCTCTTGCTAACACCATCTCCAGGTTTGGATTCACAAGTTAACCATATGCATTCATGGTGAACAAGGCAAAAGCAGACAATCTTGGAAGGCATTCTGTGACTTCAGAACTGGCTTTCCACGTTGGTTGCAAAGGGCTGAAGCCGGGATCATCACCCAGGGCAGTCTTGTTTGTGCTCTGTGAGAGGAATGGTTGACTCGGTAAACATCTTTATCACTGAACATAAATAGATGCTTGTCTTGCTGTCTGCTGGCCATGTGTGGAGAACTCAAATGGCATTATGTGACTAATTCTGTCTGTGACTGTGGACGGCCTTATTAGGAAAAGCAAGTGAAAGGACAGATTTCAAAGGATCACAGCCACTACCCCCCCCATCCCACCCCTGCAACTCTCTCTCCAGAAAAGACATTGTTAGTGAGCTGTCTCCCGTGTGCAGTGTGGGAGCCAGGGCCCCACTACGCTGTGATTTCTGACCCTGTCCCCAGTTTGAAATAATAGAACCCACATGAGATTCCCTTTGAATAAGATGATAACGCCCACAAAGAGGGGCTGTTTTAACTTTTACCTTCTCAGTTTCCATCCTGAGTTCAGCTTCTGAAAACTGTGTCTAGCTTAGAGCTGCACAGGGCCACCTCTACAAAGATCTACTAGCAAAAGAGATTGCCCCAGACACCCACTGAGTTCAAGAAACTAAACAAATCAAAACCTTTGCCTAGCACCCTAATATGCAAAGCATTCTTTAAACACACACACACACACACACACACACACACACACACACTCACACACAAATAAGAAATCAGTCTATAACCACCCTATTCAGAAATATGCAGCAATTCATTTTGAGTACTAATCATAAGGGTCATCCGAATTTCACCAGTCAATCAGCTCACTATTTGTTGGGTTGCTGTCTGAGTGTGTGTAACCCAGGTCTGTGTGTAACCCAGGTCTATGTGTAGAGGCTGGAGGAGGACATCCAATGCTCTGCTCTGTCACTCACTGCCTTACTCTCTTGAGACAGGGTGTCTCATTGAACCTGGAGTAGGCTGCTTATCAGGAAGCCCCGCCACACCTCCTATGTCTGCCACCGCAGTCCCGGGGTTACAGGTCACTGTGCAGCTGTGCCTGGCCTTTTACATGGCTTCTGGGGGATCTCAGTTCAGGTCGCACTGACCCACTGAGACTTATCCACAGCCCGCTCCTGCTGTTGCCCCAGGACTTCAGTTTGTCCCATTACTTTTATTTCATTTTGGTCATTTGATGAAGGCCATGTCCATCGGGTCATTTCTACCCTTCCTAATCAGTGAATATGTTTAAAAGGAGTTACTTTGAAAGTAAAGAAGTTATTTGTGTGACAAAAGTCTGTTTCAGGTCAGCCAGGGCTTTGGAAAGACAGTTACAGATACAGGAAAAGCATGGAGAGTAGCTCTCCCAAGAGCCCAGTCCCATCAGCAAACACCCTGCAAGAGGGACACAGCTGGGGTTTCATCAGGAAAGGCTCAAACCTGGCAGACTTAAATCATGTAAGGTTTATATAGGGCTGGGGACCATGGCAAACCTCTGTCACATCTCTAGTTTCTACCTGGACTTCTAATAGAAAGGAAACATTTTGTGACAGTGTTATGGTGTGTGTGTGTGTGCGTGTGTGTGTGTGTGTGTGTGTGTGTGTGTGTGTGTGTGTGTGTGAAAACTCACCTTGTCCTGAAATCCCAAAAAAAACCTTCCAGAAACCAGGAGCTGAATTTGAAGAAGTCAGGGGTATGTCTGAGATTATTGGGTTACAAAATTATTGGCTTCACATGACAAAAGTAAGTCTTGCATGAAAATGTGTCTCACTAAGAGGCCTCTAAATCACCAGTTATCAACCTGTGGGTCTCGACCTCTTTAGGGATTTCATATCAGATATCTTGTATATCAGATATTTACATTAAGATCCATCATGGTAGCAAAATTCCAGTTAGGAAGCAGCAATAAAATAATTTTATGGCTGGGGGTCAGCACAACATGAGGAACTGTAGTAAAGGGTCATGTCACAGCATTAGGAAGGTTGAGAACCCCTGCTCTAAATGTTGGACAACCAAGTGGAGAATCCCAGCATGCCAGCTAGGGGTAGTGTCTGAAATCCTAAACGAGGGCAATTGCTGTATCATTTTAACTCAGAGATAAGGTGAATGGGTGTGGAGAGACACTCTGTCAGCTCTAGAGTTAAATTCTGAGGTGAAGATCCCCGAACCCCAGGCCCTAGGAAAGAACTAATTACAGGTTCTGGCTCAGCGGAACCTCAGTCACAAAACCCCTGAATCCCTTATTCCCACCAGGAGGGCTTGTACATTACTATGATGGTTTGTATATGATTGTCCCAGGGAGTGGCACTATTAGAAGGTGTGGCCTCATTGGTGGAAGTGTGTCACTGTGGGGTTGGGCTTAGAGATCTTCCTCCTAGATGCTTGGGGATTCCCAGTCTGTTCCTGGCTTCCTTTGGATAAAGATGTAGAACCCTCAGCTCCTCCAGCACCATGCCTGCCTGGATGCTGCAATGCTTCTGCCTTGATGACAATGGACTGAACCTCTGAACCTGTAAGCCAGACCCAAGTAAATGGTGTCTTTTATAAAACTTGCATTGATCATAGTGTCTGTTCACAGCAGTAAAACCCTAACTAAGACAATTACGTTTTCAGTCCCTGGGAGTATAAGTCCTACCTTATTACCTAATGCAACCTATAACTGCATTGAGACTCTTTCGATCACCACCATGAATAAGACTTACCTCTGTAGAAATATAACATCTGTAGCCAATAAAATGTGGTAGATGAATCATGTGCCATCTTATCGGGGAAGTGTATTTAGAAACAAAAACTTCATTTCTCAGAAATTATTTTAATAATACTGTCAGTTCTTTTTTTTTTCTTTTTGGTTTTTCCAGACAGGGTTTCTCTGCGTAGCTCTGGCTGTCCTAGAAATCACTCTGTAGACCAGGCTGACCTCGAACTCAGAAATCTGCCTGCCTCTGCCTCCTAAGTGCTGGGATTAAAAGCATGCGCCACCACTACCTGACTACTGCTGTCACTTCTTTTCCGTGTGAAAACAGTTTGACACAGGGAAAAGTCAGCACTGGAGTTTCCTTTGTGTTATCATTAATCCTTAGAAAGGCTTGAGATTTGTCCTGAGAAATTTTAGCATCAGTCTTCATAATTTTGAAAATACCTTAAATAAATTACAACCTTAACAGCACTATGGCCTCAATATCTCTCTACTCTGGGCCATTGTCAGAATCTTCATTCACAAAGAGTCCAGGCATATCACCATGTGTGTCTGAAACATCCCGAGGAGTCTTGGAAGATTTCAGTAACAATTGCTCCAAGATCTAATGGCATCCAGCCGTCTCAGGAGCAGCTACCATTGTAAACAGCAGGAGTTGCCACCAAATTGAGTTCCAGTTTCCACCCTCAGGAAATAAGGATGGTGGTGTTGACATAGGCTAGGCCCCCTTTCTGTGACCAGGCCCACTGAGCAGAAGGTTAAGAGAGAGCCAGATCCAGTGAGCCTGTTGTTGGTTATGAAGGAAGGAAGAAAGAAGCCAGAACAGATCACACTAGGAACTGGGGGAGAAGAAAGGGGTTCACAGAAACAGCTCTGTTCAAAAATGGGTGCCAGAAAACTAAACCAAATAAGGCTGAGGTGCTCAAAGAAGAACAGCGGATCTCCTCAGTTCCAGTAGATTTTCAGAAGCAAAATATATTGCATTTAAGGCAAGAAGAGAAAGAACTTTTTTTTTAACTAAGCAAGAAGACCAAACAGACCTCAGTCTCAAGGGAGAGCACAGAGCCATTTCAGAGTCATTATCTCTTGGACCAGCCGCCACTCTGAACAAGGTGAATCATGGGAGTGACACAGCTCCAGAGAATGGGAAAAATGGGCAGCACTCAGCAGCTGCCAGCCAGAGGCTGGTCTCAGGTTTCACAGCATGGAG
Source organism: Tokudaia tokunoshimensis (assembly GCA_036184795.1). Classification (NCBI taxonomy): domain Eukaryota; kingdom Metazoa; phylum Chordata; class Mammalia; order Rodentia; family Muridae; genus Tokudaia; species Tokudaia tokunoshimensis. The sequence continues at coordinate 54,466,468 of BTHU01000022.1, read as the reverse complement.
CACAGTGACTGCTAAAGGGATCACAGCCAGCTATGGTGGTGAGGGGGACAGCTATCATCTGCCAGTCAAGATAATCCTCCTGCAGGGGATTTCAATAAGACTCTTGTTCTGTCTTGGACTCTAGGGCTCCAGTGGTAGGTAGAGATAATACCTACTTGCAGTTTGCCTCTAGGCCCTTGCTTGACCCCTATGGGGGGCGTATATTTGATATTTTGCATATCAGATATTTACATTATGATTTATAAGAATAGCCAATTTACAGTTATGAAGTAGCATTGAAATAATTTTACAGTTGGGGGTCACCACAACATGAGAAAATATATCAAAGGCTGCAGGATTAGGAAGGTTGAGAACCACTGCTCTAGAGGGAAGATGACTTTATTTGGTTCCGGTAACTAACGGCTTTTTAAATGGAGTGCCTGTAAAGCGAGAGGCATTATCAGGAAATGGTGTGTATAAAACCTGACCATGCATCAGAACCAAGTGGAGGGGAGACCTTAAGTCTGGGTAGAGAACTCTCCATCGGTCCCTTTGTGATACCCGAGCTGCTGTTTGGAAGACTCATGGTGGCTGCTCCATGTGCAGTGGGAGGGAAGAGAAGCACTTACAGCAATGGCTGTGTGCGGTGTGGCACAGAGACCAGGCGCTGTTCTGACACGGCAGCAGGGGTGGCAAGAGGAGTTAGCAGTGAGTAAGCATGAAGAGCTTCAAAGAGAAGCCTGATCTAATGCAGCTGATGCTCATAGAAGCAAGAGCATGTGCAAAACCACGAAGGAGGAGTGAAGCAGCCTGTGTGTCCACAACCTCCCAAGGTGCGCATGGTGACACCACGGCCAGGAGGTAGGACGGAGGATCAGCTGTGATCACTGTGTTAGCGAGCTCTTGGCTTTAAAAGTTATTGAGCCTCAAGGCCCCAGCAGTAACTTGGTCCAATTTGTCTAAGTACCCAGAGCAATTTGTATGGAGAGTGGTGCTGGGAATTTATGTTGGAAAATCATGATCAATTAGCAGCGCCACACTCATCTCCTCCCAAGGTCTGGCATTCGGTTTTTGAATGAGTAAGTCAACTGCTGCATGAGTGAATGAGCCACACCCATCTATTAACAGCAAAGCTCAGTGGGAAAAAAAAATCATTGGCTTATAAACAAGGAGACCTTATCGAAGCCAACTAATAAGGCTCCCTGAGACAGGTGGAAGTCTCCACCTCCTCAAACCTGTTTCCTGGGTCTTACACCACCAGCTCTCAATGGTGGCTACATATTAGAATAACCTGAGGGGTTTTGAAAATGTACTTGTAACCAGATGGGGTGGGTCATTCCTTTTAATCCCAGCACTCAGGAGGCAGAGGCAGGCAGAGCTCTGAGTTTGAGGCCAGCCTGGTCTACAAAGCAAGTCCAGGGCAACCAGGGCTCTGTTACCCAGAGGAACCCTGTTTCAAAAAAACAAAAAAGAAAGAAGAAAAAGAAAAAAAATCACACACAAGGAGCATGTCAAACATCCACATGAAAGCAGAAGAGAAATTCAGCAGATGGAAGAGGAGGTAAAACTGTTAGAGAGTTCCTTCCAGAAATGAACGGGGAAATAGAGAAAGAAAGAGACCCTCCAGACAGGAAGAGCCTTAGGAAAGGTGCTCGCCCAAATGGATCTAATCTGGATGGTGATTTAGAATCAGTTAACCAACTCATTTTTAAAAACAAATGATTTAATTAGCATATGTTAACTACACATAACAGTGGGATTCCTTATGTTCATTCATACACAAATGTATTTAGATCATAGTCACCTGCTGTGGCCCCTCCTGTCCTCCAACCACTCCCACTACTCAGTTTTCTCTTTCTTCTACCTCCTGTCTTTGTGTACTTGACCCAATGAGTTTCCTCAGCATTCTTAGAGGAACATGAGCCAGGGAATATGGATATTTCAGACACGTGGGCTCCCAGTGGCTGCACCCCTGAAGAAACACACTCTCTCTCTCTCTCTCTCTCTCTCTCTCTCTCTCTCTCTCTCTCTCCACCTTCTTTTATCTTCTCTTATCTCCCTTCCCCCTGTCAACCCTTCCTCTTTCCTATAAATCCTCCTTCAATACAAATTTTAAAAGACATTTTTGAGCCTGACCCTGGATAGGTGAGGCTAACTTATTCAGTAGTAGGATTATCTTCTATGTGTAACAGCAGCAAGCAGTATGTGTGAGCACACACAAAAGTACACCCACATAAGCAGAACTCTGGTCTGTTGGAGTTACATACTAAAGTATCAGAGTCAACACGATATCATGCTTGGGAGATGTTTGTGGTGAGAAGGGATAATGCGCTTGAGGGATGATGATGGCGGGGTTTGAGTAGTGGCCATGCGGCAGGACAGTGGGGACTAGACACTGAAACGCTAAGACTAAGGTCTGAAAGGGGTTGCATCGTAAAATCTCAACAATATCGTCATTTGAACAAGACCACTCAGAGATACCAGCTAGCATTTGGTGTGGATGGGAAAAATTTCACAAGGTCTCACTCCTAAAGAGCTACAGGCTAATAATGGCTTCCAAGAGACAAACATGAGTCTTCTTCAGGCATAAGCCCCTGTGATGGGTTGGTTGGTTAATCTATCCCAAATGGTCAGCCCCAAACACATATGCATATTAGTAATAGGTATGTATGCATGTATGTGTGTGACACAATAATAATTTTAATTAAAGAAGGGGTCATGGAATTGAGAGGGGGTGGGGAAGACTTGGGATGAGGTAGAGGTGAAGAGTAGAGAGAGTAAAAATGATGTTAATGCAGTACTCACATATGAAATTCTAAAAACAGTAAAATAAACCTTAAAAACAAATTGGAGAAATACAATACATTCATTTTACTTGCTTGGGAATCCTAACAATTCTTGACAATGATCAAAAATTTCTTTTCTTGGCCTGTTCCAATCTTGATGCTGTATAAAGCTAGAGAATAAATACTGGGAAAAGATTAACAAATGGAAGAAGCCAGGTTGCAGAGGAAGCATGGAAGCCCTTCCCCATTCCAGGTTCTAAAGCAAACAGCTGTGCGGGAGGTGGGGGAGCCCAGGAAGTACAAACCCAAGAGTAGGGAACAATGGGGTCCCTATACCCTGTGGCTCTGGGGCTGCATGCTCTGGGGAGTCCAAGAGCCCATCTCTATTCTTGGGAGTCCTTCTCCTTTCTTAGTAAGCCATCTCGTTTCTGTTCCTAATTGTGTGTCTACGAACACACAATTGTGCGTGCAGTCTAGGAACACAAAGCCAGCGGTCTAAGGCCCTCTGAACTTAGATCCCCGCCGTGCATACCTAGGCTGCTTTCCCCAGCACTGAGGACTTCCTCACCTTTTCTCCATCCTCTATAACTAACTGAAGATTTTCCCCTGGCTCTCCTCCTCCTGGGCTCTGCCAGGACTTTCTTTTTGGCTATACTGTTTTTCTCCCAATTTTAATAAAATTGTCCTAGAGGTTCTTGCTGAGTGTGTGTTTAAATTCTTTTACAAACAAGACTGAGGACCACTAAAAGGACGCTCATTTTCCCTGGGCACAGTCATGGTTGGTTCTTAGCTTATTTCTCTCTAAATTTATGAGGCTTTGAAGTGATCTGGAGATATTGTTGCTTGAGCACCACAGCAATGAAGTGTCCTGGATGACAGAGGGACAATCGAGCCCCATGTTCAGACGCTGTCAAGTCCCTGGGGGTTCTTTTTAAATTACATTAAATTAATTTTTTTTAATTTATTCACTTTACATCCTGTTCGCTGCCCCCACTTCCAGCCATCCCCTCCCACAATCCTTTCCCCATCCTCCCTTCCCTTCTACTCTGAGTGGGTAGACACCCCCCCCAGGGGATTCTAGCGCTGCTAGGACTGTGATCTACTGAGTTATTGGGGATATTATTAATCTACAAGGATCATTAATTCAACAGGGAATATGTTGTCTGTATCCATTCCTTGGGCATTTATGAGCATTGCTAGAGAAAGGGGTAGTTTTTTTTTTTGAACCCTCAGAAGTCTTTCTTCTTGTATCTTGAAGATACAATTTTGGGTCTACATATACTTGTAAGGACATTGCAGAGAGGTTGCCTATAACCATTACCTAACTTTGCTCAGTGGTTAACATCTTGCCAAATACCACATAGTGTCCAAAGTGAGATGATGATAGCGATACAGTCAAGGTGGAGAACAGGGTGCCTGGAGAGATGGTTTGGTGGCTGAGTGCTTGCTGCTTCCAGGGAATTTGAATTCAGTCTACAGCATCCACATTGGGCACCCCACAACCACCTGTAACTCCAGATCCAGGGGCGCTGATGTCCTCTTCCAGCCTCCACTTGTACTGCCCCCCCCACCCCATACACATATATTTCAGAAATGATAACGATAAAATGAATGTGTGCTAAAGAGGAGACAGAACAGTTTCATCATCACAGGAAAACCTCTTGTTGCACTTTTCTCACCACACCCACTTCCCTTCCCCTGCTACCTATTAAAGCTCCTGAAACCACTAATGTGTTTCTTTGCCCCTGTAATTTTGTCTTTTATAGGAATGTTTATATAATTGCAATTATAAAGCACGTGACCTTTGACAAGTTCTCTGTAAATTCTTCCAGGTTATTGTAAGTATCATAAACTTGGCACTTTTTAATTGGCACATAATATTCCACAATATGGATTTATGGGTTTGCATAGCTGTTTAACTGTTGAAGGAAAGATGCTTGTGTTGGGCATTACTCTCTTCCTCTAGATTGTTAGCATGAGAGCTTTGATGAATGGTCAGAGGCATTCCCTCTTTTAAAGGTAAATTTCAGTTTTAAAACGTTGCCTTCCTGCACTGTTTTAATGATCATAAAGCAGAAATACCAAACTTGTATTTCATTCAGTTCAATGCCTTCTTGAGTAGCTCTTCAAATTCCTTCTCCAGCCTCTGCATTATTTACAACTGCACCTGCTTAGATTCCAAGTTCTCAGGGTGTGTCCTGTGGTTCTATTGTTAGTCATTCCTGATTTTATCTCCTTTCTAAGTGCATTCTATGTGACTTTAATCCTTTTAAATATGTTCAGGTTTGTTTCATGGCAGAATATGACTTCCCTTTGGGGGTACTCTCTAGTCATATGTAAAGAACTCGTAATGTGCTGCTGTTGGCTGTCTGGATGCCCACTGGACACTGTCAGTTATGACACCTGAGCTCTTACCAACATCATTCATATTTCCTCGGTGTCTGTCGTGCAGGGAGGTGCTTGAAGACGCCAATGTGAATTTCTGTCTTCTCTCCTCTTAGATGGTGCTTGTATACTCTAAAGTTCTGTTGCTTTGAACACGCACATGCTGAATCACCATGGCTTCTTGGCAGACCCACCCTTTCTATTTAATTTGCTTTGCTTCAAAGTCTCTCACTGAACCTTTGGAGTTCCAAGATCAGCCAGAATGACTGGTTAATGAGTTCCCAGGATCCACCTGTCCCTATCTCCCTAGGACTGAGCTTAGAGACTCTGACCACTGCATCCAACTTTTTCAATGATTGCTAGGGGTCTGAGCTCAGGCCTCAAGCTCACACTGACTGAGGCATCTCCCCAGCCCCTAAGATGACCTTCTTGTAGACAGCATAGAGTTGAGTCATGTTTCATTTAAACCCACCCTGCCAGTTTCTGCCTTTAAACTGTTGTATGTAGCACAGTCGCATTTAGTATAGTTATAGACACATTGAAAATAAGTCAGCAATCTTATTTTATTGTTCTTTCTATTTTCCTTTTCATCCTATGAGCTACTTTAACAGTTTTTTAGGATCCCATTTTGGAGTCATTTCTGTTTAATGTTTAATGTTCTATAGGTTTGTTTTTTTTTAGAAGTTGCACTAAATTATATTGTGTACATATTATATTTGTATAAAATAATCAGCGTGGCCTTCTCATGTTAGAAAGACACAAAATATTTTACATAATATTTTATGTAAATAAACTAATACAGATAAATACATGCATATGTATACGGTGATGTGTTAAGAACAGTTCATGAGGCTTAATCCATTATCTGTTTATATTGATGATATTCTGCTGAAGATTGAATCCTGACCCTTGTATATTCTAGGCAAGCACTCTACTGCTAAACTACAGCACAAATCTGGTAAAATGGTCAATATCCAGTAATGAGTTGATGGTGCTTTCCTATCAGTGGGTACTATGTCTTCAAAACACTAGAATGAAGTATGGCTATTTTCACCATAAAGAAATGCTAAAGATACGGGGCATGGTGACACAAGCCTTTACTCCCAGGAGAGGCAGAGTTAGATGGATCTCTGTTCAAGGCCAGCTCGATCTATATAATAATATAGTAAGATCCAGGAGAGAAGGAGAGAGAGAAAAGGTGAGGAGATAGCCATTTATACAATATGTACCTTTCTAAAATTGTGTTTTACACACTAATTGAAAATAATTAAAATTAGGGTCAACAGATTGGCTCAGTGGGTAAAGGCATCTGCTCCCAAGCCTGAAGACCTGAGTTCAGTTCCCAGGACCAACTCTTTAAATTGTCCTCTGACCACCACACTCATGCCATAATAAGTGTATATCCCCCCCATATGAAATAAATTAAATAAATGAATGTAAAAAAATAAATGAATACTGGTTTAACTTAAAATAAAAGGCAACAGTGTGTTGGCTTTTCTTTTCTGTCAAAAACTTTGATAATCTGAGTTTGACCCTATAGGACCCTGAAGTGTCCTTTTTTTCCCTAGAATCTAAGGGTAGCTGAATCCTGACTCCATGATCTAGTTAGCCCAGTTGGCCATTACTGTTACTTGAAAACCACCTTTCTTCTGTTGTGACATTTCCTGAGTGGCACATGTCACCATCAGGAGGGATGCAGCCTTGCAGCAGCAAGCCTGGGAAGCTGATGACTCCAGAATCAAAAATAAAGACACTTCCAAGCTGAGCATCCCACAGCCCCAGTGCCTCTCCCCTCCCCCACCTCCCACCCCCACCCCCGCTCCTGTGCCTGCCTTTTGTTCCTCCCGAGGGCTTTATCACTCTTTGTGAAGCATGATCTAGTCACTACCTAATTTTCTGCTATTTTAACAAAAGTCAGTTGTCTGGAGGAAGCCTCCCCGCAGCTGTCTTGTTTAAAACGAATGTGCACAGGTACGCACAGGGCAGAGCACACATACAGAGTTGGGGACTTTGGCCAGGAAACAGGATCTAATTAGCCATTAAAGCAGTAACTGGGATGTCACCAGTTCAGCCCCATGTCTTGATGTTCCCTGGGGGGAGCATTTGGAAGATCCTGAATCTTCCTTCGCATTTTCTCCACATGCCCCGTTTCCTCTGGCAACCTTCCAAGAGGCTTCTGGGAACTGAGAGGGTATGAGTCCAAGACTTCCGTACTGTTAACTGAATGGATGAGAGTTCCTGAGATCCAAAGACACCACGTAGAGTCATTGCCTGTCCCATGAGCATTGACAGCCTGATGGATTCCTTCTGAGGATCTCAAACTGGCCCAGCATGCAGTCTGGCTATATAGAGGTAAGCAGCAGGCACCATGGGTTCCATGTACAAGGTACAACTTGAGTTAATTCTGGTCCAAAATGGAAACATCCCTAAAAAGAACAAAGAGCTGCAGCTGCAATAGCATGCACGCTGAGCAACAACAGCTGGCTCTTGCCTCTGAGGACCTGTGGCTTCAAAGCCCACATCTTCTGTAGTTTGAGGGTGATGGCCTTTGTGCAGAGCAATCCAGTTAAGCTGGGTGAGCAGTGCTTTGGTCTTTGAGCTTCAGTGTTCTTATGGATTTAAAAACTGATGCTCGTGATCTTGTTCTGCAACTTGCTGCTTATACAATGAGATGAAACAGTCTTTAATATAATGTTCTTGGATAGGGTAATGAGATCATGGGAATAATATCCTACCCAGACGTGCGTTAGAATGTTACAGAGGAAGAGAATACACACAGGAAAAGTAGAAAGTCAGGGGTGAGGATGGGCAGACAAAGCATGCTGGGAACGGTGCTTCTAGCTGATGGAGGAGACTGCTGGGCCTAGGCCATTCCTTACTCATGTTTTTATGTCTGAGATTTTCTGTGATTAAGAATGAAAAGAAATAAATTGGGAGTGTTGCTCAGTGGTAGATCACTTGGCCAGCATGCACTTGGTCCTGAGTTCCAACCCAATAACAACACAACATAAAGAGATGAAGGAGCAATGTCTGTCTTGCATCCCAAAAGGATCAGCATGACAATGGGTAGATGTTCCCTTGGCAAACAGTGTCTTGCTTTTGAAGATGTTGTTACTGATTCTGTAACTAAGCATCTTGGGATGCATCTCTCTTTCTGGCTGAATTTGGTCCTAGGGCCAATCCCCATGGAGTTCACCTAGCCACGTCATCATCTCCAGATGGAAGAGCCATCAAGAGCCTTATGCCACATAGCAAGTTGGAGTGGAAAGACAGCACCATTTTGAAATACCTGCCCCTCTTTTTCTGGTGTGGATGGTTCTCTGTCATGAGTTCACAGCTGCCTCCATATCCTTAGTCCATCTGCCTTGTCTCCCTGAAGAAGACATTCTCATTTTGTCCTCTCTCCTGGAGTCTCTTTGCTAAGAAAGAGAGAGAGAGAGAGAGAGAGAGAGAAGGGGAGAAGGAGGTGAACGAGAAAGAGTTGCAGGACACCCACAACTGAGTGTGACCAAGGGCTAAGGTCAAGGTTGTCTATCTGCAAGACCCTTGGGCTGGGACTAACAGGTGGCAGGTAGGTGATCATCACTGTCCCTGAGTTTTAGGAGTACTGGATCTAAAAAGAGACACGAACTGACCACCTGTCCTAAACACTTGTCATCTTACAATAGTCATTTCATGAATCCCCATTTAGAAAGAGGGTTCTCTTCAACCAGACAATTTTAATTCAACTTACTTTAATTGTAAAAAAACAGTGGGTTTTCTTTTGATATGCTCATACCTGCATTTAACTTGCCCTGATCATCTTTACCCCTCCCCCGGTTCTTGTCTCCTCTCCCACCTCCACAACCCATTTTCTCTTTTCAGCTAGTCCCTTTTAAGGAATGTTAACCAGAGGTCTTTAACAAGAGATAAATCACCCTAGTACTGATATGGAGCAAGAATTTGCTTTCCAGCATGTCCAGAAGCCAGTGGCACAGATATTCGTAAAAAAACAGTCTTCACTGTAGGTCAACAGACAAATAGGCAGGGGATAGTCAAGTTTTTCCTCTCTCAAAGCTGGTAATGAAGGGATTTAAGTTATGAAGGGATTTAAGGGCCTTGGGCACAGTGCTGAACGGGAAGTCCTACTGAGAATACAAGCTGCTACCCAGGTCCACAGGGAACTTGTGGAAATATTGTCATTGGGAAGTGTCGTGTTGTCCTGGTTCATCCTACACTATTGGCAGCACCTTCTTGGCCGATCCTGGACCGTGCGGCTCTGCTCTTATTCTTCGGGTTTCACCGTGTTGAAGATCTGGCTTCTACTGAAGAACAAGGTCATTGCAGGCCTAGGGATTCTATGCTACTGTCCTGAAGAGCAACCAGCACATCACTTTTCACAGACAGTAAAGTTGCTGTTTTATACTCTGGTTTCAGAACCACGAAAGGACCCAGGCAGATTTATAAGAAAGAAAGAAGATCCCCTCCCCCACCATCATCACAACCAGAAAAGAATGGGGAGCTCTCCCACTGTACATGTGGAGCTTGAACAGGACGGAGGATATGTTCAAACATTCAGGAGTTCTTTTTGCTCCTCCTTCACTAACAGGAAGTGCTGTTTGTTTCCTAGGTCCAATCTGGAGCCCATCACCCTGTTTCCTGTGTTTATTTTGGAGCACTGAGTGCTTCTTCTTCAGATGAACGCTCTGCACTGTGTCCTGGAGTCCATTTCTGTTTATACTAGCAATTTTTGTTTGTTGCATATGCACTTTACAAAAGACTAATAACCGAATACATTAGAAGTGTTGAGATTTAATGTGAAAGACAGCCTTTCCCTAGGGACCAAGCATTGTGAACTTCCTTTCAATATCACAGCGGGGGTGGGGTTGTGGGGGTCTAGAGTGCTCCCAGTAGCTATCTTCTCTCCTGCTCCCAGAGCTCTGTCCATGGATTTGTTCCCTTCTATCCAGACTCCACTGTAGTCTTTGCCTCTTTCCTGACCTATCTGACTGAGTGATACCAAATGACTCCATTAAAGTGGTCCAGTTTGCTTCTTCTGCCTGCAAATAACTCCATCAACCTTGGTTACTTTCCTGTTGCTGTGATAAACGACCAAGCAGCTCATAGCAGGGTCCATTTGCCTTGTGGCTCCAGAAGGAGAATAGCCAACAATGCAAAGAAGAGGTAGCCTGTGGCAGGTGGCTGGGCCAGCATCTGAGAGCTCACATCTTCCACAAACAGGAAATGGAGAGAGTACATTCAAAAATGGGAACAATCTTTTGAAACCTCAAAGCCCACACCCCAGTGACATAACTTCCTCCAGTAAGGTCGTACCTCCTAGTCCCTCCCCAAACAGCCACTCACTGAGGACCAAGCATTAAATGCCTAAGACTTATGGGAGGCATCTTAGCCAAGCCACCATACCATCCTTAGGCTTTGCAGAACCAGACCCTCATCCTCTACTCCAGACACTGCTGTACTACACCAAGCTTCTCCTCAGTAGCACCCTTCAGCCAGTTCTGCCACTGTGATGAATCTTCATACTTGACCTAAAGCAACTTAAAAGGAGGAGAAGATTGCCTTGGGTTCACAGACTCTGCTGCTCTGGGCCTGTAGTAGAATGATACTTCCTGACAGAAAACGAAGGGAGCTTCTAGAGAGGAACGAGTGAGAAGCCAGTCTTCAAGAATGTTCCCCCAGTGGCCTCCTGAAGGTGCCTAAGAATGGTGGCACAGGCTGGAGACCTAGCCTGCAATGCATTGGCCTTTTTGGACACACATTCAGGTGCTTTGGAACCCAGTGACTTTCCCCTGGGCCCTCCTGCCTCTCGGTTGTGCCTCCTGCCACTGGTCCCTCGCCTCTGGAATCAATCACTGACACAGCTTCCTCCACAATCTTCTAAAAGTCATTTTGTTGCTTTAACTAAGCCCATGGGCTTTTTCCTGCTCAGGATCAGTGGAAAGTCCAGGTTTACCTACAGGCATCTCTAAACCCAGTGCCCATCGTCCCCCTCCCCCGCTCCAGTTCTTTCCACCTGTCTTGGTTTCTCTTCCATTACTGTGATGAAACACAGCAGCAGCCTAGAAGGGAAAGGGCTAACTGTGGTTCACAGTTCTAGGTTACCATCTGTTGTGGCAGGGAAGTTAAAGTGGAAAAAACTTGAAGCAACTGATCACACTCGGAAATGTGTTCATACCTGGAAAGCAGCGATCAATGGACACAGCCATCCTACTGCTCAGTGAGCTTTCTCCTTAGTATACAATCCCTGATTCTGACTAAGGAATCTTAGCCAGTGGGAGGGTCTTCTCACCTCATTGAATCTAGTGAATCAAGACAATTCTCCACAGGCTTGCCCAGAGGCTAATCTAACCTAGATAACTCCTTATAGGAGTGCTTGGGTGGCTGGTCTTCTAGGTGATTTGGGACTTTTTGTCAAATGGACAATTAACACTAACCATCACATCAACCCAGGCATTGACTAAACCTGAACTCTAGACCCTTATCCAAGCAGCTGTGTACCTTCGATTCCTGCCTTTGTACACGTGCGTTATTCCATCCCTGGAATGTGTGAATCCTTTTCACTTTTGTTCCTGATACAGAAAGTTGTACTAGACAATCCCCAGAACTCTATCCTATCTCATGTTCTTTATTTACTCATAAAACTATTTAGCGGGCATCTCCTGCATACTCAGTATAGCTGCAGGAGTGCACCCTCTGATGGACAGGAGTCAGTAAGTCATGTGCTTGACGGAGGTTCTTTTTCATGCTGTGCAAACATAAAACAGACAAAACATTTACATTAGTCCTCCCCTTTGAAAATGTGAGGGGAGCAGGTTCCATTCTTCAAGTTTCTGCCAATATTCTGTGGTTGTCATGAAAAAAAAGTACAAAAGAAAAAAAAAGGAGGGGTGACTTGAACAAGCAGAAATTTTTTTTCTCTCATGATTCTAGAAACCAGAAACATAAAAATTAAGATACCACCAAGACCTTGTTCTCTCTGAAGGTCTATTTTATTTCATTTATTTATGTATTTATTAATTATTTAATGGCTACTTCCAGCTTCTGGTAACCCCAGGTGACCCTTTACTTGTGACCTCAATTTTATATTACTCTCTTCCCTTTATGCTTCGCTGTGGCCTCTCTTCTTTTGTAGGGTCCAAGGCCTGAGATTTAAGGATGGTGCCAAATCCAGGGTAATTTTTTTCATGGAATTGTAAACAGTTTCAAATACGTTCTTTCCAAACAAGATCACATCCCAAGGCTCCAGGTGAACATGAATTTGAGTAGGAATATACTATGTAGCCCACTATACTTCTCTACATTGGTGGCAAATGTTGATTATAAACTTATATAAAGTATAAAAATTCTTTCAAAGTGAAAGCCTCCTATGCTGTCTTTCCTTTTTGGTTTCTCTAGGGTTTGGATGTGAAATATCCCACAAAATGCTTCATATGTTGAATGAAAGTTTGGTCCCTACCTGGTCATCATGAGAGTCCATTAGACATGGATCTAATATGGATTCAAAATGTTATTGGGAAGAATAGAACATAGCAGAAAGAAGTAGGCCCTTGGGACTATGCCTTAGCAAGCTAGACTTTGTACCTGGTCTCTTTCTGATGCTCTCTTTCCTGGCCACTATGAGATAAAGGCTTTACTCTTCCATATACATCCACGTTGATGCTCTGCCTCAGAGTAGAGCCAGCTGGCTGGGGGCAGAAACCGAACCAAAGTGAGTCCTTCCTCCTTCTCTCAGGTAGTTGTTAGCTTAACCAAAAGAACCTAAATATCTCAATCAACCACCTAGGGCAGGAGCTCAGGGAAGGCCCTCAAGCCAAGGCAGTCTGAACTATCTACTTGGAATACACCATCAGTCAAGGGGATGTATGCTATTTCCTTGGCCTTGTGAGAAGAGATGGGCTTAATTTAACAGCAAGGGGGCAGGTAGGACATCAGTAACTGGCTCCACAAAGGCTCTGGGCCCTTTGTTTTAATGTCTTCACAAGAACTGACTCCTTATCTGTCACAGCAGCCCCTTCAGAAACAGTGGAGGCTTGGTAGTGTCACAGTCTTGGGTGTTGTTTGTTTGTTTGTTTGTTTTGTTTTTGTTGTGTGTTTGTTTGTTTGTTTTTGCTTGAGCTCTTTGATTTTGATTCTAACTTTGATGTATTGGACTAAACACAGTTTCATACCAATCTCTGATTAACTAATTAACTGATTAAAATAATAACTAAACAGCCTGTGGCAACTGGGCCCTAAACATTCTACCACCAGCATCTTCAAGAAACATTGGGAGGAGAAACTAGTAATGTTCTCATTTTGTGCATGAACAGCACACCAAGGCTCTGCTAAGATTTGATACTGTTATTCCTAGGGTCGCAGTGCCAACTAACTCCCAGATCATTGATTTTGGGTAGCCATTCTACAGAAGAATTATGTACATTTCAAATCATGTGTTTGCTTCATCCATTTAAAATGAAGCTTGGAATTTATACACCTATTTCCTACCCAATTTTTGGCTCACAACAATGTTTACAAGAATCCACTTGTTTCTAAGCACTCACTTACTTAATAGGCAACTTTTATACAGTTTTTGAATATTTGTTTACCTAAAGGTTTAAAAGATTTTCTTTTAAATGTAAACACATTTAAATAGTACGAGTCTGAGGACTTTTAGAGACATCCTCATGAAATCTCAGAAGAGAAAAGAATCGAGACCCAGGCTGGCATCACAGACAGAGCAACGTATAGTGAGTGATGCCAGGCTACAAGTCGGGAAGCAGCCTTACCCAACTAAAGAACAGGAATCCGTGTGAGCATGTAATAGGTAAGAGGCATCTATGTCAGACGCTGGGCAGAAGCCGTGGAGATGGAGGGCTTCATTGACCCCCCTACTTGAGAAAGCTCATGGGAACGCTGCATGAAGCCTGACTCGGATGATCTCTTCTTCTCAAGGTGCTATCTTCTGGACAAACTGAGGCAAAGTGAAGACTGCTAGTGAGTCAATCTGAATCCTAAATCTTTCAGATCTTCTTTCAGATGTGGATAAAACACACCACAAAGCCAAGAGCCTGATGTCTGGATTAGCTGCCAGACAATGTGGGGTTTAAATTCCTTAGCAGATATCATTGTAAGGAGCTGCCTCTCAGTTCTGCTCCTTTGTATACCACCAGGAGTTAAGGTTCCTCTTACATCAACCACCTCCCAGTACCAGACAGGTACATCATTCTCTCCTGGAATATTCTGTTTGAAATTCATGTGTATTTGCTTGGAAGGATCCTTTGAAATTTAAAGACACCTGAAGGTGACTCTGGTTTATGAAGTCTGGACTTTCTCAACCTGGTGTTACTTAAAAGGCTCAGACAAGGACCAACTTATCTTCCTTATTTGGGATGGTTAATATCGATTGCCAATTTAACAAGATTTAGAATCACTGAAGGGAAAATCCTTTGGGCATATGTAGGAGGAATTATCTAGATTATATTGAATGAAGTAGAAAGAGCTACTCTAGCTGTGACTAGCATCATTCCTGAACTTCATGAAAAGGAGACAGGGAACTGAGTACCCAAATCCATCTTTCTCTGCTTCCTGGATGTTAATGCGATGTGGTCAACTGTCTCAAGCTCCAACCAGCATGACTTCTCTGCAGTGATAAACTGCACCCTTGAACACCAAGCCAGAATAAACCCTTCCTTCTTTAAATTATTTTTGTTAGGTATTCTGTTGCTGCAACAGAAAAGCAACTAATGTTCCACCCCTCCATTTAAGAATTATGCATTGACAAATTCTAGCTGTACGTATCTGTGGACATTGTTTAATATGGTGTGGAATGACCAATTCAAGGCAACCAATTCATTGCCTAAAACATTTACATAATCCATGATGCAAACGTTAAGATCTACCCTTGAGACAGTGAACCGTAGCATAGTCAAGTATTAACTCTCTTCATTACATAACTGGCTAGCATAACTCAAGAATAACTGAGGGCCAGTGAGGTAGCCTGGAGGGTGATGGCGCTTGCTATTCCACACAACGGGCTGCACCCTCACACTGTGAGCAGAATGCACCCCTGCTTCCTTAAGTTGTTTTTGTCAGGTACTTTGTCTCAGCAGCGAGAAAAGGGACTGATAAACTCACCAACAACTTACAAGAGTTTCACTTTCTTGGCATTACCTCTTTCTAATCAATATTTTATGGGCTATTAAAGACTGAAAGTCACAGTTCATCTCTTCTCCCAACGGGGCCTTGGTGTTGGTTTCCTCTGTGGTTGATCCACAGGGCCTTCTGCACTGAGCTAAAGTGCTCTCTCTCTCTCTGTGAGTGTGTGTCTCTGTCTCTCTCTCTCTCTCTCTCTCTCGCTCTCTCTCTCTGAAAATTCCAAATGAGTCATATACAACAGAGAGATTTCTTCCCACTTCCTTTAGCAGACATGTCCCTGAGGCAGAATGTTCTCCCAGTGACCACACTGGCAGGGCCATATCTAGGAAGGCTAGTGACGAGGAGTCCCAATGTCACCCTGGAACCAGTCTGTGTTAAGTCTCCCAAGACTTCCAGGGTCCTTTATGGCTTTATCTCTTTGCCCTTTGAACACAGACCTAGTCCAAGTTTTCACAATGTTTTGTGTCCCATTGTCTCCCTTTCGAAGAGCCTAAATTAGCTCTCTTGTTGAACATTCCTCATGGAGGAATGTCTGAGTATATTTATTTCAGTGACTTTGGGCTTCTCCATCTACACTGCCTCCTATATACTAAGTCTTTGGCACAAATACTCCTTACCCTCAACAGTCTTGAATTTTGTTCTTTCTTCAGTGAATAATCCCATCTCAACAGCAGAGAAGCCCGCACTGTGGCATTTTGGGATTTATAATCTGTTATTTGTCGAGCATACACATTGTCTTTATCCTAACCTGCCTCTGGAGCAGACTAAAGGCTCCCTCCAGATGGAAGGGCTCTGTTAGACATAAACCATTTCACCTCTGAGGAGTGCCACAGGAATCACTGGAACGCAGTGTTTATCCTCGCTGTCTCCTCCATTGTACAGACTCAAATGAACATTTATAGCTTGCCTGAGCTGGAATATTAGAACCCAGAGAAGAGTCTCCCTGACTCTTTCTTTCAATCTGACCCTGACCAGTAAGCATCATGTTTTTCCCATACTGTGTTCTTACAGCTAGCTTCCACCAAGCCCAGGCTGTTCATGAGTGTAGCCATCCTTCCTCAGCCATGTCTGATGGCAGTCCAAAGAAATAACAACAGTGTGCAGTGTGCGCACTAGCCCTGGCCTTGAAGACACCCTGCACTCAATGTTCTACACTAACTGAACCCTTCTGATCTCTGCTACTAAAGAATGAGTCTGCTCATGAGGCATGAGCACCAGCAAGCTAGACAACTGGGCCCAATGTGGTGCAAGAACTGACTTCTGGAGCTTCAAGAACCCTAGAGCTTTCAGTTCACAGACACTGGAAGTGGAAGGTGTATTTTCCACAGTGGGGTAGCTAGAAACTTACCCATACATGCAGCAATCATGACTGGGATACTTAAAGCACAGGGGTTTTATGGGGTATAATTAGTTATGTGAGTTGAGACTCATCCCCTATCAAATCCATGAGCCTGGCACTGACTACTACATGACATGGAGACCATTCCGTGAAGCCCAGTGGATGTAGAGAAAGGAAAGGGATGCTATTCAGCTACTCCTGCATCCAATATGTCTGCTGCTTGGTGGCCCAGTCTAATGCTCTCTGAGATCCACTGATAGGCTACCTTTAAACTGCCCAAGGAGTGCTTGCCTAGCATGTGTAAGGCCCCAGTCTGATCTCTAGCACTTCAAAATAAGTAGATAAATAGTCAGCATGTATGGCTAGTGGCATCAGATGAACAGGTTTCTGCTTGTACCCCCTGTTGTGTTGGCAGAAGTAAATAAAGCCACCAACAAGAACAAGAGGATGGGGAGCAGCGAGGACACTGGACATAGATTGACAGCCTGCATCCTATCCTTAGATCTGCTAACTCCACACTACTGTGAAACTCAATAGTTCACTTCAGGGACAGGCTAGAGATAAAGAAGATGAGCTGAAGATGAATCCACATGCTATCTGTGAGCCTCTGAACAGCGAGTCACCAGTCCCCCTCCACAGACAGCAAGCAGAAGACTGCCCTGCTGGCATTCTCTGTGTGTCACCAGAGCCTGACTTTGCTCAGAGCCCAGAGTCAGGTCTGTGTGGGGGACCACGGATGCTGTCCGTAGCTCCCTGGATGGGTGAGCCAGAGCAGCAGAGCGAGGCCTGGTGTTGGCACCACACTTGCAGACAAGGCATTCCTCAGGTCACACCATTGGATCGACACCACAGCCACCTGGCTCACGATGGGACTAAACTTAAGGGATGCTTTGTACAAGACAAGATGGAATCCGAGTTGATTTGACTAAACCAACACAATGCACTTTGCATTTTTTCCTAAAGGTTTGAAAATAAAATATGGACGGAAGTCACATTGAAACAAGAAAGTTTTTTGTTTCTTTACATACTATTTTAAAGGACTGGAAAAATAAGCAAAATGCAGGTCATATGAGGATGTAGAGGAATAGAACCTCTCATAATTGGTGGTAAAATATTCCAAATATTTTGAACAATTAATAATGTCTTTAAAAAACTGGTTCATACCCTTTGATTTAGCAACCTTACTTCTAGTAATAAATACTACAGATGTAATTGTACAAGTGTACAATTATATCCCAAAGAGACTCTTCACTACAGCATTGTACTTTTTAAAAAACTAGGTTATAACTTGAATGTCCATTAATAAGGAATGGAATATAAAGTATAAAGTATGTTGCTGAAAAGAGCTATTAAAAATAAAGTTGTGTATATTTAAATAAAATACAATATAATTTGTTACTAAATAAATAACAATATGTATTAGAATAAGCTTAGGGTTCATATAATTGTGTTTAACATATATAAGTGTATAGAAATATGGATTTTCATTGTTGGTATTCATGGAAAACTCTGGAAGGAAGTGTAAGAAACTACTCATAGTGATTATCTTTTGGATGGTATACTTGTTAGTTTTATCAACTTGACACAAATCTAGACACATCTGGGTAGAAAGCATCTCACTTGAGGCTTTGCTTCCATCAAACAGAAGGGCATTTTCTCCACTGATGACTGCTGTGAGATGGCCCAGCCCACTGTGGGTGGTACCATTCCTAGGCAGGTGTCCTGAGTTGTATAAGAAAGTACACCGAGAAAGCCACAAGGAGCAAGTTCTA
Source organism: Tokudaia tokunoshimensis (assembly GCA_036184795.1). Taxonomy (NCBI): domain Eukaryota; kingdom Metazoa; phylum Chordata; class Mammalia; order Rodentia; family Muridae; genus Tokudaia; species Tokudaia tokunoshimensis. The sequence continues at coordinate 54,448,073 of BTHU01000022.1, read as the reverse complement.
TGATCTCTGCTTCAGTTCCTGCCTCCAGGTTCCTTCCTTCAGCTCCTATCCTGCCTTTCCTCAACAAAAGACTGATCTGTAAGCTGAAATAAACCATTTTCTCCCCTAGTGTTGTATAGAGCAATAGAAACCTAACTAAAACCAGTCCTGTTCTACTCTTTTTTCTGTTGCAATGACAAATACACTGACAAAATGCAAGTTAGGGAAGAAATAGTTTTTGGCTTATAATTCTAAGTTATAGTCCATCATGTGGGGAAAACAAGGAAGAAACTCAAAGGGTTATTTCCGCCACACTGAGAGTCAAGAGCAGAGAAAAAAACAAACAAACAAGTTGGTCCTTGTTTGCTTGCTTTCATCTAGCTTTACCCTGCTTCATAGAGTTCAGGGCCCCCTACCTAGGGAATGGTGCTTCCCTCAGTGGATGGGGCCTCCTACATCATTAACAATCAAGATAATACCCTATAGATAATAGCCTATAGATATAACCACAGGACAACATGCTATATACAGTTCTTCAGTTGAAACTCTCCTCAGGAAATTCTAGGTTGGGTCAAGTTGACTATTGAACCAAGCCATCACAGGTGGGATAAGACAAATCAATTTTTATTCATTATCTTCTCTTTTATTTGAAGGTTTTAAGCAGTCATGTATTACATTAGCAATTTTATGGTGGCAAGGTTGCCTTATATAGCCCAGGCTGGCCTCAAATTCAGGGTCCTTTTGTTTCAGCCCCCTAAGTGTGGAGGTTAAACATATGTGTAACCATGGCTGGCTGGTATTTGTAACTTTTTAAAGATTTAATTTTGTTATTTTTCAGTTATATGTATGCATGTCTTTGTGTGAATATGTACATGTGAGTGCAGTTTTCCTAAGAGGGCATCAAGTTCCCCTGGAGCTGAAATTATAGGCAGTTGTAAGCCACTCTATATGTCTGCTATGAACCAAACTCAGATCCTCTGTAAGAACAGCACAGACTCATAACTTCTTAACTGCTGAGCCATCTCTTCAGTCCCCACATTCAAAAAATTTTAAAGTAGCTTCCATTGCTTTAGGAATATCAGCACAGAGGAGAAAACAATTCCTGACTTCTTAGGCTATTAAAAATAGAACAATCCCCCAAGACTGGAAGGATATGACAAAGGCAATACTAGAACCTGTGTCGCATTTACGATGGTTCTCATGGTGGAGAGAAGAGGCAAAGGAGGTACCACGACAAAATAGAGCCAGGGGTAGAGGGTTTTCCAAAGATCAGCTACTTGGTGAAGGTTGCTTTGCTGAGGTAGAGGTGCAGGCTGTATATGATGAAGAAACTTTGACATTGTGTCGATTGACAGCCATAAAGACCTGGGACAAAGTCACAGAATCAGGGAAAAGACTTGAACCATTTCCGCAAGTCAAGCAATGTCTAAAGGAAACCTTCCCTGACTTTTTGAAAAAGCTAACTAATGCCAGCTGTGGAAAGGAGTGTATCAGATCCAACAGCCAAATAATAATAATAATAATAATAATCAAGTCTTTAGCTTTTAAAATGGCAAATACTAAATACAAGAAAGTGATCAGACCACCAAGAGCAAGATCAACATCAATAGATGAGTGGATTAGACATACAGCTGATGTGACCTTAATAGGAGAAGCTGCTACCAGAGACCGAGAGATGACCCAAAACTTCAAATATTTTAATTGTGGTGAACAGGTTCATCACAAAATAAACTACAGGAAAAACCAAATTAATCCCAAAAGGGCGCCTATGCCTTCTAGAATATGTCAGAGATAAGTCAAAGACCTACATTTGGAAGGTAGAGAAACAACAAACAAATGGGACACCTTATCAAAAAACTCCCAGGCCCCAATGCCAGGCAGGGAGAGTTCTCTTTCTCAGAACAATTAAACATCACTGCTCTAAAAACAGATGTTATGAGACCAGATAACAAGGCTGAGACAAATTCTACAGACAATTCAAAAAACCAAAAGGGGCAACAACAACAACAACAACAGCCACAACCCAGACATAGATTATATAGTGCTTTATTATCTTTAAATTTTTAAACGCTAATAAACAAAAGATAATGTCTGAAAAACATTTGATTGTGAAAAAAACTACTCAATTACACCAGCCTGTTTATATTAAGGATATTCTGACATCAGAATGGAAAATGGAAATTGTGTGACACTGGGGGAGGGGTTATGTCTATATTTCCACAGGGAAAGAAAAACTACGGGTTCCTTCCAAGTTGATAAAAATCAGACATGACAAAGGGAGATCTCCTGAAGATCTTGACTATGGAGAAGAAGAGGGAGACTAACAAGATCAACAAGATAGGTTACATGTATATGATGATGTTTATGTCTCTCTATATGGAGACAGCTCTGGAACCAACTGAGATTAAAATGTCTACACACAGCCAATAACACTTATTGGGTACAAAATTCTCGTGACTTGTTACTATATAACATCCTTTAAGATAGCACGGATGGAAATTTATATTGTAGTTTGATTATGTGATCAAACTAACCTCTAAAGAAAGACAGTTATCTTTCTTTATTGATCTTCATTAACCAATTTGTGCACCCTACATGCTCCATATAAATGTCTGTATAGAACTATATGTTGCTTATAAGTTTTGTATGCTATAAGATGGAAGAAGAAAAACATAGCCCTGACAAGGTTCACACTCTGAGATGCTGAGATTCTAAGACCTTCCATTCCAGCTCCTTGTTTGATCAACTACATCGAAGCTGATTCTTCTAAAGACTTGCTTCCAGAACTTTCCCAGAACAGCTAGCCCACCTATCCAGCCTTTCACACCGTCATAGTCAGTATGTCAGCTAAGCAATGAACTTTCTCAACACACAATGCCTGGAAAGCAAATGATGCCAACTAGCCATCCTTTGAAAAAAAAACAACCAATTTTCCTATTTCCATTTGGACCCCCAGAAGGCAATTCTTTGCCCCAATTCAGCTAGAAGCAGAAGCAGAAGAAGAAGAAGAAGAAGAAGAAGAAGAAGAAGAAGAAGAAGAAGAAGAAGAAGAAGAAGAAGAAGAAGAAGAAGAAAGATTGTCATTCCTGTCCCTTATGTTGGGGCGGATGGTTCTGGTTATTTTATGAATTATAGATTTGTTGTCATTTTAAGGAACACCTTACAAATGTTGTAGCTTTGGACAGGGAGGAAACTAGAGCGCTTAGACTCAGGAATTTCTACCTTTCCTTTCCTCTTCTCTATCCTTCCTTCTTAAGTAAAGGGGAAGGGGTATAAGAGAAAAGGGGGGATATGATAATATCATAGAAATTAGAGAAATAGACATATAGGGATAGGTTAGCAAATATACTCTTCAACAAAATATTACATAGCCATATCTTACATTGGTAGAAATCTTTGTAATTGATACGAAGTTGAAGTTGCAAATTTTTACATTGGTACAGAATTTATTTTGATACAGATTTAAGATATTCATTAGTATGAATTTCTTAAATTGATACAAAAAAATTAAGATTTATATTGTTAGACTCGTATAGGCATTGTGCCTATACAACACAAAAAGAATACAAAGCCTAGACCCAGTCCTTCTATAACTGCCATTACAAACTGTTTTTAGATGATTGAACAATACAAGTTAAGGGTCAGATAACAAACTCATGGTTCTGAGTTTAATATAAAAGGGTGATTACGAGATATTTCAAATAGAAATGGCTGAGAGTTACCAAGGCTTCAGAATTCAGATATAATTTGCATAGATAGATAGTCTTCAAAGGCATCAAAAATCCACAAAGTACAACATTTAAGGCCATTTCATTATTAAAGATCGTTTGACTAGAGACATGTCTGCTCCTGACAGCACCCCTTTCTTAGTTCAAAAAAGAAATTGAGCATGAGTGGAGTTCCTCCAGTTGTGGCTAGACAGTCACTAGGCAAGGATTGCCTCAATTCATCTACAGACAAAAATACTGTCCAGGAAAAGGACATACTATGAGGAATAGTCTACTGAAAATCTCTGCCAAAACAGGGTAAACAGTTCTTCAAAATTCTGTGTTACAAAGGCCTGTCAGATGATCCTGGGCCAGAAGGCTGAAGACGGATGCTCCAACATTTTGAGGAATGAGGGACTGTCAAGATAGTCAGCTGTCTCTACAAACTGGCTAAGTTTTGGAAGCTATGTTTTGTGCTTCCTATATTTTCAAGTAATATTTAAGTTGTTCCCGGATTTCTGCTGGGGTTGAAGACTGGTTGTAGTCTCATAGCCAATTCAAGCTGTTTAGCATTAGCATTGAGAGAGATGATATAGATTTTAGAGGATGATTTTCAGATGGTATATAAGCTAAAACCAGGACATAATTCAGGTATAGAATTATAAACCTTTTAAGTTAGGATAGATGGTGGAGTGCTTTATCTAAATTGAAAAAAAAAAGGGTAAACTAGATGTTAAGTGTATCTTATGCTTTATAAATTGCATAATGGTAATAGTTGTGCTTAGTTTATATCTGAGAAAGAAGAGTCTTTTAATTGGACAAAAGGAGGGAAATGTCAATAGTCCTGGTGCTATTTGTATTTTGATGTTTTTTCAGCTTCCTCAAGAGGAGCTGCCCTTACAAGGAGTGGATTATATACTCAGGTGATTTCATGTGAACCTTCTCCCCATTTTAACTGGTCAAATAAAAGCTAGAGCCTGTAATTGGGCAGTGGAAGGAAAAGGTGGGACTAGAAATTTTAGAGAAGGGGAAGAGAGAAAGGATGAGGGGTAGATGAGGAGACAGAGGAAGATGAAGGAAGAGAAGGTGGAAAGAAGATAGAACAGAACCACATGGCCTGGAGAAGCCACAAGTAACAAGGGATCTCATAGCTGGGGAACAGAGTAGTATAGTGGTAAATCTGCCCAATCTAGGTGTGCAATTTGTAAATATTGCAGCTGAGTTGTATGTTCTTTACATGGACTTATAGGGGTTAGAGATTTACTACAACAGCAGGGAAGATGTCATCATGGATAGAGTGCTTGCTTGCTACATGGTACAAATTTGAAAGTCTTGAGTTTGGTCCTCAGCATCCATGTAAAAAACTAGGCATGGCAATGTGCCCACGAAATTTCAGTCCTGGGGAGACATAGATGAGAAGATCCTTGGAGCTCTCCAGTCTATCTGAGTCTATCTGAGTCAGTGAGTCTGGTTCAATGAAAGCCCCTGATTCAAATAAGATGGAGTGACTGAAAAAGATATCCTATGTCAACTTCTGATTCCACCCTCATGTACCTGCACATGTGTATATGCATACATACGCACACACAAAGAGAAAGAGAGAGGTAGGTGGGGGGGGGAAGAGGGAAAGAGAGAGAGAGAGAGAGACTAACACTGAAATTCCTCATGCTTTCCATTCTCCCCTTGTATAGAACATAGAACATGCAAATCATGATGGTCTCCTGAGGTTGGAGAAACCTGTTGAAAAGCTGTGAGACTGTAAGATGACGTCGGCCACAGCATCCGCAAGGCTGCTTCTGAATGTCCTTAAAAGTCCTGCCAGCTTGGATTGCTTGTAGGAAATTTCATTGTGACTTTGTCAGCCTGGATGTCCACGATGTCCTCAGGTGCCAAGTGCATCTGACCTGCAGTGTGGCCTGGCAGGGCCTTGGCTCAGCTCTTGGCAGCATCAGTAGATGGTGGTAGAAGGTAAGGCTGCCAAGTCTCACTTCTGGTGCTTTGCCTTCTGAAGGGCAAGGGACCTTCACATCTGGAGTTGCTAGCCCCCGGTGATGCACTGTGCTCATTGAGGCCTATAGCAGAGAGCATTGTAGCAGATTGGAGTAGCTCTCTTGATTTTCTGTTTGAGAGTTGACCATTGCTTTGTTGTATGGCCTGGATGCACATGGTTTCACATATCAGGTGACTGGGAGGTTATAACTGGAATAGTTTGTTCCTGAGCCTTCTTCAAAATCAACTCCAGTAGGAGGAAATGAGAACTTCTCATTTCAAAAATGTTTGCTAGTTAACAAAATTTTTTATTCTGTTTTTGATGTTTACCGTTTGCATTTTTATGGCATTCAAACTCCCTGGTTCTGGATTCAAAGTTCTGTGTATGAGAGTTACAATTGCCTAAGTAACATTCCAATTCAGATTAGAGTCACAGTATAAAGGAAGCAAAGGAGGCTGGTGGTCCTCAGCAGGGAAGCAAGACCCACTGTCGTTTGATACAAGGTCCAGTAAGTTCCCACCTGCTTGCTGCTTACCACCCAGTGTAGTAAATTGATAAAAGGGTCAGAATTGAAGCCCAGGGAATGATGGTGAGCTTTTAAACGCCTTAAGTCCTTATCCAGTTATTTCTGCTCCCCAAGATCCCAAAGAGCCCTCCTACTTCAGAGGAGATCCAATAATCAAATCCCACCCTCTCTGGGACCTGATGTTACTTCCTTATTAAGGACCTTTTCCTGAGACTCAAAGGGCTCAGTCTGCATCCCCAAGATTCCCAGAGCTGAAAAAATAAAAAAGCCTGGTGACAGGGCTGCATGTGTTCTCAGACTCTAGTTCATGAGACTCTCAAGATCTCTGTAGGAAAAATTCAGATTCCTAAACACCTTTCTCAGAGAGGCTGCCTTGGCACATTCTGGGAAGACCCTACAAGTCCACTGTTTAGACCAAATTTACCAGGTCCCTCTTCATTTTCCAGAGGATTCCAACCACGGCTGGAGAGGCAAATACCGGCCCACTGTAAAGGAGGGATTTCCACGATAACAGTGGTACTGGCAAGTCAGTTAATGTAAGAAAAATGAATAACTGAAGGGGAACTCAGGTTCCTAATAATTTTTAAACCTCCGGGTCAAGAAAGTAGAGAAAGATAATTTTGGAGCCTATTATGTGAAATACCTAATAACCCACTTTTATAGTGGCTGAAAGGGGAGGTTTCCAAACTCTTAGGACCCTGTCCTGCCTGTTTCCGGAAACCCTGATCAGCAGTGGAGTTTGTGGGAAGATGGGAGACAGACACAGAAAAAGGTCGGCCATCAAATTACCTGTTTAGGAGGGCTGGGGGAGCACAGAGGTGCCTAATCCCCCAGGTGCTCTCCATCCTTTCTTTTCTTTCTTTACAACACGCTCTAAAACCCTGAGCACTCTCTGACCCATGTCCCTGTCCTATCCACACTCTGGAAACCCAGGCTTGGATAAGCAACTCTGCATCCCAGGCCCCATGTAGAAACCGCTATCTAACACACAGCCACATACTCAGGTCAGCCTTGCTCAAGAGTGGATAAAGGTGTTTACTTTGAACCAAGAATTCGGATCCGGTCACTGTGAGTTGCAGACAGGTAGTAGCAGCAGAGAGTGGTGGCAGCTTTCCTCTCTAGGTTTCAGATCTCCTTTTATATTTTTGGCCCGGGGTCAGTGGAAACTAGTAGAATTATTAATCACTTCAAAAACTTTACTTAATAGTCAAAAAGATGTGAGGTCAGATGCAGATGTTAAAAGTAAAAAGCTGTTGAGGGGAGTAAAGATAGCCCAGAAGGATGTTTAGCTCTAGAACTGCAGACTCCCACCTTCCGCAATCATGAACTTCCAATTAAGTTCATCAGAAATGTGGTTTTCTCAGAGAACTTCAGTTCAACAGCTGCCACCCTCACACACACACACACACACACACACACACACACACACACACACTCCACTGTGACCTCAAAGTACACCTTTGTTCGGGCAGTAGACCACACCCCATCCATTTTCCTACTCAGTCCATGCTGTGTAGTGACTTCCTCCAAGATAATCATTTCATCCTGCAGGCAAACTCCTTTAGACTTCCTTCCCAAGAGATGGTGTTGAAACCTCAGGAAGGAAACCACTCAGAAGATTTAAGAACACCCTGAAGATCCCCCTCCCCAAGATTATATAAACAGTAAAATCTTCCTAGAGACACTCTCAGACCTGTTAAGCTGCCTGTGAATGGCACAGTGAGCTCCAGGCTTCCAGCTTCTGAGAGCTGTCACCCTTGCTGAGGTAGGACTCTAGTGATGCATCTCTCTGAGTCACCTCTGCTCCTATAAGCAACTCCCTCACCTACACTCCTTTAAGTAACCCCAATAAAACTCATTGATTCATGAAGTTGGACTTTGGTTTGTCATGGGTTCCCTGTCTGGGATGAGTAGACATTTGTTCATGTCTTCTTAGGAATAGTGTGATACAGCAAGCTCAAAACATTTCCAAATAAGAGATGATAGTCTGTTTCAGCAAATATGTTTGATAGCCTCCCTTGAGGTCAAAGAGAGGCTATTTGATGTAGCATAATCATTATAGAAAGTTTCTGCTCTATACATAGCCTCAGAGAACATAGTGTGAATTACTACAAGACAAAAGGAGGAGCCATCTACCTTGCCCCCCCCCCCAGGGATTATATGGAGAAGAGCTCCTCTCTACAGGCTACCTATCAACACCAGAATACAGTACAAGGTGAAAATAATCCTATGCTATGCTAAGCCACCAAACCTTGTGGATTCATTAGCACGTGTGAGCTCAGCATTAGTCATCATAACATCATAATGATACTCTTTTCCTCACCACAAATATCTAATTAACTAGCAAGTGTCAACTTGACGCAGCCTAGAGTCATCTGAGAAAGGAAGCTTCAATTGAGGAAGTGCCTAGCTCAGAGTGACCTGCAGACATGTCTGTGGGGGGATTGTCTTGATTATTAATTAAAATAGGAAGGACAATCCCACTGTTAGTGACACCATCCCTAGGCAGGTGGTGCTGGATGCCCTAGCAGAAATCTATCTAAGCCTGAGCCTGAGTGAGCCAAAAGGGAACATTCTTCCACAGTTTCTGCTTCAGTTCCCTCAGTACTGTATGGTGACCTGGAAGTATAAGATGAAATAAAGCCTTTCCTCCTCCAAGTTGCTTTTGGTACTTGTGGTTTATCACGGCAACAGAAAAGGAACCAGCACATCCTACACACAGTAAATGTATCCTGAATTTTTCCAGCTTTCCCCAGGACCACTATTATTCTGGGGGGCAGGGTCTAACTTCCAGCAATATTGCTGTCTCTGTCTGTATTATCTCACCTCCAAAATCTCACTTTAAGTCTACCTTCTAGAACATTTCTGTATTCATCAAAATCCAGATTCTCTACAAAGCAAACTCTGTTATGGAAATAAACATCCTTAAAGCTTATGGGTAAGTGCCTTGCTCAGATAGTGCAACTGTAACAAAACACCACAGACTGGCTTATTTATAAGGAACATAGATTTCTTTCTCTCTTCTGTCAGCTGAGAAGTGCAGGCCTGGTGTCTGGTGAGGGCCCAGCTTCCCTGCTTCCAAGATGGAGCCTTGTTGCCCTGTCCTCTAGAGAAGACCAGCATTGTCTGTAGATGGGTAGAAGTGCCCAGGCAGTTCTCTGCATTGAACCATCTATGAGAAGTGCGTTCTCCAGAATGAGTGGGTCTATTATGGTCCTCACCTTTTACTTCCACTACAAAGAGCAAGACATTTCAACATAGGCTTCCCACCTGTGCAGGAATAGAATAAAGTGGGTCTGAGAGAACAGCAGGGTTCCGCTTAAGGTTGGTGACGAGCAAATGTGTTCTGGTTATCAATAGTCTCTATGCATAAATTTATTTCCGAAAACTTTTCTAAATGAGTGATGGAGCTTACAATTTTTAATTTTAGTTTTTAGGTTTTAAGGGGATGTTGGTAGAGCACAGTGAATTGTCTGAAAAGACATCTGAATTCCTGGCACTACCTGGTGTGCTAGCTTGGTAGTCATCTAAGTCCTCTGTACTTCATTTCTTTGTATATAAAATGGGGATTGTATTAGCACCATTTCCCACAATGTCAGTGAGTATTAGATGACATCATGCATGCATAGTAGTTTAGTGTCTCCCTAAAACTATGTTCACCTAGAATCTCAGGATATTTATTTACTTATTTAATTAATGCATTTCTTTTGTGTGTGTTTGCATATGTATGCATGCGTGGTGGATCCACGTGTGTGTGTGTGTGTGTGTGTGTGTGTGTGTGTGTGTGTGTGTGTGTACATGGCTCTATGCACAAGTACGCAGAGGTCCGAGTAGGATGTCAGAAATCCTCTATCGCTCTCTGCCTCTCACTGAAGCTGGGATGAGGCTGCTGCCAGGAAACCCTGGTGATCTTCTCCCTCATCCCATGCTGGGGTTAGGTGCATGTGGTCTAGCCACGGTGAGATGCCCAGACTCCTGGATATGGCCAGTCCCATCCTTCTGGAAGCACCCCCAATGAAACTTAATTCTAAAAAACAGAATGAACCTAGCTGGGAAGAGGAAGGGAATCAGTGAGGGGAAGACACAAGGTGACAGGCAAATGACATCAACATACATATATACATATACAAAGATGTCCTCATGAGACTCATTATGCATAATTAATATATTAAAAGAATCTCCTTAAAAGGCAATATAACAAATATATCATAAAAATGCTCACTGATGTACTAATTCCATTCAATTTTATATAAGCCTCAAGTGCCAATCTAACATGTGAAGAAAACTGAATCTAATGATTTATTATGTGGATTTTTTTAAAAAAATTAAAGGTTAGTAACAAGCAATATAGTACATGTCTCAGATAGGATCCTAGACTGATATGAAAATAGCTGGCATGAAGTTTATATAACAATTTTTTTTTTGGATTTTCGAGACAGGGTTTCTCTGTGTAGCCCTGGCTGTCCTGGAACTCACTCTGTAGACCAGGGTGGCCTCAAACTCAGAAATCCGCTTGCCTCTGCCTCCCAAGTGCTGGGACTAAAGGTGTGCGCCACCACTGCCCGGCATATAACAATATTTTTAAAAGACCTGATGAGTCGATCATTAAAGGACATCCCCGTAACTGAAAAAAAAATAAAGAAAAGAAGGAGGAAGAAGAGAGAGAAAGGAAGAGGCCAGGAGAAGCTGTATCCATGAAATCTCTGAATGTCAATCACCTAGAAGAGTCCAGCATGAGACCCTAGATAGTCCTACCCTAGATAATGAGCTGCAGTCAATTAACAATGGTGGGAAGAAAAAGAATCAGTCTTCTCCAGTGATGTGACCTCGTAGGTTAACCAGTCCCAAGAGATTAGCGTTAGAAATGTGCTCATATGAGTAACACAAGATAGACTCAGCGTGTTGTATATATACATACATATGTGTGTGTATGTGTATGTATGTATGTATGTATGTATGTGTCCTTAGCAATCATAATTGGAGAAAAGATCATGAATTTGAAAAGGATAGGCAAGGGCACACAGAAGAATTGGAGGGTGGACAGGGAGGGGTGGAAATGATGGAAATATAATACTTATTCTCAAAAAAACCTGTAATTTTTAAAGGGTGGGGAATAGAGAGAGATAAATAGGCACACAAGACTGAAGGATGGATGGCAAGGCAAGTTGACTTCAGTGTGATGAACTACAGCCCAAGACTACCTATTTCAAATGTATGTTCTGATGAAATCTGAGAGGTTCATGCACCCAATTAAGCCACTACTAGGATCACCTCAGTAGACCCCTTGGGTTGCTTCCCATTTGCCCTCCTCCCTCTCCAGTTCCAGGCAGTCTCTAAAATGCTTTCTGTCAGTATAAATTAGCTGTGTCGTTTTTGGAATTTCAATACATGAAGTGACACAGTATATATTTTTTTGATGTGCTAGGCTTCTTTTATTCAGTACCATGTTTTTAAGATCTACCCTTCCACTGTGCATATTACTGGTATCAGTTCATCTTGCATTCATGGCTGGCTAACAGTTTGTTGTATGAACATACTTCAGTTAATTTTTTCACCCTTTAATAGTATCAGAGTCCACCCCACATTTGGCCAATTGTGAATTAAATTTCTGTGAACACATGCCCACAGGTCTATGGACATACAGCTCCATTTCTCCTAGGTAAATAATAGGAGGGGGATTCCTGGGCATCCTTTCAAGTGTAGCTTCAAGGTTATAAGAAACTGTTAAGCCATTTCCCACGTGGTCGCACAATTTTGTTTCTCACCAATGGTGTAAAAAACTACCATTGTTTTGCATCCTTGCCAGCATGGCTTTGGAGTTTATATGTCCTAATTTTAACATTCTAATGACTATGTAGTGATTTCCTTTGCATGTCTAATTTTCAGGTTCTTGATAATAAATACTATTAAGTATTTTTCTGTGCGTTAATTGGTCATTCTCCCAACATTTTATGTAAAGAGTCTTCTCAGATATTTTTGGATCAACTTTTATTTCTTTAATTTTATAGTCAGCTTTGAGATCTGGTTTTAGTATAGATCTGCAAGTTTTAGAATTTAAAAGCTTTTCTCTTCATCATTTTAAGGTCTTTATTATTCAGGTTCCATACATGTCTTATTAAGTGTGGCAATAATATTTTGCTTTGTATATATGATAGTTTATTATAATTTATATTATCCATGACTTTGTCCCACTTTTTGTTAATCCACAGAGACATTAGGCAAAGAGCACATATTACCCAAAAGTTATCTTGAAACAGCCTTCAGAAATCATGGAGGGAAATGGTATGTAACAAAAAAAAATGGCTTACTGTAAAGGAAGTCCTCAGACTAAGCTAAGACAGAGAGGGCCTTAGAATAAAATTTAGTCAAATTTAAAGACTAGGTTTCAGTTAGTCTGGCTTTATGGAAGAGGAGGTAAAGATCTTTGAAGAGGGTCTGAGGGATGTTTCAGTGGGTAAAGTACTTACTGTACAAGTCTGAGTACCTATGTTAGAGTCCCAGTATCTAGATCAGAGCAGGTATGACAGTGTGTTTGTAATCCCAGTACCAGAGGGTTCCCTGGACAAGTTAGCCAGCAAACCTAATAGATGACCTGTGCACTCAAGACTGCATCAAAAATAAGGTGGAAATTAATAAAACAGGATAGCCAGTGTTGACCTCTTGTCTCCACACATACATGTATGCATATGTTGTTGTGTGACAAAACTTTTCCTGGAGAGAAGCAACACATATGTCTCCTCACCCCAGATAGGGAGTTCATGACAACCAAAGTAAGGACACAACCAAAGTCCAGCCTGGTGAGTCAATGAGTTTTATTAGGGTTACTTACAGGAGTATGGATAAGGGGTTACTTGTAGCAGAAATTACTCAAAGACAGCTGCATCACCAAGGCCCACCCCAGCATGGATGATAGCTCACAAAATCTGGGAACCTAGACATACTGCACAGCCTGTAGGTAGCTTAACAGGTTGAAGACTGCCCTTTCCATGTGACCCAGTTGGCCTAAACCTCTTCCAAGCAGCTCAGCTGATTTCTGCTTTTCCCAGGCAGCTGGTCTAGACTGAGAGTCTTCTTACTAGTTAACTCCCCTTATCAGACAGTGAGCCCTCAGCTTTTTATTGCTTACTTTATTACTTGGTAGGGAGGGGCTTAGTGAATCTGGTCAGTTTCAGGGACTTCCTGAATCTGCTTTGAGTTGTTTGCCTTTCTGTTTAAGGAGCTTGTGGTAGGATAGAACTTGAGCAGGAACCGAAGTAGAGACCATTAGGGAATATTGCTTACTTGTTTGCTCTTCATGGCTTGCCCAGTCTGCTCTCTTATACGACCCGGGACTACCTACCTAGACTCCACCCTGTGTGAGCTAGTCCTTTCCACATCAAACATTAATCAAGAAAATGTGTCACAGACTTGCCTATAGGTCAATCTGAAAGAGGCAATTCCTGAGTTGAAATTTCTTCTTCCTAGATATGTCTAGGTTTGTGTCGTGTCGACAAAACCTAGACAACTCTCACACAATTCTCCATGCAGGTCTGGGCTAGTCCACCAAACTGTCACCATGCCCCTCAGCTCATTTCCAGTAGCATTTTCCTGTGAGGCCCTGTGCTTGTAGCATCCCCTTGTCTATTTATGAAGAACTTTCTTTAGAGTGTGTATATAATTGTACTTTTTATGGTGAACCGTAACATGTCTCCCATGTTCCTGGGTCTCCTGCTACTTTGAGGGAAATTTTACTTCACTTATCATTTTCTGATTTCCTGTTTGACTTTGCCGCTGAGCTTCTAAAATCAACCTGCCTTCTCCGCTGTCACTATCTGGGTCCCAAGAGAGCCTCAGTAGCAAAGTTCCCCAGGCTGAACTCACAGCCTCTCATGTTTTTCTGTGTCTGCTTTATCTAGGTGAATCCATTCCCTGCTCCTTGAGTTGAAAAAGTCAGATGAGCACAGCCACCCTTACACCCACGTCACTGCCGTTCTCTACCTCCATGTCACTCAGTGATTTCACTTCCTGCATTTCCAGAAGTTCCCAGTGTTCATCTCTTCTGTCTGTCATTCCACAGAGCTAAGCTTGCAGCGCCCTGTCTGCAGCATGCTTATGACACCCTCACTGACTTCTCTACCTGCTACTCTTTGTAACAGCAGGGACTGTGGCCTGCCTTAAACGCACACGCACACGCACACACACACACACACACACACGCCCAAAGTCTTTTTTTACTTGTGAAAATAAGACTCCAGTCCCTAACATCTTCTGCACTCCCTGTGTTGTCTTCAGCTGCTGGTCTTATCAGCTTTTTCTCTTTATTTTCTACATTCCAGCCATACTGACCCCTGACCCCTTTTCTCTTTTCTCCTTACAAAACAACAACAACAACAACATCAACAAAAAAAAAGTTTTATTTTGAAAGAATTATAATTTCAGATGTATAAAACAGTTGCAAAAACGGCACAAAGGTTTCCTGTACGCCCTTTGACCAACTTCCCCAAGTGTGAGCATCTTATACAAGCATGGTGCAACAGTCAAAACCAGGAACTTATCACGAAGTGTACTGCTACTCAGCCATACGCAGGCATGCTTGGATCCCCCTCGGTGTAGTACCTCCCAGTCTTCCCCACTGAACATTGTACATGACCATGACAGTCTGGAAGAATGCAGGGAGCTATCTAATAGTACAATTTCCAGCGTGGCTTTAAGCTGATGTTTTCTATATTTTGGCAAGGATGGGTCAGAAGTGATTTGCTCAAGTACGTTGTTATCAGGAGGAACAGTTACCAACCTCTGCCAAGTCTGGTGATGGCTACATTGAGCCCTTGCTGGAGAAAGAGCCTGCAAGCCCTGCCCTCTCTTTGGGTGGGAGAGAGATATTTTTGGGTCTGTATAATCATTCTTTTTCTCATTATGCATGCTACTAATTTTAGCAACAATTAATAATCCTCACATGCAATAATCATCACTGTGGTTCTTGCCAAACCCTGGTTTTCTATTTCTATCACTCAGCCCCTGGTTGCTCATTGGGATTGACACTGAATGTTTACTCGGCCGTGTATACCGTTGTCGACTAGCACTCGCTCAGTCCAGATGTTGTCTGCTCTCTCACTGCGTATGTTCTCTACTCATCTTGCTCTTGCTGCTTATCGCTGCTGCACAACCAATCTGCAGCAGGACCTTTGAACACCCTGTCCTTTAAAGTCAGTGTGGTGTGGCAGCTGGTAAACTGTGCATGTGGCATGCTCAGATTGCCTTTTCAGGCTGCTTGTTCCAATTCTCAAGTGGATGTCACTGTTTAGAGGACCAGTCTCCATCAGGTGAGAACCACTGAGGCCATGCCCAGCCTGGGGACTCTTAATCAGCTGAATTGGCCAGAGGTAAGAAATATAGAAATATTGATTTTAAAAAGATAGACCTCTCTGGAAAAAAGAAAAAGAGAGAGCTATGCAATGTTACATGCCCTTGAAGAATCAGATAAGTCGGGCATCCTGATTCTCTGAGCGTTTGCTCTACTAGCCTGCTAGGGAGCTCCCAGGACCATGAGTGCTGGCAAGAGCCTCAGAGTCCTGTAGTTACAGCAAAAGCAGAGGGCCTGAATTTCAGCCCCTCTTGCATCTGCTCCCACAGAGATGATGGGGACACACCCAGTGACCTTCGAGTGCAGAAACTTGTCCTCAGTGAGGAGCTCAAATCTCTTGTAATGGGCAACAGGCTGCCTGCTGTGCTCTGTGAGAGACCTTACCAGTCATACTGGACAGAAGGTATGCCTGGCTTTGGTTCAGAAGGGGATTGATCTCCTCTTAACAAAGTGGAGACAAATCTGTTCTTTTCTTTAAAGAAATCATATTCTGTCTGCCAAGGCTGCCCACTGTACTTGGAACAGACAGCTTAGAATAAAAGACAGCTGGTCACAAGACAGACAGAAACAGAAGGGAAAGGGGAGGGGATGTTATCTCCATGATGTTTCCCTGTCCCTCCTTGTCATGGCCTTCCCGGCCTTTGATGACTGCTATACAGATACAGTTTCAGAAGACGCCTGTAGACAAGGGCTCACAATTCACTTGGCCTCTGCATAGAATTCTGAGGTGTTGCTCAGCCAGGCAACCTACACAAACACATCTGTGGGCTGATGCCTATCCGGACACATCCTATGCCGATCAGTTTTGTCCACTTGACTTATACACACTAGAGTCACCTGGAAAAAGGGAACTTCGTTGAGGTGTTGCGTCCATCAGTCTGTCTGTGGGTATACCTATAGGGCATTTTCTTGGTTATTGATTGATGTGGGAAGGTTCTGGTTTGCATTAGAAGGTAGCTGAGCAAGCTGGGGAAATTGAACCAGCAAGCTGGGCTCCTCCACGGTCTCTGCTTGAGCAGGCGCACTTGGATGGACTGGAAGCTGGGAGCTGGAGCAAACCCTTTCCCTCTCAAGTTGCTTTTGGTGTTTTTATCACAGGAACAGAAAAACAAACTAGAGCGCATACCTAGGTTGAAGTCATTTGGGGGAAGAGGTGGTGTCCTGTGGGCTGATGGGAGGGGTTTGTGCCATTTTTGATTTCTCACTCTCCTAGTGACTCGTGATAATGTGCCGCCACATGCCTAGAACACGGCAGACATTCAGTAGATGTGAACCATTGTGCCAGTCAAAACAAACACGCTTTCCTGGGAGTAGCACTCTCTCTAGAGCCAAGTGTGATTGTTTTCTTTCCTCTTTACCTCACTGTTTGTCAGTGTTGATGACTTGGAGGATCCGTGGTCAAGGCTAGTAGGTGGACATCGTTGGAGAGCTGCTGTCCTTCATGACTGAAGCAAAGAACCGTGTAGAAACTAGCCCCGGCCATAAACACTCTGTCAACACTCACAAGTGTCTTCTCTCCTAAAAAACATGAGCAGATGCTGTCACATGGCCCCACCAGGGAGCCAAAAGTACAGTGGTACCATGTGCCCCAAAGACAGAGAGATGGGACATTTGGGGACCAGCGTGAGGCCACACCTTTAATTATAGTGGTTAAAATTATAATGAGCATGCCCTCTACCAGAGGACCCTCTGCTCCTTCAGTGGGTCTCCTACCTCCACTTCCTCCTTTCTCTTTTTTTTCTGTTCAGAATTGGGTAAACCTTAATTCTGTTCAGGGTTTACCCAACACACGATTACCAGCACAGGGGAGGTAGGATCAGCACCCTTTGTGTGGTCTTGCACAGGCCTGAGTGTTCAGGGGTCCTGCTACCTTTCTGCTGGTCTGGCTCTGAGATAAACACATGGATCACAGGACTGTAGCATGTGCAGAAGGCTCTTGAAGCTCCTGGGGAGCTTAGTGCTGATTGATGGCTGTTTTCACAAAGAACTGGCAGAGGGGACATTTCTTTCTTCTTGTAGATACTGTCCAGTGCAGAGACAATACCAGGGATGAGATTCATAGCCCACACCTGTGACCCCATCACTCATCAGAAAGAGGAAAGAGAACCATTGAGTCCCAAGCCAGCCTGGTCTACATAATAAGACTCTGTTTCAGAAAACAAAACAAAAATCAGGACATCTTCAACCTTTACTTGCCAACAGATATGGGAAAAGCCCATATGCCCTGCTAGCTCAAACACAGAGATGCTGAGTGAGCCCTTCTCCCCAGCACTTATGTGCTGGATGAACGTTATAGGTACCATCCCGACTTCCACATATGGATGACAACACCTAATGAAACCCACACGTGCTGTCATCAAATAGATGGTATCCTGAGGGACTGAGGGCTGAAGTTTAAGTGATAATGATTAAGAATATTGGCAATATGTATTATCTTTAGGTAGTTGACTTAGTATCCTCCGTTCTTTACACCTGCCCTGAGAAGTAGGCACTACTGTCCCCAAGTGGGGATTGACCAACAGAGAGGTTACATCACTGATCAAAAGTAACATGTGCCATCTGTTCCTGTCAGTTTCAGAAGACAGCAGGCCATAAGGCCAAACTAGAAAAGAGATCAGGTCACAGGAGGCTGGAAGGAAGAAGTGGCGGAGAGGCAGTATTTTAACATGTCGTTTCTTGGAGTTGCCTATCCATTTTTTTCGTTTAGCAGCTAAAGCCCTCATTGTAAACTGTTCGGCCTCTCTAAATCCCTGAAGAGTATAATGTAACTGGACTTATGGTTTTTACAACCCCTGTGACCAAACATAGCATGATCCTGTGGACAGTGATCCAGTCAGCCAGTCCCTCCGCATGTGCGAGCCTATATTAACTTTAATAACATTTGGTTAAAGGCAAGCACAGTGTTGTATCCACCAGCATTCTAGCTACTGTAGAGGCTGAAGCAGGAAGCTCACAGGAACCCAGGAGTTCCAGGCCTGCCTGGGTTGCAGAGTGAGATCCTTCTCTTCCAGCTATCACACACGTTCATTTCACTGTGTGTCCCTCTCAATATCAGAGCTCCTGCTTCTTGTCTAAGTACTGTTAATGATAAAGTTACCATGGAGAATGGAAAATAAAATAAAACAGAGGTGTCTTCTTTGTATTTAAGGATATAAAAGAAAATCCAGCCAACACCCACCTACTTGATTTCAATGGCTAAGACAGGCCCAGGGTGAATAATAACATCAAAGAGTAGTCTGGCATATAGGAAGTTTTCACCACCATGTTTTAGTTTGCACAACTCCTACTGATCCTGTCCTCAAATCTGAAGGAGAAAAAGAGTCTACAACCCATTTTTAAGTCTTGTTAAAACTCATGCTTACCCCAGCCTGATTTTTCTCAGATTCTACTTCTCTTACAAAAACAAGACATGATGACATCCATGCCCAAGTTCATTTCTATTGAGAATCAGGGTTACAAGAGCTGGCTTTTAAAGGACTTTTTTTTTTCAGAACTTTGGTTGTTTTCAATTCACCTTATTTATCTTCTTTTTAATTTATTTTTTCATCCGCATTCATCCTGGAGTCCAGGTTTCAATTCTCCTAATCTGTCCAGACCAGAATAACCAACGCAACAAAAAGCTATGATAGCAATCATATGTAACTTCGTTTACATGGCAACAGTCTTCAACAGACTCTAAACTTCAGGCTAGGGAGGGAGAACATTGCCTTCTGAACACTTGTGGGCTGGGTCTTGCTTCCCCATTTAAAGGCATCTAAGATGTTGGAAATACTTGGCATAGCTCTCAGGGTTGTAGTTTCCAAGGTCCACTTGTTATGCTCCTTGTTACATAATCCTATCTCGTTCTGCCTCTGCCCATGGCCTTCCAGACTAGACGTTAATAGAGCTGGGGCACTGAACATATTACTCTGAGCACTGCAGATGGCTCTGAGCTTCCTACAGCTGTTCCAACAGAGCGAGCACTACTTTTACTTCTACAAAGCATAGCTCAATAACAAACTGGCAGCCTTGGGCTGTTCCTGACGCAAACTGGATTAGCAAGCCAGTCACTTCTCACCGGTGTTTGGGAACCTAAGTCAACTCTGGCTCCTTCTGGCAGTGAACTGGGTCTCCCTCTGCTTTTCCGAATCTTCTATCTTCTCACCCCTTAACAGAGTCTCTCAAGTCTCATACATTTGCACCTGTCTTCAGTCCACAGAAGCATTACAAGACAACCTACTGCTTGTATAGGAAACACTATATTTTAGTATCTGCTTTGCTGTTCCTTCCTAGATTAAAAGTCTGCCCCAGATCACCTCCTTCCAGAGAATGTTCTCTGATTAACTGTACACTCTTTCTAGCTATCTAAAGCAGGGACACTCAGGCTTTATAATCATGATCCACAGGAAGAAACACATTTGATAACAAAGAAACACACACACAGAGTCACTTACACCCCTTGAAAATATAATAAACTCAAATACTTTATTCGGGATGTAACTCAATTTTTTTTATTTCAAACTTTACTTCATAAAAAATAAGATAAATCAAGCATGGTGGTTCATGCCTGCGTTCCTACCACTCAGGAGGTCACAGCAGGAGGATCAGGAGGTCAAGGTTATCCTGAGCTATGCAGTCAATTCTAGGCCAGCCTAAGCTACATAAAAATATCTCTCAAATAACTAAAAATGGGGGTTGGGGCTGCTCAGCAGGTGATGTCACCCACTGTTAAACTTGAGAGGTTGAGTCTCCAGGACCTGCTCAGTGGAAGGAGAGACCAGACTCTTGAAAATTGTTCTCTGGTCCACAAGCGTACTGTGGCACATGTGCCTTTCTGCAAATAGATCTATAGATAGATGATAGATAGATAGATAGATAGATAGATAGATAGATAGATAGATAGATGATAAATGTAATAAAATTAAAAAGAAAAAAAGGAAAATGAGATTATACAACAGATTTCAGGGCCAGTAGACTGAAAAACCCTGCTTTAGAAACCCTGAGGCTACAGAAGCTATAGAGGGCAAAAGACAGCAGTAAGTAGGAGGGGACTTATAGGAGAACTTTCCCCAAATATTATAAAAATGGGGGCTGTTCCAAACAGGTAATTTGCAAGACTTCATTCATTCTTTAATGTGTACGTTATGTGCATAAATTTATACTATATATGTAGATTTGTATACATATCCATTTTAAATATTTTTGGAGCACCAAGTCTAGTCTAGATTTTAGACTTCCCAAAGTGGATAAGGTCCCTGTCCTCTGGGTGCTCACAGTAAAATTATAAGAGGACACAGAAGAATGACCTGTGAACCAGGCCAATGTTCTAAGGGCTATTGACCAGGGTTCATGTACAGATATGTGGGAGCCAGTGGGGACTGTCAGCCCAGAAAGGGTGGGGTTCTCCTGCACATGGTAACTCCAGGAGGTGGCAAGAAGGGGAAAGACATCTTCTTTCATGGTCTAGAGAGGTGCAAGTGTGGCTGTTTGGTGTTTGGAAGCATGGTCTTCTTGGACATGCAAGGAGTCACATGACAATGGTCTCTGTGAAAAGCGGCCAGGGAGATAGAACAGTCACCAAGCAGGCTTGGGTACTGACTAGCCTCCTGAGGCCCCAGGGGAACCCATGTAGGGGCTGCAAGCAGGGCAACAGGGTTTATTTGAAATATCACTGAAGGCAGAAGAAGGTGGGTGTTGGCTAGAAAGTCAGGCTAGGGAGGGGGTCTTGCTACGAGGCTGTTCTAAAAGCCAGAGGAGGAATAGTACAAATGACTTGGATGGCAGGAATGGTGGAGAGAACACAGAAAAAGGGACCTGTGAGAGTTGTCAAGGACTGGGTAGCTGGTGACCTGAAGCCAGCAACGTGCAAAGGTTATGTCTGGGATTACCCTTGTATTCCCACATCAGAGTCAGAGTGGGCTTGTATCACACTCAGTTTGCATGGACTTCATTCAACTACTGAGTTTAGAGCAGCAGTGCAGTCTGAGATTCCTCTGACCTTGTCTTAGGGTTACTACTGCTCTGATGAAATACCAGGGCAAAAAGGAAGTTAGGGAGGAAAGAGTTTATTTGGCTTACACTTCCACATCGTAGTCTATCATTAAAGGAAGTCAGGACAGGAACTCCAACAAGACTCCTGGAGACAAGAGCTGAGGCACCATGGAGGGTGTTGCTTACTGGCTTGCTCTCTTGGGCCTGCTCAGCCTTATAGGAGCCAGGACGACCAGTCCAGGAGTGGAACTACTCACAATATGCTGGGCCCTTCTATATCAATTACTGATTAAGAAAGTGCCCTACAGGCTTGTCTGCAGCCTGATCTTACAGAGGCATTTTCTGAATTGAGAACAAGACTTTAGCTTGTTGTCAAGGTGGCATAAAACTAGCCATCACAGACCTGAAACATGAGAAGCCCGGCTTGAAGAAGAAGATGAAACCACAAAGGAAGATCTTTAGAGGGAGCAGCAGAGTGTCAGGGCTAGGCCATGAGAAGGTCTTACACTGAAAGAAGAAATTTACTCTGCTGAAGACCAGCCTTTCCTTAGCTTGGCCTGGACTCAAAGACACCTCACCCTCCTGCCTACCCCGGCAGCAGATCCCATGGGCTCTCTCAGATCCAAGCAGGAAAGAAGCTTCCCTATGCGTACTCAACACAGTCAGGGCCTGCTGTGGGTGGCATGGGTTCCAGGTAGAGAGCACAGTATCAAGACAGGCTGTGGAAGGTGGTTCTAGCTTCGGGTTCACCCCTACACCCCTCCCCCCACTCTGTGTGTGTGTGTGTGGGGGGGTGCGTGCACTCGCATATCTGTGTCTATGTGTACATAAGGAAGGGTTGAAAGGGCCCATTATGAACTGTGTTTTTGGGTAAGGTGCCCCATCCCAGGTAGATTCACATGTTCTTTTCAGAGTACTCTAGAGGCAAGTGCACAGCATACACTTAACCTGCCTGTTTCTTAACTACATTTAATTAACTACACTACCTTTCTAGTGTGAAGGACTCCCATGTGTGTGTGCCAAGTCCACAGGTCAGCCTAGGTGGAGGGAAGAGGGCAGGAGCAGGGGCTTTGGAAGGAAAACCCTCAGTGTCTTTTCTAGTATATTAGCATGGGAGTTCACAGCTATGGACTATGATCCTGTCTACTAGAGATGCCAACCCTAAGTACCCCAGAATGTTATTGCATTTGCGACACTGTCTTTAAAGGGGTAATTAAACTATAACCAGGTCATATATTCCCATAAGAGATTTGGACACCGACAGAATCAGAGGGAAATCCCCATTAACGCTCAGGGAAGAGGAACAGAACTTGTCAACACCTTGATCTTGGACACCTGAGCTCCGGAACTGCAAGGAAATAAACGCTTGGCGAAAAAGCTTCTAGTTTGGGATTTCTCAATAGGCAGCTCTAACCAAACAAATACACTTCCTTTCCTTTCCCTTTAATGGGCGCTGCTCAGTGTGAGCTAGGAACAAACTCTGGAGAGAAAAATAAAAACTTAACACCCAGAGGAAGCAAGCAGGGATTGGAAGGAAGTTCATTTCTAACACTCTGCTCAAACAGAAATGCAACGTATTTTCCACATTTAAATTTATCTATCGCTCTGTTCTTCACGTAGCGTTTTCACAAACTTTAACTCAGCATCACCTAGGAGCTTGCGAGAAATGCAAATTTCCTGTCCCCACCTAAAGACAGCGCGAATATGCAACCAGATAACCCGACGGGTGGGGAGGTGTAGGGCTGCAGTCTTGTGGTAATCAGTTGCAAAGCTCCACCAACGCGCTAGGTAAGTTCCCCTGGAGTCTGGTGGTTGTGGTGGGACTGGACTTTGTACAGATGTGAGTTGCCTAGTCGGTCACCTCGGCAACCAGCCCGGAGAGCTACAGGCTGAAACTTTCGCCCGGGTTGCCAGTTCTTATCCCTAGAACCGCTGGAAGCTCACGCCAGCAGCTCGCGGACTCGGAGGTGAGTAGCGTCTCTGGCTCCCGGAAGCTTCGGGTAAATAGAGCCCAGGGCCGAGGAGTCCGGGAGCAGCGGGGCGCGTGCGCGGGGCGCGTCCCCGACCCGGCCTGGGCGGGAGCGCGCCGAGGGGGTGGGTCGCACCGGCTCCGCTGGCCTGGCGCGCCATCAGAGCCACTCAGAGCGCCTGGCGGAGGACACCCGGGGCCCCACAATTAATACCCGGCGCCCGCCCGCCGCGCCGGGACTCGCGTACGGGTTGTCCGGGAAGGAGGCGCTAGGTCAGCTCTGAGGCCGCAGATCGCTTTACTCCAAACGCTGCATCCGTCCGGAGCGGAGCAGACCTCCTCGCGCACTCCTGGAGAGCGAGCTGGGACTGAGGACCCTGCTGCGGACCCTGAGGTCCAGCGCGATCGTGCTTTCCCCAGGCCGCCGGGACCTTGTCGCAGGCACTGGGGCGGCAGGTGGGCGAAGGCGGCTGCGCAGGAGAGCGAGGTGAGTAGGGTCGGGAAGTGGGGGTCTCGCAGGACGTTTTTCGGGTCTGGAATAGGCCTTTGCTCTGAGATGTTCTCTCGACTGGACCCCTAAGTTTCTCTGTAGACCCACGGAAGGCTGAGAGTTAAGCTGCTGAAGTGTGTTTATCCTTGCCGAGAGAGTGAGGCAGCCCCTAACCACTCCCCCAGTCCGGGCTTCAGCGGCGGCCGGACCCGGCGTCCCCTGCCCCGCGGCTGCCACCGCCCCTGGGGCTCTAAGGGAGCCTCTTCCTATGGGGAGACCCAGAGTGTGACAAACTCCCGCTCAGTCTCTTTAAGCATAGAGGCACTGAGACACAGACACAAACTTAGTTTGAGCACTGTAAATGCCACAGTTCCAGTATCTTAAAATTGCACGTGCATATTGTAGATTCGTCTTGGTTTTTTCGGAGCACTATAGGACGGGGAGTAGTGACAGGACTGGGTGGGCCTCATGGCCCGCAAGGGGGTGGGCAACTCTGGCCTCGCATGCCTGTTCTGGGAGCAGGCACAGCTTTTAGGACCTGGTCCAGACGGGTCCCTGAGCCCTGGCTCCTGCTCAGGAAGGGGTGTCCCTGCTGAGCTGCGCCCTAGACTTTCCCCTCCTTCCTCTGCCCGGCCTGCGGGGCTCCGCCTGGTGTCCCGGCAGAGGGCGCCAGCTCCCGATCACCGCTCGGGCCAGCAGAGGGGAGGGGATTTGCAAGCCTCCAGGTAAGGAGCGAAGTGAACTACCCAGAGGCGGGGGTAGAGTGGGTGAGTGGGGCTCAGGGCCAAGAGGCAGCGAGTGGCCTGGGAGCCGCTGGTCGGGACTGTGGTGCTGCCCCGCGGGAAGTCGCGATCCTGTTTAGGAGGCTCGGGAGAGCTTGGCAAGGTGAGGAGTGGCCGGGAGCTCGGAGGCAGTACCGGGCCACGGACCGCAGTCCTCAGGATGCCTTTGCGTGCCTCCCAAGGCGGGAAGTGGGGTCTGTTTCACGGCTGCCGGCGGTCCTGCGGGGGCGAGGCTGGAACCCGGAAGGCACTGGCCGGGAGGGGCGGCGGGTCCACAGGCCGCTACCGCCGGGTGCTGTTTCAGCTCGTGGAGTACCCGGCTTGTAACAAAGGCACCGTGCGGCTGCCGATTCCACCCACTTCCGTCCTTGCTGCCCTGCGGGGAAGTCCGGCCAAGTTTGGATTTTGGATTTCCAAGTTTCGGGGAAGTTAGGTGAGAGGAGGGGCGGGGAAGAGGGCTCCCAGGCTGGGACGCAGAAGGGAAACACAATTCCAACTTCGCGGTCAACTCCCTCTCCTCGGCTGCCCAGAACTGCCAGGACTTCTGCGTCTGGGCCGCGCCTGGGCAGGGCCAGCGAGGGTTTGAACCAGGCGCTACGCGAGCCCTGCCTCCTCCTGCCCACGCCCCTCCCCGTGGCGTCTGCGCGTGTGCTGGGCTCCACAAGGGCGGGGCTTAGCCCGGGTGACAGCCTGCAGCCTCTCCCCCTCCCCGTCCCCCTTCCCCCCCACCACCCGGTACCTAGAGAGTGGCGCCCCAGAAAGTGGTAATTGTACTACTAAGAGCCATAGGAGAAGAGATTCCAATCCCTGGCCATAGTGTGGGCCCCGTGCAGGGTTAAGGGCCTGCTGTGAAGGACTTGCAGACCTGTTGAAATCACCTTACTGCAGTTGCAGTACTGTGGAAGGGAAGAGGCCACTTGGTTTCCACCATCGCATCTATATCTCAAGCTGTCACCCTGCAGACCTTACTTAGCACAGACGTGGTATTTGGGGATGGATGTCAGGAGAAGTTTCCCTGTGTTCAGGACCTGGACCTTAGGGGAGGAAGTGTTCCAGGCACGCTCTGCTGACAGGTGCCCTCAAGCCTCAGGGTCAGTGCATAAGTCATCCCTTCACATCTCTTAGCCTGACCCCAGTCTGCTGTTGTATTGGAGGGGCTGACTTTGATGACATGCTTGAGACTTAGGAAAATCCCCCAGCCTGAGATGGCTTCTCATCATTTTGCCTTGCATCTCACCACCTCCTTCAGAAGGTGGGTTTGAAAACAAGGGTTAGGAGGCTGAAAGTTCTGCCAGTCAGATCTGCTCCATAAGCCATGTGGAGTGTTTGCTGCCACCTAACAGGCAGCTTATGAGGCGGCTGGCCCCCTCTGGTTTTGTTGTTTTAAGACAGGGCCTATAGCCTGGCCTGGCAGAACTCATGGCATACCTGCCTCAGCCTCCTGAGTGCTGTGCATACAGGCATGACGTTTTCATATATTGTTCAATCCGTTACATAATTCTGGTCACATATGATCTGGTTGGACATTAAACTTCTTCCATTAATGACACCACTTCAGTGACACCAACTTGTAAAGTTTAGGAAATGCTGAAAAAAAAATTAAATTTTAAAAAACAAAAACCAACCAACCAACCAACCTGTAGAACTCCAGGACAGTCCCATTAGAGGATAAGGATTCACTGCTTCCAGCTTCCTGTGGTGTCTAACCAGGTGAACCTGGGGCCAGGAATTCTCCAGAGCATGGAGCCACCAGCCCCACCCAATGTGAGTGACATGGCCACAGGCCTGAAAGTGTGTAGTAAAATAAGTGAGAGTGGCTTAGGAAGTTGATCTTCCTGACTTTTTAAACACGCTCCCTACCTCTTGAAGTCTCCTTAATAGACCTAAGGACAAACGGTCCAAATGGCGCTATTAACCCTGAGCTCATGTTTAAGACATGGGACTTTGGTATGACCCTGAATGCTACTTTGAACACGTGACTTTAAAAAGAGAGGTGACTCTAGAATGTCATTCTGGGGCTCAGAATGTCTTAGTGCTGTGCCAGTCCTGGGGACACCTGGGAAATGAGTGGAGACTCAGCACATGGAGTCCCAGTGGCTGGGCTCAGGCTGCCTCTACCACTAATGCTGCCGTAGCCAATTGCTCAGCCTCTCTGAGCTTCCTTTTCTTCCTTCAAGATGGGGATCGTAAGAGTCTAGCTTGATTTCCAGCTACAGGCATAAAATTAGACAAAGCATATAAGATACTTGGCACAGTGCCCAGAACGTAGAAGCTGCCCAACCAACCAATGAGGTGTAAGAGCAGAAGGCAGTAGCCAATGGCTTGCGCACCCTTACCCCCACCTTTGTCAATTGTTCCCGATTGTGCACTGAAGGATTTCTCCTCTTTGTCAGCAAGCCGAGAGTGGGGAAGGCTGTTGGTGATGGAAACTTTGTCCACTTGTGGGAGGAATTTGCAAGGGCCTCCAGTACTAGGAGACTTTCCTCCTGGCCACGCCACTGTGTAATTTTGTGGCTAGCTTTCCAGTCATTTCCCTTTCCTTTAAACTTAAAGCCAGTATCCAAATAACCAACAAAACAAGACTTAAAAAAAAAAAACCTTAAAACTGAACTGAGACAAGGAAGGAAGTATTCTTTTTCTGTCCAATTAATGGGCCATCTATAATCCTAAAAAAAAAAGAAAGAAAAAAGAGGCTGCTTTTGTGAAAATTGTGCTGCCCGATCTTGGAAAGAGGGGCATTTTATTTGGAAAATGGAAATATTTTCTGAGTCTTTAAGTGTGTTGACGGGAGGAAAGGGAGCCTGAGCTCCCCTTTCAGCTGCGTTTTCTCAAGTGTGGTACACTCTGTGTCCTGAAAACTGCTGTGCTCTGAGAAGCGGCTGGAAGAAGGCATGCAGCGGAAAAGGTGAACAAACACGGAGCAGCCAGGGTGCCCGTGGCTCACGAGGAAACATTGGGAAAGTTCTCAACTTCATAAAACTAAGTGGAGGAATAATGTGTCCTGCTCTCCCCTCCCCTCCCATCACCTCCCCTTCTCTCCCCTCTCTTCCCTTCCTTCCCCTCCTCTCCCCTCCCCTCCCCTTCCCTCCCCTCCCCTCCCCTTCCCTCCCCTCCCTTTTCCTCTCCTCTCCTCTCCTCCCCCCTCTCCCCTCTCCTCTCCTCCCCTCTCCTCCTTTCTTTCCCCTCCCTTGCCCTCTCCTCTCCTCCCCTCCCTTTCCCTCCCCTCCCTTCCCCTCCGCTCCCCTCCCCTCTTCTCCCCTCCCCTGTCCTCCCTTGTGCTCTGGCCTTTATCTTTCAAACACTTAGAGGTTGAAACCCTGAAAGTTCTGCCAAGCCATTCCCAGTCGATGGTGTGGTTTTGATAAACCGTTTCTTCTGTCTGTGGTATAAATGGGAGGAATAGAGGGCCTGTCACGGTGCGGGCTCCACATTTGGACATGAAATGTATAGCTCTCTCCCACACTGGAAAATGAGCTCCCTGTAACCAGTTAACAGATGTAAAGGTTAGGAGCAGGGTCTCTCCCTCTGCCCCGCTTTGTGCCTCCAGCTCCATTTGTAGCCACTTGTGCCGCCATTGTGAAGCCTGGAGCAGCTGCAGGGCATGCGCCAGGCCTGCTCTGGGCCTTCGCTTCCTTTGTGGGGAAGATGAACAGGCAGTGTTATTGTGGATCACATAGCAGCCTGTTCAAAAGCGTCCTGCATCCCCAGCTGTCCCACCAAGGCTCTGCAGAAGAGAGAGCTTGCCAGCTGCTCGGCCACTACAGTTCCACTTACTGCTTTTGTCCAGGGGGGACTAAAATCCAGGAACTGTTGTTAGCATGCCCCTCTTATAGTATCCTCTTTCTGTAGTATCAGTGGTATTCTTGACAGGGTTAGAGCATGTCACTGCAAGACTCAAAGGCAAATGTCACACCTTTTATCCCCAAAGCAATTGTTTTAAATATTTTATTTTTAAATTGTGTGTGTGTGTATGTGTGTGTGTGTGTATGTGTGTGTGTGTATGTGTGTGTGTGTGTGTGTGTGTGTGTGTGTGTGTGTTGTATGGGTATGTACACTTAAGCACAGGAACCCAAGGAGGCCAGAAGAGGGTATTAGGTTCCCTGGAATCTGTTAGGGTAAATCTTAAAAGCAAATGTCACAACTTTCTTTCTTTCTTCCTTCCTTCCTTCCTTCCTTCCTTCCTTCCTTCCTTCCTTCCTTTCTTTCTTTCTTTCTTTCTTTCTTTCTTTCTTTCTTTCTTTCTTTCTTTCTTTCTTTCTTTCTTTCTTTCTGGCAAAGTAACTTTTGAAATATTTTATCTAATTTTTTTTCAATTATGTGTGTGTGGAGGGTGGGGGCATGTAGGTGCTCCTAGAGGCCAATAGAAGCCAACAGATCTCCTGAAGCTGGAGTTACAGGGGATCATGAACTCCCCAACATAGGTGCTGGGAACCAAACTGGAGTCCTCTCAGGAGCAGTATACACTCTTACCTGCTGAGCCATCTCTTCAGCCTCTCAAAGTAATTTTAAAGGATATATGTTTTATGTATTCTTTTGGTATAGTTTTTCCATTCTTAAAACAGTCTGACTTATTTTTCATTGATTAATAAAGTGATGGATGTGATAAATGTAGCATTAAAACTTGTCATATCTGGCTTAACTATAAACATTGGCTTAGGGCAGTGGTCCTCAACTTTCCTAATGCTGCAACCCTTTAAAACAGTTACTCACATTGTGGTGACCACTAACCATAAATTGTTTTCTTTGCTACTTAATATCTATAGTTTTGCTACTCTTATTAATCATAATATAAGTATCTGATATGCAGAATCTCTGATAGGGGATCCCCAAAGGAGTAGAAATCCGCAGGATGAGAACCTCTCCTTAGAGGGAGGCGTGTGGGAAGGGAATATGCTTAACACACATTGTATGTAGTTCTCAAAGGATTGATAGACCTATTATATTTTGAAAAAGAAAACCTGTTGAATACCTAAGATGGGAATACCTGTTGTTACTGGGGAGATGCTTTATACCTGCCCTCATGCCTGCCAGCACTTGCTCAGAAATGCACATCTTCACTAATGCAAGCTGTGGCCACAGCTTAAATCACAGCCGCCTACTGAGCTTCAGTTGGCCTCTATCTCCTTTGTTAGGTGAGAAATCATAAAAGGGGTGTGCTCCAGGTCCTCTGAGTCTCAGTCCTGGGGTCTCTTGTCTATCGTCACTGAGGTAGACACTGCAGTTTTCACGTTTCCAGCTTTTCCGGCCATCCTTCCACGGTCTAACCGAGTCATACACCTTGCACTTCATCTGTTTCCACAGGGTCTGTGGGTCTCTACACTGCTTCCAGTTTTAGTTTGCTTTCTTTTTGTTTTTCTCTTGAAGCTATCAAGGGTGCCCAGGCTGGTCGGTCTTCAGGGCCAATGAGAACAGGTTTCACTTTACAGAAGAAATGGAGGCTTCTGCATTTGATAACCACCTAGGCTACTTAGATTCTGACTCCAAGTTCAGCCCCTCCCTGGCTGGGGTTTGGAAGGATCAGCTCCTCAGAACTCTAATCAAGTGGCGGCTTCTGAGCCTGCTAGTGCTGATCCTGAGCCCAGCGGCTCTTCCCCAGCCGCCTTCCTGGGGTAGAGATCCTTTTATTACAGGTTTTACGTTTCTGTTGTTCTCTCCGTGTCCTACCTTTCTAAGATTTGTCTGTTAACAACAACAGCAAATCCACAACTATAATTTTCTGCTTCGTGTGCATGTGTGCTTACATGCACACGCACCTGCACGCACATATAGACCCACACTGGCTACTGGACCCATTTTCCTTTGTTGGCCAGTCCAATACCCAACACCACATTTATAGCATCACATGGTTTATTTCTGTTCACTGGTTTGCATGTTGCAGATTTTCTGATGGTGCTAGATATAGGTGGAAGGCCCAAACGAACCTGGCCTGTGCTAGAGAGATGGCTCAGTGGTCAAGAGCACTTGCTGCTCTTCCAGAGGACCTGAGTTGGGTTCCGGCAACCATATCAGGTAGCTCGCCACTGTCTTTAACTCCAGCTTCTGAGAATCCAGTGCCTCTGGCTTCTGATAGAACTTGTACTCACATACACATACCCACATGCATGTGGTACAACAGCACACACACCCCCACACACCCACACACACCCCTTTAGATGTAATTAAAAATAATAAAAAAGTTAAAAACCAAATCAACAGCAATAACAACAGAATTACCTGGCCAATCCTTTTCAAAAGGACTATTGGAAAGTAAGCCTGTTTCTCCCTAGGAATGAAATGCTCTCTCTTCTACCTCCTGTTGCTCAGGGGTTGGAAACAACACCCATTTCTTTCCCTGGAGGCAGAAGGTGACAGCAAGCTTTGAGAGGCAGCCACAGAAGGGCCCCATTTAGCTCAATACTTCCCCGGCTGCCTGGGTCTGGCTCTTTCCACACTTTAAAACCTTTTCTTCTCACTCAAACTCGGGTAGCTTTCCTCATCCTTGGATGGACTGCTGTTTTCTCAATGACATTCTGCCTGTCTTGCTCTGATCTGCTGCTGTCACCGACTGGCCACTTCCTGGCAGCTTAGGGTTTCAAGTGTCTTAGGGAAGCCTTGCCTCAGATGCCCTTATACCACTTGTCATTGGTGTTTAATTGCGTCCCCC
This sequence comes from Tokudaia tokunoshimensis, assembly GCA_036184795.1. NCBI lineage: Eukaryota > Metazoa > Chordata > Mammalia > Rodentia > Muridae > Tokudaia > Tokudaia tokunoshimensis. The sequence goes on along the minus strand of BTHU01000022.1, from coordinate 54,416,674 downwards.
CTCTGTCCAGCCTACTCTGACTTGGGGTAAGTTCCCATCACCCGGATCCCAGCATCCTCTGGGTGCCCTGTCCCGTTGTCTCCTGGCTTTTCTAGTACAGATCCTCAGTCCCTTGCCCCATCCTTTCCTGTTTGGGTCTGTGCCCCTTAATTCTTTTCTCTTTTTTCTTTCAACAATTTGCAAACCGACCTCTTTGTCCTGAGTCGGCTCCCTTTGGCTGTTCCTTCACTTCAGCCTGGTGGTTACTTTGAGTAACCACCAAAGATTTTGTTTCCAGGTAACTTTTGCCTTTAGAAAAGGTTCTTTGGAATTGAAGTATGGAAATACCAGTTATGAAACTGGTCAGGTCAGGCCATCTAAAGGGCTTGAACTCTGAGGAAGATTGTTTGAACTTTATTTTGGCTTTCCTTCCACCTGAGAGCAGTTGAAATGTATGCTTGTTTTGGATAGCCCTTCCTTTTTGCAAATGAAAATTGTACGTGAAGAGCAGAATTAATGCGTTCCCGCCCCCACCCCTTTTCAAGTTATTTTGCTGGAGAAGCTTTGGAGGCATTCGCGCTTCGTTGGCTGTGTGGGCTGTGTGGAAGTCACGGAAGATTGGTCTTATATGGCTGTCCTGGGGCTTTTCGTTCAGTAGGCTTGCTGGTTATTTCCAGCTCTGATGGTGAGACCAGGATCCTATGCCGCAGTCTTAGGATCTTACCCTTATCAGACTGATCCTGATGAAGGTGTCTTGGGAACAGAGCCCCTGGCCATCGGATGTCCTTGCCCTGCCTTGTGGTTACGTACTGCTGATACTTTCCACTGCCCAGAAGCTCCTCTTTGTGAAATTGTGTGAGTATGTGAATGTGTGTTGTGTTTTATGTGTGCTTAATAGGAAATCCTCCTTTGTTCAACTCCAAATTGGGTTTGATTCCTTAACATTTTAATTAAACTACATGTTTCTCACCCTTATATGTGGGAGTCTATTGACAATGCCAGAATAAGAGATCATGTTTTAGTGTAGAGCATACCATACCTAGACTTTGTTTTGGAAGATGTGAGAGAAGTCAAGCAGACTGATCAGCCAGTCAGCCCATGGTAAATGCATATACGCCTGACCGTGTCCCCATGCATGTGTGTGTGTGTGTGTGTGTGTGTCCTGTTGTACTTCGTGGTGTTGACAATGCAGCTCAGTGTGAATCCTGTCTTTGTGGAGCCTCTGGTCAGAGCTCCCATACAGAAGCAGCGTAGGTCCTGGCAGGGAGGCTCATTCTAAGGGTAACAGCCAGAGAGACGCTTACTGGGATGCAGCAGTCTGAGGCCTGACTGAGGGCTTGCATGTCCCCTCTCTCTTGAGCACCAGCCTCTATGGCTGGGTGGCTCTGAAGACATGGAGCAAGAAGACAATCTTGGTTTGCACCCAGATCCAAGATCACAAACCTCTTGTGTGTTGTAGTCCCACTTTGACTCCTCCCCCATAGCTGATTGTGGTGAGGGATAATGTGAGTCTGGAGCCATTATATAAAGGATATTAGTTGGTGATTTCATGAACCCCTCCCTGCTGTGTAAGGGACACACCATGGGGATCTGTTATTACACGTGTCCTCAGAGTGTTCTCTGTGTTCAGTCTTCTGCCAGTGGTGTTTGTAAAGAGATGTTCTTTGCCCTTGGCTGAGTGTTACCACAGCACACTGCAGCTTTTCTGTCCTCCAGAAAAGAGACCAGCTCATACCCCTTTGCCTCCTTTCTAGGTGTTGTGTGGTACAATCAGTCACTTCTAGTTTCTGCCTTGGGGCTTCCACACTTAGAGTCTCTGCTGCCTATATGGACCCATTGCTGAACAGAACATGCTTATTAGGACAATGTGTGCATACCAGTAAGGTTTTCCAAGTGCATACAAAACAGGACATATATGTCTAACAGTGTAGGCACATGTACATACAAGTTCATTACATACATGCTTGCATATCTGTGTAGAGTACGTTGCATACCAGTACAGAACACGCGAGCACACTAGTTCAGGATGCACATGAGCAATTCAGTACAGGGTACACCTATCATGTATACTGATGAAGTGTACACATGTCTGGTCCTTGCTGCCAGAACAGTATAGACTGTCCTGTCCTGTCTAAGACATAGCTCTTGGTGAGAGTCTAGGTAGGGGTGGGTTCTAATAAGAAAAAGCCACAGTTGGAAATTTGGAGGCTAATGTGCCATTTTTCAAAGACTACACAGTTCTTGTAGTTCACGGGTTTCAAGTCTAAAAGTTCTTACATTCCTTGGTGAGAGATCTGACCACAAGAGCCCAAAAGACAAGTTCAGAGGGAGCATCCTTCAGATAGTGCTAGGCAGTTTCCATTCCATTTCAAAAAGCAAGGTTGGTAGGAGACTTTAAAATTGAACTCATTTTTTCTCTTTCTCCTCTCTCTGTCTCTTTCTGTCTCTCTCTCCCTCCCCCCTTACACACACACACACACACAATAATTCATATCTAGAATTATTGAATCTTTTTTTATTTTTTTTTAAATCAGTCATCACAGTAAATTTTTGATATTGAGTTTCCAGGAAAAAGAAAAACATATTATCAGCTTGACAAGAAAATTGTATGCCTGTAAATGTTTTGGTTGATTATTTATGTAAACCTAACATTTCTGTGTTAAAAAAACTAGCAAAATTTCCTCTTTATTTATTTATTTATTTTGAACTAAAAGCTTTCATCACGTGATACTTTTCCCGTTCTTGGCTCCTAGACTGCTGGAGGAAGCATTTTATTTTCTTCCATTTGAAAATTGGTTCCATCTTAAGTAGGTCTCTAAAAACAATCCCCCACCTAGCAGTGGTTTTAAATGAGAGGCGTGGCCTTGCTGGTAGAAGTGGGTCACGGGTCACGGAGGGCAGGCTTTTAGAGTTCATTGCCTTGCCCCACTTCAGGTCAGCTCTTTGCTTTTCTGTGTTTACAGTTGAAGATGTAATAGCTCAGCTTCCTGCTCCTGCCAGCGTGCTTCTCACTGGCTGCCATTGTGGACCCATATCCTTCTGGAGCCATGAGTCAACATAAACTCTTCCTTCTATAAGTCTTGTCTAGTTATGATATTTTATCACAGCAGCAGAAGAGTAACTACTCCCCATCCCCCCAAACACACCACACACACACACACACACACACACACACACACACACACACACACATCTTAAAAAGTTCTTCAAGCTTAATGAACTTCCTGTGGAAAACTACCTTTGACTTTTGAGCACAGACACTACTCTCAGGCCAGATAGCAATGCTTCCAGATTTTGCTTGCTCCAGATCTATAGACTTCAACACAGTTTCTTCTCCACTTCCTAGAGCTTGCTAGAGCAGTGAATTTCAGCTTGTGGGTCTCGATCCCTTTGAGTTACATATCAGATATCCTACATTTCACATATTTACATTATGATTCATAACAGTAGCAAAATTATAGTTATGAACTAGAAACAATAATTTAATGGTTGGGGTCCGCACCACATAAGGAACTGTATTAAAGGGTCACAACATTAGGAAGGTTGAGAACCACTGAGCTAGAGGAAGACTTGACCAAGCGTAGTGCTCTATTTATGTAATCTTTACACAATCTCTCTTCCTTTCTTAAAGATTTATTTTTGCAGTTTATTTATTTGTTGTGTGAATGGGTGAGGAGGTTACACAGGTTCCCTAGAGCCTGTATAGAAGTCAGAGGACAGCTTGTGGGAATTGGTTTTTGCCTTTTACCACGTGGGTCCTAGGAATTGAACTCAGGTTGTCAGGCCTGGAAGCAAGTGTCTACCCACTGAGTCATCCCATTGGCTCTCCTCCCAAGATTTTTATCTTCTTTGGTTGCCAAATTCGCACAGATTGCTTATAGTTTGTCCACACTGGCTGCTCTGTTTCATCTTTTCAGAATGGTCTTCCCATTGTCTTAGATTCTGGGGACAAATGAGCAAATTGATGAGATGTGGCAGCCGGCGCGGTCACCTCATAGCAGTTAGGTCTGGTGAGGCCATCACCAAGTATATGCATATGCACATGTCTGCCGACTCAGTGTTTTGTAAAATTTTGGCATAGGTAGAAGGCTCAAGACAACTTAATAGACGATTAGGTTTTGTGTGTAGAGACTTTGTTCTCCTTCTCTTTTGAAACAACCAAGTTTAAGTCTGAGATGCTTTTTGAAATTTATGTCTAGTGACCAAACAGTTCTATCTGCTGGCATTTCTACATAATCCCCTTGTGATATATTTAGTGGTTGAGTGTTTTGAATGATAACTGTCCCCCCATTCTCTCTGGCATTTGAAAATTTGGTCCCCAGTTGTTGGTACTGTTTGGTGAGGTTCATAGGTGTGGCCTTGGAGGCTTGTCACTAGAGGCCGGCTTTGAGAGACATGTGCCATTTCTAATGTGCTTTTTCTACTTTATGTTGGTGGTTTGAGATGTGAGCCCTGTGCTCTTAGCTTCCAGCTCCATCGACCCTGTCTCCTGCCTGCTGCCTGCACTTGACTCTTGTGGACACTCATCCCCTATGTGGTGGTTGGGATATACTTGGCCCAGGGAGTAGCACTATTGAGGAGCCTTGCTAGAGTAAGTGTGGCATGTTAATGGAAGTGTGTCACTGTGGGGGTGGGTTTTGAGACCTTCCTCCTAGCCACGTGGAATCCAGTCTCCTGTTTGCCTTCAGATGAAGATGTAGAACTTTGAGCTCCTCCAGCACCATGCCTGTGTGGATGCTGCCATGCTTCCCGCCATGATGATAATGGACTGATCCTCTGAACCTATAAGCCAACCCCAGTTAAATGTCCTTTATAAGTGTTGCCTTGGTCATAGTGTCTCTTTACAGCAATGGAAACCCAAACTAAGACACCCTGGAACCTAAGTACCAAATAAATCGTTCCTCTTGTAAATTGCCTTGGTTATAGTGTTTTATCACAGTAACAGAAAAGTAACCAAGACATGTATTTCCCGTCTCACAGATGGACAGCATCAAGGCCCTCAGAGGTGAAATGTCTGATCAGGGTAGTCAGTACGTAGCAAGAGAAGTGTGGGAATGACTTCTGTCACTGTGTATGCTCTTCCGCATCTACCTCCCCTTCCTCTTTCATTTCCTTGAGTATTGCATTGGAGTAGAGTGCTGTCCTTGTCTTCTTAACCATCTAGGTTCTGGCAGCTTTTTGTGCAGAAAGTTTAAGCCAAGTGTTAAATCTGATTTTTTAAAACTCCCAAGTCTATGGGATGGTTTTGTATAAAATATCTCAACTTTTTCTTGCTACTACACTTTTTTTTTCAATTATCAACAACAACAACAACAAAAACTTCAACAGTAATTTGGGAAAATTAGCATTTTGCAAACCTTTTATGTTTGCTGATACAATATGAAGAACATAAGTCTAAAAAGAGAAATAGTGCTCGGTTGATAATTTAATACCCTCAGTATCTCCTGACATCCCATTAGCAGAAGCAGCACTGACCTTAGTTGTTCAGAAAGATACCCTGTTGCACTTTGGTATGTTTTTTGGTTTCCAATAAACTCATTTAATTTATTTTTTTTTGCACCTTAAAAGACAAGGAAATTAAGACCCAAGAAGAAAAGAACTGTATGCAAAATTGTCAAGCAAGTATCAGTATTCAACCTAGAACAAGGTCTTCTGACTCTTGGCCCCGCTTACTCTCTTGATCTGGCTGAGTCTGGAGCAAGTGGTAGGTTTTCTTCCTATTGCATTTAAAAAAGAAAAAATTAAAGTACTTATGGGTATCACAATCTTTTATTTTTCTCATTTAAGACTCACTACAAAACCGTCCACCTCCTTTTCTTCATTAATCCATCATGAGCCCTAAGGTAACAATTGCTAGAAACTAGTTAGTTATCACCCTAAACCGAGCACAGCCTTCTGCTTGCTGCGTCGGGAGCGGGTTCCTGAGGCCTCAGAGACCCAGACAGCTGTGCTATGGCAGGCTTGTCCTCCTCATCTTTGCTGGGATTTTTCAGGCATGTGTGACAGAGAGTTGACCTCTGCTGCGTTAGAGATGTTCATGCTGGTAGACTGAGTACGTGTGTGCTTGGACTAGTGTCTATTGAACATGTGACACACCATAGCCAGGCATCATTTGTACCTTAGTTCATGCTACCTCTCAGTGCATTCCCACGGAGGAGTAGTGTGAGGGTTTTGGTTTTTGTTTTTAACTCTGACTGTCATGGAACTCACTCTACAGAGCAGACTGGGCTTGAACTCAAAGAGATCCGCCTGCCTCTGCCTCGGAAGGGCCGGGATTAAAGGAGTGCACCACCATATCCTGAAAGTAGTGATGAGTTTTAATCTAGTTGAAGGGTTGATGTTATTTCCAGGTCAGTGAGTAAATTTGGACTTTTAGTCATTCTGCTATCTTCATGTTCTATGATTTAATTTTAAAGCTTTTCTTTCTTTTTTCTTTGAAAACAAAAAAAAAAAGATTTATTTTGCTGTAGAGTTGGCTCAGCGGTTAAGAACACTGGCTGCTCTTCTGGAGGTTCTGAGTTCAATTCCCAGCAAACACATGGTGGCTTACAACCATCTGTGATGAGATCTGACGCCCTCTTCTGGTATCTGAAAACAGCTACAGTGTTCTTACATATAATAAATAAATCCTTAAAAAAAAAACCAAAAAGATTTATTTTTATTTTTGTGTGTACCCATATGGGTCTAGAGGCCAGAAGAGGGTGTCAGGTGCCCTAGAGCTGGAATTACATGTGGTTATGAGCTGACTGACATGGGTATTGGGAACTGAGCTCTGGTCCTTTACAAGAGCAGTGCATAAGAGCAGTATAGGTCCTTAACCACTGAGCCACGTCTCCAGTCCCATAGAGGACGCTGCTGCTGCTGCTTCTGCTGTCTGCATGGTGTATGCATGTATCATGTGGCACTTGTGACGCTCAGATCACAAGTCAGTTCCCTCTTTCCATCAGAGATGAAACTTACGTCATCAGACTTAGTGGCACGTACCTTCACCCACTGAGCCATCTGACCACTCTTTGAATTTTTAATATAGTACACAGCATGTCTCCTTTGCTTTGCTACAGTATTCATGGTTGCTATTGGCTGTGGTGGATGGCATTCAGCCCTCCAGTCTTGCTCGCCACGTTTCCAGTAGCCATGTGTGGACACTGGGTATTGTACATACAGATTAAGCCCAGAGCTTTTGTATCTCAACCTCTGGGACCTTTGCCAGCACCTAGACAGTCTCTCCCTTCTCTGGCAGTGCAGTTGTTTCTTTCTTGTATGTTCAGAAAGAAATAGTTTGGGAACTTTAAAAGAACAGCAGAGGAAGTGGGTGGTATCTGACATGTCTCCCGATGGTGGCTCAGGGGCTGGATAGTTGCCCACTGCCAGAACCATTAGATCAAGTTGAATGTCAGGCAGATCTGTGGAGGCCACTATGGCTGCACTTCAGGGGTGAGAGTCCTGTCAATCAAAGGCTTTCTCTTTATCCACCATATTTTCCCCCAAGCAAAAGTATAGTGGGGGAAAGCTTTGGAGCCATAAGCTTGCTCTGGGAGTTTTCAGATCTTCACCTTTATTAATAATTACAGACTATGAAAGTACACCCATCAGTGGGGGAAATGGGGAGTCTATTATTGTGTTGATATCAGTGCAGTGGGCTATTCTAAAATATACAAATCATGAACCAGGAGATTTTATTCAACATGGGTAAATGGGTTGTTTCATTGCATCTTATCTGGACCCCTACCCCCACCCTGCCCTTACACACACACACACACACACACACACACACACACACACACACACACACCATCTCCCCTCTTCTCAGATCAAAGATTCACTTTATCATTTGGGAATATGTTGCTTTGCTTCATATTCTACAGTATGAATTTTACCTGAGATGGGGGCTGCCTATTTAGCTCTTACGCCTTTTATTTTGTCTGTTGTCCTCCTCAGTGTGTTTGTGTATGTGGTGGTATGTGTGTGTGCACGTATGTATCTGCATGTGTGCATACGTGTGTGTGTGTGTGTGTTGGGGGTCAGAGGTCAATGTCAGGTGTCTTCCTCTGTGTTCTTCCTTCTCTTTCACTCCACACTCAGTCAGACTGGCTGGTCACTGAGCCCAAGGATGCTCCTGTGCCTGCGTCCCCCACCGCAAGCTCTGGTTGTCATGTCCAGCTTTTATGTGGGTTTCGGGGATCTGAACGCAAGGCCTTGACCCACGGAGTCATGCCCCAGCCCCATCGTTTGTTTCCTAACTGCTCGCTCCATGCGTTGTTTACACAGAATAAACATCTGTGTAATGATCTTAGCCTAGAGACTTGGGAAGATAATTTTCTCCACTCAGTATTCACACTTAAGGGATCTGGAATAGACACACAGAGATAATATTTAGTTGATCGCATGCTACCTGTGTTCTCAAGAAAAGAACAAAGTTTAGATTCCCTCATCGGTTTATTATTTCACATTATGTCTAAGTCTGTCCCTGAAAGCCCTCAGGAGAGGTGTCTGAGGACAGCTGTGTGGGGAGGGAGCACAGAGCGGCAGTGTGGAAAGTATTGGATGGTCTGGCTTCTACTCTACTCACAGGTCTGCCTGACACCACCTGCTGAGTAGCCCTGGGGGAGCAACCTCGCTGTCTCTGACCTTCACTGATCCGCGGTGTAGGAATTCCCTTGTCACACTGTTGCCCAGTTGAACTTCCCTAATTGAAATGTTACTAGTTGAACTCCCCAAATTAAAATGTTACTAGTTAAGTTTCCCCCTAGTATATTCAGGCTATCTCCAGAGGGTTACGCACTCTATTCCATAGTCATTTTGACCTTTCGGAAGCTCATAATCACATTAAGTACTTCAAGAGACCAGGAGGTAAAGAATTCTGCTTGGCATTGTAAATTCTAGCTTTTTTATTGTTTGAAGATGCAGACATCTAAATTTTAAGGAAAACCCTTAAAGGTGTTGGAATATCCTGGCCTATGTAGTTTGAAGTGTGCAGGACTAGCTTGCCTGTCAAATTTGGCATGATACCTGTTGGTGTAAATAAAATTTTATTGGCACATAGCCTCACACATTCATTTATCTGTTCAAGCTACGGTAATGGAGTTGGGAAACCGAAGCAGCCCCGTATTTCCCACAATGCCTAACCATATAAGAATTGGTAAGAGTGGCCTGACTCCTGATCATTGTCTTCAGTGAGATTCATGAACACATTTGAAAAAGGCTCACCCACCTGGAGGCAGTGATCACATTCTAGAGGCAGGGCATTCTGACTCTGATGTCAGTTTTGTGCTTTCTTTCTGACTTTGTTGTGATAGGTGGAGTGCACACACACACATTCATACACATTCATATACACACAGACATATATACATACACACATACACATACATTACCCACATACACACATATACATATATACACATACATAAACCTACATACATGGACACACACATACACACATGTACACACATGGGCACACACACACACACACGCACATACAAAAAATAAATCTTAAAAACTGATGATAATGCATTTAGTTATTTCTTTGTTTATTTTTGAAATAGGACCTGTATGGCCCAGTGTGCCCTGGCCCTCATCATTCTCCTGCCTTAGCCTGGCTTCCCGAGGGTTAGAGTTGTAGGCACAAGCCACACATGCCCATTCAGATATTCCTTTGACAGTCCTTCTCAACTATCAGGAGAGCATTCTAGAGGTTTCCTTCTGCTGTTGATCTCCTTATTTCTGCCCTCACCGTAGGGAGCTACAGACAAGCACATATAGGAACTAGGGGGTTAGTGTAAGGCAAAATTAAAGGCACAAATCAGAGACATTTCTTATTTCTACCCTTGGAAGATTTTCTGACAGTTTTTGAAAGTTTGAAAATATTTAAACATTTCTATAGAAAAGCAGAAAGAATGGTGTACAGTCATCTCCCTGGGAAGGACACTGGAGGTTGTGTGTGGTCCATTGTCATAATCCAGGATTATCTTGCAGCTCACGCCTATAAATACCTGCAGCCTGCAGTGTCTTTGCCATGGGGCTGCCAGTGAAAGCTGTACAGACTGCCCCATTACAGTCCTGCTACACGGACCCTTCTGTCACATTATGAAGATTTATTTAGTTTACCTTAATTTGGCAATACAAAAAGATTCCTAGAGGGGTGGAGAATTTAGCTCACTGGTATTGCCCTTGCCTAGCATGTGCATGTCTTGGTTCAATCCCTAAACCCCATGCCCCATCCTTAGGAGAGTTGCAGATAAATTTCATTTATTTACCAAGATTCAAAACTGGAGAACTTCTTGCACCTTGTGATTTACAATGAATGTGTTCATCAGTACATCATTACTAAGCTCTGATTCTGACTTTGTCCTGTTGCAGATAACTCCCTGAAGGCTGGCACACACTTTACATAGATTAAGCAGTTCTGCTGTGAACATTTTGATCTCCTGCTTAGGCAAAGGTGATCTTGTGAAATTTCTTTGACTGTGTTAAAAGACAATGTTCCTCTCCAGCCCAAGACTTCTAAAAACATCTTTTGGTGTAGGAGGTTAGGTCTTGCGATGTTTTGGGTTATTGGTGAAGGGATGATAGAGGGAACATTGAAATGGGATAGCTATCTAAACTAGCACAGGGTTCAATATGGAATACAGTGCAGGGGCCGGGATCAGCCCCTCTCTCTGAGCGTTCAGCTTCTGCTCATGTTACCCCCTTCATCTTCACTTTCTTGCCCCCATACTGATCCAATCCCTACTGGGGACATGGCACCATTTGAGTGTGCTCCAGAGGGCTTTACCCCTCTCTCTCTCTCTCTCTCTCTCTCTCTCTCTCTCCACATGTACTCACATGTATGTATTCACAAGTCCTGGGAGAATGCACAGAATAGTTCTAGTTCACTCTATCCTGGGCCCCATGATAGACTTTTTGACAGTAACTCTGTAGTGGAACAGTAACTATTGGAATAAATCATTGCAGAAGGGAAGGGTGAACCCCTCAAATTTGCTACCTTGTCTCTGTGGGTGATCATTTGTTCCATGGGGTTCCTCAGTGGTTTAGGATAGTTCTTTGGGTGTTGTCCTTTCATTATGGTGGAGAGACTGGCCATGTCAGGTGTTTGCACACGTGGGCGTTTATTTACTCGTGTACAGTTTAGCATCATGTGTATGAGGTGCAAGGGATGCAGCGAGCTGGCCTGGTCCCCAGGGAGCTTTGGTCTAGAAAGGGACCAGGCATGCATCCTGGAAACACAATTACATTCACGTGACACCCGGGGAATAGCGATGGTGAAGAGTCTCTAGCCTGGTGCTCCCAGAGGGCTTCCTAGAAGAGGTTTCCTGTCTGTCGGAATTGAAAGTTTGATGAGATGGCATCCCTGGTGGGTGGCGACGACCAGTTATATAAGAGCCCATGCTTGTCTCCACTTCCCCAAAGCTGGGTTGAAGGCACCATGTCAGTTGCTGGAGACGCTTCAGGACAGTGATATGCTTTATGATGGATTATTAAATCCCCCAAAGGACTATTAGTAAGTGGTTGCAGCTTTTTCAACACGAGTTTCTTATTTGAAGAGTTTGTGTTCCATCATAAAGCCTTTTCATCTTTGTAATTAAAAGGGAGGGGAACTTGAGACAAGACTTTAAGTCAGTTTAGGCTAGGTGCCCCCCCTTCCCCCCACCCCACACCGTGAAAAGGGTTGGGAGAGGAGGAAGAGAATCCTTGCTAGGGAGAGACAGAAATAAACATTTCAGAATTAATGTAAAACTGTGTAAACATGTTTACATTTTTAAACTGACACCCAATCACACGTGTTTCTGTGGGTGCAGCATGATATTTGCATACTCATGTGCCATGCTTGACGATCAGAATGTGCTAATTGACAGTCGTCACCTTGTGCATTTATTGTTTTTTTGTGAAAATAATGTCTGATGCTCTGATCTATTGTGTGCTTACTTACTGTAAGCCCCGCCTCCCACTCTGTGAGGTTGTGGTCCCTGGGAGAGGCTGTGCACTTCTTCAGACCTGGAAGTCACAGATCTGGCTGTTAGGGGACCCATGACGAGCTTGAAGGCTGGGAACCTCTTCTGTAGTTGCAGGAATTATCATGTACTTAAGCATTCGTGCCCTGGTAGTTCAAAACCCACCAGACAGCTGCCTCAAAGGAAAGCCTTTGCTCTCACCACCACTTTACCCTGGTCTGCTATTTGGTTACCTAGAAATTCTAAGTAGGATGCAAATTTTCCTAAGCTTCAGGGTACTGCTCCTACAAACAGAGGCAGGATCTTCGGAAACATCCCCTCCTCCTCCCTGCCCCTCCTCCCTGAGGCCACTGATGTCTAGACCCTTAGCCAAGGTCACAGACTAATTTCCTGTGTCTGTGTCCCACTGGCTCCATGTTGAGCCCTTTGTTCAGGGCAGGGAGCCCCTGTGGCTGCCCAAGTGCATCGCTGGCTGACAGAGGGGCTTGTGTTCTCTGTGCTTCAGTTGCTGTGAATGAACAGAGCATTAGCAGGGAGGAGACATGCACTTGGGGGTGAAAGACACAGTCTTTAGGGAAAAGCCTTCTGGCAGTAGCTATAGGCGATGGCGGGCTGATACCAGCTCGCCTGCCAGGCGAAGGGCATGCATGCACTGGCTTAGTATTTGGCATTGACCCAAAGCTGAGCAAGCTGCCCTCCAAGTCGGTGCGAAGAGGGAATGACTGAATTAAGAGACACTGTAAATATCAGTGGAAAACTATGACAAAAGGGGATTAATCTTTAAAAGATATTGTTGTGACTGTCTTACTAGAGATGTTGGAATTGGCTTTGCAGCCCTTGATTGGCCTCTAATTTGAAATCCTCCTGCCCCTGTGTCTGCAGTGCTGGGATTACAACTGTGTGCCACTGCACAGCCACACCTGGGGGAGTAACCCCGAGAGCTCGCTTTCTCTCTCTCTTTCTCTCTCTCTCTCTCTCTCTCTCTCTCTCTCTCTCTCTCTCTCTCTCTCTCTCTCTCCCTCCCTCCCTCCCTCCCTCCCTCCCTCTCCCTCCCTCCCTCCCTCCCTCTCTTTTTTCCTTTGTTAGAAGTAAATGCCTGGGCTGTTTTCTGTCACCTAAAGCCACTTTAACCTTGAGTACCATCATAAGTGCTAATGTCTGTTGACTGAGAGATAAGTGGGATTTTTTGTTTATTTGTTTTTTATAGAAAAGTGAAAAGAAATGAGATACAGTCTATTAATGAGCATCTACTTGCTAAACAGCCTGTCCTGTTCCATTTGAGCTTAGACCAGGTAGGGAGATCCAGAATTTCACCCCCTTCTGAGATTTATAGTCTCTCTCAGAAAACAGACATGTGGGGATGCAGATGCCATTCACCTATGGGCCTGTGTTGCCATCTGTAGCTCAGAACAGCTGTGAGGGACAATCTGCCTGGGAGCAGAGAGTCCAGAGTCACCCAAGGGCAGAGGCTGTGGGGTCATTGCTCAGTGGTCATTTCAGCATCACCACAAATAACTTGTCTTTCTCTCTGTGTAGTCTGTGTATCCGGCCAGCTTGGCCTTAGTGTTGAGTGTCTTCCTCTGTCACTCCCAACTTAGTTCTTCAGACAGGGTCTCTTACTGAACCTGGAGGCCATCTAATGGCCAGGCTGGCTAGCTTGCTGACCCTGTGTGATCATGCTTGGGTTTTTACTGTGGGTGTTGAGATCTGAACTCAAGACCTTATGCTTGCCAGATGCAAAGATTGCCCAGATACAGAGCCTTGCCTTGGTTCTGATATGGGGCATTTTACTGAGAATTTCTGCCCCACCTGAAAAGCCCCATCAACCATGGTGTGAGCTGATGTCACACAATTGTAATATCAGATGTCAGAATCCAGGGGCTGGAACCTGCACTGGGGCTGTGCAGTGAACCTGCCGTTAGGTCAGCAGTAGGTCAGCCCCAGTGTTCCCTTGGATTAAATGGGCCAAATCAGCAGTAAGAAAAGACTTCTGGCTGTGCTCTGGGTGTGCGGTTCACCCCTTCATTTTGCTTTGTTTTGTTTGCAGTATTGGAGACTGTAACCTGGGGCCTCACACATGGCAAGCAAGGACTTTATCACTGAGCGTTGCCTCCGGCAGTTGTCCTTATTTTGATACACCATTTATTCAAACACCATGTTAGTGCTCTGCAGAAATCTGTGTGAGGTGTTAGCACGAGGCTGTTCACTGGAAAGCACCTTTGCCCTCTGTCTTTCTCAACAGTCTACTCTGTCTTGCCTGATATCAGACCCGTCAGTAGAAAATATTTGATTTTCCAGGTGTGGTGGCACATGCCTATAATTCTGTCATTCAGGAGGCCAAAGTAGGAAGATCATGAGTTCAAGGCTAAGCCATGTAGCAAGGCTCTGCCTCAAACAAAGAAACATTTTTTATTTCTTCTCCCACATTTTTTAGAATGTCAGCAAGTAACATGGAGACTTGTAATTTTGATATTTAATAATGATATTTGATAATAATAGTAATAACAATGCTTACACTAATGAGTATCAAGTTAGAATGATTTCCTGAAAGTGTAATTTTTTCATAAATGTATTTATGCTGAATTATTTCTTGTATGAAATCAGGAATTTTCTTTTGATAGGTAGTACATTTTTGTATACTTTTTTGATGTATGAGTAGATATGTTTGTGTGTGAGTGTGTTTGTCTATGTTTGAGAGTGTATGTGTATGAGTGTGTATGAGTGTGGTATGTGTGTATATGAGTGTTGTGTGAGTGTGGTGAGTGTGGGTTGTGTGTATATGAGTGTGTGTGTGTGAGTGTGAGATGGGTCTTTTCTTTAAGTGACTGCCTTGCCTTGTTGAGAAATCATGACCTCTGCACATCTATCAGCTCCCACAGTCACCCCACCTTAATGAGACTATGGAGTTGGTTGACAGATCTGACAGAAAACCCAAGCAAGATGCCAGCGTTGGTCAGGCTTCCGTTGCCCCTGGGTTTGGACTCACTCTGATGACTGGGCGGTGACCACCAGCATCTCTTTGGCCTACCTCTGCTTCTTGCTTGTCCACTTCTCCTTGCCCGCTTTCACTAGGGACTGAGCCCAGGAAGGACCTCACCCACTAGAAAACCTCTCTACTTCCGAGCTCTGCATCGTGAAAAGGTCTCACTGAGTGATTAAGGCTGACCTTGAACTTATGCTTTAGCCGGGTTAGCTTTAAATGGTTTGTAATTCTGTCCTAGTTTCCCGAGTTGCTGGGATGGTAGATGTGCACCAGCTTTTGTTGGGGAATCAGGCCAGGTTTGCCTCCTTCCAGTATGCCACATGGAATGCTGGCCTTTCTCAAGGGCAAGAGTTTTCCACTAGGCGGCTGAGCATTAAGCAGAGGTTCAGAGTCTTGTGTCCCCGAGGTTAGGGTTTGGCCATGTTTGTGGGACAGAGAAGTGGTGGCTTAGGACCTGGGGAATGGTAGTTGAAGATGTAGTGGTCCGGAGCCTGGGTAATCTGATTTCTCTACTTCAGGCATGCAGTGTTCATGAGATGGGCATGCAGTGCTCATGAGAAGGGCATGTGGTGTTTGTGAGATGAGGGTAGCTTTTGGGCTCTCCGGTGTCAGGAGGCCACTCATTGTGGCACCTGCAGAGGGCTAAATGAAGAATCAGTGGCTTCCTCAGAACAGGCCTTCAAGTGTCTGAAAAGTAACCTAGGCAACCATTATCACCGGGCCCCACATGGCAGGAGTGTGAGCCAGTGCGCGGCTGGTGGGCGACCGATAATTACGAGCTCAGCTTCCTGACCTCCCAAATTAGAGACTTAAAGGCAAGTAAAAGCAAATAACTAAAAGTGGTTGGAACTAGGAGGAGTATTTATGCTTCTCTTGGCAGAAGAAAGAACGAAAAGAAAGATCCCTTTTTCTTTCTGCTGTGAACTTAAGTCTTGAGGAAGGAATGTCTTTAGTCTGGCTCACGTGGCTGCGGATGGAGGAGAGGGTTGGGTAGGGCGGATTGGTGAAGAGAGAGAGAATCCCCCAAAGATGAGAGGCATAAAGCAGAAGTGACATGTCCCCTTGGAATCAAAGGTGACCTATGAATCCACGCGTCCTGCACCTGCCTCAGTGAACAGGCTGAGGGACTGGACTGCAGCAAAGAGGAGGGGCCAGGGCCAGCAGCGTCGGCAGTTTCTGTCCTCCCTCCTTCCAGTCACAGTTTGGTGAACCCTGAACTTCCAGGCTCAAGTAGTGTGCTTCTCAAATGCAACAGCGTTAGGTGCCCAGAGAACAAGGCGGAATGAACTTGTAATTTGTAGGTGGGGACAGGCAGCCCCGTGCTGCCTCACATGAAGAGTAGGACCAAATTCCTTTCCTCAGAGCTTTATAAGCCACGGGATGGATTCACTGAGGGCATTCGGACTCTCCTGGAAGGACACTAGGTGGAAGGTTCAGGAAGTACATCTTCCTGGTGAGAGGATGCTGTACTTCTGAGTCACTTGGTAGTTTAGAGCATGCATGTGGAAATATGTCTTGTGTTAAACAATACACAAGATCATACCACATGTGTGATGGTGGTCCATAATAGGGTATGGCCTACTGATGCTGTGGCCATCTTAGTTTCTGTAAATGTGCTCTGGGTTGTTCCTGAAATGACAACTGTGGCCCGAGGTTGGATTTGGAAGGGATTATCCGATGGATGAATTACACGTGACTCCCTCAATGAAAACTGAGGCTGGTGACATTCTTTCTGAAGTCACCCCATGCTTAAGTGTTGCCAGAAGATCCTCATTTCCATGAGAATCTTCACCCAACTAGAAGCTATTAACTGTGCGGTGATGAGGCTTGGCCGTGGATCCACCAAGCTTACTTGGTCCTGGCTGCACTGCTGTAGGAGGCAGCACATCTTCAGCCTGTTGCTTTTCCCTTCACCTGTGGCTTCCCTCCTGCACCATCTCCCCTTCTCACTTCCTAAAGACAGAGAGCGCTGCCTGTGTCTGGAGGGTCCAACTCATCAGAGCTTCTAAAATCATCTTCGATCCTCATGATGCTGTCGGAAGGGACGGTAGAGAATGCAAACCGTTCTCTGCTGTTAGGTTTCATTGTAGTTAACTCTTTCCAGGGCCCCTAGGAAGCTGAACAAGAACCATCCAGGGCTGTGGAGGGAGGCTGTAGTGTTTGGACTGCTGAGACCCGGATGGGCCCAGTGCTGAGACCCGGATGGGCCCAGTGCTGAGACCCGGATGGGCCCAGTGCAGCCTGTGCTCTTTTGCATGGAGTTTCAATCTCATCTGGTTCTTCACCAACATGCCCTCATTATATTAGAGAACCACCCAAATCAGTAAGTTGGCTTCAGTGTCTGTCTTGGAATAGCCTTAAAAATCAGAGTTAGCTAACAGCAATTGTTGAAATGACAATCTATTCTTTTATTCAGCCTTTAGAGAAAAGAAGTTTGGGCAGCTCCAGTTCATCCAACATTTGTTCAGATTGTTTGCAGCATATTAAAATGCACAGGGGTTTTTGTTTGCTTGTTTTATGTCATCTGTTGAGTGTTGGGCTGTCTTGCCTTTGCCTGAGTCTCATGGAGAGTCACTCCCTTGCTCCCTAGTGTGGAAGGCTTTCAGAAGGGAGATTGAGAAGTTTGGCAAATTGGTTGGTGTGCAGTGTCCTTTCCCATCGCACATAGGCTAACCATCTATACTTTGCAAATGCAAAATGCTTGATCTGTTTTCTTTCACACTTTGCTTTTCCCCAGTGTGATCATTTAAACAGCAGTTTACTCATAGGAGTACAAGGGTCATTCAGCTTCCAGAATTTTAAATTCACATTTTAGTGAGTGGATGCCCGAGTTTGTTGCTTTTAAGTCCAGTCTGGCCTTGAACTCACAATCCTTCTTCAGTCTCCAAGTGCTAGGATTGCAGCTATGTCCCTCACACCTGGCTCCATTGTGTGTGTCTTTGCATTACTGTGACTTTGGGCTGCTAGAGCTCCACAGTGCAGTGGTCTCTTCAATCCTAGTCTGTCTCGGAGGCAGTGGCTCCCTACATCTCTCTTGATCTCCAGAAAGATTGTTCTCTCTGCTCCTGGAGAGCTGATGTATCAGGGAATCTAACTTCTGCCCTAAGAAGTGTCAGGAGTTGTGTGGTATGTGCAGATGGTATATGCGTGGAGAGAGAGGTGCAGCACAAACAACGGTTTTCTTGTAATGGCTGCTGCAGAATGGTTATTCATCTCTCATACCCAGAACTTCAAGTTCCAAATTCTTTCTCTCTCCCTTTCTGCTCTGATTCTTTTAATGGAGCATCAGCTCTTGAGCTGCCCATGGTAGAGCAGGCTCACTCGGCTTCTGTCCATTTTGGGCACTCTTATATTTACTTAAGTTATCTTACTGGGTGCAGTGGTCACACAACACAGTTCTTAGAGGTCTCACTGTGGGATGGCAGGTGGGGATACCTCTGAACAGGGAACAGTGGAACTTCAGTGGTATGTTATGTATCCATCTATCATCCATTCATCCATCCACCCACCCATCCATTCACCTACCCCCTCCCCACCCACCCATCCATCCATCCATCCATCCACCCACCCATCCATTCACCTACCCCTCCCCACCCACCCACCCACCCATCCATCCATCCATCCACCCACCTACCCATCCATTAACCTACCCCTCCCCACCCACCCATCCATCCATCCATCCACCCATCCATTCACCTACCCCCCACCCACCTATCCGTCCATTCATCCATCCATCCACCCATCCATTAACTTACCCCTCCCCACCCACCCACCCACCCATTCATCCATCCATCCACCCACCCATCCATTCATCTACCCCCTTCCACCCACCTATCCATCCATCCATCCATCCATCCATCCATCCATCCATCCACCTACCCATCCATTAACCTACCCCCTCCCCACCCACCCATCCATCCATCCACCTACCCACCCATCCATTCATCTACCCCCATCCACCCACCTATCCATCCATCCATCCATCCATCCATCCATCCACTCACATACCCACATATCCACTCACTCTTAGTTTCACCTATAAAATAAGGATGACTATTAGATAGTGAAAGTTTGGTTAATGTTGGTGATGGGCTGTCATAGACCACATACATGTATTCTGTGATCAGCTAGCTATAATACCTTGGCTTCTTATACACTGCAAGGCATTACTACAATGTTTTGACAGGAGGTGGCTGTTACTAGGGACAGAGGAGGCCTGGAGCTAACAGGTGTCTTGTGTAGCAAGTACTGGGTTGCATCTGACATACCCTGCTCCTCCTCAGTGGCAGCTACCCTGCCTATCTTTGCATTTCTGCATGCATCCCATTCAGTAGCTGCACTGGCCTCTCTGCTTTTGTTTTTCTCCGGGAATCTCTAGGTGAACCAGCCACTGAGAATGTATTTGTGGGTTAACTATGACAAAATACATGAGGTAAACTACTTTATAAAGAGCAAAGGTTACTTTTGGCTCATGTTCTCGGAGGTGTCAGTAAATGGTGATTTGGCCCCATTGCTTTGGGCCTGGGGCAATACAGGATATCACAGAGGGAGCATGTATATCTCATGGCTGCTGCTTATCTCATGGATGCTGCTTATCTCATGGCTGCGGGAAAGCAACACAAGAGTATCTGGTGTCCCTGCTTTCAGGGGTGTACCCTAGTGACCTGACTTCTTCCTGCTGAGCTCTGTGTCCCAGGAGTTTTGCTACCTCCTAGCAGTGCTGCATGTCTGGAGATCAAGACTTTTAATGTATGGGTTTTGGGGACATTTTCTCTTTCTTACTGCAGCTGCTGGTGTGTGGTGTCTATGTGTTTTGTTTCTGTGTGTATCTGTGTATATGTTTATGTGTTTTGTGCCTGTGTGTGTGTGTGTGTCTCCTAAACTACTTCCTTCCTTCCTCCCTGATGGCCTTGATTCCTCTTCCTTAGTCCCTAAATACAGCCCATGTGAATTCTGGCTTGGCTCTGACTTGGGTATCCTAGTCACCATAATCAAAAGCAACTTGGGAAAGGGTTTATTTCAGTTTATATCTTTCTCAGGTCACACTTCATCACTGAGTGAAGTCAGGGCAGGAACTTGAGGCAGGAACTGAAGCATAAACCATGGTTTGTTCCCGGTGGCTTGTTCTGCCCAACTTCTTCTGTAGCCCAGTACCATGTGTCCAGAGCTGGCACTGCCCACAGTGAGCTGGACTCTCCCCCATCAATCATTAATTAAAACAAAGATGAACCCCAGTCTTGCTTACAGGCCTGCCTTATGGAGGGATGTTCTCAACCGTGGTCTTCTCTTTCAGGATGGCCTCTAACTTGGGTCAAGATGACAAAAAACCCGAACAAAACACCAGATCAAACCAAAGCACATTTGGGGCAAGCTGCTTAAGTGTCCATTTCAATTGGGTGAGGATCACAGGGTTAGCATGTGGACAGCTCTTGCTGTGCCCTGTGCCTCCTGAGTGGCTTCAGTGTTAGGGATTAGTAGCCTATGTTTTCGGGAGTCCTCATTAAGAAAAAGAGTTTTGCAGTATTGTATTTAGAAGTAGTTCTTCTCTGTATGCTACTGTAACAAAAACCAATGCTTAGTGATAGTTTTGAGTTGGAAGGATTCATTCTAATTAGCAGGAACATATAATGCCACTCATTCAAGGTTCAGAGAAAGTAGGACCACTCTCTTCTTGCTATAGAAACACACAGGTCCTGTGCTGATGCTCTCACTTTGCACTATTAGCAGAAGGAAGGGGTGGAGTGTTGTAGTCACTGAGTGTGTGTATGTGTGTTTATGTCTGTCAACATCTGTGTGTCTGTGTGCATATGTACATGGACCAACAGCAACTGTTACTTGTTAGAAGACCCTCACAACATGAGGCCAGTCAACATTCTGGGATGGAGATGAAAGGCTCACAGAGTCCTTCCTGTCCCTGAGGGTTGCAGGCAGATAATGACAGCTAAAGGGTAGTGGGGGTGATTGTACCCTTCCTCTCCTTGAGGACTTATAAGCAGTTCATGGGGTTGGAGAGTGGAGAGACACTTTCTTAGTAGTATAGCTACTGGTAAGGTTCCAAGCTCCCCTGAATGACTCTAACCCATGCTCCCATAAGCAACCCTAATGAAGCTCACCAGGTCCCACAGGTACACACAGAAGGCCATGTAAGAGAAGGACTAATGAGCAAGAGGAGGGGATCAGTGGGAGGAGGAGGGCTAGGAGAGGCTAACAGAGGTGGAGTCAACTGAAATATGTCAGACACATGTATGAACATGTCCCAATGAAACCAATCGTTATGTATAATAAATAGATGTTGATTAAAACACAGGCAAGAAATTTATGACTTTGCTTCTATGCCTGTTATATTGAAGAGGAAAGGGACTTGGAGAGAGTTTGAAGTTTATCCCAGGTAGGGAGTAACAGAGCAGTCTTCGGTATACTCTGCTTCCTCTGTGGCACAGGTCCACTGCCCACCATAGGCAGGGGAATTAACCCACTGAGCCACATCCTCTGTGATGGTGTGATAACTTGAGGGATAGATTACCATTTATAGGTGGTTTTAATGTGGCGGCTTGTAAATTTGTCCCAAAGAGGAACCAAATTCACAGTTTTGTTCATGTGTTTCTTATGGTTTCTGAAGCTACCTCATGTGGAAATGTCTTTTATGTAGCCCAAGCTGCCTCTCAGGACCTGATTGTAGGAAGATGTGGACTTTGCTACTGCTTAGTCTGCTACCTGAGCTTGGTGGGGGATGCACAGAGTGAGCTGAGCAGGGACGCCTGTCTGTTGCTGGCATCCTGGGGGGGGGGGAGGGAGGAAAGCTGAGCATGATGGCTCACCTATAACGCCTCCAGTCTTTGCCAAGAGCTTGCTTTTCTTCCTGCTTCTAGACACAATGTGGAGTTAGTGCTAGCGCATGTCTACAGTAGAATATGGCAGAAATCTCAGAATGGCTGTTCAGCCTCCAGCCGCCCTGAGGGAGGAGAAGGCGGTTCATGCCCTGGGCGAGCGGGGAGCCTGGCGGTCTTAGAAAATCTGGAAGGGGCATCAGGCACATCTTGGTCCTCAGCCTTGAGCCACTCAGCAAGAGAGGAGTAAATTGGATAGGAAGACTGAATCCCTTTAGTCTTGATCTCCGAGATAGTAATATTAACAGTTCAGTCAGAACTTGTTTATTATTTTGGTCACAGAAGTTCTGGGGAATCCGTGTCAAATGAGTCTTTAGGGATTATTTGTTGTTGTTTTTAAGGTAAATTGTGGTCAGTTGCTTAGACTCTAATTCTACTGCAGATCGAAATGTACAAGAAGTTACCTCTTCTCTGTGGAATGCTGCAGTTTTATTTAATGGGAAAGCTATTCTCTTACTCCTTCCCTTCTGGGAAGAAAATGTCCCTGAGCAATTGATGCTTACAAAATGAAGCCTTGAATTTTTGATTCGGGAATAGCTTTCATTATCCAAATGACTGCTGGATAGCCCTGAATATTCACTATTTTTATATAATAAACATTTTGCACATAGGAAAACTCAGTGAATTTGATTATTCTCAGGTGAGGTTTAGACCAGAAATCAGACAGACTCAGGTGATAAAGCTAGGTATCTGAGACTATCAACGAAGATGAAGAGACTATTAACCAACAAGGAAGGTCTCAGAGCTTATACCAGAGGCTATAACACACAGGAAGGTGTTAGTGCTTAAATCAACAACTATTATCAAACAAGGAATCAAGGATCCACAGAAAGACCGTGTCTCAAAAAGTCCAAACCAAACCAAACCAAAGCAATTATTATTATTAACACGCAGGGAAGTTCCCAGAGCTTGAACCGGGGACTATTAACCGTCAAAGGAGGAACTTTGTTCAATTACAATTAGATGTCAGCACTGAGAACTCGACATTCTGTAAACATTTCATTTTTTGACACTCTGTAGAAGAACTGAGACAGTCAGATGTGTTGTTTGTTGTTATTTTTACTTTGTATCAAATAAAGCATATTATTTCTGATGTCCGGGAAAAGGTAAAACACGGTGTTCCCTGTGCTTACTGCCTGCTCTGGGTAGGGCGCGTCTGTTTTTTTAAATATGTGCTTGGCTCAAAATGACATAAAGACAGCCCAGAGTACTGACTTATACTTTAAAAAATTCTTCTCAGGGCCTCTACAGCATGTCTTTGTTATCCAAGGATAATTAAAACCAGAAAGGGGCCACTGGTGACCCACTTAAACGGGGACCAAGATTCCACAATATGTTGGAGGGGGAAAAAAGGCCACTTCAGGTGTTTTCTTGAAAAACTAAACTGAAAAATTTGAAAATAATTTCTTTTTAGTTTATATTTAACAGAACTTAGGCAATCATTGTTATGGGTGCAGACGTGAGCCTGGGGAGTGGGTGCTGGAAGAAACCGCAGTCTGCTCTCAAAGTGATACCGAAGTGTAGACATCAAGGAAGACTTGCTAGCATGTCTGTTAGCATCCCACAGCTCCACACTGGCAGCAAGGGTTGCAGTCTTGTTTGCAGTGGAGGGACAGGCTCCTCACTACCAGACAGGGCGGACACAGATGGATCTCTGAATAAAGCCTTAGTCATGAGATGATTGGTCATTGGGTGATAACTGGATGTTTGGAAGGCTTCTTCCAGCCGCTCCTAACCAGAAGGAGCTGGATGGTGGATACTGAACAAGGAGCCCTGAGTTTTTATTGTAGAGTGTTAGGAAACCAGAGGCCCATGAGTGGGCAGAGTGGAGAGCCCTTGCACCTGGGACACATTGCTTGGGTTTGGGGCATACATTTATGGAAGTGAAAATTGGAAAGGTTGAGACAAAAATCCCTTCGTGTCAGAACTTTTCGTGATTCTAGATGGTTGAATGTTTTAGACCCAGAAAGGGTAGTATTGTCACGGAATCCTCGAATCTTGAAGATATTAAGCAGCGTTGTCTCTTAACTTTTACATGATTTACATCATTTTACTTGTTTGTCTTGTGCTCTGAAGAACTGACAGAAGCAATGTAAGGAAGGGAGGAGTTATTTTGCCTCACAGTTTGAGGGCACAGTCCTTTGGGGTGGAGAAGGCATGGTGGCAGGAGCCTGAGGCGGCTGGTCACGTTGCATCCACAACGGAAGCAGAGAGGTGAGTGCGTAGGCCTAGCTCCTTTTGTATGTAGGCTAGGACCCAGCCTGTGGAGAGACTCCATCCATGTCCAGGGTGTGTCTTCCCACCTCGAGTAGCCTACTAGATTATCCTGCCAGAGGCTTTCTCCAGGTGACCCTAGATACTGTCAAGCTGCTAATTGCTTTTAACCATCGCAGGGGTGGGTACGTTTCCTACCGTGAGCAGGTGCATCCTGAGTCTCGAGTACATCATGCTCTCATCTGTACGTAGGCACATGCTCTCATCTGTACGTAGGCACATGCTCTCATCTGTACGTAGGCACATGCTCTCATCTGTACGTAGGCACATGCTCTCATCTGTACGTAGGCACATGCTCTCATCTGTACGTAGGCACATGCTCTCATCTGTACGTAGGCACATGCTCTCATCTGTACGTAGGCACATGCTCTCATCTGTACGTAGGCACATGCTCTCATCTGTACGTAGGCACATGCTCTCATCTGTACGTAGGCACATGCTCTCATCTGTACGTAGGCACATGCTCTCATCTGTACGTAGGCACATGCTCTCATCTGTACGTAGGCACATGCTCTCATCTGTACGTAGGCACATGCTCTCATCTGTACGTAGGCACATGCTCTCATCTGTACGTAGGCACATGCTCTCATCTGTACGTAGGCACATGCTCTCATCTGTACGTAGGCACATGCTCTCATCTGTACGTAGGCACATGCTCTCATCTGTACGTAGGCACATGCTCTCATCTGTACGTAGGCACATGCTCTCATCTGTACGTAGGCACTTCCATCAGTCCCTAGGCACTTTCTGTTGCTTTGTTGTTGCGGCCTTGCATGCATTTCATTGTATGGTGCAGCCATAGCATCCTCTGCTTTAGATTTTTCTTCTCTAGCACTTTGGTCCACAGGATGAGAATGTTTGAAAATACCCAAATATAACTGGCCTATGGGCCGCTAGGCATCTGTACACGTTCAGAGTTTGACCTTGGGGTCACGTTCTTCAGACCTCTTCATGAAGAAGCAATGTTTTGCAAAGAACATCTCAGACATGCATCACAATTCCACGCTTCGTTGGGTGCTTCGTTGCAGTTTGTTGTTGTGTAAACTGGAAAACAAGCCAAGGAAAGCTCCCAGTGGTGTGAAGCAGAAGGAAGAATGAAAAAAAAAATGGCAGGAAGGAAAATTGTCAGTGTTGTTACCAGGGCAGGCAGTCAATGGAGATTTAGATTGTCCACTGACCAGGAGGCCAAGGAACAAGACAGAGACCCAGGAAGGACCCCGAATAGCATTGTGGGTGCTTGGTTGTTCCATGTGCTGCATCTTGAGTTTGATTACCTTCTGTTATGACCTTTGGCTTCTGCAGCTGCATGTATATAGATCTGCTTCCTCTTACCCAGGTGAAGGAAGCCAGTGACACTTTCCCTTCTTACTGAGTGACATCCGCTGCAGTCTCTGGGTACCCTTGCTTCCTTGGCATGTGTGGGTGAGTTGTTGGCCATACTTGTTTCGCATAGCCTGCCAAGGCAAGAAAGGGAACTATAATGGCAGAAATTGGGGCAGCTTAGTTGTTGGCAATAGCAGATCCCAGTTGTATCAGATGCGGCTGGCTCATGGCAAGTCAGTCAAGGCAAGTTCAGTGGTGATAGAAATTACCAGCTAGGGGCAGGAGGCATAGTTCAGTGGAAGAGATTAGCCTCAGATGCTCAGATGCTGAAAGCCCAGGGTTCAATCTCCAGTACCATGAATAAATGAGTGAATGAATGAATGAATCAATGCACAGTAGATAAAAACCTAGAGAATTACAGAAATCCTGTGTCAGTCCTCCTGTGGTAGGTCAAAGGTACAGAGGGGCATTCTTGAAGCCACAGATCCTCTGTAATTGCAGCTTCTCACTCACGGGTCTTCCAGCTTTGGATTTTGAATCTCCTGCCCTCCTCACTCTTTTCCTCTTAGATTCTAACATTGGAGATATCCGCTTCCTAAAACAGGAGGAGAAACTCAGGAGTGCCGGATTCTCTTTGAGACTTGACTGACAGGGTGAAAGGTGATGGCTGTCACCTCAGTGTTCACCCGTGCACTGTGCCACTGCAACAGCGGCAAAGAAACAGACGGCCGAGTGAGTGTCGGGCTGTGCTCTTATAGAAAGCTGTGAACCGCGCCACTGACGGCACCATCATGATGTAGTTATATGAGGTAGGGGGTGGAGTTACTTGATTTTTAACAACCTACATGTTCTTCTCAAATGTGACTTTTCAGCTAGGTAGATGTACCTGGGGATTAAAATACTACCTGCCTAAGCATCTGTCTGTGTTTGCCATCTCTCATCCTCTTGGGCTGGGGGACAGAATCCAGGGAGCCTTCTGCCCATTGAGTCACACCCCCAGCTGAGTCCTTTTATGCTCATTGCTAGGTCTGCCTCTTCATGTCTGTTCGGTGTGCCATCCTTGCATTTAGAGAGCGTGGGAGAATGTCTACACTATAGCCTGGCAAAGCACAGGGGTTCATTGTAATCTCACAGCATTAATTTTTCTTTTCAGTGTTAAGGATGAAGTTCTGGATTCCGCATGCTAGGCAAGCCTTCCTCCCCTCCCCCACACCCTTCATCTCATATACATTTCATAGAACTCAACAGTTACCCACTCTACCTCCTCCAGTCCTCACGGAAGTCCCGAGGCAGTGGATGGTGAGAATGCCACACGACTGATTGCTCCTGGCTCTCTCCCAGGTGCCACTCCCCCACTCCCAGCCATCTTCCCAGGAAGTTGGTGGTGCCTCTCAGGCTGGAATTCCTTCCCTGAACCCTGTGGTCCCATGTTTCCCAGAGCTTGCAACTAAAGCTCAAGCTTGAATTAGAGCACTTATGTGCCCCCAAAATATTGTCTTTCTAATATGTGCACAATAATTCATTATTCAGGATGGTCACAGTTCCAGTCCCACATTTCCGTGTCAGTCCGTGCTCCACTTCCAATTGCTCTGTTTATGGCTGACATGTAGTTATGGGAACTCATTTAAATTCATATTCATTTGACACATTGATCTGAGAGTCAATAGATAGTGTGTAAACAAACAATCAAAAACAGAAGTTTTTGATGGTTCAGTGGTTAAACGCATGCATTGCACCAGGCAGTGGTGGCGCACGCCTTTAATCTCAGCACTTGGGAGGCAGAGGCAGGCGGATTTCTGAGTTCGAGGCCAGCCTGGTCTACAGAGTGAGTTCCAGGACACCCGGGGCTATACAGAGAAACCCTGTCTCAGCGAGGGGAAAAAAGCATGCATTGCTCTTCAGGGGAACTGAGTTGACTTCTCAGGACCCACGTTTGGTGGCTGAGCTGCCTGTAACCACAGCTTCAGAAGTCCTGAGATCTCTGGAGCCCATGTGCACCCACAGTGGCTCACACTCAAATGGACACATAGACATACATAACTGAAGATAAGTGAATAATAAAAAAAACAGATGTGAAGTTAAGGAGATTTTTGTTTTGTTTTTGAGATGCTATACAGACCCGGCAGATCTCAAACTGGCTGTGATCCTCCTGCCTCAGCCTCTGAAATGCCAGGCAGTCTGCTGACAAGGCTGCTGGGCCTGATGGAGAACATGCAGTGATAGAGATATTTGCGTGACTCGGACAGGGATGCTGTAGCAGATGGACCTGGTGAACTGGGAGATAGTCAACCAAACGATTCTACTGTCCATCCTAGCCAGAAAGGAATTCTAACATTTCTTGGTTGGTGGCTCAAAGAAAGTTAATGTTTTGGGGTTTTGTTTTCAGACTAAACTAAACTGTTGGCCGGATACCGTGTTTGTGATGCGCAGGGTCCGGGTAGTACTTTGAAATGATTTTCTCTAATTCCCCTCCTTGAGTGTCTTATCCTTAGTTGCCAGGAAGGTGGAGGATACTTTGTGTCCCTTTAGTCCATCCGGAGGGCTGCTCAGAGCTCCTAGAGGTGGTCTTAGTTCTGCTCTGATTCCTCAGGGCAGTCGGGTGGAGTGTCTGGAGAGCAGGGCCCTGGGCACAAACAAGAGGGCACACTGTGCTGGCTCCCAAGGTCCAAGTGAGTCCAGGTAGGTGACCATGAGAAACTTCCCCGAAGGGAGAAAGTGATGACTGTCTCTGCAGAGGATGCGCTGGCTTGGAAAACCGTTACTAGGAGTGATGTCAGTAAATGGGCCAGTTGGGAAGATCTACCGTAATCTTTGAACCTACCAACTCTGCCCCTGTGAATTACGGGTGCGTGCTTCCCAACCACCAAGTTCCTTCCCCATTTCCGAGTCTGTGGGGACAGCAGAGTAGTCATTGAACATGAGTCTGCATTTCTCAGACGTGTCTGAGTGGTCAGTTCTTTCTGTCCTACACTCAGTGCCCTGTGCTGACGTACCTTTCCCAAGGCCAACCCTACTGGTAGTGCCCACATATTCTGGTTACAGTCACTTCCCCTCGTGCCCCTTCTTGGCTACACCGGATTGGCACTGAACTGCTCTCTTCCTTACCCACCTGTGCTTTCACAATGTAAGTCTGCCTGTGGCTCCGGAACTTAAGTCCAGAACACCAGGGGTCTTTCTGATGCAGATATCAGATGGAAGAGAAGCAGAATCTACAGCTCGTGCCGTGTGCCCACTAGGTCCTTTTTAGAGGCTGTGTTTGCAAGCTCCACCCAGGAAAAGGTCGGAGGGGCTGCAGGTTGGGGCTGGGGAGAGCAGGAAGGGCGTGGGCTGGTTGTCACCTCTGATGCCTGCAGTGAGTCACAGGAAGATGAATGTCTGTCTCCGGTGGAGGGCTGAGGTGCACCTTCCATGTTTCTTCTCTGTGTGTCTCAGCAGCAGTACTTGGCTGCATTCCAGGCATGACACAGGTTCCGGAGTTCAGTAGTTAGGAAGTGCAGCTGACAGAGGAGGCCAGGGTAGGTCTGGTGATCTAGTGGTACCTGCCAGTTTTGCTTTCAGGCTTCCTTTACCTTTGCAGGTGGTTAGAGAGGCAAGCTTACTCACAGCCTCCACTAGGAAGGGAATTTCAGGAAAGAGGACTTTAAGACTATTGGTTGCCTTCTTGTGGCTGATAAATAGTATCGAGACAGGCAGGAGGAAGTTGCTTTAGCAAAGCTGTGAAGTTCCGTGTCTTTCCTGTCTCTCCTTCCTCTCCAACCTCCCCACACCACCTCTCCAGCGTTACAAGTCCTTCGAATCCTTCATTGGGCTTTTTTCAGTTCTTCCTGAGCTGCCCAGTGGCCGCCCACCTGTCTTCCCTCTCTCCTGCTCTGATCAGTGTCCAGTTATGGTCCTTTGCCCTCTTCTGATCAACTCCCAGTCTCACCCTCCCATGGAGAGAAACCACTTCCCAGTGGATCTGTGGGATGTCTCTGCAGCGTGTTGTAGGAGGGCCCACATCATTCTCTCCTACACCAAGTGCCCTGTGTTGACATATATTCTTCTGTCACCAAGGGCAACCCTACAGGTAGCACCCACAGAGTCTGGTTACTGTCATCCCCGCCTCCTCACGGCACCCAACTCCATCTTTCTTCTTTCCATTCTGTGCTTTCATGCGTAAACCTTTGTGGTCCCAGAACTTAAGTCCAGGGCTTCAGTGTGGCATCAGAGGTCTTTCCGGTGCAGGCCTTCAGACTCCAACCTTACCCAGGCATCTCATTTGTGGACATGTGCATGGTCCCAGCTCTGCAAGTACCAGGCTCAATCTCAACCGTATGGCTTCACACATACCCCTTCTAGCTGGGAAGTCTGTGCTCTTCCTTCTCAACTTGCTAAGTCTGATGATCACTAAGGGTGCCATGCCTGTGCCTCTGTTGGGAAGGCAGCTGTATCAGGTGTCCCCGTGGCGGGGATGGGGAGAGTGGGCAGAACATAGAGTATGTCCCATGATGAATGCTTTAGAGCAGTAGTTTTCAATCTTCCTAATGCTGTGACCCTTCAATACAGTTCTGAATGCTGTATCAACTCTTAACCGTGGATTTATTTTCATTGCTAAATTGTGACTGTAATTTTGCTACTCTTATGAATCCTAATGTAAATATCTGACATGCAGGATATCTAATATTTAACCCCTGTGGAAAGGTTGTTTGACACCCCCCCTTCCAGGGGTTGGACCCACAAGTTGAGAACCACTGCTGTAGGGGCTCTTTCCAACCAAGAACTTCTATAAAAATGGGACTGGGTCTCTCTCCAGCCTCCTTGTCAGTGTCTAGGTGTTTAGTAAGTGGCTGGCATTCTCCTTTCATCTTTAGATCTTCAAATCCACATTTAATGCTTTCAGTTTTAGGCAATGGCTTGGCTAACAAAATACTTCATAAAGAAGCGCAAGATCTAGGAGATGCTTCAGTAAGGGAAGTGCCTGCTACCCAAGCATGAGGAGCTGAGTTCATATCTCCAACATTCACATGAAAGAACTCTAAGCATGGTGCCATGCATCCGTAACACCACCCCTGAGGGCGAGAGAGACAGAGGCAGACAGATTCCTGGAGTCTATTGGCCAGACGGTCTAGCTGAATGGATGATCTCTGAGTTCAGTGAGAGAAACTGTTTCAAAAAATTAAGGTACAGAGCTATTGAGAACTGACAACTTCTGGTCTCCATGTGCAGAGGCACTTGTGTGCCTGTGTACCACTCATGCACAAATGCACACATACACACGTGCACAGAAATATGGACGCATGCCACGCACACACGAAGTCTTTTCTGTTGAAGAAGGGATTAGAGCCTGCAGACGGGATTCTATGGGCTCCAAGCCTGTGGCTTCAGTGGCTTCAATAACTAATTGCTGCTTCTAGTCCCTAAGGGCATTGCAGGTGTATTTTCTATCCCATCTGAGAACTTTCGACATCACTAGAGGAACTTACTCCTCCATTGCTTATACATAACCTCAAGTATTTAAGATTCTATACACGTGATGCCATAAGAAAGCCAGACATGCAGCTGGAATCATGCTCCTGGGTATGCGGGGTTATGGAGAGAGACTGTCAGGAGAGCCTGGGCCTCCAGCACAGCCTGACCTCTGCTGTGTCTTCTGAGTACTCATGATTCATTTCTGACTGTGATGACCTTAACTCCTCCAGGTGACCATCTCTGCATGTGTGCCTCATGGTGACGTTCTTCACAAATGCAGGATTCCAGTGAGATTGTAGGCCCATCCTCCTCCAGACCAGCCAGGCCTCAACTCTGGGTGTCTGTCTTAGTTAGGGTTTCTGTTGATGGGATGACACGCCGTAACTCAAGTTTGGAGGAAAGGGTGTATTTGGCGTATGCTTCCACACTGTAGGTCATCACTGAAGGAAGCCAGGACAGGAGTTCAAGCAGGACAGGAACCGGGAGACAGGAGCTGATGCAGAGCTCATGGAGGGGTCCTGCTTAGTGGCTTGCTCAGCCTGCTTTTTTACACAACCCAGGACCACTAGCCCAGGGATGGCACCACACACAATGGGCAGGGCCCTCCCCATCAATCGCTAATTAAGAAAATGCCCTCCAGCTGGACCTTTTGGAGACATTTTCTATTGAGGTTCCCTGGCTTCAGATGTCTCTATCTTCTGTCAGTTGACATAAAATTAGTGAGGACAATGTCTATGTTAAGAAGAAGGTAAATACATTACACAGTATCTTCACCCTAGATGAGGGTACTTAGGCGTCCAGGCCTGCAGGCTCAAAGTGGGACATTTAGCTGTGGAGAGGGACTATCAAACATGAAGTGTCAATGGTTTGCCTGATTGGGTGGAAAACAGTATTCCAGGGAACTCTGCCCCTTTCCCTGCAGGACTGTGGAACTGGCAAACACTGAGGGCTTGCTGAGACTGATGCTCCCGATAACATTTTTCTTTGGCTTGGGGAATCTTACCAAAGCCCACCTAGATGAAAGAACAGGGTGAGTGGAAAGCTTCCCAAGTGCTTGTCTGAAGGCACTGCCGGGAGTGGAAAGTAAATGGCTCTTTTGTGACATTTGAGTTCCCAAATACAGGGTGGAGGCCAAGCTGGGAACCCATCTATAGGAGAATGTACAGAAAAGGCATCAGGCCTCTGGGATACTGAGAAGAGAGATTCAGGTCTGTAGGTTTCTCCCTAAAGTTTACACCATTTTAATTCTAACTATTAATGTGATCACAGTTCTCTCTCTCTCTTTCTCTCTCTCCCCCCCACCCATGTCTATGTGTGCACATGTGTGCATGTGTATGTGTGTGTTTGTGTATATGTGCAAATATATGTATGTGTGTGCATATGTGCATATGTATGTGTGTATGTGTGTGCATGTATGTATTTTCACATGAGTGTGGGTGCATGTGTGTGGTGTATTTTCACATGTCTCTGTGCGTGTGTACACATGTGTGATGTATGTTTACATGAGTGTGTGGGTACATTCATGTGTGTGCACATGTGTGCATGTGTGCGGTGTATGTTCACTTGAGTGTGTGAATATATGTGTACATGTGGGTACACGAGTGTGCATATGCACACATGTGTATTTGTGTTCATGCATATGTGTGCACATGTGCGGTATATGTCCACATGAGTGTGTGGGCGCTTACGCCTGTGTAAATCTGTGTAAGGTTTATATAGATCATGAGTCGGCTGTCCTGCTCCATCACTCGCCACCATATTCTGACCACACAGAGTCTCTTACTGAACCTGGGCCAGGCAGCCAGGCAATAAGCCCCAGCATGCCCCTTGTCTCCACCCCTCCTAGCACTACAGTACTAGGGTTATGGGTGTGCTCATGACCACACCCAGCTCTATATGTGGGTGCTGGGATTCAAACTGGGGTCCTCATGCTTTGCAGGAGATGCTCTTCCTCACTGAGCTATCTCCAAGTAGTAAATAAACAGTTAAGCACAGTGTATCTATAATTCACCCTAATTTTGAGGTATCTCTAAGGAAAAGATGGTCCCGTGGGCAGATAGGTTCTGGTGACCTGAGAGGAACTCTTGTTGCCAGGGCTAGCTGTCAGTAAATGCTTCCAAGCCCAGGGGTCATGAAAACATTCCAGCAGGAACCAAGATCTGGAAAATCCTTTCCATATGGCCAAATGGGAGGGAGTTGCATCTCAGGCTAGTGCCAACTGAAATGCTACCCTAGTGGCCACAGACTGGTGTCAAAAACAGAAGACCTGGCACTGATTTCCCCAAACCAAAATCCAGCCTAGTGCTCCAAGAGCCAGCTGTTTGGGTCCCCTTGAGGTAATACCTCAGGGCCAGAATGACCTCCCCTGCCCTGCCTGCTGGGCTAGCCAGAGCCTAACAGATCTCTCCACTTACCTTTGACCAGAGGAAATTGCTGCAAATCCCTGTAAATAGTTCCAGAATGTGCCTTGCTTTGTCTTCATGGCCAAAGATCACTGAATGTGCTCTCTGCATTGCAGTTACCAAGTATCTGTGTGGAGCAAGTTACCCAGACTTTGCTCTTGGTGATGATGGCGTCCCTTAGTGCAACAGCACATACTTGGCATGAATGAATCTCTGGCTTGACTCTTCAACACTAGAAGACCAAACCAGGCATACTCACACATATACTCACACATACTCACACATACACTCACACAGCAGTTGCCAGGAAATTGGATGACCTCATGAACTCTTTGGTAGCACAGACATAGAAACAGGACACAAACCAAGGCATCTTCACTATCACTTAAACAGCTTTTCTATAATCCTTGAGTGAGGCATCCCTCAGAATAGAATAGAGGAGAGGGACTGGATTTTCTGTTTGGAGGGTGGCTATCTGAGAGAAATAATCTTTCAACTGAAACAGTTTGAGTGAGTGCATAGTGAGAAGCAGCATTTGCTCTAGGGATGAGGAAGGCAGCATGGCCCAAGGAGGCAATGTGGGCTGCTGTGGACAGAAACAGCTCACATCAGGAGGGAGCAGTGGTGTAGGGATCAGGTAGTGGCTCCAAGTCTCCTTCTGGGGTCATACATGTCACCTGGGCTGTCTGGCCTGATTTCTACAAATATATGTCACTCTACCCAAAACATGCCTGTGATCTAATCCACGGTGTGTTATTACATGGAAACTGAATTAAGACTGCCTGAATTAAGGATCCTTGAGTGGTCCTCCAGGTGGGACCAGTATCACTCTGAGGTTCCTGAAGTGAAGAAGGAAATCAAGGGGGTCAGAATACTCCCCTGGGGTGAGCCCCATGCGTACTGCTGCCTGAGTCAGGGAGATACAGAAAAGGCTATAGCCCAGGATGTGCAGAGACCCCAGAATACGCTCAGTGGAAATAGATTCTCCTGTATGGGTCTAGGAGGACAATGGTCTTGCCAACACCTTCCCTCCCAGCTCAGAGAGCCCCATTTTAGACCCAGGTTCTGGAAATCTAATGTTATGTGTTCTGTTTTAAACTGAGAACTGTGTAGTAATTTGTTACCTGGAGTAACAAATGCGATATGACAGCTTGTCTCTATTTTGGAAACACAAAATGCTCACACACACACACACACACACACATGAAAAATTTATGGAATATAACTAACTTGAAAATTTTTATCAAAATTAATTCTGGGATTTTTCTAAGCCAATTTTGCTAGAGGAAGGACAGGAGTGGGTCTCCTTCCCTCCCTCCTTCCTTCCCTCCCTCCCTCTTTCCCTTCTTCCCACCCTCCCACCCTCTCTCCCTTCCTCCCTTCTCCCTTCTTTCTTCCTCTTCCCCTCCCTCTCTGTTTCTCTTTCACAGAGGAAGTGATCTCTCTCCTCTTCCTGCTCTCTTTTCCCTCCACCTTCCCTCCTTCCTCTTTGTTTCATGTCTTCCCTCCCTCTCTAGTATGTAGCCCAGGGTTGGCCTGGATTTTCTGACCTATACCTCCTGATTGCTGGGATTCTGTGGTGAGCCACTGCTATAATCCAACTTGATCATCGCGTTTCTCACTGCTTAGATCAATACCTAGATCGTAACAAAATAAGGAAACAACAAAGCAATTTACTGCCAGTTAAAGCACATGGCTGTTACTGGATTGCATGGAGAATTCATACCTTGCATTTTTATTTGGAGATGAGAGTCTTGATTAGAACTTGGATTAAATTGAAATAAAAGTCATGGTTTAAACTCAGTCACCCTAATCTGAAAACTAACAACCCAGGTTCTCCAATGTCTGACACCTTTGAAGTGCCTCCTGTGCCCCAGGACAAATGACATCTATCTGTCCTCGTATGATGGTTAGAACATAGGCAGCATGCTGAGATGATGGAGTCTCCATCCGACGGAGGAGATGGGCATGTGGTTTGTGCTTAAAGGTGGGTCCCAACCCCAAGGTACTTCAGTGTGTACATATAGGGCTCCCATAATATGAAGTATAGGACATTTGGAATCATCTCCAGAATTTTGGGTGAGAGGTCATCCCTCCTGTACTTCCTGCCACTGGAACTTCTCAGGAGCTACGTGGAGTTGGCATGTTAACCCACCCTTTGCCTTCCTACTAATACTCATTTCTAAGTGAATCTACCTAACTTGGCTGTATTTTTCTCTTTCTTCCTCCTCCTCTTCCTCCCCTTCCTGCTCTTCCTCTTCGAGACAGGCTTCCACTATATAGCCCTCGCTAACCTTAAGCTCCCCGTGTAGACCACACAGACTTGAACTCACAGAGATCTGTTTGTCTCCGTCTCCCGTATTAGCATTAACAAACAGAGTGAGGCACTATCCCTGCTTCATTAAAACTTCTTAATATCCAAGATACAAAAAAATAAAAAAAAAGAATTTTTTTAAATGAAACTTGCTTTGGGAAATTCTGCTGTTATTTACTAATATATTCTTAAACTGGTCGGCATTGCATCTTCTAGAAACAAGGCTATTTCTAGTGCTGATCTATTCCTCCACTCATCCTCTGACTCCATCTTTGCTAAAATACTTGTATGCACCTTGTCCTTGGAAACAAAAGGAGAGAGAGATGATCTTCCCCAGAGGAGTCCACACCCTACCTAGGTGGGAAGGCAGACTAGAGAGCAGGTGAGATGGAGACAGCTGCTGTTAGATGATGTAGGTTCTGAGTAGAGACCCTGTCAACTTCCCAGGGAGCATGGTGCATAGGAAAGAGGCCCTTGAGACCAAAAAAGGGGGCCGTTTTCATCATCTGTCAGATACCAAGGACTTGGATTGGGATCCTGTTTATGTAGCCACTTCTTGGCCATTTTTTTCCATTAATTTTTCCCCTATGGAAACCAGTATTGTACTTTATGAACTTGTACATGCAATGCCTTAGACATCGCTGGTTTTAAAGCTCAAGGGCATACTTTTTCACACAGAACCAGA
This sequence comes from Tokudaia tokunoshimensis, assembly GCA_036184795.1. NCBI lineage: Eukaryota > Metazoa > Chordata > Mammalia > Rodentia > Muridae > Tokudaia > Tokudaia tokunoshimensis. The sequence goes on along the minus strand of BTHU01000022.1, from coordinate 54,380,428 downwards.
GAGTGAATGATTCATGTTTTAAAGGCACTGTCATTCTTATCCAGCTCCTCCCACTGTTGTAGCATGAGGAAAAACAAAACAGGTAATAAGAAAACAAATAAACATGGTTTTGTCTCAATAAAACTTTATTGACAAAAGAGAGCAGCCATCCAGATCTGACCCTGGCAGCTACAGCTTGCTGAATCCTGTTCGAATTTTCCCTAGAGTGAGGCTATAGGTTTCTGTAGCTTCTCCTGTGAACCAATAATACCTGGGAGTTGTGTGAGTTTCTGAGAATCTTCTAGAACCACACAAAGAAATGATAGCAGTCTGGATTCATGATGGAGACTCAGATTGACCCAGTTTTCCAGCATTTCACATCCTGGTTAATATTTAGCAGACTTCTGAGATTCCAGATCTAACCCATCTTTAGGTCATTATCACACAGGAATCCAACAAGAAAACCACACTAATCCAGTCCTGGCAGAGGGCTTGACATTGAGTGAGTGTGTGTGTTTTAACTCTAAGGTTTTTGAAAAATAAGAATAGAGACGATTGGCTTGGAGCTGTGGGGAGGAAGTGTGGTGATTATCTGAGGGTGACCTGAGGGAAGCCTAGAGCAAAGAGGAAGGCAGGAGCAGCTGGTCAGTGTAGAGACAAGGCTGTGTGAACGGAGGCCCCAAGTGCAGATTAGGGAGAAGAATGTATCTGGACAGCTTAAAGCGGTAAGCCAGGAAAAATCCATCTTTAATAGCCAATTCTGTGGGAAAAGTCACTACATTCAAAGGTTTGAGTAATCTAATCGTTCAGAGCAAAACAGTACAGTTTTTAAAGGATGGGTCTTTCCAAGAGCACATATATGGTGTGTAGTAGGGCATTAAAGAACTTTAGAAAATGTCACTACAGGGAAACAACTGGGAAGCCATCTGAGTGGCCCCTGCTGGCTTTATGTGCCCACAAGCTGTCTCTTGTCTGATAGAAGTGAATGACTTGCAAAACTTTTTTTTTTAATTAAAACTTAAAAAACGAGAAGCAGATGAAGTGTCAGATGGTTCAGAGTAGCTTGAACCATTTTTCTCCAGGTCAGATGAAAAGTGAAGTCTGTGCTCCCTGGGGAGCCTGGGGCTGACCCTGAGTGGGTCATTCGATCTAGCCTCCCATCAGGCTCTGGGCTGTTGCTCTCAAGGGTGAAATGGAGGAAGAGACGGAAGGATGCAGTTGATAGCTTCCTGGAAGAAGCCTTAGTAGGAGACCGCAGTTATTCTAAGCAAGAATCACGTAAACCTTGCTTTGGTTTTCCAATCCTGGATGAAGATGTTGTCTTAGGTATAGCATGTGATTTGGGGGCGTGCACCACATGCTATCATGTGGAGTCTGGGGCTTGCTAGCCCACTAGGCATTGCATTCTAGTCTTGAAGGGATCAAACTGATCTGCTCAGCACGTCTGTCCTTACTGTTACAAACCTGTGGTGGGTATCTGCTCTCAGCTGTTTCCAGCCACCCTGGCCTACAGGCTTCCTGAGTCTTCTTCCTTTCCTGCTCTTTATCCCAGCCAGCCTGAGCACACCACGTATCTCTTGAACATCCATCTCCCACTCCCATCTCAAGACCTAGGAGTTGGGCCTTGTTCTTCCCTTGCCTGAACCTGCTCATTCTTGATTGTGCAGGGCTTTCTGTAATCTCCCCCGAGCTTCACTCACTTTCTCAGAGATGCCTGGGCATGGTGTGATCTACAATAGAAGCCCTCACACCTACCATGAGTTTTTTCTTGTGCTTTTCTTACATACTCGATGTGTGAGGATCAATCAGGTCATTCAAATCTTTTCTACTTAGTTCCCGTTACTCTCAGAATATGTGTCCTTGTTGACAAAGGCTTCGATGGATCACTGGGTCTGTGATACTTTGTACACATAGACCACCAAGGCTGTTGAGTATTGAGTCAAGGAGAGAGCCAGATTTCTGACATTGTTCGGAGCCTGAGTCTACTAACTAAATCATATTGCAGTTAAGTTTTTCAATAGTGCTGTGAGTTCTGTTTAAAAAGCTATTTTCTATATCACTCAAGGCTTGCCATTCCATAGCCAAGAGTTATCTTGTTTTACTTCTCAGTAAAGACTTCAGCAGTTAGTTTTACTATTAGAAATCTGTGACGGGTATCTGCTCTTTATGTTGATTTGTAGCATAGCTCAACATTTACACGACACCATCGGAAGATTGCAGTGATTCAGCCGGTCGGTAGTGACGACCTGTGCTGACAGCCAGTGCTGCTGTGTGCACGATTCCCTCCCTCCACCTGGCACATATTTAGCATAAGGAGAAAGACTCATACTTACCCATTTGTAATCCAGTGGTTCCCACTTAGCTGTGGGTGGGACTTCCAAGGTGCCCTGCAGGGTGTCTGACATCATGGTTGCTATCAAACCATGGCTTGATGGGCGGTGGTGGTGCACGCCTTTAATCCCAGCACTCGGGAGGCAGAGGCAGGCGAATTTCTGAGTTCGAGGCCAGCCTGATCTACAGAGTGAGTTCCAGGACAGCCAGGGCTACACAGAGAAACACTGCCTCGAAAAAAAAAAAAAACCAAAAGACACAAAACAAAAAAACAAAAAACCATGGCTTGATAACATGGCAAACCATATACAAACAGGTTTTTTCCCTATGCTTATGATACATTTCATGTATAAATTTGTACAGTGAAGTAACTAGTAATAAAATAGACCGGTTATAACAAAATGTTGACACTTGTTTGACTTGTTTTCTCTTTCACGTTATCTTGTTGGGCTGTTGTGTGCTAGTTTAAAGAAACCATGCCATAGCTTCTTACTTCACTTTTATTTTATTTTTATTTGATTTTATTTTTTTGATTTTCTATATTTTTTTATTTACATTCTGAATGATTTCCCCTTTCCCGTTTCCTCCCTCCCCGAAAGTCCCATAAGCCCTCTTCACTCACCCTGTTCCCCATTCAACCCCCTCTCCCTTCTCTGTCCTGGCGTTCCCCTACATCCAGACTTTCTAGGACCAGGGGTCTCTCCTTCCTTCTTCTTGGAAATCTATTGATATGCGAATTGTGTCTAGGGTATTCTGAGATTCTGGGTCAATATCCCCTTTATCAGTGACTGCATACCATGTGTGTTCTTTTGTGATTGGGTTACCACACTAAGGATGATATTTTCCAGTTCTCACCATTTGCCTAAGAATTTCGTGAATTCGTTGTTTTTTAATTGCAGAGTAGTGTTCCATTGTGTAGATATACCACATCTTCTGAATCCATTCCTCCGTTGAGGGACATCTGGGTTCTTTCTAGCTTCTGGCTTACTTCACTTTTTAACCAAGTTACCAGCATCTGTACTACTGTGGTTGAGACCACAGTTAAGCGGAATAAGGGTTGCTTGAACACAAGCACTGGGGATAGATACCTTGACATTTTAACTGTGGAGGTGGCTCAAATGTAACCAGCATGTGGGTTCTCTACCCAGTGTGGAAACTCTGGGCAAGGGAGTGAGCTGGATTGGGTGAGATTTCCTCACACTGCTAATGATGGTGTATAACGCCAGACTTCATGACCTAAGAAATTAGTTCTGAAATTATTCAAATAGTATTTGTAGAAAACATAACTGAGAATAAGAGGGACTGGTGTATAAGAGGCCCCAGACTGTCAACACTACAGGGTACAGACCCCAGGCTGTCGAACTCCAGGGTACAGACCCCAGACTGTCTGCACTTCAGGGGTACAGCCCCAAGACTTTCTCTCTATACTCCAAGGTACAACCCTCAGACTGTCTACACTCCAGGGCACTTTAGGAAATGTCATATGAGGAAAAGAGCGTCCATTCCTTACACAACCCTACTAGCAATCTTCCTGTAAATAAATGTGAAGAAAACAGGAGCATGATTCTGCAAAACAAACAAGCGTCATGGTGTGTAGGACCTTGTAGTCAATAGTTTTGTTGATGTGACTGCTGAGTTGCTTTTAAAAGTCAGATTCATCCCTACATAATTTAGATATAGTAACATTCTCCCCTTTTTAGTGTGCCACTGTGTTGTAAGTGTACATAGTTCTATGACTACCTCATAATCCACACATGAGTATCTGTCTGTCTACAGATTCCTCATTCTCCCTTCTGTTTAACCTAAGCTTCCGTTTCCTCAGCTATAGGAAGAGGCTTTGCTGTTAATATGTAGATGGTGCCGAGAGCAGCTGCTGTGGCCATTGTTAATAATGCACCTAAAAACCTGTTTCTCTTGTTTGTCACAGTCTGCGGTGTGGGAGCTGGACACCTGCTCATTTCCTTCTCTGCCCGGTGAGATCAAGGGTGCTTAAAGAGGAATTGTTCATATTTGTTTGACAGGAAGCAGGTATCCGATAGCTCCTCTAACCTCCAGTGGCCAGTGCCTGTGGAACAGTGTTTTATGTTACCCTCCATTGACTCAGGCCACAGGGCTTTAACGGGCAGCATGTCTCTGGTGTAGCTTACTCGTTTCTTAGAGTCACAGAGGTGCAGGAGGAAGCTATGGTTTCTGGGGTGATCTGTTTTCCTCGCTCAGACCGTTTCCTCCATTTGAAGAGTTGGGTTATAAGTGAAACAGTTATATTTGAACTAGATGTTTGGGGAGTTTTTGTTTATTCTTTTTTTATGTGGCTCTTTTGGCCAGCTCTCATACTGACTAGCCCAGGCTGGCCTTGAACTCTGGATCTTCTTAGTCCTGCCTCTGAAAGCTGGGCTTCTATAGTCTCTGCTTGGAAGATTTGGCACATATTATTCTTTAAATGTTTTTCCTTTTTATTGCTATTTCCATCTAAAATTTATTTTTTGAGCACTGTTTCCCTTTATTTTTGACATTTCCTCATAAAGCAGCTTCACTTTTTATGACTAAAAGAACCCATGGTCAACACGATACAGAAATGTGAAATAGGAATTTGCGGAAGTGATACTTTGCATTGCATGCTGTATTTATGTGATTCATCCCCTTGCCTGCATATTCAGCTGTGTATGTTGTCATCCTGTTTAGTTAGTTAGTTAGCTAGTTAGTTAGTTAGTTAGTGTTTTACTGCTGTGAACAGTCACCATGACCAATGCAAGTTTTATAAAAAACAACATTTAATTGAGGCTGGCTTACAGGTTCAGAGGTTCAGTCCATTGCCATCAAGGCAGAAACATGGCAGTATCCAGGCAGGCATGGTGCAGAGGAGCTGAGGGTTCTACATCTTTATCCAAAGGAAGCCAGGAACAGACTGGGCATCCTCAGGCATCCAGGAGGAAGATCTCTAAGCCCAACCCCACAGTGACACACTTCCTTCAACAAGGCCACACCTTCTAATAGTGCCACTCCCTGGGACGAACATATACAAACCACCACAGTTAGTTAGTTAGTAAGTAGGCATCTGGGTTGCTAGAATTTGGCACTATTTGCAGTTTGGACACCCACTGGTCTTGGTCAAGAAGAGATTATAGTGTAGTGAGTGACCATTTGTCAACAAATAGATCTGGAGGAAATCTAATCAGCGTGACTTTGCACTTAGAAATCTTTGTCTTGAGGCTTAAACATGAGCTTGATCTTCGGGAACCAGGAAGCATACACATAAGTAATGACCCAGAGGATCCCCAGAATCTATTCCTGGGCACCCACCCACTAAGAACTGGGTGGTATGGATTCTGTCCATGAGTATTCACTACCGTTGATGCAGCCTGGTTTCACTCTTATTTCAGAGTTACCTCAAGGAGAACTAGGAATTTATGTTGTGCTAATCCTTGTCTGCAGGCTGTATGTAAACTCTTACAAATGCACATTCACTGAAGATTATGACTTAGTATAAGAGAGTTAGCGAATGTGCTGTAGGCTCTCGGCATTATGCACATCTCACTAAAAGGGCAGCCACTGGCTCATGGGGCTCCTTATCCTTGAAGCTTTGAAGCATTACCTGGTAAGATGGTAATAAGGGAGCCAACTTAAATGATGGAGAGAAAAGATGAAGGTTATCAAGATTCAGTCTGGCTCCTTCACCTTCCTTCCATACTGAGAGTATGTGGGCAAGGTATGCACAGTGAGCCCGAGCCTGTCCTGATTTGCTTTTCTATTGCTGTTATAAAACATGAGCCAAAAACCACTTGGGGAGGAAAAGGTTTATTTTATTCCTCAGGTTACCATCCATCATAAAGGGAGGTCTGGAAGAACCTGGGAACTGAAACAGAGGCCATGGAGGTATGCTGATTATTTACTGCCTTGCTCTTCATGATGTGCTCATCTTATTTTCTTATAGGGATCGCATCAGCTGCACCTATCATTAATCAGGAAATGCCTCCTCCGCAGACGGGTGCACAGGCCGTCTGATAAAGGCGATCCCTCACGAAGGTCCCCCTCTTTGTAGATGACTCTAACTTGTGTAGCTAACCATCACAAGCCCTTAGTGTATATTTTTTGTATCAAACCTAGTGTACAGAACAGCAAGCTTGCTCTCGCTCTCTTGCTCTCCTGCTTCTCTCCAGCTCTTGCTCTCCTCCCCCCCTCCCCCATCCACGTGCTCATGGCCATGGCTGGCCTCTACTTCTCTACACTCTCTCTGCCTTTCTCTGCCTCTACTACCCCCTTAACTCCCCTCTCCATCTCCCCATGCCCTGAATAAACTCTGTTCTACACTAAAACAAAACAAAACAAACAAACAAAAAAAACCCAAAAATCCCAGCAAGCTTTTAAATTTGACAGACAGACAGACATCAACAGATACGTACAGGCACACATAATTGCACGCATGCATGCACACACAGACACCCCAAATATGCCATGAGCACTCTACTTTCCATTTTCTAAAGGCATTGCATTGGGCCTGGAGAGTTGTGACAGGAGCCCTTCCCCCACCTTGTCTCCACTGGCTGGCTGTCTCTGGGTAGCACTTTTTCACTTTGTCATTGTCCTTTGCTTCTATACTTGTCTCTTTCAGCAGACAGTCTAGTTTCTCACTAATGGTTTTCTTTCAACTGGTTCCAGCCTAGATTTAATGCTAACAGAATGAGGAGCTGAAAGAAGCAGTCTGCTAAGTATGTGTGCAGGGAGCAGGGCTATGCCTACTCTATTAGCAGGCACATGGAGATGCCTGTTGTCATAACAGAGTTCCTACAAGTGGAGGCCCTTTCATACTGAGTTGTTCTTATTTTGTTTTTATATGTTATTTATTTACATCTTGAAATTGTTTTGACAATTTTATTAAGGAGATATTTAGTTTTTAGAACAGCCAACTATTGATTGATGAGTATTCTATAGTTCTGATCACGATCATCATTGCTGTGGCTAAGGCACCCCTAAAGGTTAAGATGAAGGGTCAGCCCCCTGAGCCTTTGGGTTCCTCAACCTCTGCAAACCACATGTTCAGAGCAAGCAAACCCCTGTACTGAACATACACTGACTGTCCTCATTGTTATAATGTAAGCAGTGGACTATAACACTGAATCCCATGGTACTTGCTTGCTGGTATTACAGGTCATCTGGAAATGAAGGACAGCTCTGGGGAGGCTATGGGGAGGTTATTCAAATCCTCCGTTGTACTGCTTACGGCACTCCAATGTCTGTGCATTTGGATATCCACAGGGAACATGGAACCAATCTCCCAGAGATGACCTGAACACCACTGTCCTGTTCATTGACAGATCAATGCATGAATTAAGGACAGACATCCCTGAGCAGGAAGTAAGGCAGTCTAGGAAAGTCTCCCTGGGAAGAAGCCTGACAGGCATCTTGGGAATTGAGTCTTGAGGAAGTGCCTGAGGCCCCGTGAAACTCTAAGAACCTGCTTCCCTTGCTTCTGGATATCCTGGGAGGAGACTGAGAAATACCCAGCATTTAGAAGCCAGGTCCCATGACAGGGAACATTCCTCAATCTCTAGAACAGGGACCACTAGGTGCCTGACTAAAGGGGCCCAGACCCTGCTTATGAAGGTAGCTGCCACTGGAGTAATTTAGAAGTACATGAACAATACTTTAGAAGTACATGTTCCAATACCTTGGAAGCATCCATATGCTATGGGCAACTGCCTCTGTCAACACAATGAGCCTTTAGATAGAAGCCCTGCCCTAAAGGTAGGTCTCCTACCCTTCCCAGACAGGCACACCTAGTATAGAAAGTGGGGGATACCTTGAGAAAGAAGGGAGTGGCCCCAGAGAGGCAGACAGGTGCTTCCGCATGGCCCTGACTTTAAATTCTGTCTCTTCTCATTTGTTTTTAAATTATATGAGTATCTACATGTATGTATGTATCTCATTGAGTGCCTAGTACCCACAGAGCCCAGGAGTGTCAGATATCCTAGAACTGGAGTTGTGGGCACGTGTGAGCCACCTGATGGTGCTGGGAAAGGACCCCGAATCTTCTGCATGGACAGCAAGCGCTTGTAAACTCTGAGCTGGCTCCCTAGCCCCTCTCCTCCCTTTTCATATCAACCACACTAGGAAGTCTCTTCTCAGTGGTACATTTTGTCTTATTTTCTTTTTCTAGCTCTTCCCCTCCCACCCCCATTCTTTATATCAGATTTTTCAGTTTCAACCTGTCACTAAACTTGACTTTGCTCTTTTCTTTCTCCCACATTGTTCTGATTGCAGTGAGCAGAGGCCCCCCCCCCCCGCGCCCTGCCACCACCACCACATGCTGCCCTATGAAGGTGCTATAGGTGCTGAGGAAGTTTCTCTGTTTAGTTACCACATTTGTCTTTGAGCAAACTGCGCTCCTACAACAACCCAGTGAGTGGCCTGTCAGCTTTCAGAATCCTTCTCGGTACCTAGACTGCTGATCTCCATTGAAGAATTTCTTCTACCCCAACCTACACTTTACAGCCCAAGGTGCCTTGTGCACAACAAGTTTAGAGGCCCCTGTTCTCAGGGCTCTAGAGGGAGGTGGCCAGCTGCAGACGTGCCGTCTGGACAGAGATGAGGACTGCCTTCTCCGGCCTGTGGCTTGCTTCACTTCCCTTTCTTTTCATGTGAATGTCTCTCTTGTCTTTCCCATGTTTGGCACTCCATTCCTCTTCTGAAGCAGCCACATTCATCCATAGTTTAAGACACTGGGGAGTAGCCCCAGGGGCGGGGGGAAGGCAGTCTCTAATTGGTCTAGCCCACTTTATAAGGCCTCCAAAGCAGTTTAGTACTAAACAGATTTGTGGAGAATGAGAGAACATGATTTTATATATATACATACAAAGAATGGTCTGTTTTCATATGCACCACTGCAGTCTTTGTGGCTTCAGGTAATGAGTTAATGGCTGTCTAAATTTCACCACGTGGTAGTGATAATTATTTTGCCTCGTGGAAACTTCACATGGCCTGATTGCCAGCCCCCTTGTACTCAGCTCAGGGTATCTGCCTCTGGCTCTGAAATGAGCCCCATTCTCTGGATACCAGCCCGAGCGAGCAACAGTTCTACCATGAGTTGGAAACTCCACGGTGCTGGGGCATCTTCCGCCTGCTCACTGCTGGGCACTTAGTGCTCAAGTGAGCTCCTTCCTAATAATTTCAAAAGCTGATACAGGAAGGGATGAAGAGACTTTCCGTGAGATAGATAGAAATAGCTCGGAGCCTACAGGAAAACATTGCCCCCAGATATCACCGTGGGCCTATGGCCTTGGTCTTGTTCTGCATCTTGGGATCAGAGCCTTGCTGTGTCAGCACCTCTCCCAGCTGAGCCATCAGGATGCCATGTGGCCACTCACTCATTTCAAATGTGAGAGTGATTCTCCCGGTCTCACTATCTGTCATTACACTCAACACCTTGCTACACAAGATGCGTGGAGACGTGTGTGTTGATGATCATTCTACTCTAGAACCTTCTAGTGCAGGTGCGCTGTTCACATACTCAACAACCTTTGAGGAAAGTAAGTGTTCAAGATTATCCCACCCTGGACTCAGTGTTCAGAGACAGTTCAATAAATTACCCTCTGTGGATGCCTTAGGTGGCCTGCTCCTGCCTCTGCGTTTCTGACACCCGTCCTCTAAGGGACCCAGAATTGTCAGGGCCTCTTGGATGTGACATCTAACTCCCAGAGGAAGCCATCTGCCCTTTTGCTTCCAGGTCTCTGTGTGTTTAAGAGAAAGTCTGTGAACTGAGGTGGTCTGTTTTTACTCCTGGGTCTGAGCTCTGTAATTGTAGCTAAGGGTTGTGTATTGGGGAGTATGTTATATCATTTGCTGTTGTCTTTCTTAGAGTTCAACTTAAGAGTCTCTCTCTCTCTCTCTTTTTCCCAGAGAGCTCAGGTAGATAACTTGGAAGACCAGAAAGCTGAAGCAGTGAGGATGAAGGTGTTTGCCTCTGAAGCCATGATTTAACTGTTAAGGTGAGTCTTTGTGGTGGGCACACACATTTCGGAAACAACACAGACAGGGCTGACTTGTTTTCTGTGAGCAGATGAAAGCACACAGTGAAGGGTGGCCCTGAGAAGTATACGCCACTCCTGGGGTGAGCGTGTGTCTCTAACTTACAGGGACACGGAGTTCTCAGCAGTCCTGTATCCTGCTGTTCCCGTTGGGACTGCCAGGAAAGGGACTTCCAAGGACTTGTGAGTGGTTCTTTCTGAGTGAAACTGTGGTCCTCAAAAAAGCTTTAACTGCCTCTAACTTAAACTTTTTAGGTTTTAAGGTAAACTCATTGTATAGCCTAGGCTGGCTCCAAACTCATGATCCTCCTGCCTCACTCAGTGTGGTGAATGCTGGGATTGTGGGTACATTCCATCAAGCTCATCTTTAGACATTTTATAAAGGAGCAGAGCCAGTGCAGAAAGGGAGGCAGGGGCACACTCCTGGGGCTGCTAGTGGCCTACCTCAGTGGTTTTCCTCCAAGTATTTCCTTGAGCACAGCTTCCAGGCTGGTGGTACAGTGGGCATGGAGGGTGGGGGGTGTAGCCGGGTGAGTAGGGAACATTGTATTGAATAACTAGTCTTTCTCAGAACTAATGGACCCTGCAAATCTCTACGGCTGTGTGTAATCAGCAGTGCTTGCCGTGATCCTGTGCAAATTGTGGCTTGTGACCAACGTCCTACTTGTGAATTAGATATCTTTTGAACATCAGCCACAAGAGATGATAAACACTAGGGATATAGTTGTAAACTGGATTGGCAGTGCTTATATGCAGAATGTAAATACTAAGCCACGAGGGCTTAAGAGAATGACCCCTAGACCTAGAGGGCCTGGCTTAAATACTGAGTCGGATGTAGTCTCTGTCTTCCCTGTTCCTCACCTACAGAGCACTGGTAATCATATCTCCCTTGTAAGAAGGGTTGTGACAAGTACAGAAATTGTGAATATTGGCATGTCCAGACTGTATACAGATGCCATCAGATTTGTTCATACAATGAAAAGAGCTGGATCCTTTGACCCAGGTTGAAGGTTGAGATGATGACTAACTGGGGAGAGATGTAATGCCGTGCAGTAGAGGCTTCAGGATGTGAGAAGTAGTGAGCTAAGCAGACAGTAGGTAGAGGGTAAGACGGTGGTGTAGCAGACACACGGACTGAGTCCTGTGCTTCACTGTGTTTAATAACACTCAGGAAGTCAATGTTGGCCGTGGACTTCTTCACCTGAAAAGGACATCGACGCAGAGTTCATGGCTGTTTCATTCTGAACAGGCAGAAAGCTTTCCTTCCCCTAATGGCAGAGACGAGAAGAGGCTGTCTGTCTGTCCTTATCACTGCCCTTGAGTATTTGTTCTGGTTAATTTAAATAGATAGGCTTGACCATGAAAGGATCCTAAATAACAGGTAAAACAGTGTGTGTGTGTGTGTGTGTGTGTGTGTGTGTGTGTGTGTGTGTGTGTATGTGTAGGGTATTTTGGGAGGAGATTTGCTTGTGAGTCAGTAGAATGCTTGGGAAAGATCTGCCCTCCATGTGATCAGCACCATCCAATCAGCTGAGAGCCCAGAGATATGAAAAAGGCTAAGATGGTATTTATGTCCTCTTTCTTCTGGAACTGGGATACACTTACTTTCAACCATTGGACATTTGCATCATTCTAGGAACTTTGGACTCGTGTCTTAACGCCATAACCTGCCCAACTGGACTGACAGGTCCAGCACTGCATTCTCTGTTCTGAAGACTTTGAACTTGGCCTGAGCTATGTGTTAGACATCCTTGGGTCTCTCCAGCTAGTAGGTGGCCCATTGTGGGCTTAATTCTCATTATCCAAAGACCCAGAATCCGTAATAATATCTCTAATCTATCCATCAATCTATCCATCCATCCATCCATCCATCTATCTATCCATCCATCCATCCATCCATCCATCCATCCATCCTTCCATCCATTTGTCCATCTGTCCATCATTTGGTTTGTCCATCTTCTTGGTTCCATCTCTTTACTAAACCTGGAGACTTTCTCAAAACTAATGAGATTAGAGGACTAATAATGTATGTGCTAGAGGTTGTAGCCAGGGCAGTTTTTGCAAGAAAACGAAATGTGAGACTATCCGATTTGAAAGGAAAAAAACAGAGCTATCTCTGTGTGCAGATGACATCATTTTATGTAAAAAAAGAATCCATCAGAGTGTGAGAGATAATGAGCAAGCTCATGAGGTTATATAGGACATAAAACCAATGTAAGAAAAAGTCAGTCATATTTTTAAACTTTAAACAAATAATGTAAAACAAAGGTTTTTTTTTCCATGCAGTAGTATGACAAGAACAGGAATAAATTTAACAGAAGATGTCAAAGGGAATAATCCTAACTATGGGACACCATGGAAATAAATAAAAAATCATGAAAACATTCCATAGTCATGAATAAATACAATTAGTATTATAAAAACACTTAATACGTCTAGTAGGGCATAAAGCCACATGCCGTAAGCCCAGCATGCAGACCATGAGGACAGAGAGTAGAGAGTTTGCGGCCAGGCTGGGCTACATATTGAATCCTTATCTCACAACAAAAAAATAGCCAAGATTCAACACTTTCCAACTTTATCCGCAAATTTGATCCAGTCTCTCTAAAATTTCAATTGGATCCTTTGCAGTCAATCCTATGACTGATGTGGAAAGTCAGCGGAGCCAGGATGACCACAACAGGCCTGAGAACAGAACGGAAAACAGCCTCCTGATTTAAAATTACCACGGAGTCACAGTCGTCAGGGCTGGGTATGATTGAAGGTCTAGAAACAAATCCATACATTTGTTGATTTCTGGCAGTTTAGTAAAACAATCCTAAGAGGAAAGAACAGTGTCTTTAGCCCAGTGCCTTTAGTGACAGCTGGCTGTCCACATGCAGAAGGAGGAACGTGAGTCCATCCCTCATACCATATTGCAAGAATCAATTCAAGACAAATCAAAAGCATAATGTAAGAGCTACAACTTGAAAAGTGATAGAAAACTTAGAAGAATCTAGATGAAAACGTAAGCTTAATTCTGTGGTTTTTAAGATACAATATCAAAAGCAAAATGGTAAGAGAAATACACGAAGCGACATTCCCCAAGATTAAAAGCTTCTATTTATCAAAGTGAAGGAGCAAGAGAGTGAAAGGGCTGGAGAGGGGGTCAGAGGTCAAGAACTACTGTGCAGTCATGAGGACCAGAGCTTGGATCCTAGCACCTACAAAGGGAAAACAAAACAAAACAAAAAAACAGGTTCAGTTCTGCGCATGCTTGAAAGCCCAGCACTGAGGGCACAGAGGTAAAAGGATCAGTGGGGTGTGCTGGCTGCCAGCCTAGCTGAGAAATGCAAGGTCCAAGTTCAACAAGAGACCTTGCACCTCAAAAGAAATAAGACTGAGAGCAGTAGAGAAAGACATTGGACACTCTGGAACATGCACCTTCACAAACCGAGAGAAGAAAATAGACAAAATAGTTTCAAGTCATATGTGTGTCGAGGGGCTTGTCTAGAACATGTTAGGGCTTTTTGACTTAAAAAACAATGAATAGCAGGTAAAGGCCTGGATAGATGTATCTGCAGAGAGGATAAGCTAATGGTGAGGAGGCATAGGAGAAGGGTTTTTACCATTATTTTCCCTTAGGACGTGTAGTACAAGGACAGTTAGGCACGTCATCTCCATTGAAAGACACATAAGGATAGGCACGGTGGGTATTGGTGATGTGGAGGAGTGGGGGATTCCTTATGCTACTGAGTCTGTATGAATACAGGAGGCTGAGGATGCCTGTGAAACATTAGACACGGAAACCTAGAGATGAGTGTGGAGCTCTGAGGTGCACTCCAGAAAGGAGGTGAAATGCAATGACAGGCAAACCCACATTCGGGTGCTCGGTGAGGTTAGTATAAGGTGGGTTGCAGTTACAGAGCCACAGTAGGAGCTGGGCAAGCACTGGCTGGGTCCCAGAAAGGCTGCATGCTGTGCTTTGGTTTCTAGTGGTTTAGCTGTGTTTGTTGTCTTGATTTTTGTATTGTGCTAGGGATTGGACCAAATCCTGGTACATGCTAACCATGAGCTTGACCACTGAGGTACCACCAGGCAATTTGTACCTGTGATTGGGAGGACAGAGAAAGAGGACACTGTGCTCTTAGGTACAGAAGGGTCTTGGTGGCAATACCTTGCTGTGTTCTGTTCACTAAGACAGGAGTGTGGGTCACTGGAATTATAGATCGTAGCAGGCCCCAAGGTAGAGGACACACACAGAGTAAGAGAGAGAGAAAGAGAAAGGGGAAGGGAAGGGAAGGGGAGGGAAGGAGAGAGGGAGGAGGAAGCTGGAGAGGGAGGGAGGGAGAGAGAGGGAGAGAGAGAGAGAGAGAGAGAGAGAGAGACTAACTTAGTTTTTTGGAAACCTCAAAGATACTGACTGTAGCCCTTTCCACCTTCATTAGCAAAATCCCATCATTCCCTGGATTCTTTAAAAATTTAGATGATTGGAAATTGCTTTTTGAGACACATGTTCCTGTAAGTGACAGCTCAGTTTTCCCTCCTATTGGGAAGCTGTTCCTTTGGGGTTAGGCTGCTCATCAGACTGGAAAGCTCTTTCAATAAGTTTTGAACAAATATTGTGGTTTGAGCCAAGGAGTGCAGGTGCTCAGTTGGATGAGCCTAAGCAGTATTTGTTTTTCCTCCTACAAGATTGTGTGTGTGTGTGTGTGTGTGTGTGTGTGTGTGTGTGTGTGTGTGTGTGTGTGTGTGTGCGCGCTTTGTTGAGTCAGAGTTTTCTGTTCCTTTTCTCACTATTTATCCCTAGCTGGCCTGGAACTCGCTTTATAGCTTTGTTACCAAATTGTAGTCAGATTTTTAAAGTTATAGAGTGCCATTAGCTAAAAGTTCTTCCTTTTCTTCTTTTTCTTGTCTGGAATATGACCAAACAATATCACAAACAGTAAAAATTTAAAACTTCTTGTTTTCTCTGATTGAGTTGGCCTGGGACAGAGAATGCTCTCGTTTTACTAGGCTCAGTTAAGACGTCCTGGTGTAAGGGGCTCTGTGTTTTGTGTGTGTGTGTGTGTGTGTGTGTGTGTGTGTGTGTGTGTGTGTGTATGTTGCTTATTTTTTACTCATGACCTGGGAGTTGCTTTGCTGTGTTTTCTTGTACATGTTGGTAATATATGTATATTGGGAGTTTTACGAAAAAAAAAAGTTTCCAGTATTATTTTCTTTAAAATGTGTCTATTCCAGAATAGGTATCTTAATTTATTCTAGAACACAGGTTCTCAGGGCTTTAAAATGTATTACTGTGAGAAAGTGAGGGTTGACAAGATGGTTCAGTAGGTAAAGGAGCCTCTTCCATCAAGCCTACTGACCTCCATGGTGGAGGGAGAGAATTGACTTCTGCATGCTGCCCTTAGATCTCACATGCACCATGGATACCCACACAAATCAAGTTTTACAATATAATTGCTTTCGTATACTACTGGATGAGCCATTATACCGCTGTCTTTGCAGAAGCTCTGACTTTAAATCTTGGGTGTGTTCTGTTGTTGTTCTTTTGCCTTTTTTTTTTCAGTTCCCTTAGGACTTTAACATCTATCAACTTCCAGTCATGGGAGCATGGAGTGGTTATCTGGGAGGAACTGGTTGACCTTCGATCGATAGTTTGGGGCTGTGTTCTAAGGAATACTTTCAATTGCTTGATCTCTAAAATGCAAGAGAAAGTGCTGCAGAGAGGAAGGGTTGGAAGTCTCTGCTGGGGGACTAAGCCCTGGATCCCGGCTACAGCAGGCCTCAGCATGGCCAGGGCCAGCCCAGGTCAGTGTCGCACAGTCTGGTTCTTCTCAGAGCTGCTGTGGGTAGCAGGTGCTGCTGACACGCAGCTGCCTCGATGGAGGAGTTCCGATCCCATCTGCTCCGGGTGGATCTGTGCAAATTGCTTTGTTTCTCAGAAACATCTTATTTGTCTTGGGTAATAGCCAGGCCTCTAATGTGGGTGGTGTGTGCTGTGTCGTAAACCTTGGGCCCCAGAGCCTGAGCCTTGCCTTGCCTGGCTCAGATGCTTGTGTGAAGCCAGTCTGAAGCCTGTGGGAGACTTCAGGGATGAGAGAAAAGGACTGTGCTCACATCTGTGTGGACAGATGGCCGAGGTGAGGTGAGCTGGTACCATGAGAAGACAGCGGAAGAGGCCAAGTGAGGGACCTGGGCCTGTCCCAGGCAGGGCCATGAGCTGTGTTTAAACAATGCTTGACTCTCCATGGAAGTCTTCTGGTGTTACTCTTTCTTGTACTTGTCAAGAACAGCTAGATATTGATGATGAAATTGGCTTCTGGACAATCAATTAAACATGTCACTAAAATTCTTAAGTAAAATTGTATGTCTGCCTTCCCTCCTGGATCCTTTCTCTCCCTGTCTCCCTCCCTCCCTCCCTCCCTCCTTCCCTCCGTCCCCTTCTCCCTCCCTCCCCTCTTTCCTCCCTTCCTTACCTATGTCCCTCCCCCCTGTTTTCCTTCCTTCAGCCGTCAGCTGCCACAAACTCCAAAGGTATCCAAGTCTCTAACAGGTAAAATAAACCAGAATATAGTTCTCAAGGAATCCCTCTCCTTTAAAATCTTTATTAAATTAATTAATCTCTAGGCTTAATATATAATAATGGAACAGGAAGAAGGAGCCCTGGATAGCTGTAAGGCTGGTTTGCACTTCTGCAAGGCTCTCCTTCATGTGCAGCCTCTCTTTCTCCATTTCCCATATACACACACTCGGAGCACTTACACACTCTGCCTATAACTGCACGTAAAATAGGCCGCACAACCTTCCCAGGGCAAGCGGGATGAGCACTGCAGTAAAGAAAGAGGTTCACTCTAAATTGGAATGGGTCTTAGTGTTTCTCATTTCTATTTCTTTGGATTGTTTCACTAATTCTCATCGCTGGGCTTAAGACTTTTCAAACATTCTTTGGCCCTGGGAGGGAGTTGTATAACCATAAAACTTGAGAATCCTGGCCCTGGAATAAATGTTCCTTTAAAACCCCAAGGACAGAAAATTGAACACAGCTGTGCAAAAAAAAAAAAAAAATTGCAGAGCGCTGGTTCCAGGCTGCAGGCCTCCTGACCAACTTTCTCAGGGCTCTTGGGCTGTGACTCCTTGGCGATAGGAGACAGGGTGCTGCTTCAGGGAAAAGCGAGCACTTCCTCAGAGCAGCGGAATTGCTGGGCGGGGTACAGAGTGCTCTCCAATTCTTGATTGTGCTCAGCACAGGCTGTGGTCCTCCTCCCTGCAGAGGATTGGGGTTTCTGGGTCATTTTGCTGGACAACATGAGTCCACAGAATTTAAAGTAAAGTAAGCTCAGGGCCTTAAGACAGCACCCCGGGTCAGAGGAACCTAAACAGTTCCCCCTGCTCCTGTGGCCATAGAGATTTGCCCAGTATGAAAAGTCTTCTGAGTGTGGTCCTGAGAAAAAGGACCTCCCCCAGCCTCAGCCCAGCCCAAGTGTGAAAACCAGGATGTTGGTTGTGCTGTGCGCCTGTCGGGTCCCTCTGTCTGGCCTGTGGTTCTCAGGGAGTGCTCCCCATGGGTCCTAACCTTGAGGTGGCCTGGCATTAGTCACTTCTCTCTATGTCAGACCATGTAACTATGATTTGTATTTCTTCCTTTACAAGATTAGATTACTGTAATTTTCATATCCTGGATGGCCCACTAGGGATTTCAATTAATACTCGCTGGTACAGGAAGCAGTCTCATGTTTCTGGGGAGAAAAGAGTGAACTTCCCTGCTTGGTCATGGTCTGAACACATTAGGCAGCCCCCCTCCCCCACTCCCGAAAAGTGATCCTGCCTTCAGGACTCCCCACATCAGATAGCTGTCCATGAAGGTTGCTCTGGTCCCCATGAAGGGGATTTGCTTAAGCTTTGCCAAGCCTGTAGGATAAGAATGCTTGGCGAAAGCCAGGGAGCTTCAGGTTGACATCAGACCGTTGAATGAGAGAATTGTTCCCCAACCAGGTGCTTTGGAAGGAGGCAGACTGATTTAGGTACGTGGCATCGTCTGCCCAGAGCTAGCCTGAGGGTGTGAAAGGGCACCTTGAGGGGCAAATCTGCCTTTAAATACTGATAGTTTCTCTATGTTACATATTTATATATGGCTCTCTCTCTCTCTCTCTCTCTCTCTCTCTCTCTCTCTCTCTCTCTGTGTGTGTGTGTGTGTGTGTGTTTGGGTGTGTGTTTGTGTGAATCTTCCCCAGTCACCCTCTAGTTTTTGAAATAAGGACTCTCACCGAAACTGGAACTTACCAATTATGTTAGACTGACTGGCCAATGGACCCAGCGGTCCTTCTGTCTCTGCTTCTCTAGTTGTGGGGTTACAAGCTATGCCTGGCTTTATGTGGGTACCGGGAAATCAAACACAAGTCCTCAAGCAGTTTACCAACCTTGGCATCTCCCCAGCCCTAGGACTTACACTATTGTAGTCTTTAAGCTGCCATTTATTGGGCCTATCTGCTAGGCACTGTTCTAGGTCCTGAAGACAAACAGCAGGCCACAAAGTGGACAGATCTGTCTGCCCTCACATATGTTGTGCTTTATGAGCCTGTGCCTCAGTGGTGCCATGAGTAGATGTGTGGGTAAAAGAGGCATCCTGGGGAGGAGCTCAGGAGAAACTATGGTCATGCAAGTGCTTTTATTCTTTCCTCTCACACAATGGGCCTTTTTCTTCTACCACAACATGGACCCTGTGTGGTTTTCAGCCAGTCCTCTTTGTGTATAGTCAACAGTAATTCACTTGGTCGCAGGAGGACTCAGCTGGTAATTCCAGACCTTTGAAGGGATGGTCTGCTATACCAGTTCCTTGGGAGAGGAAAGTTGAAGTGTGTCTTGTTCTTGTCTTTTCTGTGTATTGGGTCTTTCTTCCCACTTGATTCATGGATCCCATCTCTCTTGTGCCCCCTTTCTTTACTTGTCACCTCCTGTCCCTCACCACCTCCCCTGGAAGCTGTTGTAGTTGTTTTGGGGAATTTGAGATAGTGCTTTGTCTGAGAATGAGTCTTGGCTCTTGCAGAACTGAACACAATCTCAGACGGAGACTTCATCCAGGCCAGTGATGTTCAGTGCCTGGACGCAAGTCCAATCTTTCCTCACAGCCAGAAAATGAGAACTCTAAGAAACTGAAATGTGTGTTTGGAGAAACTAAACTTTCTCAGCTGCCTTCTATGTCTTCCCATTGCTTATTGTGCCTCAGTTTGTGCTGTTGGGGACCTATGTTCCCAATGTGAAGTTGAAGCCACAGGCACATGCGAGGTGTGACAGTACAGTGCCATAGAATGAGTGTGCAGTGGAGGATCCAGTGCAATAGAATGAGTATAGAGTGGAAGGTCCAGTAGTGTAGTAAGTGACAGTAGAGTGTCCAGTGCTGTAGTAGACTGTACAGTAGAGTTTCCAGTGCTATAGTAGACTGTACAGTAGAGTATCCAGTCCTGTAGTAGACTGTACAGTGGAGTTTCCAGTGCTGTGGTAGACTGTACAGTGGAGTTTCCAGTGCTGTGGTAGACTGTACAGTGGAGTATCTAGTGCTGTAACGGACTATACAGTGGAGGGTCCAGTGCTGTAATGGACTGTACAGTGGAGACTCCAGTGCTGTAACGGACTGTACAGTGGAGGGTCCAGTGCTGTAATGGACTGTACAGTGGAGTATCTAGTGCTGTAACGGACTATACAGTGGAGGGTCCAGTGCTGTAATGCACTGTACAGTGGAGGGTCCAGTGCTGTAATGGACTGTACAGTGGAGACTCCAGTGCTGTAACGGACTGTACAGTGGAGGGTCCAGTGCTGTAATGGACTGTACAGTGGAGTATCTAGTGCTGTAACGGACTATACAGTGGAGGGTCCAGTGCTGTAACGGACTGTACAGTGGAGACTCCAGTGCTGTAACGGACTGTACAGTGGAGGGTCCAGTGCTGTAATGGACTGTACAGTGGAGGGTCCAGTGCTGTAATGGACTGTACAGTGGAGACTCCAGTGCTGTAATGGACTGTACAGTGGAGGGTCCAGTGCTGTAATGGACTGTACAGTGGAGACTCCAGTGCTGTAACGGACTGTACAGTGGAGGGTCCAGTGCTGTAATGGACTGTACAGTGGAGACTCCAGTGCTGTAATGCACTGTACAGTGGAGGGTCCAGTGCTGTAATGGACTGTACAGTGGAGACTCCAGTGCTGTAACGGACTGTACAGTGGAGGGTCCAGTGCTGTAATGGACTATACAGTGGAGGGTCCAGTGCTGTAATGGACTGTACAGTGGAGACTCCAGTGCTGTAATGGACTGTACAGTGGAGGGTCCAGTGCTGTAATGGACTGTACAGTGGAGGGTCCAGTGCTGTAATGGACTGTACAGTAGAGGGTTCAGTGCTGTAATGGACTGTACAGTGGAGGGTCCAGTGCTGTAACGGACTGTACAGTGGAGGGTCCAGTGCTGTAATGGACTGTACAGTGGAGACTCCAGTGCTGTAATGGACTGTACAGTGGAGAGTCCAGTCGGGTTATTGTGATGTGGAGGGAACCAGTGATATAGAATGACCATAATGTGTAGTGTCCATCACTGTGGGATTACTGAGCCTTGAAATGTCCATCACTGTATGATTATTGTGGAGAGTCCAGTGATGTAGAATGACTACACAATGGTGACTCCAGTTATGGTATAGAATGGTTGTACAGCAAAAACTCCAGCAGTGTAGAATGACTATCCCACGGAAGGTCTCAAGCTGTGACAATACTCTACCACAGTGAGTACAGCTTTCTAGAATGGCTTTACAGTAGAGAGTCCAGCTCTGCAGAATGAATGAACTGTGGAGGATCCAGCACTATGGGATTACTGCACTATGGAGTATCCAGTGATATAGAATTGCTGTTCTATAGAGTGTCCGGTGCTCTAGGATTACTGTGAAATAGAAAGTTCAGCACTTTAGATTACACTATCATAGAAAATTGAGCACTGCAGAATTACTGTATTACAGAATGTCCACTGCTGTAAAATGATTGTACTGTGGAGTGTCCAGGATTGTAGGATGACTGTTTAATGGAGGGTGTAGCACTCTAGAATGATTATGTCTTCAGTGGTCCAAGGATGTAGAATGACTATATCATGGAGTATCTAGCAATTTAGAATGGATGTATCATGAAGGATCCACTCAGGAAAATGAACGTACTGTGTAGGATTCCTCTTTGTAAAATGATTGTAGAGTTCGAGAATTCAGGATTGTAGAATGACTATGTTGTGGAGAGTCTAGATTTGTAGAATGATGATACTGTGGAGGGTCCAAATATATATAATAACAGTATTGCTGCAGGTCCTGCTCTGCAGAATGACTGCACAGTGGAGAGTCCGGCACTGTTAGCCATGCAGGTCCAGCATGATAGAATAATAGTACCTTGTAAGATCCAGTGTTCTAGCGTTACTGTACTGCAGAGTGCACAGTGTCACAGACGATTGGACAATGGAGGGTTCAGTTCTTTATATTAACTGGACTGTGGAAAGTCCATCTCTAGAATGACAGTACTGAGGAAGGCCTCCTTCTATAAAATGACTGTACTGTCAAAAGTCCAGCAACGAAGAATGGCTGTACTGTGTATGGTCCAGTACTGTGAAGAGTTTATTGCTGTAAACTCACTGTACTCTATACTATAGAATGACTATATTATGAAGGGTCTATTGCTATAGGATAAGTGTAATGTGCAGTGTCCAGTTCCTTAGAATGACTGCACCTTGGAGTGTCCACCTCTGTATTGTCAATGGTCCAGCAGTGTAGAATGACTATACTGTGCATGGTTCAGGGCTAGAATGACTTTACTGTTCCGGATCAGGCACTGTAGGATGATTTGTACCATGTAGCATTCAGCACTGCAGAACTGTTGTGCTGTATGTGTATATAGAATATTTGTAATGTGGAGTGTCTGTCACTTTATGATGGCTGTACTTTAGAGTGTCCAGTGCTGTAGAATAACTGAACTGTGGATGATTTGGAGCTGTAGGCGTATGGTACTGTGGATGGCACTATGATATAGAATTACTGTATGTAAAGTGTTGTACAATGACTTTTGTGTGTGCGGGTCCTTGCTATAGAATTATTATACCATTAAATGTCCAGTGTTACTGAGTGACTCTAGCATGTATGATCCAGTGTTATGAGTGTTCAGTGTGATTGGGTGACTACCATGTAGGATCAAGTGTTATAGAATGAATGTACTGAGCAAGGTTCAGTGCTGTAGAACAAGAGTAATGTAGATTGTCCAGTGCTGTCGAATGACTGTACTATGGAGAGCCCAGCAATGTGGAATAACTGAGCCATGCGTGATCCAGATGTAGAATGACTTTATTGTGGTGTGAATAGTGCTGTAGAATTATTATACTACAGAGTGTCAAGTGCTGTGGAATTTTTATACCATTGAGGGTCTAGCTCTATGGACTTAACCATACTGTTGGTTGCTCTCATTGAAGGTTTATTGGGCTTTTGAATTGCCATGATGCACCCATCATATGTTCTGAACAGGGTAAGGCTAGGATCCTCTCAGGCTGCAGAATGTGTGCTACCAGCTGAGTGGTGCATATCTCAGAGAGCATGCTCTCCTCAAAGACTACCTCAATCCCCTTTTATCCAGTATACATACGGCTTCTGGTATTCTGGGTGTCGTAGTTAGGGTTTTACTACTGTGAATAGACACTATGACCAAGGCAACTCTTATAAGAACAACATTTAACTGGGGCTGGCTTACAGGTTCAGAGGTTCAGTTCATTATCTTCAAGGTGGGAACATGGCAGCGTCCAGGCAGGAATGGTGCAGGTGGAGCTGAGAGTTCTACATCTTCATCTGAGGTCTGCTAGCAGAATGCTGGCTTCCAGGAGGCTAGGATGAGGATCTTAAAGCCCACACCCACAGTGACACACCTACTCCAACAAAGCCACACCTACTCCAACAGGGCCACGACCTCTAATAGTGTCACTCCCTGGGCCAAGCATATACAAACCATCACACTGGGCAATAGCATAAGTGCTTCCCCTTTTCTGGCAGTCCTTGGGAGGAACATAGGTTTGTTGTGCTCTTCACTCAGTAATGGGTCATTTCCAGCTGGTGTGTAGGCCTAGCAGGGGAAATCATGGCGGTGCTGTACCTGGTGATGCTGGCAGCTATGTAGAAAGGAGAAGGTCTGACAAATCTTTGCTAGTGCAGGAAACTCTTGCTCATTTGGATATGTCTGTCCGCTTTGCCTCACTTGAGAAGAGGTTCTGGGTTCTGCCATACCATGTCCACTGCTCCAGAGGGACAGAAAGTTCCTATTTTTAGACATCTAACAGCCTAACTGGAGCATGTCACACTTCGTACATCTCTGGTTACTCGTAGGACTCTTACTCTTGTGTCCAGGAATGCAAGGTTGGTCCAGCTGAAAGCCAGGCTGTGTCCCTGGAGTCTGGGCCAGGCTCACCCCTGGCAAACTCCCGTTTCATTTTGATTATGAGGCCAGCACTGTCTGGGTCCAGCCTTGTGTCAGCCATTGCTCTGTAGCGGCCACTTGGGAGAATCAGCTGCGTCATTTGTCCAACCCACTGACTTACAAATGACCCTGGAGCTCAAAAGGTCTTCATCTGCTGCCAGTTAAGTTTGCCAGAAGCTTTCAGAAAGAGAGCGTAGACAGATAGACTCCTCAGACTGCCTGAATGACAGACAAAGCAAAGGAATAACTGGAAACCATTATTACTGAAGACATTTGTCTTGTACATACAACTGAGTGGCTATGGTATAGATGGCCACAGAGTTAGACCCACACTGATGCATTGATGTAGATGCTAGGAGACCATGCATGTCCCTGTTAGAACCCTAAGCTCTTTGAGAAAAAAATGAATGACTCTAAGTCTTGTCCTGCCATAGCAGGAATCAGGCTACTACACAAGTCCTGGCCATGTAGCCTTTCATCTCCTGGAAGTGAACATCCATAAAAAGATTTCCAGTAACTGCTCAAGTTCATTGCTGTTAGAAAGCAGGACTTTTGGAGTATTGTGAAGGCAGAAGCCCTAGAGGATTGTGGATGTTTTCCCTTTCCTGGTCAGGCTCTGATGTCACCATTATTTTCGAACAAGAAAGGACATAATGAGACCAAGGCTGCTACCCAGAATCACTTGGGCAGCCCTACCTAGTTGATTTTCTGAATTATGCATTGGTTGTTGATCCTGAGAAGAAGCAGAAAATCTTGTAGCTGCATTAAGACATCTAGGGGCTTGGAAATGTGCTAGTCCCAGAACTCAGATAAAGAGGCTGGATTAAGTAGCATGCAGCTAAAATGTCAGAGATGGGAAAGGGGAACCAAGAGCATGGCCAGTCCGCTGAGTCTATCAGCAGTCCTAGATCCCAGTTAAGAAACCAAGCTAGATAACAGACACCACATGAAGGAAGACACCCAAGGTTGACTTCTGCCCACCCCACACATGTGCATACACAAACATACACACACACACACACACACACACACACACACAAACAGAGTAAACAAAAAGAAAGCAAAGATAAGGAGCAGGGAGAACAGAGGAAGAGAGGACTGGAGAAAGGGAGGGAGGGAAGGATGAATGAATGAATGAATCAATCAATCAATCAATGAGTCTGCCTACAAGTGCTTTTGATACTGGTGTTAGAGTTTCATATTGCAAGCATATAAACAGATCATGGCTCCCCTGTCTGCCCTTTCAGGACCAGGGAAGGGTTTAGTGAAATTTTAAGGGTGGTGAGGACTTTCCTGGGTGAGGATGAGAGAAAGGCATTCCCTGGAGTCAGGAGCACCTTACTACAGCAATACAGCCTGTGTGGCTGCTGACGGTTGTGTACACATGACTTAATGGGGTGGTAGTGATATGGCATGCTACTAAACAGGTGTGAGGGTCATGCGAGTACCCAGTAGATGTGCTTGATCACACTTGTTTTCTGCCAATAGGACTGTGCTGGACAACTCCTGAGAAATTCCGCCTAGTGCTCTAGGGACAAACCAGGTCTCTGTCTGTAATGAGATCACCTCTAGGCTAAGTGTAATTTCTCAAGTATTTATAAAAGACTATTATTAGGTCTCTTCTTTAAACAATGTAATGTTAAAGCTTGGAAAGCAAGGTGAAGAATAGCTGTTAATCACCTGCCCAGTCGCTGCAGTTCCTCACAGGTCTACTCTGAAAACCAAAGCTAGAAGGGAAGCCAGGGCCTGAAGGACAGCTCTGGAAGGCCAGTCTGGAAACAGCAGGCTGGATGGTGTCAGTGGTGACTTTGAGGAAGAGAAGATCTTAGGAGGTGCCTCTCACAGTCCTGACTTGACTCTGAGAGGAAATAGACAAGAAGCCTGAGGCCACACAGCACGATTCTGCAGTTGGGGTGGACCTGACTCCTGGTTTGAGTGACCAAGATGTAGGGTTGAGGGGTGGTCGCTTGAGAAAACAGGATTAATTTCCACAATCAGAGCAGATGTGTGTCACATTCTTTGTCTTGAGTTTCCTGTTCCTGGGTGACATCCTGGGAGGCTGGAAAGATGGCTCAGTGGCTAAAGGGCTTGTTGCACAAGTGTGAGAACACAAGCTTGGTCCCCAGCACCCATATGAAAAGCACGCTGCATTCACCTGTAACTAATGCAGTATTAGTCATCTGGTGGTTGCTGTGCCCCTCACACCCCTTAATAAGTGTAGGGGGGTCTCTGCCCCATTTTTGTTCATATAATTCCCAAGTAAAGATACCGAAACACTAAATTTATACACAAGCTGTAAGCCTAGACTAGGCATGCTCTGAGCTATTCTAACCTATATCCAAACTGCAGGTCCTGTGTTACTTGCAGTTTGAGATACTCGTCCGGCTTTTTCTGTTCCATGTGTGACCTCAGGACCAGCTTCTCTGGGCCGTGTGATCATCATCCATTGGTCTCTTGGCAGCCCCTCTCCTTCATTGTTTTCCCCTCCTTCTCATGGTCTCTCAAGACCCCTCACTAGATTCCAAGTCCCACCTTCTTCTCCTCTGCCCAGTCATAAGCCCCAGCCATTTATTGACCAATCAGGGATTACTGGGGAGCATTCTTTACAGTACATAGGTTAGTGCAGTGCCCCAAGACCAGGGCACAGAACTCAGCTTCTGAATACACAGTGCACAGACACAATGTAACCCCAGGATTGGGGGTGGAGACAAGAGGATTACTGGAGTTTGTTGGCTGCCAGCCTAGAGAGACAAACAAAAACAGTAAGCTTTATGTTCATTGAGAGACCCTGCCTCAAGGGAATAAAGTAGAGAATGATAGGGGAGGCCACCTGAAATCCTTCTCTGACCTCTGTGTGCACTCATTGTGCAGATAAGCAGCACACACACACACACACACACACACACACACACACACACACACGCACGCACGCTCGCTCGCTCGCACGCACACACGCACACAGATATGGACATGAACATAGAGTAAATAAAACAAAAAAGTATTAATACAAAGAGGTCATGTCTCTTCAGCCAGTGTTTCCCAGTGGGAATGTCATATACAGATATGTCTCTTCAGACAGTGTCCTCCAATAGGAACACCATATAAAGAGATGCTATCTTATTATCTAGTGTCCCAGTGGGAACACCTTACAAATTATGGAGTGGGATTACAGCCAGGACACTGCCATTGACACAGTCAGTAAATGAATGGAGAGTCATGTAACAAGGATCCCCCTAGTTCTCTCTGTAGCCTGCTTACTGCATCCTTACCCTGTGGTCCTCACTGCCTGCTTACCGCATCCTTACCCTGTGGTCCTCACTGCCTGCTTACCGCATCCTTACCCTGTGGTCCTCACTGCCTGCTTACTGCATCCTTACCCTGCGGTCCTCACTGCCTGCTTACTGCATCCTTACCCTGCGGTCCTCACTGCCTGCTTACTGCATCCTTACCCTGCGATCCTCACTGCCTGCTTACTGCATCCTTACCCTGCGGTCCTCACTGCCTGCTTACTGCATCCTTACCCTGCGGTCCTTACTGCCTGCTTACTGCATCCTTACCCTGCGGTCCTCACTGCCTGCTTACTGCATCCTTACCCTGCGGTCCTCACTGCCTGCTTACTGCATCCTTACCCTGCGGTCCTCACTGCCTGCTTACTGCATCCTTACCCTGCAGTCCTCACTGCCTGCTTACTGCATCCTTACCCTGCGGTCCTCACTGCCTGCTTACTGCATCCCTACCCTGCGGTCCTCACTGCCTGCTTACTGCATCCTTACCCTCTGGTCCTCACTGCCTGCTCTTTGTTAACACAATGTTGTCACTGTGGAAAGTCATGCAAATGAAATTACACATTAACAGTCTGAGATTGGCTTTCTTTTGCTGAGCTTGGTTCCTGGAATATTTTTCCAGGTTAATACATGTGCCAATAGTTGGTTATTTTATACCATTTAGTAGTGTTTGATGGTCTGGATATACCACAATGAAGATTTTATTTTTTTAATTTTTGTTTGTTGCTGTCCGGCTGCTCTAGGCTGGCCATATTTGCTGTGGGCCTATTATTGAGTTCCTTATTCTGCACCAATGTCTAGTTTGCCTTTCTGTTGCTGTATTAAACATCATAACTGAAGGTAACTTGGGGAGGAAATGTTTTATTTGGCACACACTTCCAGGTCACAATTTAACACTAGAGGAGGATGTTATTTCAGAAATTGAAGCAGAAACGGTGGAGGAAGGTGACCTACTGGCCTGCCCCCGGCTCAGGCTCAGCCAGCTTTCTTACATACAGGTCGTCCAGAGTAGCACTGGCCACTGTGGACTGGGACCTTGCATATCAATCACTGATCAGTTCCCCACCAACACGGTCACAGCCAGTCTGATCTCAATTGACACTCCCTCTTTCCAAGTGACTCTTGCTTGTATTGAGCTGACCATGAGCTGTGGATCTGTGTATATGGAGGCCTGACATTTCATCAGTATCCCGAGATCTTGGTGGTTATACCTGTGCAGTTGTCTTTAACATGGGATGAATCAAGTTTCCCATATTTTTCCTTTTCTTGACTTTTTTTTAGCAAATTTTAGAATAAGCTCAAAATTCTTTTGTGTTTTTGATAAGAATTATATGATGCTTACAGATCAGTTTGCTATTGATATCTTTATTATGCTGACTTCCCCAATCCATGAACATAGTCCATGTCTACTGATATGTTGAAATCATCTTGGATGCTTTTCATCAGTGTTTTTTGTTTTATCACTGGTTTATATCTCAATATTTTACCTTTTTGGAATCATGGTAAGTTGTATTTTACTCTTCTAGTGTTCCTTCTTAATATAAAAGACAATATCATAGAATGAATTTTCCTTAGCAATGGAGATCCTTACATTATTCCATGACAGATTAGAATTTATAATGAAATGGACAGACAGTTTATCTACTTATTTTTGAACAGAATTTCTTTGTGTAACCCTGGCTGTCTTGGAACTCACTCTGTAGACCAGGCTGGTCTTGAACTCAGAGAACCACCTGCTTCTGCCTCCTGAGTGCTGGGATCAAAGGTATGTGCCACCAAGCCTAGCTTGATATACAGTTATTCATTAATAATCATTATTGCTAAAGTAGTAGCGATCAAGAATAGCACAAGAAATGGTTACTTATCAGAGACACTGGCAATACCTGAGTATAGTACAACTCAGTTTTTAGCACTAATTTTTAACTCATTTGAGTTTTGCATTTTCTTACGACATTTTGTGGGATTCTGGGTCTAGTGAGCATTTTCTGAATTAGTCTAAAACTTGAGGACCTTGTTTAAATTGATTATATGATTAGAATTCATTGGGATCTAGACAATCAAAGTCATAAAGGATAAAGAAGAGACTGGGGACTCAGCTTCCAGATCCATCAACTAGAGACTGTGAGGCCGTGAGTGAGCAGCGGCTCCTGCTCGTGGCCGCTGGGTGTCGACCCAGACACATCGGATCTTCTGTTAGGAAAACAAAGCTGTTGTGGCAGCAGTGATCCAACATTCTTTTCCCATTTTCTCATTTTCCTCATAGTTGACATATTGCTTTCAGAAATTTTTATTTGTTTTGTCTCTTCTTGGCTGCAGAACAAGTTTAAAATTGCTCGTATTCATAGGTAAAGCAAGGCAGACATATTTGTGAACATCTCTAATCCTAGCATTCAGGAGCCTGGGGCGGGAAGTTTGTGAGTTTTAGCCAGCCTGGGTTGCATAGTGAGTTCTAGGTTAGCCTTGGCTACCTAGCAAGAGCCTGCTTTAAAAACACAATAAACAAACAAACCCAAAGTTCAAAACAGTCAGAGTTGGGAGATAGCTCAGTGGAGAAGAACACTTGCTGTGTAAGCCAGAGGACCCCAGAATCCTCAGAGCTTAATGTGATGATGTGGCTTTTGTGGGTCCTCTAGCCTCAATGTTGAGGGGATGGAGACAGGCAGATCCAGGGAGTTCACTAGACAGGCCATAGAAGCCCCCAGTGTTCGCCATTGGCCTCAAATGTATGCAAATGGACATACATACTGTGTATACACAGCACACACCCCACACACTACGTCAGAAGGCACTTAAACAGGATAAAATAAACCTAAAGATGAGGGAAACACTAAACTTGTGAGAGCGAACACAAGATGCAGATTGCAACGCAAATCGGATGCCAAGTTGTGCTGGAAACTTTTGTGTAATAGTCATCTGGAAGTGGATTAAAAATTGGCTTGACAAACTGTTTTAACCCTTGAACAAAACAGTCCGAAGCCAGCATCCAATTGCTACACCTCTCCAGGGATCTGCTGTCTGTTTTTTAAATCAGCACATTAAAATCGTACATATTTGTAAGGCTATGGTGCTTTGATCCATGGATGGAGTCGCGACATTTAGCTTTTCCATCCCCACAGACAGCCTCCTTTTTGCATGGCTGTAGCATCCTTTCAGTATTTTAACCACAGGGCACAGCTTCATCATCTTTTCACCTGAGCAATGATTGTTTCTTAGGGATTCATATTGTCCTGCTGGGTTAATTACTGACAGGGATTCTGACCCTTGTTGTCAGCTCTCCACACTCCTCGATGCTGCAGCTGGTGGTCTGGGAACGTGACACCCAGAGGCATACTAGCCAGAGGCCCACACAGCACACAGCTTTGCTCTCAGCCCAAGACTTAAGGAGCTTCGAGATTTGCATGGAAGCTATCTCAGACCATTAAGACTCACCCTTATCCTTGTAACAGCAAGGATGATTGCCCTGGTAAGTACGTTTGTAAATGGAGTTACAGTATTTAGTTTTGGTGTTTAAAAAGTGCAAGTGGCCATTTAAGAAGTGGTTGCAATTGGTTTTTTTTTTTTCCCTTCTCTGCTTTTAGTGGTTAAGAACTCTCTGATGTTGAGTCTTGTTGACCAGGAGGTTAAACCTGGGTTGTAAAGCGGAATGTTCACGGAGCTTTACAAAATACTTCTGACAATGCTGTTTTCTACTGATGGGGCATACTACCCAGTGTAGAGAGGGGTACACCGGTACTGTTTATCAAGGCAGGTGCTACTGCAAGTGCTGTGTCACTGTGTACCCGTCCGTCCGTGTCTTCTCTTTGTGTGGTGTTTAGGACTCGGGTTTTTCTGTTAAAGTCCTAGCGTGGGAGGCATGTTTGCTCATCTAACTCTGTACTGTCACCTGCTCCGCAGTCCGCTGTACCTTTTTTAATTTCTCTATAAAACAAGCTAGAGACAGTGCAGCCAATTGAGTTGCTTTCAAAGTGGCTGCTGGCCAGGCCTGTTGCAACAGCTGACGGCTCTCTCTCAGTGTCAGGAGCTATTTCTGCTCCATTAGCTGCTATCAGGCCATAAAAGGCTGGTCCCATGTGGTGTCACCACATTGCCTCCGACTGTGTCCTCCACCTCAGTGTCCTCAGGTTTCATGCGGATTTACCCAGTAATGGATGACTCCGCCAAGACCAGACAGAGCAAGCGCAGCCTCGGAGGCACCAGGGGCCTGGGGACTTCAAAGAGAAGACTCTTTTTACTGATGTTTTGGTGTTCTTCCTTCAGAGAAGCCCTTGGGATGTAGCCCTCACCTATTTCCTGCATCTGGCATCTCAGCCCTCTGGAAAGCACCGTTCTAAATATTCCCTGCTGTGAATCACCCCACTGATGGAGGCCCTTGCCTTCTTTGTTGACCACTGATCTTGTGCAGTGCTACTGATCTAACTTGGGAAATTTTGCTTTTTGTTTAGTCTTTAGAGATAATATTCATCGAAGAGACTCTACTCAAGGATAACCAAGATTGAATTAGAGGACATAGCTGGTTTTTGTTTTTGTTTTGTTTTTTCTTATTACAACAGTAAGGAATTGTACTGTGTTCCTGGCCTCTCTCACTTAGAGGAACAAGGATTACACAGAAATTTGAAGTAAGTGAAAAATCTTTGTATGTATCTAAATGCAGCTGTGCATCTGGAAGAAGCTCTCTGTGGGCATGCTTCCTGGGGAGTTGTTGATTCAGAGCTTCGCAGTTTCCTGTCAGTACATGCTAGTTACTGCAATTACCCCTTGGCTACCCTGCGGTGTAGTTTAGGGCTTTGGAAAGATTGGATTTTCTTACAAACAAAAGGACCTACTTTATAACCTGGAGAGATTTATTTCTGACAATTCACTTAATGTGACTTAGTAAGTCCTGTCTGCAATTTAGCGTTTGAATATGGAATTAAAGGATTTTTCCAATACAGGATGTCACTTTATTTCACATTTGTCTGTCTGTCTGTCTGTTATCTCTCTCTCTCTCATCTATCTATCTGTCTGTCTATCTACCTACCATCTATTTATCATCTGTCTTATCTATTTGTCTATTTGTCTATCTGTCTATTTATCTGTCTACCTGTCTACCTGTTCATCTACTATCTATCTACTCTGTCATTCATTGTGGTGTTGAGTACAAACCCCGGGCCCCAGCATGCTCAGCCCATGTTCTTTCAAAGGGCTACGCTCCCCCCCGCCCCCAGTCCTAACTCTTGTTATTAATTCATGTGAAACTGCAGACGCCTGAGTCTTGTGTGTGCCTACTCTTTGCTTTCAGGCCAGTGCTGCTCAGATTCTGTAAGTCTGACATCTAGAACAGCTTTGGTCCAGAATCTTAAAAACTCTCAGATGAGTCTCTAAGTTTTTCACTGTAGTTCATTTAAAAAAATTTCCAATAAGGAGTGTTACCATGCCTTTTTAATCCCTGGAGAGAGAGCAAGAGCCCTGGAGTCTGTCCTTTAATTTGGTGATTTGGGGCTGGAAAGCAGTGGTGAGGTATAGAACATAGCAGGTGGATTTGACACGTCCCACTGACAGAATACAAAAGATGACTTTTTAGTAATGTATGACATGAAGAAGTATGCACAGACATTATTATTTATAAAATATTTACGGTGAGGAACATCGCTGGGGAGCCCGCTGTGCTTCTCCACTGGAAGTTGTGCCACTGGAGAAATAGATTTCTACTATACATACCCACTGCTGATGTGCAAGGGACTCAATTGGAGAGGGTCAGTGCTCAATTTGCACGCTGTATGTAGATTCATAGAGGGTTTCTATGGCCAAGAGTAGTATCTCTGGCTGAGAAGAACTGTAGTTTGAATTGTGAATACACACACACACACACACACACACACACACACACTGCAGTGGTGTGGTGGCAATGGTCAGGGTAGGGCTAGCTCTCTCGATGAGCCAGGAGAGCTCTCAGATAAGCCTAGCAATTGAATGTTCTGCTAGAAATAGGGCCTCATGTCACCCTCTGAAGGTGAGTAGCTGTGACATAGGTGCTAAGGGGAGGTGGTTTGTGACTGACATTGTTCCTTCTATGGGACAAGATGATGCTTGTTAACTAACCATTAGAGAGAGACTTTTATTAGATCAGTTGAACTATCAATACTTTTAATAGATCAGTTGATCATAATCTTTACAGTTTGATTTTGACCTTCTGTGGACATCCCCCTTTCATCCAAAAGACACTTGTATATCTTTGCCTGCACTTTTGGGACATCTGGAAGACTGAGTTCTAGTCCCCAAAGCATACCTTTGAGAATACCTGGGGACATTATATACTCTCAGCAGAAGACTTACAGGCACGCGCAAAGCCTTAGATTTTTCAAGGATACCCTGGGAGCTGCAACAGGCAGGGTCACAGGCCATGGGCAGTTAGCCAGTGGAAACCACCTCCATTGTTGGAACCTGGCTTGACGAACAGGAAGTCATGTCCCCAGGGTCTGGCTGTCTAGACCCTTTAGGATGACCCTTGTGTTAAAGCATTAGGGTAGGGAATGTCTTGCCAGGTTGACAGATACCTTCCCATCTAGAATGTCCTGGAATTTCCAGGCATCTTTGCTTGTTCCCCAGGCTTCTGTGTCTGTCTGTGATGTGACAAGCCACCTCGTGGCCAGCCTTGTCTCCTACCTGGGCTTTGCTGGTTGTGGGCTCCCTTTTCTTTCGGCTCCTCCTGCGTGTATCCAGTCTAATATCAGAATGTTCTTTGTAAACAAACTACTATCCATACCCCTCAGCCTCTCCCTCAGGATCCTCCTACCACCAGGCCTTTGCTGGCGTCCTCTTCAAAATGCTCTGTGTGCCTGCCTGGGAGATGATATCACATGACATGGGCCAGAGTGTCCTCTTACTCTCTGTCTCTGGCTCCAAAGACCTTGACACTAGCTTCTACTGTAGAGCATCCTGGTGTCCTCCCTTTATAAAGGAGGTAGGGTACCTAACAGGCATTGGGTCTCAGTACTCTTGATCTTATCTTACCCAGTGGCCATTCCACAAATGTAAGTTGTTTGGATTGGATTGAGTTGTAGTAGCATGTGGCTTTGTCAAGTCATAATTTAGCTATGTTCTGTCAGAAGCTCAGGGTATTTTTCCTGGAATATCCACTGTGAACCCCAGTGCTCTCTGTTATATGATGTCTTTTTCCTCAGATCTAAATATGCATAGAAAGATGTCTTCCTCTTACAAGTCTGACAAGATTTCTGGATGCTTGCTTTTGCCAACACAGGAAATTGAGGTGCATTTGGCAAAGACAGCTCATTCAATGTTGGAGTCTTGCCTGAGATGAAAAGAAAATCACCTGAGTCCTTGACTTGGGTACTTTTTCCTACTAGGCATTGTCTCAAGTAGCATGTCCTGGGAGGGGACTTGCACTGTTGACCTCCTGGGAGACAGCAACACTTTGGTGTAGTTCAGAAAGGTCTCTGCCTCTCAGAGACAGTTGACCGTGGGTGGTTCTGAAGAAAGCATGTATTTCACTCTGAAAGTTGACCCACTAAACCCAAACAGGTTTCTAACCTGGACAGAGCTTGGTTTTGTGTAAATGCAGTGTAGGCCCAGTTCTGATCTCTGCCTCAGGATCAGTGATTTTCCCTTCACTGGTGTAGGCTTGCTCATTTCTCCAGGTTCCTGGGCATCTCACTCCGGCAGAGCACTGGACTCAATGGTGTAAGGCCCAGAAAGCTATAGAGTGTGCCTGTCCTTGGTGACTACATTCCCTGAAGAGATTCAGAGAAGAACGAAGTGAAGCCCCCATGCCTGTCACACTGCAAGTGCCACACGGTGAAATAAACCTACCCTGGCATGTGCCTTCCAGGGCTGCAGTGTGAACACTGCATGGGGCCTTCCCCACATCCAGAGCTCCTGAGGCACGCTACCCTCAGTGTGCCCATTGCACTAAGGAATGACCCGAGCCTTGGAAGGGGGGGGGAACTGGATTTGAATGCAGACCTATGTGATGTCACCTCACATCTCATAACTCCTGAATGCCAGTGTGGCTTAAATTGTAATAGTAATCGCCAGCTATCTTAGTCCATATTCTGGGTAATTTGTAAAGAAAAGAACATATTTCTTACAGTTCATATCCAAGGCTGTTTCAGGTAAGGAGTAACATTGTTGGGACCTCTGGCAAGGCCCAAGCCATCATGGAGCCTCATGTGGTGAAAGAGCTCGTGTGTCGCAGAACATGTCCTCCTATGACAGAGCGTCTCTTGGCTACTCTATTAACACATCCACACAGAGGCTGATGAGGCCCGATTGCCTCCCAAGGCTCCTACCTACAATTACCATTACCACGTGGTTTGGAGATCCAGGCTCTGGCATATGAAGCTTGAGGGATAGATTGAATGTGTGCAAGAACTACTACCATCAAAGAAAGAAGGGGCAGAGGGGAAAGTCAGGAAGGGAGGAAGGGGGAAGATGGAGGGGTGGAGGAGGGAGAGGCCTTACGGACTGCTTTGTCCTCTGGGACCCATTCCTGTGTTCACTGAAATGAAGCTTCCTGGTGGACTGCATGGTAGAAGGCTTCCCAGAGGCTCGCTTCCTACTTCAGCCAGCCCCTCCCTTCTCCAGTGTTGTCCTTCTGTCTGTACCTTCATGTATATCTCCCATTTCTCTGACTTTGAACTTCTGTCTTCTTCCTGGCTCTGTCTCTTTGTGTGGAAAACATACTCAGGTTTCTTCCTTCTAAATAAAGCTCCCCTGACCTCCAGCCCGCCCTCCCTTCTTTCCTGCCAGTGACTCTTAGAACCCACTCAAACCCTCCTGCTCCTCCTTCCAGCCTTGTGAGCACCTCTGCGGCTGACCACTCTGTGGAGAGCCTACCGCAGTGGCCAGTGAAGTAAATGCCTTTTTCTGTGTTCTGTGCTCTTGAGTTCTACCGTGGGCCTTAGCATTCCTATTCTGTTGGCTTTCCATTTTTAAAGTTTTGAACTCATAGCATGTTAAGGGTCTCTGCATACTATTTCCATACTTGCATGCATACACACACACACACACACACACACATGCACACACACACGCACATACACACACATATACACACAGACATGCACACCACACATATACACACATATATACACACAGATACCCGCATACTCACACATAAACATGTACACATACACACACACACACACTGCCCCCTTCTGCTCCCCAATCTCTCGTGTTCACATTTATATATTCAGGGCCTTTTAAAAGTATTTTAATTATCTTCTGTTTCTCCATTTGCCTGCCTGTCCACCTAGGACACGGTGCATACACTGCTTGTCATTCGGTGCAGTCTGGGGCCTGTCCGTGTTGGGTGGAAGATGTTCATGTGTGATTCTTAGCTTTTCACTTTGTGATTAAACACTGTGTTCTAGTTAGCTGTGTGAACATTCGTAGTCTATAAAGCTAACATTGGTAGAATTATGCATAAAACACAGCCAGATTCTAAGTGGCCATCAGCAGCCTTTATACGTACTGCACTGTGTGTGTGTGTGCGTGTGTGCTCTGTGTGTGTGTGTGTGTGTGTGTGTAGGGGCATATGCACAAGTTTGTGTTTATGTGTGTAGGTGCACATATGTGCACAAGCGTGTAGCTCTACCATAGGTCAATGTGGAGTCCCTTTCTCAACTGCTCTCCACCTTAAGTTTGGAGGCACAGTCACTCACTGATCCTGGAGCTCATACCTTAGACTCCCTGACCAGTGAACTCCAAGGATCTGCCTATACCCCCCATCCCAGTACTAGGGTTACAGGCTTCTTCATCTAGACTCAGGTTTTCAAGCTAGTTCCTCAAGTACTTTACTACCTGAGCCGTTTCTTCCAGCTCCACACTGCAAGCTTTCAGCATTTTAGTTAATTGGAGGCTTCTTGTCTCCTGATGGATTTTACTTTTGCTCTAAGCACACAAACCTGCCTGGTCACTTGGGGTCTGCTATGTAGTCACCTAACAAAAAATGCTTGCATATCTTCAGAGACATTAAGATTTCAGAGATTCGTCTGTTTTAAGTGAATGCTGAATTCTGAAACATTGCATGGTGCTTGTGTATCTTCAGAGACATTAAGATTTCAGAGATTCGTCTGTTTTAAGTGAATGCTGAATTTTGAAACATTGCATGGAATTTTACTCCATCTCAGCAGAAATACAACACATTCACATGTTTGGTTTTTTTGTTTGTTTTTTTTTTGTTGTTGTTGTTTTGTATATGTGTTATGCACTCCACAAAGCAAAACACTCCAGCTCAAAGTGAAGAAGGAAAGCCAGGGCCTTTCAGCTTCAAATATATTGAATTAAGAAGTAGCTTAAGGGAAGACATCACCTTTGGAAAGTTTTATATGCACACGTTCTTGGTATTGTGGTGCTGTTGAGTGTAAGCTAATCTTGTCCTAAGAGGGGGCCAATGGTCATGAAGTTGAGCTGTGCTTGTGTCTGGCTCATACCCTGAGTGGCTGCTGTTACAAACACAAAATGGCATTTTGATTGTTCACAGATATTGTTTCTGATTCCTGATCAGCTAATTGTACAGATCTGAGTGAGGCTAGACAAATGGGGGGCTTGGGCAACAGGAAGGGGTGTAGCTCAGTGGTAGAGCACTCGCCTGCATGACCAATGCCCTGGGTTTTATATCAGCATTGCAAAAAAACCCCAAAAAAACAAAACAAAGAAAAAACATTTGTAAGAAAATTTAAAATTCAAAAGACTTAGTTGTTCAGTTAAGTAGATGGATCTCCAATTTATGCTTGAAGTCTTAATTTCTATGAGATGTCCATTTTAGCCAAGGAAACACAGCCATTTGGCTTTATGACTTCATACATTTTTTATTGAAAGTGATGAATTTTTAAATTTTTTGATTAGATTAGAGATGTGATGCTGGCGATGAGAATGACTGACCGCTGTGAGGTGTGTTTTACCTATAGAGGACAAGAGCCTTAATCTCTTTGTTTTGGAATTTTCTTGTTTTGTTTCTATTCTGTCTGGGCAGGCTCTCACTGACAAAGCTGATTTGTTTAGAGGCTTCCTGGAGCTTGCTGGGGAGAAGAAGGTGGATTGGGGAACACGCTGGGAATTGATGTGGAGACCTAGGGCAGCTCACTTGGGGTTCAAGGGTTTGCTTCCTGCTCCCAGCAGAGAAACCTGAAGTTGGGGGTGTCTGACCTTTAGGACTGCCTCAAGCCATGGCTAGGTAGAGGTCACACTGTGAGTTTAGTGTGTTCTTTATCCTCTGGGCCTTGGTGGCATCTTTCTTGTGAAGAAGTCCTTTCTACAAATTTCTGTTGTGTAGTACAGACCTTTCAGAGACTAACATATTGATCATTCCTAGGTAGCGATTCAAGAAGAGATGCAGGAGGAAGGAAGAAATGGCTGGAGAAGGAGGCTCTTGCTAGGTCCTCCTGTCCTGGGCTGTATCTGCATCAGGGTACCCCCATTGCGTGTCTATTGGCAGGTTACCCCCTTCCTCTCCAGTCCTATGTGTTGGGAGTTCACATCCCTCTCTTCAGATTAAACTCCTGCCACTCCTGTTGTATCCATTTAAATACTCAAATTTTCTTTCCTGTAATCTGACTTCCTCTCTCTTCAGGACTTGTCTTTCTTTATCCTTCTGTGAATTACAGCTGTGGCCATAGCTAACCCAGCAGGGGCAGCAGGAAAAGAAAAGATGCTCTTATTCTCCAAATGGATGGTGGTTCTGCTGCCCCTTGGGTAGGTCAGTGCCTGGGGACACCCACCATCAAACTCCACTTTCTGAGCACTTACCAGTGTCCTCACACTGCTGGAGCAGTGGGAAACAGGGAGCTGTGTTCTAAGGGATGCTTGCTCGCTCACACACACCCGCCAGGCTTCTGCGGGTGCCAGGTCTGCTACAGTGTAGAACTGACTTGTCTGGAGCTGCAGCTTGCACCCCATGTCCTCTCCCCACCAGCCAGCCATGCCTCTGCTCTGTTTCTGTGGCTCTGATCTCAGAGCATTGCATCACACACCCCCAGTGCATGTGCCTGCTCGTCCTTCGTTCACGGCTTGCATTTTCTGTCTCCTGTAATCCTTACAATTTATGCAGACTCTGTTCATCAACTTTTTTTGTTTTTTAAATTTGCTTTGTGCAAGCAAGAGCAAGTCAGATGCCCCTTCCTGACTTTTTAATCTGTGTTCTCTCTGCTGGCATAAAGTTCTATCCATAAATGCTGATTCACTCCAGAGCAAAGGTTGACAGCGGTCTCATTTGACCAGAGTCATTGACTTTACAGCTTTCTGACTTTGTTCCAGAGCTTTATTAAAAGTGGAAACAGCTTCACCTGAAAGTTTTAATTTATGATTTACTTGCTGCAGTTGTGGGGATTGCATCCATCGTGCTTGGGAAGCTAGTGCGCTACCATGGAGCGACAACCTCAGCTCCCTCTTTGCTCTTTACTTTAAATTACCCAGGCTGGGCTGTTGAAATGGTGCAGACAGTAAGGTACTTGCCCCCAGGCCTGACTGACCTGGCTTCAATTCCCCAGACCTATCTGGTGGAAGAAGAGCACTGACTTCCCAATGTTGTCCTCCGATCACATTGTGTGCTGTGCCGTTCCACCCCATCCTTCCTCCCACCCAGGAAAAAAATAAATGTAATGAATTTTTTCAGTTGCCAAGGATGGCCTTGAACGTACTTCATAGCTCTGGCAAGTCTTGAACTTGTGAACCGCCTGCTTCAGATTTCTCAAGAAATTGAATTACAGGTTTTCTAGAAGACCATGCAAAGGATTGTGAAGTGATTTTAGAATGAATTCAGTTCCATGAGATAAATAACTGTGTGTCAGGGGAGGGCCAGCAAGTCTAGTTTACACCTGAAACATTGGGTCTGCAGGCTTTCTTCACATTTTTCATTTTAAGATAATTCTTCTGATAACCTATGGCACTGGTTTTATATAAACCACTCCATCCTCCCTGCCTCCCTGTCGTGTGCTCCACTCCATCCCTCCCTGCCTCCCTGTGCTGTGCTCCAGTCCCATCCCTCCCTGCCTCCCTGTGCTGTGCTCCAGTCCCATCCCTCCCTGCCTGCCTGTGCTGTGCTCCACTCCATCCCTCCCAGCCTGCCTGTGCTGTGCTCCACTCCATCATCCCTGCCTCCCTGTGCTGTGCTCCACTCCATCCCTCCCTGCCTCCCTGTGCTGTGCTTCACTCCATCTTCCCTGCCTCCCTATGCTGTGCTCCAGTCCCATCCCTCCCTGCCTGCCTGTGTTGTGCTCCACTCCATCCTCCCTGCCTCCCTGTGCTGTGCTCCACTCCATCCCTCCTTGCCTGCCTGTGCTGTGCTCCACTCCATCCTCCCTGCCTGCCTGTGCTGTGCTCCACTCCATCCTCCCTGCCTGCCTGTGCTGTGCTCCACTCCATCCCTCCCTGCCTCCCTTCCTGTGCTGTGCTCCACTCCATCTTCCCTGCCTCCCTGTGCTGTGCTTCGCTCCATCTTCCCTGCCTCCCTGTGCTGTGCTCCACTCCATCCCTCCCTGCCTCCCTGTGCTGTGCTCCACTCCATCCTCCCTGCCTGCCTGTGCTGTGCTCCACTCCATCCTCCCAGCCTGCCTGTGCTGTGCTCCACTCCATCCCTCCCTGCCTCCCTTCCTGTGCTGTGCTCCACTCCATCCCTCCCTGCCTCCCTTCCTGTGCTGTGCTCCAGTCCATCCCTCCCTGCCTCCCTCCCTGTGCTGTGCTCCACTCCATCTTCCCTGCCTGCCTGTGCTGTGCTCCACTCCATCCTCCCTGCCTGCTTCCCTGTGCTGTGCTCCACTCTATCCCTCCCTGCCTCCTTGTGCTGTGCTCCACTCCATCCCTCCCTGCCTCCCTGTGCTGTGCTCCACTCCATCCTCCCTGCCTGCCTGTGCTGTGCTCCACTCCATCGCTCCCTGCCTCCCTCCCTGTGCTGTGCTCCACTCCATCCCTCCCTGCCTCCCTCCCTGTGCTGTGCTCCACTCCGTCCCTCCCTGCCTCCCTTCCTGTGCTGTGCTCCACTCCATCCCTCCCTGCCTCCCTTCCTGTGCTGTGCTCCACTCCATCCCTCCCTGCCTCCCTTCCTGTGCTGTGCTCCACTCCATCCCTCCCTGCCTCCCTCCCTGTGCTGTGCTCCACTCCATCCCTCCCTGCGTCCCTCCCTGTGCTGTGCTCCACTCCATCCCTCCCTGCCTCCCTCCCTGTGCTGTGCTCCACTCCATCCCTCCCTGCCTCCCTCCCTGTGCTGTGCTCCACTCCATCCTCCCTGCCTGCCTGTGCTGTGCTCCACTCCATCCTCCCTGCCTGCCTGTGCTGTGCTCACTCCATCCCTCCCTGCCTCCCTCCCTGTGCTGTGCTCCACTCCATCCCTCCCTGCCTCCCTCCCTGTGCTGTGCTCCACTCCATCCCTCCCTGCCTCCCTCCCTGTGCTGTGCTCACTCCATCCCTCCCTCCCTCCCTCCCTCCCTGTGCTGTGCTCCACTCCATCCCTCCCTGCCTCCCTCCCTGTGCTGTGCTCCACTCCATCCCTCCCTGCCTCCCTCCCTGTGCTGTGCTCCACTCCATCCCTCCCTGCCTGCCTGTGTTGTACTAGGACCACTCTTAACTTTGCACTTGTTGAAAGGGCCCGTTTGGCTTATGGCTCATGGGGTTATAAACATTTCATCATTTGTCCTTCACCAGATAATTATTTCATTAAAAGTAAATTACAATTTATTTAGATACTCAGATGAAAGTACAGATCAGCTAGTGACTGGATGCTCTAAGATCTGAGAACACATTTCCTTGGTGTTTTAATGAGTGTTTTCTGAGCGCAGTTGCATGCATGCAGCTGGCTGGCAGGAGAGCTCATCACATGTGATGTCTGGATTCAAGAGATCAACTTTTAAACAAAGGAAGATAGGGGTGGGTCTCCTGCGGCAGGGAAGCTGTGTCTCAGATGGCCACTGTAAGTGGTGATTTTGTGGAGTTCGTGCTCTAAGGCGTGGCCTGTAAACAGAGTATGGAAACTTGGAATACCCCATTGACTTGGAATACCCCATAGACCTCAAAGCTTTCCTCTTTCCAATGGCTCATGTAGTGAGTTGGGGGAGGGGCACCCGTTTGTAGACCTTTGTAGTGTATGAGGCTGTGTTTGCAGAGGAAACATCTAAAATGGTGTGTTTCCAGAAGAAATTGAGGCTTGTATCAGAGGAATGTTTTGAGGGGAGCACAGCACAAGGAGGCAGGGAGGGATGCACTGGAGCACAGCACAGGGAGGCAGGGTGGGATGCACTGGAGCACAGCATAGGGAGGCAGGGAGGGATGGAGGAAGGGATGCACTGGAGCACAGCACAGGGAGGCAGGGAGGGATGGAGTGGAGCACAGCACAGGGAGGCAGGGAGGGATAGAGTGGAGCACAGCATAGGGAGGCAGGGAGGGAGGGAGGGATGCACTGGAGCACAGTACAGGGAGGCAGGGAGGGATAGAGTGGAGCACAGCACAGGGAGGCAGGGAGGGAGGGATGCACTGGAGCACAGCACAGGGAGGCAGGGAGGGATAGAGTGGAGCATAGCACAGGGAGGCAAGGAGGGATGCACTGGAGCACAGCACAGACAGGCAGGGAGGGATGCACTGGAGCACAGCACAGACAGGCAGGGAGGGATGCACTGGAGCACAGCACAAGGAGGCAGGGAGGGATACACTGGAGCACAGCACAGGGAGGCAGGGAGGGATGCACTGGAGCACAGCACAGGGAGGCAGGGTGGGATGCACTGGAGCACAGCATAGGGAGGCAGGGAGGGATGGAGGAAGGGATGCACTGGAGCACAGCACAGGGAGGCAGGGAGGGATGGAGTGGAGCACAGCACAGGGAGGCAGGGAGGGATAGAGTGGAGCACAGCATAGGGAGGCAGGGAGGGAGGGAGGGATGCACTGGAGCACAGTACAGGGAGGCAGGGAGGGATAGAGTGGAGCACAGCACAGGGAGGCAGGGAGGGAGGGATGCACTGGAGCACAGCACAGGGAGGCAGGGAGGGATAGAGTGGAGCATAGCACAGGGAGGCAAGGAGGGATGCACTGGAGCACAGCACAGGGAGGCAGGGAAGGATGCACTGGAGCACAGCATAGGGAGGCAGGGAAGGATGCACTGGAGCACAGCACAGGGAGGCAGGGAGGGATGCACTGGAGCACAGCACAGGGAGGCAGGGAGGGATGCACTGGAGCACAGCACAGACAGGCAGGGAGGGATGCACTGGAGCACAGCACAAGGAGGCAGGGAGGGATACACTGGAGCACAGCACAGGGAGGCAGGGAGGGATACACTGGAGCACAGCACAGGGAGGCAGGGAGGGATGCACTGGAGCACAGCACAGACAGGCAGGGAGGGATGCACTGGAGCACAGCATAGGGAGGCAGGGAGGGATACACTGGAGCACAGCACAGGGAGGCAGGGAGGGATACACTGGAGCACAGCACAGGGAGGCAGGGAGGGATGGAGTGGAGCACAGCACAGGGAGGCAGGGTGGGATGCACTGGAGCACAGCATAGGGAGGCAGGAAGGGATGGAGGAAGGGATGCACTGGAGCACAGCACAGGCAGGCAGGGAGGGATAGAGTGGAGCACAGCACAGGGAGGCAAGGAGGGATGCATTGGAGCACAGCATAGGGGGCAGAGGTCCACACATGCATGCTCTCACACACGGGCAGCTGCATACTGTTTAGTAAGTTCTTTGAGGCGCTGCCCACACTAAATGTTCATTCCCAGCTTCTGAATTTTGCATACAAAGGTCCACTCTGTAGCCTCCTCATCACCAATGGCGTTTGAAGTGAGGCCTTAAAGGCAGCCTCACGGAGCAGGGCAGCATGGCAACCTGTGGCTGAGGGAGCCTGTAGTCTCCACATTGTCCATATCACATGCTTCTTCTAATTTCTTGTTTGGGTTGTGGGGGAAATTGGTTG
Organism: Tokudaia tokunoshimensis; assembly: GCA_036184795.1. NCBI lineage: Eukaryota > Metazoa > Chordata > Mammalia > Rodentia > Muridae > Tokudaia > Tokudaia tokunoshimensis. The sequence goes on along the minus strand of BTHU01000022.1, from coordinate 54,336,478 downwards.
AAATACGTTGATGACAGCCTCAGGCAGCCCTGCAAAGTACTTACTACTTAGTCACTCAGTCCACTCAGTTCAGCTCCTTGGGAGTACTGACTTGAAAAGTCTGATTTAGGTTGGGGGGCGGGGCACTGAGATGGGTTGGTGAGGGAAAGTCCATCATTAGAAGAGTTATTAATGCCATGCACAGATAGAGAGACGACAGTGTATGAAGGCCCTGAGGACTGTCCAGGCCCCAGCACAGAGACAGGCAGCACAGTGGGATTTCTGAAGAGAGGAATCAGAACCCATATAGCAGATGTGGGTCTCTTTTTTATGCCATTCAGAGGATGGGGCAGTCTCACAGCATAATCCAGTCACACATGTTCTCACATGTTACCTCACAAGAGGTGGGAAAGTGGGGAACAGGATGTGCGCCGCTAGTGTTCCCTTTGATGTAAACCCACCCTGGGTCCTAGAAGTCTCTTAGCTAGTGAGGTTGCCTGTTGGTGTCTGTGTGAAGAGAAGCTGCTGCAGGTGTTGTGGCCTGAGCAAAGGCTGGCTTCTAGCATCATGTCCATGCTCGGTGGTGGTCCCTAGTGGTCATGTGTTACACTGGGGATGGGTGGAATCCTGTGGTGAATGTGCTTGCCTGACTTGCTAGATGCATCTGACCTTTATCACCAAAGGTGGTGGTGGTGGTTTCCCTGCAAATGTATGTAGCTCACAAAACTGGCAGAGGTATTTAGAGTCAGAAGGCCTGGTGGGAGGGACAACAGGACTCTGCACTGTTGACCTGGACAAATACAATGTGACTCAGAGCTTGCACAAGTGCAAATGAGGTTTTTTCTCACATCAGTGTTAGAAACATTGCTATTGTCCAGGAGAGGGGAGACAGAGAGGTGGGAGTGGGAGGAGAAGGAGTTTAGCTTTTACTAGTGACCTTTATTATTACTGTAAGCCTGCCACTGAGAAGAACAAAACTACTCCTGGGCAGTATAGGAATGTCATGCTGAAGGCTGCATAGGACCCAAAAGGGCTCAGGCTAGCTGTGCAGCCAAACTCCAAGGACTTGACCCTTGACCCTGTCAGAGGCTATGGCTCAGGGGCTATCTTGATGCCCTTTGGAAGCCTGGTGGACATCCAGTTTCTAGGCCTCCTATTTTTGTGGGAAGCAGCTGTTATTTCTTATTAGACTAAACTGAGGAATCCATAGGTTTTTTTTTTCCTCTGCTCCTGTGCAAGCAGCTGCTTCCTTCTTTGGGCCTAAACCTTGATGGCAGCGCCCAGACTGCGTGCTATCACCCATCTCTCTCCTTATACTTGTGTTTTGCTTTGCAGTTCTGGGGATCTAAGGAGGGCCTCATACCTGCTAGACAAGGTCCCTGCCACTAGGCAACACCTTTAGTCCTCAGTCTAAAATGTCCCTTCCCCTTAACTCACGGAGCTTTGCTATGAACTTGTTGCCTTCCATGGGAGATGCCCCTCTGGGGGAAGCCTCCCCTGTCAGCCTGGCTGCCACAGTGTTTTCTGAGCAGTCTTAGGCAGCCCTCCACAGAGAAGCGTGGAGAGTTACTCAGGGCCTACACTAAGTTCCTCACACCATTCTTTTCCCCTAAAATCAAACTGGATTAGATGGCATTTCCCCAAATACAAGACTTTCCTGTTTCTTTAAAAAGAAAGAATGCAATGACCTGTTCTTAAGTACATGAAATAAAAAAGGTAGGGCTAATTCCCCCTTCCTCAGTTTAACCCTTGCATGCAGAGCCCATGAATACAGGGGTCTAAATGGATTAGTGATTGCATATCACAAACACTCCAACCCAGCTGTTGAGCTGATGGAGTTTTTAAAATAACCAATGCGGTTGACTGAGTTGTCACTTGGCCTTATTTGGTTTGTCAAAAGAGTGGTGAATATTTACGGACACGGTAAGGAGAGTCTTCCTCTGTCTCCTTCCTCTTCTGTCCCCTCTTCTCCCTCCTCCTCTCTCTCTTCCTCCTTTCTCTCCTCTTCTCCTTCCTTTCCTTTGTTTCTCTCCCTTCCCATGTCTTCCTGTTTTCCTTGTTTTCTCATATTCTCTTCTCTTCTGCTGCCTCTCTTCCTCATCTGCAGCTAGCAGGTCAAGACTTAACCACACAGCCATGGATATCTGTAAGTCCTCCTGGTTTCCGTGGATACCAAGATCATTTTGAAGACAGATTTGTCAAAGTCTACCTTTCAGGCATGTCTTCCCTGTGGCACACTCATGGACCACAGGATAACTATGAATGTGGCCCAATACATTTAAACTATAAACTTATAGGAAATATTATGAATCTCTACCCTCCACCCCCAAACACCACCTTTTCTTTGTAACCTGATTTTGTAGTTCTCAAGTGTGGACTTTGTAGATGACATTGCTGTTTTTATTATGGTGTCAAAAGGTTGGACACACTCACCAGTCTGGTAGCTTTTATACTATGGTAATTCTGAAAATGATCAGGTAGAAATTCTTAGGTGCTGAAATGTGGAATCTGATTTCTATGCATTATCATGTTTTATGGAAAGAGGCTGTTGTTAAAGTAATTTGATAATCAGTGTGTGTGTGTGTGTGTGTGTGTGTGTGTGTGTGTGTGTGTATGTGTGTGTGTGTGCATTTCATGCATGTGTCCATACTGATGAATACCAATCAGGGATGGTCGTACTGACATTTTTGAAACAATGTAGTTTGCTCTTGGTACTAAGAAGAAAGGACTACATAACATTATAGTTTAATTTTAGTTGGGCAAAATTTAAAATCAGCCTCAGGTTTTTTGGTTATTTTTTAACTCAAACTTAAAATTTGAAATGTGGTAATAACTTGGCAGTTTGGACTTTTTGAGGGAAACCATATCATGTTGTATGTGTGTGCACTCAGGCCTTTAAAAATAGGTCTCATGGCAGAGAGAGAGACTTCGTCACCTGTACTCCGGGCTGATTGCTGCAGAGGTGAATGGAGGTAGTCTTTCCAGACAAGGGCTGGGAGTTCACAGAGCTCCCAAGAGCGCTGGGTACCAGCTGCGGCTGCCTTCAGTTCATCTTTGGTCAAATCTCTTTTGTTTTTAAAGCTAACTGCCAAAGAGTAAACACTCTTGACCCAGACTGTAAATATTTGTCATACATCTGGTTAGTTTAGCTTTTAACTGAACAAAATCATTTTGGCAGACGAGTCGTTAAAGTTTGACAACCTACAAATTACACAAAATCCTACACTTCGCATCCCTCGTTTTTCTCACACAGGCGGCGACTGACTTATGAAGCGTTTCTTCTGTGGTGTTGAAAATGCCCCGAAACATGTATTCTTAAGCCAATGAAGTATTTAAACATGGATGATAAAACATGAGCCATGTATAAATATGTGTGATGTCTTCTGTCAGTCCCTTGAGGGTCATTAATTAGGTGTGTTTCCATATTAAGGGGCTCTGGGAAATGACTCTGTGGAGAGTGCTTGCTATGAAAACCTAAGGACCTATTCTGGGCCACGTAGGTGGTGGCAAAGCCACCCCGTGTTGTGTTGCCACTTTTGGTATAAAGCCAAAAGTATATTGGTATATTGTGCTCTGGAACCTCAGAGCCTATGCGACTGTCCTTGTTCTTGGAATGCAAGTGTCTCTGTCGAAGTTCACTTGTGAACTGGGATATGCTCAGTGGTAGAGAGAGCTTGTGCAGTGTGCGTGGCAGAGTAGAGAGCTGGTGTTCATGAAGCCGTGGGTTCCATCCCCAGCACTCTGGAGGGCCATGGAGTCTGATTTGTAGCCCAGAAGGAATGGCTGTATGGGGTTTAGGAGAAGACTTGTGTTTGTGAAAAGGCACAGCAGTTCAGCTCTACCTCTCTAGATGAATCAGACATGAGTAGCGAGAAGGCATTCGGGATTTGCTAGAAAGGATCCTGCCTGGACTGGGCATTGTGAGTCTGTGAGAAGCTGTGTTGAGGAAAGTGTGGGTTGACCTCACTTTGACTTGTTCTTTGCTGTGTCTAATCCAGAAAAAAAAATCCTGCCTGAGGCAGCGAGGCTGTGCCTGTCTCTTCTGTGGGGTCTCCAACTGTCAGGGAGTTGCAAACAGGCCGATGTAGTCAGATGAGACTGTTTTCCTCCCCAAAGCTTTACAGTGCAACATCAAACTTGAGTGAGAGAAACTGTCATAAATCCAGGTCTCGCATCCTCATCTGTGCTGTGTGAGCATCTGCCGGGCGTTTTAGCTCCTTATAAAGCATCGAGGGAAGTCCAACACATTAAACATCCTCCATCCTGAGGAGGCCTGGATTAGCCCGTAGGACAAGAGCATTCGCCACTGCCTCGTGTCAAAGAGAGCCCTCAGAAGCAGTCTAGTGCAACTGTGACCATGCTGTCACTGATCTGAAGTTTTAACAGGACATGTTTATGTAGCCTGGTAGTGACAGCCACTGTTCTGGGACTTGTAACTTAGCCACATTTTAGACTATCCATACAGACTAGTAAGACCTGCTGCTCTTAAGAGAGGAACAGGACGCACCATGTGCTTGCCAGGGAGGAAGAATTCTTTACCTTCATGATTATGTGTAGGACATGGAAACACATTGATGAAAGTCAGAGTAACAAGAGAAAGTGTTATACGTTTTACTAATATTTTATGCTCACAGGATTCCTAGAGGAGCATCCACACTCTAAGAGTTTGGGCTTTGAGAGATGATAGACTGTTATGTCATGGTAGGTCACATGGAAAAAGCTAATGAAAGATAAGGATCCCTTCGCGGAAGTTTGGCCATGGTGACTTAACTTTGGGCCAGTTCTCTGCCTCTGATTAGGAGTTGGTCTCTTCTTTCTTTTTATTTTTGACTCAGGGTTTCTCTCTGTACCCCTGACTTTTCTTTTCTGGAACTCACTATGTAGACCTGCTGGCCTCGAACTCACAGAAATCCACCTGCCTCTGCCTTTAATGTGTTGTGTGCCTTTCCATTTCTTCTCTCTCTCCCTCCCTCCCTCCCTCCCTCCCTCTCTCTCTCTCTGTGTGTGTGTGTGTGTGTGTGTGTGTGTGTGTGTGTCCTCCATAGTGCATTGCTCTTCATTTAAAAGGAAGGAGAGAGGGAAGGAACAGGGGGCGGTGGACGGAAGGAAGAGAAGCAGGAGATAGAGAACTTTCCACACAGCTGCTGGTTCTTAGTTGCTTTTAGCTCACAGTAGACAGTATGCCAGTGTTGTACTTTGGGTGTGTGCTAGTAAACTTTCTGTTCCTGCAAAAGAAATACCTGGGATAAGAAAGAAAGCAAAGGTTTGTCATGGCTTTTAGTGTCAGGAGTTCGAGCTCATGGTCAGTTGGCTGGTTGCTTGCCGTGGACCAGTGTGATTCACTTTGTCATAGGGAGGTAAAAGAAAGAGGAGGAAATTGTAATATATTACCGCCCACTAGGTTCCACCTTTCTGAAATTTAAATTTTATTTTATGTGTATGATTATTTTGTCTGAGTGCCTATGTGTGTACATCACAATTGTGCTTGGTTCCTTTGGAGGCCAGAAGAGGGCATCAGATCTCCTGGAGTTGTAGTCAGGGGCAGTGAGCCTCGCTGTGGATGCTGGGAATTGAACCCAGGTCCTTTAGGATGAATAACCAGTGCTGTTAACCACTGAGCCATTTCTCCAACCCTTAGGTTTCACCTCTTAAAGGTTCTGCCACCCCTAATTTCAGCATTTGGGGGATAACACGTTGAAGATTCAGACTGTATCAGAGTGATATATTTAGTCTCCATCGTATGTTATGTAACATCGAGATGCTGGACTGGGGAGATGGTGCCTCTTCTGCAGGTATGATGGTCAGAGTACAGATCACCAGGAGCTATGTGAGAAGGGCAGGCACAGTGGCACACTCTAATGCCAATGCTAGGGGTGTGGAGATAGGTGGGCTGCTCTAGCTCATCAGCAAGTCAGTCTAACTAAAGCTTCAGGCTCAGCAAAAGACACTGGTCAAAAGTAAAGGTGAAGAATGACTGAAGAAACACTCTACGATATCAACCTCTGGATGTCACACGCACCAACATGTGTACATGTACGTTTGCACATAACATGTCACACACAATAACAAGTACGTATACTGCAAAAGTAACACACATACACACACACACACATACACACACACACACACACAAACAACCTCCCAAATTTTAAAGAAAAAGTGTAGTACAGTAAATCATAATGTGATATTGTAAAGTTTTTAATGTGAGGCTTCACTTCTCTGCAATCTGTCTTGTATAACCGTGAGTCTTTTGCTTTAGTTGATTTGGAAGCTATTTGAACATTTAATTGACTAATCCCGATTTTATGGAATAGTTATGTCTTAAGGCGTAAGTGTAGTTTTCTCAAATTAGTAGAGGTTTGTTTAATAAGCCACCTGACATATGCTGAAATTGCCACGTTGATAATTATTTACTCTAAAATGAATTTGCACTTGTTTAGAAGCACAGTGTTTGGATACAGGGTGTCACATGATATTGCCAGTTGCTTAGAAAATGTAGCAGTCCCTGTTTCAACTGGCTGGGCAGTTGAGGACCGTGCCCAGGGTGGGCATTGTTTGAAGCCTGTGGATGTTTTGCATGTGGGGTATTTAAATAGATGTAAACCTTTAAGCAGAGCTTAACCTTGTTAGGGCTGTACATAGCCCTCAGTGGCAGGACACAAGTTAGTCATGTGTGGAGCACTGAGTTCGAGTTCAAGCACCACAAACAAGTTTTACTATTGTACATGTTTGATATGTCTAAGAGAGGGTGTCTGTTGCTGCCTAGTGCTTGGTAATAGCGAGTACTCGATTAATATTTGCAGAATAAAGAAATTGATGAACAGGAATGTGTGAATGAAATGAAAGTGGAAATGCTGAATGCCTGTTTGATTTCCACATTAACTAAAGCCCTAAAAATCTAAAATACTAAAAATCTGCTTTACAACATTCCTGACTCATTCAAACCTCTCCAGAGGAAAGAAACGGAATGGTTTTGTTTTAGACTATTACATTCTGACAGTGCAGATGACAAGCTGTTAACAAAATGAGTAATTAAGCACAGAAGGTGTTGATGATGAAGCCGAAATCAATCTGTCGTTGAATCTAGGGCTCTGGTTGCTGGAAAATGGACTGACTACTGCACCACTGTTGTCGAAGAACTAGCTGGGAAAATTAGGGGATTTAAAGAGGCATCAAACGTTCAGCTTCACAAAGGAGTTTTCCAATGTCTAGAAAAGTGTTTGATTGTTGGTAAAACAAATAAGGTGTGCTCAGTCCCTACAAAGACATCCCAGCTTTCCAAAAACGACCAGTGTTGGGTCTGATCTTGATATGCTGTCATTTCCTTTACAAGGTTTGCTAGTGTGCTGCCCCACCTGTAGGCTTGCCTGAAGTCTGGAATGCATCGTTCAAACTGCAGCTTCTTCAGGCATTGCTTATCTGAGCATGAGCTAAGGACTCATCCTCTGCTTTGGTTTCCTCGTCTGTAAAATGGGAATGATACCACATGATACATCACGTTTCTGTTGGTCAAGTGTGCCCGTGCATGGCAGTGCAAGGCACTGCCCTACTCATTTAGGGTAGCATGGAGCAAGAGGGAAGCCGCAGGGAGGCCATATGATTGTTCAAGTCTTGAACTAGGATGATGGTTGCAGGACAGGACAGGAAGGGACCAGAAAAGGCTGAGGGAGGAACTGCCGAGACTGAGGGAGGAGCTGGATATAGATCTGTAGTAATTGAAGAGGCAAGAGCTGGGCATATCACACAAATCAACAGTGACACAGGTCAGAAATGAGGACAGGGGGGCCAGGGAGATTGGTGAGGAAGGGGTTAACCAGTGAACCACTGAGAATTCAGGCGATTTAAACAGGTAGGTCCAGTTCTCAGCACCTACATGGTAGCCTACAACCATCTGCAACTCTAGTTCCAGGGGCTTTGACACGCTCTTCTGATTTCTATAGGTATCAAGTAGGATTGTAGTAGACATACTATGTGTATTCAAAACACTCAGACACATGAAAATAAAATAAGTAAATCTAAAAAGCAGAAGAAGGAAGAGGAGGAGGAGAGAAAGAAGAGGAGGAGGAGAGGAGGAAGAGAGAAGGAGAAGGAAGAGGAGGAGGAAGAAGAAGAAGAAGAGAAGAAGAAGAAGGAGAAGAAGAAGAGGAGGAGGAGGAAGAGGAGGAGGAGGAAGAAGAGGAAGAGGAGGAGGAGGAAGAAGAGGAGGAGGAGAAAGAAGAGGAGGAGGAGGAGAAACAGAAGCAAGCAAGCAAGAATGAAAGAAAGAAAGAAAAGAAAGAAGCAATAAGGGACGGCTAGGGACCTGCCTGTTTTTCTTTACCAGTCCAGTGTGATCCAGGGTGATCCGGTGTGATCCATTGTGATGGTGGCAGGTCAAGGGCAGTAGGGAACTTGTGGCCAGCCTGCCTCCACTGCCAGGATGCTCTTGTAACAGATCCAACTGATGTCAGGCTGTGAGTAACAGGAGACAGAAAGAGAAGAGAAGCCTCAGGTGCGAGAGTCTACGGCTCAGAGCAGTGACCACACCCACTATTGTGCACACAGCTACTGCCCTGGCCTTTGTAAAACCCAATTCAACAGAACTGTCTGATACAGACACATCTCCGTGTGGTTAATCACATAACAAAGTGCCATATATTAGACAGGATCTCACAGTAGGCAACATGCTTTTCTTGGAGTTGGCCCAAGTCTCCCCTTTACCCTAGATTTCAAGCTTCTTTGGCCCTGACCACGTATGGGATGGGAGTCAGATTGAAAGCCCTGTGTCTGCCTGGATCTGCTCTTGGCTGTGTTGGAGGTATGGGATCTGCTCCTGGCTGTGTTGGAGGTATGCCCAGCTTGTCACAGTGCAGGTGAGTGCTGCCTTGGAGCATTTTTCAAGACAGAGCAGGAACTTGACCCTATTGAAAGCTATAATCACTGCCACAACCTAGTTCCAAGACTGTAGTAAGTAAAAGCTGTTTGTACTACAGTAACAAGTAGATTGTATACCAAGAAATAAGCTTGATATGAAGTACTTAAATCAGAATCCACAAGGTATTCCTAAAGAATACAAAAGAGGGGGCAGGGGTCATGGCCCAGTAAGTAAAGTGCCCACCACCGACATGACCTGAGTGAGTTTAGATGCCCATGTGACAAGGAGGTATGGTTGCATAAGTCTGTAGGTGTGGAGATAGGGACAGCCCCAGAGCTCACTGACTCTGTCAGCCTATCCTGTTTGTGAGCTCACACGGCTCAGTGAGACACCATGTCTCAAAAGATAAAGTGGAGTTCCACTGAGAGAAGGACTGTGGAAGGACTTGGAACGTTGGGCCAGAAGAGCCACTGAGTGTCGAGAGCTCGGCGGGCTGTACTGTACGAGCTTGGGAGATGAGAATGTGGAGAGCAGTGCCTGTCTTGTGAAGTTTCAGAGGGAAGCAACGTCTCTACTGGGTCTCTGTGTGGAGAATCTGTGGCATCTGGTCAGCTGGAGCTGAAGAATTGGCTGTGATTATCAAGAACCAGAACCACTATAATAAAACCTTTGTTTTACTGGGACAGTTGATGCTTCAGTGATGGACATCAGTGTAGAAGTGTAAGCCAAATAAACCCTTATCTCTCTAACTTGCCTTTGGCCATAGTGTTCTATTACAGCAGTAGTAACCCTAACCGAGACGCTGGAGAAAACTGAATGTCAGTCAAGTCTAGGTACCAACAACTTTCAATGTTGTGTGCACAGTAACAACTTTTCAAGAAAATGCTATTAATCTTTAAAGTTGTATTGATCTTTAAAGCTGTGTTGAAGGATAACAGGCTGAAAACAACATGTTATCTTAGATCTGTCCTAAAAGTTAGGGAGGTGGGTTGTAAAGATGCTAGGTAATCACTGAACCTGGGGATTTGGGCATATAAGAGTTCATTGTAGCATTGCCTGTACTTTATATAGACTTACTCCTGTTTAAAATTAAAGCCAGGCAGTGGTGGCGCACGCCTTTAATCACAGCACTTGGGAGGCAGAGGCAGGCGGATTTCTGAGTTTGAGGCCAGCCTGGTCTACAGAGTGAGTTCCAGGACAGCCAGGGTTACACAGAGAAACCCTGTCTCGAAAAACTAAAAAAAAGAAAAAAAAAGAAAAAGAAAGAAAGAAAGAAAGAAAGAAAGAAAGAAAGAAAGAAAGAAAGAAAGAAAGAAAGAAAGAAAGAAAGAAAGAAAGAAAATTAAAACAACAACTTGGTACCATGATTCAACATGGGAAATTCCTACAGCTATGGATTTGGCAGAACTTTCCAATTGATTTCAATTCCAAAAACCATAAAAGATGACTAAAAGTATTTTAAAGTGCTTTTTCAAGTAATGTAAAAGATTAAATAGAAAAAAAAATCATCATAGAACTAAAAATCAGGTCAGAACGGGAATTCATAATGGAAAGTAACAAAATAAATACCTCTAAGCAAATAATAATTGAATTTATAATCAAAGGTACAATCTCATCTTCAAAAACATTTGCACCCCCCAAGACACACTTTATTAAATTCTTTACATATTCCAGAATAAAAGTCATCAACCAGTCAAAAAAAATGTACCAAAGAGAAAACTAATCGGACTCTTTGCAACTCCTGTCACAGACGGTTGGCTAGTGTTCTAACATAGAAATGTCTAAGGTAGGCAAAGGATCTGGACAGACAGCTCGCAACAGGGAGATGACGGTCGAATGTGCTGAAACATGAACAGACTCTCAGCCTCATTTGTGAGGGAAAATGTGCAGGGCTTGGACCTCAAACCAGCAAGCCTCTAGCTGCTGGTCAGACGTGAAGATTGGTAAGGCTGCGGAGAAACTTCAGCGGATGGGAATGTAAGATGGCTCAATGCCAAGGAAGAGCAATTTGGCAGTTTCTGTCAGGATTCTTTCAGATGCAATCACAGTCAGGGTTACACACTGCAGCTCTGTTGGTTAGTAGAAGACACCCAAGGATGGAAACCCTCATCTCTCCTCTGGGGAGGTGACCTAGCAAACTGTGTGCCCCTGGAACGTGGTATGCAGCTCTGGGAAGGGAAGAAGCCACCTGGGTACCTGTTCCAGAAGGCCTCTCAAGTACATCACTGAGGACAAAATAAGTAGCTTAATTAATTTGTGTAAAGCAACTATGTGGAGACCTGGAGGAGGAGTGAGGACCGCACTGCCTCCGTGAGAGCCTCCAGGTCCTGGAAGGCATCAGTGCAAGTTGAGCCTGGCTTTATGTGACGTCCATTAGTGGCTCACTTTTATATAAAGCCGAATAAAATTCCAAAAATAACAGTTAGGTCATTTGAAAACATATGGGGTAGGTACCCATGAAATGTGTGCTTCAATGTGTGTTTTGTGCACAGTGTGTCCTGCCAGCCCAGGATGGGCCCTTCAATTAAGTCAGACATTATGACTGCTGAGAAAGAAAGCACCCTGCTCACTCCTGGGACATTTCATCACCTCTCTCCTGGTTCTGCCAGCTGCTCTATTAAGTATGAGGAGCAAGCATCCTTTCGCCGACTGGGGTAGAAATCAGATGAACTGTCTGCCCATAAATTATATCATGACTCGTAGGAGAGGTTTGTAGCCTGGAGCCAGCGCTCTTTCCCTGTCTCAGGCTTAAGTTCGAGCAGCTGCATGCTGAATGCTTTTCCATTTTTGTTTAAAAAAAATGTGTGTTAGCACCTCCTCCGAGTCCTCTTACCTCACACCCTGCCCCAGGCCCAAACTCTCCTCTGGAAACGCAAAGATTTTTAGCCTTTTAAGAAACAAAATTAGGAAGTTCTCTTCCCATTCACCCTCTTTCCCTTCTCTATAAGGAAGAAATCATTGGAGATACTCCTTGTATTGGCATTTGATGTATCTTCTAAAAGGCAGAGAGAGGGTGGAGTTCGCATGACCAGCCCACTCAAGTGCTACTCAGATTCCAGTTGGAGGCTGAGCCATCATGCATGGAGATTTCAATAGAAATGAAAAGGTTTTTAATTGTTGCATTTTTCCGTTCCATTCCCCCCTTGTGTGTGTGTGTGTGTGTGTGGCGGGGCGAGGGGGTGTTTGTGCTGGGTGTTTTTTACACGCATGCACGTGCTGGGTTCTGAACTCAAGTTCTCATCCCTGTGCAGTAGACACTTTACCTACTGAGCCATCTCCATTCTTTAAAAATGAATATGAATGTCTAGTCTTGTTGCAGATCTGACTATTTGCATATTTAACATATTAAACACTTCCTTTAAAGCAACCTGACAGCTGACATTTCCTGGTTAACAGGCTTCCTTCCTTCTTGGGAGCCCTGACCTCTTAAGCATTGGAACTCGTGGCTGGAAAGTATCTCCCATTGTCCCCAAAGCACCCTGGGGTGAGTGTTTACCCTACTGGTTCTTTGTGGACAAGGTCAGTGCTGTGGGTGTCTGTGTTGGGGAGCCCGGCTGCCTGGCGTTCTGGAAGGAGTTCCCTGTGCACAGGACACATATTGAGACATCCAGAAATGTTCCCCTTGTTTTTATGTTATTGCAAAACAATCTAAACTCTGCTGGAAGACATTTACGTTTGTTAATACGTTGGTCTGTACATTGGTAAGGGCAAACAGACTACAATATAACACAATAACCAAGGTGTCAGGGTTTGAATAACCTATCACAGACATCCCAAATGCTATCTCTAAGTTTTGATTTTGTAGTGAAACTGACAAACATTGGACTGACAAAAGGAAGAGCTGGCTAAAATCAGGTGTGTATGGATCCTGGTAAATTAGAAAGGCTGTGTGTGAATGTGGCTGCCAAGTGTGACAGCAGAGAGAAAGGACCCGGGAAGGAAGAATGGGGTGGGGGATGGATGCAGAGCAGACAGCGACTGAGACCACCCGCCCAAGTCCTCAGCTAAGCTCAGCACTCCCTTACATTGCAGGGCGGGGCACTCTGAGCCTGAGGTTGGACTCCCATCTTGTCCTGGCCTCTGTGCTTTTTCTCAGCTCAGGTCTGGGTTTGGTTCTTGTACATTTGTTGTGTTGCATTTTCTCTGTTGTGTTGCTGAGGACTGAACCCAGGGCCTAATGCTCTGCCCTGAGCTGCACCCCAATCAGCATACACGTTTCATTAAGTATCACCTACAGGGTCCTAGGAGCTAAGCATGTGAGAAGGAATGGCTCAACTTAACCAATGCCTTCCAGTGCAGAGTTCCCAGACAGTTCATCAGCGCCCCCACTGGCAGGCGGCGGCAATGCTTTCATTTTTTTTTTTTTTTTTTTTTTACTTTTAGCAGCTCTCCCTTTGAGTTTGGTAAACTTGATGTGCTTACTGGTTCAGATGAAACCTGGCATGAGGCGATTTGGAAAATGCTGTACACAAATGAACTGTGGTGGATAGGACCAGTGCTTCCCCGCCTTTGTGGGAAAACATGTTTATGCTGCTATTGTTAGCTGTTTTTCTTGGATGACAAAATGCCTACGATTGTTGTAACATGCTTCTGAGAGACAGAGGATGAAAACTGCAACAACAACAACAACAACAACAAAAAAAAAACAAACGTGAGCCTTTCAAGTTAGCACATGAGCTATGTGCATCGACGATGGGGAGGGATGGGGCCAGGAAAACGATTGTAAAGAAAAAGTACACATGGGCCAGGAGGTGCCTCTGCAAATTAGCCGGCCTGCTGCCAAACCTGGCCACCTGAATTCAGCCATCCACAGGACCCACATGGTGAAAGAGGGAGGCGAATCCTGCAGGGTTCCCTTAGGATTAACACACGCACATGCAGGCACGCATGCACTCACACATGTGTACACCCAAATAAAATAAAATAAAATAAAATTGAAAAAACAGCCATCAGGAGGCCCCTGTCATTATTTTTCTTTGGAACTAATTTCTAGCCATTCAGCACTCACCACCTCCTGTTAGAAGCAACAGGGACAGGGACATCTTATGACTAAGTATCTCGACCAGAGCTGAGCTGCAGGATGATAATCTCACTTAACAGGTGATTGACAAGCTCTCCCACCCCAAGGGTATTTGCCCCACTGCATTCTCCTGCTGGTCAGCCAACTCTTCACTAGTAGGTTTTGGGGAATTGTTTTTCTTAACTTCTGCCCAGAGTATCTCAACACGTTTGGAAATAAAAAGACCAAAGAACGAACAAGGAGGAGCACACTGAGGACAGCAGAGGTCTTTTGGGTGGGGTGTAGCTCAGTGTGGAGTCCCTGACCTAGCATGCCGGAGGGTTCCAGCCCCAGGGCCACAGGGAAAAGCCATGCTTAGAGCCTGGCCTGAGCTACCCCCCCACCCCCCCCACCCCCGGCGATTTCCTGTGAGCTTTGGCGAAGCTCATGGCAGATGGAGTGGGAGTTGGGTGCTGTGTGGCGTCTGCAGAGGACCTGTCCTCCCCTCGCCATGTTCTGTCTGACCTGCTCAGGCAAGTTTCTGCAGAGATGAAGCGCTGCTGTGATAGAAGACCTTTTTCCTTTGCCAAATTATCACGATCAAATATTTCTAATGCTAAACAAGATGACATACTGGCTGGCAAGGATTACCCAAACACTCTCCTCCATTAAAAGGTCGATGAAGCTGCCATTGGAAAACAGTGGTGAGAGGCTATTGTGTACTGAGGAAGATGCCCCAGGCAGCTGGGCATAACACTGTTTCTGTTAAGTTTTGGCTGGGCTCCTGAATGCATGAGCTTGTGTTCCAAATTTATCACCAGAAGAATGCAGGGACAATCTTTTCTTTCAGACTCCTTTGTTTTTTTTAACTCTTAAGATTTATTTTACTTTTGGTTTTGTGTACCAGTGTATTTTATTATGTGTATGTTCACATGCCTGTGGAGCCCAGGCGAGGCCAGTTCCATGCAGCTGGAATTACAGGCAGCTGTGAGTTGCTACCCAATATGGGTGGTGGGATCTGAACAGAAGTCCTCTGCAAGCAGATAGCAAGTGCTCCTATCCCCTGAGCGAGCGGCCCCTCCAGGCCAGCGTGGCGCTTGTTTTGCTGGGCCCCACATCCAGACTCTCCTACCCAGAACTGGTCATCGTCACTGCTCTAGAACGTGGGGCCATGCTGTCCTGTGTCCCACTTTCCTACAGAAACAGGGACAGTAGAGACAGGTTTTGATGGCATGTTGGGCCCCTTCTGGTTTTGAATTCACCCCCCAGGGGCCCAAGGATCACCTGCAACTGTCAAGGACCACACAGCCTTTTCTCCATCCACACCTTCAGCTCAGCTCAGCATTAACCTGTTAACCCTTTGTGTTTTCTTCAGCTCTCAAGAGGCCTCTGGGTGTCCTCCCCTCCCCAGTTTTTCACACTGAGAACAAAATATATGTGATGTGTAATTCACCATCTTACACATGTGAAATGCGTACACGTCGTGGTGTGCAGTGCATGTGTAATGCGCTGCCATCACCACCACCCATCCGCACACACTTTTCATCTTGGAAAAGCCAAAACTCTTTTTGCACCTACTAAACACTAGCACTTCTGTTGCTCTGCTCTACCTACAGCAGTTGCCACTTCAGCTTGTGTCCTTTTCAGGTCGCTAGTGTAGGGATGTCTTTGTCTTTCGTATCCAGCTTGTTGGGGGCTAGTATAATGTTGTCAAATTCCATGTATGCTGGGAGGTACATTGGAATTACCCTCATTTTAAAAAGTGTGTGTGCAGTGACAGGCAGTGGTAGCACACACCTTTAATCCCAGCACTCAGGAGGTGGAGGCAGATGGATCTCTGTGAGTTCGAGGCCAGCCTTGTCTACAGAGTGAGTTCCAGGGCAACCAGCCAGGGCTACACAGAGAAACCCTGTCTAGGAAAAAACAAAGAGGGGTGTGTGTGTGTGTCTGTGTGTGTGTGTGTGTGTGTGTGTGTGTGTCTGTGTGTGTGTGTGTGTGTCTGTGTGTGTCTGTGTCTGTGTGTCTGTGTGTGTGTGTGTCTGTGTGTCTGTACATATGTGCGTGCGCACACATGACAGGGTGTCCAGGTGTGGAGGTCAGTAGACAACACTGGGTTGCTCTCCTTGTTCTCCACTCTGTTTGAAATGGAGTATCTTGTTCACTCATGTGTATACAAGGCTAGCTGGCCCGTGACCTTTGGGCGATCCCTCTGTCTGTGCCTCCCATCTTGCCGTAGGAGTGTCGGGATTATAGATAGATGCTACCACACCTGACTTTACACAGGTCCTCGGGATCTGAACTCGGGTCCTCATGTCTGCACAGCAGATGCTTGCTTTATCCGCCCCCAGCCTGCAACCTTCCTCCTTTTAAGGCTGAATGCTATTTCTTTGGACAGCTGCACTTTTTACCCGCTCTGTGATGAGCTCTCGGGTTGCTTCCAAATGTTGACTACTGTGTGTGACTAACACAGCTATGAACAGGACTGCACAGGTTCCTCCTCAGGACCCTGCTTTCATTCCTGTCTCCAGCCCTGGGTTTAAACCTCCCTCCCTGTAGGACCCATTTTCTCATCTGTGAAATGAAGGTGGTGGCACTGAACGTCTGGCTTGCAGGAGTCAAGGAAACCATGTCGACCAAGCTCTGTATGAATTATGAAATATTTTCTGGTGTCCAGTTTTGTGGCATGAATGTGAAGTGAGCTGTGTTTTAGTTGATACCTACCTGGCAAGCATTCTGTAGAAAGCACAAGCTGACTTGATTTCCATCATGGGATAGTGCGGGAAGGGACTGGAAACCTCTGGCTGGATATCCTGGAGCATGTGGCACTTCTAGATACACCCTTCCTCTCGCATCTTTACCGCAAGGTAACTGCTCTAACATGCTTCCCCCAAATCTGTGTACACCGTGGAAAGAACTTAAGCAAGCCAAGGTGCAGGTCACCGGGCATGGGGGAGTGCTCCCTGAGGAAGCCATCGTTAGAGGAGGAGGGGCATGTGGCCCGTCTTGTCTCACGTGTGGCACAGGTCGGTATGCACACAGTTGACCTTACCACGTGACAACAGTCATAAAAATGGTTCACAGCACAGAGAAGGGAGTCTGGAGCTCAGCTCCTGTACATAGTCTCTGGGATCCTGGGAGGGAAGAGCCCTTGTGCCATAGCCAAGGGCACGAGATGTCTGAGACTCTCTGAACACTGCAACACCCATCTCAGTTAGAGGCAAAGGATGACACCAAATGGTAGGTGTGCAGTGCAGAGAGAGCCCCTGCAAGTACTCCCTTAATACAGCATGATGGTAGCGAGCTGCTGCACATCAGAGGCTACCTGGCCCATCCTGCAGCGGGCTGCAGAGAGCAGTGGTGCCCTATACAATGCATACTTTCATCTGAGAACAGCCCACACGCAGTTTTGCTTTGATTTTGCACTTGTCATTGCTCTTTCTCCATCCTGAGACTGGGTTGTGGGTTGAGTGGACCCGAAGTGTTTGCCTGTGTGTTCAAGCCTTGATCGCTTATTAGTTTTCACGGCTACTGCAGTCTAGGGCTGACATCTGGCAGCCTCACCGTCCCTCCCAGTATCCCAGAGCCAAGCTCGTCTTGAGAGGGCCTCAACTCTGCCTTCAGCAGCCTCTTTTTAAATAGTGAAGAAACTTAATGTAATTTAATATGTCATCATGGATGCTGTCTTTTCCACAAGTGTCCTCTGACTGTATAAACACCAACATGGATGCTATCAGAAAGTGGTTGGTACAGTACTGAGATTAGGGCTGCAAGCCTGCAGCTGGATCACCATTTCTGATAACTCTCCAAGTGTGACCTTGAGTGGCCCGAGCCTTACTTCTATGTAAAACTATCAAAGGGATCAGTAAGTTAGAACCTGAGAATTCCCTTCCCTTAGATTTGGAAAGTAAATTGAATTTGAATCTGCCCTCACGATCTCTTATTTTAGTCCTAAAGAATTAAATCATGTGGAATTGATAGAGTGTGAACAAGGCCTTATATTTAGATGAAAAATTTGAACTTTGTTGAGACATAGAGCATAATTGTGCAGATTTTGATTGAAGGCCGTCTCTTTTCTGCCCCCCTCCCTGCCTCCCTCTCTGAGAAGACTGCCTAACAAAGCTCCCTTGGTGTGTTTTAACATGGGCCGCTTGTGCTGACCGTTTACCCTTACACTTGTTAAGGGTAACAGATTTGTTCTAGCAGAAGAATCTCTCTTTCCTCCACGGCCATGAGGATTCTTCACTGTGGGTCCCTTGTCAGTTGAAGACCTGTTATGGGGCCTCCACTGTCTCCCGAAGGGTCTTAGCAACCAGGTGAGATGGTGTTTTGAACAGACATGTAAACTCACACACACACATATTCAGTTCCTCCTTCCTTCCTTCCTCCCTCCCTCCCTCCCTTCCTCCCTCCCTCCCTCCCTCCCTCTCTCCCTTCCTTCCTTCCCTCCCCCCCTCCCTCCCCCCTCCCTCCCTCCTCCCTCCCTCCCTCCCTCCCTTCCTTCCTTCCTTCTTTCCTTCCTTCCTTCCTTCCTTCACTCTGTTTTACTGTGCGGTTCTCATTGGTTCTGGTTTTGACTGTGTAGACCTGGCTAGCCTCAAGCTCACAGAGAGCCCCATTGCTTCTGCCTTCCAAGGACTAGGATTAAAGGCTTGTGCCACTTCCTGGCCTGTGCCACCATGTCCAGCCTGTGCTGCTATGCCCGGCCATTTTCAGCTTTCATGATATATTGGATTCCCTAGCCTCTTGTCATATATCACAGTGACTTTGTTTGAAAATTTTAATATGAATAGATATGCACATTAATATGTAATATGAATCTACATATTCATATTAGCATGTAATATGAATAGATATGCACAAATAGAATGTGCAAATTAGACATAATAGTGTTTCAGAGACGTCTTTTTTTACAAAAAGATTTATTGATTATTATATGTAAGTACACTGTAGCTGTCTTCAGACAGATCAGAGGAGGGCGTCAGATCTTATTACGGATGGTTGTAAGCTACCGTGTGGTTGCTGGGATTTGAACTCAGGACCTTCGGAAGAACAGTCAATGCTCTTAACCACTAGCTATCTCTTCAGCCCCTAGAGATGTCTTTTAGCATGCCATGAACATACACATAGGTTCTAGGTTCAGTATTAAAGACCAGCAACAGTCAAGGCCAGATACACACCTACTCCTCAGAATGGACACCAGCAGTTGCCAGAGCGTGGGTTCACTTGTGTAGTCAGAGCCTGCTAGAGACTTTCACATGACCTTTCCTAGAGCTCCCAGCTGGTGTGAGAGCCTTCTCTGCTGTCCCATGTCACAGCTAAAACACCTACACTGTAAGGTCTCACACATGTAGGCTTATTGGCATTCTTATACTGCCATTAAAATCCAAAAGGTTAATGTTCTGATCAGTGAGGCAAGATTGATGTCCTAGAGTTCGGTCATCATGCGTTGTCAGACGTGAGACTCTGAATACAGTGCTCACACCGTTGTAATGTTTACATACAAAACCTTTATTACATACATCAGTTTTTATAGGGAGACCTATTACATTTTTATGAGACTGTTTCACTTTTATAACTGTAAATGTTTTGGTTTATAATATGGATGGTTAAGCAAGACAACGCCCTTTTATTTGGCTGCCAAGGAAACCTCTTGGTTAGGATTGCGCTTGACTCCCTCAGCACACAGGATACTAGAGGGTGGAGTGCAAAACCGTGGGAGAAGTCGGGATGCTAAAGAAGCCAGTAACGTGAAATCATGACATTCATAAAATCCATTGCACATGCGTGTGAACACAAGGCCCATAGGTATTCTGGATATCATACTAAACATTTGATATATGAGCCTATTGCTGGATCCAGGGTTTCTGTGTCCCAACCCAGGATGAGTAACAGAGTACCCTGGGAATGTTTGTTGAATAAGTAGTAAAAATATTTTTCCAACTTTTAGCTTTGTACATAATTTTCCAACTGTTAGCTTTGTACAAATCTTGGAGATATCCAAACTGTTTTAAACAAATGTCTTCACCTCCAGATTTGTGATGATTTGTAAAATTGACTTTGGGGGAAAAAAAAACAAGAAAAGAAAATATCAAATTCTTTTCACCACTAGGGGTCAACATAGTGCAGTTAAGGTTTTTTGTTTTGGTTTGGTGTTTTAAAGGAATTCTTTCAAAAAACAAAGGTAATGCTTTTAGCTGGTTGTCTTAGCTGTGTCTGAGGGGGCTGAGTTAAATTAGTGCTGCAGGAGAAATCTTAGAACTGCATCAAGGTATTTTAAACTTAGCACAGGGTGAGCATGTGTCCAAGTTAAAAATACATTCATGAAAATAGCCTGATAATATGTTTAAAAATAACAACTTATAAATAGATAGCAAACAATGAGTTGGCCTTTTGTGCAAGTGTGTGTGTGTGTGTTAGGGATCAAGCCCACAGCTCTGTGCACACTAGGCAAATTCTACACCGAGGCCTGATTAAACAGCATATTTGCTCTAAAGTCAAGAGACGAAATAGACATGTTAAAATAGAGAAAGCACTCTGACTTCCTAGGAACAGGAAAAGGTTCTGACTAAGTCCTTTGTTCTGTAGTTTGAATATAGGACAAGGGGGCATCATCCTGTTGCATAGACAGTGGCTGAACCCGTACCTCTAATCCCAGTACCAGGTCCCAG
Organism: Tokudaia tokunoshimensis; assembly: GCA_036184795.1. NCBI lineage: Eukaryota > Metazoa > Chordata > Mammalia > Rodentia > Muridae > Tokudaia > Tokudaia tokunoshimensis. The sequence continues at coordinate 54,315,978 of BTHU01000022.1, read as the reverse complement.
CCTTGAATGGCCAGGTGTGTTCCTAGTGACTGTCTGGGAGCCTATCAGGGTGCTTCACATCTTTGGGAGGAGAGGGTAATGATGTCTTCATTGTTAAGGACTTCAAGAAGGGATTTTTCTTTCACACTGTTATAATAGTAAGTTAGAATAAAGTCAGTAATGGTTTTGTGCACAATTGCTGATGGTTTTATTTAGTGTGTGTATTGTGTATGTGGTATGTATCTGTATACATATAGCACCTGTGCATATATATGTGCGGGCACAAATAAATACACATATGGAGGCCACAAGAGAAAATCTGGTGTTCACTCTGTCCTTCCACACTTCATTCTGTCCAGACAGGTTTTCTCACTGAATCTGGAGTTCACTGTTTGCTGACTGACCCTGCAAAATCCAAACGATCCTCCTGAATGAGTTCCTCACAGCACCAGGGTTTACTGTGTGTGAATGATCTTTGATATTGGTGCTAGGAACTCAATTCTGATGTTTTTGGGACACTCTTATCCACTGAACCATCGTTCGTTAGCTCTAATTTTATTTTGTTTTATTTGCTACTGGGGACCGAACCCAGAGGCTGGGCAGTGCTGTGCTACTGAGTTATATATCCCATTGTCATTTTTTTAAACTTTTTATTTTGGAATGGAGTTTCCCAGGCTGGCCTTGAACTTGCTCTATAGCCAAACAGTCCTTGCAATCCCACCTCAGCCTCCCAAGGGCCTGGACTTGAGGGACAGCGCCTCCAGGCCCTGCTAACCATCCATGTGTTCTTTGCTGCTGTCCTGTCGTTTCTTTAGAGACGCTGAGCTCTGACGATGGACTGTGAGTGATGGTTGGGTAGATGCTGGTCTTACTGCAAGCCCAGCTGACTCTGAGATATCTTGATTGACAGAACTTGGGCACACACAATACGAAGCAGTAGATTAACTCTCTGTCTTTCTCTGTCGCCTGGTGCAAGTGCAGATTAGGAAGCCATCAAAGCTGGCCCCTGAGGAAGAAGAGGGGACACTCAAGGCTTTTATGTCTGCTCGTCCTTGAAGAATTAGCCACTTGGGACTCAGGCAGTTACAGAAGCCAGCCAATAGTTTCTGGGTGTGAAACTCGGACCTTTGAGCCACTCCATGTGCATCCCCAGACTGTCATCTGGGAGACTAGAGTCTCATTTCTGGCTTCTTCATCTCGCTAATGAGAATTTAGAAACATTCAAAAGGAAGCCCAAGGACAGTTTTATTAGAGTAAGAGGGGGGAAACAACACCACCAACAAAACCCAAAACAAACAAACAAGCAAAACCCCCTGGATAATCAGCCTCAGTAGTTCTTGGGAGGAGAGAAATGAAAAGGAGACAAAAAGGCAGGGCCTTTGAGGAGAAACCCAGGAAAGCAGGCAGGTTTGGTAATGGAGTTGTGTGATGAGTCAACAGATACATGGAGAAAGGTGGGCTGCAGGCAGGAAGCTTTAGAGAACCGACGAGAAAGTACTGCATGTCGGGACAGCATACCCAGGTCTTGGCCAGTATCTGAAAGGAAAGGAAACGTTATGTTCAAATGGGCAGGCCATAGTGCTACATGATAGAAGCCCTGCATGCCTCAGTCTGGAGCCTTATTAGTGGGTAATTCTTCCTCTCATCTCCTTGACTGCCTGCAAGTGAATTGGCTTTCCTGTGGGGTGAAACCCTGTCTGGGTGATTGGCAGATCCAACTGAATTTACTCTTAAGGGGAGGAGACAAAAGTGTGTAATATTTCGGGTGGTTTAGGATGCCAGGTCTCCACTGAGAGATAGAATATCACGTCTGTGTTTTTGACAGGAGGAAGTAGCGTTTTTCTTAACAGGCCTCAACAAAACCCATATATCTCCATCTTTTTATATTGAAACTTACATCCTAAGGAGTGTCCAGGCTGACATCTGCTTTCTAAGTGTTACCTGAGCAATGGAATTTATTAACCAGACGGCTAGTGCCTGAAGGGAGACTGACGAACACAAGTGGGAAGATGTGATTATTGCCTGGTTTGCCTAAGTTAGAAAATCCAAAGAAGATTATTCCTTCAGGGTCAAAGTTGTGAGCAAAAGAAGTATTGAGACTAAGCGATCCCTTAACTCTTGGTGGCCTTGTTTTACAACACCACTGTGCACTGCTCAGGGGTAGAGCTTGTGATGTTGAGAACTCCTAGACAGGAATTTCCGATCACCTCCGTTCCAGAATCTCCTGGGGAACTATTTGACTAAACCGTAGGTTAAGTAAAAGTAGACGCTGACCTGACATGTTAGTATGTGATAGACCTCTGTTTTTCATAGTTTTGTCTCAAGTCCCACAAACTCTATTTCCTAGATTTACAAAGAGTATCTACTGCATACTAACTGATAAGTTATTTCTCCACCAGTGAAATGAGCCAATTTAAACCAGATTAGGCAATTATAATTGGGAAGCTGTTTTTGGACGGGCAGTTCACTGGCCCCAAGAAATGAGGTCAGGGAAGTTGCCTTGGTAAGAGAGAGAGAGAGGAGAGGGGGAAGAGAAAGAAAGAGTGTGTGCAGAGAGAGGAGAGGAGAAAGGAGAGAGAGGGGGGAGAACAAAATGCCTGGATTCTATAGGGAAGAACCTCTGGGGAGGGGCAGCTCAGCCCCTGGGCTGGAAAGTTTAGGGTTGAGGACAGAATATACCAGGTAGGGACTGAGGGATGCTGGGAGAACCTGGAGGCTTCGGTATATAAAATAGGCACAACAGTCACTTGTCCCAGGCTCTGAAACCAAACACTAACTATTGAGTCACGAAGAAATTATAGAGATGATATGTTAGTGCCAAACTGTTCACAGTTAGTGTCACTGGGCACAGCAGTGACAGAGGGAGAACACAGCCTTGGAGCTGTTGGGGTTTGCCCACAGAGTGGACCTGAGGGACACTCTGAATTTCAGTCCCTGTGAGTCTGTCCCTGAATGTGCTCCTGCCCTTCTCAGTTTTGCCTCCATTTGAATCTCCTGGGAGACCCCATTGAACGTTCAGAAGCTTTGGACACATATGAGTCCTGCCTGGTGAACGTGAGAGTGGAATGCCCGCTCAATGACAAAGGGGCGGACTGACGGCTGGTGCTGTAAGGAGTGGCGAGCTGCATATTGCTGCTGCTGCTTCTCCTTATATAGCAGTGCAAGGGCCTGGGCCTGGGAGGCTCTGAGCTGAATCTTAATAGAATCAGACTAATGAATGTTTGTGTCTAAGTATAGTTTGATCAACACCCCAGCTTCCTTCTCCGAAAATACAGAAATGTATCTTTTGCCAAGTGTTAACTTATTTTCTGCAGTGCTGTATATTGTTGGCTGCCCCTGACCCAGGGGATTGTAAAGCATCTGGGACATGTGTGTATTTGATATTTTGATGTCAGGAACTGCCTAGAAACATAAGCATGCTGCATAAGTTCTAAAGGCTGGGGAAAGTCAGAAAAGGAAGTTTCCGTTTAAAACTCCAGGCCACCTTAGAAGGAACCCTTACTTCAATGGTTAAAGTAGACCAATCGATAGAGTCTAACCTCTGCTGGGAGGAGTTTCTATTATAATAATGGATCTCAGTGCAACCCTTTTAGAGGTTTTGGCAAAGGGTAACCCTTTGTCTGGCAAAGGTAGGCTCCTGCTCTGCCTGCCAGTCCAGTTTGCAGGGTAAACAGTGGGTGACCTATAAGCCAGCCAGTCAACTTGCAGCTGACCTTATTAGGCAGCCCCAGGAGGCTGGTGTCTGAAGATAGGCTGGCAGGGCCAGCTGCAGTGGATTCATATTCGGTGGGGAGCGGGAGAGCCCACACCCTGGAGGCATGGCCTAGTACTGTTCAGTTAATTATAGCGCTCTACAACGACAGGGGTATGTGGACTCCTTGGCAGACATGCTTTATGGTATGGTTAGAAAGTAAGTCTGTAGTAGGGATTCTCAGGGGGTAAAGTGGTTCACTCGGGGCTCTTTCTACTGTGTAGCTTCTACTGATTTACTCTACCAACTTTATCAGAAATGTTTGTCTCCCTTTAGGGGCAGGAATGGAGGTGTAGCCATAGAACCTAGAACCTCAAGGATGCTCGGCCAACACGCATGCATAGAGTGAGTCTCAGTGGGGAAGGACAGGTGTTGATAGGGTGAGGAGGTGGCTCAGTGTTGTCACTTGCAGTGCCATACTCCCATACAGGTGGACAGAGAGAACGGATGCCAAAAAGTTGTCCTCTGACCTCTGCACACAGTTCATCTTAGCATCTGAGCTCAGACACACACACACACACACACACACACACACACACACACATGAGTGACAATAACAACAACAACAATAATGAATTTTAATATTGGAGGAAAATTAAAATGAATTTTAAAAGAAAAGATTTGATGTTAAGGAATAGTCACTTTTTAGGGTAAATTTACAATGTTTTGCTTTTTTGTCTTGTTTTTGTTTGGGGCGCAGGGGATCACACTCAGGGCTCTGTGCGACCACCCCTAGCACAGGCTTTGCCTTCTCAAAGGGAGGAAAATCCGTCACTGGCTGATTTGTGCTGCTTTGTTCAATTGTGTTTAGCCATCTTAAGTACTACAAAGTAACAAACGATACTGGAACATCATCAACAACAATAATATTAAATATCTATTTGTCTAGAACAGCACAGCTTACAGACTCTGACATACATTGTTCACAACTGTTCCTGTTTTCAGGATTCAGAGCCTCACAATAACCCTGGAGCAAAGGCAGCTTTTCTTTCAACAAGGCCCTGGGTGGGGCTAAGGTTCCAGGGACTTATCCAGAACTGCTCAAAGATGGGGTGGGATTCATAAATGATTGGCCCACAGGAGCAAGAACAATACTTCAAAAGAATCAGTGCTTAATCAGGGGTTGAAGGGCCTTGATACTTTGTTTAAAAATGTGTCTTTAGCTTGTCTCTTCTGATCTGCAGACTCAATAAGGAAGGAAGGGGCTCACTTGATCACTTAGTGTCCAACATCCTTCAGATATTGGTTTCCAGGACGCTCAGAAGAGACTCAAGCCCAAGGATGCTAAAATACTTTATGCAGTATTTCATGTGTAATTTAAACACACCCTCCTTTAAATCATCTGTAGATGTAACCACCTGTTACACAGTAGTTTTATTTAGGCAGTGCCTTAGGATTCTTTGGTGGTGTCATGAATACCATTGGAAGAGAAAAGGGGAAGGAGAATATATGATTGATGGGGAAAGAAAGAGAAAGGGGGAAGGAGAGAGGCAGGGAGGGAGGGAAGAAGGAAAGGAAAGGAGGGAGGGAGGGGGAGGAGAGAGAGAGAGAGAGAAAGAGAGAGAGAGAGAGAGAGAGCACGCGCAAGATATGCTGGGTTACAACATCTCCATGGCTAGGTATTTTCTCCCTGGCTGAGAGCACGGCACAATCTATTTTTTAGCTCCGTGTCAACAGATGATGACTTTGTTATTTTTCTACTGCTGAACATCAGAGCTGGCTCAGGTGTTTTCAGAGGCTGCCCAAGGCCTCCCTTCCCACCTTCCAGGGGTCTGACAAGATCAATTTACATCTTTGCCCCAAGCTCTCCTTCCAGCTGGAATGGCCCACACACTCAGCTCCACTTCCAGCCCCTGCTGCTATTACCTCCTTCGTAGGTGAGCATGCACACCAGGAAGCGTTTCCATCTAACCCCATGTCCTGTGAGCATCACATAGCTTTCATACTGATGTTTCCATTTTGGACCCTACTGGAATCCCACTGGGCTGGCAAGGCCTTCATGCTTAATAAGTATGTGACTTGGAGGGCCACTGAACATTCTTGTTTGTGTAAACACGTCTAGCCATTTCAACCCAACAAGGATGGGGTGTTCCATTTTTCTGTACACTCTAACCTTAGGCTAGTGTTGTTAAGATGCACTTTAAGGGTCCCAGGGATAGTCAAAGCTCCTTCCACTCACTCTCCTCTGGTTCTAGGACATCTGCAACCCATCAAGTATGCTCACCATCTGACTCATAAAATCCCTCCTTGGTAGTTTGGAGTTTCCTTGCATCTGGTCATGTAAAAACCATCAAGTAGTGAGTGTTGAGGGGTGGGGTTGGGGAGAAACCTTTTCCACCTCTCTTGGTGACCGAGATGGTGTCAGCACTCCTGCTGCATGAGAGTTCTTCCTCAGTGAAGCCACTGCACGCCTCACCCACAGTATTTTATATTCTGCCCAGTAAATGCTGGGACTTTATTGGCCAAGTGCTGTTGCAGAACCCTTACACGTTCATGCTTCACACAGGTTACATTTGTTCTCAGTGCTGCTCCCTGGACCCTCTGGACACACCTGAGATATCACCTCCTCTTCCTGGGCCTCTTTCCTCCCTGACTCTGTATTTGACTTTTGTAGGAACTTACTATAAATGGAGCCATGCAGTATGGATTCACCCATGTAGCCTATGTCAGAATACCATTCCTTTCAAAGGCTGGATAATGCTCCTTTGTATGCATGTTTCAGTATTCATTTAATGCCTTTACCTACCTGTTCATGCTGTGATACTGGCAGTCATGCCTCCTAGGGCCTTGTACACTCTGGGCAGGTACATGCCTTGGTGAGCTGCACCCTTATCCCCAGGGGGCTTTTTAAGCATGAACCTCCTGTTGTTCCTCTGCCCTTACTCTGGGAATCCCTTGTCCATTTGCTGAGGGGCCTGAACTTTTCTTCCCACCAATCATTAATAAGAGACCCTAATAAAACTTGGAATCTATATAATTAATTTTCATGACAATTGTCAACACTTTTCATTTGAAGTTTTCTTTCAAAGACACTAATAACTCTTTAAGAAGATTTCAATAAGCCTTTGCCTCATATTCTGCTATATAAGAAGTTTGGCATGGTTTTCTTTCAACACATCTGATAAAGAGGTAGATGTGAGTAGTAATATATCTTGTTGTTGAAAATATTTCTGCCCTTTCATCCCTGCACACACACAGCCTGTTTTAAATTACCTTACATCATGATGGAAGGTAAAATTTTATTTGCAGATTGTACAAAATATTACTATGGGACAGAATCCATGGAGCACTTCAGGAAGCACACAGAGGGGAAATTGGACTAGAATTTGGAATGCATAAAGAACTCAACTGTGATAGCGGGGAAATGGAGCCTAAGTGGGCTCCCACTGGTGGGACTCCCTCAAGCTAAGCCTTTCTACCTCAGATTAAGCACATAAATAAAGAGGGAAGTCTTCTCTTTGGTCTGCCCATGTCTTCACTCACTGTGGTGAAAAAACTTCCCAGGAAATGTCCCCCACATTATCCATCACAGCTCTCTTGTCTGCAGATGGGGTCATAGGCCTGCCTATCATAGCATGGAGCCTCCCTGGAAGGCTTTAGGAGGACACAGTAGGTCCAGGACGCAAGCACCAAGGACAGAAGTGAGGACATAACAGATGCAGATCTTTACCTCATCACAAACAGAGTGGCCATCGACAAGTTGGTAGGCGCTGCTCTCCTTCCTGGTTGGGCTTATTTCTGTTTTCTTCTTCACAAGAGAGACCTCTACAAGGACAGTTGTTTCTTGAATTACAGGGGCTACAGTAGTGTGCTGAGCTGCCCTTTGTCATATATCACAGAAAGTTCCTTCCCATCTCCCATCTCCCCAGTCACTTGTGGATGCTTCTAGTGACAGGAAATGGAGGTTTCTTTGATCTCAATTGGTTTCCTACAGATAGAATACTTAGTAGATTAAATTTTATACCCATTGTTTCATAAAGAATTTCCTCCTTCCTTCCTTCCTTCCTTCCTTCCTCCCTCCCTCCCTCCCAACCTTCCTCCATCCCTCCTTCTTTCCATGAATCTGTCTGCTTTGTATAGGGCTAGTAGGTGAGGCCAAAAATTCTAGTAATTCTTCCAGTTTTTGTTCCCAGGCATCATTTCCTGCTCCCTGCAGAGTTCATGTGCCATCCATCCCCTGCCCAGAGTCAGCTGTATCCACAGTCTTACACGGTTCCCCCACGAGCTTTATTTTCTAAACTTTTGTTTTTAACACTCTTATCTTCTACATTTCTTCCTGGGCTTAAGAAGAGGTAACTGAGCATATAGAGAAATCATCACAAGGCCCCTGACCATTGGTGTTCTACAGTAGCACATACTGTCTTAGTTCCTCTTGTCACTGTGATAACATAACTGACAGAAGGAACTTAGAGGAGGAAGGAGTGATATTGGATCACAGCTTAAGAGCATACAGTTCATCTTGTCATTGCAATCACAGTGGGATCCATTGCTGTGGGCTGTGTATCCGAGGCTCCTCACATCTCAGTCAGTGGACTCTGCCAGCCACAGCTCCTTCTTTAGGCATTCTATAACCTCCCCAAAGACTGCCACCATTTAGCAACCAAGTGTTCCTATGCATGAGAGTGTAGAGTACATTTTAATATCAAAGAGTAGTACATTCGTCTGTCCATCCTTCCATTCGTTTGTCCATCCACTGGTGGGTTCTTTATTTTCAGCAGGAGTGTGTTTGTATCTAAACTGATCTGGTTTGATGGTAGGTTCTTAAGTATCTTTTTAACTTTCAGAAAATTCTATCCCATTATTTCATATGGTCTTTCTGCAAACATTTACTGCCAACCTACTGTGTGCCACATAGATACAAATAAAAGTTCAGGAACAAAGATTCAAAGGCAGACAAACTCAGGGTCCCTTCCACTACATAGGGTAAGGACAATGATGACCTTGACCGACCCTTCCCATTGATGCCATGGCTCCATCTCTACCAGTTTTCTTCTGAAAGCAGGTTATCTCTTCAGCCTTGCTTTCTTATCTTGTAAAGGAGCCTGCTTCCTGTGAGTTTCTTTGATGTCCCTTTGTAGGGAGGAAACAACCCATTTCTAATTATTGCCCATTGTTCTTCCAAACTCATTATCCAGATTTGAGCCCACCAGTTACAAGCTGCATTTGGAACAGGGCAGGCAGCAACTGATTGCTAAAGCCTAATGGCTTCTGTCTCAAATTAAAATGTTTGGCTCTCCTGGTAATATCTGCCTTTTCTTCTCCACAGTTTTACTCATATGTTGCTTATAAATCTTAACTCTTAAGTATGAATTTTTGGCTCCCGGTTAAGTGAAATATTTTATTTAGCTCAGGCAAAGCCAAGCGTGGGGAAGCCTGGGAACACTTAGGCACCCCACCGCACCCTGTCACATCTGTGGGGTTTGCTTCTCTGGGGCTATTTGTTTTTAGGGTAAGTGGGAGAACTCGTCTCGACATTGGCATGATGGTTAGGTCTCAGTCTTGTCTCACTGGGCAAAGCATTCTCTGATACCCTGTGGCCTGGCTGTGGCATAATCCTCAATGCCCCTCACTGGAGCGCTGCCTGCAGCAGTCTCCCCCTCTAGTTTCTGCTTGCCATCTGATGAAGGGTTGGATTTGTTGCAGCCTTTGCTTTGTGTTCACTGTGAGCTCAAAGCCACACGTGCCCGGTCGCTCACGCTAGCCCTGCACTCTGGAAATTTGCAACCCAGTTTTGCTTTGACGGGCTCAAGGCCATTGCTGGTTGGGAATTAGCTGTCAGATCAGGCTGGTAGTACCCAGCCTTCCGTGTGCAGCCATGCTCAGAAGCCCAGGGCTTTCCAGCTACCTGGGAGCCTTCAGATTTTCTGAGAAACAAGGTAAGACGGGGAGGGGGGATATGGAACATACATTTCATTTCTGCATCCATTTTCTAATATCTCTGCTGTGGAATCCAGTATTCTCCAGCATCCGCCTAGTCCTGCAGCTGTCTGAAAGGATGCTTTAACTATTGCAGTTCGTAACTACAGCATGTAATTGCTGGAAATGTCTTTTTATCTTTTTGCTAAGCCATGAAAGCTTTTATATGGCAAATGTTGATAATTAGATTCCAAACTTTGGATCAAATTCCAAATATGCCAAGTTGTACCTAAAATATCGTCTGAAACTACATGTCTTACGTATGAATTTATTTCCAGCAGACAGTGGTGGGTGAGCTTCTTTTTCTTAACTCTTCATGTGAGACAGTTTGGAGAGAACACTGTCTCTTTGGTGGCTTCCTTCCCAGCCCAGAGAAAGACCAGCATTTCCCATCCGCTTGCTGGAGTGCTTGTAGTTAGAGCAGTGTCAGAGCAAAAATGAGGTGCCTGGGTATTTATATATATATAAATATAAATATATATAATATTTCACAGCACAAGTACTCTGTTGGGACCAGACTAGAACAATTCAGACACTTCCTTTTATAACATTTGATCGCCCTTTGATCATAATTGTCTTTCTTCAGATTGTTCTGACAGGATGCTTGTGGGCTTGGAATAAAAGCCTGGATGTCTAATTGACTTTATACACTTCATTTCCAATGCCTCCCTGTTGGCCATAACTTCCAGTTTTTAGGACTTGATGGATAAAGAAATGTTGGCATCCGCTATAGCCTGTATGCGCCCCCTACCCCCTTGGGCTCTGATTCTATCTAGTAAACCATAAAGGCACTTCCTTGGGGGAAGGAGTTTCTGTCTCGGGTCTGCTTGTGTTTGGTCCCTGTGCCTAAAGCTGCAAAGCGGATTGCTGGCTGTGAGACCTGTTATAAATCCTGTCTCTGCCTGGTTTTCATTAACACGTTCACCCTGGATGTGTGACTTTCCTGTACGGAATTGTTACCAGCTGTCTTTACATCATATATCCTATCTTCAAATTAAATGAGTCTGCCCAGTGGTATGGCCCAGTTCAATGACTCAAGTTCAATTCCAAGGACACATATGGTAGAAAGAGGGAACTGACTCCTGCAGGATGCCCTCCGACCTCCACACTAGTACCTTGGCACAAGCACACCCGCACACCAGGCGCATGTGTTGTCTAGGTTTTAACAAAACAGAAGAGACACAGCCGAGGTGCCCCTTGCTCTTTAGCGCTGCTCCTACCTCCCCACCTTCTCTACAGGAATCACAGATCTACCAGGCAAACTACATCATCATCTCTTGTTATCCTGACCCAATTTGCTTAATTACCCCCCCCCAGTATATAGCTGTTACTTGGTATTTAATTGCTTCAAGTTATTCTTTTTGCCATGACAATTGAAATAGCTTTGAAGGATGTCAGATATTTGTTTAAACCATGAGCTGTGTCCGGGGCCTCTTGAAAAGAAACAGCTTAGTGTGCAAGATTTCTGCATGGAGTTTCCTAGAAGTTGTCAGCTTTGTTATTTGGTTAAAAATGTCAGTTTTTCCCATTAGAATCTCATAAGCCACTGTGTGACTATTTTAACACTGTGTTATTTCTTTTCCCGTAGATTTCAACAAGAAGAACTTAGGATTCCTGGGATTCCCACATCAAAGAAAACCCTCAAGGTAACATGGCCTGTGTTCAAGGGCTCGTACATTTTGGAGATGTGTGGTGGCTTTTATGGTGATCCCTTAAATGCCTTCTTCCCTTTTTCAGACTGGAATAGAACCCGGGGCTTCGTGCATGCTAGGCAAATGCTTCCCAATGAGCCTTATGTGCAGCCTCCCGGGCTCTCAGGTTTCTATCCCATTGAGTTTGTTCAGCAGTATGTTTTTCCTCAAAGAAATATATATATCCATACCCATACATATATACATATACATACATGTATGCATGCACACGTGTGTAACACACACACACACACATGAACTGATATGAGCTGGCGGCATGACTCAATGGTACAGTTCCTACGTAGCCTGTGCAAAGTACCAGGTTCAGTTCCAAAGTGTGTGCGTGTGTGTGTGTGTGTGTGTGTGTGTGTGTGTGAGAGAGAGAGAGAGAGAGAGAGAGAGAGAGAGAGAGAGAGAGAGAGAGAGAGAGAGAGAGAGAGAGAGAGAGAGAGAGAGAGAGGCTGAGCAGCATTCTCAGGCAATATTGATTCTTCTGTACTCTACACTGTTTCTGGGAACCCGTTGAGAAATAGAACGTATTACCATCTTAGCAGGTGCTACTGCTCTGTTTCCCTGTCATCTTCCCCTAAACTTTTGAATCTGCCCCTAGGGAGCTTTTTTTTGAGGAAAAAGTTTAGCCTTGCCGCTCCTGTCATTTCCCCCCCACACCCATCTTCCTTCCTTCCTTCCTGCCTGTATCACTCACCTGTCCTTGTGAATTCTCCTCTAGTCTAACCACCTCTCTTTCAACTGGGCTGCAGTTCTCTTCTCCTCAGGCATTGTGGGTGCTAATCTAATTTACCTACTGTCACACATTGCTGATATAAGACAATGCAAAACGGAAAGACTGTGACATGCCAGTCATCTGCATAGGGTCCTCTGCCGCAGGTCACTGTCCCCACACAGTCAGACAATCCTACGTGCAGGGTCACCCCCATGCACTTGGCGATGGGGCTCAACCTGTACACCCCTGTGCGAGCCTCCTTGCCCCTCAGATGCTCTTGTCCCTAATGTATTGTGACTCTGGCACTTTACTACAAGGGACTTGGTTCCTTCACATTGTAGTAGCGAGTTGTCTGACTCTGCATTTGGAATTTGAGGGTGGATCTTATAAACATACCATCCAGGAAGTGTCTGGTATATTCTATGCACATCTAAGTGTAAAGTGGATTAGATAGCAGTTAACAAAAGTATGTATTATTTGGCTCATGAATAGTTTGTGTCTCTGGCCCGTCATTAATGGCACCTTGGGCTCATTCCCTAACCTTTCCCTAACAGATTATTTTAACTACAATGAAGCTAATAAATAAGGAAAATAAAGATAAGGACAAGGAGAGAGGGAGGGATAGTTATTCAAGGATAAGAACAGTGTAAATTGAAAGCCAAGCAATTTGGTGACCTTGGCTGAATGGGCCACCAAGCTTCAGAAGCCTGGGCTATTATTTCATGTGACCTGACCATAGTGACCTACCTGGCAGGGCACCAAGTGTAAAAGGTATCGTTGGCTTAGGGTCTCTGTGCACACGAGACCTGCAGCAGCAGAAAAAGCCCAAATCACGAGGCAGAGGGGCTTTACCGTCCCTGATCCTAATTTAGCTTTTGGTGATTAGCACGAAGCCAGCCCTAGTAGAAATATTCACAGCACAGCAACAACTGAAAATTGGGCAGGCCAGTCACCATGCGTTTAGATACCTCCACATTGTGTGTACATGGAGTATATATGGAGTCCTAAGGAGATAGTGGGGTTTGTAGCTGGGGTCAGCTTATGTGACGGGACACACCCCACTCCTCCATCAGTCTATCGTTTCGCCCTCTTGTATGCTTGGCAAGACTTCCTGGGCACTTCCTCCCCATTGGCCCACACCGATGAGTGGTGGCTTGAAGGCACGTGTAATACCAATATGATTTAACACTGGAAAAAGCACCCAGCCTGCCTCAACAAGTTGCTGGCCTTCTGGGGCAGAGACTGAAGGCTGGGTGGTTTAGCCTAACATACCCGGCTGTTCTGGGATCAAGAGGGTGTTGCCTGTCTGAATAAAGGAAGACAGTTCACAGGTTCAGTGGTGTTTTCTCCACCACACACACCGAGCGGCTGCTCATGCAATGTAATTACATAGTCTAACACATATACACAAATTATCATATTAAAAGAAATGTAAATAAATGAGGAAAAAGTCACCAGTATGAATCACAGACTTAAGTGTTACGGCAGCCTGGTTTTTCTGCTTAGTGTTTTCTTTTGCTCAGTATTTAGTCGCCCTCTTAATTTCCTACGGCATTAATGGGATAACTTTCAGCTTTCAGAAAGAGTTTTCCTTTGACAATAAAGAAGAACCTGCCAACCACAGGAGAGGCCTTGATGCCAAGTGCTTAGCCGCGCTCCCTAAAGGTAAGAGCTTCTCACATGGTTCGGCAGGTCTGAGCACACCCCTCCCTGACTGTGATCACCTCCACATCACTTCATGGCCACTCCAAGCACTAGATTCAGTTTAGGGGCCTTTCCTGAATTTTGCACACACACCCCCCCCCCCGGTCTGTTATTCAACTCTCCAGCTGCTGCTGGAGGCTGAATGAAGAGGAGAGAGCACAGAGTTCATATTCTCTCTTTCCCATCCTAAGGGACCTGGGGATGTAGCTCAGTTGGTAGAGTGCTTGTCTGGTGTGCAGGACACCTGGCTTCACCCCCAGCATCACATAAACCAGGCTTGGTGGCTCAAGCCTATAATCCCAGGGTTTGTGAGGTGGGCCAGTAGGGGAAACAAAACTGTGCCTCACGAAATAAAATCATTTAAGGATCTAGAGAGATGGCTTGGCAGTGGTTGAGAGGACTTGTTCTGACAGAGGGCCTGCAATTGGTTCCCAGAACCCGTGTGGTGGCTCACAACCGTCTTTAACTCCAGTTCCTGGGGATCTAGCATCCTCTTCTGACTTCTGTGGGCACTAGGCATCACCGTAGTGCATATACATACACATACATACATACATACATACATACATACATACATACATGTGTACAGGCAAAACATTCATAAGCTTAAAAAAGAAAGAGATAGCACATAAAGGGAAGTTGGGGGGTATCTAGGAAGGGTTAGAGGAGGGGAACCATGATCAAATTGTATTATATGAAAAAATTAATGAAAATATGAAATAAAATTGAGATAATTTTAAAAGAAATATTCAAATTACCTTTCTCTGAAGCTAGCTGTTCTCCTAAGTTCCCATTCTTCTTCCTCTGCACCCCAACCCAGGGCTGCTTCCTTTACCTCTCTGCTTCCTCCCAATATAGAGGATTTATGCTCAATAGCTCATAGCTTCTCTCCCTCCCTCCCTCCCTCCCTCCCCCCCCTCTCTCTCTCAACAGGATCTCACTATGTAGCCCTGGCTGCACTTGAACACCCAAAGATCCACCTGCCTTTGCCTCCCGAGTACTGTGACTGAACACGTCACATCACAGGTCTGGCTTTCGTGTAGGCAACACAGAGCTGGTGGACACAATATCACAGTCATCTTTTGAATTTTAAAAAGTATTTTATTATTATTTGTTTGCATACAAGCTTATCGGTGTGTGCATTCCAGAGAGCAACTCTGTGTATGTGATTGATTCTTTCCTCTCACCATGTGGGTCCTGGAGATTGGACTCTCCCCACTAAGCCTTCTGAGCAACCTCAACAGTCATCTTTTCAGAGATGCTTGTTCCACTAGCAACAGGTGCACACGAAGCAGCCTAGCTGCATGTGTTCAAAACCAGCTCCCTTCGCTTCTGCCTCCAACAGGATGCAAACATTGCCTGGTCATTATTTTCCCCAACAATAACAGTAGCGTGAGGAATGATCATTTGGATCCAAAATGTCAGTATCTCAACAGAGCAATGGGGCTCTTCCTTTAGAAAAAGCAGGTTGAGGGAAGGACAGGACATGGTTTTGTTTGTTTATTTGTTTGTTTGTTTGTTTGTTTTGTTTCTGCTCAAAGGGGGAAAAGTTTAAAAGAAATTAGATCAGAAGACATTTTCTTTTAATAGAAACCAATTCCAGTTTCAAAGGCACACACCGACAACCTGGAATGTATCCCAAAGGAACTAAACAAATGATCTGCCCAGACAGTCTCCTGAGGATGGCTTGAAAGTCTCCAGGGATTGGACTGTGAGGCAAACCCTGGCAAGGGCATGCTTCAGGGTTTCTGCGCTTATACAGCTGTCAGGTGAAATGCAGGCTTTATCACGTGCTGCGCAGAGGAATTAAAGGCTGCAGATGTCATAGGACGAAAGACTAGAAGCATAGCACTCCCCAATATGGAGTAAATGTGCCCCAAGATTCCAGGGGGTGCCTGAAACTGGCACAGTGCTGACACTGTGTGCCACTTTCTTTCCTGTTGTGTATGTATGATCAAATTTAATTTATAGGTTAGGTACCACAAGGGATGGTCAATATGCCACCCTGGGAGCCATGGGATGTGGAGCATAAATGGGCTGGTTCTTTGAGAACACAGCAGAGTTCCAGAGTCGGACACTGTAGAAGGCAGGCTGTCTGACAGGGGAGGAACCGGTCTGCTCGCCTTGAGTGTTCAGGAAGGGAGATTGCTAAGCTGTGTTGGCCGGGGCAGGACTATGCTCTAGTGGATTTGTGCCCAGATGTCTGTGTTGTTGGACATGTGATGAAAAGCTGTTAGGAGTCATTGTAGAGGACACAGACACCCACTTGCATCCAAGACAAAGCTGTGTTTAACATCTAGGATTATGATTAAATCTTAGTGTAAAGGGGACCAGTTTGGTTCCATTGAGGCTGACAAGAAGTCTGGCACGGATCTATATTGCCAGGGTCATTCGTCCCACCACACCCCCAGTGGAAACCTCCTCCTTCTTCTGTCTTCTCCCCTAGTTCCTCTGGATAACTACCGCAGGGAGCAGCATGTGGTCAGAAGACGGGATGCGCTACTTTTTCCTGAAACTTCATACCGTGATTTCAACAAAATAGAAAAGCAGAAACAGATTGGTCAGTTCCAAAGTGTATAAAGTTGGTTATCAAAAATAAGTATAGTTTTTCCACATCAACGTGGTAATTTTATGTACTGATCAGATTCATTGTTCAAAATTCACAAGGCTTTAGCTCTCTATACAGCACCCCAAAATGTCCCCAGGTCTCACCTCAAGCCTCAGGCTTCTTCGAAGCTTAGTTTTGATGTCCTTGATTTTGGGCAGGTGTGTGAGGGAAGACTACTCTCAGGGGATCTGTCAACATCCGGTCAGCTCTTCTCTTCGCAGTATAAATGTTGACAAATGGGCTTTGTTTCTGTGCCACTTGCTGCTGGGTTGTCCTGGGCCCCAGACAAGCAAGCGCTGAGTCATTTCCTTTCAGCGACAGAGTCACATGACCTCATTCACTCGTGAGAAGCTGAGCATTAAGACGGTCATTTTTCTTTCTCTCTTGACTCACTGTAACATGTATCGACAAGAGAAGGGAGTGAAAGTCTTCACTATAAAAGGGCCACTGAAGTGCTTAGAACACTGCCACCAAACCTGGTGACCCAGAACATACACGGTGGGGAGAGAGAACTGACCTCCCTAAAACTGTCTTCTGACCCCCTTATACAGATATCACGTCACACATGAACCTACAAACACACACACACACAGATACACACACACATAAATAAATGTAATATATTTTTTAAATTAAAATAAGTCTTTGGCTTATAATATTATAATATTAAATAGATTTCTCTTTTTAGAATTATGTAGAAGTACATTGTTGTCTCTAACACTGTCATTAAAATATAATGCAGGCCACCACACAGGTCACTCATATAAAGAATATGCTTCATTGACTCCTGACTCGTTCACCAACCACAGTCAGTACTAAAGTGTTTTCCTTCTTCTGATAGGAACCTCATACCCTTGGGGCATCATCCTTCCCTGAGATTTCTTGGGGGTCACTCCTCAGCTGCCTGTCTTTGTATTGACTGGAAGTCAAACCAGTGTTTAGAGCACCTCTAAACAGTCAGGCCCGTTCTTTCCAGCTGTCATGCGCCGGAGGAATGAGGTTTTGGCAATGCCCTTCCACTGATGGCCGTTTCTATCCAAGCTCTTTTTCTACTTGAGTTGGAAGACTAAAGTCAATACTGTCTTTACCAGAATTCCTTAGTCTCTCAGAAGCAGTTGAAGAACTAACCATATTTCCCAAGAAAAGCACTAGACAGACCAAATTATCCTGAATACTGGTGTTTACAATGAATGTTTAGCACATAGATGCATGAATGTAAGAGCCCCACTCTCTGGTTCCCTTGAAGGCCTTACTTGAAAACTCAACCACAAACTCTTGCCAGAAATGCAGAAGACTCGGGGATGCAGAAGGACCACTCGGAATTACTCAAAAGAGCCATGGCAGCAGCTGGAAAATGGATAACTTAGTTTAATCAAAATCTCAAAGTATTGAAACAAATAGATTTCCTTCTATGGAAATTAGACCATCTATGGTCGCTAATATCTGCACTTTATGTTAACTACTACTACATGCAGCCCCTACAATTTAGGAGCTTCAGCTACGGCACAGCATTCTGTCAATTGCGTTATGGATATTGACTCTAACTTTAGGAAACATTTTTATAGCATGTTTGTAAGGAATTCAAAGTGAAGGATCTTAGGATAAATAGGTATACTGCAGCTTATTCTTAAACGGTCTGAGAGTATAATCAAAGTACCCAGAAAGGGAAAGAGGGCAAAACTGAAACAGGAGATTGTTAGCATGTCACGGAGGGTGCCTTCGAGACTTCTACCTCTGAAATCACACAAAAACTGTTTAAAGAATTTAAAGACTTAGGGTTAGGTTAGGATTATTTTTTTCCTACATGTGTGTATGTGTACTATGTGTGTGTCTAGTTTTTTTTCATGTGTGACATGAGTGTTTTTTCTGCATGTATGTATGTGCACCATGCCTGCAGAGGTCAGAAGAGAGAATCAGAGCTCCAGGAACCTGAGTTACTGAAGGCTGTGAGCTTCCATGTGGGTGCTGGGAATAGGACCTAAGTCCTCTACCAGAGCAGCCAGTGCTCTTAACTGCTGAGCTATATCTCTATCCACATCAGCAAAAGTTTGAAAGCAGATGCCACTTAAAAATAAACACTAGGCACACTTCAGTCTCTAAGCACAAAGCCCATTATGAAAATCACATTATCTATATGCAGTTTTGACTTGTTAAAATGTCCACTATAAAAGCAGCAACAGAAATTTAAGTGGTCACTTTGGGCTAGGGGTATTAGCTCAGTGACAGAGAATTTGACTAACATGCAGGAGGCTATGAGTTCAGTCCCTAGCAGAGCAACTGCAATTACTAATTAATTATATGCCATGTCTTAGTTGCCCCTTTATTGCATTTCTCCTATGAGTCAGCCTATCAAAATGTTAACCCTAAACTATCAGTCTCTCTCCTTACATGATAGCCTTCCCCTGTCCTGATAACTCTTCCTCTCTCCTGATAGCTCCTCCCTTGTCCTGATAGCTCTGCCTTGGATAGTCCCTCCTTTTTCTGCTAACTCCATGCCTTCAAGTGATTTTGAGAATTGATGTAATGAAGACAGGCACAGGTTAAAAGCTATCCTCTGCCAACTTTGACCTTCTCTGCAAAGAAGCAATTTCTTGTCATCTTGGTCTGCCCTGTAGTCAGTGTCCTGCTAGAACCCTCAGCCACAGCAAAGCTCTTTTCTTGGTTCTTAGTGATTCTAAAAGAATCACTTCATCCTCCTAGATTATAGTGTAGAAGCAAATGTTACCACTTCCTTCCAGTGAAGCCTTTGCTGAGGCTTGGGACTTGCTCTCCACTGTAGTTAAAGGAAAACAGTTATGTACTAACTGATCCTTACAGATGAAATGACAGGCTGACGTAGGAGTGGCTGTGTGTGCAATCCAGGAGCTTACAGATGGCCCTAGGGGGTTCACTGCATATACTTTGCAAATGCTTCCCAAGCTAAAAGCTTTGATACATCAGTAAACATAACAAAAATTTAACATAGATGCTGGGATTTCTCACAAGAAAAACAAACAATCATAAAACCACCTTTCTAAAGAGGTCTTGCAAATAAAAGTAAGCCTTGCGGTTTTAGCCTGTCTGAGTTTACTTGTTAGCAGGGTGGGGTGGGTGCTGCATGCACACATTACCTGTTTTGTGTCTCCCTTCCTACCTGAAAACAAATGAGGGATCTGAGAACCAGCATTTGCATCCTGTCTGGTGTGTGGCTGGAGCCAATGGAACGCACACCTAACCACTAAATACCACACTGTTTTTTGTTTTTTCTTTTCTGCTCTGTTGTAGTTGCAGAATTAAGAAAAATCTTCGAGCCAAAGAGGAAAGACATTTTAGAAATGAAAAGGTAAAGTATTTTGTGGTGTGCCACTGGTGGGTAGAGACATTTATCATGGCAGCGTGGAGTCTGTCTCTTGGCTTCGGTTTTCACCCGCACTGTGCTTTTCTTTGCTCTATTGTGCAGAAAAGAAAGAATTGCTAGGCGCTTAGAAGGAATAGAAAATGACCCCCAGCCCATCCTGCTGCAGAGCTGCACGGGACTAGTGACTCATCGGCTGCTGGAAGAAGACACACCCAGATACATGCGGGCCACAGACCCTTCGAGCCCTCACACTGGTGAGGATCTGACCATGCTAGGTGGGGCCCTTGTCATGTCAGAACCTTACCTTTATGATCCTACAGTGCTGGAGAATGAGACTCCTGGTATCCAGTTAAAAATACCAACCAAAGCATCTAATGGAAGGAAAAGCTGATCTTGGCTCACAGTTTGGGGGATACAGTCCATCGTGACACTGAAGGCATGATGTTGGGGTGGGGAAGGAGAGGAAGCTGGTCACATACACCCACAGTCGGGAGTCAGGAAAGGTGCTGTTGCTGATCCCCTAGCTTTCTTCTTTCCCACTCTTTTATTCAGTCTGGGATTCCAGCCCCTTTGGTGATACCACTAACACCAGGGTAAATGTTTCCTTCTCAGTTAAACCTCTCTGGAAATGATTCTAAATCCAGTCACATTGATGAGGAATATTAAACACCCCATCCAACAATAGAGCATTGTGGGTATTATACAGTTCTTACCTACTCTGGCCCTCAGACCTCTCTAGACGGGGACCTACCAGAGGCAGGCATGGTGTCCATCTCGCCACACTCTCATCCCCCACCATAGAATCTGCTGTCAAAGACTGTTGGTAAATGTCTATCTGTAAAGGAGGGATCCTGCTGTGGCCTTCAGTTGTACTAAGTGTCCAGATGCCCAGCAAAGGGACATTCTCTCAGCAGACAGACATGGAAAGCAAAGCTGGCCATGTGTGATTGTGGTCATTACTCTCAGGATTCATGTAACAGAGGCCTTCTATTTTCACGTGTGTAGATGTATTGCATATTGATTGTCAACATGTTCTGTGTGACTTGGCTTTTCCTTGGGCGTGCCTAGTGATGGACGCTTGTTACCCGACCTCACCTCAGCGGCTACGGTGTACTCACTCAGGGCTGCGCTGCCCAGCTCTGTCCCAGGCTCAGGCTCTGAGGTGCTTCTTTTAGCAATTGTTCACCAGTTTCCTCCTCAGAGGGGGCTCACCAATCACAGCACGATGCTACAGTTTGCTGGCATTCATGACTTTTGATAAAGAGCTATTCGAAGAGACAAGAATAGATAAAACTACCAGAAACAAATCCCTGTGTTCATAATGTCTTCATCTATATAACATATAACTTAACCATCAGATATAGTGAGCAAATTAAGGCTTGTTTTTTAGACCTACGTTATGTAGCCCAGGCTGGCTTAAACTCACCGTCCTCTTGCTTCAACCATGTGCTGGTGCTATAGGCATGCACAACCAAGGAAGAATTATTTAGACTAGGAGTTGAGCAAGTCAAGAGATGAGGAAAGGATGGGTTCCTCTTTCCATTTCATTCCAACCTCAAAAGTAAATTCTGGTTAATCTTGTTATGATTCAAAAGAAGTCGTTGGAAACTTGTAAACATAGGCATGTATTTGGTTCAAGTGGACTTAAAAGAAACAGATGAAGAAATCTCCAAATGAAGAACAAGTCAGTGCTTCTTAGAGCAGTGTAGAAATTGATTTCACAGCCTAGCGAGTGACTTAAGGGTCTCAAATGTTCTCAAATAATTAAACATTGTCGATGTGTGTGCATGTGTGTGGGAACCTGGGCAAAGCCACATCTATAAGAACAATTACCATGTTGAGCACTGTGAAACCACAGTCCATCTCTTTAAATCACACAAGTTCCCGTGCCTGCTCTCTTTTCTAGAAGAATCTGAACTTGCCCTTTGGCCTCGTGTGAAATAGTACACTCAAAAACAAAACATGAAAATAAAGGGGAATAGAAGCTGAGCAGAGGGCCCTGGGAGTGTGTGGGGCAGATGCCAGCCCAGTGAGTGGAGCCTTCAGGCCGGACCCTCTTGTGAGTGCGCCGCAGTGTGGCAGACTTTGCATTCATACACATGACTGTGCTTGACCTTCTATGTTTTATCTTGTGGTCTTCTTGCAGGGCGATCCAATGAAGAGGAAGACACTCCTGGGTCCTCCTTAGAAAAACAAACTCCTTCTAAATACTGCACAGAAACCTCGGGCATCCATAGTTTGGGCTCCGTGGACACCCACAGTCTGGAGTCCAAAGCGGAAAGGATCGCAAGATACAAAGCAGAGAGGAGGCGGCAGCTGGCAGAGAAGTACGGACTGACCCTGGACCCCGAAGCCGACTCCGAATACTCGTCCCGATATACCAAGTCTCGGAAGGACCCAGATGTGGCTGAGAGAAGAGGAAAAGGTGACAAGCAAGAAGAACAGAGTGTGGATGCCTGTTCCAGGCACTCCAGGACAGAGTCAGGGCTCAGGACCAGCTTGGTGGTGTCCCAGGACTGTACCCCGTTGGGAAGCAACATATCTGACCAGGAGCTTCTGTTCAATGTGGAGAACCAGAGAAGAGCCCAAGATCCCCCACTAGGAGAAGATGGTTCCTCTGCCTCCTTTTCTGAACGAAGCACTTCCTTCCCTGAAGTGCCCAGGTCCCCCAAGCAGATACCCAGCTCACCACTGCAACAGCCAGCCTCCCCAAGCCACCCCGGTGACCCACCAGTGCCCACAGAGGCCCGAGCCAGGTAAGCATTGAACCTTCGTTCTTCCTTGGTGATCACAGATGCCTCTAGGTCTCCTCACTGCAGAGATGCTTTGTGGTTTGTGTAGTATCCAGGCAGATTCTGTAAGAGCTAGAAGCGGTCCCTACTTCCTCTGCCTTCCCCAGCTCTGTCACTGCCTTCTTTTCAACTAAGCATGGGGACATTGACACAGAACCCCTAGTGCCGGACTCTTGCTGTGTTTCTAACCCAACAGAAGAGGGGTGGGGTCTCTGTTAATGAGGCAGAGTCTAAGTGATAAAAACATTTGTAGTACGACATTGCTGTATAAATATGTCTGCAGTAAGGAGAGCCACGACTGAGAGAAAGCCCTGGAAAATGGGACCAGCCAAACACAAGCCCAGAAGTCAGATGACAGAAGAGAATGCATGTTTGTTTCTATATTTAAGTTGAAAAAGATTGCTATCCATATTAAAACACTGTTTACTTAAATACCTGGCTTAAAAGGTCAGGCTGGATGTCTGGGTAGATTCCTAAACACCCTTTCAATTCAAAAAAGCAATATTTTTATGGGTGAAGTGAGAAGGGCGGAAAACCTAGAGTCGAGCAAATTTATTCTGGGGGAATAACTGTATGTGATACACAGATGTGTGCACATGTGTATACACACACATATATGTGAACATATGCTTATTGTATTCATTTTAAGTACATATTGGGAGCATCTTTTTATTGGCTTCGCTGGGACATGATGGTAAACATCTACTCCATCTCACGTGGCTGGACCTGGGGCAGACATTTTAAGTGCTGAAGTTTTGTGAGACCCACAGCTGACTGTCATCATGTACTGGGCCATCCAGGCTCAGATGCCAGCCTCTGAAATAATTAGATTCTATAAATCCCAAGGAAGTATTTTGAGGACCTTTGTTCAGTGTTAGGACTTGAAGGACTAGACACTGAGAAACAGAGAGAGCCATTCCCACATATTTGGTAGAGTAGTGTCTTTCCTAGAAGCACACATTTCATATTAAAAGTGTGACCTGTAGTTTAGCTATCTCTATAAAAGGAAATCCTGTACATATTTTTATTTTATTATTTTTAATTATCTTTCATTTTTTTTTTACAATCCAGTCATTATCCCCCTCCCAGTCTGCCCTCTGACAGTTCCTCATCCCATTGCTCCTCCCCTGTCTCCAAGAAGATGCTTCCACCCCATCTTGCCATGCCTCCCCACTCCCTGGGCCTCAAATCTCTCAAAGATTAGGTGTGTCTTCTCTCACTGAGGCCAGACCAGGCAGTCCTCTGCTGTATATGTGTCAGGAGGCCTCGTGCCATCTCATGTATGCTGACTACTTGGTGTCCCAATGTCTGAGAGATCTCGGGGGTCCAGGTTAATTGATACTGCTGGTTTTCCTATGGGGTCACCCTCTTCCTCAGCTTCTTCTGGCCTTTCCCTAACTCAACCACTGGGGTCCCCAACTTCAGTCCATTCATTGGGTGTAAGAATCTGCATTTGTCTCAGTCAGCTGTTTCTTGGGCCTCTCAGAGGGCAGTCATGCTAGGCCCCAGTCTGTAAACACACACAGCATCAGTACTAGTGTCAGGCCTTGGAGCCTCCCCTTGAGATGGATCCTGATTTATACCTGTCACTGGACCTCCTTTCCCTTAGTCTCTTCTCCATTTTTGTCCCTGCAGTTCTTTCAAACAGGAACAAGTCTGGGTCGGAGTTTTTAACTGTGGGATAACAACCCCATCCCTCATTTGATGTCCTGCCTTTCTACTGGAGGTGGGCTGTACAAGTTCCCTTTCCCCACTGTTGAGCATTTCATCTAATGTTCCTCTTTTTGAGTCCTGAGAGTCTCTCATCTCCCAGGTCTCTGGTGCATTCTAGAGGGTCCTTCCCACCTCTTACTTCCCAAGGTTACCTGTTTCCCTTCATTCTGCTGGCCCTCGGGACTTCACTTCTGTTCCCCCAATACCTGATCACGTTCCCTTTTTCCCTTCCTGCCCCCCTCTCCCACCCATATCCCTCCCTCCCTCTGCCCCTGGTGATTGCTGTCTTCTCCCTCCTAGGTGGGACTGAAGCATCATCACCTGGGTTTTATTACTACATTTGATTTATTTATTTCACATATGCACGTATGGGACATGTGTGTTTGCAGTGTGATATGTGTTGTGCTTGTGATGGTCAAAGGACAACTTGTAGGAATCTGTTCTCTCCTTCCAGTATCTGGGGCCTGGTGATCAGACTCAGGTCAGCAAGTTTGGTGGCAAGCACCTTTACCTGCTGAGCAGACTCGCCAGCTCCCCCACCCCCAGATGTTTTGTATAGAGAGCAAAGAACTCAACAGATGTTTACTTAGAAAGAGTACATCCACTAAGAAAACGAAGAATCTAATCTCTGTTTTCACGTGACAACTTTGATATCACTTCCTTGTGCAGGAATACCCTGAAATATTACTAGTGAAATAACAGCTCTAGGGCAATATTTACCCATGTGATACATTTGTTTTGGAGATTTGTAAATGACATGTTGGATGAGGGATAGATGCTGTAGGATGCCTGAGATTGATGCACATTTTACAAATAGGGAGATAAGATGAGAAATGGGGATCTGTAAATCAGGCCAGCCATCCCTTGCATCATCTGAAGAAGGCTGCTTCTGAGATGAACTGTTGCTTGTGAATTCAGCAAGGGTGAGTGTGGAAGCTGCTCATCTATGTCCTCGGGGAGCTCTGAGTCCCGACAGCCTCCAGACCCTCAGGTTGTGGTTGCCACTTATCTATTTATGCCCTGTGGAGATGTCTGCAGCAAACTATAGTGCCTGGCATTCCTTCTGCCTTGACTCCCACTAGCTCTGGGCAGTAGCTACCATGCCCTAAGGACACCAGGGTAGAGCATGGGAAACAGATCTCAGGTCCATTCTCCAAAGAGGAATCTTCTGCCATTCTGCTGCTCATAAGTGGTTAACTTGTTGTCTTTCTGTTTTGCATTTAATTCTGTCCTTACTAGCAAGCAGCAGTTCCATTAACTTCAATATGAATATGTTCCCTGAAACGTCAGCCTGTTATGTATAGTAGCCGATGTGTGCATGTGTCTAGGAGTGTGGCCATTGCTGTACCCACACTTGTGTGCACAGCAGCAGTCCCCCACACAGGTGACTCTCATCAGTTAGCTAAACTAAATGAGGTACCCTCCTATGATCAGAGGTGCCTGAGACTCTGCTGTCATAAGGTTGTGTTTGTTTTCTCTTTACTTTTGGGACAAGGTCTCACTGGGTAGCTCTGGCTGGCTACAGATAGGGAGGGAGTTCTACTTCCTGGCAATATAGTTCTCCACTGGCCAATCACATCAAAAGCCAATCCATTCACCTGGAGTTTCTGCTTCCTTGTTTCTCCCCGTGATTCTGCAGTCCTCTCCCGATGGAAGTGCCCTCTGTACAACAGGGTCGTGGGTCACCCCTCACACCGCCTAAGTTTACTCTAAGTCTGGAGATTGTAGCTCAGTTGGTGTAGTGCTTAGATAGTGTGCATGAAGCCCCAATTCGATCTCGGCACAATGGGAAGCACTACCTCCTGTTTGTGCAGTGACACTTCGTGCCTGTAATTCTAGGACTTGGGAGATTGGGCAGAAGTAGCAGCCATTCACGTTCATCCATGGCTATTGCATGAATTCAGGGCAGGCTCTCTGTGTTTTCTCTGTAAATCCTTAATAAGAACATATGGCCTGTGGTGTGGTTGTTCCTCCTGTAGCTACTTTACCTTTACAGGTTTTCCTTGCCTATAAATTTTATCAAAAGTATCTCAACCTGGTTTCTCATGATTGTGAGACATTCCGTTTTGCACTTTGTCTGACTGAGTTAATAAGCCTCACGGATGCGAGGCTTGTTCCTGACTAGGATGAAGGCCTTTTCTCCCGGTGCTGCCTCTCAGAGTCTTTAATGCCCTGCTTTATAGGAGCTAGACATTTGTCTGAGTGACCCAGGTTACAAATTAACATTTGTAACTGATACAAAAAGATAAAAGGGAACTGTGTAACAGACAAAGATTCACTCTGGCCAAGTCTCTTTTTATTTACTTCCTTCCTGTGGTGTTTTGGGGTTTTGTTTGTTTGTTTGTTTTTGTTTTTGGTTTTTTTTGGCATGGACACTTTTTACATTTGTCTGTCTACCCATGTGTCTCAATGAAACTTAAAATTAAGTTTCCTTCTATTTTAATTCCAACTTCCTGTAAGTGTAAACAGATTATGACTGCAGCTACTCTTATTTCAGTGACTAAAACCCATTTTCTCTAGTGGCTTTAGATTCATTTATTTTCACTACTTGTTTTTTTTGTAGTGAGCCAAATGACCAAAACCTTCCAATAAGTAAATTTAGACTCTAAACGCACCATGTACTTACTGTCTTTCCAAACACCAGCTTGAGTATCTCTTTCCTAAGAGCAACCTTTGGGGTTTGCTTATAGTAAAATGATGAGGGCACGGGCGTCTCCATTTTTATAGAAATGTGCTAAACATTTGTTTCTTGTGCACAGTAGTACAGGGAAGCCCACGAATGAGTGGTTTCTGCAGAGAGATTCTGAAGGCGATACACCTTCTCTTATCAACTGGCCTTCCAGGTACACCCAGCTTGGACGTGTGTGGCTGACGCTCCTCTCCTCCCATCGCCTCTCCTGCTCGACCACACTTAACTAACAGTCATGCGCCTCTTTGCAACACCTCTGAAAATCATGTGTTCGAAATAAGCTGCTTCTTAATCGTGTTCCTGGATTGCCTTTCCCATGCTGTTGTGATTTTCCTTCCTGGTTCATTTGTCTTTAACTTAACACACTTTCTTGCTTGCTCACTTTGTCACCAACTCGCTACAGAACTGCCAACAGGGGGCAGTAATGAGCACCTCCTCTGGGACCACTCTACCCTGCTCATAGCCCTTTCTGGCCCCTGCTTTAGTGTTCTTGTTTCTAAACCAGTAGCTAAGTTCCAATAGTTAAATGCAGGGCACATGGCCTAGTGGCAGACAAAAACTCCAATCATTTCGTGATGGAGAAAGGAGGGAAAATTAAGAATGAACAAGTCACTGGCCAGACAAAGGTCCCATGTATTGAGTTTCTGACACTGACTTTGTTCTCCAGAGATCGCCTCAGATAAGGACCACACATTCCTTGCAGGGAGTGGGGGCCTAACTGAAGCTCTGTCTTCTGACTGCGCCCCCTAGTGCTGCCTAGTCTCAGAAAGCTACAGTCTAGAGTGCTTTTTTTCCACGCATTCATACTAACTACCTTTATGTGTGTCTTTGGTGTTTCCTCAAGGACGTCTACTGATGATGCTCTATTTGAAAGCAGAACGTTGTTTTATGAATTTGATAGGTCAAAGGAGGCCTAAGCAAGACAATTTAAAATGTGTGCATTATAAACAGTTACTTTCACTCATTCATCTAGGTGAAATGAAAGTTTTACATTTTCCAGGGAAATCTCTTGTCCTATTCCAAGAGCTCTGTTTACTTTTTGGATTGTACGTGGTAAGCAACCACCTCAGGTCAGATGGTTTTCCATTTCATACCGCACAGAGTGGCATTTCAAAAAGTCACTCACAGGTGCCAATACTGTTGAATGTGTCTTCTTCGCTATGTAGGAAGTCATATGCTCTGCAAAAGCCTCGTTACCTTGTGGCACTGGTCCTTTCTGTATGGTGGGGACCAAATACAAGGCCTCACACATGTCAGGCCCCTGCAGTCCCTGCAGCCCCCTGCAGCCCCCTGCAATCCCCTGCAGCCCCCTGCAGCCCCCTGCAACCCCCTGCAGCCCCCTGCAGCCCCTGCAGTCCCCTGCAGCCCCTGCAGCCCCTGTTTCCTTTAAAGATGAAGCCCCGAGCTGGGAGGGCAGGTAGGGCCCCCAGCGGTGCTTCTGAGCTTCTGTGAAGACGGGAAGGGTCTGCAGCATTTGACATCTTTTCCAGTTTTGTCCTCAAATATTTAAAGATTAGAAGCAACAACTAAGAGTCCCTCCTTAGGTTGCTTTTTAATTAGGATGCAGGAGCAACAGGGAGGGGGTGGAGGATGGGGGGATAAGGGCTCACGATTCTCTTAACAAATACTTCTTCCTAACACTCCCATGGTGCTGTGGCTTTGAGTGAAGACATCCAAGCTGGTCCTGTCTTGGGATCTGATGATGTAGTCAGCTAAAGCCTGTGTGTGCTCAGTGCCTCATGAGAGGGGATGTTAGCCACATAACCACAAATACCTACATATGTGGTGGCCAGTGACATGCTGCATCTACTCCAAGAGTGTAAGTGTCTTTGGAGCAGCCAGCCACCCACACAGCCCACACCTGGGTCTGGACATGCGCAGAGCGTCCTTTGCCCTAATGCTCACAGTGGTAGGTATGAACGAAGCTTCCTGGGACTGCTGGGTGTTTCACTGGGATAAGCCCATTCTCCTTAGGACAGCATGTGACTCTCAGGTTCCCAGGGGATGGAACTTTTGGACCACACTAGAATATGGATGAAATTTAGAGATTACCTTCCATTTAACTGGCAAGTACTAGGTGTCTGTGTTCCGTGCCCAAGCGTGTTTTCACATGTGCTCTCTGCATTGGTTCCAATGCCATCCATGATCTGTGCATGCTTCCTCCGGTGATTACTACAACTCGCAACATAAATCCCATTTCTTTCTTAAGAGTTAAAGTTAGAGAAAAATTGGTGAAAGAGGAGAGTGCTCGAAGCAGCCCTGACCTCACCTCAGAGTCCTTAACTCAGAGGAGACAGCAGCCAGCACCAGCACATTTCCTGCCTATCCAGTCAGAAAGTTCCGCCTTTGATAGGGTCACCAGCAAAGTGGTGAGTTCATTGCGACCAAGCCGGAGTGGTGTCCTGCCAACTGAACCTGTTCATGCCATCAAGCTGGTGACCATGGACACCCCAGAAAGCACATCTGAATGCAGCTGGGTGGGGTCAGCCACCCCAAAAGTTATAAAATCTACCACCTTGAAGATTCTAGAAGGTGGGTCAAGGGATGCTCCAGTACTCCATATTTGTGAGTCAAAAGCAGAAGATGTGCTCCCTCCTGAACCTCTAGAGAGGAGCCCCAAATCACTTTTGACCTCGGAAGATGACAGGCTTGCGAGAGGCCACAAAGACCCCTCTGGTAATAAAGATTTAGATAAGGCCATCATTCACTCCATCGACGGAGAACCCGAGAGGGAGCGGCAAATTCAACATCCGCCCACTCAGAGAACTGGCCGGAGTGAAATGCTTCTGTATGTTCAGAGTGGTCCTGTGTCCCAAGATGCCACATTGACCAGTCAAGCAAAGGAGGCATCTCCAAAGAAGCGCAAGGTTCTGGCCCGCTCTCTGTCGGATTACACAGGTCCCCCTCAGCTCCAGGCCCTCAGACACAAGGATGCAGCCCCAAAGCAGGAGCTGGAGCTGCAGAGTTCCAGGGCAGAAGGGCCTGGTGCAGAAGCCAGCATGCTGGACACCAGAGTCTCCGTCGCCCAGCTCCGAAATGTATTTATGGAATCGGCCAGAGCCAGCAAGAAACCTGAACTGTAGGTGATGTTCCCAGCATCCTTTTGATATGTCACTTGCACGCCCTTGGCAGACAATTCACATCTCCACCTGTGGTGTGTCCTGTAAGCTTAGCTCACAAGTGTGTGCAGGGCAGAGTGTACAGGAAATGGCTCACACACTACCATTCTGCTTCTGCCTACTAATGGGGATCTGGAGGAGTGGGTCTCTAGAATGTTCCACATGCAGATGGTGCATGGTAGCAGCATGGAGAACCTAGCACTCTGTCTTGACTCACTGAGATGCATAAACCTTTCCCATCTCTCTCTTTTCTCCCCTCTCCCTCCCTCCCCCAACCTCTCTCTCCCCTTCCTCCCTTTTCTTCTCTCACCCCACCCTTTCCCTGTATTGCACTCGATGCCCTGTGGTCCTAAAAGCCAATCCCGGGTTGAGAGGTCAGCTGAAGGAATTGGCTTGCCCATGGAACGGGAGAGAGGGTCTCGGAAACCAAGACGCTATCTTTCTCCTGGTGAAAGTAGAAAAACTTCTGAGCGATTTAGAACTCAACCTATAACCTCAGCAGAGCGAAAGGAGTCTGATAGGTAGGCATGTGTGTGTATACTTTTAGCAGTTCAAACACAAGAGTTCTCAATACCCTGGAGGGCCTGTTGGTATTTGCATAGGATTCCAGAATTATTCCATCTCGGCTATAAGGATAACTTCTTTTACTAATGAAATGTATTTCCAAGGAATGTTGCTTTTCTATCTAGTATCACCTTGTGGTTTGAAGCTGCCCACAGATGAGGTGAGGAGACACTTTTCAGTCAGCGCTTTTAGACCTTTATGCTTTCCTTAAACTGATGTCTGAATCAAGCATCCTCCACTGAGCATAAGGAATTTTGGACTCATTTCAGAAGCAGCTTACTCCTTAAATTTCCATTTTTGTATGACATCATCTTATGCGAATGTATAGAAATTATAATGTTCTCCAGCAGTATGTAATAGCTTCTTGTCAATACTACCTTTTGTCCACAAGGCTGGGGTTGTGTGTATGCACTCCACAGTGTCAGCTAACTGTTGTTTGGTAGTTCCAGCCAGAGCTCACACCAGTGTGTCTTTACATTGTTAAGATGGTTCACTTGTGTGATGTTTCATGTTTAGCATGCATGTCCACTACTAATCACTGTCATTTTCTGTCCCTGTCTTTCCTAGGTACCCTTCTGGTTCAGAAATGCCAATGGTTGAGGGCGAGTATCTTCTTTTCTTTTTTATTCTTTTACATTTTGTCCAGATTAGATTTAATCTGAACCTAAGATGGGGAGCTTTGTGGGAGAGGAAACCTGGAACCCATCAGTTTCTTGCTTTCTTCCGAATTGCCTTGCTGTGAATCCTAGCTGAAATGCTCAGACAAGGCTTCCCTTAGCTTTGATTGAAATTAAGAAGCTTGTTCAGGGTTGGAGAGATGGTTCAGTGGTTAAGAGCACTGAATGTTCTTCCAAAGGTCCTGAGTTCAAATCACAGCAACCACATGGTGGCTCACAACCATCCATAATGAGATCTGATGCCCTCTTCTGGTGTGTCTGAAGACAGCTACAGTGTACTTACATATACTAAATAAATTAAATAAAATAAATAAATAAGAAGCTTGTTCAGTGAACAACATGGAACCCCATTTTGACCTAAAAAGTATGTTTTACTGGTGACCACCATGCCATTCCTCAGCGAGGCAGTCCGCTCCTAGGACCCATTCTTAAATTCTCTTAGACAGACACCTCAATAAGCATTACTGTCTGGACACGGTTTGGTTTGAATTGCAATGGGAATTAGTACTACTCACTGAAGAGAAGGCATGGGCTCCTGGCGGGGGAGACATCCCAGTTATGGTGTCACTTCTTCCCTCTTGGATTCAAGGGATGGCCAGGTCAGTCTTGAAAAGCATTTCGGAGATGACGTGTGTGCTTTCAAATGGGGTTCAGTTTTTATTTCGTGACTTTTACAGATGAAGAAAAGGTGGATGAACGGGCCAAGCTGAGCGTTGCTGCCAAGAGGCTGCTTTTCAGGGTAAGGGTGTGCCAAATGGTTTAGAAATCCTAACTCCTACTGAGGAAGATGTCCTCAGCTCTGACACCTCACACACTTGGGGGAGCCTCAGGGTTTCCTCGCCTGTAGTGCCCTCTGCCCTCTGTCCCCAAGCTGAGTTAGGCAGTGTCCCTTTACTGTCACAGAATACCCGAGGTTATCACCTTTTTGAAAAAATGAAAAAGGTTTATCCTGGCACACTACTTTGAGGTTCTACTGTATGAGCAGTTGGCTTGGTTGCTTCAGGCCTGTGATGAGGCAGCATTCCATGACAGGAGCACAGGAAGGTGGTCACCGCTGGTAGCAGGAATGAAAACGAGGGCAAGAGACAGGTTCTGGAATCCTTTTGGAGGCCAATAACCCTGACCTCTACCCCACCTCTTACGCCCCCCAGGCATCCAGCTGGAACCAAGAGAGCCTTTACCACAGAACATTGATTGGCATTCTGAAACCATGCTTCAGGGTCTGTTGTGACTGGGTTTGGCCACCCAGCCAACCCAGCCTGAAGTGTTCATTCTAATGGCCTCCACTGGCGTCCCCTCCTATAAATCCTCCAGGAAAGCAGCAGACACTTGTTACCCCAGATTTTTCTTCGAATTCATGTGGTCCCGCCATGTTTTCTAACTGCAGGAAATGGAGAAATCCTTTGATGAACCCAGTGTCCCGAAGAGACGTTCGAGAAATGCAGCTGTGGAACAGAGGCTGCGTCGCCTGCAGGACCGTTCACACACACAGCCCATCACCACGGAGGAAGTGGCCATTGCAGCCACGTGCGTCTCTGGGGGAGTTCTTAGCCTGGCCTGTGCCCTCATCTTTAAAGGGAGATTCAAGGATTTTCTATAAGAATGAGGCAGTTTGCCTAGAAGCGATAGAGAGGCATATACTTCGTACTTACTTTTGGTTTGGTTTGTTTTCTGCCATCTAATCAGGAATGGGATGTACCTGTTGTAGGCCCTAGGCTTATGTCTGAAATGTTTTTATCCCAGTGTTTTGTCTTTCACAGTGAAAATATAAAACACGAAAGCAGATGAACAATGATGAGCCTCAGCTTCAGTGGCTGTCGGCTCCTAAGCTGTCCTCCGCCGTGTGCATTATCTTCAGCCACACCACGGCCATTTCATCCTTAAATATTTTAATGCATCCCTCTAAGAGATAAGCATTCATTTTGTTTTTAAACCATTGCCAAAGTGTCCAAAAATTTATTGGCAGTTGGACACTTTCCAGACAACAGGAGGCCTGCATTGGGGCAGTCTGCTGGGATATGCTGAGATTGCATTGACTGGGTCATTCAAAGCTAACAGCTCCAGTCAACTGAAAGTATGTATCAGTGTTTTAATCATTTCTGTGGAGTGGTGACATCCCTAAGATCCTCTGTCTGCTGTGAGGTCATCAGCCTTCATGGCGTTCCCCGACCCTGTGCGCACTGGACGATGCTTTACCACTGAGCTATGTCCCAGCCTTAGGCTCCTCGCTTTCTTGATGTGTTTTGAGACAAGCACATCTGTGTATTTACCCAGGACCATGTGCATAGCCATTTGTTTACAAAATAATGTCTTGGATTGGCTGGTAGACTCTGTAGCAGACATTCTAAACCGTGGCTGGACCCTCCTTGGCCGGCTGTGGTTGATACTTGCTTTTTAAATGACTTCTTAGAATGAGGCTCTTTTTCAAGCTTACTCCTCTGCTGGTCCATTTACTCTGGGCGGCCCGTGCCTCTCGTTCCTTCCATCTGTGTCGCTTTCCAACGTTCTTTTGCAATTCATTTCCCCTCAAAGTGTTTAGCAAATATTTTTTGATAAAATATTTGACTTTTGCCTTTCTGGATTTGCAGCTATGCCTTCTTTAATGCCTCTTTTCTTCTCTCTCCTCATGAATGCTCCTCCTTTGGCCATTGCTTTTAAAGTGAACCTATCCCTGCTTCGTGTTCTGGGGTCACCCACCCTGTAACGGCGAGACTTCCTAGCCCCACTGTAGCTAGAAGCACTGTGCAGTCTGCCAGGTACTGGACACACGTAGCTGCATGTAGCACCCAGTGCCACGGTGCTGGGCAGCAGGTGCATCTGGAACCCTTGAATGCCTTTCCTTTGTCTGACAAACAAGTCAGTGCAGTGAGTGTTCCTGAGATGTTTGATGCTTTGTCCTGTCATAGCACAAGGTACCATTAATTTCATGACTGTGTGAGAAAGATATAGTCCATCTGCCCGCTTCCTGTGTTGGCACTAAGATAGTACTAACTCACATATATATCTTCTTTTAACATAAAAATGGTCATTCCTCAAAGGCTAAAATACTAACAGGCAAAGACAAATTTTAAAATGGGAGCATTATCATGAAATTGAAAAGTTGACAAGATCTAGTTATTTTTAAAAATATGTATGCACACGAATCTATAGCAAAACTAAGTACTTCTGTTTGCTAATTTGGAGAGAGGAGACAATGCCTTTAGATTTTAGGATTGATTGTAGAAATTATAGGATTCAGTGTTTTAAAATTATGTTCATAAACTATATAAATATCCGCTTTGTCTTAACTATGATAAGCCAAAACACAAGCGCTAAAAATAAGACTCAGAGGTGTTACATGACAGAGCTAGAGTAAACCAGCCTGATCCAGAAGCGGGCCTGTCTTGAGAAAGATTTTTTTTGCCCTCCCTGGAAGGCTCGGATCCTCGGGC
Organism: Tokudaia tokunoshimensis; assembly: GCA_036184795.1. Lineage (NCBI taxonomy): Eukaryota > Metazoa > Chordata > Mammalia > Rodentia > Muridae > Tokudaia > Tokudaia tokunoshimensis. The sequence goes on along the minus strand of BTHU01000022.1, from coordinate 54,281,283 downwards.
ATCCATGCTCACTCGCTGTCCTCATGACGTCTGGAGGCAGAGACCGCCTGTCTGGGACTGCCTGTGGACCAGTGATTAATAAGAAGGAAGGCAGAGTACCCCTCTTACAACAGACTTGCCCAGGGCAGAGACAGTGTTGTCTTGGAGGCCTTTTGAGAACCATGCTGTCCTGGGCTGGAGCCTCTTCCTCTCCCTCAAAGTGGAAACTATTTATTATTATTTTTTTTCTGGTGCTCTGCACATGCTCACCCAGAGCTATGCTACCAAGGCCCCGCCTCCCGCAGTCCCCGCTGGGGTTGGGGGACGTTTAATCACCTGAGGCTGTCTTCACCTTTCAAGTTACAGAGAATTATATTTAAGTAACTTTGGGAATTGGCAGATACCTGGGAGAGAAGTGTGTTTAAACCACACTTTGACAAAGAAAAGGCTGCTTTGCAGACTTTGTCACTGACAGGAGACCATATTCTTCCTAACTATTCAAAACCAAGAGACCACCTCCTGAGCAGTATCTAGAGAGGATGGCTGAGGCTGCGAATGGCTTTCTGCCTTTGTCTTCAGCCCCTGTGATAGGAACCATCTGGGATTTCTCTCTAGGAAGGTAGATCAGGCTGGTCCCAGTTCTTTCAACAGGAGATTTCCTTTATAGATAGGATTCAGAGCTAAATGTCTACCTGTCCTCTGCTACCTACTGTCTTGTTTAATAACTAAACAGCTGCCTGCTTCTCACCCAGATCCACTAGGGAAAATGAGCCCTTTACAAAATACGCGGCATTTTTAAGAAAGTTAATCTATAAATTGGTGGTAGGCATTCATTTGTTTCTCTTTGTATGGTTGACTTCTCCTTCCTTGCTTCCAGGTTGCAGGCATCTGCTCACCAAAAGACTTTAGCCAGGGACCAGGCAAATGAGGGCAGAGAGTCTGCCGAACCAGGCGAACCTGATTCCTCCACTCTGAGCTTAGCAGAGAAACTGGCCTTGTTTAACAGATTGTCCCAGCCAGTCTCCAAAGCCATTTCCACCCGAAACAGAATAGACGTGCGGCAAAGGAGGATGAACGCAAGGTATCAGACTCAGCCGGTCACGCTTGGAGAGGTGGAGCAGGTAAGTGTGTTAGATCTAACTGACTCTGTGTGTGTGTGTATGTGTGTATGGTGTGTGAGTGTGCTATGTGGTGAATGTGTATGTGTGTGTATGTATGTTTGAGATCTTTGTGTATACGTGTGTTTGTGTGTGTGTATGCTTTGTGTGTGGTGTGTGTGTGGTGTGTGTACATGTATGTGTGTGGTGCGCATGTGTATGGTGTGTGAGTGTGCTGTGTGGTATGTGTATGTGTATGTGTGCGTGTGTGGTATGTGTATGTGTATGTGTGCGTGTGTGGTATGTGTGTAGTGTATGTGTGTATGATGTGTGAGTGTGCTGTGTGTGTATGTGTGTGTGGTATGTGTGTAGTATATGTGTGTATGATGTGTGAGTGTGCTGTGTGTGTATGTGTGTGTGTGGTGTGTAGTATATGTGTGTATGGTGTGTGAGTGTGCTGTGTGCTGTGTGTGTATGTGTGTGTGTGTGCTGTGTGTGTATGTGTGTGTGTGTGTGGTGTGTGTAGTATATGTGTGTGTGGTGTGTGAGTGTGCTGTGTGGTGTGTGTGTGTGTGTGTGTGTGTGTGTGTGTGTGTGTGTGTTTCTTTGAATACAGCTGTGCAGTATTGCTCTTGGGTTTGTGGTACAGGACAGGGTCAACAGGTGAGCCTCTAAGTGCTTCATCTTCCCATCCCTAAGGAAGAACCAGACCCATGTTTGCTGTTTCTTCTGTTGTTCATAACTTGCTTGGAACGAGTCCACTGTGGTTGACTATAAAATCAGAGGCAAGCTGCCTCCCCAGGAGGTTTGGTTGTGATGTGTTCTGTGTGTTCTGTAACCATGCAGGCTGGTTTCCCAGTAAGACGTGACAGGAGGCCGAACTGCAGGTGCATTATCCCCACCTGTGCCAGTCCCTCAGGTGACAATGCTTCTAAACTGTGTCCCCCCAGGTGCAGAGTGGGAAGCTCATCTCCTTCTCCCCCACTGTGAACACCTCTGTTTCTACCGTGGCCTCTGCGGTTGCTCCCACATATGCAGGGGACCTCCGGAAGCCATCTGTTGACAACAGCACAAGTGCCACTGACTATAAGTCTTCTCCTGTGGAAAACTCAGACTCTCCAGTCAGAAGCATTCTGAAACCACAAGCTTGGCGGCCTCTGGCAGAGCACAGTGGGAGCAAAGGAATGCCGAGGGAGTCTGGAGAGACAGAAAGCAAGAATGCTCTGACTGTGGCTACAGAAGACAGTGGCGTTCAAACACGAGGAGCCTTCGAGGAGGAAGTGGAGCCCTCGTACCCCATCCAGGGCAGAGCCAGGGAGGGTGATGGCCAGAAAGAACCTAAGCATGCCATCCTAAGGAGGGGAAGCTTAGAGCTAGGTAATCCTCCTGCCGCACACCTTGCTGAGGAGCTGAAGGAATTCTCCACTGCTAAAAGCAGTTTGCATGAGAATCTGGACCTGAAGGATAAGCAGGCCTCAGAAGAGAACGCAGATGTGGAGAATGTCATGAGGAGGTTCTCACTCAAAGGTAAGGCCCTGCAGCTAACTCCCAGGCTTTCTAAGGGCTCTGCGACCCGACAGACTTTTTGTACGCGTTCGTGTTGTTTCTGGCTAACCACATCTAGAGATGGGTTATCACTAGAATCGATCAGGAGGTCAGTGGATCATCGCCCTTTCCCCAGACCTCTCATCCCCTCGAATCTAACGCAGTCAGTGAACTGATAGAGTCTACAACAGCAAAAGTGTCTGCAATTCTTAACACCCCTTGATAAGGGTTTCGGGTGACTGGTGACATTAACTCACACAATAGCCTTCTGAGCTCCCGGGCCGTGTTGACCCCCTTTTACTAAAGTTGATGGCCTAAAAGTCCTGCACCCAGTAAGCACAGAGAATAAGGACTTGAACCCGTGTGGTTCCAGCCATGCATTCTGATCATACAGTTCATGCACAGTCTGCATTAGACACTGACCTGCTTGCATTAACACACATTGATCGTAATGTCAGTTGAGACGGGCTTGGGTTGAGTTCAGCTCGCTAGAAATGAAGATGTGCTGCTTAAGAGAAGTAAGGCAGCACAACTGACTCAGGCTAGCTTTCTCTCAGTGGCTCGTGCTGCAGTGGCCTGGATAACCCACCGCGTACCCACAGCCTGACTCTGGTGCTACCCCTCGGGGTATACAGCCGGAAAGATGTTTGCCTGGGGACTGATGCTGACTGGCTCTCATTCTCAGAGTTCGGAGAAACTGCTTCCGCGCAGACGGAGGTGGATGCCAGGAAGGCCTCTGTTCAGATGGCAACCCCAGGGGCCTGGAAGCAGCACGAGTCCTCTGAACAACTAGCAGAGAAGCTCCTCAAGAACCCTTGTGCCATGTTTGCTTCTGGAGAGGTCAAAGTGCCAGTGGGCGACAGTATCCTGGATTCACCCAGCAAAACCATGTCCATCAAAGAAAGGTAAGCCCTGTGGTGATTGGCAGGCATATTGTGGAGGGATGCCAACTTGCTGGGCTATGCTGTCATGCTAAAATAACCCCGGGAGGCCGAGGCATATGAACACGAGCTGCACCTCGTTTAGCAAAATTGAGATGTCCAGTCCAGACTCAGGAAGGATGAACAGGGACACCTTGTTTGTCTGTGGTCTCTGTCTAGTTTTCTGGGAACTGTGATCTAGGCTCTTTCTCCTGCAGAAACATGTGATTCAAACTGCAGGTGCTTTCACCTTCTGATATTCTGGGTAAAATAAATATGGGATGAAGATAGGTAAGTTCACACAGAGAATCTGTGTGTAAGATTAGAATCTGTTTGCTGTGTATTCTAGGAAATAAGATGAATTTCCTTTTTCTAAATTTTTGTTACATTTATTTATTTGCATGTATGCTCAAGTGTGTGTGTGAATGTGTGTGTGCATGTACTTATAATACATGTGCCATAAAATATGTGTGGAGGTCAATGGACAACTTGCAGAAATCATTCCTTTTCTTCCAGTATGTGGTTCCTGGGATGGAACTCAGATTGTTGGTCTTGGCATGCTGAGCCATCTTACCAGCCAAAGATGAATGATTGTTTTGAACATTTAGAAATTTTCTTTTTTTCCCTTCCTCCCTCCCTCCTTCCTTTCTTTTTTCCTTCCTCCCTCCCTTCCTTCCTTTCTCCTTCCTTTTCTCTCTTTCCTCCCTCCCCGTTCCTCACTTCCATCCTTCCTTCTCTCCCTCCCCCTCCCTCTCTTAATTATTTTCTAACTTCATCACTCCCCTTCCCCCATCCTGTCTCTCTCCCCCTTCCCCTCCCTTTTTCTCCTCCCCTTCCCTCTTCCCTATTTCCCCTTCCCTCCCTCCCTCCCTCCCTCCCTTCAATGCTGGTGAGTTCACCTAGAGTTTTATACCTGCTAGGCAAGCACTTTACCACTGAACTGCAGCTCCAGCCTGGAGATTTCATTAGACAGTAGCTGCAGGATTTCTTGATTCACTTGCTTTTTTTCAGTAAGCTCTAGTGGGTCTGTATCTTTCTGTGAGTTAGACCATGAGAGAAAACTCATCTGTTTAAAGCTGGACTACTGTGGGGCACAGCTTTTTAACCAGGCTTTGTGGGGAAGTTGGAAGGTGACTCAAGGCTTCCATGAACTACCTGGAAGGGAATCCAGATACAGGGATATAGGCAGTATGCACCTGTTGCTTACCTGCAGCCAAAACCTCTCAGAGCAATTCCTGACTCAAGTCTACTCAGAATCCTGGCAGGAGTGCCTGCAAAAATATTCGACCACTCCATTTCATTGTTAATGGACTTTGTAAAAGGTCAAGGTCCCTTTGTTCAGCAATTATGCTGGCTATCATAAAGTATGTTGATAGGAAATAGGTCACCCGTGACCTCTCTCTGTTCCTTGATGGTACTTTTGTGTGTACATCACTGAAAACACCCAAGTACCTATCTTTACCATTCACCAGAGAGAAGGTTCCCTGAGTGGGGACTCTAATCCTTCTCATCATTAAATGTAAAGCTTGACCTAGTGAGGAGAAGAGTGTTATTCAAACACTTATTTGGGCTTTGCTCTCTTCTTTCCTGGAGTGACATATAAACTCCTAGCTAGGTCTTTCAAACCATACTTGGTCCAGCAATTCTGAAGGCCTCCATTTGCCAAAGGAGGTGTCTTAGTAAGGCTTTTATTGCTGTGAAGAGACACTGTGACCATGGCAACTCTTAAACTCCTTTAAGTTGCTTCTGTTGGGTAATTTTGTTACAGCAGTGAGAAAAACTACTATAATGTCTAGAGCATCTAGTTTGAACCTTCAACCAGAATGAAAGTTGGGATTTTTTTCTAGTGGATTTACAAAGTCACCATTTTATCACTGTCTAAAAGATTTGAGAACACGGGGCCCCCTTTTAGGAATGTTTTTGAAAAAGCGTTAAAGTTCTATAAGTTAGAGATGGAAGCCTGTGAAGTCTATTGGGCCTTTCCAGTCCCAATCCCATCTCCACTGACTAGTTCATCTGCCCCTTTCCACACTGGGGAGAAGATTTCAGCTACCAGTGAGTCCTCAGATTGGTGTAGGAATAGAGAGAGAACCCACCTTTATCTGTCCCTGATTCAGCCTCTGAGTTCTGGTGCTACAAGGAATATCTGGGATTGAGTAATTTGGAAAGCAAAAGAATGTACTTTGGCTCCATGTTCATGAAAATGCTGTCTCAGGTAGAGGGTCTCCTGCCAGTTTAGAACATGGAGGAAGGTCAGGTCAGCTCAGTCATACATTTCCTCACTTTGACAGCTACCTAGGAAGACTGGTTTGAAGGAGAAGAGATTTATGTTGGCTGTCTCAAGTCTTCAGTTCCCAGTTGGCTAGTTCTGATGCTTCTGGGAACTCAGGAATCAGAGAGCCAACAGGATATGACTAGAGACAAGAGAGTTTCCAGTGAATATTTTCTCTCACTAGGCCTCATCTCTAGAAATGTCTACTACTTCCAAAAATGCCATTAAATCCTGAATCCACCAGGGGATTGATTCATCCACTGAGGGAGACTGACCCCTAGTGGTCCCACCAACTCTCAAGGATTGACTCCAGGGGGACATCTGTGCCGAGAGCAGCAAACCAGAGAGGCAGCTATTTTGTTATTGATCCAGAGTCCCGAGTATAAACTCTTTCTCAAGAAAAAGGCATTAAACCTTTTTAAAGTATCTCTAAATCCCCCAAAGTTCTGCTCAGGATACCATTATGATGACAGTTAACGTGTGTATGAGAAGAAGCATACGGTACTCTTCTGCTTAATAGACAAGAAGGGCTGGGGACCTGGCTCACTGTGGAGTGCTTGATTAGCATTTACTAGGTTCCAGCCTCAATCTTCAACAACCAGAGAAATTCAAATAAATAAAAAGCAAGTGGTCGGGTAGATTGCTCAGAATGTAAGTGCTTGCCGCCTAAGCCTAAGGAACTGAGTTGGAATCCCTGGTATGAACGTAGAAGCTGGCACAGGGCAGATGTCTGTGACCCCAGTGTTGGCAAATGAAACAAGACAGGCAGATCAGATCTCAGGGCATGTGTGCATATGCACACACACACACATGTACACACACATGCATACACACATACAGCATAACATCGGAAGGAAAGAGAAAGGAGAAGAAGAAAAAGAAAACATGACTAGAGGCTAGAGTCAAGGCTTAGCATAGAGCTGATGCTTAGATGTACAAGGTCCCAGTTCAGTCTTCAGCACCAGATAAAAATAAAAGCAGACAGAAAGCTTATTATCAATACTAACTCTTCTGACTTTTTCATTAGCAAGACCAGAATCCATGTAGTCGCTTACCAGTGCTGCTCAGCCTAAATCCATGGGTGTTTCTGTTTCTCTGAAATGTCTAAAAGAGAAACACAAATACCTTAGTTGATATTTAGAGGCACATGGTCTGCCTGTCCTTTGCTTGACCCAGCCCTGACTGTTAGGAGCCTGGAAAAACTTGTCCTCATCCAGCAGGCTCTCAAGCCGGAATTCCTGCTGAAGATCAGGGGCTGTGGCAAGGGCCACATGGCATCCTGGTAAACACAATCACATTGGCGCTGGGCCAGGCCGGTGTGGTGTGTTAGCAGGCTAATACTAAGCTACTCGCTGGGTATGGAGCCTCAGCCTAAGCAGGCGCCCCAGCTCTCCATATCGCAGCCCTCAAATAGCCCTTAGGCTTGGCAGATGTTAAAATCACTGGCAATTGCTGGCGCTGCACAGTGGCAATTTATGTCATGTGTCGACCCAGACCTTTGCCCTCTGCAGTGGTGATGAAGGGCTGTGAGATTGCCAGAACAGAGAATAAGACTCAAAAGATCTGCCGCCCTCCACAGCTTGCTGAACACCAAACCGGAAATCAGAAGGGATGGGATAATACACTCAGTCACCATGTGCTGTTATGAAGTCCCTCATCATGTGTACTCTGTAAGGGAGGGCTGGGGCGACTACCACGTGGCTCAACTGAAGCCATTTCTCCCTTATCATTTTGCTTATTCTGGTGTCTTTGGAAGTTCCCAATGCTGAAGGAGCCAGCATATTGAGAAGTAGCATCTTCAGGGCTTTAGAATGGAATGGTTCTGTGGAAGCCATCCTTCAAGGGCTAGGAGACCATTACAAGGAAGTTGGAAAGCTCTGCTTTTCCTGACAGAGGTAGGCACTGTGTGTATGCCCAGCTCAGCTCCTCGGGGGAGGAAAGGACTGGGACTCTGAGAGGCAAGAATGGCACCGCACCTCCTCTCCCTCCAGCATGCTCGGCAGGGCCCTGACCAGGCTGCGTCTGCATTCCTACCTGGATGATGAGAATGAAACATGAAGTTTCTCAGCGAGGTCTTTGCACACCCGTAGAGTATAAAGAAGTTGACGGAGTGATTCTATATTCCTCAACTCAGAGCAGCCCCCGGGGAAGCCATGTTTTTGTCAAGAAGCCCTTGCACTGTCTGTAACAGTCTCTGCTCCTCAGAGTAAGGGCTTGCACTCTCTAAATCCAGTCTGATGGAGGTGAAGGACTCCCCCATCCAAAAATGCCTGCTCTGAGTCAGAGGTAACGTGAGAGAGCAGCTGGTTTTGAGGTCAGTTTGCAGGGCGAGTGGTGGCGGTATGGCTGCCTCCTACTGTTGTTGGCTTGGACATACATCCCTCTTCGGGTATGAAGGCCTGGCAAGTTTGTCAGCTGGAAGACACCCCCTGATGCTTTGAGATTTCATAGTTATGGTTCTTTCTTTGAATAATTTGTTTTATGAGATTCCTTTTCTTATTGCAATAAAATGGGCACATTCAAAGTAATTGGGGCAGAATAAATAATAGTCATTATTATTTCAATAAAAACTGAAATTAAAACATGTGAAGGAATTCAGATTCTGTGTTCAAATGCATGCAGCAGTCATGTCAGCATTGGAGAACTATAGAAGTCAAGATTGGATGGTTATCTGAGCCGTGGGAACCTGCGTTAGATATTAGATGGGTAAGGCAGCTCATACATGTTTTTAGAATTGGCCCTTGTGGTCTTATCTGCTGCCACATAGGACTGAGAGAATAGAAAAGAGGGTAGAGAATGTAGAGGAGATGTCAAGTGCAAAGTTCTGCATCCTTCAGGGAGCTCTTCAAAGCCATATATTATTCAAGAGTGGGATTGAAAGTACAAAGTATGATAATGCAGACATGCATTTGTAAATATAATGGATTATTGTTTAATATGGAATGTGGTTCCTTATTTGCTTAACAAAACTCTTATCATATGGAGTTCAGCAGTAGGATACTTGCCTAGAATGATTGAGACCCTGGATTCTATCCAGGAACCATCAGCAAATTATTGGATAAACTTTTATCACAGAGTGTAAGGCATCCTGCCTCCTGTTCAGATACTGGATAGAATCAGGAAATTTAGCGCTCGGGGCCTTGAAGATCCCCATGTTCAGGTCACGAGTGACAAACAAGGCAAGGAGGACGAGGTGTCTGAGTTGGAAGTGGTAGTTTAGCAACAGCTAAACTAACCACTGTTCTCATTGGTGGGAATGGATACCTGACAGGAAGCAACCAGGCAGACTGGGAGATAGGGGCCGCTGTGGTGGAGACACACAGGAGAGGGAAGTGCCGTCTGTGACAACAGGGACTTCTGTCACAGCAGCCTAGGGTCAAGTGTTCAAACACATGAGTCTACGGGCACATATTGTGTCCAATTACAACAATATCCAAACCCAGACTACAGCAGCTTGGCTGCTTGGCAGTCGCTGTTTTGGGTCACTACTGTGGTCACAGGCATGACCTGTCGAAAGCACAAGGGAGTGGGGGCTCATCACCTCGATTCTTTACGCCCCCACCCGGCCTTTAAGTTGTTTGAACACCAGCCTAGTGAGTCTCCTAGGCCCTGCCCATTTGTCTCTCCCACTCTGTTGAACTTAAGTGGCTGAGATGGTTTCCTTTGTGACAGCACACTGTCTAAAATAGCCTCTTGTTCTGCAAGAGGGCTTCTCAGACAGAACCAAATGTGCAAGCAGCTTAGATAAAGTCCAGCTACGCCTAGCCTCAAGTGTGTTGGTAATACTCTTCCCTTAATGAGATTCTTTTCTTAGTGTATTTTTCCCTTGGAGAAACTTGAACTAATAATTTTTCAAAGAGTGTCTTTAGAAAGCAGTTTTTGTGTTAGGATACAAGGTAAAGACAAAGGTAACCTAGAGGGAAAGGTAGGGCTGAGAACAGAAGAGAGCAGTTATTTGTTATCACTTACTAAGATGCCATATCTTTCTGTTTTGATTAGTATACTTACTGTACAAAGCATTGTTTCACTGTGACATTTCCACACATGAGTGAAGTTACTGTGTTTGGGAATCACACCCCCGCCCCTTACCCTTCCCTGTGTTTGGGAATCACACCCCCGCCCCTTACCCTTCCCTGTGTTTGGGAATCACACCCCCGCCCCTTACCCTTCCCTGTGTTTGGGAATCACACCCCCGCCCCTTACCCTTCCCTGTGTTTGGGAATCACACCCCCGCCCCTTACCCTTTGCTTCGTGTTTTAAAGGCCTCTGTTCAGCAGTGTCTTCTAACTGCCACCTCTATAAGTGTTATTTCCCCAAGTGGCCAGAAGGGGTCACTAGAAGGCATTTGGCAGAGGATAGTTAACTTTTCTCTCTCCCATTGCTCCAGAGCACAAAGAAGGCAGAGTCCCTTCCCTTACTGGGATGATGGTGCCTATTTATCCAACAAGTCAGTTCCAGCTTTTCTTTCCAAACAACTAAACAACAATCTTTGTGACTGTCGTGGAAAGGAGGCTCTTGTAAGTTCTGAGAGTGTGTAGCTGAATTCTCGATCCCTCCTTCCAGGCTGGCACTGTTGAAGAAGAGTGGCGAGGAAGACTGGAAGAACAGGCTGATTCGGAAGCAGGAATACGGCAAAGCCACCGGCGGCCTGCACACACAGGAAGTGGAGCAGTCCCTGAAGAAAAAGGTACTGTGTCTACCTCACGAATGCCTGCCTGGCTGTGTGTCTTGGGAATAGGTGCGTGTGGCTTCACCACCCCTGCTTTGGAGCACTGGCCCTTCCTTACCCTTAGGAGACCTGGTTTGTCACTGTGCTGCTAAAGCTAACCACTGGGTCAAGGCTGGAGGCCAAGATGGGTGCCGGTACCATGCAGTTGCCTCAACAAACAAGTGCCTCAGTTTCCAAATGTGTTCACTGTTAAATCTTAAAGTCTGGCGTTAGAATGTGATCAAAGTCTTTCAAATGAGACAACTAACCACAACAGTTTATAGTTACATATCAAACAGGGACTTAAATTTCAGTCCATGGGGACTTTCTGCCTAATCATAAGCCTGTTTCATGATGATGAGGTATAGCTTTTATTGAGAACCTATATATGAATATCAATTAAATTACGTCACGTGTGTGACCATTTCATATGTGGGTGTATCAACGAATTGTTGACTCACAAATGTAGTGATCGTCAGCCTTGGCCAGGTACTCCACGCTTCAGCCATGCTGCCCTTGCCCACTGGTGCTGTGGATACAGGTATGCTTGCTGGCTGGGGCACAATGATACACTTGAACCACACCCCATTATCCAAATTCTGGAATCTTCTAAAGTCTTCAGACAGAGAACATACAACTGAGCAGCAGAACTCTCAGCTATATGCATGATGTCACTTCCCAATGCAGTTGTTTTGAAAGATCCAGATCCCCACAGTCAGGTCAAAACAGAAACGGTGCTCAAACTGAGATGGGCTTCCCACAGGTCTGCTTAGGAGAGTGAGGGCTCATGATATTTCCAGAGTACTGTGGGTAGAGGACGGGTCTCTGAACTGCCTAGACACTTGGCTAAGGCTTTTACAGGCAGGAGACTCAGGCTCCCCTGAATTCACTCTTAGGATAGAAAACCCAGTTCTGGAAGCAGCAGGGCTCTAGGCCCGTACCCATGTGGGCCTGCACGCGCGTGTGCCGCCCAGGGCTCGCGCGGTTCCCGCTCTGCAGCCACGGTGAACTCACTGTTCCTAGACTCTTGGGTGGCCTAGTTCACTTTGGCCTAGACAATAAGCTCTTTGAAGTTAAAATAAGCCGATCTATTTTAGGCTCTTGTCCCTCACGTACGGAAATCTCAAGTTCTGTTAAGGTCAAGTGGTTTTCAGATGCCCCTGACAGCACGCAGGTTCATTTCTTCCCAAGGACTGGGGGTCTGCTTAAGCACACACGACTTCATTGCGCCTATAGGAGGAAGGCCGGGCGCCTTAAATCTGGTGTTTCTTGAGATGACACTTAGGCTTGCTTGAAAAGTTATTCCAAGTGTCTGTCTGAATGCCGCCCTGGAGAAGGGAAGACAGTGGTGACACATGCATGCAGACGAGACCCTGGTGCCTATGAAAAATTGAGACTTTCTTGTGGGTGGCCATCAGGAGAACAGGAGGACAGGTATCATCAGTGTCAGTCTTACAGCCAAACACAAAGAAGCTGGACTTAGGGTCACTCACACCCCAGTGCTGAGTCTTTCAAATAGCGTACATCTATGGTTACCAAACATTTTCTAGCTCATGGTATTTGGTACACAGACACAGGTCGCAGCTGTGCGAACATAGAAGAGTAAGCCATGTTCATCCCTCCCATGAAAACATGTAACACTGGCTAGGAAGCATGTTGTGAAAGCCACTTGGGGGAATTTAAATGTTCCAGCAGCCATCTTAAGAAAAGCATGGTGACACACACTGAAGTTCCAGCACTCCCAAAAGAGGAAGACACCCAGCATTGACCTGTGGTCTCTGAATGGGCACATATATGTATATCTGCATATATACACATGCCCCACAACACAAAATCAATTCCTATTTCTATCAATACCATACTGATAATTTAAAACTTTGAGGATCTAGTAAGACCCTAGAAAAAGACACTAGCAGGCTGAAGAGACAGCTCAGTGGTTAAGAGCAATGGCTGTTCTTCCAGAGAATTCAGAGTCAATTCCCAGCACACACGTAGGAGATCACAACAGTGTGTAACCCCAGTTCTAGGGAATCTGACACCCTCTTCTGGCTTTTGTGGGCATCAGACATGTACTCGGTACACAGGCATACACGCAAGCGAACACCTGCACACAAGAAAATGATGTGATTTTTTTTTTTAAACATAAGAACCATTAGGGGATGGGATGGGATGGGATGGGAATGACAGCACACACGCCTAATTCCAGCTCTCAGGAGGCTGGGACAGGACATGTCTGTATGTTCATTCCTCCCTAGGCTAGTAAGTTTCAGGTCAACCAAGGCTACAGAGTGATCCCTGTGTCAAAGCAACCATAACAAATTCAATAAATAAATGCCTTGGAAATCTGTAACTGTTTCCTGTCAAAGGGATTGTCCCCAAAGAAACCACGATGTTTCTACCCTCGTCTCATCTGGAGCCCCGTGTGATACTGTGATCTCATTTGGGCTCACGAGTAGTAAGACTTCCTTGTTGTTCTCAGCCTTCATCCCTAAGGGCAGTTATTTGCTTTTTAAGATATTCCTCAAAATCAACTGACTCTTAAGAGCACTGGTTATCCCCCAGCTGGCCTCACCTCCCGCAGGAATGACTCAGCTCCTTTCTTCCCCTCTTCTCTCCCTCACAGCCCCCGTTCCTGCCTCCTGGACTTGAGTTAGTGTAGGTCCCGGTGAGCAGGCAGACACCCGGGCTGCTGAATATGGCACATGCACTTAGCAGTCAGGACCCAAAAGCTACTAAGCAGCGTCACAGACCAGGTCCACACTTGGAGGGACATGTGTACTTGAGCAGGATTTGTTTTCATGTCCATCAAGAGAAGGAAAACAAAGCAAGGTCTTCCAGAGGTCCCCTGCCAGGTGTCTTCTTTCTTTCTAGCACATTATAACCAAACCTCAGCCCTGCTTGGGCCTAGTAGCATTGCGACACATAAGGTGACCTAGGTTCGTTTGAAGACAGTCATCCAGTGTCTGGGACTTTTTCCAGGAAATAAAATCCCATTGTAGAATTGTCTGATTTCAGGTCTGTATCAGTGTGTGAGTCCTGGGTGAGAACAGGTTGCCCTTTCTGCTGCTGCACTAGTGAGGTCAGTTAAGGCTGGGATCTCAGATATCACCAAAAAGACTTGAAAATTCAAGGAAGGGACCCTTGTCATATTCGTGCTGGAATTGTCTGTCATGGCTGAGGAGTGTCCTGCTGCGGGGCGATGTCTGCTCATGAGTTGACACTCCTCCTGTCCCTGAGGCTTGCTGTTCACGGCTCTGGGATGTACACACATGCATGCTTCTGCCTCACTGAACCCAGGCACAGAGTGACCAGCACAGCACACTCTGCTCTTCCATCCTCTACAATGTTCCTATTTGTTTTAACCTGTAGGAAGAAGGAGGACTTACAGACGATAATGCCATTTCTAATCTGCTTTGGGTAAGCCTGATGCTAATGCAGGTGTCCTTCTGCAACAGAACACAGGGGATTCCACTGGTGGGCGCAGAGCTTAGACACACAGCCTGGAGACAAAGAAAGGTGCAAAGAAAGAGGGGTCTGCCTTGAGAACACTACAGAGAATCCTCAGTCATGCCTCTGAAAAAGAAAGCTGTGGATTCTTAGTGGAATCTTATGTGTATCTAATGTATGTATGCATATATCTGCATGTATGTATGTATATATGCATATACATACATACACATATATGTATACACAAACATTATATATATGTGTATATATATGTATACACACACTATATATATACATATATATATACATACATACACATATATGTATACACAAACATTATATATATGTGTATATATATGTATACACACACTATATATATATACATATATATACACACACACACACACACACACACACACACACATCTCATATATAGAGGGAGGCTGACACTTTCCTGAATGTACTCAGTTCACGGTCCTACAGAGCATATTTTATTTTATTTTTAATGGCATGGGACCATCTCAGGCAAGTGCAGATCATCTGAACAGTGTCTTAGTGGCTATAATTGTCACTGGTTCCTTGTAAAGTTCTCTGGAAACCTTATCTGGAAAAAGAGCACAGCTTTGAAGGACTAGTCCCTCACAGTCCCTCGGAGGGGCCGAGGCCCTCTACTCACCAAGCATAGGTAACTGTCCCTATGTCTGCTAACGTGTCTTCCAATTTCATGGCACCAATGGGTTCCCATGCCTTCCCCATTTGTTTTTTAGATCCCTGGGCAACATACAGATTTCTTTTGAGTGTGGAAAGCTGATCCTGTGCCCTAATATAATGAAAATGCCACAAAGAAAGTGACCATTGATGTTTAACGTATTTAAGCTGTTGGTGAAAGGCCCAGGCCTCATCCCTTTAACTAAATATCCATATACATTTATATATGAGTTACAGTAATCTGCCATTCGATTATTCAGTTACTGCACCACCCCGGCTCAGGTGCATGGCGGGGCTGGGTGGGAGGTGTGTCATTCAGCACTGACACTCAAAGGAAGGATGCTCTTAGAACCAAAATTGCTATGAGAAAGTTAACTGTTAGGGAACTTGCCTTGTGTGTCTCCTTTCCCACCCCATTTGCCCACTCCTACACCCCGGCCTGGCCTCCAGTTTTCCCTCTAATCCTCTTGCTCTGCCCTATAGGAACCTGTATTTGCTTCTACTTACTCTCCTGCTCCGCCTGCTGCCCATAAACACCTGTCTTTTGTATCTGTTAATCAGGTGAGGAAAAGCCTATGGGTTAGGCCGCATTGCGGTTTCTGTGTGGCACAGAAGGCTTCATTTGGGGGATAAGCAGCTCCTCTGTGGCATTTCGTTGTGTGTGTGTGTGGAGAGGATGGCGGAGGTTGTGCATATTTCTGTGTGTGGAGCATGTGTTTGATGTTTTCTTAGTTTTCAAAGTAGCTCACCCCACACCTTACCCTTCACCCCATATTTTTAGGTGGATTCAGTACTATGAATTCCCCCTCGCAGTCAGGAAACTGAATGTGAGGAACAGGTCCACTTTTTCTACCTCTGACTTTTCAGTCCTGAGGCAGGAGCCCAGGAAGCGCGAGAGTACCCGTGGTTCCAGCTGAGTGCAGTGCATTCCTGCCCGGGTTGCTGTTGGTGAATAACTCCCTCAGCTCTGACCCACGTCATCAGCCACTACGTGGGCATACAGGGTGGTGTCCCTCTCCTCATATGCTTTGTCCTTCCGATCAACATTCTTACCTTCCTGATTTTGCTCAAACGCTGGTCTTAATCTCTGTGGAGCTGGAAACAGGCAGTATTCACTTGACCCTGGGCCTTCTTGTACCTTGAAAGCTCCTTTCTCTTCACTGCTGAGCGAATATTCATGTGTCTGAATGGACCCAGGTGATTCAGCCATTCACCTTCTCAATGGCATCCTGGTTGTTCTCAAGTTTGGGTAATTGTGGGTAAAGCAGCTATAAGCAAAAGCCCATGTGCAATTTTTCTTTTTTTTTTTTTTTTGTTAAGACACAAGTTTCAACATCCAGATGCTAAACGATATGATTGAGAAAGGCTATGGTAAGAGCATGCTTAGTTTCATAAGAAGCTTCCTGATGTCTTTCACAATGGCAGCATCAAGTTCACATTTCTCCAGTATCCAATGAAGTGTGTCATGCTGCTCAAAGTCTTTGAAAGCTCCAAAGTTTTGAATTTCAGTTTTTTTAGATTTTTGCCGTACCAGAAGATCTGTCATAGTGTCGCATTTTAAGGTGTGAGACCCTCCCAGTGTGTCACTGTTGACTGTATCATCATGTGGTTCCTTTCTATTCGTGCTTATTCTTTGTATCTACACAAATGCTTTGTTCATCCATTGTCCAGTCTTTGAGTTTTAAAGTCCGTTGTGACTCTTGGGTAACAGTCCTCAGTTAAATAAGGTCTGCAAATATTTCCTTCCATCCTGTGGTTTGTCTTTTCATTCATCTGACACAATCCTTCACAGAGCATGTTATTAATCTCAGCGAAGCCCAGCTTGGCGACTGACCCTCTCATGAATCATGCTTTTGGTATTCTACCTAAACGACGGTGATACTCAGGCTACAAAAAACAACATGCATGAGGCAATAGGTTTGATCTTAGTAGGGTGGTGTACGTGTGCGTAAACATGTGTGTGTGCATGTGTGTGATTAAGTTCATGTCTAGAATTTCTCCTATTACCTCTTAGGAGTTTTATAGTTTTACACTTCACAGATAAGACTATGAGCCACTTGGAATTAGTTTTTGTGAGTTACATATAATCCAATCTAGGTTTGTTTTTGTTTTATATGTTTTATATGTAAACAAGTATGCAAATATTCCAGCACATGACTTCTTAAAAATATTCTTTTCTCTGCAGTATTACATTATTCCTATACTCATTGGGGTTCAGTCAGCTGTAGGTATCTGTGTCTGGCTCTAGACTTTCTATTCTGTTCTGATGATGTAGTCAGTGCTGTGCTGAGTCCTGTAGCTTCGTGAATATTCCACCTGAGAGTGCCACCTTCACCCTTCTTCAGTTTCTGTGAGCTGTCCAAGGTTTCTGCCTCTCCATATACATCCAAGTTCAAGATAAGCTTATCTATTTATGAAAGAACCTTGTGGGACTTGCATTAGGACTACATAGGATCTAGAGAATATCAAATTAGTGAGAACTGAGTTGAACATCATCCATGAACATTAGATATCTTCCACTGAGTTTTTATTAAGTTAAAAAAATAACATTCATCAAAAGCAATTTATGTTTTATGCCCTCAAACTTTAGAACATTTTAAGCCATGTCGTATCACCTTTAACCCTTTACCCAGATATACATGTTAGCATGTTTAGCTACTTTGCCCCAGAAGTGGTGGTGTCTTGGAGTTTCAAGATTCAAGAGTACAGCGAAGGAAACAATGTGTTTGAACAGTGCACAGGCTCTGTGAGGCAGTGTGCAGCCTCTGCTTCCTTGCCTGCTCCAAGGCTGTGGAGAGTGAGGTGCTGCTGTGTAGACAGTGAGGTGCTGCTGGGTAGACAGTGAGGTGCTGCTGTGTAGAGTGAGGTGCTGCTGTGTAGACAGTGAGGTGCTGCTGTGTAGACAGTGAGGTGCTGCTGTGTAGACAGTGAGGTGCTGCTGTGTAGATAGAGTGAGGTGCTGCTGTGTAGACAGTGAGGTGCTGCTGTGTAGAGTGAGGTGCTGCTGTGTAGAGTGAGGTGCTGCTATGTAGAGTGAGGTGCTGCTGTGTAGACAGTGAGGTGCTGCTGTGTAGACAGTGAGGTGCTGCTGTGTAGACAGTGAGGTGCTGCTGTGTAGAGTGAGGTGCTGTTGTACCCAGCATCCATCAAATCCCAGCAGCTGGTGACAGGAAATCACTTAAAATTCTGAGCACAGGACTTCTACATCACTGTCTCCAGTTTCAGGTCCCTAGGCGCTGATGCAGACATAGATCGAAATCTTTGTTCAGAGCAAGGCAATGCTGACTTCTTTACCATTGCACAGGATTTGATGCTTGGCCTTATCTCTATTCTTAGCATATGCTCCTATCATTTCTGCAATCATTTACTCAATGGAAGGTAAAAACTTTAAAGCCAGATCACAAGAGTTCATCATGTGAACCTTGCTAACTGTGGAGGAATTTTGCTTTTTAATTTGCTGCTAATCCTAACGACACCCGAGCTGCACTCCCCTGCCGTAGCTCATCCCTGTGGGTGAGCAGTGGAGATTTGTTGTGATTTCTCAGTAGGTTAGGAGAAAGTCAGGCCCATCTGCAGCATCCTGGAAACGCTCCACTGGTTGTCCTGCAACGGCGCATCTGCTCGTCTTCCTTTCTTCCCAGCTTCTTCTCTCTCTCCTTCATGCCCCCATCCTCTCTCCCATTCCCTCTGCTTCTCTCCACCATATTGATGGCATCTGCATTTGCAAGAGTAACTTACAGATGAAGTAGACCTTCTGCCAGTATTCTGCCCCCGCTCTCGATAGTCTAGGCTACCAAGCCCCCATCTGCAAGCCACAGGACACAACTTATCGAACATGAAAAGAAAATCTAGCGCAGGGAAAGCCAAACAATAATGACGTTTCAAACTGAAAAACGAAAAGAGACAGATACAGATTTTTTTTCATGCTTTGAGGAGTTTCATTCGTTAGGGTGTATCTTCTAGGATTTTCAGGAAATACACACTGCTTACCTGTTACTCCTGCTACGGCCTTATATGGCCAAGGGGTGCAAACTTGGGGTTCCCCAGGACAAGCATGCCAAATAGCCAAGCTATCTAAAAATTTCCAGAGAAAGAAAAACTGATATGTTTAATATCTGCACTTAAAAGAAAGTAAAAAAATTCCTCCAGGAAGGTTTGGGTAGAGTTGCTTCATCCCAGGGCTCAGAACTTTCATCTTCTATGAAAGCATTTTTGGGTGCTTCCAGGAGAGCTAAGCTGTTGACTGGAGGAAAGCATTTTTCTCAGTCACTAGCCACATGACGTTACCACACCCTGCACTTTGGAGAGGCTATGAGCTCACCATAGAGAAAGAAGCCAATTTTAATGGCATTTTGGATGGTCTCGAAAAATATTTTTTTAGCCAACTGCTCTGTTGATTTTAATTAAACCTTACTTTGGATCCTTCATTTTCAAGCACGCTTATTCTCTCAAACTTCATTGTGTTTAACTGTCAAGATGACCTCATGGTTTACTTAGTAAATTTACATAGCTAAAGTGTTCTTTGGAATTAGGGTCATGGTGTGAATCCTGAGTGAAAAAGTTTTAAATGACTTTTCAAACTGTTAGTACTGTTCACATGGTAACAGTTAAAACTTGGAGGGGAGTTTCCAGCCTAGGCAGGTGCCCTCCTATACCGTCCCCTGATACACCAATTTCTGCTTTGAACTCTTCCTGCTGTTTCCCTCTCCCTCTCTCTAGTGGAGACTAAGTCATGTGTGACTCTTTGAGTCTGTGTCTATGTCCCTGTGATCGTCTTTATGCGTCTGACTGAGTATGTGAGTGTGTATGTATGTGTATGTGTGACTGTTAATGTGTGTGATTGTGTTTGTGTGTATGGCTGTGTGTGTGTGTGTGTGTGTGTGTACTGTTAATGTGTGTGGTTGTGTATGTATGAATATATGTATGTGTGTATCTATGTGTGTGGCTGTATATGAATGTGTCTAATTTTATCTTTCCTTCCTAAACCGTGAGCACGATGTTTGTGCAGTGTGATGACCTGCTCCATTTAGTACTTCAGTGAGTGCTGCCTAAAGTCAAAGGCGTTTTCCTTCATGCCCATGATACGGTGATGATCAAGACAAGAGGGTTTACCAAACCACACCTGTGTTTGAATTGTCAGTTTTCCTAGTAATATTCCTACTAGGCTCACCCCTGGGCCCATACCAGGATCATGCATTGCATTAAGTTTTTAAACTCTGGGACAAGAATCTTGGTCTGAACTACTAAGGATATCAGAACTACTTCTGGCCACGAAGGTGTGCTGGAGAATCCTGTGCAAGGAAGATTTGTGGGTTAGCTGATGGGGACACTGACGTTTGTCACTGAAGTCACCCACATTAGAGACTCAAATACTGAGAACCATTGTTCTTGGTGTGGGTTGTGTCTACCACAAAGAAATCCTGGTGTCAGATCTGTCATGATCTAAAGCCTCCTCCTGGGCTCCCTTAGCTGCCTAACTTCCCAGGTGACATCACTGCAGAACCAGAAGGGTCACCCAGTCCTGGAGAATCGTGTAATTCACATTCCTCCTAACCAGCTCTCCTACCTCATCAAACTCATACCCTTGAGGAGCTGAGTTTTTTTGAATGTTCTACTAACCATGCTCTTCGTGAGCACACATGAGTAAACTCTCCGTGTGAACTCACCCAGGATCAGAACACAGGTAAAACACGGCAGCTTTGTCCCTTAACCTGTTTTGTCACTGGGCAAATGCTGCCAGGCTGAAGCTTACTTTTCCATCTTTCTCCTCTTCTTTTCCCTTCTGTGAATTTTGTACACAGAGAGTCACAGAAAGTCGAGAGAGCCAGATGACGATTGAGGAGAGGAAGCACCTCATCACCGTGCGAGAGGAAGCGTGGAAGACGAAGGGCAGAGGCGCTGCCAACGACTCCACACAGTTCACCGTGGCAGGAAGAATGGTGAAGAAAGGTCAGACTTGTGTGTGCACACATCTGTTGCACGCACGTCTGTGTGCACACACAGCGGGGCACACCTGTCATGGAGGGAGAATGGAACATGAAGACTCAGCAGGAAGGAGGGGGCCCAGTCTTTACATCTCACACTGCACTGGGGTTGAGTGAGTGGGTTTTGACGGTTGTGTAGGATGTTTCTGCTGCAGACATCACTGTACTGCCTCATCAGTATAGCAAGCCTGACCCAATCTGTCACTATTTCAGAATCATCTATTTGGAACGACTGTGAAGGAAGGAGTGCTGTGTCACCTTGACCAGTGGTCTCCAGGGAGTTGAGGATGTTTGGGGCTTGAATCCATGTGCATGTACTCTCATTTCTCAAACTCTTATCTAAAAGCAGATCCCTAGTTCCTGGTAATGTCTTCACATACACTTAGTCTTTGGGTTCTGCCAACTACACCATCAGGTTAGCAGGTGTTCACCTCAGACCTTCCATTCTGAATAGAGCCTCTTTCATGGCATTTGAGAGATGTTTGCTGAAGTGAGGGAGGACAAACCTTGGAGGGTGATTTTCTTGAATCTTACTGGAAGAAGCCTTTGAGACAAAGGTGTCAACCTTGAAGGATAGCTGAAGGCCATTTGTCCTTGCAGGATGAAGTGGGACTGGGCTTTTCTTCCAGGGATTATGGAACTGTTTAGTCAGGGGTGATCTGGAGCCCAGCCCCCTTCCCACACCCCTCACCACCCACCACCAACCACTTATTAACAAGAGGCAGGAGTCGAGCTCAGATCCATTAAAGACAGCTGGAACTGAAAGTGAACCAGAGCGCAAGTCTTCTGCTGCTGGCTCCAACTTGTATCCTAATGGTGATTTGCTCAGTTTTTATTTTAGTTTACTTTGCCATTTCATCTGAAGAGTCCTAACTGGGCTCCTCCCATGTGCCCCTCCCCTATGCCCTGGCCCACACTGCGGGTTTGGATATGGAGTAGTGGACCTCACAGTGAACGTTCTGTTCCTATTTCCCTGTACAAGCTGTGTATTTTCCCAGGGTTCGTAAGTCAGGGGTCTTTCTGGGGGGGTTAATCATTTCTTTGCTTTTAATCTGTTACAAAAGACCACCTCTATTTTTGAACTATTAGTTCTTTTTGATTTGCAATTTTTTGGTGTCTGATTTTTGTTGACCGCAGATACAACAGCCCCAGACCCTACCCCACCGGACATCCACAGGATTCTAATCTCATGGTCCCAGTGGCCCATTCAGACAGTTGCAGGGCTTCACTGTTTCTCCCCAGGAAGCTCTGAGCTCTCCTGATTTTCTTTGGTCATTCTCTGCTTTTTATATTCTATTACTCTGTAACAATTACCACATCACAAGATCTCGCTAGTACTTGAGATGGGAGGGAAACCTTAGGACACGCCATGAATAAAAGACATGAAAATGTTCCAGAGACGAGGCCCGTGTCTATTGCTTTTAGAGTTCACTGAAAGAGCTGTGGGGAGAACTTTGGTTGCTTTAATACTTCGAAACTTCACCCTCTATCCCCATTTGCATTATGGGGAAACCCATAACATCTCCAGATGAGAAGGCAATGCCCTGAGGTCCAGGATCTCTTTTGTGCATTGTGGCCTGACTGACAGCAGGGGGCGCTATAGCAGTGGGATTTGCCTTGAGTCCATAAAGAAGGCTTGCTGAGTCTAGTTATCGCCTTTAGAGCCAATGGACAACTCTGGTAACTCAGGCACTCTTTAGTAGGTAATGAGTTGATGTCTGTCCTATTTTGTGACACCCAATTTTACTTATATTACTACATTTCAAGAAATTTTACTTTCTCATGGACATGAGCTTTTTGCTGACCTGGTAACAGAAATGAGTTTTAGAATGTATGCACATGAATTTGCAAGTGTATATCCAAATGAGCATTGAGAAGTCTTTCCGGCCTGTTGCTCAGAACTTAAGTATGAAGCCACTTCCAGTCTTGCCTTTTTCCTGAATTTGAATGCTTCATTTGCATCTCTAGCTGATAGGAGGAAGGAGCAGAACTCTCTTTCTCTGTAGATGAAAGTAACATACATGTTCTCTGCTGTTGTAGGACAGCACTTACAGGGCTATGTCCTCTTAAACGTGCACCCACACACAGGCATATACATAGGCACACACATGCTCACACACACACACACACACAGGCACACATAGGGACACAGGCATACACACACAGGCACACACATGCTCACACACACACACAGGCACACATAGGGACACAGGCATACACACACAGGCACACACAGGCACACATAGGGACACAGGCACACACACACAGGCACACATGCGCGCCCACATACACACAGGCACACACACTGCAGAGGGTGCAGAGAGCAGCAGTAACTCATTCATTCTTTACAAACACTACACTTACTTAATTCCCTCCCCAGTGTCCTCTACTGGGGCAGGGGTGGATATCTCTAAACTTTCTATCTGATGTTTTCATACTTCAGTGAGAGCCCTCTGTGCTAAAAGTCCCCTTTGCCCTTTTCATGGGTCCTCCAGCCTCTGCTTGAGTAAGCCCTTCACCCTCTATCCTGGGGAACATGTGGTTATTTTCAGCATACCTGAGCTGGGTGAGCCTCACCCTCCCACCATCCGGGAGGGGTCTGAGGTGTGTTCGCCTGTCTTTCTTCTGAACGCTCAGACCTCTGGGTTACTCTTCACACAGTCAGTGCTCATATGTTCACCCTGCCATTGCCTTATCACAGACTGGAGAGAGCCCTGGTGCCTGGGGCTTTGCTGCCTCGGACAAGGAAGCTAACGCAGAACATCCTCTGTGGGGGATGGTGCACACTTGCTTTTCTCCTGTGGCCCCCACCCCTCCAGAAGGCCTTCAGAACTCCCTCTTGTTCCAGCATACTCTGGAAGCCATGCACACTCTCACTCCATTTATAGGCTATGGATATGCTTCCCCTTTATTGTTCATTTTGGAGTATCAGCTTGCAGCGGCATGCTACATGGGAAGAGGAAAACCCTAGCTAGGTCTGGCTGCATTTGGTGGCTGACTTGTGCATACGTGTGTATATACTGGTACTGTAAGGGCATGCACAGGTTCACTGGACTTCCACAATTAATCTTGAGCATGCTAAACTGTCCCCTTGTGTCTTCTGCAGGTCTGGCGTCACCCACAGCCATAACTCCCATCTCATCCCCTCTCTGCAGTAAATCAAGGGGCACTACCCCGGTTTCCAAACCCATGGAAGGTATGTGTCCCTGTCCACAGTGACATGAACATCTGAGCAGGGAGGCTCGTGGGTGCTGGCTCACAGATGGCTTCCACCTGTTTAGATATTGAAGCCAGACCAGACATGCAACTGGAATCGGACCTGAAGCTGGACAGGCTGGAGACCTTCCTAAGGAGGCTGAATAACAAAGGTGTGTGACAGAAGCCAAGGGGAGCTTCAGCCTGACTTCCTTCCCCACGCCTGGTCTCTGCTCTCTTAGAACCTCTAAGTCCTAGCTTTCAACTTCTTAACTTTTAGAGGGTTTTTTTTTTGTTGTTGTTGTTGTTGCTGTTGATTTGCTTTTTGTTTTTGAAACAAGGTATCACTTAGACCAGGCTAGCCTGGAACTTACTTCAAACCCAAAGATAACCTTGAAGCACAGACACATACCACAATAGCTGCAAATCTCCAAATCTCACTTCTGATTGCATTCTCTCTTCAACCAAGTTATCTCCTTAATTATATACTTTCCGCAATTGATACACACACACATGCTTAAAATCTTTTGTTATTCTTCAAAAAAAAAATGAACTTGTAGTCAGTACTAACCAGAGTTCTATTAAGTTCCACTTAATAATATCCTATATTTGGGATGACCAGTAGTGTACTCGTTACTGACTCCAAATCCTTGGGATGCCAATCCAAGTATAACTCAGTGATTTTGTCTTTTCACTATAAAGCAATTAGTGTACAAATAGAAAATCAACTTACTCTTGGATGGGCTTTGAACTTTACGCATCCTTTCTGCTAAGGCAAAAATATGTTTTCTAATTATCCCAAATAATGTCTAAAATAAAACTCTAGTAAAAAAATGATGCAATAAACTCTTTATTATAATAAATGGTGACACAAAAGGCAATATGCAAAAATAGCCTTTCTCTCTTGATAAAACTTATCTATTCATTGAGTACCAAGTACTAGGAGTCCCTACAGGGTGAAAGTTACACAAACACTGAAAACCAGAGCTATAAGGTCATAATATAATAGCTAATCTGACTGGGTAAGATATATTGACAATGAAATCTGTTACACTGTTGACTTTGTTAGGGTTTCCATGGCTTTGATAAGTGCCAGGATCAAAAGCAACCTGGAAAGGAAAGGGATTTATTGATCGACTCATTGGTTGGTCTTAAAACTTGTAGCTCATCATCCAGGAAAGTCAGGGCAAGTACTCAAGTATGCTGGAACCTGGAGGCAGGAACAAATGTAAAGTCATAGAGGAGCACTGCTTGCGATCACGCTCCTCGTGGCTTTGGCCTGATTTCTCACAGCGCCAAGGGCCACCTACCCGGGGTTTACACCACCCACAATGGGCTGGCACCTTCCACATCAATTGATACTCTCTTTTCCCAAATGACTCTATCCTGTAGCAAGTTGACACAGAACTAGCCAATCCAATGGAGCAACAGTGAGCTAGTCCATAGTCACGTGACAACGGCCATGACCCACTGCGGGTTCTACCTGCTCTGGGAAATAAAGTTTTATCGGAACACAGCTATGTCCTTGCATTGACCTGCTGTCTGTCCATAGCCTTTTTGCAATATAACAGCAGGGCTGGGGGATTGCATCAGAAACTATGTGCTCTCCTCAGAGTAGTCCCAAATGCTTCCCAGTCCTTTCCAGAAAACGTTTGCAGAACGCTAATATGGAACAAGGCTAAGGTTAGCTCCCTCTAGTAGAAACAGTCAGGTTCACAAGTGCTCATGTGCTCGTGAGGGCAAAGTCGTCTTGTTTCCTGTCCTGGCCATCACTGCACTTGTGGGATATCCCTCTGTGAGTGTGGAGGGAGCTGGGAGCCGGAGTGCAGGGGTTGGCGGGAAAAGGGCTTCGGACTTCATTACTGTGCTTTCCCCACTCCGGGAACTTAGAGAGGGGACATAAAGCATTTCAGGGAAAGGTCACAGCAACTGTTTATCAAAAGCTCATGGTGTATTCGCTCCGTTATTGATAGTTGCCGGGATGCAGGAAACGGTTCTCACGGTCACTGGCAAGTCTGTCAAGGAGGTGATGAAGTTGGATGATGACGAAACCTTTGCCAAATTCTACCGCAGCATGGATCACAATATACCCAGAAGTCCTGTGGAGCTGGAGGAGGACTTTGATGTCATTTTCGACCCTTATGCTCCCAAGTGAGTTTGAGAATGTCTCCCTTCACGTGCTCCCCCAGTCCCGTCACCAGAAACTTCTGCTGTGGGTATTTGCCCTAGAGCAAGATGCACAGTTCGGGGTCAGCCTGCTGTACTTGAATGTCTGCTGCATGTGCCCTAGATATCTGTGCAGTCTTGAGGGGTGTGACTGGCTTTCACGTCACCCAAGCATTGCTTTGTGGTGTTTTGTAATATTACCACTTAGCGTTTTCCACAATTCTCCCACTGGGCACCCCTAAACTTACTCATAACTGGATATTTGATTTCTATGAGCTCAGATTACCACAATGAATTAGGAAATCAGGAGCCATAGCTCTTTGCTTCCTGCAATGTATAAAATTGGTTTGTCCATGGGTTTTCTCAAAGGCACCTAAAGGTGCCCAGATGAACATTATAAAAAGTGATTATGTGTTAGGATTCCATAGATACATGTGTTGAACTGAGATCAACAAAAACAAACACACAAAGAAACACACTTGGGAGACAATTTAGTTTACACTCAGGTGTGCCTTGAGTGTAAGAGACAGTTGCTGCACAGCCTCTCTTAAGACTGCCTTCCCATGTGCTGGCTTCTGTCTTGGTCAAACCCTGTGCAATTGTCAGAGCACCCGACAGGAGAATGTTCACTCATGGAAGGTCCCCATCAGCTCCTCCTGCTGCGATATGCTGCTTTGCATGTCTCCATGTTCAGTTCACCTTCTCCCCAGCCAGCCGGCGTTGCTGAAGCTGTTATATATAATTGTGAAATGGAATAATATAAACAAAAGTGTATTTGTGCTCACATGCATACTGGTGGTACACAAAGGATGCTTCCAGGCACAGAGACCTTGGCGGTTCATTATCCCCACAGAAGTCTGTTGGGAGGCCACTGATCCACTACTTCCACAGGCTGGTCTACCCAGGCTTGGGTGAGGCAGTCTCAGGGACCAGAGATGGTTCTCAAGGCCTATTTTATTCCAGTATATTCTTCACAGTATATACTTTCCTCAGGTATCTGGTGGGCTGAGTTCATAACAACTGTGAACAGAAAAACTATGTGTGAAGAAAAAAATTTAGTCTGGAGCAAAAAGATTCAATGGAAGTGCAGGTGCCAGCTGCTAAGTCCAAGAAACTGTGTGTGCCTCTGTGTGTGTGTGTGTGTGTGTGTGCGTGCGTATGTGTGTGTGTATGTGTGTGTATGTGTATGTATGTGTGTGCGTGTCTGTGTGTGTGTGTGTGCGTGCGTATGTGTGTGTGTCTCTGTGTATGTGTGTGTATGTGTATGTATGTGTGTGCGTGTCTGTGTGTGTGTGTGTGCGTGCGTATGTGTGTGTGTCTGTGTGTATGTGTGTGTATGTGTATGTATGTGTGTGCGTGTCTGTGTGTATGTCTGTGTGTGTCTCTGTGTCTGTGTGTGTGCGCGTGTGTGTGTTTGTGTGTCTGTGTATCTGTGTGTGTATCCGCCTGTATGTGTGTGCCTGTGTGTGTGCCTGTGTGTGTGTGTGTGTGTGTGTGTGTGTGTGTGTGTGTGTGCCTGTGTTCACACATGCACATGCAGAGTGTCCCAGGGTCTCTAACCCACACAAAATTGGGAAGTAAAAATAGTGGACTCTCTTGTCCTGGGTCCAAGACCAGAAGGTAAGGTGACATCCTGGGCCACATCTGCTTTGCCCACAGGTTGACATCTTCTGTGGCAGAGCATAAGCGCTCAGTCAGGCCCAAGCGCCGGGTCCAGGCCTCCAAGAACCCTCTCAAACTGCTGGCAGCAAGAGACGACCTCCTTCAGGAATACACGGAGCAAAGGCTAAACATTGCCTTCATGGAGTCCAAGCGGATGAAAGTAGAAAAGAGTGAGTGTGGGGGCTACAGCCTGCCTGTCCCCGTCCCCATCCCCCCCAACCTCCCAGCCTGAGCACTGCCTGCCAGTTTCCATCCCCCCCAACCTCCCAGCCTGAGCACTGCCTGCCGGTTTCCCTTTGCCTCTCAGCAGTTACCTCAGTGGGTGCTCAGAGAGCACTCCTTAACAAAGTGAGATACGCATACACATGTATGCCTGCCTCGAATTTAAAGATTTCTCACTAAATTGCTGTTTAAATTATGCTGTTTTGCTGAGCTGGGTCTCGAGATGAAAATGTCTCTGGATTTTGTAATTTCTCCTGTTTTCAGCTCTGGCAAACCCAAGCACAGCAATTCTCCACTGAATCTAAGAGTGTTTGAGGAGATCTCCTGTGGGTACCCGAGGAGATGCGTGTTCTCACCGGGAGATGCATATCCTCACCCAGCATTTTAAACCATGCTTTCAGATTGTTCTGGGAGAAGTCCTGGGACTTCATGGAGATAGGTTAGGTGGGTTCTGGTGGGAGCACTCGGAATGAACTGGAATGGAGAGTGAGGTTAGTCTCTGACTATGCCCAGACCCTGAGCTACACATCTCAGCTTTATCTGACCCAGAGTGTCAGTTCCACTATGTCAAATAGTGATTTTCATGGTGGTAATAGCATCCATAATCTTGATATTTAAATATTTTTTGCTGTAGTCTTTATTTTCCTCTTAGCATTTATAAATCGATTTGCCAAAGGTTTTTGTTTTGAGAGTTTTTAGTTGCGGCTCATGACTGCAATCCCAGTACTCGGTGTTTAAACATGGTAGAACCTCAACTTACAGGATAGTCTGGACTACATAGTAAGACCCTATCCCCAAAACTAAGGGGGGAAGGAAGGAAGAAAGGAAGGAAGGGAGGGAGGGAGGGAGGGAGGGAAGAAGGAAGGAAGGAAGGGAAGAAGAAAGGAATGAAGGAAGGGAGGGAGGGAAGAAGGAAGGGAGGGAGGGAGGAAGGAGAGAGGAGAGGAGAGGAGAGGAGTTCATTCCATGTCCCTCCACCCCAACCTATCTAACTTTTCTCCATGTAGCGGAAAGGAGGAAAAAGGGAAAAATTAGAGGGAATAATTGTCTTTGCATTCTAACGAGTTGACTGAGAAATGCTTCCCAAAAGACAGAAGCCATCTGAGGTACCGAATAGCATCAGTGTTCTGGTTTCGGTGTTAGAGGCTGTGGAACACATGAGTACAACAGGGAAAGCGGACCTCAAGCAAGAGTGAGGTCGAGATGTATCCAATACCTCAAAGCTCTCATCTCCCTCCCCGCCCAGGCCTGCATGCCTTGGTGCATGTAGCCTGTGTAACCCCCACCTCTGTCCTTCTTGAGGTAGTCAATTTGGCCTATGGCCAAATTACAGGTTTAAGTACTTGGGATCCCTCATCATGCAAATGAGATATTTCTAACACCTCAGCCCTAGCCAATAATGTACACTCTCTCTCTGAAAACCCCTACAGTTCAATAAAACAGAACTGTTCCACTAAATACCATCTAGGAGAGCTGCCTCCCACAGCACAAGTTCTGTGAGACTTATCAGTGGTGGTTGATGTGTCCTGTACTGCATTTAATTCTGCACACAGTGACTGAGCATGGAACACTACAACTCCTCAGACTTGAGTCTGGTTGGTTAGCAATCGTCTATGATTAAAAACACTGGCTTTCAACTGCACGTCTCCCCAACCTCCCTTCTCAGTGTCATCCAACTCCAACTTCTCGGAAGTGACTCTGGCAGGCCTTGCCAGTAGGGAGAACTTCAGCAGCATCAACCTACGGAGCGTCAACCTGATGGAGCAAAACTCCAACAACAGCGCCGTGCCCTACAAGAAGCTCATGCTGTTGCAGATTAAAGGTATTCTTTGGAGTGGTCCAAAAGACTTTGGCAGGCTGTGGTTTCTGTCTGGTCAATGTAGGACAATAGACTCCTGGCTGCATCCATTGTTGCCTATGAGGGGGCGGGGCAGGCCATCTATCTGAGTCTCCCCTTCTAGGTGCTACACTGTGGCAACACAGACTGCATCGGGCGGGAATATTCTTCCCACTGGATCTCTGAGAGTGTGAATGAGGACAAGGGAGTTGCTGAGTAGGATCTGAAGTTGGACTTGGTCTTTTACCCTTTCAGAATCTCAGCTCTTGATTCCGCTTCCTCTGGCCCAGCAGCCCATACCCCAACTCTGATGTGCACCTTGTCAGATGTGCCCTCGGTCTCCAGCAGAGGGCTGCACACCCTTCTCAGTTCTTCCCACTGGGATAAGGCATCACCCATATCAGACAGATTAAGGAAAGACATCCCTGGGGAAAGAATCTTGGGAAGGCGGGAGTGAGCCTCACCCATCCTCAGGTTCCACTCTCCTGCCCTTTTTGAAGGAGCAGCAGGAAGTTAGGGCTCTGAGGAGGGAAGGTGGCTCCACTCCTAGAGGTAACCGAGTCACCTCTGGATCCCCAAGATCATCACTCTTGGGTCACCAAGTGAAGGATGGATGGAGTAGCGTCTGCCTCTACCAAGGATTCTAGGGTGTTTTCTACAAACCCATTTCCTTTTTGGTGTATTTAAAAGATTAGTGAAGGGCGGGGAGACACACGGCTCAGTGAGTACGACCGCTTCTTCTATCAGCATGAGAACCCGTACTTGAATCCCTGATGCCCACATAAAAGCCAGACATGAATGTCTGTGCCT
Source organism: Tokudaia tokunoshimensis (assembly GCA_036184795.1). Classification (NCBI taxonomy): domain Eukaryota; kingdom Metazoa; phylum Chordata; class Mammalia; order Rodentia; family Muridae; genus Tokudaia; species Tokudaia tokunoshimensis. The sequence goes on along the minus strand of BTHU01000022.1, from coordinate 54,250,731 downwards.
GTGACTGCAGGGCAGAGACAGACAGATCCCAGGAGCTTACTCGCCAGCCAGTCTAGGCACAATGGCAAGCTTTAGCCTCAGTCCCTAGGGAAGAAAGCCACTGGAATCCTCCTCTGATCACCCCATACCCATGTGTGGGTACGCACACCTGCACACACAACGCTCACAAAAGACAAGTGAGGCGCTCTGATGCAGAAATCAGACCAGGTGTGCAATCGCGGAATGCTCCACCTCGGCAAATCACTTAGAAGGAAGGTGCAAGTGGTACAAGGCAGTACTTCCCTCCAAGCTGGTCGCATCCAGTTGGTCTGGAGTTAGTGTCTGTGGAAGGAGATCCGAGGGGAGGCATGCCTTACCCTACAGCATGGCTAGGTGTGAGCACAGGACACAGGCTGTGTGAAGAGAAGGCAGCATGAATGTGACAGAGAGGTCAGGGTGTCCTTGCCTCTCTTCCAAGACAGGAGAACCTCGCTACATCCATAAACATGCTAAAATCCAAGGCTTTGAGGCCACTGAGAAGAAGCTCAGAGACCTTAGGACATGTACAACACCAACTGATTGTGCATCATGTGACCCATCTTAACTCCCACATGTGACTGGTCCTGGGGACTTAGAATGGTAGTCTTTAGAATGGGAGGTGTGTAGCTGGGATGTGTCCATCATGGAAGTCTGTGTGGTGGTACAAGGACTCTGGGGCTTGTCCACAGGAAGAAGACACGTGCAGACAAGGCTAGTGGAGCCTCGAGCCTCATCACTCAACAGTGGAGACTGCTTCCTTCTGCTCTCTCCTCAGTACTGCTTCCTGTGGGTGGGAGAGTTCTCCAATGTCATCGAGAAAGCAAAGGTCAGTGTCTACATGACAAGATGTCTCTACTGTTGTGTCTTTTATACGACAGCGAGGTGCTCTGGTCCATACCAGCTTCTCAGATACTGCGTGTTTCATTCAAGCAGGAAGGGACGGGTAGCATTTCCTTTGCCAATGTTTCTGAAGAAGCTTTTTGTGAGGTGCTGAAGTGAAGGTCTGTGATGTGCATCTCCAGATTGAGAGCCCTGCGTCTAAGCTGGCTCCTGGGTGACTAACGAGCGTCTGTGAAGAGCCAGTGTGGCTCTTTCATAGGAATCCCGTGGGGGAAGCCCCAGGGTAATGTTCGAAGCCTGTGAGTTATCTGTTGTATCTGACGCACTGAGCTTGGTTGCAGAACTGCATACATCCAGACCATTGAGGAAGGAATTAACACACATACTCAGCCCCAGACAAGGTATAGTGTCCAAAGTCCATAAGTTATCTGTTGAATTTCACACTCAGGGTTATTGCTCCAAAGACTTGATTCATCTGCTCCCACAATTACATTTTCTTGACTGAGACAACCAACGTCCGCCACCCTGTGACTCACGCCTTTCCTGTATGTTGAGTTTTCTCTGATGGCAGCATGTGCAAACCACACTGGTTTTTCTTCCCAGGTCATTGTGTCCTGTTCTTTTCCAGGCATCTGAACTTGCAACATTAATTCAGACAAAGAGGGAGCTTGGTTGTAGAGCTGCATACATCCAGACCATTGAAGAAGGAATTAACACACATACTCACGCAGCTAAAGACTTCTGGAAGCTCTTGGGTGGCCAGACTAGTTACCAGTGTAAGAGTTTACCATAATTCACAGTGAAGAGGTTTGGACATCCTGTGTCCCCAGCCCCATCCCTTAACTGATCCTCTTAAGTCAACTACTTTCTAATGTCCTGTCTTACCTCAAAGCTGCTGGAGACCCAAAGGAAGATGAGCTGTACGAGACAGCCATCATAGAGACGAACTGTGTCTACCGCCTGACAGATGACAAACTCGTTCCCGATGATGACTACTGGGGGAAGATTCCTAAGTGTTCCCTTCTGCAGTCCAAAGAGGTACCAGCTTCAAGGATCTAGAACTGCAGAGAGTTCTACCTAAGGATAATTATTTACTATTTCAAACCATTACCACTCTCTATACCATACAAATGAAGTTCAGAATACTTTTCAAAAGTGGCATAGATTATTGAAGGATTTTATATTTTGCAAAAAAATATAACTGTTATCTCTGCATCTTGAGTTATTTAAGATTAAAGTAAATTTTAGTTAGTCCTGAAGTTTCGGGAATAATTAATGTGAGTATATGAAGCTACATATAATTCAAATAATCTACAGATTGGTCAAGTATTTTTTTCACTCGTCCCAGTAGCCGTGTATTTCCACTGTCATTAAGTGTAATAATTGCTAAAAGGAAAAGGAAGCCATACAAAGCCCTCCCACTCCACTGGGTAGAAGCATATTAGAAAGAATTCAGGGCCAGCACAGTGGCTCAGTGTACCACCAACCATGGAGACCTGAGTTCAGTTCCCAGGTCCCACATGGTGGACAGAGAGAACCAACTCCCTTGAATTATTCTCTGACTTCCTTGTGCATGAACGTGAACACACACAAATAAGCAAATTAATGATGTTCTTTCTAAAAGTCACAAGATTTTCTTTTTATATGTATGGGTATGCTCCTTGTGTGTATATCTCTATACTAGATGCTTATAATGCCCTTATAATGCCTAAAGTGGTCAGAAGAGGCATCAGGTCCTCTGGCACTGGAGTTACAGACCCCTGTGAGCCACCACATCGGTGCTGGGAATCGAACCTAGGTCCTCGGGGAGAGCAGTGTATGCTCTTCACCACTGAGCCACTTCTCCAGCCCCATAGTTTCTCTTCTAGCAATTCTGTCTTTTGACTAGAGAGCTTGTTCATTTACATTTCACACACATACACAACACTAATCTAATTTTAAAACTTTTAGTAAATACCAAGAATGGTAACCCTAGAGCATACCAGCTAAGTGAAATAAGTCGGACATGGAGAGGAAAAATATTCTGTGATCTCATCTCTAAGTGGAATCCCCGCCCCAAGAAAATAAAGTCAGAAAAGAAAATAGAAACGTCCAAGGCTAGGCCTGGAGAAGGGGCAGAAGGCAGAAGCAGCAGGGTATGGGGGAGCAGTGTGTGTCCAGGTAACTGTTACTCAACGTGTGGCTACAGTCAGTCAACTGTCGCTGCTGCGTTTCCTGCCACATGTAGAGATTGTAGCTGCGACTGCCTCTAAGACAACAGCAAACGGGTGAGCGGACGAATAAGGTGATGGTAGTGTCAGTCACTGTGCTGCTACGGCCACCTTACCCATCTCTATCCCAGAGCATCCTGCGCACGCAGTATAGAGACATTCAGATGTATAATAATATATTTTAATAATAAGCTGAGGAAAGTGTCATCTAAAGATACACTGAGGGTGCGATGCATATGGGAATTTAAATGGGAACCAAAGTCACAGAAAAGGACATAGTTTTAAGAAGAGATAAAATGGAGCCTAGTTGAGAGTTAAAACAGACTTCAGAGTGCTGGAGTAAGGCAGAAAACAGCATTTCATTCATATGCCCATTCTACAGATACTCAGCACTGAGCCCCCAAGGCAAGAATGGCATGACGTCTGCCCTGAAAGGTCTTAGAACTGCACACAGGAGGGATAGTGTTGGCTCCTTAGCACTGCTATGTGTGTGATAAGCTGTGAGTGAGTGTTGAATGAATGAATGTGAGAGTGAGTGTAGGAGGGAGAAGCTAGGAAGAGAGGAAGGAAGGAAGGCAGGGAGGTTCTTACATAACCCTTGATTTAAAGCTTTGGGTGGTTCGAGCATTCAGAAGCGTGACATCAGCAGCAGAGCTGGAGCCCCGGCGTCTGCCCTTGAAGTTCACGCATCCTTTTTGTGCTGTGTCCAGGTCCTGGTGTTTGACTTTGGTAGTGAAGTTTATGTGTGGCATGGGAAGGAAGTCACGTTGGCACAACGGAAAATAGCATTCCAGCTGGCTAAGCACTTATGGAACGGGACCTTTGACTATGACAACTGTGACATCAACCCCCTGGACCCCGGAGAGTGCAACCCACTCATTCCCAGGTGCCCCTGCTGCCCACGCGCCGCCATGGGTCTTGCGCATGCCTGCTCTTCCCACAGGCGTCCAACAGTGCTTCTTACACAGAGGCCGCAGATTTAGGGAATGCTTACGTGCTGCGGCCTGGGAGGGTCACAGAACAGAACCCTCCCGTAGCTTTCACCTAACTCATGAGTCTGGAGGCTACAGTTTTAGGAACACCCTTCAACCCCACTCACTCCTCCACCCCGACCCCGGCCACCCTTGCATCTTACGTCTGTTGTGGTATGTCAGTATTCCACAGGTTTCAGAATGTGTCTTCCTGCCCTGAGCCCTGGACACTGCGTCCTGGGGTGGAGGGAAGGAGGACCCTCTACTGAAAGAATGAGTGTGATCTTAGCATTCCCCATGTACTACACTTTCAAAAAACATTTGGGTAAATCATCAGAGTAGGTACAGAGTCTAGAATGATGACAATGAATTTAAAAAGTATTCTTATGTTAATTTTTTAACTATCAGACCCTCCAAATGCTTTAAAACGATTTCTATCACGTAGTAAGAAGCAGGCATGATATGAGACAGTGTAAGACAGTGTATAGCTTTCAAGTTTCCTGCATAGTTTCTCCCTTTAAAATCCAGTAACTGGTTTTGTTAACATAGTTCCAAGAATTAAAACCAGAGCTGTAATCCCAGTACTCAGAAAACTGAGGCACAAGGGTCACTCATGGGATTAAGTCTGTCCTGGGCTATAGGAATCCCACACCAACCCGAGTTACAGAATAAGAGAGACCCTGTCTGAAGAAAAAAAAAGAAAAAGAAAATAACAAAAATTAGATATTTAATCAATGCATTGAAAAAATTAAATCTTTAAGCAAATACTGATTAATACTATAAGACCTAGGATTTTGAAGGACTGAGACAAAGCCTAGAGTATTTTATTTAGATAGATTAATGCTGGCTCGCTGGGGACTTTAGGGTGCAGCCAAGATGGTGCACCCAGTCCCTCTTGACAGCCCTGAGTTGAGATGACTAGGCCCTGACCAGTGTGTAAGTCACGAGAGGAAGTAGACGAAGAAGCCCAGATCCCGCTCCCAGAGCCATGCCCTTTATCACAGCTTGTCAGAGGTAGATTCCAAAACTGAGGCCGAGTCTGCGTCTCTAGTCATCTTGGCAAATCCGAAGAGGAAAGTTACAGAGTACACTCACCTGAGGCTCGGAGATGGGGGTGGGCATCTCGTGGGTGCTCCAACAGCTGCCATGGCTGAATCTAGGCCCTTTTCTTACCCACTCCCACGCTGCAGGAAAGGACAAGGGCGGCCTGACTGGGCAATATTTGGAAGAGTTACGGAGCACAATGAGACTATTCTGTTCAAAGAGAAATTCCTTGACTGGACAGAACTGAAGAGACCCACAGAGAAGAATTCTGGGGAGGTCGTCCAGCAGAAGGTACAGTCCCTGAGAGCAGGTCCAAAGTGGAGACCAGCAAAAATGGCCCTGGTGGCAAAAAGCTTCTGAGGTACTCTAGTGGTGAGGCAAATGCTTTCCGGATTCCATTCTTGGTTTCACTGTGTGGCTATTCGGGGTCCTCAGATGCTAACCCAGCATAGCCTTCTAAGTGCAGTAAGATAGCCCAAGATGCCATGAAAGAAAGCTGTATCATTAGCAGCTGTGATGGGGCTGGGGACAACGATGCCCTGCTGGCAGCCAAGCCCTGGGTTCTACCTGCAGCACCACAACAAAGAGATGAGAGCATTCCAAACTGCACGGGGTGTAGCCAAAGATGTCTGTCTGCAGCGAGGGGAATCTGAACATCTCTGTTCCCTTGTAGGATGACCCGAGGGCTGACATCAAGCCCTATGATGTGACTCGGATGGTGGCGACACCCCAGATGACAACCAGCACCATCTTAGATGGGGTGAATGTTGGCCGTGGCTATGGCCTGGTGGAAGGAGATGACAGAAGACAGATTGAGATTGCCACTGTCTCTGTGGATGTGTGGCATATTCTGGAATTTGACTACAGCAGGCTCCCCAGGCAGAGCATCGGGCAGTTCCACGAGGGGGACGCCTATGTGGTCAAGTGGAAGTACACGGCGAGCACGGCAGGTTAGTGGGCATGCGTGTTCATTCCGTTCAGAAGGCTGGGCGGGCTGCGCCTGGGGCAGGGTCGTCTGCATCACCTTGGGAGCCAAGAGGCAATCTAGCCATGTGCAGGTAAGGACCAGGAGAGAGGTACCATGGGATTCCTGGCAGCCTGGATGGCCAGGATGCTGATACTCACTTCCAATTTAAAACAAAACAAACTGTGCGTGCCTGCTCCTCACTCTCACGATACCCTCAAGAGGTTTCCGGGAAAGTCAGGATTTGCTTCCATATGGTACAGACTTGTGGCCTGTGTGCTGTGTGAAGAAGTCATTGAGTGTGGCGTATGAGAGTCGCTTAAACTGACTCTCAGCAGTGCTCAGCGTGGTGCCGAATGGACAGCTAAATATTTGTTTTTCAGAAGTAGAGGTGCTGGGGTGCAGATCGGTGGCAGGAACTTCACCTTAGCGTATTGAAGGTTCTGCATTTTATCTTCAATAAAGATAAACTCTTGGGCCTGGGGAGATAACTCAGTGGGTAAAGTTCCTGTCACGCATGTTTGAGGCTCTGAGTTTGGATCCCCAGTAGCCTCCTTAAGGCTGGGTGAACATGGTGACTGTATCCACAGCACAGGCGAGGCAGACACAGCAGGTCCCCCAAGCTCACTGCACTGTGTCCAGTCAGTGAGCTCTGGGTTCAGTGAGAGACCCTGTCTCTAACAATAAGGCAGAGAAGGACACTGGACTCTACTTCTGACCTCTTGACATACATATTCTCTTTCCTCCTCCTTTCTCTTCTTCTTCCTCCTCTTTCTCCTCTCTCCTCCTCTTCCTCCTCCTCCCCCTCACTCCTCTTCCTCCTCCTCTCCTCCTCCCCCTGTCTCCTCTCTCCTCTTCCTCCTCCTCCTCTTTCTCTTCTCTCCTCCTCTTCCTCCTCCTCCTCTCCTCCTCCCCTTTTTCCTCCTCTTCTTCTATCCTCCCTCCTCCTCCCCCCTCCTCCTCTCTCTCCTTCCCCCCTCCTCCTCCTTTTCCTCCTCCTCCTCCTCTTTCTCCCTTGAAGATAGGAGCACTAACTCTTTTTTCATTGATCTGGAATAATAAATATTAAGTGGACTAAATTTTAAATTGTTTTATTTATGAGGTTTGGGGTTTGGGCTCAGCTTGAATAGGCTTGGTTTTGTTATAAAGACAGTATCTCAATATGTAGCCCAGGCTAGCTCAATCTTCCTGCCTTGGCCTCCTGGGTATTGAGGTTATTCCAGGTGTTGGTGAAGTGCTCTGCAACTAAGCCCGACGCTCAGGCAAGACTGAGCTGGGCTCTGTGCATGCCCCTCACAGCAGCTGGAGTTGCCCCGACTTCTCAGATGAGGAAGCTTCTCCTGGCTAGCAGGAGGAGGACAGAGCAGCAGGCTGCAGGCGCGCCTTCGCTCTTTAGAGCCAACCGTGACATGCCCCACTGTGCCTCGTCCTGCAGAGGGGGTTGGATCTGACCCTGATATGGGAAGTAGGAAGCAGCAGGCCTGGCTGGCTCAGGGTTAGACCTAATGCACTCTAAACTTCTGGGGCCTCCTAAACAAGCAGAAACAGAAACGGGTCTCCGGGGTATGGCTTCTCCTTCCAGGCAGTGGTAGGGGGGTTATTTCTTGTCCCTTCCTTCCTAAGAGTCAGCAGATCTGTCTCTTTCCTAAAGAAGCCACCTCAGCAAATGAGGCCACAGGTGTCTGAATCACAGCTGGAGTAGGAAGCTCAGAAGCTTGCTTACCAGTTAGGCATGCTGGGCAAAGCCGCTCAACCTCTCTGAGGCCTGGCTTCTCTCAGAAAATGGGAAGGTGTTATACGGTCTGCATACCAGGTCAATGCAGATGACAAAAAGTTATTGTAATCAAACTGCTACTAAGAGATCTGGGCCACAGAATACACTGGGGAGCTGAACTTTGATACCCCACCACCACCACCACCACCACCACCACCCCACCACCACCATCCCCACCACCACTACCACCACCATCCCCACCACCACCACCACCACCACCACCACCCCCACCCCACCACCACCATCCCCACCACCACCACCACCACCACCTCCACCACCACCATCCCCACCACCACCATCACCACCACCACCACCCCACCACCACCATCCCCACCACCACCATCCCCACCACCACCACCATCACCATCCCCACCACCAACAACAACAACAACAACACCATCACCACCACCACCATCCCCACCACCACCACCATCACCATCCCCACCACCACCACCACCATCACCATCCCCACCACCACTATCACCATCCCCACCACCACTACCACCACCAACAACAACAACACCATCACCACCACCACCATCCCCACCACCACCACCCTACCACCACCATCCCCACCACCACCACCACCATCACCACCACCACCACCACCACCACCACCCCGGAGAGCCAGAATGTTACTGAGCTTTTAAGCTTGAAAACCACAAACATCTGTGCCAAGTTAGAGTTACATTTTCCTACCAATCAAGATTTAGGGATAGGGGACTTCCTTGGGAACATGTCTTTGTGGTATACTTACCTTGTTCCCTTTGGTTGGGTTGCTCAACTGTAGTGGGAAGACTTACCTAGCATTTGTGTCTTACCTGCTGACCAGGATGAAGTTACCCAGGGAGGTCTTGGGAACTTAAGCTTTATTTGATCTATATTCAAAATGGAAGTTTTATTCAAAAGAGCTTCAGTTTGGTTCCTTCTTACAAAGGCAGTGCCCAGCCCAGAGAGCATCTGACCAGCCCTGTGCATGCTGCTTGAGGGGTTTAATGTGTTAGCATGGTGCCTGGTGCCTGGCACCTGTCTTTATTGTAGCTGCTGGGAAACTCCCCCATGGAAATTTTCACCAGACACAGCAAAATCACTGAACAGTTTGAAATGACTAGTAATTGCCCAAAATAAGGACTATCCAAAGAGGAGGGGACAAACACATCCATAATGTAGAAAGGAAGCTGCAAACTTAATAGGAGGAGACAAAGGGATAGTCATTTTCATGCCCGGCTTCTACGTCATGAGACAGACATACTCGTGAGGGAGGGAGGGAGGGAATGAGGTGAGTTAAAACTGCCAAGGATCTGAGGTGTCCATAGCCTTCACCGACCAGAGCTCCACCCACCCCAGAAACGGTGATGCTGGCAAGTAATCCCTCCCCATACTGCAGCCTTCAGAAGAAGGCTGCACGCTATCAATAACTCCAGCATTGGTCTACCAGCAAAATGACAACTTCACTAGCCTGCTTAGGTCAGTGTCCTGCCCGGTGACTGTGTGCAGAGTGCAGCATGATCTGTGCCCTGGAGGATCATGGGGTCATAAACTCTGTGGTGTAGCCCCCAAAGGCAGAGGCAGGCTGCTTTTGGAGATGGCTGGGAGGTTGGATTCTGGTGCAGGGCTTGATCAGGAGCAGTCCTCATTCCTCATGGCTGTGACTGCTAAACAGAAGCTCTAGTAGCAACATTGCTATTTTGTGCACATGTGTGTACATATGCATATGCAGGACACATACATGAGGAGGCCAGAGGACAGCCTCACCTGCACCATCGGCCATCTTTGTTTTTTCCACACAGGGTCCCTCACTGGCCTGGGGCTCACACGTGCACTGAGTGGCTGACCAGCAAGCTCCCAGGATCCACCTGTCTCCATCTCCCCAACATTGCACACAACCATACAGGGCTTCTTCCCCCACTTAGCATGGGTTCTAGGGATGGAACTTGGATCCTTCAACTGAGCTATCTCCACAGCCCAGAAAAGACTTATTCTTGATAGTTTTTTTGATGGTATGAGTTATCAACACTCTAATTTAGGGAATCTGAGTTGTAATGACTGTAGTCGGGTGTACTTACTAATAAACCTTTACATTACTAAAGTTAAAAACAAATACATTGAAAATAAGTTATTCTGTGTAGAACTAAGTCTGGGTGTACTGAGGAAAACTATTAAGGACATTAGTCAAAAATGTCTGCTTTAAGAAATGCAGGTATTTTAGGCACTACTCAGAGCCCATGGGTACACAGCACATCAGGGCAGAGAACATGAGATGGTACAACACGCTCACACCTCATGGCTGGGACCTGAAGAGGTGGGGAAGTCAGACTCCATCATTCCTTTATAATGGTCCACGTTGCTTCCTTTGCTCTTGAAGCTCCTCCAGCTGTGGCTGACGTCATCTCTCCCTCAGCTGACCCTCTGACAAGAGTGGTAGAATGCAGGAAAGTGAGTGTGTGCGAGCCTGGTCCTGCTCTTGGTCACACACTGGGGTCAGAGGGAACACGCCTCTGCCCGAGATGGTGTGCGTTTTACCTTGGGTTTCCCAGAGGAGCCATCTGTCAGCTAAGAAAAAGATGGCACCTCACATCACAGATTCTGGGGACGAGGCCCCGTCATTTTCTGCTGCCCCTCTGGTGTTCCAGCTCACCTCACCCTCTGCCATTGTGTCTGTAGTGGGAAGCCGACAAAAGGGAGAGCATCCGGTGAGAGTGGCTGGCAAAGAGAAGTGTGTCTACTTCTTCTGGCAAGGCAGGCACTCGACCGTGAGTGAGAAAGGAACATCAGCTCTCATGACAGTGGAACTTGATGAAGAGAGGGGGGCCCAGGTAAGCTCTGGGGAGCCACTGCAGACCCAGACCCTGCTCTCCAACTTCTCCCTACCCCTCTGCGTTCTCCTCTGCAAAGAAATGAGCCTGCAGGCGCTGAACCCAGGGAGGAAAGGCCTGTGTTCTGAAAGCTCTCCCCCTAGCCCCAAACCAGGAGTTTCTCACAAAACAAAGAGATGTCTCCCTCCCTTTTCCTAGGGAGCAGACCCAAAGCAGCCCAACATCTTCTCTTGGCTGGGAGCAGCCATGCTGGAGAACTGTTTGGGTCCGAGAACCTTAGCAACCAATCAAGTTTCTGCTCACCTGACACCTTCAGTCTCAGGCAAACCCCCTCCCTTCTCTCAGCCCCTTTTGTACCTTCTGTTTCTTTCTATAGGTGAAAATCACACTGTCCTTTACTTATTTACATCTGTTCCCAGAGAGAGAGAGAGAGAGAGAGAGAGAGAGAGAGAGAGAGAGAGAGAGAGAGAGAGAGAGAGAGAAAGCCCAACTCTCAGGCTCCAACCTTGGAGCATAAAGACTTTATAAGCTGTTTTATGGGGGCTTCTGGCATGGGCACTGGGGATCACATTCAGGGCATTGTTCGTGCTAGGCACCACAGTCCCGTTGGGCTACATCCCTGGGATGGCCCCCAAAGTGTTTTTAATATTTGGATGATCTGTGCCCTATGTTACACCCATTAGTGCCACTGATTGAGAGCTGGCTCTGGAGCTTTTGGGACACATGACACTATAGGTGGGTATTTTTACCATCCTGGATGAATCATTAATCGGCAGGAATGTGAGGGAGAAGAGTAGAGAAATGCTTTCTAGAAATAGAGGCATGCTCACTCAGCTTTCTGCCATTCTCAGAACTGATTATATGCCCTAAAAATAATTTTAAGACAGAACGAATATTTTTGTGCTATAGATCATATTTTAGAAGTAGACTTTAGCATCAATGGCATCTCAGCTCATTCCAAACAGTGGGTGATTTCAGCTGCCTGTTTTTATAGAGGCCATAAGTAAACCTGTTTTAACCCTGGATTGAAAGCACACCTGGAGTTTGGGGTTAATCATTCTACTCTGAGCATTCCTTATTTCAATCCAACACATGGAAAATCATCGTAGACACATAATGCTGCCAGTAAATGGCGCACCCTGCCCTGCCGCCAAATGAGGCTCGACCCTGCGAAGCAGACCTAGGCTCGGTAACGTGGCTTATGGTGGAAAATGCTTCTACCTTTTTTGGATGCCATTCCTTCTGTGTGGGATGGAGTCTGCCGAAGTGAGAGCATGTGCTGCACTAGCACCTGATGAGGGAAAACAGAGCAGTCGGAGAGAGCCACGTCACCACACAAGGGTACGGCATGGGGTTCCGTCGCTATGATAAACACCCCAGGCGATCGACTTAAAAAGAGAAATGTTTCCATTGGTTCTCTGGTATAGTTGATTGACCACGTTGGTTTGTAGGGAGGCAGTAATTCATGGCAGAACTGCATCTCAAGAGTGAAACCGCTTGGCTCATTTCCAGAAAGCAGAAGAGATGGAAAGGAAGAGGCAAGGGTCTCATACCCCCTTCAAGGATGTACTCTCAGTAACCTAAGGGCTCCCCACAAGCCCTGCCCACCTCTTGGATATCACAGCTCCTAGCACACAGCCTGGGGAATGGTCCTGAGAGGCATTCAAGACCTAACCTACCACAGACGCTACAGCAAGCGCATCCCTCCAGACTCACTAAGTCAGCAACTCTCCTGAGCGGTGGACCATGTTAAACACATTAAATCTGTCACATCATAGCCATACATAAAAGATCATGAAAATGCCAAAGTTAGTGTCTCTAAAGAATGAATATTCTTCATGACAGAAAAACAGTGATGGGCGAAAGAAGGTGCATGAGGTACCAGAGCATAACAGCCCTACCTTCATATCACGGGAAAATACATCCTCGAAAATATTTTAAAAGAAACCCTATGCATTACACTTTGAATCCTGCTTAGCTTCAGAAGGCAGAGGGGATATTCTGTGTGTCCGGATGGTGGTGCCCAGAGTCCCTGAAACAGGCAGGTATCATTCTCATGCCTTTGACAGCCCCTTCTTCTGACATGGTTGTCCGTGTTTAAATTTGAAGGTCCAGGTCCTTCAGGGGAAGGAGCCACCCTGCTTCCTTCAGTGTTTCCAGGGGGGTATGGTGGTGCACTCCGGACGGAGGGAAGAGGAAGAGGAAAACGTGCAAAGTAAGTGACTTCTAGTGCTACAAGCCCGTGTGTGTCTCTTCTCCCTGGAGGTATTTTGGAAGGAGGGCTTTACAGTAAGTCTAGGGGATGCAGAGATGGCTCAGGGGTTAAAAATGCATGCTGGGCTTATAGAGAATCCACAGTAATCAGGCAGTTCACAACCACATGTAACTCTAGTTCCAGGGAGATCTGACGCCCCCTTCTGGCACCCACAAGCACTGCACTCATGTGTGCACTCCCATATATATTAATTTTAAAATATGTGTGTGTGTGTATATATATATATATATATATATATATATATATATATATACATATACATATATATATTAAAATACATTGTACAATTACGTTTAAATATAATTGAAGACCTTAAAGTCTGACCTCATATAGTTGTGTCTTTCCCACTGAAAATTGCCTGATACAGCATCATGGGGACTCCCATCCTGCATACCGCTTCTTTCCTGATCTGCCCTTTTGTGTGGGAGGCCTTAAAATGAATTCTCAGTAACTGTCTACACCATTCATGGAAATTAAAAACCAGTGGATTTTTCTATCATAATCTTTTCACTGACAAGCACCCTATCACTAAATCCTTAGCATTTTTCTCTTTGGAGTTTTAGTTATTTAATGTAAATCATGGAAAGATTTTTTTCTTGCCATGTGTCCTTTTGGCAACCTGTTTATGACTCCGGACCACACACTGCTGTCCGTGCTCAGCCTCTGGTCCTGCAGTCCCTCTGACAGCATGCGGGGAGCCCAAAGGGCCACACCTCCTGTGCTTGTCCCATCATAGCTCTGTGCGGATGCTGCCCCTGCAGGTGAATGGAGACTGTATTGTGTACGAGGAGAGGTGCCCGTGGAAGGGAACTTGCTAGAAGTAGCCTGTCACTGCAGCAGCCTGAGGTCCAGGACGTCCATGGTTGTTCTGAATATAAACAAGGCCCTCATGTACCTGTGGCACGGATGCAAAGCTCAAGGCCACACGAAGGAGGTCGCAAGGACAGCAGCAAATAAGATCAAGGAAGAGTGAGTGTTGCTCTGCACCAAGGGGGTCCCAGGGGGATGGAAGCGGGCAGAGGCAGTGCGGGACCCCAACAAGGGGTCCCTGTATGTTTACAGTGACTCCAGGGACCTATGGAACTACCCCCAGGGCTGATGTAAGTCCAGAGGATATGCAGCTTCACAGAAGCCTCCAATCTGCAGGCTTTTCCAGCTTTCTGAGAACATGCCTGCCTCTGTAAAAGGCATCAGCCAGGCGGTGGTGGCGCACGCCTTTAATCCCAGCACTTGTGGGAGGCAGAGACAGGAGGATTTCTGAGTTCGAGGCCAGTCTGGTCTACAATGTGAGTTCCAGGACAGCCAGGGCTACACAGAGAAACCCTGTCTTGAAAAACCAAATAATAATAATAATAATAATAATAATAATAATAATAGGCATCATTGAGCCGGGCACTGTGGTGGATTCTTGCAGCCCCAGCTTCCTAGAAGGCTGAGGGAAGAGGGACAGGCTAGCCCAAGAGTTTAGGGCCAGCCTGGGTTATATAGTAAAATTTCATCTAGGGGCAGGGGGGAAGACAGCAACAATGAGGCAGATGTCCCCAGCAAGTACAATCACACTTTGGCTTCTTTCTGTAAGTGCTTCTGAGCATTCTGCCTGCAGCCTGTGCTGTTACGGAGGCCGGTGCAGGGGTCTTATGGGAGTCTCAGTGTGTGTGATACTGGAATGGCAGAAAGGGTAAAGCTAAAGAAGAAACTGGGGACTACAGCGTGTCCTATCTTTGGAAAGCCGGGAGCCCAGCTGCAGATCAGCAGATGGCAGTGAGTTCTCAGACCGCAGGCCAGCAGTCCTGGGGACCACACTGCTTGGGTTTTCTCCTGGGGCCTTCCTGATGAGCAAGGTCCTCAGGAGGGGCAACGTAGTCAGAGCAGGCTGGGCAGCTTCAATTCCTTGAGAACAGCTGGGTTCCTTCCTAAAAAGGGAGTGTCCCATCACATACCAGCAGAGTGCCCTTGTGTCAGCCCATTCTGTGGGCATTGAAATGGAACCCTGGGGTCTGCTTTCCTCCCCACTCCTCTGAAGGGCAGTACTGGGTCTTAAGGGCAAAGAGAAGGAAGACAAGTGACTGTCCAGCAGGCAGGCAGATGAAACTGGACTCTCAGAACATCCTTCTGTAGATAGTGGAGGTGAGCAGAGTTAAAAGATGTCACATGAGGGGTCCGATAGCATCCATGCCCCAAATGGCTGTTTACTTGGGCTATGAAGAAAAAAGCAAACTGATGATGAATTCATTCACTTATTCATTTGGTAAACACTTACTGAATGACTACTTGGTGCCAAAGAAGGGATCATGGAGTCAGCAGTGAGCAAACTCATCTGTCTTTCTCCTCACGCAGTTTATGTTCTAGCAGCAGAGAACAATGAGGAGAAACACACTGTATTAGATATAAAAGTGAACATTGTCTTCATGACATATATAGCTCTGCATTCCTCCCTGGAGCAAACTGGCCCCTCGTCCTCCAGCACAGAGGCTGGGAGAACTTTTGCAGAATATTTTTTTGTTCATCAATGAGAACGGTTTTCTTCAGTTAGAGAATGAAGTCATCTGTGGGTTTGGTCTGGAATAACTGTCCTGCAGGCACTCCCCAGGCTTCTATAAACCTCCATCATGTCTCCCCACGCAGATGTCCCCTGGAAGCAGGCTTACACAGCAGCAGCAACGTGACGATACATGAGTGTGACGAAGGATCTGAACCCCTGGGATTCTGGGACGCTCTGGGGAGGAGGGACCGGAAGGCCTATGACTGCATGCTTCAAGGTAACTAACCAGCATCCTCAGCGTCCATCAGTGTCCATCCTCTCCACTCACTCACAGATTTGCTCACAAGACATTTATTGAGGTCTGGGCATGGTTCCCCTAGCAAAGGGCTTGCCATGCAAGCATGAAGACCCAAGTTGATTCCTGGGACTTTATCTCCAGTCTAACTGGTTAGCCCTGGCTCCTCATACATGCATTCACATGTACATGTATACCACATACACCCTGCCTCCTGCAACCTGTCTGTAAAGATTTACTGAGTATATGCTGTATGCACACACAGTGAATAAAGCCAAGGGTAGATCTCCCAGAGAATGTCTTCCAAAAAGGAAGCTAAGCCACACTCTGTTTATGACTTATTTTCTTGTGAATAAAAATGCTGTGTCATGAAAGAGTGTGAGCACGGAAAAGAGAGGATCATTCCCAGCAGGACAGCCATGCACAGCCCTGTGGGAAGACGGGGCTTGCACAGTGCCTTTAGGCTGGTATGACTTGACAAAAAAAGGAGGGGCGTCTGAGCTAGGCAGCAACAGGACAAGCTGTTGGGCTTGGCCGTTATCCACAGTAAAGGAAGCAATGGGAACCCCAGGGAGACAGTTTGTCCCCACCAGATCAGGAGGGTTTGAGCAGCAAGCCCGGAGCCAGTCAGGGCTGGATGGAGACTTCGAAGGCAGTGGCTGATGCTCTGTGAGATGTTTTATGAGACATGAGAACGTGACAGTTACCATCAGCTTGTGGACTTGGAACCTGGAACTCAAAGCTGCACAGGAGAGGCCATTGTGGAATGGCGTGGCTGTCTGCTGAAAGGCGGCAGGCAGAAGAAAGAATTGTGGGACCCCTTCATTCAGATCTCAACCTTTCAAGACTCATAGATCCCTGTGACAAAAAGGGACACAGTCCTTGCAAAGGACAGAGTAAGATGTGTGTGTACAGTGTAGATGTGATTTGGGGACTTTATGTCCATGGCCTGGGAGCTAATTTATAAGTATTTGTTGCTGTTTACAAGGCAGTAGGCAAAGACAAGATACAGAACTAGATAGTGGATGTCATAGAGACCAAGGGATAAGGAAGCAAAAAGGAAGGGACGTGGAGTGCACCAGAGGTCAGACTAGCTGGGGAGTGTGTGAGGGCAAAGTGGGGAGCCCTGTCCAGAAACCAGAAGCCTTTCTGAATTTTATAAGATTGAGATATCTTAAGGATGGAAACCAAATCTAAACACCAAACTCCTTTGTTTCATACATTGACTTCAGGATAGCTGTCCTCACCCACTAGAGTGAAGTTCAGAGGTGTGTCTTTCCTTAAAATATACATCATTATAACCATAAATATTGCAAAACAAACTTTCTTCTGTTAGTCATCTCTGACAACTCACATGTGGCAGAGACAGCCAGAACCCATGTGTTCCCGTGCTATCCACCCACTTCTCAACAAAAAGGTAATCAGGGTGACTGTCCTGTAAGCCACCCTCTCCCTATATTGCCTCAGTGCCCGCTTGCTGCCACTGAGATGTTAGTGACCATAGTACATTGTAATATATTCACTCTACCTACCCTTCCACAGCTGGGGAACAATGGCCAATTTTTTCTCTATCGTACAGTAGTGTGGTTGGCATACCCTCAGAGTTAATTATTTGTCCATAATTGAGGTGAATTTCTAAATGTGAGACTCCTCTATCAACCAGTATCCCCCAGAACATTGAACCAACTTTCTTCCTTAGCAGAAATTATCAAAAGAGAACATTTCCCAACACTCATACTCTGAGCACAGTATCCTGGGGAAAGCACTGTTTCTGTTTGATTTAGTAGCGCTGGGGTGATCTTTTATGGTGTCTCTCTCTCTCTCTCTCTCTCTCTCTCTCTCTCTCTCTCTCTCTCTCTCTCTCTGTGTGTGTGTGTGTGTGTGTGTGTGTGTGTGTGTGTGTGTGTGTTTGTGTATCTGTCTGTCTCGTGTGCATATATCTTCACACACACACACAGAGACAGAGAGAGGGAGCGGGAGAGGGAGAGGGAGAGAGAGAGAGAGACAGCATGCCGGAAGCCTGTGTCTGATACCCAACACTACAAAAATAACTAAAACAGACTTCCCAGAAAAAGAATATATAAATCAAATCCTGCTGATTTCCCTCCAGTTCTTTGAGTTGTTTCATGTTTTACTTCAGTCCGTCTGGAAGTTGGTCCATATGGTGTTCTTAGCTTTGTTCTCTTTTCTTTGGAAGATCCTGGAAGTTTTAACTTCGCGCCCCGCCTGTTCATCCTCAGCAGCTCCTCCGGAGACTTCTCTGCGACAGAGTTCGTGTACCCCGCGCGAGCGCCCTCTGCCGTCAGCTCCATGCCTTTCCTGCAGGAGGATCTCTACAGCGCGCCCCAGCCAGGTAAGCCCTGCAGGGAGCGAGGTCCCTTCCGGGAAGCATTTCTTTCTCTTTCATTGTAAGCAATTCCTATCTGCCAAGTATACTACTAGCAGACTTGCTCAGGGCATCTCTTTTTATCCACCCATCGCAAAAGAAAACAAGAAAATCAGCCACATAACTTTGTGTCAGGAACTGAACTCAAGTTACTTCCTACATCAAAGGGCCAGTTGACAGCACCTCGCAGTGTTCTTACCATTCTCCCAGCCTTCCCCTCCAACTTTCTGCTTCATGGTCCCTTGTGAGCTGCCCTTGCTCCAGCTCTCATATTTGTATTCAAAACCGAGAAAACAGGAAAGGGGGAGTTTCTTACATCCCTCTAGCTCCAGTGAACGTTTCTGCTTTATCCCATTGGCCAGAAGATGTCATGTGGTCACTCCAGCTACAAAGGATCCTGGAAAAGCACGTGGCTAAGGAAAGGGACATGGGCAGCAACCTCGAGCATCTAAAAGAGAAGGCTACTCTCCCTGCCCTTGCATTCCTGGACTCGTTAACAACCACTGGCTGCTTTTAAAGCAATCTCAAAGTGCCATCAAGAGGGACCTTGGGGCCACTGAGATGGCAAGTTGGAGAGCATTGGCCACACAAAGCAAGGGTCAGGCAGAGCCTTAAAAACAAGGAGGAAGAGCCAGGAGGATTCTGCTCAAAGTTCGCATCCCTGTAAAAGAACCATCACGGCTCAGAGCATCATGGGGGTTGAGGGCAAGCCAGATGTGAGCTCTTTGGAGACCAGAGGTGGCTAAGAGCAGAGCGCTGAACATTTGGAAAGGCCACCCGCAATCTGTGGATGAGCTGGGAAAGGGAGGGAAGCCAAGAGGCCTCTCTTGGGTCACTTCCTCACACTGCTAGGGACCTTCAGAGTTTAAGCTCAGGAATGAGTGTGCAGGGACCTCAGGGACCGCTGAGGGATCAGTCTGAGCCCTGGCGAGAGGGCTGTGGGCGTAGCTGGCAGAGCATCGGGGCTTCTGCTGGGCAGTGAAGGAGACCCTCATGGCCCCGTTCTGCTCTTACCACACAGCTCTCTTCCTTGTTGACAACCATCACGAGGTGTACCTCTGGCAAGGCTGGTGGCCCACCGAAAACAAGATAACCGGCTCTGCCCGCATTCGCTGGGCTTCGGACCGGAAGAGCGCCATGGAGACCGTCCTGCAGTACTGCCGAGGTGAGGGCAGGAGAGAGGGGCGGGGAGCCACCACAGGCCTAGCCGTGTCCCTTCTGAGATGCCTGCAGCCTTGAGAAGGCTCCAGCACTCCCCCTTAAACTGATGGAGGCTTGTCAAGCTTAAGATCAGTACATTTTCTGCTACTAGAACAAAGGAGAGTCCGTATTTCCCTTTCAAATGACAGGGCTGACCCACGGATATATTGTGGGGCCACCTGCACTGGCACCACTCTGAACATGGAAGTAAGTGGCTAAGTGACCTCCATGGCACAGTTCTCCCTTCAGGCAGTGCCAGCATTAAAGAAGAGAAACGTGCCCAAACTGGCTAAAAGCCAACGCCAGCCTTTCTGTTGGTATTGTATCCAATGATAACAACAACAACCGGAACATAGTTTCTTACCTAGCATCCACATGGAATCCGGCCTTTTACAGGACGTGGATGCCTCTAACTAATGCCTTGTCTGCATGTTGATAGTTTTCTGGCTCTCCTAATGCACTTGAGTGTGTGCAGTTGACTCTTGCCATGGAAAGTTCTTTGTGAACAACCTTTTAAATCCCACCAAATGCTCACGGCACCTGGAAGATGCTGCCCTTACCTGTCGCCTGCTCTCAAAGCTTGTCCTCCATGGAAATGAAAGGGAAGCAGACATACCTGGTGGGAGTCTACAGACAGCCTCTGTCCCTGCAGGGGTTCAGGAGGTGGGGGGTAGTCACCTTTCAGATTAACAGCACCCCTGTGTTGTTATGAGTAACTAGTGATCTACAAACATGGAAGTCAAGAGTTCTGAAGGAAAAATGGGAGGAGCCTAAGAAAAAGCAGGACAGACTCCTTGGGTCTACTGACATGTGCATTCTTGTGTCCCCACAGGAAAAAATCTTAAAAGGCCGCCCCCCAAGTCTTACCTTATCCATGCTGGGCTAGAGCCCCTGACGTTCACCAACATGTTTCCCAGCTGGGAGCACAGAGAAGACATTGCCGAAATCACAGAAATGGTGAGCATGGGCCTCCAAGGACTACAGGCATTGCAGCTGCCTTATTCGGTCAAAGTGCAAGGCAGAGGTTACCCTGGTGTCTCTGGCATGGCAGGAGACGCAGGGACGGTGCATAATGGAGAGCAAGCTCGTAATTAAGGCTCACTGCACACCACCCTGGCGAGGCCACAGCAAATCTGATTTCTCACTTAATTACCAGGACGGTACATTAATGTTCATCTTATAATTATCTCCATTTTACCAGTGTAGGAGCTGAGGCATAAAACACTTGCCTCAAATCTCTGAGTCACCAAGTGAGGGGAGATTTACAGGTGGGCTGAGCACTGCACCCACTTCCCTGAGATTCATCTCCATAGCTTGAGCTTGAACTCATTCATGTGCCATCCAACTGCCCAAGGGAGGCAGCGCTTCCCAGACCCAAGTATAAGAGCTGAAGATGGTTTTCCCAGACTATCTCTCCCACTACTGTGTGTGTATCTGTCTGTCTGTCTGACTGTGTGTGTGTCTGTCTGTCTGTCTGTGTGTCTGTGTGTTACTATGTGTGTGTAACCCAGGGCCTTATGCATTCTAGGCACAGACTCCCCCCACTCAACTACACCCTCACCCTTACCTTCTTTGTGTCTCATTGTGAATTAAATGGATCCTAGGGGAAGGGGAGAGGGCATGATTTCTTCTGAACGTAATTACTTTAAAATATGTTCAAACAAATTCCACTATGTGTAAGCATCTAGTGATTTGATTTCAGGTTCAATAATCTTTCTCTGTTGCTCATTCATGGGTAATCTGAGTCCCTAAACATTCATTCATTCATTCATTCATTCATTCACTTCTGGAAGCAGTTCAGAAACAGGCTTGATTTGAAACTTAGTACAGGGGGAAAGGCTATGAACGGTAGGAGGTAATTCCTGGACATCCAGGGCCCCCACTACACAGTGGAGTGACGCCTCACTCAGACCTCCCCAGACGGAGGAGAGCTGGGACTCTACGTGTGCTCCAGTGACAGCACTTGTAGCACTTATCTGCTCAAATGTTCTGTGCTCCGTCTCTAGGATACTGAAGTTTCCAACCAGATCACCCTGGTGGAAGATGTCTTAGCCAAGCTCTGTAAAACCATCTACCCACTGGCAGATCTGCTTGCCAGGCCACTCCCAGAGGGCGTAGACCCTCTAAAGCTTGAGATTTATCTCACAGATGAAGACTTTGAGGTGAGTGACCCTTGTATGGGATGGTGACGACACTGGGAGAGCATCCTTTCACTCAGCCACTCACCGGGCATGTCTCCAATCTCTTCTAGTTTGCACTCGACATGACGAGAGATGAATTCAACGCACTGCCCACCTGGAAGCAAGTGAACCTGAAGAAAGCTAAGGGCCTGTTCTGAGGGTGAGACGACGGAGCCGCAGAGAGCTCGCTGCCACTACACCACAAAATCGATGGAGAGATATATTTGGACTAGTATTTTTTCTGTCAAAGAAGAAAGTATTTTTGGATGAGAGTTTTTCAAAACCTGATCTTATTAGCTCTCCGGCTTGTCCTGGAGTTGAGCATTCTGTAAATGTATAGGAGAACTCTTTGGTTGTTCTTTTCCACAGTTCAGGTGAACTGAAAAAAAAAAAGCGTCTCTTCCGTTCCCCTCAGCCAAGTGCTGTCTCAGTGGCCGCTGCAGCCCTGCCCTTCTGTTCCGGCTCAGCGTCGCCTTTTTTAAAGCAATTCTCTTTATAAAGTGTTATTTTGATAGTTTGTGAATTCTAAATATATATATATATTTATATAAACACATATAAATCAACTATGTATTTAACAAAGCAATACGTATTCACTCATTGCAACTGTTTTCTTTGGTGTCAAAACAATATTACCAGGTAGAGGACTGTGTTGCTTCTGTTGAGTTAAGCCTCCACCAGTGTGCCCCGGGCTTAACAGTGCCTCCTTCGGCCTTAGGTCTGACTTGTGCTGAGTTCTGCTTCCGGTGCTAAAGCGAACAAAGACTTTGTACTCCCGGTGTGAACTCTGAAGAATCAATTTGAATCAACCTTTCTACCTTAATGTCTCCCCCAGAAATGTATAGTGCCTTGTTTTATGTACAGTTTATATACAGAAAAAGTTTGCTCTGCTTTTTTGATGCTGGTTTGGAACATTATCTACAGTTTTAATTCTCAGTAGAAATAAAAACATCTCAATTTCTCATACCCATTGTAAACATTACACATGTCATTTTGTGACACAGGATCCCAAAATAAAATTTCAGAGTAATCACAATTCATTGATCAGTTCACATTGAATTCCAAACCTGTTCCTTTGTAGCTGTCAATCAAGTACCAGTGTGCTGTACTGGTACCAACTGCTGGGGCTTCAGACTTCAGCGTAGGGCAGGGCGTAAGACTAAATGGACTAAGCGGACATTTGACCCAGAAATTTGCACTAAACACTACACATGTTCTCAACACCACAGCTGCATCTAAACTCATTAAGATCTCAGAGCCTTTTCTCCAAGTATGAATAGATGTGTAAGGCGTTAAGATAGAAACTATGGGGTTAGGGTAAAGGGCTCGGTGGGGAGTGTTTGCTTGCCATGTGCGAGGCTTGGGTTCAATGCCCAGCACTGCTAGAAACTGAGAAAAGACAAAACCATGAGTTGAACCTGTGCTGCAGATGCACCGTGAGTTGTTACAACTCTGCCCGTCACCAATTGCTTAGTCTAGTTTAGCGTGTCTGTTAACTTCCTAGTCCTCTCCCATGCCCTACTGTGGGACTGTGCCAAGTCTGGAGCCTGTCAGCTGCTCCTGGGCACACAGCTTTATAATTGTGTGATGCTGTCCAGTCACCAAACTTCCCTGCTGTCCCTTCTTAAGAAAGGAGACAAAAACTAGGTCCCCAGCATGACAGATCTTTGGACAGGGATGGAGGAGATGGGCTTTGAAAATTGTCCAATGCTGTGGACCTTCTGGTGCTGATGCTGTTGTGACAGGAGCTGGAATGGAAAAGTACAGAGGTGAAGTAAAAGAACGGGGTCATGCACCCAGAAATGACAGAAAGGGAAGGGCTCAAAGTGCATCTTCCAAATAGCAGCAAAGGAGGGATGTTTGCAGCCATTAGAGCAGCCTGGAGAGGGTCACAGGGAGACAGGTCTGCCAGCATCTGCAGCCAGCTCAGGAAGTCAACAGGGATCTCAGACACAGGGCTCCAACTGGGGTTCTCCAGAGAGAACCAAATATCTCTGTAGAGGGTACCCGGATGATTCATGCATGGATAGAAAATAATGGACTAGACCCATGTGACAGGAAAGACTGAGAGTTCCCCAACAGGCCATGTGTGACCTGGAGCCCCTGGAAAACTAGTACTTAGCTGTTTGTGCCTAAGCCTTCAAAACTTGGCAAACCAGTGCATGTCCCTCTCGGCTCAAGGCTAAGGCCTGACATCCTAGGGATTACCTGGCGTTCTAGAGCCTACACAGCTCAAGACCAGCCGCTTGAGAGTGTGGGGGGGGGGGGGATGGACCTATGTCTGTTTCTTTCAACATCCCCTCCCCAGAGCATCTCCTTTGGTTCTCAGGCTAATGCATTTTCTCCTCTGGAAGTTCTTTATGGACATAAAGCAGTGCTCAGCCAGGTTAGTCCTCTTCATCTGGTCAAGTTGACACCTGGACTTGATTGTCACAGAGAGTAGCAGCAGTGGATAGAATGAATGTCATTCCTAAGACAGGTCTCAGTCATCAGCATATTCCTCAAAGCCAATTGTCCCAAAGTGTTCTAAACTCTTGTGCCAGCACAGGTACTAACGTTACCCACCAGTCATGAGCCGTCATCCTGATGTTGGCCTCTGAATGAACACCGCCACGGACCCCAGATCACTGTCTCTTTCCTGCTTTCAGGATCAGAGCCGTCTGTGTCAAAATTTTCAAAATCCTCTCATAGCTTCATGGACTTTATCTCAAGATGACTTAGAATACCTAAGGCCAAGAAAGAGCTGTGTAAATAGCTGTAGCACTGGATTTTCCAGGGAATAACTACCCTAACAAGCTTGTACATGCTGAGTTCAACTAAGGCAGAACCTGTTCAATTTGTGGTTGGTTGGATCCATTGATGTGAACTATGGATACCTATATATGTGCGTGTATGTGTGTGTATATGTGTGTGTATGTATATGCATATGTATATGTGTATATGTATGTGCATATGTGTATATGTGTGTATATGCATATGTATATGTGTATGTGTATATGTGTATGTGTATATGTATGTATATGTATAATGTATATGTGTGTATGTATATGCATATATATGTGTGTATATATGCATATGTATATGTGTATGTATAATATATATGTATATATGTGTATATGTGTGCATGTATGTGTACATGTAAATATCGTATAAGTATATTATGGTTGTGTGTGTGTGTACATGTGTGTGTGTACACATACGTGGAGGTCAGAGGCAGACATCAGGTATCTTCCTCAATCACTCTCCACCTTACTTTTGAGACAGGTTCCCTGAGCTTGGGAGTTCACGAAAAGGCTAGACTGGCAGTCTAGTGAACTCTGGGGATCCTCTTACTAGGCCTCCCCAGCTTTGGGATCACAGGCATGTGCTGCTAAACACTTCTTTTTACGTTGGTCAGGTCATTGTGCTGTTGCCTTAAGCACCTTACTGACTGAAGCATCTCCCCATGCCACCTTCATGCTTTCAACAAGTAAATACACAGCTCCACATGCATGCTTGGTTTTGCTCCATCACAGGCAGGCTATCAGGGTGATTCACACCTCCTGCCACAAATATGCCCAAGGATCAGATCAAAAGTCAATGGGGAAAGTCTGTTCCTATAAGCACGTTACAGATCTGCTGTGCCTGTTAGACTGGGGAGCAGCCACTGCTCTCTCGTGGCTCATCCTTGGGGACAGACAGAAGCTAACAGCTCAGTGTCTTCACATCTAATAATGAACAGGTGCTCTCTTGAACCTCTGCCACACTGCTAGGATTAAAAAGAAATCTCCAAAGCCAGATTTGGTGGTACAGGCTTGTGGTGTCAGCACACAGGACGTGGAGGCAGAAGGATCATGAGTTCAAGGCCAGCCTGACATATATGGTAAGACTGTGATTTGGGGAACCCAGAATGGATGCAATATCAACTCACAGAAAGTAGTGTCCAACACATCCCAGCCTTGATATTCTCTCACAGTCTCATCAAAGTTGTGTAAAATGTTCTGGACATTCTATGCCACAGGCTTCTGGAAGTCCCTTGTGGACGGTGTTTTAACAGGATTTTCCCTGTCCAATTAATTTAAATATTAATACAAGAAGGCTGTGATTGGACAGGGAAAAGGGAGGCGGAGCTAAAAGTTGCAGAGACAGGGAGCAACACAGGAGAGGAGGAGGAAAATGGAGGATGAACAGGACTATTCAAATTCTGCATGGCTTTAAATAGCCATAGGTAGCTATAATATCACATAGTGATAGAATAATTGGGATAACTTGTCTAATCTAGGTGGGCAGCTTGTATCATCAATTGACTCTGAAATTATTGTGTGGGCATCTTGTGGATTGAGTATTTATTGATATATAAATCTGACTGATTAATTATAAGCTTCTAGAGCTTTGATTTTACCAGGTTACTGGGAATTCTGACAGCTAACCTTGAGGCGAGTGGGTGGTCATTGCATGGGGCTGGTGGGGCAATAACCCGCCAAGGGAACCTAGCGAGTTGGGTGGAGACGACTCAGGAGCTCCAGGCCAGAGAGTCTGCCGCAATGAGAACACCCCACTGAAGCCATGTGACATGCCAGTGCCTGGTGTAGTATGGGAACTTGCAGTTCTTGTTTAATATTTCCTGGAACACAGTGTTAGAACTGACTTGTATGATCTGGAAACTATCATAAACTGTCTACTACTAAATTCATGGAATTAGTAAATCCATTTTTGTTATCTAGGTTGGTAAGAACCAGCCCCTATACTACATAAGGATGAAAGACTGCATATTGCAGAGCCTTGTGCTAGCACACAGTAGCTGTTGACTAATTCAGGAAGGGCACAATCTTGGAAATTCTTTGTCCACTTAC
This sequence comes from Tokudaia tokunoshimensis, assembly GCA_036184795.1. NCBI lineage: Eukaryota > Metazoa > Chordata > Mammalia > Rodentia > Muridae > Tokudaia > Tokudaia tokunoshimensis. Next base: position 54,224,444 of record BTHU01000022.1, on the reverse strand, counting down.
ACTGGACCGTTTAGTGACTTGAGTCACAGAAGAAGGTGGAGTGCCCACTGATGACCCAGTATCCCCAGATGTTCAACTTTCCCAAGGGCTCAGGCTCAGGACTGGGCCAGTCAGTAGGCAATGTGTAGAAGTTGTCTGGGCAGGAACTCGGCTGGTGATCTGCCATTTTGTGTGTTTCTCAACAGATGTCTACCCCCCCTTCAGGACTGTGCACTTCATTGACACATTGCCACAGCTTGGCTCTGCCTAGAGGATGACCAGGCCATGTGTGAAGTGGCAGAAAGGATGGCAATCCTTGCACAGGGCTGCAGCAGCCTCAGGCAACTGACTGCAGCATGAATCCTCCCTGGAAGCTTGTAGAGCAAGGGAAGACTTGAGCCCTCCTCAGCCTTAGCATCTGGCACAGAAGGGTTCGGCCTTCCTTTAAACTCCCAGTGGTCCGTATGTAAAGAGTATCCAAACTTCTCAGTGGGCAGGGGGACGGAATGAGAAGTTGAGTTGGACTTGGCTGGAAATTGTCAGCAGGGAAGTAGTTTAGAATTCACTTCTATCATTTGAGAGAACTGGGCATGCTTCCATTTCTGTTCGCAGGAGGACGCGATATTGGTAAGATACTTCACCCTATAGCTGTTACAGTTTGAACATGAAGTGTCCCCCAAAGAGGCTCATATACTGAGGCTGTTCTTGGCTGGTAGCACTATTTGTCACCAAGACACTGAGGTCAATGGGTTAATCCATGGAGTTCACACTGAATGGGAAATTAGGAGGTGGGGTCTGGTGCAGAAATTGGGTCACCAGAGCAAACCTTTGAAAGATGTCTGTTCCTGTCCCTCACTCCTCTCCTCCTCCTGCTTCCTGCCTGTTGTGGAGTGAGCAGCTTTCCTCAGTCCTGCTTACCTATCATGACATTTCTCCTCACTACCCACGAGCCCACACCAACACTAACACCAGGTGACTGTGGACCCGTAAAACCGTGAGCCAAAGTAAATCTTCCCGACCTTTTTTCTCTGGCATTTTGTTGGCCCAGGAAAGGGCTGTGCCCACCCTGAGAGGTCTACCATCTCTTCCTTTCCGCAACCACTCCAAATAAACCCTGGCTCTGAGTGCTTGCTTGTGCAAACAGACGTGCCCCCTGGAACCACCCCAGGAAGAGAGCTCCCCAGAGTGCTCGAGATAGAAGTTAATCTGCTTATTTCGGTGTGGACCTCTTGCTTCCACGAGCCAGTCAAGGATTAGATTTCAATAGTTCTGATATTAATCCAGAGGGGACAAGAATCAGATGACGTGTTTGTAGAAATGGGCATCTAACAGATTTATACTCTTTAAAAAGAATAATAACCTATCAGTTGTGTGTCTGGAGAAGCGAGGAGTCCCAGCTGGAACCAGCAAAGGAAAAAGAAACACTGAAGAGACAAGAGGAAAACCACTGACGTTCAGCCTGGAGTCCGCGGCGCTAATCGGGGCAGGAGCCAGCAGGTGGCGCTGTGGCTGGTCGGCAATAGTCCAGACATTGCTCCAGCACAAACCAGAGTCACCATTTCCAGAGGAAATGCAAGGCAATAGGGTGGGGTGAGGCCTTCCTAAGACCCTCGTCATCAATGCCTCTAGTTGATTTGTTTCTAGCACGGGGAACTTGAATCTCACTAAGGATTTGCCAATGGCAAAAAAAACCCTGCAATCTTCCCTTCAATCCGTCCTTGCTGGGCAGGAATACCTCCAAAATCATAGGCGCATAGCTCTGGTGGAAGCCTGGCTCCAACCTCACTTGATTAAGGGTCTGACTGCCCACAGAGTGGGGGATCTGCCTCATCGGGCTGCATTATTTAAATACACACACACACACACACACACACACACACACACTAAAATGTCATCCCTTTGGTGACTTTACATCTATAAGATGAAGGCGATACCTTTGTTAGTCTCAGTTAATGTCAAAAAAGCTTTATGCATGAAGTCCCCAAATACTATTTATCAACTATTTAATTATCTTCATTTGGGAGTAACAAATCAAAGATACTCAGTAGAATCGAATAGACAATGCTGATTCTGTCAAGACTATTAGCACATTTCTGGGGAACAGGCTACCTTCCCAGCCAGCTGTCGTTCCTGATCTCTGCCGCTCATCGCAAACTCCCAGCCTTACCTGGGGACCAAATGGAAGAGCAGCAGCTTCCGGCAAGTGAGACCACAGGAAGAGGCTTGGAAGTCTGAGCTTCCTCTCAGCCCACAGATCCTTCCTCTCTCCTGCTCGGGCTCCTCCTCTCGCTTCCTGTGGTCCTCACTCTGGCTCCTTCTGCCCTGGTAGTGAGGAAGAATCTGGGTGTTAGCCAGAGCTCTGCCATTTTGCACAAGTCCTCCATTCTGGTTGAACTACCATAATTTGATCTCCAGAGTTACAATGACTGGCTTCTCTAGATTCTTGTCTTCCTGCCCCAGAGACGCCCTTAATGGATGAACCAGAATGATATTCATCCATCACCCAATGTTCTTTAACTGAGCACTCACACAGCCAATGCAGACCAAAATAAAGAAACTTCCAATCTCCTTCCCATCTACCTCCCTGTGAAAGTCATAAGGAGCCCCACTCTGCTGTTGTTGGTCTGTCTATCCATGACATAAATACTCTCTTAATAAATGTTTTACCCTAACAGCCGCCTACCTCAGTATACCCAATGAGCTCCAAACCTGAAATATGAGCACTTTCCGTATCACCTTAGAGTTCGAGGTGACTCCCTTCCATTCGCTTTCAAGTGCAGTCATCAAATATGACCCTAAGTGTCACATTGGGCTAGCACATCCCAGGAGGGAGCATCACACCTGCACTCGGGTTCAACAGCAAAGAGGGACTACTGTTCACCATCATCCATCAGCTCAGGAATCTTGGTCGACTGGCACAAATGCTGTGGTAGAAGTGTATGCCAAACTGGTACAGACTGGTACATACATCTTTAACATGCTGGCAAAGGAAATTGTTCAAAATCAAAGGCAAATCTCTTTACAGACAGAACTGTGCCATTTGTCATTATCTGGGAAGCAGCAGCACAGGCCGGGTCTGCAGAACATCCAAGAGGCGCATGTACTGGGAGGACCCAGGGGGCTAAAGGAGGCAGCAAGAGGCTGAGGAAGGCAGGAATCTGGCCTAGAGTGGAGGGAGACGCCGCTGAGGAGGCCTGCCTCTGCCCACTGGGAGCCTGAGAGCACTGATCACATACTAGAGGCATTGGACAGGAATGACTGAGCCCTAGTACCCAACTGTTCTCTATCTCTGCAGGTCTTGGTCTGGACAGGAACTGCTTTAGGTCCAGAAGGCATCACACCTAGAAGCTGCTGGTTGGTCCAGGCCCCAGACTGGTTCTCCCTCAGGGTTACTGAGCAGCTAGCTGCCTGTTGACCATTTAACTTAGATATTACGTTGCTAAGGATGGAACTATAGGCATGTAAATGTTAGTTCAGAAGAGACCAGGTGAGAGAATATAGATACACAGATAAATATAGGGAAAGAGAATGGAAAAAAAGAAACAATGTAATGAAGTTACAAAATTACATTCATTGATTAACATCTGACAAGGTAGGTCACAGAGCCATAGCAGGAACCTATCTGCAGACTTGACTTGCAGTTTATCACTTTCCCCGGTGTATTAGTTACTTTCTCATTGCTGTGATGAAACGTCATGACCAAGGCAGCTTATAGAAGGAAGGGTTGATTTGGGCTTGCAGAGGAAAAGGAGCCCATCACCACCACAGTGGTAAGACCATGGCAGCAGGCAGACATGGTGATTGGAGTAGCAAGCTGAGAGCTCACGTCTTGAGCCAGGAGCATGGAGCAGAGAGAATGAACTGGAAATGGCAGAGGCCTTCTGACTCTCCAAGCCCACCTCCAGTGACAGGCTTCCTCCATCGAGGTCACACCTTCTCAACCTCCCAGAAATGGTGTCACCAAAGAGGAACCAAATGTTCACATGCATAAGCCTATAAGGGGACAGTCTCATTCAAACCAGGACACCGGTAGATAAATAACTTTAGAGTATGGGCCTAATCACTAGCAAACTGTAGGTCAGGTATAGCCACACAGTTTGAAAGCTATCCAGAGAATACTGTTCTTCTGATCTCTGTAGAAAGCTTGCTCCCCCATGGGTGTGTGTGGAGGTGAGCATGTTCATGGAGTAGAAAGGTCTGGCTGTCAAGTTCCAGCTTCAGCCTCAGCTTGACCGTCCCACCAGTAAATTATCCCAGCTGAGCCTAGTGGGTTTCCCACCCAAACCCATTAGTCCTGGTCACTGGTAGTAGCCAGGATTAAGGTGAGGCGCTCCAGGGACAGGCTTGGCCTCTTTAATGTTCTGAATCCCCAGAACTTGTGTCTCAGATTTTTCATTTGCAAAGCAAAGGTAATCATAACGTTGGCCAGGGCATGCTGGGAGCTAAATGGGGTGTGCTTGCAGGTGCTTGGCACGCCTAGTGGACAGGAAACTGAGTCACAAATGACCGGGACTGAGAGACATACTGAAAATGATGACTGAAGACAAAGATGGTGGTTTGATCATTTTATTAAGCGTGCTTAAATCTTTGACAACTGTCAATCAAACCAGAGAGAGTTCTAAGGGATGGCACTATTGGTAGCTGTATAAAAGAATTCCCATTTCTTTAAGAGCAGTTGGGCTCCTTCCAGTCTGAACCTGTGCCCTGAGCAGACCTTGGGTGCTCACTTTACACCCAGTCCCACCATACCCAGAGGAAGCTCGACTCCCAGGTACACTAACACACCCAGGACCACAGGTGAGGAGTCCACTTCTGCCCCAACACCCAGAGTAACTGGGCACCCTCCCCCGGGATCCAGGAATGCAGGAACCCCCACCCAGCCAGTGGCACAGATTCCTTCCAGGTTGAACCTGCACCCAGAGCAAACTTGGGATGCTGGCTCTAAACCCACTCCTATAACACCCAAAGGGAGCCTGACTCCCAGGTGCTCTGAAACACCCAGATCACAGGATCACAGAGGAAGCTCAACTCCCAGAAGAGTCTTTGAAGAAAGAAATTGAAGAAGATGTCAGAAGATGGAAAGATTTCCCATGTTCACGGACTGGCAGGATTAATATAGTAAAAATGGTCATCTTGAGGAAAGCGATCTACAGATTCAATGCAATCCCCATCAAAAGTCCAACTCAATTCTTCATTCAGTTAGAAAGCAATTTGCAAATTCATTTGGAATAACAAAATACCCAGGATAATGAAAACTATTCTCAACAATAAAAGAACTTCTGGGGGAATCATCATCCCTGACCTCAAACTGTATTACAGAACAATAGTGATAAAAACTGTATGGTATTGGTACAGAGACAGGCAGGAAGATCAATGGAATAGAACTGAGGACCCAAAAATGAACCCACACACCTATGGTCACTTGATCTTTGACAAAGGAGCTAAAACCATCCAGTGGAAAAAAGACAGCATTTTCTTTTTTTTTTTCTTTTTTTTTTATTTTCTATGTTTTTTTTTATTTACATTCCAAATCATTTCCCCTTTCCCATTTCCTCCCTCCCCGAAAGTCCCATAAGCCCCCTTCCCTCCCTCTTTTCTCCATTCAACCCCCTCTCGTTTCTCTGTCCTGGCATTCCCCTACATCCAGTCTTTCCAGGACCAGGGGTCTCTCCTTCCATCTTCTTAGAAATCTATTGATACGCGAATTGTGTCTAGGGTATTCCGAGATTCTGGGTCAATATCCCCTTATCAGTGACTGCATACCATGTGTGTTCTTTTGTGATTGGGTTACCTCACTAAGGATGATATTTTCAAGTTCTGACCATTTGTCTAGGAATTTCGTGAATTCATTTAATTCACGAAAATTTTTTAAAAGTTTTTAATTGCAGAGTAGTATTCCATTGTGTAGATATACCACATCTTCTGAATCCATTCCTCCGTTGAGGGACATCTGGGTTCTTTCCAGCTTCTGGCTATTATAAATAAGGCTGCTATGAACATAGCGGAGGATGTGTCCTTATTGCATGCAGGTAAAGCCTCTGGGTATATGCCCAGGAGTGGTATAGCAGGATCCTCTGGGAGTGTCATGCCCAGTTTTCTGAGGAACCGCCAGACTGCTTTCCAGAGTGGTTGTACCAGCTTGCAATTCCACCAGCAGTGGAGGAGTGTTCCTCTTTCTCCACATCCTCACCAACAACTGCTGTCTCCTGTGTTTTTGATCTTAGCCATTCTGACTGGTGTGAGATGGAACCTCAGGGTTGTTTTGATTTGCATTTCCCTAATGACTAAGGATGATGAACATCTCTTTAGGTGCTTCTCAGCCATTAGATATTCTTCAGGTGAGAACTCTTTGTTTAGCTCTGTACCCCATTTTTTAATAGGGTTACTTGCCTCTCTGGAGTTTAACTTCTTGAGTTCTTTGTATATATTGGATATTAGCCCTCTGTCGGATGTAGGGTTGGTAAAGATCATTTCCCAGTTAGTTGGTTGCCGCTTTGAAAGACAGCATTTTCAACAAATGGTGCTGGTTCAACTGGCGGTTTACATGTAGAAAAATGCAAATCGACCCATTCTTACCTCCTTGTACAAAACTCAAGTCCAAGTGGATCAAGGATCTCCATATAAAACCAGATACACTGAAACTTATGGAGAAGAAAGTGGGGAAGAACCTTGAACACATGGGCACAGGGAAAAATTTCCTGAACAGAACACCAATAGCTTATGCTCTAAGATCAACAATACACAAATGGGACCTCATAAAATTGCAAAGAAGGACACTGTCAATAGGACAAAATGGCAACTAACAGATTGGGAAAAGATCTTTAACAATCCTACATATGATAGAGGGCTAATATCCAAGATATACAAAGAACTCAAGAAGTTAGACTCCAGAGAATCAAATAACCTTATTAAAAATGGGGTACTGAGCAAAACAAGGAATTTTCAGGTGAGGAATATTGAATGACCAAGAAGTAGCTAAAGAAATGTTCAACATCCTTAGTCATCAGGGATATGCAAATCAAAACAACCCTGAGATTCCACCTCACACCAGTTAGAATGGCTAAGATCAAAAACTCAAGGGACTGCAGATGCTGGCGAGGATGTGGAGAAAGAGGAACACTCCTCCCTTGCTGGTGGGATTGCAAGCTGGTACAACCACTCTGGAAATCAGTCAGAAAATTGGACATAGTACTACCTGAGGACCCAGCCATACCACTCCTGGGCATATACCCAAAAGATTCTTCAACATATAACAAGGACACATACTATGTTCATAGCAGCCTTATTTATAATAGCCAGAAGTTGGAAAGAACCCAGATGTCCTTCCACAGAGGAATGGATACAGAAAATGTAGTATATTTACACAATGGAGTACTGCTCAGCTATTAAAAACAATGTCTTCATGAAATTCTTAGGCAAATGGATGGAAGCAGAAAATATCATCCTGAGTGAGGTAACCCAATCACAAAAGAACACAGATGGTATGCACTCACTGATAAGTGGATATTAGCCCCAAAGCTCAGAATACCCAAGATACAATTCACAAACCACATGAAGCTCAAGAAGAAGGAAAACCAGTGTGGATGCTTTAGTCCTTCTTAGAAAGGGGAACAAAATACTCAAGGGAGGAAATACGGAGACAAAGTGTGGAACAGAGACTGAAGGAAATGTCATCCAGAGACTGCTCTACCTGGGGATCCATTCCATATTCAGTAGACCCAGACACAATTGTGGATGCCAAAAAGTGCATCAAAAGATGCTGTCTCCTGAGAGGCTCTGCCAGAGTCTGACAAATACAGAGGCAGATGCTTGCAGCCAGCCATTGCACTGAGTGCAGGGTCCCCAATGGAGGAGTTAGAGAAAGGACTGAAGGAGTTGAAGGAGTTTGCAATCCCATAGGAAGAACAACAATATCAACCAACCAGACTCCTCCAGAGCTCCCAGGGACTAAGCCACCAACCAAAGAGTACCCATGGCTCCAGCTGCATATGTAGCAGAGAATGGCCTTTTTGAGCATCAAAGGGAGAAGAGGCCCTTGGACCTGTAAAGACTTGATGCCTCCATGTAGGGGAATGCCAGGGTGGGGAGGCAGGAATGGGTGGGTGGGTGGGGGAGCACCCTCATAGAAGCAGGTTGAGGGGGGATGGAATAGGGGGGTTTCCGGAGGGGAAACTAGGAAAGGGCATAACATTTGAAATGTAAATAAAGAAAATATCCAAAGAAAAAGCAAGCAAGAAAGAAAGAAGGAAGGAAGGAAGGAAGAAAACAAAATGTTATGTTTTGGTTGAAAATAAACTTCTGGTAGACCCTATGGGGATATAAAGTATAAATAAGAGTGTATAATGGAAAAGGAAAACTTCAGCCATCCTCCTTTGCAGTTGAAAAGAATATCATTTTGGTTGATCACGAATGAGAAATAAGCAAAATCACCAGCAAAGAAGAGTCTCTAGTCACTGAAAGTTCAATGTGGCCCAGTTAAAGGCCATATATAGCTGAAGGATTAGCTAAAACATTACGATTGAGTCCTTAACACTGACAGTGCTGGGCAAGCAAGATGGCTCAACAGATAACAGTGGCTGCAGCCAAGCCTCATGACCTGAGTTCTATCCCTGAGACCTACACTGTAGATGGACGAACTGACTTCTGCAAGATGCCCCAAATAAATAAGTAAATGCAATAAAGTTTGTTTCAATTGACCGAAGGGGGGTGGAGGGTGGGAAGAGCAGTTGGGAATTATTTACCGTGAACTCAGAAAAGCTCATGCCATTTACCTAGTCATTCTCTTCTCAAGGATCTGCACAATAGTCATAACATACATAGAAAGTTTTCCTCCCCAACATCATTTACTACAACAAAAAACTGGTATTGGCTAGCTTAGAAATGTGCATGGTTATGCGGATGTGTGCACATGTTACATGTGTGTGCGTATGTGTGAAAGCCAGAGGTTAGAAATGGGTCACTTCCTATTTTATGTTTTGAGGTTTGTTGCAGTAATTTCCAACCTCAATAAGCCCTGTAAAAAACACACAATCCAGTTATTATATTTATAAGCTATTTGTCTAGATGGGGCAGATCTAGCACTATACAAACGCATTCCCCAGCTATAAGACCCTTTGCTACTTGAAGTCTCTCATGGCCTTGTGGTTCTGCCCCATCTTTGCTTCTTCCTCCTCTTCTTCTGTCCCCTCTCTCCCTGTCCCCATTCTCAAAGATCTCTCACCCCTCCTTTCCCCTCCACTGTCCAATCACAGGCTCCAGCCTTTATTGATCAGATAAAATGGTGAGACGGTTCACATGAGATCACCTGAGTGCACGATCGATTGATGCTCAACCCCTCTTGAGGAAGCAGAATTAACATCAGAATTCAAACATCGTCAGGACAACCCACAACAGAGGTTGACTTTCTCACTAAACCTGGAGGTCCTTGATTTGACTAGTCTGGTTGGCCGATGTGGTCCAGTCACCCTTCTGTCCTTGGCTTCTCCATTGCTGGGGTTGTTGGTGTGTGCTACTGAGTCCAGCTTTTGTGTGGGTGCTAGGGAGCCAGGGTTCTGATGCCTGTGTTATTGGCACTTTACTGAGCCACCTTTCCAGCCCAAAGATGAATTTTTCTATGTTAGGTATGGTATCAACAAAATATATGTGATTATATGTAATCACACTCTCTTAACGACTAGAGTCAATATATGCAGTGTTTAGTGAGAAAAGTAGGCTACAAAAATGTTATGCAAATGATCATAATTATGTAAAAAGTATGTGCATAAAAAGATTATCTTCATAAACAGCGTTGACTCTATGTTCTTTCCAGGGGGGAGATAGCAGATGTCTTCGTTTTCCTTCATTTTTATTCCTTCTATGACCCTGTTAGTCTTGTGTAAAATGAGAGCGCACTGTTTTCCCAGAAGGAAAAACGATGCTGTATTACAAGTTAGTTGATAATGGGTGGTTGTCCTGTAGAGTTCTTCCAGGTTATTTGTCTGAGAAAGCCCAGCGGGCAGCTTATGAGACATGTGACCTTTAGCTCACCATTGAGCTGCTTTATGACTCCTCTGACCTCAGCAGCCTCATCTATGAAATGGGAACACTGGTTTGCACCCATCTGAAACCCGGTGGTCAAACCAGGTGCCACATGAAACGCTTTGTCAGCTCTGGTGTCTCATCTCCCAGTCTCCTTTGCAGGGTCACTTCTCCACCAGTGTGGGAACTGGAGATTGGGATCCGGCTGGCTGGGGAAGTGAGAGCCAGGCTGTGTGTTCCTCTACTCTGGGACTGGGCAGGTGATGACAGAGGACCCATTCAGGAGCTGCAGCTGCTGGGGCCCAGGGAGACCCGCCCAAACAGCTCTCAGCGGGAGTTTTGCAAAAAGCCAGCCCAGCTCTGTCCTTTCTTCTTTCCAGTTGTCACACTGCCAGCTCTTGTCACCACAGAGACATTTGATGCTGGGCCTCAAAGCTTCTTTAGTGGGGTCCCATCTGCAGTTCCCTTCCACAAAAATACTTGAAGTGTAGAAGGCCTGAGCGGAGTTCCACATCCTTCCTGCCTCCCCTTCCCTTTGTTGGATTTGACTCAGAGGATAACCCTGTCTCCTCTTTTGAATATTCCATCTGGGACCCCAAAGCCTGCATGAGAACGTAGAGTCATGGGAGTGCTGTCCCAGACACACCAAGTTCAGGAAAGCCCAGGTGTGGGCTCCTGGGGGCTGGGATAACACAAAGGCACCCAAACACCTCCAGGCCTGCCATCCTGCAAAGGACTCCCCCTGAAGAGAGAGTCACTGTGACCCCTCTGGCCCAGGACAGCTCTGCTTAGTGAACCAGTGAGATGAAGTGGTGCTTCCCCGTGTGTCCGCCTCATAGAGGAGCTTCCTCTATCAGTGCCCGGCTGTTTTCATTATAAAGCTCCTTACTGAGCCCAACAGCCCTGTTGGGAGTGAGAAGGAAACAAAATCCCCAAGTGCATCCTGTCCCTACCCTTGGTGTGGAGAGACTGTCTCCTGGAAACAGCGGAGCTGCTAAGCAGCTGCTGATGAATGTGAAAGCCACCGAGAGGAGGCAGCGGTGATATTTATGATGCCCAGGTGCTGGATGCCACCCAAACACTGCCACCCTGTAATGAGTAAGCAAATGTGGAGCTGTTCCCACGCCAGACCACTGCAGAGCCGTTGGACTAGGCAGGCATGCTGCCCATGTCCATACATGGAAACGTGCCTCTGAAATACACGGTTTTAGAGGGAGATCACAAAGTGTCACGTGCACATTATTTCTCAAGATGTATAAACATCTGTCAAACTGCCTACAAAATCTGAGAAAGGCAGTGGGGGCCTGAAAGGAGCTGAGAGGCCGCTGGTCAGCTCCCCTCCCTCCTGAGGGAGCTAGTGTTTAGAAAAGCTAATGCTGCAACCAGAGACTCTGAAATCAGTTCCCTGGAGGGACTGGCGTGCCGGGTGGAGAACTGGGAGCAGAGGTCATGGTGTCTGAGCAAATGAAGGAAGCATTTGTAGATTTGAATACCGGGGGCAGAAATGTTCCACTAAGATCATTTGGGTCCCTCTCCCTGTGAGTCTCTTCAACTACAGACGCTGAGGTGGATGCTGTCGAGGGCAGCATGGAGACCTCAGGAAGGGTTGGAGGGCACGGGTGCTTGTGGCTCAGTAGGAGGGACCACTGGTCAGCAAGAGCAGGGGGCCCATCCCCCAGCACCACAAGAACTCAAGAGGGATCCCAATAAATTAGAACCCTGCCTCTGAGATCAAAAGCAACATCCCGAGTGTAGGAAGATTCCATTCTGACTCATGGGAGGGCAGGCACAGAAGGTGGCAGCAACAGGGTCTTTGGAACCTTCCTGAAGCCACTCAGGGCTTCTTTCTGATGGAAGGCCCTCAGGTTCATCATTACCCCACAACCAGGCCATGTAGTACCTCATGGAGACTTAATGAGTCAGGAGCTTCTCACAGGTGATGAGGTATCTCAGGGAGACAAGTCAGGTGCCACTAAACATCTCTTCTCTAAAGCCTTGTTCTGTTTATTTTTGAGAGAAGGTCTCACTGTGTTGCCCAGGCTAACCTCAAAACTCTGGGCGCAAGTGAACCTATTTATTCCATTTAAGAATTGAATCCCTGGTTCATCAATATAACCAGTTTATTAAACAACCCTAAGCTATTTATATGCTGTATTATTATCTGGGGTTTCTAAGGAGCATGCTGATACTATATTTTTGAATATGTCTTTTTAAAATCGTTTACTTTCGAGACGGGTTCTTATGTAGCCCAGGCTAGCCTCAGTCTCTCTTTGTAGTATAAGATAATGCTGTGCTTCTGGTCCTCCTGCCTCTTTTTCCAGAGTGCTGGGGTTACAGGCATTTGCCCTGGCTCAGCTTTTCCCACACTCCAGGAAAGCATGCTTCCAACTTCGCTGCATCCCCAGTCTTGAAGCTGTACTTAAATGGGGCCTTTCCGGCTTCTTGTTCTACCTATGCCAGGGTGACTCTGTCTCCCCTGCTGCTCGTCATACTAGGAGACCATGCCAGCGTCTGGTAGAGCCATGAGGAAAAGGAAAGCAAGACAGTGCCAATGTTCCCAAAGACTGCCAGCCTGATGCTGCAATGTGTCCTTTCGCCTCCTCTGTCTGCAACCCTGTCCCAGCCAGATGACTCCAACCTCAAACCCACCATGTCCAAAAGTTAGCGTGTGCCCTCCCACCACCACTTCTCTCTGCCAACCTCGCGGACCTGCTTCTGGTTCTCTACATCAGCACTTACTGTTGAAGTCGCTTAAGTAGGAAAACTGACTAATCCCTACCACCGCCTTTATTCACACCACACGAGCCAACCCATTTCCAAAGCATGAACCAGTGGCTCCTAAAGGTCATAATTCTAGCCACAGGCCACCGCATGCTGCTGCTGTCCTTGCCTCTCAATGGGCCTCAACAGTGGCCTCCACCTCGACTGGGTTTCAACCTGGTCTTCCTTCATACTCTCTCTCTATGAGTATCCTTTCAAAGTGTGTATCTGATTCCTATAGTTCTGTTTAAAGCTCTCCAAGGGCTTCTTATTGCTCTTAAAATAAATACCAGTTCTCCAACCGGCCTCCAAGGCCCTGCCAAGACGCCTTTGTCCTCTGCTTCGCCATGCTAGCTTCCTTCAGTCCCGCTCACCCTGGAAGCTCCTAAGTGGGCTTCGCTGCTCCTCTGTCTAGATGATCAGCCACCAGGAATCCTGCCTTTATCTCGCCAGGATTCTTGGCACTCAGCTCTTGGCTCTAGGGTCATTTCACTAAAAGCCTTTTCTGATAGCTCAGTCTAGACTGTTCCTTTATAACAACCTTTAACCTATTCCTTTCCTTCCCAGGACTGTGCATCCCACTTTGCAAAGATGCGTTATGACTGAGATTGATTGATTGATTGGTTTCTCCGCTCCTATTCTCCCCTAGCAGCCAACACATTGCCCAATTAGTAGAACTTTCATAGCAAATATTGATTTCATGAATGAATAAACAGGTGAGTTAAAATACTGTGGCCTTGATTTCTCTTTTGATATTTTGAGACTTTTCACATCACAGGCTTGGTAAAGACCACGGGTTGGAAACACCCAGTAGTGTGAACTGTCTGGGGGCTGGAGTATATTAGGTAAAGAAAGTACACAGGAAAGCAATCCTGCATATGTGAGGAGCCAGGCCAGGGCACGGAGATGCTATGAACTGGGAGGGAAGCCGGTCCAAAGGTTGTGAGAGTCAGCCCCGCTTTAGACCTTTTCATGCTCCGTGAGTGGCATTGGAAGAACAGGAGAGGAGGTTGGTTATCATAGGATCACGGCCTCCTTACGTTCCTCTGGAGGCTCAAAGAACCCAAGTACTTTACCATTAGGGGCTCAAGTCTGTGTCAACTACTTTTCTTCTTACAATGACAGAAGCAGCTAGGGGAGGAAAGGTTTCTCTTGACTTACAGGTTCAGCAATTTCATCCATCACGGCAGGGGAGGGGGCAAAGGTCACTGTGGGAGAAGCACACAGGGTTGTTGGCATCACAGTTCTCTGTCTGTTGTTGGCAGACAGAGAACTGATCACAGCAGACCAGAACCAGAGACCAGGTGTCACAGGACAGGGTGGGAGTTACTACCTTCGAAGACCACGCCTAGTAACCCATTCAGAGCCCACACATTCAAAATGCTGTAGCGTCCCCAAATATATCCACAGAGGATTGAGCATTCAAAACATATCCATGTGGGGGACACTTCAGATTCAACCGTATATCATGCAACAAGAGCTCTCTGGCTCTAATGCCGGGCTCAGCCCCAGTGAGGATTTATGAGAGGAGGACACAATGCATTGCAGAGCTCAGAAACTATCACCAGGATCCTAATGAACCGGGGAATCAGCACCGTGAAGATGGGGCATAGCTGTTTAAGAGACAGGGAATGAAACAAAACAGAACAATAGTAGTAACAATTGCCCTATTCTGAGGTGGCCAAACTGCTGCATGGCATAGCGTGGCACGCACAGTCTGGATGTGAATAACACACAGGAGACAATGGCTGGCATAAATGCAAACCATGGCTGGCATGTACAGGTGTATACACATGGATAGACCATGGTTGGCACAAACTGGTACATGCATAGATAGATCATGGCTGGAATTCACACACACACACACACACACACACACACACACACACACACTCACACTCAGAGACAGACTATGACTGGATGACTGGCATGCACTGGTATATATCAGTATACACACACACACACACACACACACACACACATATATATGTATGTACATATTCCACATATGCTCAGACATGCCATAACTGGCATGCACTGGTACATATACACAGACAGACCATGGCTTTGTACCACTCTCACACATGGACAGATAATGTGTATGCATATGACTATGCATACGCGCACTGGAAGGTCATAGCTAGAAGGCATGGGCATACTAAGACACACATCTTCCTGCCATGGCTTCCATCTGAAGTATAAGATTGACTCTCCTGGAATGCTAGGGTTTGAGTGAGAGTCCTAGGTTGCTGAGTATCTTAGTTAGGGTTTTACTGCTGTGAACAGAAACCATGACCAAGGCAATTCTTATAAAGACAACATTTAATTGGGGCTGGCTTACAGGTTCAGTCCATTATCATAAGGCAAGAACATGGCAGCATCCAGACAAGCTCAAGGCTGGAGGAGCTGAGTTCCACCTCTGGTTCTGAAGGTAGCTAGGAGAAGACTGGCTTCCAGGCAGCTAGAACGAGGGCATTAAAGCCCACGCCCACAGTGACACACATACTCCAACAAGGTCACACCTCCTAATAGTACCACTCCCTGGGCCGAGCACATACAAACCATCACACTGAGAATAAGACATTGTGATAAAAAACATAAAACCCGTAAAAGCAACTTGGAGATGAAAGGGTTTATTTGGCTTACAGGTTACAGTCAACTGTTGAGGAAAGTCAAAGCAAAAGCCTGTAGGTGGGAGCCGAAGCCGCAACCATGGAATAACTGTTAGGGCCTTGCTGCCAGGCTCTCTGTCAGCTACCTTTCTCATAGAGCCACAGATCGATAACATGCCAGGCCCCCTTGTCCAAGGATGGTACCACCCACAGTGAGCTTGGCCTTTCTAGATCAATTAGTAATTTAAAAATTCCTTATAGACATTCCTATAGGTCAGCCCAATGGAAGCAATTCTTCAATAAAGTTTCTCTATTCCCAGGTATGTCAAGTTGGCAACTGATACTAAACATGACAGTATCTATTGAGGTCTGCATAGTCAGGGCTTAGAAGTCAGCACCATTGGGAGGTAGTGGACAGAATAAGGGGTAGGGTCTAATGGTGGATCTTCTAATCACTAGGAACATGACCTGAAGGGGATTTGTGGGACTCTAGCACCTCCTTTCTTTTTATAGCCCAGCTGTAAGTCTTCTTCTGCCATGTGACTCATTATGAACTAGGCTGCCATCGCCCCAAAGCAAACCCAAGTATCCCAAATACCACTCACCACCCACACCCCACCATACACAAGTAGAATACGATACAGCAGAATATGTGGTATGGATTTTTGTAGTCTTTTTTAAGAATCTTGGGGCCAGTGAGATGTCTCAGCAGGAAGAGACGCGTGCTACCAAGTCTAACGACTGGAGCTCAATCCTGGGCCCCATATGGTAGAGATCTGGGGCTTTATATACACACTATGGCACTTACACAACCCTTCTCCCCACAAATAAATAAATTAATTATTTTAAAAAGAATTCTGTTAACTTTACTAGGTAAATCCTTAAATAATGGCATTGCTTTTTTTGTTTCTGATAACAAAACTAATATGTGCAAACTTGTTACACTTTTTCCAAAGGTATAAAGGAGAAAAGGTGAAACTCGCTGTTCATTATATGAAGATTATCATAGTTGATGCTCTGGTAAGTGGTCCCAAAGTGTGTGTGTGTGTGTGTATGTACATGTATGTATATGTATCCAGAATTTTAACCATCATCTTGAGCTAATAATTTCAAACTTAGCCTTGAGCTCAGGCCTGCTTTCCAAGAGTAATAACTGCTTGGCATTTACAGCCAGATATCTGACAGTCTGGATTGCAGGTCTCCTTCTAAATCAGTTGATTCACTTTGATTTCTAAGTGGCTTTCTCATGGGGTCATAGATCTACAACAAGCCCCACAGTGGTATTTCACTGCTGCGTCTCACTACATTTCATGGATGTCCCAACAAGAACCTTGTACCATTCTGATGTGAATTGCCAGAGTCGGTTATTTTCCAGAGGCCTCTGCAAACTGACAAAGTTTCACAAAAGGGTCCCTCACAGTCATCATGGACTAGTGTCAACTTCCTGAGACACTTAGCACCATGAACGGTAGCCTCTTCTCTCCTGGATCTTTAACTAATTAGCTAATTACAGGAGTATAGACTGAGCCTGGAGCCTTCTACATCCTACAAGTATTCCACTGGAGGTATGTGTCCAGACCCTTTAAAATTGTTTTTTCTTTGTATTTTAAGATAAGTGTGGTGGTCAGTCTTGTTTGTCATCTTGATTGGATCCTGGATGGATGAGACTTGCTTCTGGGTGGGGCTGGCAGGGGATTTCTGGAAGGGCCTGTGGGGCCGCGAAAGAGACCTGGCAGCTCGCCTAGACTGGACTCCCCCTCCCTGCTTGTGTATGGTGTGGTCTCTGCTGCTGCAGAACAGTCGCCACCACGGAAGATCCAACTCCCCTCCCCTTTGGAAAGTACAACTCCTTCACCATTTGGGCCTGGCCGTTGCTCCGCAGATCTCAGATCTCCACAGGTAGTATCTGGTATACAGACTGGCAATCCTCCTGCCTCAGATTCCTAAGTGACTGAGATCACAAGCTTATGCTACCAGACCCAGTTTGGCCCTTCCACTGGGCAAGGGTCCACAGAATGAAGGCCATTGCCCTTCTGAGAAGTCAACAGAGACACAAAGACAGTGTTTCTGAAATGACCAAAGAGACAAGTGAACAGAATTCAGTAAAAACTAGATGATGTAGACATTTTTAATCCCAATCCAGGGTTTCTACCCCACCTTTGACAATTTAGTTCCCCCAATAAAACACACACACCCTTATATTTGTAATAAACCTTAGTCAGCATAAGAGCTGGGCAGATGTGTACCCTTTCTGCTCCTAGAATCTACTTCCCTATCCACAACCCTGAGTTTGCTATGCTTCATCTGGGCTTCTCTTAACTCTAACTAAGCAGCCCTCAGGGCCGTGTTTTCATGGTTTACATGACCCATGACAGCTTCTCCTTCTTCACCTTTGTCTCTTCCTGATTGGTTCCTCCCTGCTCCCATGCCTGGGAATCCTAAACTCCACCTGTCTCTCTTCTGCCCAGTTGTCAGCAGCTTTATTTACCAATCAGAAAAAAAAACTTGGAGCAGGGTCGCTTGGGTCTATGTGTAGACTGCAGGTCTTTTGGGGCAGGACTTAGCATTAAAATACAGAGCAAGAAGAAACCTCAACAACTTAAAGGGGAAGCAGGTTTTGCAAACTCAATAATAGCTGTGGATGACAACGCCTATCACGGTCCTGCGCCTATTCAAGCTGTCACCAGTACTTAAATAATTCTGGTGCCTTCAGCTCTAAACTGCAATGTTTTCAATAGTCCCCAAACTTCACCACAGCTTCTTGTCTCCAAAGTCCCAGAGTCAATGCTCTGTGTGCCTTCCCAAGCTGGGCAGGCAGAGGTGTAGCAGTGGAAGATCTGCAGGGGAGAGCATTGCTGTGGATCCGTGGTACTTCAAAGTGAGAGAGTCTCTCACCAGGAATCTACTGTCCCCTTAACAAGGCTGAGAGCTGTGGGTGCAGGAAACACCTGGGATCTGTGCACCTCCAGGGAGACCGGGAAAGTAGCTCATTTGAAATTCACCCCAACCCCCCATGCATCCAGTTTTCCCTTCCATCTGTAAAGTTTCCTGGGATTTGTAGCACTTGGTTAGCTAGGACCAGATCTGGAATTTAATCATCATATTGGGCAACTAATTCCAAACTTGGGCCCAGAAGCAACACCTCATTCCAGGGATGATAATTAGCTTTTGCAGCTAGATACTACACGAATACCTATGGTCTATCTCCTAGATCATGGTGACACATTACTGGCAAAGGCATCTGCTTCTTTCCTCTATAAATTAGATGCTGTTGACAACAATATAGTCAGGGTAGCTAGAGCCACGACACTTTAGCAGAGTGGCTGTCCCCAGGCAAAGCCATTATTCCCTGTGGATTTGACGAGCTAGTCATCATTCATGGGCAGAAAGTGAACTGACAGGGTTGCTTTATTACGGGAACACGCAGTATGTTCCCTTCTTATTGCAGCCTGGTTTGTACAGGCTTGTGCTACCAGAAAGAGTCTGTTGGTTGTGACTGTTCACTCAGGGAATTGTGCCAACAAAGCTTCTGGTGTCCCATCAGTAGGAATTCCCTGTCCCAGGTCCAGAATGATTGTGAGAGGCACTCTGAAAAACAAGGTCAGTAAGAGCTCCTCTCTGGTACATTTTAATTTATCCCACATGGAAAGTGATGCAAGGCTGTGAGTGACTTTGTTCACCAATGTCAAGCCAGGTCAAGAGTGACTAGCTGTAGGGCCAAGAAGATATAGAAGGAAAGAACTGGATCCTCCTACCTTGGATGTCTTATGACCTCCAATGTAAGCTACAGGTATGTATGTGTGCCCTTGTGATGTGGGCGACACATTACACACACACACACACACACACACACACTAATGAGATTTTCAGAGGAGGGGAGAGGGAGAGGGAGAGGGAGATTGCAATGGCTTCGTCTTGAGTACAGAGAGACAAAGAGATGATCATGAACTTGGTCCAGGAGATATAGAATACAGCAGAGCCTGGACCCTTGTGGATCCTTGGCAACTTCCTGGAATTAAGCAACCTTCTCCATTAGGGACATGGCCCTACTGCAAAAGTGGGCTCCACTGGGGACACCCTCTCCCATAGCCTCACCCCTCTACCATCTTGGCCATGAGTCTTGCTGCCACCAGAAAGGGAGGGCCCAGGTGCTGGTTCTGACTGCACTGCCCGGCTGTTTGGGAGGGTGCATGTTGGCATGAAGGTAAACCACACACCAGCAATCTGAGTCTTTGAGACTGGCCGTCGAGCCTGCCTTGCTCACTAGGTCCTGAGCTTCTTGCGAACCATTGAGATTCTTCTCACCTTCAACTGCTTTCCAAGAACAAGACTCTGGTGCTGAGGCTTTCAGACCACACAACCTTCAACTCCACTTGTGATTCATGCTCAGTATGCAGGAATTTGCTGAGCCTCACCTGAATGCCCAGAACCATACTGTAAGGTAGAGATGCAGAGGGGGAGGGGGAGCTGCATCCCTTCCTACAGTATTTCCACATTAAACTCATTGTAGATGTTGTCTCAAGGTCAGTGGGCCAGGAGTTCAACAGTGAGCTGGGTCACCCAACTCATGCCTCCCAGACTGAGCACTGAGGCCAGGACCTCCTCTGGGAGGAAACAGTTGTGGCCCTCAGGCCCCTACAACTGAGCTTCTCTGAGGATCAAGGATCAGAGACGTTCCATCCTCTTTTATCCATACATCCGTCAGAGGCAGGCCACTGGGAGCACAGAGAGTGCTGGGAGCACAGAGAGCACAGTGTAGCAGCTCAGATAAGCGTCTATCTGTAGCTTCTATTCACAGTCCACACCTTCCAACCCACTTAGGAGCTCCACACTCTTTTTTTACAGATGAGAAGATGAGCTTAAGGCATAGGACAGAAGGGCTGGGGGAAAGGCTTAGTATTAAAGAGCAATGGGTTCTCCTCAGAGCACCAGGGTTTGATTCCCAGCACCCATATGACTCAGCAGAAATAACTGGGTCCCCTGACAGGAAGGAGGGCCCTCTCCTGGCCCCCACCAGCACTTCTGACACCTGGCCTTCAAAAAGCTGGCACAATGGATCGGGCCTGATCTCAGAGGAGTTGTGTTAGGGACAAAACACTAGTTGGGATTAAGAGTACAGAGTACCCACATGAAGGGACCCCAGGCTAGGGTCTAAGTTGATTCTTGCCTTAGAAGACCCCCTGCCCCAGCCAAAGATGGCTAATTACCACACAGGCTGTTGTTCTCACCCAGCCAAGTGGAGACTGGCTCAGAGCTTTCACACTCCCACACTCCAGGAAACCTGGCTCTAGAGACAAACCGCAATGTGCAAGTCACTGGCTATTATTATCCCACATAGTGTGGCTCTGGTCGCATGCTGGGCCCACCGCCTGCCTGTGAGAATACCCGCTGCACCTGTGTGGAGGAGGGTGAGCCCCCGACTCCAGCTTGGAAGCTCTGGTGGGCTGCGAGCAAGTCACACAGAAGCAGGTAGCCTGTGCCAAGGCTGCACAGATTTAGAGAGAAATTGCTCTCTCCAGGGGCTGTGAGATCTACCACATTTTGCCTTCCAAGAGGTCAGTGGTGGCAAATAGCTTTGCTGAGTTGTTCCCACTTCCTCCCAAAAAGCACTGAGCCTCTGATCTAAACTAGTTGTGCTCTAAACTCCTGCTGGATCTCAAAAAGATAAGAATGAAGGGTGCTAACTCAAACTCGGCAGCGGGAGCTGAACTAAGCAAGGCACGGGCAGGCGGTTGTGCCAAGCTAATGGGCTTCTGAACTGTGTAACAACCCCACCCCACCCCACCGCATCTCCCAAACCCAGACATCTAAGTCTAAAATGATTCAATTTCCATGTAGGCAGGCCAGGCCTACAATCCTGGAGCTAAAGAGGCAGGTCAGCCTGGGTTACCTAGAAACAATCTCTCAGTGTGGGAAAGGCTGCGATCTGTTTCTGAATTTCCATCCCAGTCACTGGAAGTTACCTTCCCTGGCGCTGGTGCAGAGTGGCTACCCTGATTGGGACCTCTTGAGGATACAGTGGAGGCAGGCTACCAGCAGAGGGGCCTTCAGGATCTGCCAGGGAGCCAGCCCACCACCAGCTGGAGAAAGATACTGGTTTCAGAGAGCCAGGCCTCAGCACACTGGACCAAGTTGACCAGAACGCCCTTTGGCTGGAGCCCCACTTGCTCAACCCCGAGCGCCCCCTGTTAACAACTGATGGAACGTGCTGGCAATGCCCACTGAGAGCAACCGGAAGGAGCCGGTGCAGGCTGGCAAGTGGGCCTTTCCCTAATAGTCCATCTAAGACATGCCAAAACCTGCCAAGGTTGATAGTGTGTGGAGCCTCAGGAAGCTCCCACCTTTTTTCTGTCAGGCTGCCCCTTGGCAATTCACAATGAAATCGCATATTGAATAAGTAGGGTGAAGCCTTAGCCTGGCCTCTTCAGGCAGTTAGTTCTGTGCCAGCCTTCAGGAGCAGGAGCCATTTGCTGTGTTGGGGGTGGGGGGGAGGGCAGAGTCTTCCAGAGGCTGCTAGCCTGGGGGATGTGACAGCTACAGACAATTAAACCTGACTGTGACAGGAAGCCTGTGTTATCTGGCCCCAGCAGGCAGCCTGTGGTCTCTCCTGCCCTGAGATCTAGTGACAAAGCTCCCGAGGAATGATGGGACTCAAATGCGCTCTGACAGTCTGGACTCGCAGGAAGGCGCCTGCCCATTCCTATACCACTCATCAGTCCAGCTCAGTGCGATGCCCTGCCCCTGCAGGAGGATTTAGTCCACCAGGGAGGCCTGACTCCCAGGGACAAAGCAACATGTCCTCCTACATTGTCCCCAGGAAAAACTGGGGTTGCACCTTCCTTGGCAGATATGGGGACCACAGGCAGAGCATCTCCCTCTCCAGCCAGAGCAGCCATACCTGTGAGGAACCACACAAGGTAGCCCTTGGCCCTGCCCACCCCCCAGCAGGCCCTGACTGCCTACACTCACAACCAACCCAGCTATGACTTTGTCAGCCCCACAGTCGTCACTGAGCATGAAATCGCTTCTATGCTCTCCACATCCTGCCTCCTGCCTGACAGCCGGATGTATCTTTTCTGACTAAAACACCCTCATATAAAACATTCCTTATTTACCAGTCATGCAATGGTCTGCGGCCCACGAAGGACAGCTGGGCGAGCAGGGAAGAGTCGAATTCAGTATTCCCCTCGCCTCTCCTGCTAAAAATGAGTGACACTCTTGGAGCAGCCTGAGTGCTCAGACCTGAGGCTTTCCTGCCGCGACTCCTGTGCCTGGTACAGAGAACGCAGGCCTGGTGTCTAATCTGAGGCCTGCTGGCACTGGGGTAGCCTGGGCATCTGGCCTCTGTGGCTCTCTCTTCTGTCGTTGCAGGCTCCAAAGAGATGGAGTCTACCCTTCAACTACTCCAGGGCCTGAGCTGCCTGGGGCCTAGAATTCTCCATTTATAAACCACCCGAACTGCCTTCTCCCTGCCTGCCTCTTGCCCTTCTTTGTGGGCCATCCCAGGTCGCTTCATAAATCCAGGCTATCCTCATGCTTACAGGCAAGTGAAGACCAGGCTAAGTGATCACTTGCCGTCTCCCTTCTCTTCTCTTCTCTTCTCTTCTCTTCTCTTCTCTTCTCTTCTCTTCTCTTCTCTTCTCTCTCCCTCCCTCCCTCTTACAGTCTCTATTCTCTTGTCATTTACTCTGCTGAGCCTCAAGGTGAAGTAGATACGGTGACAGGCTCCCCACACCCATCTTCCAACCCACCACCATCTTAGGATTCTTGTCCTGGAGGGCAGAGTAGCCTGTACCAAGTCTCAGACTGAAAGCATCGCTTCCTGGGATCCCTTCCTGGCTCAGCACAAAGGTGTCATGTTTAGAACGCAGTCTGCCTGAGGTCATTTCCTGGAACCCATGGTCCCCGGAGGCCTCTGTCCTCTGGTCCAGGGAGCATGTCCCCATCTTTCCTGAGTCCCCCACTCTGCTTCTTCTATCTGCTAATCTTCCTCTGCACCCTGGCCCAGTTCACCTTGCTCTGCCCTGCTCTCCATACAGAGGCCTGTCCTCACAGGGTCACCTAGGCCTCCAGCACTTTATCCCCAACTCCTGTGTGACAGGTGAGGGTCACGGCCTTTGCTGTCTTCTGTCCAGCAGTGGCAGCCTCACACCCCGGACAGTGCAAGGAATGGTCCCAGCACTGTGCTAGTGATCCTATCACACTGGCTCACCTATGGAAAATAAGCACCCGCGCTCCATCAAAGGAGAGTTGGAGGGATGAAGGAGGCAGGAAACCTGGAGTGGTGGCATAGGCCGGCAATCCCAACACTCAAGAGACCGAGGTAGGAAGACCAGGGTTTGGGGCCAGCCTGGTGTATAGGCTAGGATAGGCTCCGCTCCGAGAAGCAGAACAAACAGACAATAAATCCAGGGCAAGCCACACATGCTGGGCTCTGCTCTCTGAACAACCCAACAAGGGCTGGGCTCTGCTCTCTGAACAAGCGAGACACAGGGCTGGGCTCTGCTCTGAACATGTGCAGCTCATCAAGAAATACTGGCAACTCTTACTCAATCAGGCTGTGCACGCACGCACGCACGCACGCACGCAAGGCCTTTCAGGGATTGATAGTGGGGAGGCTTGGAAGAATTTGTGCAGGCAACAGGAGCTGCCTCAGTTTGTAATCCACATGTCCCCCCCTGAGTTAGGGGTGCTCCTCCATGTGGAGGCACTTGACCCTCTGTGACCCTGGGAGCAGATGGAGAAATGGATTCATTGGTTAGGGTGAGTATTTGACTTGCAACTTTAAAAAAACAAGTTTTGTTTATTTGTTTGGTTACAGTTATACATACATATGTACCCACTTACCATGGCACATCTGGGGTTCAGAGGACAGCTGGTGGGAGTTAGTTCTCCACTTCCACAATGTGGGTTCCAAGGATCCAACTGAGGTCACTAGGATTGGCAGCAAGCACCTTCACTCGCCGGTCCTAGATTGCAAAACTTTCCCATAGATTCATTCCTTTAGTTTCCCCAGCAGCCGGCTTCTGGGTGTGGCCCATTCTCCTGTATGGGGACAAGAGTTATAGAACTCTGGTTAAGGTTTGCCTGCTGTGGTCAGCCTCAGAGGCCACAGCCACGTGAGGCCCACCCCAGCCTGTGCACACAGACTCAGATCTCTCTGCTTTGGCCTTTCAGAAGCTGCTCTCCCTCTCCTCTCCCCCTCCCCTCCCCTCCCCTCCCCTCCTCTCCTCTCCTCACACACACCAGCCAGCGCACCTCCTGGGGATGGAGGGCTCCAGGCCTGCAGGCCAAGGTTGCCTTTTTACTTCCTGCTTTCAAAGAGGAACGGTGTGGGTCAATGCTGTTCGGGGTTGTTTTCCAGAGGCCGGAGGCCAAGGCACTGTGGCGGACTGGACCATGGAGGCCTGGGTGTACCTGCCAGGAGCAGTAAGCGCATGCGCCCCTCTGTGTTTGCCTCTCTGAGTCCTGGGAAGGCTGCTGACCAAACTGGCCTGTCTGTCCACACCATTCCTCCTTTTCCCATAGACTTAGGAAAGGTAAAGAAAAAAAGAGAGCTGTTTGTGTTCAGGAAGTCCCAGCGTGTGGAGCAAGGGGTTAACATGAGGTCACTGTGTGGATCCCAGCTGTGGCTGGGTGTGCGCTGCATTCCAGTTGCAGCTTGCACGCGAGGGCCAGAGAGGCGAGCAGGAGAGCATCTCTAGCTGTTTAATTTTTGTTCCCGTTTCCCCGTGGGCCTCTGCTAGAGTTTCAACCCCTCACCTTGGGTTGGATGGCCGAGTATCAAGTTACTCTCCCAAGATGCAAGTAGAATAGTTCTGTAGAGAAAGCGTGGGCAGACTGCCCAGGGCTGAGGAGAACAACTTTCCTTTCTGTGCTCTTGCTCGCCTCAGGCTCTCAGGAGATGAATTCCAGCTGTGCTGCCTGTGGCCTAGGATTGTCCCCTGCCCTCTGTGGGAGAGCTCCTCTCCTCTGCATGGCCTGGCTGGGTTTGGGAAACAGGCACAGAGAACAGGTGGGCTGGGGCCAGATGTGAAAATCAGGCCAGGGGGCCCAACCACGCCTGGAGGCCTACAGTTGGCTAATCCCTTCGTGCTAGAGACTGAAGAAGAGGACCAGGAGCAAAGGCGGTCAGCCTTGTCTCTGGCCTGCTGGGCCTTATTCATGTCGCTCCCTGGGCCAGAACTAGCGTCAGGACTCATAGAATCTAAGAAATTCTGGTCTCACTGGCCGGCCTACCCAACTCACTGAGTTCCAGGCCAGCTTAGAGTTCTTGTCTCAAAAAACCAAAGTGCATGCTGCCTTATGAGGAAAAGTATACAACGTTGTTGGTGTGCACACACACACCAAGTCAGAGTGACTGAAAGACCCTTATCTAGTCAGACTCCAAATCTGACTGTTACCAGCTGCTCCCTGACAGCCTTAACACAGAATTCCCTGGGAAGTATGTGACTCACTGTCTTCCCCCAAATGAAGGAGCTGGACGTCAAAGGAGAGATGGCCATGAACACTGCTTGCTTTCACCATCTGAATGAGTGTGAGTGTGTGTGTGTGTGAAGGTGTGTGTGGTGAATGTGTATGTGTGGTGTGAGTGTGTGTGATGTGTGTGAGTGAGTGTGAGTGTTGTGTGTGTTGTGTATGTGTGATAGTGTGTGGGTGTGGTGTGTGTGGTGTTTGGTGTGTGTGTGGGTGTATGGTCTGTGTGTGTGGTCTGTGTGTGTGTGTGTGTGTATGTATGTGAATGAGTAGACTTGTATTGGTATTGTTTCTATTCCACTCCCCTTAATCATCAACTCAGCATCAAGAAAACACCTTCCTTAATCTACAGAAGTTGTTAACTGGGGCCCTGTGAATGATTGTTCTCACAAATAATATTGACCCTAAATCTCTCTGAAGTTTCAGTCAGTTACTCATGGTCTACAATTCAGCTTGCAAGAAATTCCAGCAAAACACAGAGGCCCAAGCTGTTCCATGACCCCTGAGAGGGCTGCCAACCAGCCTCTGTCACTTTGCTACTGGCCTCTCCCGGACTAGCAGCCCTTTAGATCTACCTTTTGCTTGGGCCCTGGTTTGAAACTCTAGTGGGCTTGGAGGTTTAATCAAGGATGGTAGCTTTCTGGCCTCTGAGAGAACCACTAGTCTTTCCAGCCACTTCTGCTGACTTGGCTTTAGGTGGAAAAATTTATTTTTAGTTTTTAAATTATATTTTATGGGGGCTAGATAGATGGCTCAGTAGTCAAGGACACTGGCTGGGTCCTTTTTCAGGGAACCCAGGTTTGATTTCTAGCACCCCCAAGGCTGCTCATAGGAACTGTAATTTCAGTCCCAAAGGGGTCTGATTCCCTCTTCTGCTTTGTCAGAACTGCATGCATGTGGTGCACAGACATACATACAGATACAACACTTACAAAATAATTTTAAAATCACACCTATGTATTTATTTTCTGTTGAGGAGAAGTAGGGATGTGCCCAAGTCACAGAACACATATGAAGGTCAAAGGGCAACTCAGATCTTTTCTTCAACGACGTGGGTCCCAGAAATTGAACTCATATTGTCCAACTTAGCAACACTAGTGCCTCAACTCACTGAGCCATCTCTTTAGCCCAAGTGTTTAGGAAATAATCCTAAATACAGTCTTGTACCAGGCACCATTGAAGTCATTCATTCATACACATATCCAACAAACTCATCAAATTGTTTGTCAATGATGATCCAACCAGTGGTTTTGGACAAATGCATAAAACTAAGGTCCTCTACAGTTCACATTCTAGCTCTGGTGTAGTGTGGATTGCCAACAAGCAACTTCGGGAGGCAGAGAGCACTGGATGGCTATCTGGCTAAGGCAGGATTCATAGCCTCAGCAGGGAGATAGCCAGCTGGATCGATATATCAGAATTGAGGTACTCATGAGGAACAGGTAGGGGACTGGGTGGGGCCTACGACAGAGGCAGTATTCAAGGATTCTGGGGTGAGGAGGACATTTAAAATAGAACTGAGAAATGTAGTTCCTGAGAGAGTGAAATCCTGAGTGCATGTATGTTGTTGATGTGGCCACAGTCATGTCCCAAACCCCATAGCATCAGGCTCAGAGAGTTAGCTGTAGGGTGACTTATTTTGTGTGTGGGCCCTTTAAAGAATCCCAGCTGCTAGTCAGCTGGCCCTTTAAGAATTTTTAGCTGTTAGAACTGCTTGACCCTATGGTTGGCAGTGTTGGTTGCCTTTTGGGTTTCTGGAAACAGGGAAGAATAAAAAAAGAAAAAACAGCTGAGGCAGAGAAAGAGCACTGGGCCAACAGAAGAAGAGAAGACAGCTGAGCCAGAAAATATACTGTTAGAAGACAGCTGAAAGTGAACTCGGATAGCAGAGTGAGAAGAGAATTGGTGACAGCTGAGGCAGGAAAAGCTGAGCTGAGCAGATAGGCTAGAACAGTCTACAGTTTCAGCTGCTAGTGGGAAAACTGGGAGAAGAGACCATTCAAACACATTGTTGGAGAAGTGAGGAGGAATGGTTGGGAGAAACCTCTGAAGCGGCTGAGCTGGAAACTTGGAGGAGGGCTGGCAGGGAGTTAAGAGAACTTGTTACTGTTTGTAAGAAAAGGAGACATTAAAAGAAACATTAAAGGAAAAAAATAAAACTTCTCCCCTGCGTTCCCCAGCCCCCCCCCCCATTTTATAGTGGCACCCAACATGGGGCATGAGCATGACCTTTGGGACCTGAAAGATGGTGAACTCTGTCTGGGCAGGGCAAAGCTAGAGGACACTCTGGTGGAGGTCTCTAGTGGTTCTGATATGCAAATTGGCATCCACCCTTGGGTATAGAAGTGAAAGACTAATCAAGCCATCAAGTAGAAGGCTCCCTCTGAAGTTTCCCTCAGGATTGCTGGCGCACAAACAGGGACCAGGTTTCACGGGTACTTTCTATACACAACAGATGGCAATGTTTGCATATCAACAGTGTGTGTAAAGATGCCCACCAAGCTTTTTTCCACTATATATTTATTTGGCCTGAAAACTGTTTTCCTACAGATAGTCTTCCTACAGAGATTAGAACACTTGTCTCCATGATCAAGCTACATGCTATATACCCTGCCTCCTGTTTATCTGTGTACAAAAATCCCGTTTCTTTTTTCAGCTGTGTGCAACAATACCTCCTCATTGTTCAGCTGTATGCAATAACCCTGCCTCCTGTTCATCTCTGCGTAACAAACACATTGAGCTTCCAGAATAATGAGATTTCCCCGTCAGAGAGCCCAGCTTTTCTGTGTATCTTCCTGTGTTGGCTTTTCTTCATTTCCTCACCACAGAGTCAGGTGTAAGTCCCTTGGGGCAGTGCAGGATACAACAGGAAAGCTTACAGAAAATCATTAACATGGCTTCTCAGGGCATGGATGGAAACTTCAGGCCACAACTCTTCAGAGCGTAGTCATGGCCACAACTAAGAAGGGATTAAAAGCTGTGACCAGGACCTGCTGGTGGGACATCACAGCAGTACCTGGGATTGTTCCCAAAGCATCACTCTGCTGCCCAACTGCCTGCACCTCATGTGCTTTGGTTCCGGTTCTTCCCACAGATTCTGTGAGCTACTTCTTACTTTCCCAGTAAATTCCTCCATTTGCACTGAGCAGAGGTAGTTTGAAATATGATCCCTAGCTCGTACAGAAAATGAGTATATACCATTAAACACTATAACACTCACAAAAGGGAGGATATAGCAACTGATCCCCATCATGGAAAAAAGACATGGAGACCTCTGGGTATTCGCTAGCCTTTACTAGTGACTTCCATCTTCAGGGCTGGAGCAGAACAATGGCTGTATTGCATATCTTATGTGGGTTTGGTTTAGTACTGGATGCCTCTTGGTGAATAAAAACACTACTGGGGATGCCCCCTCCAAGTCCAAATACCTCAGGGTGTAAAATGAAATACCCATAGGAAATTGGAGAAAATTATGAGTCTCCATGTAACTAAATACAAGGTGTCAGATTATGGGATTTCTTGCCCAGGGAATAAATTCTCAGGGATGTTTCTTTCTGTATATATATATACCAACCTTTACATCATCAGATCTTAAGGAAGTAGAATTCATTTAGTCAGAAAATAATGTATCCCAGCTGGCTATATTTTATGTATCTTATGAATCACCTTGCCGGCTTTCTGGAAGCGGGTGGGTGTGATTCATCCTGCAATTGTTGCTTATCCTCAGACTGCAGAGGCAGCAGAGGCCTGAGGAAGCTGGGAACAGGATAGCAGATGTGGGCAAGACATCGTCCACAAAGAGAGCAAAGGTTTGACTCCCCCCAAATTCTTAGGTTGAAATTCTAGTTCCCCAGGTGATTGAGTTAGTGGATGGGACATTCAGGAGATGGTTCTGAATGTCTGGACCTAACACAAACCCCTAAAGGTTTCCAGGGTGCTGCTGGTGGTGGAACTCTGAGGAGGTGGGGTCTAAAAGAGGGTTTTAGGTCTTGGGGGTGATCTTCAAAGGGGGTGTTTAGCCACAGATGGTGCCCCTTTTATTTTCTGTCCCTTGGCCATGAGGTGAGCAGTTTTACCCCACCATATGCTCCAGCCATGGTGTGTTTATAACAGTGCATATCACAGCCTGGAGCCTCCAAACTTCAGGGTGGAGTCAACATTCCCCATCCCTAAGTTGATTCCCACAGGTGTTCATAAGAGTGACAGGCTAACACAGGTGACCAATCATTCCCAAAGCATGATACCCTTGGGAGAGAGACCCCAGAGAGGGAACCAGGTGAGAAGATGGCAGCTATCTCTACAACCCAGGGACATCAAATCTGCCGAATCTATACCTGGACTTCCCAGGCTCCAGAACTATGAGAAACAAATTGCCCTTGTACATAAATAACCCCAGCAGATGCTGGAAGATGGACAGAATGATAATAAACAAGTTACACTGCAGAAGAAGCAGTGTGTGGGAAAGGATGGATGTTATGTCGTAGAAAGTATACATTATAGTACATAGAGTCCCTGGTGGGTGTCTACCAGGGCTTAGGAGGTCGCTCCACTGGGAAAGTTTTTGCCTCATAAACACGTGAACCTGAGTTTAGTTCCAAGACTCTTCACTTGTTTGTCTGTTTAGCCAGCTGTGATGGTGTGGGTTTGTAATCCCAGTGCTGGAGAAGCAGAGCCAGGAAGGTTCCTGAGGCTGTCTGGGCAGTAAGCCTGGCTTGTCTTAAAAAATGGTATATAATCATCTACTGCCTAAGGAATCATGCTGGTGACAGTTGGCTCTTATTGACTTGAAGAGCCCCGTGTCATACATACAGCAGGCATGGACGTACTTGTTCATCTACCTGTGCCTCCTCAGGGCCATGTAACCTCATGAATGTAGATACAACAGCAGACAGAGGATTCTGTGGAGCTGGGATCCTATGTGCCCGGGACTGTGGAAAGCTAATGCCTGGGGAGTTTGAGGCCGTAGTTGTCCTGTTATCTCGGGTCTTTTTGTGCTGCCCAGAAGCCAAAATCAGCCAGAGGGATGAGGGCAAGCCTCTTCATATGCCCCTGGCTCTGTGGGCATCAGGTAAGGCATTGGCATTTGAGCTCCAGAAGGGTGACTGGGTGGCTTCTGTAGTTGCTGTGAATAATGGACCCAGAGCCAGAAACACTGGGAATTTTTCTGCCCTGGCCAAACCAACAGCCTTAGAATCTCTGCCTTGTTTTCAGAGCATCTCACCTGTGCAGATCAAGCTCCTACCAGCGCAGCAGGGTACCTACAGGGAACAGGGCGTGCAAGGTAAGCATGTGCCATCTCTCAGACTGGGTTACAATTGGAAATGCCTTCAAAGTGAGGTAGTGGTTTGGGGCTCTGTGTGACATGTCAAGCCGTTCATTATTTTTTCCAGTGATTTTTCTTTCTTTGTAATTAGAGATGAGGAGAATTCATTCCTGGGTGACACAGCTTTTTTCTGTGCCATCTGTGGGTTTCATTGAGCCGCCAGACAGCACAAACCCAGTCTGGGCTGTTTTATTTGGCTGACTACCCAAGGGTGGTATCCTGCCAGATCAAGGCCTCATGGGGAACCATGAGCACCTGAACACACCCTAGGAAAGAAAGAGTTCTGGAAATGTGGTTTCCAGCTCACTCAAACCTTTCTCGGATTCAGCAATCCTCAGCAAAGGATTTTTCCAGGAGTCCAAAAAGCTTACAGGAGATTTTTACTTTGTTTCTTAATGGTTCTTAAAGAAAAAGAAACATGATCATCCTGAGTGAAAGCAGACTCTTGTGCTCTCTGATATGCACATGCATGTGCATACAATGTATACATACACATGCACATATACATACACACACATGCAAACACATGCACAGGCAGATACACACACATGCACATATTTACATACGCACATGGACCATGCAATGATGTGACCAGAGGTTTTTCTGGAAGCCATGATGTGCTCAGCTAAGTACAGAGCTGGGGTCAGCAGCCTGGTGGACCAATTCTCCTCTACTTGTCCCGCCTGCCTTCTCCAAGTGAATAAGTGTTCTTACAAATTAAGATCTTGACATTAAGTACATAGATCCTATCGAGCAGCTTCCAAATTCACTACTCAGAGTTACATACATGACTACGGGTCTTAGCAAGCTGTCCCAGGGCTGTTCAGCACTGCCACAAGTGGGGTGACATGGGAAGCTGTCGCTCAACCTCTTTGATAATCTTCAGTGACCATTGCTCATAAGCCAGGGACAACATGGGAAGGGGACACATTACAAACTTTTTAAAAACTTCTTAATTAATACATTATTTTTAAAAAGTAGACTATGCGTGTGTGTGCCTGTGCATACATGCCCTAACATTCCAATTACAAATATCTTTTCCAAGTCATCCCTGAAAAATCACTCTTGGAATAAACCTATTACATAAAATACATAATATGCCACCAGAGAGATCAAGATTGTAATGCTACTCTGGTTTTGAATATGCAATGTATTCAAAAGTCAGGGTCCAGAGGCAAAGTTCAGAAGAGCAAGTTGAGCAGACAGGGTAGGCCGAGGAGCCCCCCAGACTTGGATGAGTCTGGAACTGCCCGTGACAGAATCTGACCTGTAGTCTCCTCTGGATCCTAAAGAGAAGTTTGTTCCACACCTTTTTGGTGCGCCTCTAGGTGGGGTAGAGGTAAAGAGAGGGGCTCTCCTTGCAGTCTGCGTGGTGCAGAGAGGGGAGCTGCTTGTCCTGGGCACATTTTCTCTGTGGTTAAAGAACATCCTGCCTTCTCATCTGAGCACGGTTCCCAAGTTGCTGGGCCTGGGTTGCAGAGAAGGCTGAGAGACTGACTGAGGACACATGAAGGCATCAAAACTCTCCATTAGACCAGCTGGGCAAGATGAAGCTCATTTTAATTGAAAAAAAAAGCATTTTTGATAGGGAAAATATTCTTTTGAGGCAGGGAGATCTCCTATGCCCGTCTATTTTTGAACTCTATGTAGCTGACAATAATCTTAAATCACACTCTTCTTGCCTCTACCTCCTGAGCCTTAGGGCGACAGGCTCTCTCCT
Organism: Tokudaia tokunoshimensis; assembly: GCA_036184795.1. NCBI lineage: Eukaryota > Metazoa > Chordata > Mammalia > Rodentia > Muridae > Tokudaia > Tokudaia tokunoshimensis. The sequence goes on along the minus strand of BTHU01000022.1, from coordinate 54,191,557 downwards.
TTTAGTCTTCCCTGAAATGCAGCAGGAAGGACCGAGCTGTAGCCCTTCTGTTCACAAACAAAAGATCTGTTGCTGCTTCTTTGCTTCTCTCCCACAGAGAGAGGAGAGGCATCTTCTCCCTGGAAACTTGCCTGTTCCCCCTTGCTTCAGGTAGGACACACTTTCTGCCTGAAGCATTGTTAGGGACCCAGCAGCCCTTGGAGGTGGCCATGGTCCCACAGCCCACACAGGGTCCAGGGGCAGACAGTCTTGATCTGCTCCAGCCCTGAGAGACAGCTACTGCCTGATGCTGTCCGAAACCTAAAAGCACAAGAGAGTGGTCTGATGTCCCTAGAGGCCTTCCTGGTTTGTATGTGCTCAGGGTCCTGAACAACAGTTACCCAGGGTTATCTGGATGTAAGTAGTTCACTCCTCATTTTAAGCAAAAATACTTGTTTTTAGATGTCAGCCTGTTTCCTGGACTTCATCAGCTAGGAAAACAATGTGCTGTGCTGTCTCCTGGCTATACTAGAGCCCATACTATCCCCTCTACAGTTCCAACTGAAACCTGAACCTCTATTAACATCAGGAGACTCCCCAGTGCTGATGCCTACCCTGTAGACTGGGCTAAGTATGTTCTCAGAAACACAGGCTTGGCTCTGCCTGGAACACCACTTGGAAAATACTTGAAATTTCTATAGAATGATATTTGCTCAGTTCGGAAAAAGTTATACAGAGAAAGTAGAAACTAGACTTTGGGCCAGCTCCTAGCACTCGCCACTGTCCTTCCTCTCTTTGTCCCTGGAGGTTTCTGATGTCATGGTTCCAAAATAGACACACACATACACACAGCCGTGACTAGGGACAAGGCATTCCATAGCTCCCAAAGGAAGCTTCAGTTCCAGGTTCTCAAATTGATACATATTTTACTTTCTTTACAATAAGTAAAATGCAAAAGAACAGGAGAACTTTTTATAGTTTAATCCAAAGCGTCAATGACTGTGTCTCCTAACTCTCTTAATGCAGTGATCTAAAGGAAGAGCTTAGAAAAGAGATGCAAGTCGCTGGCAGAGGGTGAGAACAGGGACACAGAATTTCCCCCCATGACAAGTGAAGCCATATGTTGGGCCTCTCTTCCACATATGCCATTCTTCTACTCAGTAGAATGCATTCAGCCCTGACCTCAGTGTCTTAATCTGACTGTCTCTTCTAAACTGTCTTGAAGGAAGAGGCTAACATATCTTTAGAATGGATGACCAGATTAGTCTGGATACAATTGGAGAGTGACGGGCTGGAGATGGCTCAGCGGTTAAGAAGACTGATTGATCTTCCAGAGGTCCTGAGTTCAGTTCCCAGCAACCACATGGTGGCTCACAACCATCTGTAATGAGATCTGATGTCCTCTTCTGGTGTGTCTGGAGACAGCTACAGTGTACTTATATATAATAAATAAATAAATCTTTAAAAAAAAAAACAATCGGAGAGTGACGAGAAAATGCAAAGTGACTAGGCCTGTGGCCAGATCTTGTCCACCCAGAGGACACCTTTACATCCTACTTCCTCCTTTGGACACGAAGCTCCAAGATAAGTCACTGGAGCTGCAATCCCCACTGGTGCTAAGCTACTTCTGGAGCTTGTCCCAGGAGGCCATCTCAGCATGCGCGTCCTAACTCCAGGGCCACAGTGGATCTAACAGCACAACTTCCGTCATTACCAGTTGCAGTATCGGGAGGAGAACTACACCCTCCATTCAAGAGAAGGGAAAGGAAAGACCAGCAAGACCCACCTATGGCAAGTTGGAAGCCCAGGAAGATGTCGGAGTGTCTTTGGAGGTGACTCCTGCTTCTTCACTGTCATTCTCAGAGAGGCTGTGCTTCAATGCTCTCCTCAAATTACTTCCTGCTCCAAAACACTGAAGCCCAAAGCCAGCTCTTCATTTTGTTTTGTGTCTGTACAAACTGAGACAATTATTTTAAAAATACTGTGGGTTACCCACAAAACCAACCAAAATCACTCCATTATATAGAAATCCATTTATTTTGCTTTACGCTGCATTTGTCTTTCTAGTTCACACTTGTATTCTTCCTTTGTTTTGTCCTATTTTGCTTTGTTTTTATATTATTATTATGATGATGATGATGACGACGACGACAATGATGTTTGGATTCCTGCTTGTGGTCTAATGAGAGAAAGCAAGCCTATGGCTTAGGATGGGTGAGGAGATGCAGAGGGTCTGGGAGGAACAGGGAAAACCAATATAAACAAATAAAACAAAACCCTGAACCTAAAAACAAATAAAATGAAATGCCTTGTGGGTTACACGTGAATCTATGCACGGGTGCTCAATTCTGTTAGATTGGAATCCTATTTCTTGATTAGACTACTGATGCCCTAAAATTCTTTTTGTTTTTCTTCAACAGGGTCTTGTGTTGTACCCCAATCTGGACTGGGAGTCACGATATAGCCCAGGCTAGGCTAAATTACATGACAATCTTCCAGAACCTCAGTATTAAATACTCAGCTAATTTTTTAAAATTGTAATTGCATTTTGATTTATTATGCGTATGTTTACACATGTGTGTGGGTACCCGTGCCACGCCATGACAGACCACTGTCACTGAAGATGTGGAAGGGAGGGAGTGCTGCTTTGGAGGTTGGGACTGTTTTCCTAGACGTTTGGCCTATTCGGTACCCACTCAGCTTCAGTGCGGGGAGAGGATGCTCCGCACTGATAACTCTTAGGAGATGTGTTCAAGGTCGCGTGTAAAGCAGTATGGAGCTTGGGTCAAAACAAGGCCCTGCCGCTGCCTTGTTGGTGGTGGAAGCACGAGAGAGAGGCAGGATTTGCTTGTCCCTGGTCACCCGGGCTGAGGCGATGGAGGTGACATGAGGTCATCTTGGCCTCTGGTGGTGGATGGACTTAAAAGTGCCCTCCAGCAAAGGGCTCGGTGGAGGTGAAATGTCTATTATGGCCTTCGGAAAGAAAGCCTCCACGTAAGCTTAGGACAGACTCGGGTAGCACATTTCAAGTCGCTGGCCAGTTCTCTGACTGGCACCTGAGGTAAAGGGACAGACAATCTGTGTGCCAGGTTGGAAGGTGAGACATCGTGTTGTCTCCTTGTTTTCCTGAAGACGAGACTCAAGGAAGACTGCCGTGGTGACCCGAGTCCATCCCTGACTCCTGACTCATATGACCTCTGGTCCTTAGAAGGCCCCAACATTCAGGGCAGCACATGGTACCCAGACTTACAAATGGCCTTAGCTTATCTGGGTGCACACTAGAAGACCCGGAGCCTCAGCTGTTAGGACAGACTTGTCCCTCCTAGGGACACACAACCACGGAGCTTAGTCTATGTCACATCTTCTGCATCTCTCGAGGTTTCAGGGATAATACACTACTTTCTACTGCTTCACTCTTAATGTCAGCTAGTGGTTGAAATTTTGTCCTTTCCTTAGTGATGAGCTAGCCAGCAAACGGTGATTTTTCACTCAGAGGGTGGGTATAGCTACGGACAGACTAAGGAAGGGCACGTTGGCACCAGGAGTTTGGGGGCCTGTTTTAGCTATTACCTGGCCAAGTGACATGGCACAGTATGTCACTATTTAGGTCTTCAGGTCCTTGCTTCTACACCAGCAAAGTGAGAGCTAAGCTAGCTAGGCCCTTGTCTTTGATTCCCGTCTAGGCTCAAGTCCCAGGAAGAGCCTACATAGTAGCACTGGCTTCAACTCCCCCTGCTGGCGGGTGCATGAACTGCTTGTCTCCCAAACAAGGCTGGTTATTGCCGCAGTTTTTATTGTCTAGCAGAAGTGAGAGCAGAAGAACACTAACAGGATGTCCTGGAGAGCGGATCTAGTCTAAAACGGGCTGCACCAGCTCACAGCTCTAGTGAGCTCGTCGACACACGGAGTTCCATCTCTTCAGACCTCTGGGGGATGTGACAGAGGGTTTAGGTCGGGCTTAGGAACCACAAACTGGGAGGTGGGATTCAGCACACACCTCTGAACAGCCATCCCGAATATCAAACTGGCCATATATCCGAGCCTGGGAGCTGCTAACACTTAGCACCTCAGTCACAGCGGGTTGTGAGAGCTGGCAGTGCCCTCTGGGAGGGAAGGTCCACTCTTAGTCCCTGGGCTTATTCCTCTTCCCTGAGAATGGTCTTCATGGCAGTGGTTGTCACCACTTCCAGCTCAGCTCTCACATGAGATGGTGTTTATTGATACCAAACAATGCTCCAGCTGCTATGCAGAACATCTGGGTAACAGCTGCTAGGCCCCAGCTGACTCTTTTGTAACTGCTGGGAGATGATTCGTGAGCACAGCACATACAGTGATAAGCGGCATGTCGTCGGGTTCTATGTTGTAGATTTTAAAGAAGATTCTATGAATATTTATGAGGTGGCTAGCATATTCATGAAATAAAATTACCTATTTTCTGTCCTGAATCATGGTGGACCAGATCTTCCCTTTGGAGAATTTACTTTCAGGAGTACTGCAAAAGGGTAGGTGTATCAAAAACTAATATTATAATCGTGCCAAGTCTTTGAGGATACAGAGCCTACTTACTGCACGTGTGGGTAACTGTGCCTAGCTGCACAAAGGCATCCACACAACCATCTGGAGGCACTACTAACAAGGTATACCAGCAGTTACCTTGGTTACTCAGCCCACTCCCTGCCCAAGGGCCATCTCCAGGTAGAATCCTTCCTGGAACAGGGGCAGCTTCACTAAAAGCCAGTTCCCCTCACCCTTTACTCTCGGAATTAGCCGCATCAGGTGCAAGAGTGTGTGAGAGGATGAGGTGCTGAGAAGGCTCCTCAGGGGGGTCTCAAGGCATCAGGCAGAACCTGTCAAGACCAGGTCTGCCCCCCAACCCTGTCAGCTTGTCTCTCTCATACCAAATCCAGCTGTACCTCTTCTATCCCTTCCTTGGGGTCTCCACCTCACCATTTCGACACTAACATTCCTTTTTAACTCATTTGTTTTAACATAACAGTAATGTGTGCCAAGCCCTGTGTTAGGGACAAGGTGGCAATCAAGATAGAAATGGTCCAGAATCTTTAAAAAGTGTCACAGAGTTCATATTTATGTAAAGGGGAGGGACATGTGAGTGCAAATTGAAGTGAGACACCCCGAAAGAGAGGGATAAGGGATAGGAACTGAAGGCCCAGTTTTGTGGACATCTGAACTGAGACTTGAATTTCAAGAAGCAAGAGACTTTGGAAGTTGAAGAGACATGTTCTGGAGAGACAAAAAGCCCTAACATTGGGAGAAGCTTAACGTAAGGTCTAGGGGTTGGCGCACTATGGCTGGGTGCTTACAAAATAGACGGTGCTTGGTGAGCCAGTGGGAGCCACCTAGAGTAGGAACAGACTCCTGGTACGGTGGCAGCCATAGGTGGATTGCTGAGCTTCCCTTTCTAGGGAGATCCTAACAAGAACCAGGAGTCTCCAGCCCCAGTGCTACACTGCACCCCACTGGCCTGTGCAGGGTTGGGAGATCTGGGGCTCCAGCGTGGGGCTCCCTGTAGACTGGCTGTCCATGGCGACACTGCTAAGCGAGGCTCTCTGTTACCATGCAGCTTCTGCCTTTCCTTCAGAAGGGTCATCTGCTTCTTCTGGGCTGCATACTTTCTCCCTGTCACCTCCTGTCTCTGCTCTCCTTCACCCAATCCTCACCAATGTCACCTCCGCTCCTGCTTCCCAGAGAACCTGGCTCCTGAGAAGAACAGCAAATCCTCGCGTTGAACCTGAGCGCGTTGCGGAGAGCAGCGGAGAAGATGGTGGCTGGAGCCCACCACCGCCGTGGAGAGCAGCAGATAGACCTGGTGTGGTTTCTGGACTCAGCACTGACAAAGCATTTTTGAGGGATTTGGTGTGAGGATGGTAAATGGAAACCAAAACTGACTTCCAACTTTAGCTAAGCCTCTCATGTGAATGGGAAGAGAGAAGATACAGGGAGGGACGAATCTCGGAACAGATCCTTACTTGTCCACGTTCTGCTCAAAAGACCTTGGGATGCACAGATGGAAATAAAGGTACCTTCTGACCCACTGAAGTCCCCTTGGATGCTGCTGTCAAAGTACCAAGGTTGTCATGCCATGACCTAGCAGTTCAGCACGGGAAAGCTCACCTATCTCTGGGGTTCCAGAATCTGGCTAACTCCGGTGTTACCATCTACGGCATGACACAAGCTGCTCCTGGACATGGTGTCCTTTTACTGGTTGTTTTCTATTTAGCCAGTACTTCTCCTCTAACCCCTTTCTGCCCCAAACAGCTTCTTGCACATCTTCAGACTCTCCGGTACCCATCACCCAGACTTTTCCCAGCAGAGTGCCCAGGAACTGAGAGCAGTCCCCCACCCCCATCCCGACCCCGTGATCCTAGCTGTGAGCCCTCAGCCCCTCCAGCTGCCTTGTACAGCGAGCTTTTCTGAGCAGTTCCTACTGCCTCTTTTCTGCTTGGCTTTCCTCTCTGTTCTCAGGAAAGAATGCAGCATCATGGGAGACTGCTAATGAGCCTCTGCCCAGTGCAAATACAGGGCATGATGAGTGGACCTGCAGTGGCAGTGACCCTCAGCTCCTTTCTCTTCCAATCTAAAGAGGAAAAGGAACCATCCAGGCTCCTCAGCCTTCCAGGGGAAGCAAAACAACAACAACAACTACAACTACGAGGACAACGGCAACAACTTTTCTCTTCCATGAACGAGAACGGAAACGCACTGGCCCCAGAAGCCTCTGGATGCTGGCCTGGAGAAGCTGGAACATTTTGGCGCCATCCTCCCCGGAAGAAAGCTCCCTTGTTCCCAAGCACAAAGGATGGACTCAGGGCAAGCGACAGGACTTGAATGCTAATGGCCCAGGACGCTTGCGGGCTGTGACTCTGCAGCGGGAGGCCATCCTGCTGCTAGGCTGGCCCGGTCTTGCACCCCGATGTGCCAGGGTAGGGGCTGCACCTCTGTCTAGGCACCGCATCCCACAGAGGAGACTGCCTGCTGAGAGGGGCCCCGCCCGCACCCATCATGGAGGGAAACCTGGAACGGGGAGAGCATCTGTCGCAGGCAGCACAAACCGCTAAACATCCGTGCAAACTTGGACCAACAGGTCTTACAGGAATGTACTAACCATCTGCTTTTCCTTAGCTTTTTTTTTTTTTGAGCAAATTATGTTTATTATGCTAATTTATTTTACTGTCAACAACACTGAAAGACACAGTTGCCTCTAAACAGCATCATTATATATCTCGTTCTGGCTTGTTTCCAACGAGGCTTCCCCCCCCACACACACACACTGTGAATGCAACAGGAATGAATACATACCTAAAAGTAGATTTATGTACAATTGTGGCCAGGATATAAAACCCTGGGTGCAGGAACTCAGGATTGCCTACTCTCCCAGAAAGCACATGCTGGCAAAAGGAGAGGCCGTAGGGGTGAGGCCCCAGGCAGCTGCCAGCTCAGGCCCTTAAGGGATATTCTGGTCAGGGACATTTACAAATGTCAGCGAACTCCAAGGGAGAGGCCCTCAGGCATTTGCTTTTAGAGACCACGCCCTCCAAAACAGTCCGCCTCATTGCGGTAGGTGCAAAGGGAACCAGCACGCCACGCAAACTCTCAGCCCCTGGCTGCAAGCTGAGGAAGTGCCAAGTAGCCCGTATGCCGACCCGACTAGTTCATCAGTTAGGTAATAAGGCACATGCAGCTTCCTGGGAGGAACGCTGGGTCATCAGAGGCCAGGGACAGGGAACACAGCCACCTGCAGGAAGGAATAGGATTCTTTACTCTGCTTCCTGTGACGGCAGGAGCAGCAGCAGAGGTGTGTATTGGAAGGAACCCGTTGCCGGTCCACCCTGGAAACTCAGGAAAGCCTCCAGGGGCTTGTCCACGGCACAGATGACTGACTTGATAGAAGGAGAGATTCAGTAGTCAAGGGCTTGTGGGCATCCTCGCTAATATTTGGTTTCAAAGAGCAGGTCAAGTTACGATCTTTACTATTGGGAGGCTGAAAGGGTTGCAGGAAAAGCCTTTGCCCGCCACTATCAGCAGGCCTGGTAGAGAGCCTGTAGACAGCTAAGCTCATGTCCACACAGATGACTGTTGGAGTTTATGGACTGGACGAGAAGGTAAAAGATGGTTGGAGTCACCCGTCTGTGGTGCAGGGAAATGGTCTCAGCTGCTGGGGACATGTGACCACACAAGTCCTGGAGACCCAATGAAAACTTGGTATTTTCTCCAACCCTGAAATGTGTGCAGGGTTCTTTCCCTACAAGACGACCCTCCCCCCCACACACACCCTGGGACCATCTTTCTTAGTCCCAGGGAGTGAGTGAGAAGCACATGGTCCTTCATAGACTAAAACTGTTCGTCTTGTGCCCACTCCATCTCTGTTCTTTCCCCTCTCTGGAGTCCTGCTCACGCCAGTTCACCATGAAATAGGCGCCTGAATTATTTAATTGGGAGTCAAGCCTTAACTAAAAGGAATGATGTGTAATTGTGGAGGGTTTTAGGAAAGGACATGAAGAGCCACAGTTCTCTGTGTTTTCAGGTCATTCCAGGAAGAAGAAAGAGGATGAGTTCATTCTGACTCTCAGCAGGAACTCCAGTGCTATGCTGAACTCAGACGTGGACACCCTAAAGTTTGAAGGCATCTTCTCTAGGTCTCCAGAGAAGGGCTATGAGGTGGGTACTGGCCACAAGGTGGCGCTGTTGCACAGGGAGCCCTGGATCGCCTCAGCCCAGTGGGTGGAGGGTGAGAGGCTGGAACCGCCCCGGGGGGTTGAGGGAGGGAGTGCAGGCTTGGGGGAGGGCGAGGCGTGGGAGTAGGGTGGGGGCGCTCTAAGTCCGAGGCAGCCCGTAGGCAGATCGAAAACCATATCGTAATTCCTTCCACGTCATTCTCAATCTTTGTTAGAGCCCGGCGGTTCTCCGATGATGGCCGGGGTGATGTCTCGGGCTCGGCTGAGAACAGATTTGGGGAGTGTAGCTGGATGACGAAGACTTTTGCTATTGTCAGGGTGTGGGAGGCGATTTTAAGGCTCGACGCTGGCAGTGCCCAAGGTGTAAACTAAAAACTAAACTCCGAGGCGGACTGGTTTGCGTGCAGCCTGGCAGGATACCTCAGCCTCTTTCCCTTGCAAGCCTCGGGAAACAGTTCCCACCCTCAAAGGGACGCAGCAGGCGCAGCTGTGCGCCCGGGCCGCCCCCGCCCTTCTAGGCTGGCTCCTTTGCTGGAGAAAAGCTAAAGAATCCATTGCTTCACACGGAGAGATTACCACGTGTCAGAAATAAACTACGGTTCCCTTGTAATCACAGCCCACTTTGGAGAACAGTGACTTGGGATCAAAAAAGAAAGCTATTTCAAAAGCAAATATCCACGAGCTGGTCTTTTCTCTTTTTTCCTCTCTTTTTTTTTTTTGGGGGGGGGTGAGGTGAGGTGGGAGGAGGGAAGGATTTTTAAAAAACAAACAAACAAAAAAGTGACTCAGTATCTTCTCCCAACTGCAGCTGATTTCCTGTGTAAACGAAGACCATGTGATGTTCCATAAACGCTTCCAGCTCCAAATTACAGGAAATGAAAACCATCGTGGAAGAGGGAAGGGTCCAGAACCCATTTCCAGTGCAATAGCATCGCAGCGACATTTCGGTGGGAGGCACGGCAGGCCGCCCCGCACGTACCTGTAGGTAATTAGGCCCTGCTCCTGGGCAGCTCGGTGGCCGCGGGCGGCGGTCGCAGCCACTGTTCCCTGGACGAGCAGAGCCTGGGCGGTGGCGCGATCACACCCACCGCGCACAGTCTACAACCCAGCCTTTCAATTAGGAGGCGAGCTGAGAAAAGTCCCCTTTTCTTTCTGCACGCCTCGCCGAGGTCAGGTTATGACCTCTCAACCGTATTAAATCGGCAGTGGCATCCATATTCATGAGGGCTAATTAACTCTGAAAGGCTCGGCGGGCGAGGACCCCAAGCTCGGGCCCGCTGTGTCTTCCCGGGCGGCCTCGGCCTCTGCAGCTGCTTCTGGGGCGCGGTCCCGCCACTGCCCCTGTGCGCAGGGACCAGCGGGCCGAGAAGAATTAGCCGCGTTATTTGTCGCCAGCCTAGCAACATGTGCTTATTTAGCCTGATCGCCGCGCCTGGTTCCTGCGCTTGGCTGACTGAGCCAAAGAGCCTTGGGGTTTTACTCAGCCTTGGAGCTGGAAGGTGGAGAGCAGGGTTCTAGACCCAGCCCCTCAGGCTATGGGATCCCGCGGAAGTTGACCCACCTCTCTGCCTTCACAGCATTAGCTCGGATGCAATGGGAGTTGTTGGGTCAAAAAGACACTTGCAGACACCGCTGGAACGCGTTCTCCAGACTCCATGTTCTCCCAAGTTTTGAATGTTGTTAGGTTTCTAATTTCTGACAGCCCACTGCTGCCGAAGTTCCCAGAGTTGCTGAAGTATGAATTCATGTTTCCTACTTCTTGTAGCCATTTAAGGCCCTTATTCCCTAGATTGTACAAGTGACCTGGACTTAGCTTTAGCAAACTGAACAAAATGTGTTTTATAGATGGAGGGTCTGCTCAATACCCAAAACTGGGCAGCTGCGGCCGCCTTTCTCTTTTCTTTCTTAAGATTTATTTATTTATTTTACGTATAATGAGTACGCTGTAGCTGTACAGATAGTTATAAGCCATCATGTGGTTGCTGGGAATTGAACTCAAGGCCTCTGCTCGCTCCGGCCCAAAGATTTATTTATTATTATATGTAAGTATGTAATTTATTTAGTATTATATATAAAGTATTGTAGCTGTCTTTAGATACACCAGAAGAGGGCGTCAGATCTCATTATGGATGGTCGTGGTTGCTGGGATTTGAACTCAGGACCTTCAGAAAAGCAGTCAGTGTTCTTAACCGCTGAGCCATCTCTCTAGCCCCTTTCTCTCTTTTCTTAACCTACACAGCTGTTACTTGCTTTCTTCACAAGCTGGCTCCTCCCTAGGCCTGTTTCCCAACAGGTATGAAATACACTATAACTATGTGCTATAAGACCCATCATCATACATCAGCACCTAAAAATACCCGCCACAAACCAGATGTCTGATTGCGTGGTACACACCTAAACCAGCCTGTGTGTGCCCAGGGGCACTTACCTGGCATTCAAACACCCTCTTCCTACCCGTGAAGATCCTGATACAGGGTTTAGGGATCTGGGGGTGGGGTAGGGCATAGGCCTGTCCTCTGTCAGGTTACAGCAGGGAACTAAGAGGGAAAGCAGAGGCGGGTGACCAGAGGACCAAGAAGCAGCAGAGAGCTAACTGTCCCTCAGGCTTCAGTGGTGCAGGGTTCAGGGAAAGTCTGGCTTGCCTATGTGGGCCTCTGGCCCTCTCTTATCCCTCCATTTGGAAGGGAGATAAGTTTAACCTGGGCCTCCAATCTTGAGGGAACCATGGCCTATGTCACACCAGTGAATGACAAATCATTCAGGAGAATAGAACACAGATTTCAGGGTCCCCAAAAGTGCAGTCACCTTTGGCTGTAGATCAGAAGAGACAGTAGTCATGTGCTAGTCGGCATGTAGCAAGGCTGACACAAGGGCCGTGCCTCCTCCCCCAGGCCACCTCCTGTCAGGAATCTTGTTGTCTTCCACTGTGTCCTCTACACCCCACTGGAACACAGAACATGGGGGATTGCACCAGAGTTAAAGGAACAGACATGAAAATCTGTCTGTCGCCTCTAGATAAACCCTTTTAGAACTAAGAACACAGAAGGTCAGGAAAAGGCCTTCTTGCTGTGGTGTGCCCAAGGCAGAAAACGTAGGTCTAGCCAGTGTGATTTGGGGTGACACAGCTCAGGGGGTCAGAGCAAGTAGGACTGATGTTGGGCCTCAGTTTCCAGGAGTGTTCCTTAAACCGTACCAAAAACCTGATGTACAAGCTGGAGCAGCCTCTGCAATATAGGTACTAGGTGCTCCAAACCCATTCCATGGTCAAATGCGAACAGGTAATGGAATTAATGAAACTTCTAGTCCCCAATCTTAACCTTGCAATGGCTGAGGAGCAGAAGCTCATTGCTTCTGAAAATCAGTGACCCTGAGGTCACTACAAACAGGAATATTAACATACAAGAAGGACTTCCTACACACACACACAGACACACACACACACAGACACAAACACGCACTAACAAACACGTACATACATACCCACACAGAGACACACACACACACCACTGCCAGTTATTAACTAACAAATTCAAATTTGGGCTAGCCTTAGCCTTCCTGCCAGGGGACTCTGAGCTCTGGGCTTTACTGGTGAGGACACACACGGTGGGCCTCTCCTGTGATAAGGGGCTAGACAGCAGCTAGAAGCATGGCCGGCCGGTATCCACTTCTGGAGATGGACAGCTCTGCTAGGACCTCTGTAAACTGTCATGAGGAAGAATCACAACTTATGTTCAGATAGACCCAGATGTAAAAGGTCAGGTGGTAGGAATCGTCAGATGCAGGCTCCTACCCAGTCTCCAGTCTAACACAAGACCCCTCCACAAAGCTGCCCAGTGGGATGGGGATGTGACGTGACTCAGCGGAGCACACTTGTCCAGCACTGCAGAAACAGCACGTGCCCGGCATCAGCACCCTTGTAAAGCAGCTTTCTTTTGGCTGACTTTTTTGTTCTTTAGCTAAAAAACACACACACACACACACACACACACACATGCATAAACACATAAAGTCTGACTGTCTCCTGCTACCAACCCACATTTTGAGTTCTGCTCTGGGACAGATCTGTCCTTCATGCACATGACAGTGTTTACATTCAGCCAGTCTGCTCTCATTCTCATCGTCTCCAGTTCTTTCGATGTGTGACCGGCAGGAAAGGGGCGTTTACAACATTAGTCAGCTTTCTGTTACTATAACATAATAAAGAAAACGGGGGAAAAAAAAGTTTGTTTTAGTTCACTTTCTGAGGCTCCAGTCCGAGGTCAGTTGGTCTTGCCCAATGGGCAAGCAGTCTGTCACAGCAGACCATGGTGGGTCATGGTGGCTGGAAAGCAAAGATAATACAGGAAGGGAATAAGAGTCTTAATAATGATGTCACAGTCCCCTCCCTCCCTCCCTCCCTCCCTCCCTCCCTCCCTCCCTCCCACTGCATCCCAAGGCTTCCTTCCAGGCCTCCTCAGAGCCTCAAGTAAGGCACCAAGGCTTAAGACTCTTTCACAGCACATCCCTAACTAACGGCTGGGAGGTACAGTTCACTTCCCCTTAAAAATACCTGGACGGGCCTGACAGCATTTTACCAGGACAGATGGTGAAACTGAGGTACTGAGGAAATGGGCACTAGAAGAAACCCTGGGTCCAGAATGGCTCCGGCATCTTCTGAGCTGTGGATGCGGCTCCCACAAGGTCTGCTCACCAGGCCCATCCAGAAGGCCCCTCCTTGTGTGCAAGTTTCAGGGCCACACAGATCTCAAGTACAGTAAGTCCCAGCAAGGTGACAGTCTCATTGATGTCTCCCAATTATCAATGCAAGTGATAAAGGATGCCCAGGGGGAAAAAGAAGCAAGTCTCCTATAAAGAGCTTCCAAGATGTTACCTAGGACCTGAGAGTGTGGGGTAGGGGTAGGAAGGACTCAGTTTTTCTATAGGTAAAATATGGATTTTTTTCCCCCTGAAACCACCACCTGTCACCTCAGCTGCACTCACTCTAATGGGCCCCTAAAAGGAAGGAAGGAGCCATTGTTAGGTCGCTCCTGATCTTGGAGAGATGGCCTGGAAGCAGTGGCTATACTAGTCATGCATCATGGACAAATTCAAATATGGCTGTTTCTCAGGGTGCTTCAAGCAGCCAGACCTTTGATTCACATTACGGTTCAATTCCAGAAGGTCTGGATCCCTCGCAGTCACCATCGATCTCACTCACTTTCCACAGTTATAAAGGAAACGGGTGGTTATTTTTAAATATCTGGAAAATATATCCATACACAGAGAACAAAGTAAAAGCAGCCAGGAGTCAGCTTGCTAGCACTTTCGTGCCTCTCATCTGGGCTTTCCCACAGGCTCTGCTGGAGAAGACTGCGGCTGCCGTGCTGGGCCTGTGACCTTTGCAGATTCTTCTTTAAGAGTGTGTCATGAGCATTTCAGCATATGGGTTCTCGGACAGTACTGTTGAAGACTGGACCCTGGGGCTGGAGAGGTGCTCAGCAGTTAAGAGCGCTTACAGCTCTTTCAGAGACGTGGGTTTGGTTCCCAGCACCCACACTGGGTAGCTCACAATCACCTGGTAACTCCAGTTCCCGAGGCTCTGACACACTCTTGTGGATCCACGGTCACCTGCACGCGTGTGATACACAGGAACGCATAGGTAGACTCCTTTCCTGTGCCTGTTCCTCTGCAAGGAAACCTGGTGTGTGCCAGGCACTGTTATGGCTTTGAGGACCTGGCAGCAGATGAGGAAGCCAGCCTTCCTGGAGAATGCGGTCTGGTTCTGAGAGAGGCAGAGCCACAGGACTTAACTGTTAGCTGGGTGGTCAGGGACAATCCATGGGAAGCTTCAGGGCTTGAGTGGCCAGGCAGACAGCCTGCAGCCAAGGTCCTGGGGTAGAATGTGAAGCCTTCTCCCATGCTCTCTCCTCCTGTGCTGGGGCAGAGCCAGTCTCTTGCCCACGCCAGCACATGTGCCTTCCGCCTTCTGGTCTCTTGCTCAATTGTATTTATTCGATCATTTTAATTTTAATTTGACTAAACTCCAGTATTTACTGGATATACCTTTATGTACCTGGGTTCATGTATCCATGTGAACGTGTGTGTGTGTGTGGGGGGGGTGCACATGTGAAGGAAGACAGTGGAGCATGCCCCAGATATCATCTACCTTTTTTGAGACAAGGACTCTCATTGGACTGGAGCTCACCAATTTGCCTAGGTCAGCTGGTCAGTAAGTCCCAGAGATACTCCTGTCTCTACCTCCCCAGCACTGGGATTACAAGCATGTGCCCATGCCTGTCAGTTTCCTTGGCTTCAGGGATTGGATGTAGGTCTTGTGCTTGTAAGGAAAGAACTTTACCAACTGAGCTGTCCCTCCAGCCCAAATATGAATACATTTTTAAAAATCATTTTTCTCTTCTGTTGGATTTTGGGGAATGTACACTGTGTGCGTGTGATTGATGGCCTGCAAGTAATGCTTGGTAAGATGTGTTCTATGAAGGTGTATGCTGAGGAGATGTGTATATGTTCCAGTTGTCCCAGTACTGCTTCGGGCTGTACCAATTCTACTCCCTGCTGGGGTCTGGTTTCCTTGGAGCAAGTTCCTCTGGTTCACAGGAAGCTCTTTAGGGAACAAGGGGGCAAATGTGTTCCCACACAGTAAGGGGACTTCAGAGACAAGTTCCCTTCCTCCCTGACCACTGAGTTGTGCTCCCAGTGACCCTGGAGGGTTCTTGTCTCTTGAAGTTCTCTGTCCACTGATGACTCCAAGGAGCATTTGCAGCTACATTTTCACATGAACACTCTGACTGCGCTCCACCAAGGGTGGAGAAGGGCAGGAGCTACACAGCTCAGAACACATGTGTCTCCAGGAAGAAAGTCTAGCACCAGAGATGCTGCCTGCCCTCCTCCTAAGGCTGAAGGAAGAGTCTATGAGCAACTTAGCACCTAAGTTGTCCTCTCTTGGTCAAACCCCTGAGAGGTTTATTGGCCCAGGCTCAAGGAGGTAACCATAGATGACCTGTACACAATGAGGCACTGCCCGTCCTGCGGAGACGGAGACTTCAGAAAGGGCTGTGTGCCTCTAGCTCAGCTGCAGAAGGCAGGCTGGAGGAGCAGATCAGGGATGGACAAGGAGTGCTGTTAGAAACTCAGTGCACAAGGAAGGTTCAATATAAGGAAATCCATCAATGTAATCCACTACATAAACAATCTCAAAGAAAAAACCACATGGTCATCTCATTAGATGCTGAGAAAGCATTTGACAAAATTCAGCATCCTTTCATGCTGAGGGTCTTGGAAAGATCAGGAATTCAAGGCCCATATCTAAACATAGTAAAAGCAATTTACAGCAAACCGGTAGCCAGCATCAATCTAAATGGAGAGAAACTTGAAGCAATCCCACTAAAATCAGGGACTAGACAAGGCTGCCCTCTCTCTCCATATCTTTTCAATATAGTACTTGAAGTTCTAGCTAGAGCAATTAGACAACAAAAAGAGGTCAAAGGGATACAAATTGGAAAGGAAGAAGTCAAACTATCACTATTTGCAGACGATATGATAGTATACTTAAGCGACCCAAAGAACTCCACCAGAGAACTCCTACAACTGATAAACGACTTCAGCAAGTCACAGGTACCACACATATACTCACACATACTACACAAACACACATACACATACACCATACATGACATACACATACACCACACATACCATACACACACCATACATACCATACACACACTACACATATACTACACAGACTCTCACATATACCACACATACCATACACACAGTACACACACCATATATACACACACCACACATACACTTATACACACACATACACACCACACACACACTCTCACACATACCACACATAACATACACACATACCACACACACAAATTCCTTACATTTTTCATTCCTTACATGTCTTCCTTACAGTTTTCCTTACATGTCTGGTTGTTCTTAGAGAATGAATTTCACTTAATGTATTCTTTTTAAAGTTTACTTCTTATTTTTAGGGGTATGTGTATAGAGTTTTTTGCACCACATGCATACAGGTGCCTACAGAGGCCAGAGGAAAACATCAGGTCCCTTGGAATTGGAGTTAAAGATGATTATGAACTTCCATGTGGGTTCTAGGAACCAAATTCAGGTCCTCTGCAAAAGAAGTAAGTGCACTTACTTGCAGAACCATCTTTTTCTCCAGCCTCTATTTAATGATATTCTGAACCAAAAGTAATTTTAAAAAGCAGAAGTTATAGAAGAGAAATGCCAAAGTAGCCCCAAGTCAAACCCAGTTTGTTCTTTGTGATGGTTAGCTCTCCTAGCTCCATGCAAGCACGTGGCCATTTTTGTGTGTGTCACTTCTCATGCCCTTGGCCACACATCCTCCCAACTGCCTCAACTCTGGTGCAGTAGCCAGTTCTTTGTACAACTTGTTACTTTCCACAACTTATAACTGTGAAGGCTTATTTTCTCTGGGTCTATTCCCAATAAATGTGGACAAAAATTAATGAATACAGGCCCTTTTTCTTTGTCTCTTGACAGATAGCTCTGAGACCCATCCCAGAAATTCTCCCAGAAGAAAACAGTTGTTTCTAGTGTCAAATGGTGATTGGTGTCTGTAGAGGATCAGGATGAGGTGCTGGTAGAAGCGAACAAGTGGACCATGTGGCAGCTGTGGCTCATGCTGTGTTATTACCAGATAGTCTTAGGACAGCCCTTTATGAACTCAAGACACGCTGTAGAAGTCTAAGGGCCTTTTCAGAACATCTGGGGAGACCTTTGCACCTGCAGTTCAAAGAGCAGAATGTGTTGAAAGTTAGACCCATGATCTAATTGTGAAATTGACCAAACCATATAGGACATTGAATGTACAGCTTGGGCAGGTATCCCTCACCAAATTCAAAGTACTGATAAGGAAATCCTAGGGCCTTAAAGTCTGGAATTTGGACTGTGCCCCTATTACCTATCCTAACTCTTTAAAGCTCCTATTTACTAGAGTGGAACATTCTCTTGATGCCTCAAGACCTTGCCAAGATCTTTCCCAGGGCAAATGACTGGTAAAAGGACACTTTCATCTCCTTTTTAAAATTTACCTCAGAACTCTCTAGATATTACTTATGGCCATATCTCAGCTTCACCCAAACAGGAAAGCAGTCTATGCATAATGAGAAAATAACTTATTTATAGCAAAGAAATTTTGAAAAATCTTACAGTAACAGGAAGAATGGGGCTGAGGGAGTATGTAATGAAGTTCAGTTGAGTGGGTGGAACAATACCTTAGGAGAGGCAAATTTATTCAATTAAAGGCATCATTTATGTCTGACATTTAATTCCTGGTAATATGTGGAGCCAGTGCTAAGACAGGTTCTGAAGTTGCAATGGTAGAGTTCAGTAATTGAGGTAGAGATGCTAAAACAGACTTTTCATGGCACTAAGAAAGAAGCTGGAAGGGTCAGAAGTGTGGGAATATTAGAATGGGTTTATTAGGTAACCTTAATGAACTGCTCTCTTGATTGTGTACTCTGGGAAGGCCAAGTATGCACCCAATACATGTAAGCAATGAAGAGCACACTGGTGGAAGATGGAAGTGACTGGGTACAGGGTTGAGAAGTTTGCAAATAGCTTTTCTGGAGAGATGGGAAGAGCAGAGAGGTTTGTGTACTAGGAAGAGAGGTAGGACTGGAGACAATGACGACAACGAGGAACAGCCTGATGTGAGTAACCTCTACTGCCACCTGAGGCCATGGAGGTGTCCAGGTTGGCCTTCCCCGTTGCTTGGGCAGCTTGAAAGAGCCAGCTCTGAGGGCATGAGAGCAGGAAAGCTGGCCACACCCCTCTCCTGGGCACTGTGGGAGACCTGGCCCTGGTAGCTTAGGAACTGAAGAGCTGCTAGGCTGACCAACTCAGCCACCACCCTGCCCAGATCCAGGGCTTTGAGTTAGCTCACTCCAACATCTACCCCATCTATGAGCTGCTAGAGTGTGTGGTCCTATAAAACCAAAGCTGCAGAATCTTCAGCAGCAACAGGATATCGAAGAAGAGTCCCGGTGAGGATAGAGTATTGACAATGTAGAAGCCAAAGGTCTCAAACCTCACCAATGACACACAGCCATGCATATGTAGCCTTCCTATACTCAAAGGATAAACCAGTTGAGAAAGAAATTAGGGAAATGACACCCTTCACAATAGCCACAATTTAAAGTATATTGGTGTTACTCTAATCAAACAAGTGAAAGATCTGTATGACAAGAACTTCAAGTCTCTGAAGAAAGAAATCAAAGAAGACCTCAGAAGATGGAAAGATCTTCCATGCTCATGGATTGGCAGGATTAATACAGTAAAAATGGTTATCTTGCCAAAAGCAATATACAGATGCTTATGCATAGCATAGCAATTTGCATTTGCATTTGCAAATAAAGATATGTGGACAGAAGGGTATACTGTGTGACACATTGTGACATTCTACAACTTCCACAGTGAGATTTCTTTTTTAAATTTAATTAATTAATTAATTTGGTTTATTTTTGGAGGGGAGATTACAAGGAAGGAGGATATGGAGGACATGACTGGGATTGAGGTGCATGATGTGAAATTCACAAAAAAATCAATAAAAAGTTTTTAAGAAGTGCTGTGCAAGTTGAAGATACACATTCAGGGTGGTGTTTTAAACACCCTCAAGCCCTTGGTGTGTGACTCTCTCATCAGAGAAGTTCTGACCCTTTCACCACTGCCAGTTAAGAAGATCAAAACCAAAGGAAAAAAAGGCAGAAAGAAGGAAAGAAAGAAAGAAAGAAAGAAAGAAAGAAAGAAAGAAAGAAAGAAAGACAGGCAGACAGAAACAAACAAAGAAACAAACAACACAAGCTATATAGTTATGTGACAGATAGATTAAAACTAGAACTGTGTTAACTCTAGCTGCTGACACATAAGATGTCTTGACAGTCCATGCCACAGAGCCTGCTGACCCACAGGGGCTCCATCTTTTTAGTAACTGGATTCAGGGAGCAGTAAGTAACAGTTGCTCTAAGTTTCTGCCATGACGTTTCCTGTGAGGTGAGGGACATGCTGCAGTACATTGACATCCGGAAGGGAAACTGTGCTGAGGACCAGTGGTAAGCTGCTTTAAATGTTGGCAGCGGTACCCTCTGCTCTTGGGAATCCCAATCCTCCAGTCACTGGGTGTATTGGAAAGCTGTGTCTCAGCAACAGGTCTACATTATATTACAAGTACCTTTTGACACTTGAGTACTTGGACCTAGCTGACTGGATGCTACTGAAAATTCTGGGGTACAATGGGGGGCTGTTTATAGCATCAGGAAACATCTAGTAGGAAAGGCCAAGCTAAGTCTCATTCTCATCTGTCTTTGTTCCCTTCATTCCAGCGCCCATATCTCACCTCCCTATCCTCACCAGAGCTCACCACTCCATCTCCCTGCCCTTGCCAGACCCCACCACTGCACTCTGCCTCCAATTATTGATACTGAGCTTGCTTTCTCACACTCTCCTCCTCCCTCCCTCCCTCTCTTTCTCATCCTCCCGCTCTCTCTCCCTCCCTCCCTTTCTCTCTCCCTCCCTCCCTCACTTCCTTCCTTCCTTTCCTGTCTAACTATACGGCATGGCATGGATACCATTATGTAGCCTACAGTGGTCTTATACTCATGATCCTCCTGCCTCAGCTTTCCAGGGTCTGGGATTACCTGCTTGATAACCATACCATTGGTCTGTCTTCTTAATAGAGCCATCAATGGACTATAAACTTAGCCCTTGCCCACAGGACAAGCCCCAAGTCTCTGTGGAGGCCCAGTCGATCTGGTTCTGAAATCTGTTAGGTGCCCCCCCCAAGGTCCCCCAAATGGCAGCGACAATGTTCTAAATGACAAGCTGGGCTCAAGTGAATAGAAGGATTGCTACTGAGTCAACATTCCTCAGTAACCTGGTTAAGCGGGTTTCTGATTGTCAAGAAAAACCATTGCTTCCCTTATCTGCCCCTACCCTAACTACCTGGAAGGACAAATGTGCAACAGATCACAGCCCCACACTACCTTGACTCAGACTACTTCCAACTACTAATTCTCAGACTACCTCCAGCTAGCTCATCAATCTCCCACCACAACACAACCACTAGGAGTGGTGGGATCTCCTGCTGCTTTGTTCCCCTGCCCACTGAGAGATAGCCTTGGCAGTTTGAATAAATGTTTCCTTTCCTACCTATGGAGTAGTCCAGTTCTGTGGTTCACTGTACCCTTGCTTATCAGGACCAGGAGAATGTAATGGCTAGAGCTGATCACTTAGACAATCTATGATTGGTGGAAGGTATGGCACAAGGAATGGGCGGGGGGGGGGAGTTCTGGGCCTTCATCCAAAGATACCAAAAAATGTCATTGCTTAGACTCACATCCTTGGATGCTTCAGGCAGGAGGATAGCCAACCTCTTACTCTCAGGAGGTCCAAGGAGAGCTTTCCAAACAGATTATGAGCTGCCTCAAACCTGAGCTATCCTGGCCACAGCTGTCCCTTCTGGTACTGATGGTCATATAGGGAAAGCAGGTGCTGATCTCATGGAAGGAAGCCAAACACAAGATGAGTGAGTAAAGAAAAGATGATGAGAGAAGAGTGAGTTCAAAGTGCAGAAGATGCAGGGGGCTGAGCCAACTGACACAGCATCGGGGGAGCTCCATCTAAGCTACCAAGTCAATGGATGATGAGCTTAAAGAAAGCCACAGTGACTTCCTGTTCTGCACAGGAAACTTGGCTCTTGACTTAGTTTTCCTTCCTGCTTTGGATCATTAGTGTTATTATTGTGGTTCCAGAGCCTGCCAGGCAGGACTGAAGGAAGAGAATGTGTACTAGGTTTTAGAATGTGTTTGCTCAGTCTTTGCACTCCTGGGCATCAGCCCAACCCAAGAAGCCCCAGTACAGGGCTTGTCAAAGCCTGGGACAGGTGGAGGTGAGCAGCGTTTCTTTAATGTCTCCATGGGACAGTTGCCAAATGTTCCGATAGTGCGGAGGGGAAAGTCTATACTGCACGCCAGCTCTTACAGAATCTTTCCAAGAACTCTTCATGCCATGAGAACCACAGTGAGCTTGGTGTTTCCATTCCCAGCATTGTGACAGCATGCAGATGATTCGGGAAACTCCCCCGCCTAGCTAGAAGAGGAGAAATGTAGACACTAGGATCTCCCTGAAGTCACTCTGTGTTTATGGGGAGCAGTTAAGAATGCTCTGCATACTTGGTCATATTGAGCAGTCATACCTGGGATAGGCAGGGAAACAGATCTATGGCTTGTCTGTCAGTTCTCTGTATGGCCCCAGGGTTTCAGAGTTTTGCTAGAGGTTGAGTGCATAACGTTAGAATAGAGATGAGTGTCTACCCTCAGGGACCACAGTCAACAGTACAAGTGTCATGTCCCTAGAAGCTGGGATCACAAAGTGGCTAATTATCTGTTCTTCAGAAATAAACTTAGGCAAGGTACGTTTGACTTCCCTACAAGGACACCTTCTTCTTCTTCTTCTTCTTCTTCTTCTTCTTCTTCTTCTTCTTCTTCTTCTTCTTCTTCTTCTTCTTCTTCTTCTTCTTCTTCTTCTTCTTCTCCTCCTCCTCCTCCTCCTCCTCCTCCTCCTCCTTCTCCTTTCCCCTTCCCCTTCCCCTTTCCCTCTCCCTCTTCTTCTCCCTCCCCCTCTCCCGCTCCCCTCCCCCTCCCCATCCTCTTCCTCCTCTTCTCATTTTGCTGTGGGTTTAGAAGCCCAGCAAGAGGCAGTGGTTTGGATGTCATGGCTGGAGAACTGCTGCCCCAAATGCAGTCCTCGGCTCCTGCTCTCCTTCCTGTTCCTCATTCATCATGCTGCCGCTGCCACTGACATTGCCGCTGTGGATGCAGGGGAGGAGATAGTTTTAGAGTAGGGACTATGCATGTAAAAGATGTAGGGAGAAAGACAGACCCTGGCAGCAAGGGACCTAAGACACCACAGTGAGGGAATTCCTTCTAGCAAGGCATGGAGACTCCAGGAACACGCCAGCACCAGGGTGGCTACTTATCAAAGTGACTCACAGGACACCCTGACTATATCTCTCAGTCCCTTTGGAGATGGGGAAGGGGGGCAGGCCTGAAGGCCACTTTGGGCAAGCACCACTGGGGGCTTGGGTGAAATGTGACTAAAGAACTTTAAATAATTCCATAAAGGTACATTTTTTTCTGGACCTCAGGATAATTTAAAGGCCAAGGTCAATGAGCCCTTGTTTAAAATGTTTAACTCACAACTCACTCATTGTAACCACTGGTGCAAAAAGAGGGTTTTATTTGAAGGCCAAACAAAAAAGGTTCTTCATTAATTGTTCAATTATGCCCAGAAGCAGCATGTCTCAGAGTCCCGCGTCCTCAAGAGCAGTGTAACTCCTTCTGCCTCCATGGTGTGCCCAGCCACTCTGCAGGCCTGTAAAGCTGCACCCCCATTCTTTCAATATAGTGGATATTTTATGGCAGGCAGCAACCATTTCAACTTGAATAACTGTCTTTTTCTCTGGAATGTGGAGAAATTAAACAGGGAAACCTTCAACAAGGCTCATTCTGATTTCTCAAGTATAGACACTCAAACTATCCCAGGGGAAATTTTTTTTCTTGACACTGAATTTAAAAACTTATCACATTTTAATTTTGTTGCATGTGTTGGGTGTGTATGTTACCACGGCATGGGTGTGGAGGTCATAAGACAATTGTAGGAACAGGTTCTCTCTGTCTGTCACACATGGGTTCTAGGAACGAACTGGAGTCATTAGGCACTTTTATCTGCTGAGTCACCTCACTGGCTCCAAATTACTTTTTAAATACAAAAAATTAGTACAGCATTTGAGACAGGCTGAGCCTTGGAGGCTCAGTGGCAAGCACACAGTAGGCTTTCTGGCTGTTCCCTGAAATGTGCAGCAGCTGCTGGAGGAGGCTGAACTCCTGTAGCTTGCCCAGCAGGCTTTGAACACAGAGGCCTGGATGTGCTGTCACAAAGAAACTCCCGCTGTCAGCTGTCAGAGGCTTCCTTAGAAGCAAGAGAGCAACAGCTCTCCTCCTCCTCCACACACCTGCCTGTGCCAAGCCAGGGCACCCTCTGACTGTGCCCCTTGCTCTGCTGGGAGCCCTACAGTCTTTTGGGAACCTCACTACCCTCTTTGTATATGATGCTGCAATGACTGCCCCCTTTCCAGCCATTTCTAAGCCAAGTGATGTGCTGATATTCTAGTTTGGGCCTAGAAAACGTCTGGTTAAAAAAAAAAATCACACCTGAGACCCAAGTGAAATCAACCCTACATGAGGGTGACTTCAGTGACCCTGTGTTGTGGGGCACATGGTTACACTCTCCTTGCTCACCCACCATTTGTGTGATGTCTGGTCCTCCCCTCTATCCTTTCCTTTCCTTTCCTCTGTATTCTAACACTGTTCCTGAGGAGATTCAAAGAAACATCTAGTCACCCTAGATAGGAAACCTACAGTAGACCAAAGTAACAATACCACTGAGGTCCACCTTGGTGAACCAGGGAGTTTGTTCGGTGTTACTTACAGGAGTGTGAGTGGAAGGTTACTGCAAAGCAGAGATGCTGCAGGGCAGGTGGAGCACTGGAAGCCACCACAGCACAAGCGAGGGACAAGGAGCTGCAGCTCGGCAGTTCTTCACCTGACTTGCAGGCAGCAAGACTTCAGTAGCCTCAGTTGCTCTTATTTCTTTGGGGTCATTATTCCTTGAATTCTCCAACAATGATTGCTCGCTTATGCATGAGTTATTTATTTATTTATTTGAGTTTGTCAGGTTAATACACAGAGCCACAGATCTCTCTGCAGCACGTTCATATACATGTGGCATTGTGCTCTGCTCCAACTTACTCTCCTACATATTTCCTTTACGTTCTGACAGACAAAGGTGCTGAGGGGCTTTTAGTGTAGTGTGGGCACGGTCCTGGATTTGATCCCCAGCACTAATACATGAGTAAATAAGTCTAGAGAAATTATTTTTAAGAGAAAATTCGCTAAGGCAAACACAGAAAGGATCAGGGTCGGGAATGAGCAGAGTCCCCCAGTGTGGACCGCAGAGGTATTCTGTAAGTCAGAGTCTGGATGTACTGACCAGGAAGCACACAAGTAACTGGTCAACAGCAGAGAATGACCTGCTCTTAGAGCCCAGGTGGAGTGTTTCTAAAGTGACATCTACTGAATATTGAATATTCATTGAGTTGCTTAGAGTCTGTCTGTGAAGGGAAGGAAATAGACCAGCATACTCCAAAGACTTCAAATCACATGCTCAAGACCAGAGAGGATGATAAAGATCGGAGATGTCACAGGTGGAAAACCAAAGCTCAGAAGTACCCACCCACTTACCAGAGGCCCCTGAAAAGGCTGGCAACCTAAGTCAGTCCTGGCTCTCATGAGCTGAAGCCCTATCCTCCAAGGTCCTCAAAATATGACCTTATTTGGAAACTGTCCTTGTAGATGTAATGAGCTAAGTTGAGGTCATTAGGATGGGCCTAATCCAAATGACTGGCTGGATATGACTAGTACCCTTTTAAGAAGGGGCTTTTGTGACTCAGATACTCACATGGGGACCATGCCTTGCAAACAAGAAGGCAGAGAGAGAGGCTGTTGGCCCAAAATGGCCACAGCCACGGAATCTGGGAGAAAATAGAGACTAGCCAGTGCTCTACTGAGATCCCAAGTGAGCCCTGCCCTCAGGAACTCAGGGCTGTAAAACAGTGATTGTTTGCTATCTGAGCCTGGGTTTGTGTGCACCAGCTAGGGCACAGAGCTGGAAGCAGGTAAGCTAGCTCTAGGCCAAGCTAGCTCATCCCCAGTCTGAGCATCCAGCAGCCCCCAGGAAAAGCCGAGGGAGAATGAACCCAGGGGCCTCCAGAGGAAGCCTGCATTGTCTTCATGTTTGGAGAACTGCATTCCTAGTTGAGCTATAATGGGTGCGTAGAATGCAGGAAGGGGCTTGTATTTCCAGGTTACACAGGGGTAGAGGTGGGCTCTCAGAGTCTCTAACTGAGCATGTGCCTGGCGAGGGCTGAACCTAGGGCTATGAGCTATGGGATTAAAGAACCTATGTTGGTCAGGAGTGGTGGTACAACCTGTAATTCCAGCATTCAGGAGGCCAGGACAAGAAGACTGAATTGAAACCCAGCCCTTATTATATCACGAGATTTTTCCTCAAAAAGTCAAATGACCCATTGCACCTGAATGCCCTACATGGACAGATTTACTGAAGAGTAGGTGGCAAGTTTGGGGCCAGCACCTTTACCCCCAAGTGCTTGGCCTGTTTCCTGCATTCCTCTTCCAGGGCCAGAGGTCTGAGGCTGGAACGTTGGGTCCTGAACTTTTAACTCACTCCAGATGGTGTACTGAGTCTTCTTAGAATTTAGGACAAAACAAAGAGAAAGAAAATGGTGTGGGACTTAGTAAAGCTCCCTGCCTCTGTGTGAGACAAGACATATTCCCCAGAGACTATGCAGCAAAAAAAGGTTCTTTCGCCTCCCACAGAGAGTAAGAAAAAATCCAAAGGGCGAGGGTGGGCACCATCAACAGAAAACCCTCTCACTCACAGCCAACCTGTGCCATGCTGTTCAGCGTTCATGGCTACCTTCTAAGCAACGGCAGACTTAGAAAATCAGACTTGTTTATTTGATTCAGTGAGAACTTAAGGCCACACTGGAATACTAATGCTTTAAGGAAAAACCCAGTCAAGAAACTCTGGACTCCATTTCTCACTCTGGACTCCTCCCCTGTCCCCTGTCCCCTCTCCCCTGTCCCCTCTCCCCTCACTCCCCTCTCCCCCCTCCCCTCTCTCCCTTTTCTCCCCTCTCCTCCCCTCTCTCCTCTCCTCTCTCTCCCCTCTCCTCTCTCCCCTCTCCCCTTCCTTTCTTTCTTTCTTTCTTTCCCTTCTTTCCTTCCTCCCTTTCTTTTTCTCCTTTTCCTAGTATAAAGATTTATTGAGGGGGAAGGGAGTGGGTACCTGGAAAGGGGTAGAGACAGAGAAAGGAGGGAGAAGGACAGGAGGAAGAGAAAAAGAGAGGCCAGTGGTGGGAACACAGAAAGAGGGTGAAAGAAAAAGGAAACCATTTCTTTCTTTAACAAAACAAGACAAAACTTTATTTATATTCTGTATATGAGTGTTCTATCTGTATGTATGCCTACATGCCAGAAGAGGGCCTCAGATCCTACAGATGGTTGTAAGTTACCTTGTGGTTGCTGGGAATTGAACTCAGGAGCTCTGGAAGAGCAGCCAGTGCTCTTAACCACTAAGCCATCTCTCCAGCACTTAGAGTCCACTTCTTTAAGGTAAAGTTCAGGAAATAGGGGTGTGTGTAGGGCTAGAGCTCTGTTGGCTGTTCCAGTGTGACCTGGTTCCCATGCACTGGTCCTCTCATGGGGTGGATGCCTCCACA
Organism: Tokudaia tokunoshimensis; assembly: GCA_036184795.1. NCBI lineage: Eukaryota > Metazoa > Chordata > Mammalia > Rodentia > Muridae > Tokudaia > Tokudaia tokunoshimensis. The sequence continues at coordinate 54,164,473 of BTHU01000022.1, read as the reverse complement.
GGTGGGACCCCCTACTTCCACTCAAATTTGGGATAACCTGGAGAACTGCCCAGGCAGGACTCCCAGCTGCTTCAGAAGTCCCTGACCCTTTGAGAGGGAGCATTTCTACGCCCCCCCCCCCCCCGAGCCACTTTAAATGCAAACAAAAGAATGTCCCAGAAATCACAGTCTGCAGCTGTTTGGGGAAAAAAAAAAAAACAAAAAAAAAAAACAACCTTAAAGTCCTTAATACGTTTTGTACATACTTTGTGGTTTTATAGTCACTTTAATCTTTCTCTTTCCATCAAAGATTCAGGCATTGCCTAGGCCAACACACAATTGTACTTCTAAGCAAGACACTTGTAAACCTGGCTCTGGACCTCGTCCATAGCAGCTCTGTGACACCTCCAAGGCCAAAGGGTAACATGATAGATTGAAACAAATCCAAGGAAGCACCCTGTGCTTTGTGTCAAAGGGCTGCTTTGTTGGAGTTCCGTGACTCTAAGTCTGGCCAGCTGGAACTGGGCATTCCCAAGTCTCCACATTCCAGTTCCATACAATTGGTTCCAAAGGTCCTGGAGACTACATCCTGCCAGCTAGCTTTTTGCCTGCAGGGCCTGCCTAGTCCAGACTTGGGCGGGTTGCTGAGAGTAGAGTGGCGAGAAGCTGGGTGAGGACCAAGAGGAGCCTCCTGCCTCCTGCAGTGCCTTGAAACTCTGCAGGATTCTCCAGCCAATCGGACAGTTCTGGAATTCACTGTCCTCCTGACTAAGAACTCTGCATGCACCCGACCCTGAGTGCCCTTCTGTTCCTAATGAACTGTTTCTAGTTCTGTCATGAGCAGTTTGTTCCTGGTCCAATTTTTTTGTTTTAATGAAAAAGAACCTGGAAATCTCTGCAGGTGCCCTCCAGACGCTGACCCACTCCTTTGGCCATCAGTGCTAGAAACCAATGCTCAGGGGTGGGGAGCCATTACAGCTGTAAACCAGGATGTGCTGGAATGTGAGGGTGGAAACCACACCACTGTCCCTGGGAAAACAGGCAGAGCCAAGGTTCCAGGACAGACTGGGTCCCCACCATGATCTATCCCTCAAGGGATCGAGAGTCCCTGGTGAGAAGGCACCTTCTCTCTAAGCTCTCTTCCAGTCCATGGGTGACATCAGGGCTCCATGTCAGGTTAATGTCTCCCTAACATTCCTTCCTTATCCGCTTACCATCTTGGGACCAGTTGAGTGGAGGCTACACAGGTAAATTTTGCCAGACCATATGGCGTTGTGATGGTGCAAGGCTTTGAGGGGCCACAGGGGTTCCAACAGCACAGTTTTGTCAGGCTTCCATTTACTTTTTCAGTGCTAATGATGGACCCAAGGCCCCCCTGCGCTCAAGACTCACACCAGTGTTGCAGTTCCATCACTGCTTTCGAAATTTAAAGCTTTATTGAAATAGAGCTACACACACACACATACACACACACACACACACACACACACACACACACACACACGAAACCACATATTGTGGTATGTGCCATTTGACAAACTGGGACATGCATGCCTGGAAACATCCCTGTAGTCAAGGCAATAAACATCCACCACATCCCATAGATTCCTCTGCCTTTCCTTATCTTCATTAAAGTCTGTGGTATATGACTTCAAGTGTACATGCTATTTGACTACATATATAGTCAATGAAATAATTTCTACTGCCATGCCCATGGCCAGAGCAGTTACCTTACATGGCTCCTGTATGTGCACATGTGTTAAGAGCCCTGAAGATCTACTCTCTAAATTTTTTCTAATATACAACTCAGTATAATTAATTCTAGCCCCATGACGTCTGTGCTTGCCTGGGCTCTTGTATATTGTTCAGGATTTTTAAAAGTTTTTTGTAAGAAGAATGCTTAACATGAGATTTAACATGACAAGTCATGTCTGCGACACACAGAATGCAGGAACTGTGCTCTGCCACGGACCACTAGAATTTACTCCCCTGTATCTTTGTGGCATGTGCACATGTGTGTAGTGCATATGTATGTATGTCCATATGTGTGTGGGTACATGTGTGCATATGAATGTGGAGGCCAAAGTTGACATCAGGAGTCTTCCTTGAGTGTATCAAGGCAGAGGCTCTCACTTGAACCCATAGATACTAATTCAGCTAATCTAGCTGTCCAGCCTGCTTCACGGACCTCCTGTCTCTGCTTCCCAGTGTGTGGGATTTCTATAGGCAGCCACACTTACTGAGCATTTACATGGGTGCTGGATCCAAACCTGGGTTCTCAGGCTCATGCAGCCCCAATCTTGACTTTTCTGTGATCTGACAAATGGGTGATTTTTCCCACTTAGCACAGTAATACCACATTTCCTCATAAACCAGTTCATCTAAGTAAAATTCAAGTCAATTTAAAGATAAAGGATGCATATCTAACAATATATGCTGGTGATCATGACTCTGAACAACCATTGAGACTATGTGTGTGTCAGGATGAACGGAACAAGGAAAATGGCAGTGACTGAAGTCTGGGCAGTGTCCCCAAGGAGGGGGAGCATGATGGGGCTGGGATTACAGGACTGTGGACTCCCTGACTGGCCCTCAGAGTGTGTCATGAGAACTACAAAATCACCAGGCAGAGTGGCCAGCTGTCTTTAACCCTCACTCCAAGTCAATAATGTGATTCATACACGGTTCTTGGATTGTGGGCATCTGGTATTGATCATGAGATAATATCAGCAACAGAAGGTAACAATGCTCGCCCTGGTCCCTTGATGTCAGTCAGAGTGGCAACTTAGTAGCTGAGCCACTTTAACGGTAGCTGCATGTGGCTGTCCTGTGCAAGAAGAGACAGATGAGAAATTAGAATTGCTGCTGTCAGTGCATAGACACAAGTCATGGTTCAGACTCGGGGCCTTGCACGTGCACAGCAGCAGAAGACTTGAGAAGAGACAGTGAGCCGACGGCAGCACGGGGTGAGTGAGGTAAGGCAGACTTCTGAGGCAGTTTTCTCCTCTGGAGCAAATGAGACATGCCCAGGAGACTCGCAGTGATGAACATCCAGACTGAGGATAGAGTGCAGCCTGAGAACCAGGACAAGCCCTTGAGTGTTTCCACCTCCTCAGCCAGGACGATCAGAACAATGATGCCTGTGGCAAAGTTGCTGTGTTCCCCTGGAGAGGAAGCCGGCAGGAAGCATCCATTGGCTCATCGGCACTCAGATTAGGTCTTCCATGTGGCAAGAGTTACTTCCAGTCACCACGGCTGTGCCCTGGCTCGACCGTGTCCCGCTAGAAGGCTCTGCCTTCTTTTCGTCTTCCTTGTAACCTGGGGTTTGAGAGCGAGTTTCTCCGGAACCTGTGGAAGGCAAGCCCTGGCCAGCATATGCTGCCTGTGCAGCGTTCTCCAGGCTTGCTCCCAGGGAGCACCTATCAGTCCCCGGGCCTCTGCTGCCCCGCAGCAGTTCTTGAAACTGAAAGGGACAGAACCTGGCAAGATGATGACGACTACACCAGACAGGCCACACGGTCAGAACTTACTTCTGAGAACTCTCCTTGTATGGAGCTAATTGTGTATGAACTATGCTGTGTGGAACAAAGCCAAAACGTGGGAAAGCAGCCTAGCAGGCATGGAGTGCTTCCTGACTTGGTCTGACGTGGTCCCCACAACACTTGTTAAATGGAAAGATTACACTGCCCCAAGGAGCTAATATCATAGAAAACTTTGGGCTTCTTGGATAGGCCTGCGTTTGACTTCTAGTGTACTTACATATTAGGGGAAGCAATGCCTGTTCCATGATGCTCCCTCACTCAGAAGGTTCTCAACAATCTCACATCACCTTCCACTGCACACATCTCTGTAACATTAGTAGTCTGCTGCCATCAAAAGACCAAGTGCAGGACAAACAGCTGACCTCAAATCAAGGATGCCATGTGGACACAGGGAAAGCATGTACCAGGAAACAAGGGGATATGTTCTTTCATGACAGGAACATCCTAGAGCCACTTCACTGACCTGGATGTTCCAGGTCCCTCATTTCACTTGGTATCTCTGAGCAAGGAAGAGATGAAGTAAATGCCTGCTCTGTGAACAAACATCGGTTCACCCCAGACAGGTCATTGATGGAACCAACTAAACAGTAGCACCCAAGACAAGCTTGCTTTACTGGGGGAAATGCTTTCCTTACAGAAGCATGGGTGTCTCAGAAACTACTACCTCACTGAAAAGCTGACCCTATGAATAACAAATCACAAAATGCATCACTAGTATTCCCTCTCATGTTGCAGAATGCTCCACTAAAGAACATCTCCCCCCACCCCCCACCCCGTTACTGTCTAGACAACTTTGGGGAGGGTCCTGGTGAGTCCTTCAATCTTCTATAAGTTTCATGAGCTTCCTAAGCCTTGGAAGTTTCCTTAGCTTCTTGAAAGTGTCTCCTTCCCCCAGAAGGGAATACATTGATTTGGAAACAGTTCCAAAACTCTAGGTATGTGAGCCCTCTGCCAGTGCAGCCTGGCATACCAGCAATTGTGTAAGAACTGAGCACTCTCAAATGATGGTAAACCAGGCATGGTAGAGCACACCCATCATGTCAGCACCTGCAGGACTGAGACAAGAGCATTACGAGTTCATGACCACCATAGGCTACAAAGCAAAACCCTGTTCCAAACCACCACCACCACCACCACCACCACCACTACCACCACTAAGATGATAAAAGATGTAGCATATACACATATTTACTACCATTAAAGACTAGATAGACTTTACACAATTGTACATTACACTAGTATAATAGGACAGGCAAGGGTCAGGTCTGCTGCCCCAGAATTTGTAGGCTACACTCCTGGGCATCAGGGACTTCTCTGTTCCCTTATTGTCCTACTGGACCACTGCTTATGGCACATGGCAGATGTCAGGCCACTGCAGGCCTAAACTGTAAGACTGTAGTGGATGGATCAAAAGCATTCTCAGTTTATTGTCATTGGGTTAGTAGACAAATGTCTTTACACCCATTTTACAGATGAGGAAACAGGTTAAAAGGCTGACCTCAAGCTAGTCTCAGAATAATGCTCACAGCCTCAAGCCTGTTCTTCCCTTTGCTCACCTATCAACTACATCTAATCTTGCCCTGAGGGCAGTGCACTCCCAGGAGCCTGGAAGCTTCTGTTGCCTCCGGGTTCCTTCCTTCACCTGCTAGACTCATGGCCTACAGCACAAACAGCCATAGTCTCTTGCTCTCTTTCTTTTCCTGACTCTCGCTGATGCCGTGACGTGCGTCTCACTGTGCCGAGGTGCAGATGTCTTGTCCTGGGTGCACGGTTGCTCACAGAGATGACCCCGGAAGACACCACTCTGTAAAGTATCTAGGAGGCTGCAACACTGTGACTGTTCAGCTCCCGAGAGGATTCCTGGGTTTCGTTGTTTTGTTTTTACATTTCTTACTACATGTTATTTACTTATTTGTGCGCTCTTGCAGGACTCAATTCTTTCCTTCCACCATGTGGGTCTCATGGAACAAACTCAGGTTGCCACTTAGTGGCAAACGCCTTTACCCTCTGAGTCATCTCACTGGCCCCATTTCCTCATTTAACAAGGCAAATTTTAACGATTGATCCCTCCTTTTGATCTTCAGGATCAAAGAACCGGAAGCCCAGTGATGCTCACAGAGGTGAGGTGCTCTTTTGCCGCACAAACACCTAGCATTCTGTAGAGGATTGTGATGGGACCAGTCAGCTCAACAAGAACTTCTCTGATTCAAAAGAACATTCAACCCATGCCCCAAGGGTACTGGGATGAAAGGACTTCAAGGAACAGAAGGATGGGAACCCTGAGGAGGTGACAGTGAGGCCCCTCAGCTGCCTATGAGATAGCTAAGTCCACTCTCTGAGCAAACACAAAGCCACGCAGCAGGCTTCAGCTGGGTCCAGCAACCTCCACCCACATACCCCCCCAAGTGTGCTGAGGTACAAGCAAGGAACTGGTACCCTTTCCTGTATCTTTACATCTATTGCAACAAAGTTAATCTTGAGGCAAGACAGTTCTAAAAGGTCTTCACCTGTTTCCAGAATGGGACCACCACAAATGGCCGCATAGACAAGGAGCTAGACATGAGTAACTGAAAAAACAACAGCTATGGCTTGGAGCAGGCCTGGGTATCAGCTCCCTGGCATCAGTGAGGAGGAGGGTCTGCGGTGACCTACAAGCTAGCCCTGGGAAGGTGAAAGCAAATAGAATATGGTTGAATTGATGGCTCACATAGCCAAACAAGGTTGGGTCCCTGCTGCATCCCTGCATCCCTGCCAATGTCAAGTGCTAAATGGCCAAGGTCAAGTAGAGGTGAATGGGGTGGCTATACCAAGTAACTTCTTTCCTAACTGCACGAGCAGCACTTGAACATTGCGTGATCATCTATGATTGGTACACAGGAGTATGCACTGGGTATGAGGCTCCCCATTGGCTTGATCTATAATACATGCAGAGGCAGCCAATTTTAATAAAAATTGCCTAGGTCTTTGAGTAGTTTCTTCCGTAAGTTGTTTAAAACAAAACAAAACAAAAAACAGCAGCAACAACAACAGCACCCTGGTACCGTGGCACCCCCTCAGATTCCCTGCTGCACAAGAGTCTCAGTCAGGCCTGCTTCTCTTTTTTAAAGACTTTTTATTTATTTACTTAGCTTATGTATGTGAGTACACTGTAGCTGTCTTCAGACACACCAGAAGAGAACAAAAAGAAGAAAATACACCAAACAGGAGTAGATGGTTGGAAATAATCAAACTCAGGGCTGAAATCAACCAAAGAGAAACAAAAAGAACTATACAAAGAATCAACAAACCAGGAGCTGGTTCTTCGAGAAAATCAACAAGATAGATAAACCCTTAGCCAGACTAACCAGAGGGCACAGAGACAGTATCCAAATTAATAAAATCAAAAATGAAAAGGGAGATATAACAGTAGAAACTGTGGAAATTAAAAAAAATCATCAGATCCTACTACTAAAATCATCAGATTCTACTCAACAAAATCTTGATGAAATGGATAATTTCACATACCAGGAGCCAAAGTTAAAACAGGATCAGATAAACTATCTAAACAGTCCCATAACCCCTAAAGAAATAGAAGCAGTAATTAATAGTCTCCCAACCAAAATGTCCAGGACCAGATGGTTTAAGTATTGAATTCTATGAGACCTTCCAAGAAGACCTAATAGCAATACTCTTCAAACTATTCCACAAAATAGAAACAGAACGAACACTACCCAACTTGTTCTCTGAAACCACAATTACACTTATACCTAAACCTAACAAAGACTCAACAAAAAAAAAAGAGAACTTCAGACCAATTTCCCTTATGAACATTGATGCAAAAATACTCAATAAAATTCCTGACACATTAAAACGATCATTTACCACGATCAAGTAGGCTTCATCCCAGGGAGGCAGGGATGGTTCAATATACAGAAATCCATCAACATAATCCACTACATAAACAAACTCAAAGGAAAAAAACACAATATCATCTCATTAGATGCTGAAAAAGCATTTGACAATATTCAGCATACCTTCATGATAAAAGTCTTGGAAAGATCAGGAATTCAAGGTCCATTCCTAAACATAGTAAAAGTAATATACAGCAAACCAGTAACCAACATCAAATTAAATCGAGAGAAACTTGAAGCAATCCCACTAAAATCAGGGAATAGACAAGGCTGCCCACTCTCTCCCTATCTGCTCAATATAGTACCTGAAGTTCTAGCTAGAGCAATTAGAAAACAAAAGGAGGTCAAAGGGATAAAAATTGTACAGGAAAAAGCCAAAATATCACTCTTTGCTGATGATATGATCATATACTTAAGTGACCCCAAAAATTTCACCAGAGAATTCCTAAAGCTAATAAACAACTTCAGCATAGTGGCCGGATATAAAATTAACTCAAACAAATCAGTAGTCTTCCTCTACTCAAAGGATAAACAGACTGAGAAAGAAATTAGGAAAATGACACCCTTCACAATAGTTACAAATAATATTACATACCTTGGTGTGATTCTAACCAAGCAAGTGAAAGATCTGTATGACAAGAACTTCATGTCTCTGAAGAAAGAAATTGAAGAAGATCTCAGATGGCAAGATCTCCCATGCTCATGGATTGGCAGGATTAATATAGTAAAAATGGCCATCTTGCCAAAAGCAATCTACAAATTCAATGCAATCCCCATTAAAATTCCAACTCAATTCTTCATAGAATTAGAAAGAGCAAATTGCAAATTCATTTGGAATAACAAAAAACCCAGGATAGCAAAAACTATTCTCAACAATAAAAGAACTTCAGGGGGAAATCACCATCCCTGACCTCAAGCTATACTACAGAGCAATAGTGATAAAAAACAAAACAAAACAAAACTGTATGGTATTAGTACAGAAAGAAACAGGCAGGAGGAAGATCAATGGAATAGAATTGAAGACCCAGAAATGAATCCATGCACCTATGGTCACTTGATCTTTGACAAAGGAGCTAAAAACATCCAGTGGAAAAAAGACAGCATTTTTAACAAATGGTGCTGGTTCAACTGGAGGTCAGCATGTATAAAAATGCAAATCGACCCGTTCTTATCTCCTTGTACAAAGCTCAAGTCCAAGAGGATCAAGGACCTCCTCATAAAACCAGATACACTGAAACTTATAGAGGAGAAAGTGGGGAAGAGCCTTGAACACATGGGCACAGGAGAAAATTTCCTGAATGGAACACCAATGGCTTATGCTCTAAGATCAAGAATCAACATATGGGACCACATAAAATTGCAAAGTCTCTGAAAGACAAAGGACACTGTCAGTAGGACAAAATGGCAACCAACAGATTGGGAAATCTTTACCAATCCTACATCAGATAGAGGGCTAATATCCAATATATACCAAGAACTAAAGAAGTTAGACTCCAGAGAATCAAATAACCAACCCTATTAAAAATGGGGTACAGAGCAAAACAAAGAATTTTCAACTGAGGAATATTGAATGGCTGAGAACCACCTAAAGAAATGTTCAATATCCTTAGTTATTAGGGAAATGCAAATCAAAACATTCCTGAGATTCCACCTCACACCAGTCAGAATGGCTAAAATCAAAAACTCAGGTGACAACAGATGCTGGCGAGGATGTGGAGAAAGAGGAACACTTCTCCATTGCTGGTGGGGTTGCAAGCTGATACACCTACTCTGGAGATCAGTTTGGCAGTTCCTCAGAAAATTGGACATAGTACTACCTGAGGACCTAGCTATATCACACCTGTGAATATACCCAGAAGATTCTCCAACATGTAATAAGGATACATGCTCCACTATGTTCGTAGCAGCCTTATTTATAATAGCCAGAATCTAGAAAGACCCCAGATGTTCTTCAACAGAGTAATGGATACAGAAAATGTGGTACATTTACACAATGGAGTACTATTCAGGTATTAAGAATGATGAATTCATGAAAATCTTAGGCAAATGGCTGGAACTAGAAAATATCCTGAGTGAGGTAACCCAATCACAAAAGAACCCACATGGTATGCACTCACTGATAAGTGGATATTAGCACCTGGGGATCCATCCCATATACAGTCACCAAACCCTGACACTATTGTGGATGCCAAGAAGTGCTTGCTGAAAGGAGCCTGATATAGCTGTCTCCTGAGAGGCCCTGCCAGAACCTGACAAATACAGAGGTAGATGCTCACAGCAAACCATTGGACTGAGTGTGGGGTCCCCAATAGAGGAGTTAGCAAAAGGGCTAAAGGAGTTGAAGGCATTTGCAACCTCATAGGAAGAACAACAATATCAACCAACCAGATCCCCCAGAGCTCCCAGGGACTAAGCCATGAACCAACAGGTACATATGGCTCTAGATACATATGTAGCAGAGGACTGCCTTGTCAGACATCAAGGGGAGGAGAGGTCCTTGGTCCTATGAAGGTTCGATAGATGCCCCAATGTAGGGGAATCGAGGGCAGGGAGATGGGAGGGGGGTGGGTGGAGGAACACCCTCATAGAAGTAGGGGGAGGATGGATGGGATAGGGGCTTTCCAGGAGGGGGGGAAACTGGGAAAGGGGATAACATTTGAAATGTAAATAAAGAATATATCCAATAAAAAATGTCAAAAAGGCTTGCTTTCTTTCATGTATGTGAGTGCACTGTAGCTGTCTTCAAACACACCAGAAGAGGGCATCAGATCCCTTTTCAGATGGTTGTGAGCCACCATGTGGCTGCTGGGAATTGAACTCAGGACCTCTGGAAGAGCAGTCAGTGTTCTTAACCACTGAGCCATCTCTCCAGCCCTAGCCTGCTTATTTCTTAACAACACCTGCTTTTGCCTGCTCTGCATCCACATCCTTCGCCATCACTGATGCAAGACAATGAATTTGAGAGCCAGTGTCTCAGGCTGACTTTTTGTGACCACTGATTATTCAGCTCCTTAGCCTTTGGGTCAAGCCCCTTGGGCTGAGAGAGCCCTTGTCCTTCTCAAGGATGTAGCACCATGGCATCAGGCACATACTCCTCACCGACCTACATCCCTAAGCTCACCTTGCTTCTCTTCACCTGATCCATTCAGTTTTGATTTGCACTCTGCCCCCAGCTCAAGTCCCAGCTCTGGTCAGAAGTCAGTGAACTAGTCATGAGCAGTAAGATTCCCTGATGGATTAGAGTCTCTGCTGACCTAATTCCCATGACCTGTTTTTCAACCTTTTCTATCGTCCTCTTTCTTCTTTATAAGAGTAAATTGATGGTCTGAGATCAAGCAGTTTGTGCTGCCAAAAATCCAGGGAGGCTGCAGAAGGTCAGAGCACTGTAGAGAAAATGCTTCCTCGGGGCCAGGATCACCCAGAGCCTCCCACGCACTCTGTGTCACGCCTTGTTGGACAGAAGGCTGCTATGCTGTGCCATCTGTTCTCGCAGGGCAGGAGGACCCCGTGTGCTCTCACTGGGGCAGGAGGATTCCTGTGTGTTCTCACTGGGGCAAGAGGACCCGGTGTGCGGTGTGCTTTCACTGGGGCGGGAGGACCCCGCGTGCTCTCACAGGGGCAGGAGGACCCCGTGTGCTCTCACTGGGGCAGGAGGACCCCGTGTGCTCTGTCTGGTTCTAGTGCCAGAGCTTAGGTGTTGAGGCACACGTTACTCTGATGTAGGTCCAACTAGGCCTTGGGCAGGTGTCTACTCCCATCATGAGCCCCCGCATTTTCTGTGAACATCCCGCTATAAATGGGATAAATGCCACTTGGATCTTAGCTGTGGTCTATAAGCTGAGTGGAAGAACTCCGCAGAAACGAAGAGTTTGCTGACCCTGGGTCTAGGTAACTCCCGGGTTCTTTACTTTACAAAAGGGATGGATGGGGCTATTGGATTCTCGTACTGCTGGGGCTGGAACTTGGGGCTTTCCATTTCATGCTCCCTACGCAGAACGCAGTCCCTTATGTTGACAGTGAAGGACGCCTACAGCCTCTCCATGGTGTATGCCTAACAGAAACGGGTTTTCTTGTGTCCCTTCAAAAGGAAGGAGCCCCTGAGCAGGCAGGACTACCACTGACTGGAATGGGCCCCCCATCAGTGACCCATTCCCAGCACTTTCCTCTGCTTGGTGTTGAGTGGGCTCCGGCTCATTGCAACCCATCACCATTACCTGGGGCTCAAGGGGAAACACAGGTTTAGCTGGCCTGTATGACGTAACTCAGTGGGGAGCTAGGAGTACTGAGGCACAAGCCATGTGTTGCAGTGTGTCTGCTTCAACCACATGGCATTCCTGCTTCTTTCCTCCCTCCCAGCATCCCTTGCTCCTGCTGTTGCTGGTTCTATTACAGGCCAAGTAGAAACTGGACATTACAGGAGAGTCCATGCCCAGGGTACCACTGGCCGCCTGACTCTGCTCACAGCCATAGCTGAGGTAGAAGGACTGTCAAAATGTCTCCTCCAGAGATTTAGGATGAGGGAAGAGAGGAAAACAGACCCAGGAGCGAGCTCAGGCTCCTAGTCCTGCCTCTATGATTCTGACAGGCTTACAAATCCCTGGGGGGTGGGCTGCAAGTGTAGGCTGGGCTCAGAGGGCTAGCCCCTCCCCAGCCCTGGGCTGCAGCAGCGCACAGAGGAGTAGGCCCTGGGCCACAGCGCTCAGAAAGACTGCCTGGCTTTCCCAAAGATGCCTTGGGCAGGCCTGGGAGCTAGGAGAAGGGGTTTGACTAGGATTTCCCTTGGGGGAAAAATAGTTTTTCCTTCTGTTCTGAGAAAACCACAGCCCTAAATAAAATGTAGAGATTTACTAGTGTGGCAAGAAATTTCTGTCCCCCAAAGAGAAATTCCTTCATGTACTCTGCTGACTCAAGAGAACTTACAGCCCTATTTGGACAGCTGCCCTCGGGTTGACCTCCCTGATACCTCATGGAAAAAAATGTCGAAGGAACTCTACTCAGAATAATTATATTTACAGAGCCCCTGCTCCATCCCGTTCCTCTGCCTCTCCCCTCTCCCTCTCCCCCTTTCAACCTCTCCCCTCCCTTCTCCTTCTTCCCCTTTCCCCCTCTTTCCCTCCTCTCCCTCTACCTTTTCCCCCTCCCCTTCCCTCTAAGGAGAAAAGGATACTTGCTTCTGGAATTCATCAACACTAGCTGTTTACTTCCATTTGAAGCCAGAAACACATTTTCCCTCTTCTGTGTTTTAGTTTGGGTGGTGAGGGACTTACAAGATGGCAACCACAACATTGTCACCACCGTAGGAAGTCAGTCCATTCGCCTCAGATGTTGAATGAGAGATGATCACGCACCAGAGCAGGGAGAGTAGTGAGGCATTGGATGTGAAAGGCCTGAGTCCAGTGTTTTTGAAGAAGGAATTCTGTGGCTAAACATATTAGGGGATTCCTGTGCTCAAAAGGTCTGTTTGTTCTGCAGAAGCTTTTTCTCTTCCTCTTCCTCCTCTTCTTCCTCTTCTCTACTGTTACTATTATCCTTGGTGCTGAGGAGGGGATTGGGGTCTTGTATGTGCCAGATAAGCACTGGACCCCTGAGCTACATCTCCAGTCCCCTAGAATATTCTTGAGTTTGTTATTTTGGGGCTCTACCTCCCCACAAGACAACGAGAGTTGGCAATGTTTCCCAGACTTCCCAAGGTCACACAGAACTCGTAGGATTTTTCAAAGAATGCTTTTACCTCATGGTACCCAATTTCTGGGACCTTGATGAGGTGACCATGCTCTGGTCCAGGAGAAACCAATTAAGTCCTTAAACTTGGGAAAATACCATCTCTCAAATATGGGCTTGTTCTCTAAAATGCAGTCTCTGAGATCTTCTATCTCAAGAAAGAAAATTCCAGAAAGCTGTAGGCTAAGACTCTGCATCAGGTAGGCTGGTCTAGAAAGCCACCCTTATGGCCAGGTACTGAGGAATCTTCCTTATCGTCCTGTGCACATGGGGCTGAGGTTGTGTCTCTGGGGCTCACAGAGAGCTATTTGTAAATGTGAGCAGGAGGATGTGCCCCCTTGGAAGAAGTGAAGAGTTCTCAGACCAGGGAGAGGCAGTGCAGGTCTTGTGTTGCTGGGACAGGAGAAGTAGATTTGCAGGAAAGGCCCTAGTGGAAGATGTTCCCTGAGTCAAGGCCTAGCTGACTTTTCCCTTCAAGCGTTTTGAGCCTCAGTCCACTGAGCTCCCAAACACAGGCGTTCCCAGAATCTTTTGTATTTGGCAGTCAAAGCCTCCAGCATGAAGTAAATGTTACTTTACAGGGAGTTGCTTCTTGAGGTGACTTGGAGAAACATGCTATTTTATTTTATTTTATTTTATTTATTTTTAAAGAAGACTGTGAAGTGAGTTCTCCCATCTGGTTTTCCAGGATGTCCTGGGTCTGGTGGGGGCCAAAACAGGGAGAAGAAGTTGTTACCTAACAGATCTGGCTCCCAATCATCCACAGGTTAGGGCCAAATTGGTGGGTAAGCATGTTTGTAGACCCAGAAGGGCAGAAGGCAGACTCTAACTCACTTCCTGCTGAGGTGGCCTCTGGGCACAGGAGGGAGCAAGGCATGAGTGACTGGCTGTTCTCATGCAGCGACAGACCCAAGGACAGGTAAGAAGGTGTGGGTGTGAGAACAAAAGAAAGACTAGATTGTCACGGGACACCTGCTTACCCATCTGCTTCCTGTCCCTTTGCATTTCAAGAATTGGAGTTAATTTGATAGATGGGATTATCTGAATTCTTACAGCTCTCAAGGCCAGTTTTAAACTAAATGCAGGTGACAGCTTCTTCCTTAGCTCAAAATAGGACCCCATTTCACCCTGCAGGTGAATGCGACATAGAAATCTGCATAGGAAAGTAGCCAGGTTTAAATAATATATCACTTTCTATTTCCTGACAGTGGCTCCAGCCTGGTGCAAGCAAGAGGGTCTCTCCATTTATCACTCTTCTCTAAGGAATAGTAATGGTTCCTGGAAGCCAGCGAGGGTTTGTGGTATGTCAGGCACTGGTATAAGGACTTAGGGCTTGCTAATTCATGAGCCCTGGAACTAAAATATGTTATTTATGCCCATTTTATAGATATAGAGAGTAAGGCACAGATAGGTTAGATTATGTTCAAGATCACGGAGTCATTATGTTGCAGAGATGGGATTTAAATTCTTAGCCATTGTGCTCTCTCCCCAGGGTTAAGGCACAGGGCCTCTAGCCATTCTGATCCTATGCTCAGAATGAAAGCATTAGGTGTGTGGATTTCCATATGCCTCCTCTAGAATGAGGTGGGAATCTAGGGATTTCTCCTGGGAGGGCAGGAACTGGGAGGGGGTGGGGGTGGGAGATAAGAAGTCCTCCGGAACTTTGTTCCTGGGGTTAGGGGCAAGAAAGACCAGGGTGCTCCAGGAAGCTGGTACTTGGGGCTGGTGGGAAGCTGCTGTGACTAACGGGTATCTGGTCACCCTCGCTGCGGCTGTGACTTGGGCCCTTCCCGGGATCATCCGCTCTGTCTGTCACCAAGAGGCTCAGTCCCAAAGGCCTCCATCTGCCCTGCTACTCTGACTTTTATGCAGATTCCCCACAGACCTGGGCCATAACTCTTTCCCGACTCCCCCTGGTGTCCTACCCTCTTTGGGCAGGTGCCCTGTGTGGAGTCATCACTGTGCATTGCTGCGTGAAGGGGGGAAGGACGTCAGCTGTGGAAGTTTGAGCCGAGACACGTGGGCTTTTGTCGCTTCTTGTTGGGGTCTTAGCAAACCCTGGGAAGCCAGGAGCACCCAGGAAGGGAGCTCTTTCCTGTAGTTGTCCAGGAAATGGAGAAGCTGGTGATTTACCATCCTCAGATGCATAGACTAGAAACCTAGGGCACACACACTTCACCATCTGTGGGACCTCCCAGCTGCACTATGCGCCCCGAGGGCAGAACCAGCCTGGCCATCATTCTCTGTCAGTGTCGGACTCACACCTCACACCGTGGCTTATGGCAAGCACTCATTCCATGCCTGCTAGGCTGACAATGGCAACAGCCCCCGGGCATACCTCAGATGTTAGAACTCAGACGCAGGGTGCTTGGGTGGAAGCTTGGGTCTCCTGAGCCTTGGCTTCCTTGGCACCTGCCAACTCCATTGGAGGGAAGGAAGCTGCCACAGGGCTAGTCTGCCTCTTTGTACTGCTGCCCCGAGTAGTCCCTAGGGCATAGACTAGAAATCAGAAAAGCAGTAGGGTCCTGTCTGTTCCTGGAAGAAAAGCCAGGACGGGTTGGGGAGGTGGTTCAGGGGATAAAGGTGGTCTCTCTGGGACTCACATGGTGGAAGGATCGAATGGACTGAATCCTGGGAACCTCCAGCAAGCCAGCTATTTTCCTCAGCCTGCGGTAGGGGTAGGTCACCAATGCTCCCTTTCCCTCTGCTTACGCCCTGCACAGGGAACCTGATACCGGTCTCTTACAGGACTTCTAGCTTGGTTCTGGTCTCCTTTTCCCTGCTAGTTTGCAGCTGTCTATCTGTCTGTCTCTCTCGGTCTCTCTCTGTGTCTCTGTCTCTCTTTCTCTCTCTCTCTCTCTGTGTGTGTGTGTTGGCGACTTCAGTGCTGAGGTCTAAAGCTTGGTTTGGCCTGTACCTTTGCTGGTGACTTAAAATCATGCCTGTCACCCTGTCACCTGCTCAGCCCTGGACACCCTTTCTGGCTCATCAGATTCCCTCTCCTCCAGCTCCCAGCCCTGGCACATGGTGTCCATCTTAGAATCCCAGAGACTCCCAGTGGGTCCCAGCTTTGTTTGGCCTGACAGCCAGCTAGCTTGTGGATCTCTAGAAAATTGCCTTGCTGTAAAGAGGTTGGAAGGTTTTCATTGCTCTTTAAAATGACAGGTTTTGGCTCTGTGAACTTTGGTAAAGTTAACTCCTCATTCTTGTGGAAAGAAAAAAAAAACAGCTCTCTGAAATAACAGGTTAGTGGGCAGGTGACACTTGGAAAGCAGAGCCTGCTCCAGTGTGCACATGCCCACTTCCAGGGCTGCGCATGCTCTGCGTTTGATAATTTGCTTGTTATGCACACAGTACAATCCCATTTCAGGTAATCTCATAGTCACAAGGCTGCAACATCTGCTGGCCAGTTGTGGCCTGGATGGATCATTCACACAGCTTCTAATTTTACTCCTTGAATTGAACAGGAAAAGTTCTACGTAGCATGTGAAATTCATACTTTCCAGCATCTGAGGGCCCTGAGGCGACACCTAGCCGTCTATAAGCCCCTCCTAACCAACTGACTCTATGTTTACACGCCATGTCCTCCCCACACTCTTCCTTAAACACACTGGATCAAGGCCACTGGAGAGCATTTATTTCCCCTGATGCTGGGCACGCCCCCACAAGCCTCATGCTCATGTGACATGGGCATGTGCTCACCTCTTGATTTGAGATTAGTCTGGTGGTGTGAGCCCACCTTCCCGTCTATAAAAACAAATTGAAAGCTAGCAGGAGAAACTCAACCCCTGAGTCATGTGGAGAGAATTCTGTTTTAAAGCCTGCTTGGGCTCTCTCTACATCCTGCTGTTCCTAAAATGAGATGGGGTTAGTAATGGTCTGTTCTTGCCAATTTAGCCCATGTTTCTCATGCCTCAGCCAGGCCTTGGCCTCCTGGTCAGGAGAGAACCACGCCCAACTTAAAGCAGTTTGGGGTCAGCCTTTTGATTCAGGGACTTGCCTCTCTAAATATATTTGCAGGTAGTATTTTCAGAACAAACTCCAACAACCCATAGAATAAAAGCTCAACTGAACAACACATGTGACTAACAAGGCATCCCCCCCCCCCCCAGTTGTTACAGCGTTAGTCAAGTCCTGGGACTTCTCAGAGGGAATGTTCGTACTGGTTAGGTCTTTGAAACTTCCATGGTTTAAGCAAAAAGCCTGAATCTAATTCACTGTGGCCCCTATGGGAAGTCTTGTCAATATTTTGTTGGTGTCTGTCTTTCTGAAGGGACCTCTCACCTAATTTCTCCTGGAGAACTGGGACAGTGATGACCACAGTGAGCAGCTAGAGTGAGTGAACCAAGAGACTCCTTTGGTTGGTGGTAAAAGATCAAGCAGACAGCGACTCCAAGTCTTTCTAGTTCAGGTCCACTCAGGAGCAGGATGAAAATGGAGCATTTTATGGGAAAAACCATCCCTCAGTGTCTACACCCCGAGGTAAGGTGAGGCAGGTGAACTGGACTCCAGCTGAGGTGAGGATCTTACATTGCATAACTCAACTTCCTGGTACTGTAACAATGTAAGGAGAAAAAAATCAACTTATTAAGGTTTATTTGGACTCACACTTTTAGAGCTATCGAAAGTCCATGCCTGGGAAGAGTCCTAGACTTTGGGGACTGTGGTGAGTAGCATATCATGGTGGCAAGTGGGGACCATAGCAAATGCCATTCCCTTCATGGCTAAAATGAAGTTAGCAAGATGAAGCTCAAGTCCCATAGTCCCCTATGAGAGCATGCCAGTGACCTAGGACCCACTACCAAGAGCCTCACATACTAGGCAAGTCATGAGCTGAACTATATACCAGCAGCCCAGAATTTCCTTCCTTCCTTCCTTCCTTTTTTCCTTCCTCCTTTCTTTCCTTCCTTTCTTTCTTCTTTTGTGACTGGGTCTCACTATGTATCCCTGAAGTCACTCTGTAGAGTAGATGGCTTCAAACTTACAGAGATGTATGGGAATTTAGGCAGGCTTGCCCTGCCTGTACTAAATGCCCTTCCATAATCCATGCTTTCACCATCCTGAGTATTGACATTGTTTGGCTTGCTCTGATCTTTTATCACTTCCCAGGGGAGTAACAGATTTTACCTGAGGTAGGTCGGGTGCTGGGTAGGAGACCCCTACCATCCCCTGGTTTTCTCAGAAGCAGCATTGGGTGGAAAGTGGGAACGGGGAGCAGACCCGAGTGAATGAGTGAGTGAGTGATTCAGTGCTCCATCGAGTCAGGCAGTACCTGCAGCTGCTGTGATACTCAGTGGCTCTGCCAAGACCTCTTCCGCTCGGACAGAGTGATGGGACCATCCACTGAGGGCAGAGAGGATGCCTACTGGCCATGAAAGCCACTGGCCAAAGTTGGTGATTCCCTTCACAGTCACAGAAAAGCTCTGATGGGCCACTTTCAACTGGCTAGCCAACCCAGATTGTTGCTGGGGATTTTGGTGGAGAAATGATTCATTAAATTCCAAAGTGCCTCAGCTTCAGATTAATGTTACTTAGGTGAGAACTTCCCTTCAATACCAGCCCAGTGAGAAAGAGTAGGCTGAGACTAGGGACAGCAGGGACACATCACAAAGGGCTTGGTGCTGTCCTGCATGTTTGTCAGTCAATCCGTCATTGAGGCAGGGCAAACCTGCCTAAATTCCCATACACCACACGGATTCTGTCATAGAGCTGCCATGATCCTGACCAGTGACCTCGCTAGTTGGAGTTTGGAAACAGCCATGTGCTTTAGCTGTGCTGTGAGGGGCCTCCGTGGGTGAAATGCTTGCTGTGTAAGCATGAGGACCTTAGTGTGGATCCCAGTACACACGTGACTTCTGGGCATAATGACATGTGACTATAGCCCCAGGGTTTGAGGCATTGGACACAGACAAATCTTGTGGGCTTACTATCTAGTTATCCTATTGTCAATAGCAAGACGAAGATTGAGAGACCCTGTCTCAAAGAATAATGTGGAGAGCAATAGAGAAAGACATCCCGTGTCGACCTTTGGCCTCCACCGAAGACCAGCACGTGTACAGGTGAACACACGACCCACTTCCACATACACACGTAAATAAATGTGCTCTTGACTGTGTCCTCCAAGTAGAGCCACGAGAGCACAAGCAAAGGTCCCGAGCTCAGTTCTCCACACCTAGAAACAGGAGCTTCAGGTGCCCGTGGGAGAACACAGGGCTAAGGCCAAGACATCCTGCACAGGCAACCACCAACCCTGCTCCCTTAGAAGGCAGATGGCACCCAGGGACACGAGCAGCGGCTCTGTCTGAGCCCTTCATGTGGGTGAGGGTGGGTGGGTGGTGACAGGTACTGATCCGAGAGCTGGCCTTGGGCAATGACTCCATTGCTCTCCAATGGCAACAGAGAAAGACAGTACTAAAAATATTAAAACAAAAACAAGCCATTGAACACCTCTCAGTACAGAGTGCTGTTAGGTAGGACTCACCCTTAGAATGTAAGCAAGAAAACTCTGGAGCTTGTCTCATTTAAAGACTCTAGAGAAATCCAGAAAGCCAGAGAGATACCTGGTCAAGATAGTCCATGTTTAATGGTCCAGAAGGAAGAGAGAAAGTTCATGCTGGAGTCGACACTTAAAACTTCATGAAGGAGAGCCCTCGCCTAGGGTCCTCTGTGGTGATATCTGTGAAATGACCCAGTGCTGCATTCCCATCAGCTTTTGCCTTCAGTATTAATAACAGTGCCATTCCTATCTGAAACGTCTTTTATAATTGTGTGATTACACACCTCATTTATCCAATTGTTAAGGCAAGAGACTGATTAAATATTAACCAGTGCTTGGTTCTTGCGGTGTCATTAGTTGGAACACAACCCTGTAATCTCAGGTAACACATGATGGTAATTATCCTTTGCATTCACTCTCAGCTGAAAAAATGGAGCAGTCAATCTAGATAAGGCCTGGCTGGAAAATGCATTGCCTCTAAATCCCATTTTATCTCCTAGTCTGGAGCAAGCTACATTTCAGGCCAGCTCAGGGGTTTTAAGAGTAAACCTGCCATTGGTTGCTGGGTGATGGGTGGGAGAGTGAGGCAGGGCTGGCATACCAAACAGCTTAATTCCCAAATACACAGTCCTCTCTGGCCATAAATCCCACTGGGCTTTACAAGTTGTAATGGGAAATTTCTTCAAAGCACCAAGATGGAGAATCTGGGCTGGGTCAAGCATCGTTCACCGTGGACGCTGTGCTGAGGCAGCATAGTTGGCACAGTTGCTTGTGATTCTTCCTGGACAAAGGAGGGGCAGGACCCAGGCTCTGGAGCCTGTCTGGACCATCTCTCAGGGGGCACACGCACCCTCTCCTGATCTATGCTTTTTTAAAACTTACTCCCACCCCTTCCTTTCTATGCACGCAGCCCTCTTCACCTCTGCCCACCGCTGTTGGGGACATATTACCAGTGTCTGGCTTAAAGAGGGTCTTAGGTATTAGGTCAGCCTGGTCTCTCCAGAAGCAGGTGGGTAGAGATGTTTCAAGATGCTACAATCTGGAGATGCTAAGCCAGAGCAAGGCTAAGAGGGACCCAGGTGTCCTGTATGACCTGGCAGTTAGTGTCACTAAGGGCCTTCCTGCCCAGAACACCTGTCTTCTTGCAAGAATGGGTGATTTGTCATCAGATCTCTGATTATGTGGGGGCCACATGGTCAATAGTACCCTAGTAAGTTATTGTGTCCCAACTCAGGCATGATGGGATAGCATGTCCCATCAAGTCTCCAGGCTGGCTAGTGTCTGGAGGAGCTCTGGGTTCCACAGAAGTGCTCTCATTCTGGTGCAAACACACTGCTGGCAAACATCTGGAAGATGATCACCCTGAGATGGAAGACAGCATCAAAGGCTGTAGGTACAAAGGGTGCAGAACTGCCCTCTTCCTGGCTACTGATGAGATGGATTCCAGAGGGAAAAAAACCTAGCTAGTCATTACTCAGAAAGCATAAATATACTATTTGCTAAACTTCAAGGGAACACCTACAAAGATTTGGCCTCAAAGATTTATTCATTTGTGGCTGAACTATATGAGGTAGCAGAGGAGATGAGGTCATGGAGTAAACTCCTAGCCCAGGCGGGGTCTGGGTGTGGGAGAACCATCGGGGTGGACAGCAGGCTCCTTAAGACCAAGGCTTCAGACACCACAAGCTCGGTGTTTGATTGCTGTGTAGATTGGAGTTGATGAAAGACCCTGACTTCTGTATTACATGTCAAAGATCTATTTTAGGTTGAGGAACAAAATGAAACCCAAAGTCTCTGCAGTAAAGAGCACATCTGTGTAGCAAATTTGGGGTTTGCATTCATTGTTCAGCAGGGGAGAACCATTTAAATTCTCGAAAACAAACAGACTGGCACCAAGCCTCCCTCCAGGGACACACAGGCAGTGCTCTTTTGACAACTCATTTGCTAGATCCTAATTATACTGTAGGCTTGGGCTGTCTGCTGCTTGTTTGTTTATTTAATTGCAAAGTCAGGGGGGAAGTGCAGCGCAGGATTACCCATCATCCCCCTCTGGAGGCCAGAAACTCGGGGCCCTCCAGTGACTGGTGTGCAGCATCTGGGGAACTGTTAAAACCCGCCTTTCAAAATAAGGAGCCTCCATCACTGGCCCCTGTTTGCTAATTTCTGGCTTGACAGCTTACCTAAGGACTTGTTTCTGCATTTATTTAGCTCAAAGGCAAATTCTATTGGGCAGTTTCTCCCCTTCTGCTATTTAAGAGATTTTATTTCTCTCGGTACCCATGCTTAGCCAATTACCTCTTCCTGGTCATCCCATAGCGAAACCCTAAATGCTGCACTCCGCAAGCATGCACCTTGGTGTGTGCCTAGGTTATT
This sequence comes from Tokudaia tokunoshimensis, assembly GCA_036184795.1. Lineage (NCBI taxonomy): Eukaryota > Metazoa > Chordata > Mammalia > Rodentia > Muridae > Tokudaia > Tokudaia tokunoshimensis. The sequence continues at coordinate 54,142,472 of BTHU01000022.1, read as the reverse complement.
AATTAATCTATCAATTAATTCCCTTTCCTCTCATGTTGCAGAATCTATAGAACACCCTCTACATCCAGCAGCAGGCCCTCAGGGGTGCTGAGCCCCAGGGTCTTGACAAGCTTGCTTGAGCCTCCCCTGAAAAATGGACCCTGGTCTCGCTGCAGTGGGGCAGCAGTTTAATTGGCTCCCACTTCAGCATTCCGCCGGTCGTTTCCCCAGGAGGTGAGCGGCACAGGAAAGAAACAGCAGAAATTAATCAAGTTCCCCGATCATTTGTAATGGGGAAGAGAAGGGAGCATTCAGACATTTAATTACAATATTTTGTAATTGTTAAGCCACCAGTGACATACAGAATGCTCTTGGTGAGCAGACACAGACGTGTTTTGTGAAGAGGATGACATGCTCAGCAAAAAAGGCAGTGACTGTGGCCACCTCCTCTTTTTCTTCCTGGAAAGGGACCAATTCAAACAGATAATGTGACTAGATTGTTTTAATTACATTGTTCACGTTTCATCCAAAAAAAAAAAAATCTGGGACAAAGGTGAACCCAAGTCAGCTGGTAATAACAAAGCCATTTCAAGTTCTTGGATGGCAGATGAAACGCGTTCAATACATTCTTGCTTTGTGGCCAGCAAGGATGTTTAAGCTGACAACTGAATTCAATTAGAAGGCCTTGTTCAAATTGGCTTGGAGAAGAGGACAAGGAAAGCCAGGTCACTTACCTATTGCAGAGCTCAGGAGAGCACGCGCCACAGTGCCTGGACGAGCATTGTGGGATCGTCCCCGCCCGAGGCTGGTGCTTTTGCAGTGGCCACGTCTGGCAAGCAGATCCTCAGAGAGAGTCAGCTGCCTATGTTTTCAGGCCTTCGCCTTCCATAAGCACTTCATTCATCAGGAAGGTATGAGAGTGGAGAAAATACAGTCGAGTGTTGAAAGATGGCCCGCTAACTGCATTGCTTCCAAGAGCAAGGAAATTCAGTTCCAAACATTGGGGGTTGGGGGGGGGAGGTTTGTACGTGGCTCCTAGCCTGGAGAATGTGTGCCTGTAAGACATGACACTTGTTGGGGGGGCGGGGTTAGCCTGTGGAACAGAGATGGCTACTCTTCATTTGTTTTGCCTTTTGAGGGCTTTTGTTGAAGTATTCATGGTAAGCTCCTCCACCCTCCGCTGTGAGGTTCACAGCCCTGGAATTGAAGTGTGTCCGTAGTGAGGTTCACACAGTTAATTGCTCTGATGTTTGTTCGGAGACAGCTGACCTGAGTAGCCATCTCTAAGCCAAGTTCCCTTTGTTGAAGTAGTTGTTCTGTTTCCCAACATGAGAGTCTGAGGGTAAGATGAACAGCATGCTTCGATGTGAAGACTGGTGGGATCTCTCAACCCTGGGGGTGCATTCCGAGATACCTGGGTACTCCTCAGGCATTATGTTATGCAGGAACAGGGTGTTTTTATAGGTGTGGATCTGAGTCCCAGCCACTCAAGTTTCTAGTCTCTTGGGTTCCAGGGCAAAGAACTGGAGTCTGAACAGAGCTCACTGCTAAGTGTGTGCAGAGAGAGGTTAAAGAGGCAGTAACAGGGTGTTGCAAGAACTTGGAGGCTCCAAGCTTGGGGCTACTTGAAAGCTATGTCATGGTTGGAGGAGCGGGCTCATGGTATGTCTGGGGTGAGTAGCAGGGCCTTGGTGGGCCTGGCTCTCCCAGGGAGCACTTCATCTTTCATGAGGCTAGGAGAGAGGGGTCTCTTCCACAGGAGAAAGCAAAGAGGGGTAGGCTGGGGGCAGGAAGGGAAGGGTTGCTGAAACGCACCCTCTGCCTGAGCAATACCTATTTTCACTTAAGTTTCCTGATGATCTGCGATCTGGAGAGGGTGGTGTGGCCTGGGGGAACTGTCTGTCACACACGAATAACTGAAGGAGAAATAAGATGGACTGTGAGGCATGAGGAGGGGCGAATAGATGGTGAGCTCCAGACCCACTGCGCTGTTCGCTTACTGTCTCTTTTCGTCTTCTAGTTAAGACATTCTTCCGAGGATGTCAATGAACTTGAGCAGACATAGGAATGGCTTAAGGGATTGCTGTAGGCTGTGTTGGCACCAGCTGGAGCCGGTCCTTAGGAAACGGGCAAGTGCCAAACAACGATTGGATGCCATCCAGACTGCAGAGTTCCGACTGTAAAAGGCCCAAATGAAACCTCACAGTAAGCTGCCTGAGTACTGTGTGCATTGGGTGGGGAGGGGGCTTGCAACTCAGGCCTCATCACCCACCCCTCTGTGCACAGAGCCACCTTTCCAGGAGACTGGGTAAACATCCTCATCTCAGCAATGGTTTTTCTTCACTTCTCTATGAGCTCAGACACTGCTGTAGCCCCAAGGTTTTTTGAGGTTATTAAACAAAAGGCTATTAAAGTGGGAGTGCATGTAGGGTCTTGCTGGACACATTGGGAGCTCCTTGCAGCCGTAGAAGACCTCTGCTCTTTCAGAGTGAGTGTCCTGTGATCCCAATGGCCACAGCATAACATGGCCTCCTTCTCTTGTAGGATATACAAAGGAATGACTTGGGCTGCAGTACCACAATTTCCTACCTTCTGCCTCAACTCTAGCAAATGGCTCCATCCAGTCCTAGGATTCTTTCTCTGAATTGTCAGCAGAAACCTACTAGTGTCTCTTATGGCAGTGGACTTTATGGTTTGGAAATTTCTACAACTGTCACTGAATAACGTTCCCGGGGCCCAGAAAAGCATCTGAACTTTGCTGATACTTATGTAAGCCTGTCCCCCGTAAGGCTCTTGCAGTTAGAGTTATTCTTTTTGCTTGTGGGTGCACACAAGCAGAGGGCAGAGGTTATTGAATTTCCCCTCAACTATGCTCCACTTTACTTCTTTTTAGCAGGGTCTCTCACTGAACCTGCTGATTTGGCTAGGTGGGTTGGCCAACATGCCCCAGGAAGTCTCCTGTCCTGCTTCTACAGACTTACAGACGCACTCTGCTGTGGGTGCTGGAGACTGAACTCACGCCTGTGCAGCAAGCATTTGCTACCAGAGCCCTCTCCCTAGCAATACTCATTAGCAGTGCGACAGTCACTTCTCATTTAAGAAGATGTGTTTGACGTGGTGTTTCAGTACACAGAGGAGAAGCAAGGTAAAAACACCCAGCTGGGGCTAACACCTGTCCATTTCCTTCTCCCTCATGTCTTCTTCCCATTGCAAGAGCCAAACTCTCTTCCTCCATCCGTGAACAAATGGAAGAGCACAGCCTGGCAGCTGCCACCCTTAGGTGACTACGTTGAGCTAAAGTGCAGGCTTCTTCTGGCCATGCTAATTGCTCTGTGTCAGCTTGGCAGATTGAGCCAGCGTCCAGGGGCACACGGGGGGGGGGGGTGTTCTCCACATGAGTGAGAGTGCCCAGGGGCTGTGTGCTCATGACAGGGAAGGTCTTAGGGGACCTATGGGGTTGGACACTCCACAGTTGGGAACTAGGGAGAACCTTAAAAAGGGAAAGCATAGCTGGTCTCTTTAAGCCAACCTGCTAACTGAGAGAGAGAGAGAGAGAGAGAGAGAGAGAGAGAGAGAGAGAGAGAGAGAGAGAGAGAGAGAGCTGAAGAGCACCTGCAGGAACATGTGAATTAAGTAGCACGTACACTGGAATGACTGGGCCAAGCAAGAGCTAAGCAGAAGGGCTTTGTGACATAGGGGCTCCCAGCACCACACAGGCCAAGACACAGTAGCATTTTGTCACCACAGAGACTCAGTCTAAGTCCAGGATCTTCTCTTGGGAAGAAAACAAGAAGATGGAGAGCACTTTGAAATGCAAGAGACCTCTTCTTCAAACACATTCTGTTCCGCCTTTGTGGCCCTGCTGGCTGGCAAAGCTGGAGGAGAGGGGCAGGCCCATCTGCTTAAAACTTGTGGAGGGGGGTGGCTTCCCTTGTAAAGGAGAGAAGAGAAGCCGTGGACCCAACTGCCAGCGTCCCTGCGTTCTCTGGATTGGTTTCTGCCGTGCCATTTCGACTTAGGATGAGAGATAATTTCAAGTCCCATCCAGAGCTGGCAACTGCTACCAGGTGGGACAGTCTTCAAGGGATGGCTTCACAGATACACAACATGGCAGAGTAGGGATGCCCAGGGCATTGTAAAGCAGGGGTGCCAAAGGCTTGCTAGCTACAGGCACCCCAATTCTGTTGAGCCTAACATGCAAGTCTGTAGGGAGACAAAAGTTACCCATGAGGCCCCAACAGCAGGAACCTGAGGATCAAAGAGCCTAGAAAGGCCGTGCTGCTGAGGGCGGGCGGCAAGCCAAATGCCTATGGCATCTAGTCACACTGTAGTTACTCAGCAGTGGATCCTGACATCCTTCTGGAGCAGCCTAGCCATCCAGACCAGTGAAGCAGGATAAGAGTGTCAGCAGTATGCACTACTCGTATGAAGCAAAAACTGTGTGCTGGGTTAAACAATCTGGCTTCCTTGTGGGTTGTTCTCTGTGGGACAGTGACGCAGTAACCTCAGGTGGGAAGATGCAGCTGACTGGCAAGTGAATTCCTCCCTTCATAACTTTGCTGGGGTCTGCCTCAATGATGACTGTAGCGTTAACCCCCAGTCAAGGGAAGTGGTTTTTATCTCTTTATGGTAGGCTTTAGTTTGTGTGGGGGTGGTGTCGGTACATGTACATGCAGTGGCTAGAGGTCAACACTGACTGCCCTGCTCAGTCCTCCTCATTAAGAGAAAGGGCTTCTCGGTGAACTTGGAGTTCACTGATAAGGCTGAACTAGCTAACCAGTGAGACCCTGGGATCTGTTTCTACTCCTTCAATGCTGGAGTTAAAGATCTATGTCACTGTGCCTCTCTTTTTTTAAGTGTTGAGGATCCAAACTCAGGTCGCCATGCTGCCATATCAAGAACTTTTTCCTCTATGCCATCTTCCAGCTCCTAAAACTAGGTTTGTTTGGTTTTTTTTAATTGAAAAAAAGGTAGCAAAAACATTCCCACGAAGAGAACAGGTATCCACCACTCACCTCATGGAACCCCTTTCCTGAAGTCACCCTCTGTAAATTTTCTGTGTAAATTAAGCATATATGTATTTCTTCCTCCATTTAAGAATGCAAATCTGGTATAGGACATGGAAAAATCAAGCTGGTACTGACACGGAAGCTTACACGATACTGGAAGGTGCTATCTTCAGGCCGCTGGCGAAGAAAAGCCCATAGCTCTGCCCAGCTGTGAATATTTTGAGTGACAATAATGACTCGAGTGGCGAGGCATGCACATGGGTGTGACAGTCACATGAATGCCATGGGGTAACAGAATGCTTTCCAATTGGATTTAAGACCTGTTCGAGAGCCAGAAACACATGACTGGTGCTGTAAATCTGGTCAAGACCCCATGTTTAGGGAGCTCATAGGCCCAAAAGGTAAACCTACTACTACTATTTTATTCAATGAGCGTAGTGACAATCTGTCCTCTAACTTCGTATCTCTATACTCACAGACAAGCACAGCTCTCAGACGTCATCAGAGGTTCTTTGTGCAGTTGACCCAGATTTCACAAGTGGTCAGAGTGCAGACATTACGTGACCATGGGGTGTTCAGCGACACACTGGACATCTAATAGCATTCCCCTCTCCACAGAGCTCAGAAATCATCTTGGAAGAGGGGGCACATTGGAAAAGCCAGAAGCTGGGGAAGAATAAACCAAAACACTTGGGCATGACAGGGCCACTGCACTCACAAGATCACAGCAGCTGTGGCTGCCTGCACATGATCAAGCCAGGCAACATTCCAACATGGAGCAGGTAAAGGCTCAGCAGTGGCCGCCCCTGGCTGAGGGGCTATGGGCAAGCTGATGGCTCATACGGGCAAGAGATGAGTTCTTTAAGGGTGTGGCCCTGGTAGAATGACCATACTCCAGTAGAGGAGCACACAACCATGCACATATGTGCGGCACAAACGGAACTTGGTGAGCTATGAGAAACAAAGAGGGAACATGAGCTTGGAGGGGGTAGGGCATGATTCAAGAGACGTTAGGAGAGGGAGACGACTGGTCAAAACATGTGTTATGCATGTATGATATTTTCAGATATTAAAATATTACATTAAAAACAAACAGGACACCATATGCTCTGCTTCTTTACCATATTACATATTTTAACATGTGATGTGCTACTTCAGTCTTTTACTCTAAGGGATAGTGTGGTAGCTATTCTTGCTTTCACCTTCACTAATCTGGAATTAACTAATACCTAAGAGGCTGGGCACACCTGTGAGGAATTTTTTTCTTAAGACATTTAAATGGAATGACCCATTTCTAAACTAGATCTTTGAGGCAGGAAGATCTACCTTTAATGTAGGCCACACTGTCTGCTGGCAGCCCATATAAAAGAAAGGAAGAAGGAAGCTTGCTCTCATTGCCAAGTTCATTCCTTCACTAGCGTTAGAGCCGACTTCATGACCCCATTGTATATCTAAGACCAGCTGAGACATCCAGCATCATGGACCAAACTACTATTGGATTCTTGGACCTTCTTGTTGGTAGAAGGTCAATGTTGAACTAGTTGAACCATAGCCTATAAGCTAGTGGTTCTCAGCCTTAATGCTGTGACCCTTTAATATAGTTCCTCATGTTGTGATGACTCCCAACCATAAAATTATTTCATTGTTATTTCATAACTGTAAGTGTACTACTACTATAAACCCTACTGTAAATATCTGATATATGCAGAATATCTGATGTGGTCACAACTTACAGGGTAAGAACCACTGCTGCAAGGCATTCTAATAAATCCCTTCTCTTGGTGTACATACATATATATGTATATATACACATATATGCGTAATATGTATGTATATATATAGAATGTATATATGGATATATACATATGAACACATAAACATATATGTATACAAATGTGTGTGTATATATATATATATTCATTATATAAGTTGTATTCCTCTAGAGAACCCTGACTAATGTACACAGTATTCCATTATACGTAATACTATAACACTTTTTTAGCCCATTCTGATGAGTTGTACCTAGTCTTTCACTTACAAAAATTCAGGGACATGTTGTTCGCCTGTGTCCTCATGTACTGACTTTGGAAATGGGATCCTTGGATCAAAAGGTCTATGCCTTTTAAATTTTATGCTGTCCAATTTATTTCTATTAATGGCAGATCAACATATCCATGCCATTTTCCTGTCTAGACACTGGGTCTGGCCTCCCAGTGCCAGACTGGACCCATTATTGTCAACAAGTTCCTGGGTCACATCATGATGTTACACTGTTGCCCTGTTCTTTCTTCAAACACTGTCTGGACTGGACCACCCGTGTGTGAGAGGCAGCATATTTGCCTTGCATGTGCTGGGGCTTTGGCTTGATGCCTACTACTGTGACTGAAAAACAAGCAGCTGTGAAAGTCAGATTTCATGGCACTAGAGGTAACTTTTTGGGTATAGTCATTGTCAAAGCTTGGCTCCATACATCCATGACAAACGTCATGAAGGTACTTCATTGCAGACAGGGTAGTGGAGGCACACATCATTACATTACATTACAGACAGAGCCTCAGGGTGATTGGCAGTACTTGTGTTTGGGTCACATCTGTGCATTAGGTCATCTCTGTGCACCGACACTTGGGTGACAATGGATTAGACCGCCCTTTCAGCCATGTCTCTGTTGAGGCTTGCAGACCCGAGTTCTTCTCCGTGCCAGCCTTTTGGTGTGGAGTCAATTCATGCCTAATGAGAAAAGTACTTAAGTTTGACTACTGAATAGGTATTTGGTCTATATGACCTGTTGTTAACAGCTAACAGAAATGGGGGCATTTGGGACTGGAACCTTTTGAACTTTACATGAAGCCTAGAACAAGGGGTTGTGACATCACTTTCAGCTGCTACCTTTGGTTTTTCGCACAGATTCCTAAGGTTAAACAGTATACTGAGGCATTTCCACAAGTCCTCTGTGGTCACCGTGATGTGCTCCCCAAACAGTGCCGGCACCTTGACCTTGAGTCCACAATAGACCTGAGAAAGAGGGCTGGTGGTCTCATGACGGAACCGCCATGGTCCAGGGTAAATATGAGAAGTCTCCCTCTGAAGTCACACTCCCGGAGATCGTTCAGGCACATAAGCCAGCACCAACGCCTGCATCAGCTGCTGCCTGTCCAGCAGGACTTGAACTTGAAACCCTATGCTGCTAAACCCAGCAAATCCTCTTGTGCTCAGGAGTCCAGGAAAAAAAGAAGACTATAAAACACGCACAGAACAAAGCATGCAGGCTCTTGAATGGAGCAGCCCCATCCAGATTGGAGACTCTTAGTAAATAAACCAAGTGCAACATTTATTGCCAACAATCATGTCACTGGCTCACAGAAAACTGGAGCCGCGCAGCTGGGAGAGGAGGAGTTTGCAGCCAGAGAAGGCCATGGAACATGCCCGGGCTCAATTATTTACTGTGTGCAGATGAAGAGACATCCTTCCGTATGAGGAACAGTTCAGCAGAGGAGGGTGGGCTAAACCACGAAGAGTTCCAGAGAGCCAGCAAGTGCAACAAAAGGGACATGAATAAACATGACAAGCAATAAAACAGTACAAATCAAAAACTGCTCTAACTCTCAGAAATAATTTACAGCCAAAAGAAAAGGGGGGAAATCTGGCTTTGGGACAGTTTTCTGAGAAGCAAAGACATTAACAAAATTAAAGTGCTGGGATGAAGACCCAATTTGCCTCAAAGCCGTCCTAGCTATGTACAGGCTTGGCACTTTATTAAAAAAAAAATCGCAAAGTGGCAAATTTGCATTTAGCTGATGCAGACATTTTCTCCCCTAGCAATGATCTGTGTGCTATTTCCTGCATAGCATGAGCTTTTGTGGGACTCCAGGCTGACAAAGGATCATTCCTGTCCTCAAGAGGCTAATGGTCTCAAACCAGCATCTGGGTGGTATGTACACAAGACAAGGGCGTCAGCAGTTCAGCAGAGGCAGGCCACGGGGCAGTACATGGGGAAAGGGGCAGATCTGAAGAGTGCCCGCCCCCATAAATGTACTTCCTAAACAGAGACGGGATCTCTCTGCTTCTCTGTACTTCCTGACCTTGCCATCTGTTTCTCAGAGCTATCTGGGCTGTTTCCAGTGATTTCTTTAATATGTTATAATGCACCTCCTTCAGATCTGGCCCAAAGCATAAAAAATGCCAACCTCCTGTTGCCATGTTTCAAGTACTCTTCCCAGCCACTTCATGAGGAGGTCATCACTGTTATTCTACAGAGTGGCTAGAGCCCTGGAAAAGAAACTTCTCTCCAGGTCACAGGGGCAAAGTGGCAAAGTAATCTTTCCTACCCCACATGGGCTTTATGGAAGGACAAGCTGGAACTGTGCATACATACATACATACATACACACATACATACATACATACAAGGGCATCTCTCCCAAATAAACCACCTCAGTTACTCCCTCCCCAATGTGAGCTGCCTTCTCCCCATTCTAGACAAAGCAGTGGTTTAAAGGGCCAGAGAACAAGGGCATTGTACACTGTGGCACAGGTACACTTCTACAGGGTGACATCTGAAGGAGTCCTTTCACACAGCTACTTCAAGTATTCCCTCTTCAAAGGTTTGAACCCAGAAGCCTGCACTCTACCAGTGAAGCTATGTCTCCAAGTCAAAGAGTCTTAGAGTCACAATTTTCCAGTCACAAAGACTTCCTGAAAATAACTTTCTACCCAGCAAGTAGATTTTTTTTGATAGCTTAAGTTATCTATTTTTTTCCTATTATTTTGAGAGGGAACACTAGAAGACTTGATGGCAACTCTTCAAAGCACTGCACATTTAAGAAAACAACAAAAATTTTAAAAAATGTGTCTTGAAAACAGATTTTATGTTATGGTAGAGTGTACATTTTTTAAAAGACTGTTCTAGAGCATATGCAAATAAACTAGAGACCAATAAATATCAACATATATCATATAACTTTATACTACAGTTGGGACTACATTCCACAGCTGTAGAATTAACTGTTAATAAATATAATCAAACAGCATCAACATAAGAACACATGCACATATATTTCCATTCTCTCATTCTCATTCTCTCTCTCTCTCTCTTTCTCATACACACACACACACACACACACTCAATCAAAAGCTTGCAATCGAGAACAACAATATTCTCTACATTTCAATTTCCTAATTTTGATCTTTTTATTATTAAATAAAGTCTACGATATGATATTGGAGAATGCATGGAATTTTAAAGTGAGACATATGTTAGAAAAATGCATCCAGGGCACATATTTTATTTCTTAAGAAAATAAAACTATGCACGAACATTTCCTCTGTACACTGGCCCTGGCCTTGGAGTACTGGATCCTTACAATTAAATACTAACAGCACAGACAGTGAGAAAGGTGGTACAGCATCTCTTCGGCTGGATGGCCTCAGCGTCACAGCCTTGCTTCATTGGGGAGCTCAGGAGCTCCCTGGTTAGAGAATGTACCCAGGAGAGCCCAAAGTCTGGTGGGGTCCTCACAGTTGTGCTGGTGTACCCAGTGAAGAAGCAGGTCCTCCTTCCTCCCAAGCATCTGGGTGCAGAGCAGGCAGTTAAAGCCTGCGTGGGGCCAGAGAAGCCTGGCGGGGTGCTGTGGATCAGTCATTCCCCACTGGCTGCCTTCACTTCCTACCAGGGCTTCCTCTCTGTCCTGATGAGGGGCTGTCTGTCTTTTCACTCTAGGGAATGCTGGAGAGTCCTCCACAGAGGCACAGGGCTTCATCTGCTTCCTTCTCTCTGTGTATTGCTTCTGGTGGGGAGCATCAGATCTGCTGCCTGGTAGGATCACCTCTTGCAGCCGGCCTTGAATTTCCTCCCCATGAACATGAAGCAAATGAAACTTTATTTCAGCAAAAGACTGAGCAGTGATCTGACAACGGCCACATCTGATTTGCAATTTGACTTCATCTGTCTGGTTTAGAAGGAAATCTTCTTCCAAACTTGACTTGGTTTCCCTGGAAAGGGGAGGAATAGTCTAAGTAAGATATACTAGAAAAATGCAACTGGATCTCTTGCTGCCGGGTCTTGGCATCGAGGGATATGAAACACCATGCTAGGAAAGCAGGGACCGGACAGAGCTCTGCAGAGCCTCAGCAGAGAACACAGGACACTTACAGAGCCATACAACTTTGAGAACACCAGGGACCATTTCAGAGGAGTGGATATCACAGATATACACAACAGGAAGATTAGGTAACAAGATGGGAGCTGCCAAGATACCCGGTGGCACTGCTGGGGACGACTGTCCCACTCTTCCATGCCACCCCCACCATTAGAGAGGTCCCGGCATCGTATTTCAAGATGATCTGAGTACATGGCAGGCACGTTCGGGAAGGCATGCTAGTGGAGATGGGAAAGAACTACCGGAGAAGAGGAAAGCCGAAAGACAAGGAAAAGCTGGGGCAGCCATCTTGTTTTTATTTATCATAATACTGAACAGAAAATATTTAGAGGAACTGGAACAATAAAAACAAGGAGAAAGAACCTAAGGTCCTGGACAGGGTTTCCTTCTCATTCCTCAGTCACCTCAGCTGTGGGTTGTGGGTGCGTGGACCACACTACGGGCACTTCCCTGGTCATTACTGCTCAGGTGCCTGCCTCGTCAGCTTCTAGACTACAGAGCTTGGTGGGTTTTTTTTGTTTTTTGTTTTTTTTTAAAATAATGTCAAGGAGCAGCACTTACAAAACAGAAAGACATAGGAAAAAGTTAATTTGGCTTGTCAGGTAACAAAAGGCACATGTGGCGGGTGAGTTGGAGCACCTCGGGGGCTGGTGAAGCCTCACACAGCATTATGAGGTAGATAATGCTGTTTAGATAAGAATTCTGCAAACAATAATTTTGGGGGAACTATTTTATAGAGCCTACTAAAAGCTATATATAATAATCTATTATTTTAATTTTTAGACATAAAAATAATCTGTCACCTAACTGTCCCCAACATACTCCAAACTGGCATTTGTGCCTTGACTTACACAAGTCTGAGTAGCTGTGACTGAGCATTGTGACTGAGCAGAAATCAACAAAAAAATGGGGTCATTCTTCACAGAACTGAGTGGGTAGGAGAGGTGACTTATTTTACCTATGACATCTTTTGTTGTTGCTGTTATTTTTGAGACCGGGTCTCATGCGGCCTAGTCTGATCTTAAATTTCTGATTTTCCTGTCTCTTTCTGCCAAGTGCTAGGACTATATAGGTGTGCACCACTACTCCTGATGAGTTTTCTGGATCTTAATCTTCCCAAATTATAAGAGACTTTCCTGTCAGCTTCCCTTCCATGAGCACTTACCTCTCCAGTGAGCTTTCAGGTCCTTGCACACCGGGATCTCTGTCCTTGTTTTTTGGTGTGTCTCCTGGCTGCAGTTCACTGGGGGAGGGCTCTGTGCTGATTACAACCCTGTGCACCTCCTTCAGATGGCCAAAATAGACTCGGACATGACCAAATACTTTTGCACAAAATTCACAGCACACTAGTTTCTTGGGGCGATTGTCACCATGGTGAAGTTTCATATGCGCGCTCAGGCTGCCGGGACGCACATAGGTCTTGCGACAGATCCCACAACTATAAGGCCGCCTGTTGGTGTGTGTATTCATGTGGTCTAGAAGGTGGTGCTTGAATTGGAAGTGGTAGTTGCAGACTGGACACATGTGCCAGGGCTTAACGCCAGAGAATCCATTTCTGAGTGCAGAGCTGGGCTTAGGGACAAGGCTGTCACTTTGCTTGGACCCAAGACATTTTGGAGGCAAGGCATTATTCAGAACATCTTGACCTAGGCTGCTGGGAGCCTGAGACAGCACAGCTGCAGGAGATGCCAGGGGTGCCAAAGCAGACAGGACGATGACAGGCTTGGGCATGATGTTACGATACTTTCTCGAAGCGGCCCTGGCCTTCTGGTCTCTGGGTTCTTGGGGACTGTTCCTCGCCCTCTCCATGCCATCTCCACACATACCAATAATGCATTTCCTCCTTTTGCCCTGCAATGCTAAAATCTCATCTGGCACTTTCCATTTTCTTCCTCTTCTCTTTATCCCACTGCTGGGTTTTGCCTTGTGGCTGGGATCTAATCTGGTGACAGGACAGAAGGCACTTTCACATGCACTCTGCTTAGACCCATGCAGAGCAGGTATCGTGCTGGCTATCTCTGTGGCTGTGTCAAACCGTTCTATGATGGACAGTCTCTCATCACAGTTTGCTCTGCATCCAGATGAAGACAATTCTGCATTATCAGCATCTGGTTCCACTTTGCCCACCTCTGTGGTTTTCACTCTTGGGAAGGGCAGGATGGGCAGTTTACCCTTGGGTACTACCGAGACCAATTGAACGGCACTGCTGAAGACAGTATGTGCAGGAGCTACCTGTTCTTTGAGCTCTTCACCAGCAACAGCAGGCGCAGTGGGTGCCTCCTTCCTGGCACAACCTGCCTTCTGCATACTTGCTGGGAGGCTCTGTGGGGAAGAAGAGTCCTCTGTAGTGTATGCTGGGATGGCAGGAAGCTCAAGATCTCCACAGCTGTTGGTCACTAGAGGACTCAAATCTCCTTGGCCAACACCACTGGTCAGTGTAGCTGTGTTGATGTTGGTGGGAGAAGGGTTTAAAGTAGGCATTCGCTTCCACGGGCTATGTTTGTAAGGCAGCTCAGGATGGGCTTGTGGGGAAGGGGTCAAATGACATAGCTGGGCTGGCCCAGGAGGGTCACTGGAGCCACCCTTGGGAGAGCTCAGGTCCTGTTTCTTCCTTAATCCTTTGCTACTTAGTGGTTGGTATCGAGGAATAGGCAGTTTAAGGTTTTCATATATGGACATTCTAGGCTTCTGAACTGGCTGGGCTGAGGCAACATTTGGCAAAGCAACAAAAGAAAATGTCCCCTCCTGGCCGGCCACCTGCATCAGAGCATAGTTCTGGGTGGGCATTCCCAGAGGCTTGGATGTTGGAGCCAAACTCCCTTGGTCAGAAAGCGAGGAAGGGCAGGGTAGCACTCTGGATGTTAGGACTTTAGGCACAATTTTTGGTGCAATGGTCCTAAATTGACTCTTGCTCTGTAAGGTTTTCCCACTCTGTGTTGTTCCAGAAGGGAGGTTTGATTCACCTGCAATGACAATACACAGATTACTACAAAATGTATCTGTTCTGAACTGAAACTTCAAATTACATCTGATCTGGGCTAGAGACCTGGCCCAACAGTTAAAGAGGATACACTGCTCTTGCAAAGGACCCGGGTTCATTTCCCTGCACTCCTGTTGGGTGATTCACAGGTGCCTTAACTTCAGCTGCAGGAGATCCAATGTCCTCTTCTGTCCTGTGCAGGCACCTGCACTCGTGGACACACACCCACACCAGTGAACTTGTGAGTGTGCAGAGACAACACACATACATATACATCCACACACATACAGACTTATAAAATTAAAAAAATCTAATTTATCTGTTCAGAACAGATTTCTTGGCCTGAAGCCATCTTTCTAAGCAATTACCTATGTCCTTCAAGACAAGGCTTGAAGGTCACCTCCTTGCCTTGCTTTCCCAAGGACTGTACTTCTCCACTGTTGCAATAGAAGTCTCATGTTAGAATGTCAGCCATTAAACAGAGCTTCTAGAGAGCTGGAACTCCGTCCTTCTGGTTCTTGTGCTCTGTTAGCCCTTCATCCAGCTTCTGTCTTTACCCAGATTTGACCCATCATTACAAGGCAGAGCAACCCCACTTTCCTTCCTGACCTCCAGAGCTGCAATGCATCTCTTCTGGTACATTCTACTGTGTCTTTAGTTTCATATAGATGCCTTGCCAGAACACCTAAGCTTGATGAAGTTGAGACATACTAAGTTCATCAATCACTCATTGCATTTTTGGTATAATGCAAATGCTTTTTGCATCCACTGGCTTTTCGCTTGGGTTTAGGCTATACCATTTGGTGCTGGCAGTGCAGTTTGCTTTGCAAAGTGATGGGTTCTAGACTGAAGGTGGCTTTGGTGCTGTTCGTGTGTGATTTGTGAATTTTCTTTTCACACCTTTCAAAGTATTTATGAATGCTTTTGCAATTAAATAATAATTATTAAAAAAAGCTGATGTGACACTTTAAAAATAGGTTAAACATAACCAAAGAGACACAGGATGATAAAAGTACAGAGCTGAAGGGGGTGGAAGTTGGGGACCATGAATCACATAGAAAGCACCTTCTAGAATAGTAATCAGGACAATTTTAACTGACAGAATAATGTTCCATTCATCCCAGATTTATTGGCCTGACCACAGAGCAATTACTACAACCTTAAGAGAACAATTAAGGAAACCTTTTGGCTTCCCCCAATCTAAGGACTGAATCATCCATTTTATTCCCCAAGGCCTCAAGGTCACAAGGCCTGGCTGGCTGTGGAGAAGTTTCTTATTTTTAAGTGCCTCATATTAATCAAACTTCATTTAAGCTCAAATGTACTAGTACACACACTAGTCTAGGAACTGGATATTGCAGCCCATAATCCGCTTTCTGAAAACTGTGGGGACAAATGAGTGTTGGAATTTGCACTTTCAGAGTTTAGAGAAGTATCGAGATAGAAACACATGCACACACACTACACAACTCTGCAGGGCATCCATAATTAAACCCACTGCTATGCCTGTAGCAAAGTACATTAGTATTACAACACAGCAGGCAAATCAAAGATCTGAATAATTTTATTTCAGTTCAGGGTTTTGCCTCTCAATGACTTAGGTACTCCATTTTTGATTTTAGATTTTGGAGCTCTGTGTAAAGGCTTTTTAGAAACATTTGTTTGAGGAATACTAGGGATAGGAATGTGGGAGTCTAAAAATCCACTGAAATATAGGGTAACAGTTTTAAAATCAGCCCCTATTGACTGCACAGTTTGTGAGCCAGCAATTTGAAAGTTGCTTGTTAACACTATGGTAATAAGCAACATAGTAGGAATAATTTGCAAAGTATAAAAGCTACTTTAGAAAGTTCTTTACTATTAGGTTAGGAAGCACCTACACGCTGCCTGCATGAGAGTAAGCTGCACACAACAGCTGCACTGAGTGAGGAGGACAGGGGTAGGTAGAGGATGTTGGGAAACATTTCACACCCTTTGAAATTATAATGAGAATAGTAAATTATGCTGCTGAGGTTAAACTGCAGCAGTCAGAGCAGCAAAGAGGACAGGGTACACACAGATACACCCAGAGGAAAAAGTATGAAGGGAGAGAGAGCGATGCGAAGACACACAGACACAGAAGAGCCAACTCTCAGGCAGGACACAAAGATGTCAACCCAAAAGAATAGCACTCAACAGTCAATGTCAAGGTTTCCTGACGGCTTCCAGTGATTGAACTTGGGAAAAAGAATTCTTCCTTTTATGAGTAGCTATTAGAAAGAAAGCTTCTGAGAAGTTTGGTTTTCGGAAGAGAACCTTAGTACATGTTATACTTCCATACCATACAGGAGGCAACTGACTGTGCTACACATAACCTGATCCACTGCTCTCCACGCATCTCTCCAACATGGCAGGGACAGAATTATTCAGGAAAAGCAATTACGTCAGAGAAAAAAAAGATGCTGTGATGGCTTTAGAGCTGTCTAGGAGATGAGCTTGTGGGAAGAGCTTAACTAAGGAGGCAGACCCACACCAATGAGCTGGGGTGCTGGTAGAATGCGAAGAGTGAAGGAGCATGCAGGTTGGCCGTCAGCAGTGCTTGTCATCTGCTTCCTGACTGGCTGCAGTGTGAGCAGCCGCCCAGACCCCACCATACTCCCCTCTAACCCCCTTCCTCCCTGTCCTGCCTCAAGTGGCTTTTGCCAGGCATTTTGTCACAGCAGGAAGAAGAGCAACCAAGCAGAGGCTGAGTGTAGATGAGAGCAAAGGGCATTCCTGGAGGCCCCCAGCTCTGCCCCAGCAAGGCAGAGGGGACAGTGTGGACAGCCTGCCATCACAGGCCAAGGTGACTGCTAAGTGGTGGCCTGTGGAGCCAGATGCTGGGGATGAAATCCTTGAGTCAGCAGGCTCAAGGTCCTTAATCTGTGGGGTGAAGAACAAGCTTTGTCAAGAATACTGAAGTTAATATGCTGGCATGCATCTCTCAGGAGGTGCATGAAAAGGTGAGGTTCCCCATAAGGGTGGCATGGAGCTCTATTGTCCAGAACCACAATAAACTGGTGCATTACTGGAAAAGCAAGGCAAAGAGTAGAACCTCAAAATGGGCGGAAGAAGAGACATCAAACCCAGGAACTACTTTAAGACCCAACAGCAAACTAAGAATATTTCAAATCCAACACTTGGCAGCTGTAAAAGGAAATGACAAACTGATATGGAATACTCTCAAGACATGAGTGTTCTAGGGGACACAATCTCATCACTTAAGATTTCGAAGTTGGGGAGTACATACCCAGATATATCCCTCAATATGACAGAAGGGTTCTTAGAGTGGACTCTGCAGGATGGAAATAGCTATGGGAAGCTGAGAATCAGGCAGAAGCTCATTATCCACTAGCTACTCTGTCTGGCTCTAGGGAGGTACTGAAAAGTAGTTTGCCAGTGAACAAGATGCTTTATCTGTACTTATCTAATGAGTATGTATGTGGTCATGCACATGCCATGGCGAGTATGTGGAGGGCTGAGGACAACCTGCAGAGTGGTTCCTTCTGTGAGATGGGGTCTGAGCCCTGAACTCAAGCTGTCAGACTTGGTGGTAGCTGCCTTTACCCACTAAACCACCTCACTGGCTCCACATGCCATTTATTTATTTATTTATTTATTTACTTATTTATTTATTCATACAAGAACTGATGACCAGAGAATGACAGGCAACACATCACTGTCTCTTCTATATGGGGAAGTACAGCTCACCTCCCCTCAAGGACAAGCAGGAACCCAAACCTTGCTTCTCTACACATTTGCAGTACAAGCCAGTTATGTTAGAGTAACTACAATTTAAAAAGTTACTTTTTGAGCAGTAGGAGTCCTTAGAGGAGATGAAGTGCCATGACATGCCTTTAAGCTCAGAGTGTTGGGAAAGCGGGACTGTGGTGAGCCTTCCTTGTCAACACAACAGCAGTTCACTGCACTACCCTGACAGGCTCTTCAGAGAGGGCAAGCTCTAACCCCTCGCCTGAAATACTAAGCTCTAGATCTTAGAGAGAGCTATACATTGAAGAACAAGCAGGGATTTCCACTGGCATTTATAATTTCTGGAAATTCTGTAAAATTAGCCATAACAGAGTTAAAGAGATTCATAGGACCCTCAGGTATTAAACATAGACTTTTATTAACTAAGAGCATAAAAGGCTCACTCAGCAAAATTAATTCTGTAGCATTATTCAATGAGCATACTTAATATTAAAATTTTAAGTGTGGGCTGTTTTTAGAATTTAAGGATATTAAAGAAGTCATTTTCAAAAGTGACATCTACAGCTGTTGAGAACTGATTAGACTGTGGAATCAAGGGAAGCAGGGAAGTGCCGAGTACTTCCTAGGGCCTGAAATCTATAGCAGGCATTTAATTGAACCCACATTTAACTCCAAGAAAGTATCATTGCTCCCCTTTTACAGATTAGGAAAAGTGAGGCCAAGGAGAAGGCTTGCAGAGTCCATATAGCCAATGGATTATGTATGTGGCATGGCCTGACCTACTCCTTTTGAAGGAGCAACTTTCCTTTCCTTCCCTTTCCTGCATCATAATCATTCCCAAACTAGATTACCATTCCAGAATTTTAAGGAGAAAAAAAAAAGAAGACAAATTGAAACTAAATGACTTGTCAAGTCTGTGACCCAGTAAATGATACTTTTAGGAAGTACATTATTAGAGCTAATTTTTGTAAAATTCAGCTGTGTGGAAGGAAAGGTAATTTTTAGAGCTGAGCTTACCACTTACTACCCTGGGATCCTGAGAAAGCCACAAGGCTGGAGAAACCGATGTGGAAAACGAATGGCATGTGCCTTTCTTTCCCTCCTCCATCAGCAAAAGGCTGGCCGTGTGGGACTGTCTCACATGTTAGTGGTAGGAGGGATCAACCAGGGGCTCACAGCTCAGTCTGTGTCTGTCCTCAAAGACAGGCCCACAGGGTGATTCTCTAGATTGCTGTAATCTATTCCCTTCCCAGTCCCCAGGCCAGAACTGAGGATCCTGCTTTGTTGATGCTGAACAGGATGTCCCCACCCACTACTTCTTGGTTTGGTGAAAATTCCTTTATTCCACCTGCAGAGTTAGGAGGTGCTGTCAAATAAACTGGCTGAAACAACGTTTTAGAAACTGTTCAGGTTTTAATTTTACTAGACTGAACACACAAACAAAGCAGTTTCAATTTGCTGGGGCGGGGGGGGGGGTGGTGTCTAGATTCTCCCTCTTTCATTTGGCTTTGAAATTGGAAACTTTGGTGGGGTTCAAATTTTTCAAGATTTTTAAAACAAATATGTTAAAACTTGGAAATCTAGGATAAAAGAAATAATTCAAAACCCAAATGACCACAACTCATTTTGTTGAAAAAATATAATAAATACACCAGCAATGTGCTCCAGAGCACCAACTTTGAAGGATGCAGGATGACAAACACACTGACTCCCTACACTGTCCCACCATGATGGCTGATATCATCGTTACCCGGATCCACATTCCAGGAAATATAAGTAACACAAGAAAGCACATTTCCAGCTGAAATCCGAGTCATGTTGCCCAGTCCCCCTGGCATACCTGCGCTGCCCTTCTGAACCGGGCTCTCAGGTAACAACCTTCTCTCTCATGGCAACACCCAGAATCAGCAGGCTTTCTACTTGGCAAGGGCAGAACAGGTAGGCTTAACTGCCTCTCTTAGTAAGAAAGAGAATTCTCTATTTTTTTTCTAAACAGTATCGCAACACTAAGAAGTATTTTATGTGTCAGGTACCCAAAGTAAGGTGAGTGAGAAAGTACTGTTATAAGCTTTCACAGATGATAATAATAATCTAAATAAGATGCTGGCACTCAAATTCTGGCTTCTGGATGCTTTCCCATTTCCCCACAATGGGGAAGAATCTTTCCTTCACAATCTCTGGAAGAACAATGGAGGGGCTCAGGTTCTGTTAGATTTGCTGTCACCTACCTCTGCAATGCTCTTGAGTTTTGGTAAGTCACTCTGTACATAAATGTTGTCATCTATAAAATGGGTACAACAATATATAACTACAAAGGTGGTGTCATGGTAAGAGAAATCCATCCTGGAGGGTCCAGGGTAGTTCTCACCAGTTGACTGCTCAGCATATCCTCTTTCTCCTGCCAGTAAGTAATCATGAAGCTTCTGATATTTATTTTTAGTAGGAAGAAAAATAAGACACAAAACTGAAAATCTCATTGTATGGATGGAATAAGTCTTAATTTTTACAGCAGTATTTCTTTTATGAGAAGCAATTGAGGAAAGGGAAGAGAAATGATGCAGGTTAGTAAAGACTGCTCAAATCCTGCCTCTCCTTGTGTCCTTGCCCAATATCTGATCCATCCTGTCAGATTTTATTCCCAGTGGTACCCCATCTCAGTTGTCAGTTGACTAAGTGTTAATTGGATTAACAATTCAGTGTGAATGGGAGTTAACATGTGCATTTTAAGGAGCTGAATTGTGGTGATATCTCTCCTTACTTTTGTTTATACAGAGCAGGGAAGAAAGCTACTGGTTTGCACGGTGGGCCCCTTTCTGGTCCACAAGGGAAGGCTGCTGGTGGGGTTTAAGATGCTCACTGGACACATTTATATAGGACGGTAGAAATGAAAACTATGGCCTGGGGTAGGGAAAGAGTTTTGATAGTGCTTATTTGTAGATTTAGTAGTTTACTAATTAAATAATTAAGAAATTAGTTCAATAGGACAAGAGAGATGGCCCAGGGGGTAGGTAGAGGTACTTGTGACTGAGTTCAATGGCGCAAGGAGGAAACAATGTATAATATGTAGCAACACAGAGCTGTCCATGACTACCACAGATGTGTGTACTTCAGCCAACACGTATGCATGGCACGTGCCTGGAAGAACACAGTAGTGAATAAGAGAGTAACTTTAAGAAAGCTTGAGTACAGAAAGAAGGGTTGGGCATCAAAAGGGAACCGAAGTCTACAATACAGAGTAAGTTAGATAAGCATGAAGACTAAAGGAAAAGGAAACAAACGTTCTTTGTAAATAATTTAAAAGTTAATTACCTCGAATATCAATGGTAATAAAAGAAAATATTTACACAATACAGCTACTGAGACTTAAGTAACTATTCCTTAGGGGAGCTAAAGCTCGTGCTCCAAATGAAAAGTAAGTTTAGAAGGCATTTTTAGTTAAAATACCTCTTAGAAAATACCAATTCCAACATGTTTCAAGTTTCTCCATGTCAAAACTCTTTTATAGTTCTTATTTTTGGAAGGACTTTTTATAGAAGAGCTTCAGATAACAAACACTGACAACCATACAAAGAACACATTTTGTTTTTTTGATTTATCCTTGGCAGAAATAATATGTAGCAACACAAAAGCTTCCTACTTCTTTACAACAGTCAAGCCAAGTGTTTCTTCAAATCTACAAAGGATGGGAGAGTGCAGGGATTTATCGAAGTACTAATAACTTGCCACAGACTCTATACAACCAGAGACTTCTGAATGTTTCCAGAACTGCTAACATTGCTACATATGAAATTCAGAACCTGATAACTGAACCTCCATATCGTAGGGGCAGCAGACCGCCTCCTGGCATCTTTACACTGTGACAAGTACCTGTGACACTGTCTTCCCAGGGCATTCTGATGCTAAAACAATGGGAACCATCTCCTAAAAGAGTTTAGTGCCTAGCACAAATGTCTGGGCATGAAATCTTCTATCAGCCAATGAAAAATGACCATTGTTTAAAAAATCATGTTTTGTTTGTTTGCTTGCTTTTAAGATAGGGTTTCATATAGCCTGAGCTGGCCTCAAGCTTACCATGTGGTGGAAGATGACCTTTAACTCTTGATCCCAGAAGTCATACTGCTGTCTTCACAGGGAAACCAACCCAACTAGGTTCCACCTGTACTCTTTCCACAAGGGCTAGGATTACATCTTTTCTATCTGTATTTCAATGGTAGTGACAATAGTTAAGTGTCTGTGATGAGGAATAAGATGATATTTGGTAAGGAAATATAACAGAAGGCTAAGGTTCAGCATCAGGCAGTATATTTTGCAGGATCCATGCAGAAGGTTGGGTGTTTCTTACTGTTCATCAAAACATCATCATATAACTTAAATGGTTAAGATAACAACCTTTTACTAATCTGTTAAAAGCAAGATCCTGGTACCACAAAAATACTATTTTTATTCTGTAATTTTAAGAGTAAGTTTCTACCAAAGGGACATTTTGGAGGAGTACACAAACTGCATTTACAAGGTAAGGATTGGAAGCGTGCGACTTAACAACGTAAGGACCTGCCCAACATGCCTCAGAGCCTGAACTCAACCCCCTGCAAAGATCAAGAAGAAAGGGACTGAAAAGGAAAGGAGAGGGCTGTGCTTTCTAGTGTAGCTTTATAGACCCTTCATCTTAGTCCCCGATTTATCTTTGACTCACAGTGATTTATAACATTTTTGTTGTCCTTTTCCCCACACCTCAGCTTTTATGCCAACAGCTTATGGGTTATAAGTACAAACACATGAGGTGGGGCAGCTGTTGATCCCTGTGACTATCTCACACTGGCTGTCAAGTCTTGCCTGCGACTCCTTAGTCAAGACGCATGTTTCTTTACCATGGGTACCTACAATCCAAAGACTGTGTAGGCAATGAAACAGACAACGAAATACCAGTTTTGTGCTCTCCACTCATAATGACTAGTTAGAGCTGGAGAAATCTACCTACCATGAATAGTGGCCAAAGTCAAAAGATTGAAACGTCCAGTCTCAAAAGCTCACCACAATCTACTCCATTGTTTGTCTGCTGTCCGTGGACTTAGTCACCCCAGCTCATTCAAGATTTTCCAAGTCACATTTCCCATGCCTCTCTTGCCTTTCTTGCCAATGATTGACAATGATCTCATGAGAAGTGCTGCTATGTGGGAGATCATTCACCATCCTTCTTTTTGTTTCTGTTGTTAATTATGCTCCACAAGTAACACCCCTCCCAGGATGGGGAAGAAGGTGATGTATTGACAACTTCCCTGTCTCAACAGAGTAAAATACAGACAAACCTTAGAATGAAGAGATGGAAGACTGCGAACTTCACTTTGTACTCCTTCCTTGCTCTGCAGTCAACATCATAGAGATCTCCCAATCTCAGGCAGCCTGCCTGGACCCTTCTAGGTCACTGCTGGCTGTCTTCCTTTTCTGCTTTAATTGACCATCATGACTTTTATCTCTATACTAATACACTATCTGTCTTTTCCTACAAAAAAGTAAGTTCCATAAAGCAGGAGTTGTTTCATCCACTGCCAGGATCTCAGCCCCCAGATTACTATCTGGCTGCTGCCCACTGCAGTATTTACTGACTAAAGAGGTGAGCTAGGAATTCTAAACCATATTGTCTTGTTTTCTTTCTCTTAATTTTTTCCTGACCATAAAAATATAAAAAGCACAACAGTAGTGAGTACCCAGCTCTGTCTTTTGCTGCAGCTATAGCTCTGTATCCTCCTTCATGAGAATGTGTTCTGTAGGTAGTATGTGCATTTCTTGCATCTAGTTATGAACTTCCTTCCTACTCTTCCACTTCCTCAATCCTTACATTCCATTAAGTCAGGGATATGACATTCTGTCTTATCTTGACTTGACTTCACTTTCCACTCTATTATTAAGTTAACAGTCAATCTATGGTTGTGGAAACTGAACATTTCTTGCAAGGCCACAAAGCTGAAAAGAGCTGGATTTGAATCCAGATCTACATGGCACCAAAGCATTTCCTTGTTCTAAACACAATCAACTCACTAACTTGTTTTGGAGTTCATTCTTTTACATATGTTAGTCTCTACCAGTGGATCTATCAGGTTTCCAGGGAGGAAAATAACTCTTAGTGAATGTTGGTCTTCTAGTTCCATCAGTGGCTCATAGTTTAGGCTATACAAGCAGGTAGTGGAGCTTGCATACAGCAGTCTGCAATGTAATACCATTCAAAGGGCAGGCTTGGCACCTAGGGATATGCTTTTTCAAGCTTTACTTCTGGTATACACGCCAGGCTTGCAGCAAACTACTTCTTGTTCTAGCTGTAATTTTGTGTGTGTGTGTGTGTGCGCGCGCGTTCCTTGGCTTGTATGTAGGAGTCAGGGGTTGATTCTTGCCTTCCACTTCATTGAAGCAGGGTCTCTTTTATTGTTTCTGACACTGTGCTGAGTAATGCAGGCTAGCTGGCTTGAAAGTGTCTGGTGGATTCTCCTGTTTTCATTTCCTGTCTTGAGATAGGAATGCTGGGATTACAGATGCATGCCACTGCATCCGTCTTTTTACCTGCTTGCTAAAGACTGAATTCAGGCTGTTGGGCTTGGTGACCACCTTCCCCAGTCCTAGAAAGAGCTTTATAAAGCAGAAATTCCTCAAAGAAATTTCATGATATTTTAAAGTACTGTGCTAGCTAACTCTTTGGTGCTGTTATTAAAATACCTGACAGGGAAACATAAGGGATGGAGGCTTATTTTCCTCATAGTTTCGGAGGGGTTAGCCCATGTTTTCCTGGTTCCATGTACTTGAATGAGGATCCTCTGGTGTCAGCATGTGGTGGAGGGAGTTCTATACCTCTGCTGTCAGGATGCAGAGGGAAGGAGGAATACTAGAAGGACTCAGGGCAAGGTATATCTTCAAGGACTGACCACTACAACTTCCTTCTTCCAATTAGGACCTATTTTCTACTTTTCTCATCTCTGCTCAATAGTGCCAAAAGATGAAGCCATCAGGAGATAAATGCATGGATGAGCTCAGATCCTCCATTAGGTATCTCAGGAAATATCTGCACAGACACACCTGGAAGTGGTGTGCTTTACCAATCCCTTATGTATCTCTTAATTTAACCAACTTGAAAGTGCAGCTTAACCATCACAAGTATAAAGATCTTTTTAAAAATTGGCATTTAGGTCTTTGTAATTTAAAAGAACAATATGAATTTATGAATACATAAAATTTCTAATTCTACAATACTACTGAGATCACCTAAGAACTCTAGGTGTTAAGTCAAGAGGTCCAGGAGGGCTACCAGTTTCTCATGTGGTACCTCCTCCTGTTCAGTAAACTTGAGCAGCACCTTTAATACATGGCCTGATCTGAGGAACTCCACTTTCAGGGAATAAGGGAGTTCCTCAGAGACGAGAAAACAAAGTACATGTAAGACAAAGAAGTGAGGTCTGTCTTTGGCTCTTCTATTTACTTCCAGCATGAATCTGGGCAGGACAACAATCCTCAATCTATTTTGGCCTCACTTTCCTCCCTATAGCAAGAGAGAGAGAATCAGTGATTCTCTAGTCAGATCTGAAGACACTGGAGAAGGTCCCAACACCATTTTTATACTAATATAGACCCCACAGGCAAAGGATGTGTTGAGCCAAACTACCTGAGGCCAGGGAGTGAGTGCATGCTAATCAGACCTGGCCTCACTACTGTGCTCTCAACAGAAGATCCAAAGTACAGCATTAGATTTAGGTTGTGTTAAACCTTCAATCTTGAACCTTGAGTACATAGACCTCTGCTACTTTGTGATGGAATGATCACTCACAGCACACTTCTGCTGCAGGACTTTACTTTAGGAAAGGTGTAGCTGCGATAGCTGCTTTGAACTCTATCTGATAGGCATACACTGAAAGAGCCCAGATTTGGGTATGAATAGAGCTTTACTTAGAGAAGTAAAACACTGAAAGTATTTGCTGTCAATGAGAAAGATCATTTTTTTCATGCAGCAACTGGAATTTTGGGAAGTGGACTTTCTGAACTTAGAAGATCCCTGACTTACGATGGGCACAGATCCTGATAAACCTACTGGTAAGTTAATAACAGCATAACATCCACTATCCCTAACCTAAGCAAACATCATTGCTTAGAATCAGCAAACTGGAGAGAACTGGCTACTTCTGGCCTCATGGCTAGCTGGGAGCCATAACTTATTTCAACAGAAAGTACGTGAGTTTCAAATACTATTTGATATGCTGGTAACCTGGGAGAAACTGAAATTTAAAACTGAAGTGCATTTCTATGGAATGCACTACATTCTCATTAGGGAGGACCCAAGAGCTTTAATAGGAACATTGTTAAGTGGGGAGTCATATTTAAAGAATGTGTGATGTTTTTATTCGCAAGTTTTTTGAAATAATAAAGTTTATAAAAACATAAAGACTTTTTACATGAGATTGAAGGGTAATGAATATGATTCTTAAAATACTATAAGTATATAGAAGATCTGCATACCTTGGTCAACTAAAGTGTTCCAGGTGATCAATGCATGCTGTATATAAAGACTCATTCAAATATAAGTTAACTAAAACTATTGTTACTATTCGTAACAGAATACAAGAAGTTCATAGATGTGGTTTAACAGTCCACCTTGTAACTAAACTCTAACATGGCACCATTTGATAATTATTTATATTCTATAAAAATCATTAATCACCTGTAAAGGCTATTAAAGCAGTTCCCCCCATTCAGCTGCTACAAAGCTGGATTTCTCTTAACTACTTCAGTATCAACAAAATCACAAAGGATTAGAAGCAGGATCGGATATGGGACTCAAAGCTACCTCCAAGTCTGGGAGTCAGGGCTGTGAAGTCTGAACTCAGTAAAGTGTCTGCTGTGTAAGCATGAAGAACTGAGTTTGGAGACCTAGTATCTATAAAAAAAGCCTATGTGTCTGTAATCCTAGAGCTGGAGAGAAGAGCAGGGAGCAGAAAGGTGGATTCCTGGAGCTCAATGTCCAGCCAGCCAACTTAATAGGATCAAATAAGCTAAAAGTTCAGTAAGAAACCTTGTCTCACAAAATATTTGGAAAGCAATAGAGGAAGAAGCCCAACATTGATCTCTGGCTACACACACACACACACACACACACACACACACCCCATATCCATACCACACACAAACATATGCACACACATATACACCCCACACACTCATGCACAAACACACATACACCACACATATACCACATATACATATACTCACATACACAAACACGCACACACATACAAGCATACACACAGAGACATATACAACATACACCATATAAACCATATATATACCACACTCATACTCACATATACTACATACACACACATATAGATACACATATATCATATACATACACATATACAAACATTAGACACACATACAAACATAAACACACACCACATACACATACAAACATACACATATAAACATACACACCATGCACACAGTACACACATACATACACCATATACACTATACACACACACACATATATAAACATACATATACACACATACATACACAGATGTACACATACACACTTACACATTCATATACATACACACACATACACACACGTACACATGCCCACAGAGTTTTCAGTGACTACGGATTTCAAAAATATTGCAAAAGACATACATACAATTCACACATATTCACATAGATACACACCCCACACATCTACACAAATATACACATACACACACAGACAGAATTTGCAGTGAACATTTGATTTCAGAAATATTGCAAAAGACTTGCAATATTCTTTGATTCTTGCAAAGGTTTTGTTCTGGAAAATAAAGTAAATTTCACTAATCTAGCTCATTTATGTTAAGATGTAATGTGCAATTTTAAAATGTATAAGTCCATAGTTTCAGGCTTCTAATCATTAACGTGGGGAGCACGCATAGATACAGCTATAGAAGTAAATGCTCTGAGAGCTCTTCAGTAACTTTTAAGCGTGCTAAGGGGCCCTGAAGCTTGAGCAGCGCTGCAGCAGGTGAGACGCAGACTCTTCTGAGGTTCTACAACCTGTGCCAGAATAGGCCAGAGTAATAGGAAATGTTCTGACACTAACAGAAATTCATCTGGATGAAATATTATTAAAAATCAGTAATTGGCAACATTAGAACAGGTTAAACAAAATGCTAAGCAAAAATCTTAACTAAAATGTAATTCTTCAGAAACATGTTACCTAATATGAATGGATTATCTCATAACTTGTTTTCTATTTTATGATATTTATATTTTTCCTAATTTTAAAAATCACAAGATTTTGTTGATAGTATATAATCTTTCAAAAATAAACATTGTTTTTAAAGCATAAAAACCCAGAAATATGTTAAAATTATTTTAAATTAGTTTATCAAAACCCAAACAATCATAAATTGCTCTGCTGCTTTCCGTCTTTGTAGCAACCAGGATCAAGCTGAGAACTTTAAGCACACTAGTAGACAAAAGAATTCTGCCACTGAGCTAGATCTCAAGCTGAGCAGTGCTTTCTACCATAAGCTGGATGATGGTATTTTTGTAAATATCTTTAGGATTTTGATGTCAATTAATCTGAAGACAAGAACAGTATGTCAACATTACTAAAAGCATTGTCAGATTTTTGAATCTCTAGTCCTATCAGTATTACACTTTTAATATCAAAATATCTATCTTATATCCTTGGTTTGCATAACAACCTAAAAATTCCTATCAAACTACTTGGCTTTTATCCCTGTTCAACTCATCATACCCACCATCTGCATAAATAAAGATACAAGCATCTGCTATATGGCAAGTGGTCTCAAGGGCAGATGTGTGTTCATCCTTGTGTTCATGTCACCAAGGCTGGATACATTATTAGAACAGATGTACACAATCTCAAAGTGTTGTGTCCCACAGTGAAATGTCTCCAACTGCTTTCTATCAGAATACATAACTGCTATTTACACCTGCATTTATGATAATGATAGAACGCAGCAGGGGTTCTGACAAGTGAGCTGTGATGCTATGAAATATATTTACATGGTTAATTGGAATTCCTGGAGACTATGCTGCCAAGCAGCTACACTGACAGTAACACATTCCCAAGTAAACTGTCTGCTTACTATCCCGATTTTTTGATGTAGCTATGTCAAAGTACTCATAATCTGAATTTACTCATAAGAATATTTTAAAATATAGTATTTTATTCCAAAATAAGAATAAACTTCCAGCTATGGTCTAATACACTATTTTAGGCCACCCAGGTCATTTCCACTTGGCTGTGTAAGGATATAAAACTAAGCGTGTGTGTTTCCCATTTGTCCTTCTGTCAACAGAATAATGTACTGATAATGTACAGCAATGTTTTTCAGAAGTTATTGCATTGGAAAGTCTTGATTTCCAACATTAAACAGCTAACTAAAACCAGCTTGAGAATGTCATTTGTATTTGGTCGGCAGCATAAAGTGGCACAAAGGTCCAAGAGCAACACTTAGACCATTCATTAGGATCAAATGTTTCCATATGACGATCACATCTTTAGAGCAATATTGGTAATGTATGAGAATGATTCCCTCCCCCACCACCCAAGGAAGTCAGGCCAAAAAGCAGTGTTAACTGCCACACTGGAGGCATAGAATATAATGGTTCTCCTTGCTACTATTAGTTCATGCAAGGGCTGTAGAGCCTGAGCACTTACAGTAGCTTTCTTTACAGTTTTCATTAAGTTATAATGTTGTGGTGACTTACAGATGCACTATCTACTTTACTAACTTGAAATTTAAAATGTTCCATCTTCAGTCATAACTTGTGTTTGTAAATAGCAGACGTATATGCATGTACATGAACAGAGGCACCATTAACCTTTTTTAAACTCTTTCGAGTCTCTCACTGGCTAAGAGCTGGATAACTAGGATACCCTGGCTTCGGATGAGTGTGAGCCCAGGGGTCTGCCCATCTCCAGTGCTGGGATCACCCCAATTCTTGTCTCCCCTTTATATATGGGTCCCAAAGTTTCAAGTCAGGTCCTCAAGCACGTTACCCACTGAGCTGTCTCTTCTTGACCAAATATGTTTTATTCTGTAAATTATCTTAAGATTTCGATTGTGTTTTAAAGGAACATTTATAAAGAGTTGATTTTTATCAAAGATTCTATATTCACATATTTGTCCACACCGTAAAATTTATTTGTATTCCCCAATCCATTCATGTCATTCTCTGGCTTACTCACACACGTGAGGAGCAAAGAGAAATCTGAGCTACATGATTCACACCATTCAACGCTGAGGTCAGGCAAGGTGATGCTCTGCCTTCATGTTTCAGCCTTCATACTATAAATAAGAGTTCTTTTCATGGTCTATTTAGCACTGGACTTTCGTATTTTGTGTTTGTTCTTGTTGAGTTACTAGAATGGCTCTCAGCACAGTGCTGAAGCACTGGCCTGTGTTTCTAGGCACACAAGAAGCTGTAATGTGTCTTTTGAAGAAAGTGTGAATGACTGATACACCTTTGCTCAGCATACAGGATGCTGCTAAGTCTGTGAGTTTGGTGTTAATGAGTCAAGTGTATTAAACTGGGCATCTTTAAGCTGAAATATGTGAAGCAAGATTATTGATTGGTTGCTGTTACCAAGGCCCACAGAAAGTCAACTGTTTATCTCCAAAGGGTGGTAGTTCCCTGTTGGCTGGTGCAGTGTTCTGGAGACTTCAGAGAGTACTCGACTGTAAATCCCAGCCAGTTGCCTGTATCTGCCCTCACATCCCAGTCTGCAGCCCTGCATACACTGCCCCTACAAAGGCCTGCTATGAGCCAAGGCCCCAGAGCACATAAGAGCTGGCTAAGTGCAATACTTCCTTCTTCTTTCACTGGAATGAAGATAAATCTCATTTACCAAGAAACAGATGAGGTGGAGAGAAGAGGGAGGAGAAAAACTCCTCAAGAGGAGGCTAAGAAAACATGTTTTGTGGCATGTTAAAAATGAATAGCAGATAATGAGGCAATTGATGCCTTAGGTAAAGGCCTCAGGAAGCAGAACTCACACTGGCCTGGCAGCAGGGGCTCCTGACAAGGGCAGATGCTGAGCTGAGCCAACACTGTCTTTGTTAAAAGAGTATTTGCTTCTATTGACCTTATTACTCTAACCAGTTTGGTGTCTCCGTAAATAGCAAAGACTGAAACATTTTCACAAAATCTGCTATGATTTAGAAGCATGTTTTGGGACCTGAGCATCAGTAGACATCTGAGAGTCCATTTCATGCCAGTGAACTTTCAACTCTGCTGAGGGAGAGAATTCATCAGGAATTTTACGAACAGTCCAAGATGATCGTGGTGAATGATCGTTTTGATGTGTTCTTGGATTCGGTTGGCAAGAATTTTACTGAGTACTTTTGCATCGATATTCATAAGGGAAATTGGTCTGAAATTCTCTTTGTCGGATCTTTGAGTGATTTTGGTATCAGCATAATTGTGGCATCATAGAACAAGTTGGGTAGTGTTCCTTCTGTTTCTATTTTGTGTAACAGTTTGAAGAGTACTGGTGTTAGGTCTTCTTTGAAGGTCTGATAGAATTCTGCACTAAATCCATCTGGTCCTCTGCTTTTTTGGTTGGAAGAGTTCCAATGACCACTTCTATTTCTTCAGGGGTTATGGGACTGTTTAGACGGTCTATTTGATCCTGATTTAATTTTGGAATTTGGTATCTGTCTAGGAAATTGTCTATTTCCTCCAGATTTTCCAGTTGTGTTGAGTATAGGCTTCTGTAGTAGGATCTGATGATTTTTTGAATTTCCTCAGTTCCTGTTGTTATCTCTCCCTTTTCATTTCTGATTTTGTTTAATTTGGATACTGTCTCTGTGCCCTCTGGTTAGTCTGGCTAAGGGTTTCTCTATCTTGTTGATTTTCTCAAAGAACCAGTTAAATGACACCCTTCACAATAGCCACAAATAATATAAAGTATCTTGGGGTGACTCTAACCAAATAAGTGAAAGATCCGTATGACAAGAACTTCAAGTCTCTGAAGAAGGAAATCGAAGAATACCTCAGAAGATGGAAAAATCTTCCATGCTCGTGGATTGGCAGGATTAATATAGTAAAAATGGCCATCTTGCCAAAAGCAATATACACATTCAATGCAATCCCCATCAAAATCCCAACTCAATTCTTCATAGAATTAGAAAGAGCAATTCTCAAATTCATCTGGAATAACAAAAAAACCCAGGATAGCTAAAACTATTCTCAACAGTAAAAGAACCTCTGGGAGAATCAGTATCTTGAACCTCAAGCAGTACTACAGAGCAATAGTGTTAAAAACCGCGTGGTATTGATACAGTGACAGGCATGTAGATCAATGGAACAGAATTGAAGACCC
The DNA here is from genome assembly GCA_036184795.1 of Tokudaia tokunoshimensis. Lineage (NCBI taxonomy): Eukaryota > Metazoa > Chordata > Mammalia > Rodentia > Muridae > Tokudaia > Tokudaia tokunoshimensis. The sequence continues at coordinate 54,110,255 of BTHU01000022.1, read as the reverse complement.
AGAAATGAACCCACACACCTATGGTCACTTGATCTTTGACAAAGGAGCTAAAACTATCCAGTGGAAAAAAGATAGCCTTTTCAACAAATGGTGCTGGTTCAACTGGAGGTCAGCATGCAAAAGAATGCAAATTGATCCATTCTTATCTACTTGTACTAAGCTCAATTCCAAGTGGATCAAGGGCCTTCATATAAAACCAGACACACTGAAACTAATAGAAAAGAAACTGGGGAAGAGCCTTGAACATATGGGCACAGGGGAAAATTTCCTGAATGGAACACCAATGGCTTATGCTCTAAGATCAAGAATTGACAAATGGGACCTCATTAAATTACAAAGTTTTTGCAAGGCAAAAGACACTGTCAAAAAGACTAAGCGGCAATCAACTAACTGGGAAATGATCTTTACCAACCCTACATCCGACAGAGGGCTAATATCCAATATATACAAAGAATTCAAGAAGTTAGACTCCAGAGAGTCAAATAACCCTATTAAAAAAATGGGGTACAGAGTTAAACAAAGAATTTTCACCTGAAGAATATTGAATGGCTGAGAAGCACCTAAAGAAATGTTCAACATCCTTAGTCATTAGGGGAATGCAAATCAAAACAACCCTGAGATTTCACCTCACACCAGTCAGAATGGCTAAGATCAAAAACTCAGGAGACAACAGGTATTGGTGAGGATGTGGAGAAAGAGGAACACTCCTCCACTGCTGGTGGGATTGCAAGCTGGTACAACCACTCTGGAAAGCAGTCTGGCGGTTCCTCAGAAAACTGGGCATGACACTCCCGGAGGACCCTGTTATACCACTCCTGGGCATATACCCAGAGGACTCCCTGGCATGCAATAAGGACACATGCTCCACTATGTTCCTAGCAGCCTTATTTATAATAGCCAGAAGCTGGAAAGAATCCAGATGTCCCTCAACGGAGGAATGGATTCAGAAGATGTGGTATATTTACACAATGGAGTACTACTCTGCAATTAAAAACAATGAATTCACGAAATTCCTAGGCAAATGGTCGGAACTTGAAAATATCATCCTAAGTGAGGTAACCCAATCACAAAAGAACACACATAGTATGCAGTCACTGATAAGTGGATATTAGTCTAAAAGCTTGGAATACCCAAGACACAATTCACATATCAATAGATTTCCAAGAAGATGGAAGGAAAGACCCCTGGTCCTGGAAAGACTGGATGTAGGGGAATGCCAGGACAGAGAAGCGAGAGGGGGTTGAGTGGGGAAAAGAGGGAGGGAAGGGGGCTGATGGGACTTTCGGGGAGGGAGGAAATGGGAAAGGGGAAATGATTTTGAATGTAAATAAAAAAAACATAGAAAATAAAATAAAATTAAAAAAAGAATATTTTTTCTTAAAATTCAGTGTTAAAATTCTGCTAATGATAGTCTATGTAAATTACATATTGAAATATATATGTTTATAATCCTGAAATTTTTAAAAATTCCTATTTATAATCAGCCATCATTAGTTGACTAACTCTATCAATCAGCATTTACTTAATAAATGGAGTGTGCCCAGAAAACTTATGTCATACAATCCGTTTTCAGAGATAGGAATATAAGCAGAATCATAACAAATGAATATAGTATTTTTCTTTGTTAATTAGTCATGAAACATTTGAATGAATAAATTAATAGAAAACTAATTACACATGTAAAATTGCTTTCTTTCCTCAAGTAATTTCCCATAGTATAATTTCTGTTTATGTTGACATAAAATGACCATAGGAATTCAAATATGTAATTTAGTATTGATCAGAAAAGAAAAAAGATGATCAGTTATTAGCAATCTACTTTGTAAGTTTATATGGTGACAATGGAAACAAATAGTGACCTTGGGGTTGTGAAAGATCTGGGTTCAAACCAATGGCTTATTGGTTGGCAAAAATTTTCATTTTCTTGAGCCTTTAAAATAAAAATTACATTCCACCTACTGTGAGGTCTAAATGAACGAAGGACAAAAAGCTGCAGTGTAGTAGGAGTGACCATCACACCACCTTGGACTAATTGTCTTTTCTTTCTCACCTTTTACTCCTACTTCTCTATCAAATTCCAGCTTTGGGTCTCCAGCAAAGACCAAGGAGGAAGTACCTAGGGATTCTAAGTGTCTAGGAGACTTAAGGGGCTTCATTTGGAGGCCAAGTTAAAGCTGGAAACCAAACTTATGTAAGAGCTTAGAGACAACATAGAAACAAAAAATCCTGAGGCCAGGCAGAGCAGGCAAGAGATGAGAGGATGGTATGCTCTATTTCTCTATGAGCTAGAAGGCATGCAGTTCAGTGATTAAAGACACATCACAAAGACTTGTAACATCTTAAAGCTAAAAATGAATGTTTGATAATCCTGGACTTCGAATTGGAAACTGAGGTTTAGGTACAAAAGTAACTTGTCTGAGGTTTCACAGTTTCAGGGGTGGAGGTAATTAGGACAAGAGTCCAACTTTCTTGATAGCTGACCCGTTTGTTTTTGTTTGGTTTTCTTACGCAACTCTTTCTTATGCAAGAAGTGGTACTAGTAAGGACTCTGAATAGATACTGCTACTTGCCACTTCAAAGGATATCCATCAAACTCAGAAAACTCACGGTCTTCATTTCTCCTTAGGACTTGCTCTCCTCTCTTATTCCTACATCTTTTCCTGACTTAGTGTTCAGAGCTTAAATTCTGTGTGAGTCTCAAGGGAATTGATTTCCTGTTGGCCCAATGTGTGGATGACATCCTAGACTTGTAGTCTGTCCCAGCTTACTTGACAGTGGGCACCTAGCATTATGCTTGGCTTTCCAGGGAGCTAGACAACCCAAGCAGGAGGCAGTTTCTTGCATACCTCATTGATGGGGCAGGCCTTGTTTTAATAACAACCATGAAGAGTGATGGTTGTAAGTGCCCACTCTGTTCAGTAACGTGTTGAGTGAGGAATGTAAATTATCTCCATTAACCTCTATATATCCTATACTATATTTACTATATTTTACAGAGTTACAGAGAAGGGTATACATCATAGGATGTACCTAAGTTACACGATGTACCTAAGACTATAAAATTAAGAGATAGAATTGTGTTACAAACCCAGCTTCCATGCTTTGTAAACCTTAAGATACTTTCTTTTTAGGGGTAGAGATCAGTGTCTATCACATTTATCTTAAGGGTCTTTATAGAAAATTCTATTAAAATTATGATCTATATTAAGATTATTCAATTTTGCAGTATTAAAAATAACATCTTTTCTAATACTCATGTCAGAATTTCTCTTCTGTATAGACTAAGCGGGGGAAAAGGAAGATATGTATCCATCCTACATGTTGGTTTATTCTTTATAAAAGGACAATGTAATTAGTCTTTATTATGGAGTCTATTTCTATAATGTTTCTCTGAATACTCTAGAAAGTTCTGTTAAAAATTAATCATGGTATAATCTATGTATGGTATCAACATTTGATCTAGTAAGGAAACAGAGGTGGGCCAAACCTATGTTAAGTTCAGAGTAGACAACATGGTCTCAAAAAAAAAATTATAGACCCTTCCTACTGTCATCATCTATAGGTCCCTCTTTCACAACATCTAACCTCTCTCTATACAGCCAGATCTTCTACATCTTTCTCCAGGGTAGATCCTTGTGAGTCTCCTTGACCCTCCCAAGCCAATACAGCCATCCCAACTTGCCATATCTAGCCTGTGTCCCACTTTGTCTGGCTACCCCTGCCTACATTGCAACCAACCTCCAAGCTTCCTCCCTAACCACTATCAGCTCACAGGTTCCTCCTGTACCATCCATCTTCCCTACCCAGCTAGATTGAGCATAACTTTCTCCAGGGTCTAGACTTGTGGGTCTGTTTGACCCTTCTCTCTGCAACCTATCAGATACAGTCTGGATCACACATCTAGTGCTCAGGCCTAGTCTGGCCAACCCTGCCTGTGCCACAATAATCTCTAGGCTTTTGCCAGGACCCCCTCTGCCTACCTTTCAACTCACAGGCACCTTACATGCCACAGTCCACATTTCCACCTTGCAAGATCTACCTCCACACTATAGGCTTGCACCAGGAGGTACATTCTATATACTATCCCAGTAGTCTTCTCTGTCCATCTGACTTCATTTGTCACAAGCGATTTCCAACCTTTAGGCTCAACTTACCTGTACATGTCCTTTTTGGCTACAACCTGCTCTGTCCATAGCAAACCCAGACCAAAAGAAATCCACCCTTTGTTCAGATCTCATGGCAAAAATATAAACAATATGAAATATCAAACCAGTACTAGCCCTATAGAAATGTTTCCCAAGGAGAAATATCTAGATGTACACCAGGATGCCAAATTTAAAATAACAATCATAAACTTCATTAAAGAATTTGAAATATTTAAGACACAAAGGAAAAACTCAATGAAATTATAGAGAAAGAACTTAGGGGAGAATAAATACCTGAGTAATGGCCAAAACCCCACAAATGTAAGGCTATGGAAATGATAAGTGCAATACAAGACTTGAGAACAAAATTTGATAAGGAGATAGAACCACTGAAGGACAACTCAAGTTGAAATGAAGACAGAATTGAAAAACCCAATTAGCAACTAGAAAACTCAAGGAAAAGTCTTATAAATGGAATAAATCAAGTAGAAGATCTATAGGGTTCAATAATAAAGTCTAGACCACATAAGACAGGAATATGAAAAATATACCCCCCCAAAGATGAACATAAAGAAAATGTGGGAAAGAAGAAGGAAAAAGCCTTCAAATTATAGGCATAGATGAGGGAGGAAAATCCCAAGTCAATTGTATAGACCAGATTTTCAACAAGATCACAGAAAAAAACTTACCCCAAATAAGGAAAGACATACCCATATAGATACAAGAAGCACACAGAACACCAAATGGACAAGAAAGAAAATCCTCATGGCATATCGTAACTGAATCACTAAGTATACATAAAAAGAAAGTATATTGAAAGTTACAAGAAAAAACAACAGCAAAAAACTATGTCACATATAAGCAAAAACCCATAATGATTTATTAATGGAAACTTTGAAAGCCAGAAGGGCCTAGGGCAATGCATTCCAAGTCCTAAAAGACCAGAACTTCTAGCCTAGACTAATATACCCAGCAAAACTATCTGCAATAATTTAAGAAGAAAAACATTACATAATATAAAGAGTCTAAAATTTTTATTCAACAAAGATTCTAAGTACAGAAAAGAGTATTTTGAACTGAAGAGAATGTCAAGAGACTACATAAAGAAATATGAATCCATAATTAGTAAAACACAAAATACCACTGAATAGAAACAACACTACCAAAAGTCAACAACATGAAGAAGGCAATTAACAGACATATTTCAACAACTTTAAATATCAATGACATGAATTCTCCAATCAAAAGGCACAGGTTGATTGAAGGGATGGAGAAACAAAATCCATCTATCTGTCATCTATAAGAAACACATCTTAACTTTAAAAATAGGCATAGCAAAACTTTTTTTTAAAAAATAGGCATAGCTTCAGAGTAAAAAAATGAACTAAAAGTACTCAATCAAATATCATTATTCCAATTTCTGACAAAAATAATCTTCAAACTAAAATTTAACAGAACAGATAAGGAGGGATAATCAAAGGAACAATTAACCAACAAGAATTATCCTAAACATGTATATATTAAACTCAAGTGCACTTGATTTCATAAAAAAATGTTACTATTGGATTTAAAGACACAGATTAACATCAGTTCAATACCCCACTGTTTTCAGTAGGTAGGTCATCTGGACAAAAAATAGAGAAACATCTATTTATTTTTTTCAACACATCTCTAATAAACAGACAAATTCATAGAGATTAAACAGTTTATTATTAAATTGTTGAATGGGTCAAAAAAATCAATAATGAAATAAAAACATTTTCTGGAGCTAAATGAAAATGAAAATACAGCACAATGAAACCACTGAAGGCAGTCCCATGAGGAAATGTATAGCTCTAAAGGTCCACATTAAAACAAAATCAAAAGGAACAGAAATAAATGGCTTGATGATGCAACTCAAAAATTTGAAAAAACAAGAACAGACCAAATCCAATCCCAGTGGACAGCATGAAATAATAAAAATCAGAGCAGAAATTAACGAAGAGAAACAAAGAAATTAATATAAAGAATCAGTGAATACTGTCAGATCTGGCTTTTTGTGAAGATAAACAAGATTAGTAGACCCTTGGCCCAACTAACCAAAAGAAAGAGACAAAATCAGAGATGAACAGGGAAATACAACAGACACCAAAGAGACTCAGAATATTTTAAGGGAATACTTTAAAAACCTGTGCTCCATTAAACTGAAAAATCTAAAAGAAATTAGATGAATTTCTAGATTCAGTAAAACCACCAAAGAAGTCAATAACCGAAACACACCCAAAACAAAGGAGATTGAAATATAATAAAAAGCCTTCCAGCTATGTAAATCCAAGAACTAGATGGAGTAACAGCAGAATCAGGGATCAGCAGAACCAGATTTTCAAGGAATATCTGCAGTCAGTCTTTCTCAAACTATTAAAAACAAGAAACAATAACAACAACAAAAACCAGTTACAGGAGCATCCCCAAACTCCATGTATGTAGCTGGTATCACTCTAATACTAAAACTAGGTAAAGATACAACAAAAGATGAAAACGACAATGTTAGTGGTGAACGGTTTCAAAAATGTTAAGTAAATGCTAACAAAATATAGACATCTATCAAAAACATTATATACTATGACTAAGCTGGCTTTATCCATAAGATGCTGGGATGTTTCCACATATACAAGTCTATAAATGTAATAAACTAAATAATATACTTAGTGACAAAAATTATATGTTCATCTTAATCAGAAAAATAATAAGAATGTCTGAAAAAATCATAAGGAATCATACTATGAAATATTTACTTTAAAACCCCCATAATATACATACTTCTTTGTATAAATATAAAGCTTTAATGAACTTTATTCTTCAAGGCTGACAATGCTCCCTCCAGAACTCAAAAGGCCACCTAACAAAAGCCCTAATACCACACACGGGATGTACTTTTTTTTTTTTTTGAGTGCTGGCCAGGGGTGTTCAAGAGACTCCTCAAACACACATCCTATTGTTATTACCCTTATTTGCCGCACCTAGAGGTGGAAGGTAATTCTCAATTGCTGAAGACATCAAGCACTTCAGAAACAGGGCCCAGAGGCCCAGAGCTGGGGCTGCCCTGAATGCCTAACTTTCATGGTATCAGAAAACCACCAAAAGAGGGAAGTAATCAACAGTCCTCCATAGCTAGGACACTTATGAACCACTCCAGTGTCCAACATGCCACAATAATCTTATGGATGCAATAGGGCACACGTACCTAGGCAGTAATCCACAGCTCTCAAATTAGACAAGATCTGTTTAGCAAGAGGGAAACTGGCAAACTACTCAGTGCTGGAGAAGTCATGGATACTAGAGAGAGCCTATAACTAGTACTTTATTAATCCAGTACAATCTTTAGCAACAATATAAACATTTATCTTAATACCCACAGATAAGTGAAGGTTTCATTCCTCATCAAGGACATTTCAGACATACAAAACCCATTTCAGAGAACTATCACCAATCAAAATGCAAGTTGTGGAGACCTGTTCTAATGGATACACCTACAAAACATTCTTGCACCTAAGGCTCAGGGAATATTATATAGAATTTTAGTAGAATTGTAGAACATTGTTTAAGAAGGGGGACAGAAAGATCCCAAGAGCCAGAGGATCAGGGAGTTTGTTGTGAGACTGTGTCTCCTAGTAACGTCAGAAGCTACACTTATAACATCTCATCCCACGAATGCCTAAACACAAGCTGAACAAGGACAAGAGAGATGCCAAAGTAGATAAGGGAAAGACCATGAGGTGTCAACTAAGGAATGCTGAGCTTGAGAGAAATAGTTTTCCCCATAGAAGTGGGTCAATTATCCAATACCAAATGGTCAGTCCTCCATACGGATAATATCATACGGATAATATCCATACGGATAATATCATAGAGACAGAGAAGTTATATTTAAGAATGTATACATATATGAATGTATTGACAAGTAATGAAAAAAGAAGCCATGAGGTTGAAAGACATTTAGGAGGGGTTTATCAGAGAGTATGGAGGGAAGAACGGGAAGGGAAAATGGTGTAATTATTTTATAATATCAAAAAATAAATAATTAAAACATGTTTTTATAGGTTTCATGAAGGGAAATTAATTTTTCTTACAAATTTCATTTCGAATGGTATAAGAAAACAACAGGTAAAAACACAAGCAAATATTACTTCTTATCATATGTGTCCTTGTGTGTGTGAATATAAATATGTATGAGGCATGAATGTAAAACTTATTAAGATACCCGAGTCATTATGCCAGTGAAGCCACATCCATAATCCCAGTGACATCTATTACCTCCAGCTAACTGGCAGTGGTGAGCTGACCTCCCAGTTCTGCATACAATGAGTTGGCCTGCTCTTGGGGCCTTTCAGCCTAGGAAAGGAGACATATCCGTATAATGTTCTGCCAACCTGGGAATCCATAATCACTAGATTAATTTACCAAAGGAAATGAACTTTTAGATGTAATTGGAAGTTTTGCGTTTAATTCTAGGAACTATGACACCTTATGCCTGGAGGGTAGAGGTATTAAATACATCAACTAAAATCATTATATTGTACTGTGTACAGTGCTGTCTTCTGCAGCATGCACTGTCTTACCTTGATATTTTGGTGGTACTGATGAAGAATTCCGCATTATGATGTATATGACCTGAAGAGTAGCTTTCCTAAAATATCCAAACACAAAGAATCATTAGGAAGTAGTTGAGGTATTTTTTAATATGCAGTAAAGTATGAATTATACAAGCTTTTGAAAACTGTCTCCCTCCTAAGTGAATGGCAAATATGCTGGAGTGGACTTGAGGGATGCTGGGATGCTTTTTGAGGGCCTACCTGCACCCCTGCTCAGTCATATAGAAGTAAGCAAAGTGAAAATGTCTGCCTAATAACTATATTTCATTTAAAAAATTACCAAAATAAGTTAAAAATACTGATAATTATTATACTAAAACAAACACTAAAATGTAAATAGTAAGCTATAAGGATAACACAACTCTAACATAGTCACTCAACAATATAAACTGTGAGTGCGAAGGCTGTGAAGGAGCATACTAAGTGCTGATACAATCAAACTAAAAGACAGACGCCAGTACTGTAGTCACACAGGAAAGCATATGGTGGCAAATTCACACGTGTCTGCACTGTGCTTGGTCACGGAATTCCAAGTTTTCCCTTTCAGGTTACCAAGTTTCCAAGTTGTCTATACATATATCTGGTCCTCAGTATTCATGGACCTTGATACTGAGAACCCCTCAGAGATCAGAAGTCAAGGATATCCGTTGTGCTATTTGCATATAATCCATTACATTCTCCTGTATACTTTGAATCATTTCTAGGTTACTCCAATACTTGGATACAATGTAAATGTTATGTAAATAAACAGCTGTGTATGAGTGTATTCAACTTGAGGCCTATGATTGCATGTCTCCCAAGACAGCCTTGAATGTGGCTAAGCACATTTGTAGGTAAAAAGTCCTATAAAATTAATTTATTTGAGCCCAGCATGGCCTGGAACTCACAGTAATACTGTTTCTTCAGCCCCAAGTAGGAGCAACATACTTAGATGTAGCTTAAAAAATATTTTTGGAGAAAGGTACAGTAGTACACGCCTATAAATCCTAGCACTTGGAGCTGGAAGCAGAGTTATGAAGAATTAAAAGTTAGCAGCCTGGGCTACATGATAGCTTGTCTAAAAAACAAAACAATAAAACTTATCACCACCACCATTATCACTATTATTTTGAGACAGGTTTTACTACATAGTCATGGATGGATGGTCTGGAACTTACTATGTAGCCTGGACTTGAACTTGTCGAAATATGCCTGCCTCTGTCTTTTCCAAGTGCTGGAATTAAAGGCATGTACCACCACATGTGACAAAAACTTATTTTAAGGATGTGAAATACAGATATGGAAAGGTAACTGTGTTTGTGTAACAAAAGACAAGATTTTTGAAAAAATATTAACCAATATTTTATAAGCTTTTTAAGTACAGATGTTTTTCTAAGTAATATCAACAACAAAACCAGTTAAGATCAAGACTGATGAAACTTTTCACATTTTAAAAAATGGAAACTGGGTTAAAAAAAAAAGGTGCAATTTTTTAAACAAATACAGAGTAGCAGAGGCCACAACAGTCCTTCTACATAAGCAACAAAAAGTAAGGATAAAATAGGTAACAGAGCCTTTTAAAGACAACAGAAAGCAGTTCATAAAAAAGATCCCAACGAGGCTGGAGCAATGGCTTAGAGGGTTGCAACACTGTCTAGTCTCCCAGAGGAGTTAGATCCCATTGCCCAGTGTGGTAGCTCACAACTGTCTGTAACTCCAGTTCCAGAAGACCTGATGTTCCTTTTCTGGCCTCTACAGGCCCCAGAAGTGTGAGTGGTAAGCAGACATACTATAGGCAAAATACCCATGCACATAAAATAAAAACAAATAAATCTTTAAAACAATATCAAAACACAAACAGGCAAAGAAACAAAATCCACAACAATGGATCCCAAACAAATAGGAAACCCCAACAGGGAGCTGGATAACTATATGCAGGAAGCAGCGGCCTGACTCCCTCGGTAAAATGGAGGAAGAGTCTCTCCATTGTATTTCTCCTTCCTTACAATTCTTCAGCATACAAAGAAGCTATAAAATATGATCCATGATGAAGAAAATAAGAAAAAGTCACCCAGATGTTAGAAATATGAGGTATTTATTTCATCTGTTATTGGATTGCTTATAAAGGATGTTTGAAGAATATACCAGCAAATTTTAAGACAGAACAATAAACACTTCCCAAAATGAAACCCAGAATGGGGAATTAAATAAAAACAAAATACAGAAAATATAAAGTACCATGAACTGAGCTGTAGGACAAATAAAAAGCTCATGTCCCACCTGAGGATTCATCCCAGATACAGTCACCAAACTCTGACACTGTTGTAGATGCTAAGAAAGGCTTGCTGAAAGGAGCCTGACTGTCTCCTGAGAGTCCCTGCCAGAGCCTTACAAATACAGAATCAGATGCTTGCAGCCAACCATTGCACTGGGTGCGGGGTCCCCAATGGAGGAGTTAGAGAAAGGACTGAAGGAACTGAAGGGGTTTGCAACCCCATAGGAAGAACAACAATATCAACCAATCAGACCCTCCAGAGCTCCCAGGGACTAAGCCACCAACCAAGGGGTACACGTGGCTCTGGCTACATATGCAACAGAGGATTGCCTTGTCAGACCATCAATGGAAGGAGAGTTCTTTGGTTCTATGAAGGTTTGATAGATGCCCCAGTGCAAGGGAATCGAGGGTGGGGAGATAGGAGTTGGTGGGTGGCTGGAGAAACACCCTCGCAGAAGTAGGGGAGGAAGATAGGAGAGAGGGTTACTGGGAGAGGAGGAAACTAGGTAAGGGGATAACACTTGAAATGTAAATAAATTAAAATATAAAAAAATTAAAAAAAATAAGCTCAAGTCAATAGCTAGAGAGGAGAAAATGGGAAGACAGGAAAGTTTCTTTAAGAAACATTACATACAAGTGTACCTGTATATGCAAACACACACATACATATACAGAAAGAAAACTAAAAAGAAGTTATTTCTTACTATTTAAGAACCAAGCAGTATCTAGACACCAAAGATAGACAACGACTTTATGAGAAAAGAAATTAATTTATTAGTCTGCCATGAGCACATATACAGAAGTAACAAACAAGATTTTAGCTAATCAAATCTAACAATATGATACCACGCTGTAAGCAGTCAGTGTAGCCTTAGTAATACACACTTGGTTCAACATTCAAAATCAATGTCATTTATATATTAATCAACTAAAATAGAAAACTATGCAATAATTTTAATAGGTACAGAAAATACATACGATATGATGTAAATCCATGTCTGGTAAAAACTTTAGGAAATAATTAATTAATCAAAAATAAAATAAAAAAAGAAAATGGATATCAGAAAGGACAGTTACCTTGGTAAAGAACAGCTATGAGAAACTTAATGGTAATGTTATGCTAAATCATGGAAAGCTTTCACCACTGAGAAAAGGATAACCATCCTTGCCACTACTATGCAGAACTGCTGGGGACAGTAACTTCAGCCATGATGGTCCAGTGGATACCCATTTGCAAAACAATGAGAGACACTGAACCAGCTAGCACAATTTAATATGCACCATATACCCAAGTCTAAAACTTAAAAAACAATAAAATTACTAAATGAAAGGTTATGATCTTTATTATTTATTCATTTACTTATTCGTTCATTATTTTCCCAACTCTAACTCTAAAGTCCTAACCTTAGAGAAGAGAGTTTTGAAAACTGGCAGGGTTGATTCATGACAGTCTTCAGCTCTGTTGTATGCCATGAAAATACAAAGAAAGCTGTTTTGATTACTAGAATTTGCAGTGTATTCTGAAGTCATATTTTGTACAAATCTTCTTTCTTTTCATGCAAGACTATTTGGTACTTTTAGGGTCTTTAGAATAACTTTAAATATATTCCTTGCATTTTGGTACCTAGAGTAGAAAACTTGAGAGCCATAGTTGGGTGCTGTGTAAAGTGAAGCTGGATTTCATTCAATTTAATTGAAAAGTAAATACATTGTAAAATTAGTATACTAGCAATAAAGAAAATACTGGATAATCATATCATAATGTAACAATTTAGATAGGATGAGAACTCATTATATAAATATATGAGAGGCAAAGAGGCATTAACATAATACCTGATTGTAGTTTTTAAATTTTACACAAAGTGAAGTTCTTTGTATTCAGGACACCATGGCAAGGCACTAGCATCTAGAACTTCCTTCAAGGTAGGAAAGATGTATGAAAATCATGATCTGGCTTTTTGAAAAATTGAAAAGTATATTTATGTAGAAAAATCTATCAGAAACAAATCAGTAAAACCACCAGTTACAGCAAATTTATCACACTGAGCTTAATAAATCACACATATAACTGATTTTGATTTAGTCATTATATAGTATTTAAAAAGTTGATAAATGAGTTGATAAGTTTACCTGACATAAAATCAGGTAAATTGGTAACTTGAGAAAGTGAAAACTTGATTCCTTCTTATTGACAGAGTCTATGGTAAGCATTGCTGGAATTTGTTATACTGCCTTGCCAAGTTTCCTAAAAGTAAGTTTAGACAGAGTCTCAGAGAGAAGAGACCATCTCTGTGTTCTGCCTCAGATCCTGCTGCTATCAGCCCATGCTGAGAGTTGTGTGGCATGCTCTCATGTGTTTGTAGGGGTTCTGACCACAAGATTCAGTGTAGCTGTCCATCCAGATTAGAGTTTCCAGAAGACTAATTCCTAGGGACTAAACATGCCATACATCCCCAGATAGACATGCTGTCACAGGAATGTGTCATAATAAATTTGACCAGTATATCTTGAAATGTGAAAATACTAAATTTGGAATATAAACACAGGAAACTTGAGAGGGTGTGGGTCCTGATGCTGGGGACTGAACTGAGGACTCCGTGCATGTTAGGTATGCACTCTGCCTTTGAGCTACCCCTGCCCTGTTGTTTTGAGATAGGAGCTTGTTCTGTAGCTCGGCTGGCCTCAAACTTGTGATCCTTCTCCTCAACTGTGTCACTGATGGGGTTACAACCATGTACCACTGCACCCATGCTCTTTACATAGCGACATATGCCACAGACCTAGCCTGACTTGCTGACAGACCTTCTTTCATGTTTGGTTCTGTTGTTATCTCATGTCTGTAGATTCTAAAATACAACACAGTGACAGACAGATTTGATGCTACAACAGGTACTCCACAGATGACCACTCCACCCAGTCAACATTCTTCACTAGAGCTCTTGAGACAAGATTCTATTTACTGGGCATTTGCCAGCTTTGATTTATCAAAAATAAATGTAATATAGTGGTTATTCAATTTCTATGTCCACAAATGGTTTTCTATCTTTTCGGCAAAGGAGTACTTAGCAGTAACACAATCTCTAACTCTATAAGCAATTGCCTAGCCAAAGTGCTCTATTTCATTGTTTAAAAAGTAGTAGAATATACTTAAAAGGTAAATGTCAGGGTTCCAGTTTTAAGATCTGTCTATGCCTATGTTCTCACTTAGACTAGCAATATTTTGAGGCAGTTTCTGCTATAATAATGGTTTCCCTTTGTATTGAAAACTTTTAACTCAAATCTACACTAGATATCTTTATTTTGGTTTTTTTGTTTGTTTTTTTTGTTTTGTTTTGTTTTTTGGTTTTCGAGACAGGGTTTCTCTGTGTAGCCCTGGCTGTCCTGGAACTCACTCCGTAGACCAGGCTGGCCTCGAACTCAGAAATTCGCCTACCTCTGCCTCCCAAGTGCTGGGATTAAAGGCATGCGCCACCACTGCCTGGCTCTTTATTTTGTTTTAAAGATACAGATACCAGCTCTCTTCCTCAGAGACAAGCACTTTCAATTCTTAGAAGTTAAAGTTTATATGATCAGCATTCAGATATTCATATCCACATGTGTTAAATACACATTTATAGCCTTATTCCTCAGTTTTAGGTCATATCCACTGCTATCTTTCTAAGAATGAAAAGTCACTATCTCTTAATAAAAATGATGAGTAATAGTAATTTCTAGGTATAGACTTCTACCTGAAACTAAAAAGCTTTATCTCATTCTCCTCTGGTTTGCAACATCAGTATAAAGATACTGAAGATTTCAATGCTTTCATAAAATTTATTTATTTCTCTACAGAAATCATGTTAAGATTTTTTTTTTTTTGAGACAGGATTCTCACGATTGTAGCTCTGGCTGGGACAGAACTCACTATATAGACCAGGCTGACTTGGAACTCATAGAGATCTACCTGCCTCTGCTTCTTCAAGAGCTGCAACTACAGGTGCGTCTTGCCTGACCAATGTTAGAATCATTTGCACATGTTCTCACCCATTTGTCCAATGTTTGGTGGGCCCTTTCAACCTGAAACCCTGGGTATTTCAGTTCTTGAATATTTCATTACACACACACACACACACACACTCTGCTAATCATGATGGCACACTCTTATATTTAGGAGGTTGAGGCAGGAGGATTATAAGTTTGAAACCAGCCTGGACTATGTAGCAAGATTCTGTTTTAACCAAATAGTATTCACTCTTGACACTTCTAAGTATCAGTCTTTTGAGGAAACTATAAGGATTTGATCCATTCTCTAGCCCCACATACAGATCTGGCAGAAGCAAATCTGAGCAACTGAAGAAGACAGCAGTTGTTGACTGCTGGCATCCACATGAACACACATTAAGTGTAGTCATGTGCAATTGATGCTCTAGTCAATAGTCAAGGAATAGAACCAGACTAGATGGTTATCAATTGATGATGGATAATGAAAATTAAGTGGTGTGTGTGTGTGTGTGTGTGTGTGTGTGTGTGTGTTTGTGTATAACAGAATTTTATTTAGCCAAAGAAAAATTAAATTGAAAAATGTGTAGCAGAATAAATGGAAATAGAAAGTATTATACTGAATGAGATAATCCAGACCCATAAAGATAAATTCACTATCTTTAATATCCTAGCTTAAATTCTTAGATTAGTGTATTTTTAACTTGGAGTGTTTGCAGAGTCCAAGGAGATAGAAACAGGGCAAGGGAAGAGGCCTTTAGGAAGGAATTAATACGAGAAGATATATTGATGTAAAAGTAGTAGTCTAACTGGAAGTTGAAGGATTTAAGTAGAAATTGTGGTGGAGAGGGTAGAGAAATGGGATAGGGAGACGGATTAACCAAAACTAACCTGTATGAAAAAGCCACATGAAAACATAGTAGTTTGTAAGCTTTTTAAAAATATAATTATAAAAAACATAATGGATGTAGTCTCTTTATGGCTTCTCCCAGGTTATTAAAAAAAAAAAATTCCAGTGTCAGGCATGGGATACCTCCATATAAGGTGTTGATCAGGAAGGCCCCAGAGGCCCATAAGCAAATCTAGGTTATTGTCAGTGCTTTTTACTGCCCAGCAGAACTAAGATATCACACTTTGATTACAGGGTATAGTGAAATCAAACTACAGCTGACCTGGAAACTTCCTTCCTGAGATCTAGCATTCATAGTCCTAGAAGGTGCTATGTAGGATGCTGGAGGTATGAAGGTAAGAATCGCACATAATACTGTGAATCATGTAAATTATAATAGTGATATTATAGGCAAGATTTGGCTCAATGGTTATAGGTGTGACTAATTTCTTCTGATTGGAATGGAGGCTGGCCCACAGGAGGGAATACATGCCTGATATTACAGAACTAGTCAAAGGCAGGAGCTCACAGAACTCATAAAAGAATCTACTATTGTTGTTCTGCCAGACAAATATGTTGCCAAGGCACCGTATAAACATCTATTTATATCTATAGATTAACAATATTGTTAATCTATTGTTCTCAACGTTTAGTGAGACAATTTCGCAGTGAGTAGTGTTTAATGCAGAGAGAAACTCATAACCAATTAAGGTGCTAAGAATAAGTGACTGCTGAATGCTCAGTTCAAAAATGGGTAACCCTTACCAGCTCCTTCCAAGGCTTGGAGATCATCAGGAAGAGTGAGTAGAGGAATGTAAGAATGGGAAAGGGTACTGAAAAACAATATCTTCTGGACATAATAGGGCTGTCGTATTCATGCACTAAGAGAAACTGTGGTTGCCTGCACAAGACCTCAACAAGAGGAGGCCTGTCAACATTGCAATAAGGATACAGCAGGGACTCATAAGCCCTCCCTAGCCCTCTAGAGGGACTAGTGTCAGTTAACAGCTCCTAGGGGTATATGTGATTTTCTTCATAATATAGCTACCGGTAGGCTTTTCATGTTTCAGTAAATAATCTCCAACCCATGCTTAGGCAAACAATCCTAAGTAAACTCAGTGGTTCATATACACACAAAAGAAAGAAGGATGGAGACTTGTTATGAAGAAGGGCTTCAGCAGGTGAGGAAAAAGAGAATTTATGGGGTTGATAATGACCAAAGTACATTATATTCATACATGCATTTGTCAGACACAACATTTTTATCTTCCTGTTTCTCTAGATTTTAGCTGGATGTGTGAACAGTTCTTTTGTTGATACACAAATCCTGACACAAAAATGAAAAGCAGGGCTCAGAGCCTGAGGCTTAGAAGAATGCCTATAGAACAGCAGTTGTAAGACAGTGTGATGCTCACATCCCTGAAAGGAGTGGGTATTAGTGTTCAAGAGGCCTGCCCTGATAGCACCAGAAAGAACATTCTTGCTATGAATATAAAAAGACAAAGCGATTTTTTTAAATAAAAACAAACTAGATTAAAACAATGAATGAAAAAAAAATCTTATATATTTTATTTGAAGAAAGTATTCTTTAAGCCTTTTTGTGTAGTTCTGGACTAATTTTCTAATTATAAAAATCATGCTTCCTTGAGTAATAAGAATGCTGTATTGACTGAGGTGTAGCCTAGCTGAGGATCAGGTGAACTCAATTAACCCAATTTTATCTTGCACATCCTAAGTGGTTTATTTTAGCTGTACAATGCTCCCTAAGTCCTTTAGGGCCCTGCAAAGAAAACCCATAAACAGGCTCTGAAGGCCATGACATTAATTTTGCTGTCATTTTTATGCCTTAAGTGTACATCCAAGAGAACAAAAATTCTTGTCCTTTGGGAAAGAAGGCAAATCTGAAGCTAATTATGGTAGTTATTATCATAATACTATTAAATTAAACACTATGACCTTGGTAAAATTTATTTTGGTACAATTTTGCTAATGAACGCATCTTCTCAAATGAGATTAGCTCATTCATGCCTAGAGCAAAATGGTTTAACAGAGGCCTAGTAGAACAAAAACCAACATACAAAACATGGAGTTTTCATTTTCATAAGACTCAACTGGAAAGGCACCTCTGGACTTGTTTTGCAAAAAAATGTTATGTCTGTTACAAAGTTTTATTTAAGAGGCAAACCTTCAAATGCCATTGGGTGGAATACTGAATCAAGAGTTTTATCTGTCATAATTACTGCCTTCCAGGGACAATTGTTACTACTTCCTGATGTCATCTGTGTGCTAAGGATTTGCTTATAGTCATCATTACTATTTATTTAAACTTAATAGAAAGTTAAGAGAGAAAGGAAACACATTAGTATTCTGATAGGTTATTTCTGTGATTGAGTTTTTAAATATCCTTTTCATGTGTGAGGTGTGGGGGTGACTGTGCATGAATGTGATGTAGTGAGTGCGTGGAGATCTATCAGAGAGCAACTTTGGTTGCCAGGCCTCACCTTCACTTTACTTGAGACAGAATCTCTTCTCTGCCACTGTGATGATAGGCTAGTTGGCTCACAATCTTCTGGGCATTCTCCTATCTTCACACCTCATTCTGCCATAGGAGTGCTAGGATTATTTACTCATATCACTGGGCATACCTTTATATAAGTTCTAGGGATCCAAACTAAGGTCCTCATACTTGTATGTTAAGTGCTTTTACCCAAAGAACCATCTCCCCAGCTCCTGTACCTAAGCTTGAAAGAATCAAGCTGCTTTAAGTATTGGCAAGACAAGATGGACCAGTGGCAATATGTAAGCTCAATGATGTCCTGCTAGGTCAGGTTCCTAGCACCATACCAGCATTGGGACTGAGCTTCAGGGAGAAGAAGAAGCCACTTGGTCTGGCATGAGGACATGTTTTATGTATGAATTCTCCAGTGCTGAAATTGTGTAGATAGCCAGACCACAATGGGCTTATAAATGCCCAAGGACAGAGATTAGAGCTAAGGCCAGTGAAAGATGACTATGATGGACAGTAAAGGAAAATTAGGCAAGTAAGATTACCAACCTCATGCTACAACAATGAGCAGGAAAAAATGATGAGGTTGCATTCAGAGAAAAGAAAATACAGGCAGAAAAAGAACACTGGTGATGTTATTTGAATGGAAATATGCAATCTCGGGAGGTGGGAGGTGGGGGAACCCTCTAGAATGTAGCAGAGACCTGGGAGGTGAGAGACTCTCAGGACTCAAAGGAGGGACCTTAGATGAAATGCCCAACAGTGGGGAGAGGGAACTTGTACAGTCCACCTCCAGTGGAGGGATGGGATTGTCATCCCACAGTCAAAAACTCTGACCCAGAATTGTTCCTGTCTAAAAGAACTTCAGGGACAAAAATGGAGAAGAGTGAGGAAAAGGAGGTCTGGTGACTAGCCCATCTCAAGGGGAGGCTCCACGCCTGACGCTATTACTGATGCTATGGTACACTTACAGACAGCAGCCTAGCATGGCTGCCCTCTGTGAGGCCCAACAAGCAGCTGACTGGGACAGATGCAGATACTTACACCCAACCAATGGAATGAAGCTGGGGACTCCTGTGATTGAACTAGGGAAAAGCTTAAAGAAGCTGAGGAGGAGTATGACACCATAGGAAGACCAGCAGTCTCAACTAACCTGAACCTTCGAGATCTTTCAGACACTGAGCCACTAACCAGGCAGCATACACTAGCTGGTCAGAGGCCCCTGACACATATACAGCAGAGGACTGCCTGCTCTGGCCTCAGTGAGAGAAGACACACCTAACCCTTGAGAGATGTGAGGCCCTAGGTAGTGGGGAGGCCTGGTGGGGTGTGGTGGGTATATGGGGTAGGGGTGGAGACATCCTCTTGAAGACTTGGGGGGGCATGGGATGAGGAACTTTCAGAGGGCAGAACGGGAGGGGGATAATGACTAGACTGTAAAAAAAAAAAGACTAAAGATAATTTAAAAAAAAAGAAAAGGAAAAATGCCATGTGAAGAAATAAATTCCTTACATTCTATTAAAACACCAAGACACAGGTGTGCTTTCCTGAACTTAGCAGAAATGCTTCTAGACACCTTGTTCCCTGATGACGATCTTGGAAACCACTAATTAGCAACAAGTGTCAATGGTCCTGTTGTTGGTCAGATGCAATCATAAGCTGAGATAACATTAAGTACTTTAAAAACACCTTTTATTTGTCTAAAATTGAAAGTTAACTTCAGAATAAGATTTCAAATGTCTTTGTTGGAAACTTTAACTTAATATGGACACAAGGTCATGGAAAGGTGAGAAGATTGTGGAAGGCAGCAAGAGTCCATGTCCTAAGGATTTCCAAATCAGTTTACTGTGGACATGCAAAAATACTAATCCAAGGAAGACTTTTAGGAGAGTCTTTCTAAGTCTCTACTTTCATTTCTTTGCCACATTTACCCCATCTATTCCATCAATTCCTATTTCAAAATATAGTTTGTACTTTAAACTGAAACATTTTGCAAACTTTCAATCTAGTGAATAAAACATTTTAAAATTAATATTTAAATGTTTCCATTATGTTTTTAGCATTTTTGAAAAATAGTGAAGATAAAATGATCAAAACCAAATGTAACAGATATGACAACAAATACTCGGATAATGAAAATAAAAATAGATAATATATAAAAATATATAAACTTTTGTGTCTCAGGTAAGGTCACCCAAATTGACTCCTGGGAGCTTCCTCCATCGCAGGTCTCTGGGAGTTCCTAGAGATTCCACCCCTCCCCTGGACCCCCGCAGTTACAGATTTCCATTCATTCTCTTGGCCCTCTGGCCCTCTCTCCTGTCTCTCCCCATACCTGATCCTGACTCTCCCATTCCCTTCTCCTACCCAGTTCTCTCTCTCCTTTGCCTCCTATGAGTATTTTATTCCCGTTTCTGAGTGAGATTCAAGCATCCTTGATTGGGCCTTCCTTCTTGTTTAGCTTCTTTGGGTCTGTGCAGTGTATCATGGGTATCCTGTACTTTATGGCTAATATCCACTTATCAGTGAGTATATACCATGTATGTACTTTTGGGTCTGGGTTACCTCACTCAGGATATTCTCTAGTTGTATCCATTTCCCTGCAAAAGTCATGATGCTGATGCTAGTGACCTTATCCTAGATACTCAACAGCAGGAATATGGAACCTGAAGAGGCCACCTTCTATAGCCACGATAAGGATACCAACCCACCCACAAACATTTTGACCCCAAATCTGTCCTGCCTAAAAGAAATACAGGGACAAAGATGGAGCAGAGGCTGAAGAAACAGCTAACCAATAACTGGCCCAACTTGAGACCCATCCCATAGGCAAGTACCAATCCCTGACACTATTAATGATAATGTTATGCTTATAAACAGGAGCCTAGAATAACTGTCTTCTGAGAGGCTCCACCTAGCAGTTGACTGAAACAGATGTAGATATCCACAGCCAAACACTGGATGAAGTTAGAGAACTCTTATGGAAGAGTTGGGGGAAGGACTGAAGGCCCTGATGGGGATAGGATCTCCAAAGGAAGACCAACAGAGTCAACTAACCTGGAACCTTAGGAGCTCTCCGAGACTGAACCAGCAGCCAAAGAGCATATGTGGGCTGGACTGAGGCCCCCTGAACATATGTAGCAGATGTGCAGCTCAATCTCCATGTGGGTACCCCAACAATTAGAGCAGGAGCGGTCCCTAAAGCTGTTGCCAGTCTGTGGAATCTGTTCTTCAACAAAGCTGCCTTGTCTGGCCTCAGTGGGAGAGGATGCACCTTACACTACAGAGACCTGATGTGCCAGGGTGGGAGAGGTACCCAGGCCACCCCCCAGAGGAGAAGGGCAAGGAGGAAATGGACTCTGTGAGGGGGGAATTGTGGGAGGGGCAGCAATTGGGATGTAAAAATATATATATAATTAAGTACTTCTATGTATCAAAGGCAATTATAAAAAGGTAACTGATAGGAAGAGTTATTTTTAAATCAAATAATAAGTTTATAAGATATTAATATCCAGAATTTATAAAGAAATGATTAAAACTAAGAAAAACCAACCATGTTTAAAAATGAGAAAAAGACAGTATAACTATTGTTGAAGACATCACACATTTTAAGTTGTTAGAAATACAGAAACCAAGCTGTAACTAACCCCTAAACTTCCTCCATACGGGATATCTTTCATACCATCATACCAGCAGGTATGATGCAGGCTGTTAGCAAATAAAAGTCACCAACAATCTTAGCCACAGCAGACCTGAGTTATAATAATGACATGACAGGCAAGATATGCCCACTGGTGCAATAATGGTATGAATGTTACAGAGACCAACTCCTTCCTGTCTGGACTGAAGGCTTGCTTCACAAGATTCATGCCTGGTACTGTTCAACTGGTCAAAGGCCCATGACTGGTCATAGGCCTCAGTAGGGAATCTAATAATATGGCCTGCTAAATGGCCATGTTGTTAAACTGTCTTCTAAATATTTGTGTTTATACCAAAGATCAGTACTCCTCTAAATCTTGACCAGAGGTTAATACAAAGACTCAAAGCTGATCAAATTACTGAGATTAGGCAACCTGGGAATGTGCATCCATAAAAGGGACAATAACTTCCTCTCCCCAGTATCAAGGAACACTGCAGAAGATGGGGGCATAAAGAATATAAAAACCAAATGACCAGAAAGAATTTTGAGAAATATGACCTGACCTTTGGACATGACATGGCTGTTAAACTCATGAACTCATAACAGCTGTGGTTACCTACACATGATCAGTCAACACTCCAGGATGGATGGGAGGGAACCAGGAGGTCCCACCTTTGGCCAAGGAGTTACTGGCTACTTAGGATAGGAAAGTAATGTTCTTTGGGGCTAGTGTGCTGCTCTTACGCAGGTGGACAGCCCCACACCAATATGCAGGCAGGCAGAGGTAATTTGACTCCATGGGGAAAATCTTTAAAAGGTCATGAAGGTTGGATAGGGATATGTTGAGAGAGTTGCTAAAGGTGTGGGAGGGAAATGTTGAAGTGGATATGATCAGGATACATTGCATATATACATGAAATTATTAAAATATTCTTTTTTTTTTCAAGACAGGGTTTCTCTGTATAGCTCTGGCTGTCCTGGAGCTCACTCTGTAGACCAGGCTGGCCTCGAACTCAGAAATCCGCCTGCCTCTGCCTCCCAAGTGCTGGGATTAAAGGCGTGCGCCACCACTGCCCGGAAATTATTAAAATAAATAAAAATACTAAAAATTTTAAAACCACGGCTAAAAAATTTAAAAGACATTTCTCCAGAAAAGTATGTAAATGACCAGCAAACATATTAAAAAGATCTTCAACATCACTAATCACTAGGAAAATCAAAGCCACAATTACTCCATGACTAGTCATTAAAGTAACTATTACTTAGAACAAAAGAAGACAAAACAAGTTCTGGCAAGGATGTGGAGAAATTAAAAGTCCTGGTGGAAGGTAGCAAGATCTCAAAGAGAAAATATATATACACCCATGTTCATTCATCATTCGCAACAGCCAAGAAGTGAAATAACTTGTTTCTGATAGTAGAAAAAAATGGGTAAATGTAGTATTTCCATACAATAGAATATTATTCAGTCCTACAAAGGAAGCAAACTCTAATAAACACTGAAATACTACAACATAGATAAACATTGAGGCCAGATACAAAAAGAAAAGTATTGCAAGAGTCTGTTTACATACTAGGGTAGTAGTTAATAGAAACTGAAGCAGATGGTAGTTTCTGGAGGAAAAGGAAGCTGTTTGATGGGAATTTCAGTCTTACAACACAAATAATTTATAGACTTGGTTGTATATACCTGCCAGCGTTCAACTGTACAGCTAAAATGGTTACGACAATAAGTTCTATTAAGTGTTTCTCTTATTAGGAAGAATCAAAGGTACCAGTAGTTAAGATGCCCAGGTCCTAAATAAAGCACACAACTAAGCAAGATGGTAACCATTCAGTATGCTAATTTCTGGAAGCACACAGGACAAGTTAGACATTATGAGATTAAAAACAGAGACCAAAGAATATTTTTAAAAATGCAGTACCTACACTAGGTATGTGTCTACATAAGAATGAAATATAATAAATTTTACAATGTTTCTTCATCATTTTTATGAGCATGATTTAATTGTAGAAAACAATACTTTGTAGGATTTTGGGGGGGAGGGGTGGACAGCTTCTCCTATAGGTCAGGGTGACCTCAAAGTCACTATGTAGCAGATGAAGACCTTGAACTTCTGAGTGTCGGCGATACAGGCACCATCACACTGGGTTTATGTGGGCTGGGGATCAAACCCAAGGTTTCATTTATGCTATGCAAGCATTGTGCTAAAGCTCCATCTGTTGCCTCCAATGAGTTTCACTGTGACATTTTCAGATACATATAAGGTGCTTGATCTTACTCATCAGTGACACTGGAATGTCTTTTGATACAGCATATGCTAATTTTTTATTGCTGTACTTCTGCATTTTTGAGGAAAATGTTTAATACAAAAGTAGTAAACTATAAACAAAAAGTGCCAGCCAAGAGCTCTTTAGGTCTTGCCCACCACAGTGACTCTTTAGTCACTGCGTTGGACCTGGCTTGTTTCTTTACTTCTTTTTTTTGTTTTGTTTGGTTTTGTTTGTTTTTTTAAAGATCTATTTATTTTATGTATGTGAGCACCCTGTCACTGTCTTCAGACACATCAGAAGAGGGCATCGAATTCCATTATAGATGGTTGTGAGCCACCATGTGGTTGCTGAGAATTGAACTCAGGACCTCTGAAGAGCAGTCAGTGCTCTTAACCGCTGAGCCGTCTCTCCAGCCGGTTTCTTTACTTCTGAGACACATATTACTGCACTTCTCTGGACATCTTACCAGAAAAGCTGGACTCTTCAGGGTAATGTTAGCAGTGGACAGAAGCTTCAGGTGACAGAAAGTGATTTAATAAATATCAGCTACAGGCTCTGGAAGAAGTCCCAGTACCCAGTCTACCACCATCCAGATAAACTCTCATACAGCAGATTCTGGGCAACATCAGATTTAAATAATTGAACTAAAATGTACCATCATAAAAATTAGAAATCCTTAAATTCCCTTTGAGATTAAAGCAGCAAGGCCACTGATGCCTATGCTCTATAATACCAGGTGTACATTAATGCCACCACAGTAAGAACAGCAAATACAAGAAAAAAGGGAGCCCACTGGATGTTTGAGGTTTCTCCTTAAACACCTATGCTATAGCTTAAGGATCAAAAATATGGAGAAAATGGTTTACCTAGAGATAGTCCTGTCTAAATTTAAAACTTAAATACAGTTAATG
The DNA here is from genome assembly GCA_036184795.1 of Tokudaia tokunoshimensis. Taxonomy (NCBI): domain Eukaryota; kingdom Metazoa; phylum Chordata; class Mammalia; order Rodentia; family Muridae; genus Tokudaia; species Tokudaia tokunoshimensis. Next base: position 54,085,027 of record BTHU01000022.1, on the reverse strand, counting down.
GATTGAATCTCTTTTGATTTTAGTATCCAACATTAAGTACCAACATTGCAAAAATCAATCATCTGCCACAATGCATTGACTAAACACTTTTTTTCTCTCTGAATTAGCTAGATGGCAAAGCTAATTTGAGTTTAAGAAAAGGCTTATTAAGATAAAAAGATAGCTTTGAAAGTAGAAGCAACAATAAAGTGGGAGTCGGAGAAGAATGCTAGGAGGTATACTTCTGAGCCAGTACAATTTCCACTTAATACTTTTATGGAAACCTCTCAAAGGCCTAAATTACAGACATACAGCTTATCAATTATAACAGTACTCAGTAAGAACTGGCAGGGAAAGACATCATGAAATAATCTTAAGAAGGTTGTGGAATACTGGGGAAACTCTAATCCAGCTAGGTTAGAGAGAAAAACAGTCACATTCGCTGAAATGCTGGGTCAGCAATAAAGATGGCTCGTAGGGCCTGGGCTCCCTGTGCTTCCTCTTGTTCTATGTCCACCACATGAAAGTATGTGTATGCACTCTCTATGTGCATTACTAGTTCTCAAGTCTAAGTACATAGTGCATATAATCACATCCTGTATGACAGCATTTGGTTAACAGCAGACCATACCCTATAGTAGTTCTCTGTTAGTAAGTTTCTGTGTTGTTGGAACAAGAAAAAAACAAGTTAATGGTGGACAAATCATTGGCTCTGGTTTCATCGTGAGGAGGGCATGGTAGAACTGAGAAGTGTGCAATATAGTGTCCAGGAAAACAGAAGAAAATAATACAGAAGGGAGGCTGGACAAGACATACTACTACTCAGGGACAAGTCCCAGGGATCAACTTCCATGTAGCCCTCCTCCCAATAGTGTCACTGTATGATACATAAAGGAATAATCATACATTAGGCCAAGGACTCATGACCCGTAAGTCTCTGGAAAAGCCCTCACAGACACACCCACAAGTTTGCCTTACTAATATCTTAGGTATACTTGATCCCATCAGGTTGATCAGAAGAAGCACCACAGGTTCCATCACCATCATGAGCTGAACAAGTCCTCTCACTAGAAAAATCACAGCATGAAGTCACAGAGCTGGTGTAGGGAAATCTGCCCAAGCAGATGTGGGTACAGACAGCACATACAGGCATGCAATGACTAGGACTTGGTAGTGACAGCCAATCCTGATGTTACTGGGTTATTGTGACTATTTCAGAATGGATTCATTCTACTTATTAAAAAAAGTTACTTTCACAGGACCCTTGGCCAGTTCTTTGTGGAAGGATCTCAGAAGATACTATTATCACAAGAGTGAATCTCTATGTATGTCATTGTCCTTTAAGACCTTCCAAAGGGACAGAGTGTACAAGTAGAAGACGACTGTGGAAGAACTTGACCCTATGTAGGTCTAGGCTAGTGTGTATGTGTGTGTGTATATGTGCGTATGTGTGTGTACATGTATATGTGTGTGTGTGTGTTTGTCTTAGTTTAACACAAAAGTTAAGTAAAAAGACTTAAAAATTAAAAGGCTTATTGAAAAATATTAAAATATTTTTGTTTAGCTGTATTATTAATGAATTTCCTTGTGCTTTACACAGTTATTATGAATGATAATTTCTAGAAGGTCAGTAAGATGGTTCAGCAAACGCCTGCCGCTAAGCCTTATGCCTGGAGTCTAGTCCCTGGGGCCCACATGGGGGAAGGACCAACCACTGTTAGCTGTCCTCTGACTTTTATATCTGTGCCATGGCAATATAAGTGCTAGCTCTATCCCCAGAAAAACAAATGACATGTAAAAAACTTAAACATTTTATGAAGTAAAAAAGTACCAATAAATTAATAAATTAATTAGAATAAAGAAATAAACTAAAGAAAGATATATTTATTTAAAGATTTGTTTAAAAAGTAAATTGAGTTTCTCCTTAGAGCAGAGTCAACCAGAGGAGACATTCAGCCTAGGTCCTCTATGCTCCATTCCCTTGCTGACTAGGAACACCTGCAGGTCAGTTCTGTAAGTTGCACTCGCAAGTGGTCGCCTTAGATAGGTATGCGACCTTCATTTCTCCTGTACTGTTTCCAAATGCAGATATGTACACAGCACTGTGCTGAATGTCTGAGGTATCCAGTTAGGGGATGTGCGCGATGGGTTTGTAGCTTAGGGGCCATAGACTGCCATATATCACATGTGTTCAGGTTTGTGCAAGAACACACTATGTACAACTATTTACTTTGTACTAAAAACAGTCAGTAACTATTGTAAGAAAGTGGAAGCTAGGAGCTACTTTAAGATACTTTTCTGTTCATGGGCAAATACTTATTTTGATTTTCAAATAAGATAAACTGAGAGTTTTTAAAAATTCTTTGTGCCTTCTTCATTCTAATTTTATGTTACTATACTCAATAAATACTTTTCTAGAAAAATCAACTATGCAAAATCTATTCATCAGCAATGTAACACAGAAATTTAGATTGTAGTTCTATTAAGATGACATATGTAAGCTCATCAACTTTTTGTTTTTCTACTTTTTCCAAAGTGAAAATAATCTGCTTATTAACAGATTAAAATGTCAGTACAAAAGTCAAAAGAAAAGTAATCTAAAGTGACAATATGCAGACTCACCCAGAGGAGCTGAAGTCCTGAGACACTATGCTGCCCTTGTACAATTTAGTTCTCTCCTCCAAATAAAGACCATCTTTATGCTGATGGAATTTAATGTCTGTCTTCCCCAACAGACTCAAGACTCTACAAGGGCAGAGTTCACATCTGTCTTGATCCCATTACTCCAAGAGCCTTGGCGAATCATCTTTCAAATATATTTGACAAATCGTCTTTAATGCATATAAACCTAAACAAAAAGAGATATAATATTTTACAGATATTCCAGGACAAAATACTTCCATTTATAAAGGTTACATAATCAACCAAATACACAAAATTCCATATAGTTAAAATATAGGATGAGGACAGAAACAAAAATTTTTTGCCCAAATGACTGATTGGTGTGACAAAATTAAAGCACATACTTTCTAAGCCCAAAGCCCAAAGCCCCCACCTCTGGCTTTCTAAAAATAAATGAGTCCCAAAGGCAAACCCTTTAACAAAATAGTAAGTACCTTTTGAAATAGGATTATAGTACTATTATACTCTAAAGGAATGCTACTACTGAAAAAATTATTGATAGATTGCTTCAAAACATCATAAATAAAAAACCACTTTATTGAATTTCCTTAACACACACAGAGATACAGAATATACATAGACACTTTTTTTTATACACAGACACATACTCACACATTAGCTTTTACTCCTGATAATTAATGAAAGGAAGCCAAATTTTAACATTCACTAATAAAAATGTAATTTTCATTATATTTTGTACAACTGAATTAAGTTATCCATGAACTTGTACTCTAGCTTTAAGACAAACTTAAGCAAGACATAACGTTATACTTTTTCTAAATCATATCAAAATAAAAGGTTCCTGGGGCAAGAGAGATGGTTCAGTGTTTAAGGGCACTAGCTGTTTTGTATAGGACTAAGTTCGATTCCTAGCTTCCGCATTTGGCAGCTCACAACTGCCTATATAACTCCAACACTAGAGGATACAATGCCTCTGACTTCCCACAGTACATGCATTCATGTGCATATACTTACACATAGAAACATACTTGAAAAGACAGAATAGATTCTTTTTCAAGATAGAGTTTCTCTGTGTAGCTCCACAGACCAGGCTGGTCTCAAACTCAAAGATCTGCAGGCCTCTGATTTCCAAGTGCTGGGATTAAAGGCGTGAGCCACCACCACCTGACTAGAATGGACATTTTATGGTCACAAAAAATGACTGATGAAAATTATATACGTCTGTATGCATGTGTTCATGTTTCATCAAAGCAGCTTAGTTAAAGACATGAGTAAGTCAACACTATCAATGACCACACAAAGCGAGTGTCGGGAACTTCTGTAAAAGCTCAGAGAGGAAGCATTTTCAGTTTTGTGGCACTGAAGTCTACTCACTATTCCTGTGACTAAAACAACATAAAGGATATCTACAAAAATTCCCCAAACTTCTTCTGAGCACTGAAACTAGATTATCTAATTTTCATTTATACCAGGATAGTCTTTTAGGTTTCCCCCTACCCTAATGATTCAGAAATGTAAAATTCTGAGTTTCAGGTCAGCCTAGCTTATACAAAACATTCTAAGTTAGCCAGGGAGACATAGTAAAAAGCTATCTGAAGAGAGAAAGAAAAAAGAAACAAAAACCCAAACAAACAAACTTTAGTTTGCAAGCCTCACAAAACCAGACCCAAGGTGGCCTGTAAATTATAGTGTGATATCCTGTCAACGGCTTAGTACATACAACTGATTCATACAACTTAGAACAGAATTTCTCAATTTGTGAGACCCTTTTGGGGGTCACATATCAGATATTCTGCATTTAAGATATTTACATTATAATTCATATCAGTAATAAAACTACGGTTATGAAGTAGCAATGAAATAATTTTATAATTGGGAGTCACCACTACATGGAACTGCATTAAAGAGTCATAGCATTAGGAAAGTTGAGAACCATTGACTTAGTAGCTATGTAACCTTCTCTTTCATGCTGTCTTAACCCCAAGCCAACAAAGAAGGAAGTCTGCTACTACCACTAAGAGGGAACCAAACAGTTGTGCATAGGCAGGAGTAAGCTATACAAGTAACATAATAACTGAAGCAGAAAAATAACATGAATATGATCATAAATGTAACAAGCAGTAATCTCAGCAGGAGTTAGTTTAATTTTCACTATAGCTATGGGATGGTTATTTTTATGATCCCTATCTTAAATATGAAGAAATTTAAGCTTCACACAGTGAGTAAATGGACAGGTGCCATGTTTTGTCCTGTCAGGTACATTGTTTCCATCATCTGTTATTTTCTTATTGGTTCCATTTCATGTGACAATTTTCAGAAATTAAAATGCACCATAGATTAAACTATGTGATATGCTTCACATTTAATAATAAACAGCTATGCTTTACTGAGACTTTCTGGACAGTAATAGAAACTGAAGGGTTCAGACAGAGACGACTGGTATTCTCAAGGAAAAATTGGGCACCAAGGCCCTATTCCTTCCTGGAGTAAATGTTGGAGAGAAAGTCCCAGGAAAGGGTAGCAGAGGCAGGTCATTTCTGCTGTCTCAGAATGACTACTGAGCTTTCTTACTTTAATGTCCTTGCAGCTTTGCTGTGTGCAGAGAGCATGCAGATGCCTGTAGCGTTCGTCCCTTTCTGTTGTGCTAGCAGGAAGGCTGTCCACAGCCACAATATAGTGGACCTAACTGTTGATTTGCATGATGTTCTTATTTCCACCGCTTTTTTTGGCTCTGAGGATTGCTGTTCCAAATCCAATAATGTGCAGAATAATGGATTCTTTAGTGGGCATTTGAAAAAAGTTGTGGTTATTAAAATTACTTAAATACTTAAAATTTATTTCAGCATAGTGTTAAATTACAAAAGTGGCTTTTAGAAGTTATAATGAAAGACTGTAACTTTCAAATAACTTCAGAATAAAAACAGTGAAGAACTTGACATTTGAGGACTTTGGCTGGCCAAGGAAATAAGAAATGGCTAAAAGGAACTTATTCCAAAGAGCTGTCAATGGAAGGCAGCTATGTGCCAGACAATTACTTCAGAGTCTGCCTTCATTATTTACAGAAACACGAGGAATGTACATGACAGATGATCTCCACAGCACTGGGCGAGGGACATGAGACACTGAGGTTCTCACCAGAACAGGACTCAGGGAAAAGTTAATCTGGCCAACATTATAAAACCTATTTACCAAATTTCCTTAAATTTGTACTTTTCCAAAAATCCTTGCTCTCAGTAAACTGCACAATTTTCTATGTGTGACTAGCGCAGTAAGAAAATGATACTTCTCAACAGAAGGCAAGCAGCCATGTTTCCTGAGGTGGTTCAAACAATGAGTACTGCAATGGAAATTTTCTGGCTGAAAATTGTACTCCAACATTTTCATTTTCAAAAGCCCACATCTCAGAGTCACACACACTCTCCCTTACCTTCCCTGCCCGGAAGCTCATCAAACTGTATTGGTTCTGTCCCCCAAAAGCCCCTCTGATGGGCCTGCTTCCTCTTCTGCACTGTGGACCTCCTGGCACAAGTTACATCATCCGACTAGAAAACTGGACATTCTGAGTCTTCTCTGGGTTTTCTTGATGTGCTCTGACTCTCTCCAGCCTATACTCCTTCCTCAGCTCCGCAGCCCAGGTACACCAGCTTTCCTGAGTTTCCTGAGCATGACAGTGCTGTCTCAGTAGTTTTTATATATGTTGCACTTGGTCCCTATAATGACAAAATGCCCAAGGCAGTCACCTTAATGGAGGATTTACTTTACTCATGGTCTCTAAGGTTTCAGATAATATTTAGCCAGGTCACCATGGGCCTGTGGTGATGGAGTTCATTTCATGATAGGAAGAATAGCCAAGGAGGCTGCTCTCCTAATAGTGGCTGGGAAGCAAATGGAGAGACAGACATGAAGTGTGTGTGTGGGGGGGGAGAAGCCCCAACATTTTTCACAACGAACTAATTTCCTTCCACTAGGCTACAAAAGGTTCTCCTATCTCTCAATAGTGATACAGATTGCTCAACAAACCTCAATACATGAACCTATAGGATACACTTAAGATTCAAACCATAAAAAAAGTTCTCAAGGCAAAATCATCCAGACCCAGATTGGTTCAGATAAGCCTCTTTCATGCATGCAGTGAACCTTATCTTTCTCTCATATTACTGTGACTTTACTTACATACTGCCTCGTCACTATCCGGGAAGCTTTAGAAGAGTCGGGCTCACAAGCCTTTGTGGTGAGCTCCTATGAACAACAGAAAGCTCAAGAGGAGCTGGGTCAGTAATTGTGACACAACTCACATCACAAAATCTTCTTTTAAAGTGCTCTATCTACAGCTAGAATAGTTGTACTCATTGCAGCCATGGGCTGGGTTATAGGATACTAACCTACTTATTACAAATTCTCCTTTAAACTGTTCAACATATAATCAGAACAAACTCCACACAGCCACTGGCCAGGCCATAGGGTATGTCATGCTCAACCTTCTGAAGAACTGCCAGGCTTTTCTGGTGACACTTCCCACATAAGTTTCCAGGTGCTGCACATTCCCACAAATACTTGTTTCTATTTTCCTCTTTATCACATATCTCACTGTGACTATTTTGAATGACTAGTAACATCAAGTGTCTTTTCATGTTCTCACTGGCAATGTGTGAATCTAAGAAAATAAAATGTATATTTATGTGTACATATTTAATTGGGTTATTTTATTATTATTGAATTGTAAAAGTTCTGCAACAACTCTGGATATGAGCCTTTTACCAGAGATGATTTGCAAATATCTTTTCCATAACCTGGCTCGTCATTTTTGCCCTGAAAGTTTTTAATTTTGAAGAAACCCAACATACCAACATTTAGTTTATTGCTCATGCTTTGATTGTCAATCTGATAAATTATTTTGCATAACTCGAAGTTATAAAGATGTTAACCCCTGGTTTCCTCTGAGAGTTTTTCATATTGTTTACCTCTTTCTTCACGTCTTTAGGTAACTTCAATATGTACAACAGGGGTCCCTTTTGTTTTGTTTGCTGTTCTTGGAACACTGGTTGAAAGCCACCCTAACCCTATTGATTTGTCTGGACACCATTACTAAAACACAGCACAGCAGAATGTCAGGGTGCATTCTATTCTATGTATCTGTCTATCCTTATTGCAGTACTGTGCTGCCTTCTTTTTTACAACTTTTAATTTAAAACATGCCACTAAGAAGGATGAACCAATACTCTCCTGCACAAGACTACTTTGCTGACTCTAAGTCCCGAAGATCAGATTGTTGACACATGCAGTATGAGGAAGTTCTGGTCGCATGGAGCTTACTCTGAATACGTAGTTTGGTATGTGCAGGACTGTCATGCTAATAGTGTTAAGTTTCCCAGCTTAAGAACTTGGAGTGTCTTTCCTTATTTAAGTCTTTAAATCCCAAATTACTTCAGCATTTGGTGTTACAAGTGTTGAACTTTTGTTAAGTTAAACTTATTCTTGTTTAGATGCTACGATAAATGTTGCTTTACTAATGCTATTTTCAGATCTCTCACAGCTAATACATAAAAAATGCAATGAATATTTATAATGACTTTGTGTCCTTCAGCCTTAAAAATTTTATTTAGCATAACCATTTTTTCTTAATATGTTTCTTAAGAGAGCTTACAAACAAAATCTTGTGATATACAAATTGAAACTTCACTCCTTGTCTATTCATCCTGATTAGAACCTTCAGAACAACACTGAATAGAGGCAGAAACAGAACCAAGACTAGTCCTCTTCCTAATGTTGAGGGAAAGTGTTTTAGTCTTCCACCACAAAGTATACCTGTTGACAGGTTTCAGAGATACTCTTCATTAGGAAGTAGTTCTCTTCTAGTCTTTGTTCTTTCTTACCACATGAGGAACTTAGATGTTATTAAATGCATTCTCTGTGTCTATTAAGATGACATATGGCTTTAAAAAGCATCTATGTTGTATATAGAAAAACACATTAAGATTGACTATTTCATGGAAAAATTATACAGATAAAATGGTAGGCATAAAAATATTCCTAAGATGATTAAAAGTGGAATTATAAACATTTTCTGATAAAACTGAAGATCTACAAGGAAAATATTTCTGATAAAACTCAAGAAATATATAGAAAAACACACTAAAACTGACTATTTCATGAAAAATTATACAGATAAGATGGTAGGCATAAAAATATTCCTAAATTGATTGAAAGTAGAATTAAAAACATTTTCTGATAAAATTGATGATTTACATGGAAAATATCTCTGATAAAATTGAAGAAATTTATACAGATAAATTGTTAGGAATAAAAATATTCCTAAGTTGATTGAAAGTAGAATTATAACCATTTTCTGATAAAAATTGAAGATTTACATGGAAAATATTTCTGATAAAATTGAAAAAAATATGGAAAAGCATTAAAATTGAAGATTATCATGGAAAATTGTACAGATAAAATAGTAGGCATAAAAATATTCCTAAGTTTTTTGAAAGTGGAATTATAAGCATTTTCTGATAAAATTGAAGATCTACAAGGAAAATATTTGATTTTATTAGAGATGTTTTCCATGTATATTTACACAATGGAATACTACTCAGCAATTAAAAACAATGAATTCATGAAATTCTTAGGCAAATGGGGAACAGGGGGAGGGAAGAGGGCTTATGGGACTTTCAGGGAGGGGGGAAAATCATTTGGAATGTAAATAAAGAATATAGAAAAGAAAAAAAAAGAAAAGAAAAGAAAAGCATATATGTTGATATACTAAGTTTCTTGGATTTTTAAATGTTGAGTCAACTTGGCATTCCTGAGATTAACTGATCTGATACTGATGTACAATTCTTTTAGTTACTTCATTTAATATACTAGTATTTTGTTGAATACGTTTGCATCTATAGTCACGGCGTTATTTGTTTAGTTTTCTTGTTAAAATGATACTGAACCTCATGGAATAATCTGGGAAGCATGTCCTTCCCTTCTACTCATTTTTAGAAATCATGAACAAATGCCAATTCTTCTTTAAATTTTTAATAGAACACATCAGTGCAGCCATCTGAGCCTGAGAGAGGGAGAGGGGACAGGTATATGGGAAAGGGAGTAGCGTATGGGGAGAATCAACTGTTTTACATGTTAAAGGTTCAAATTTTCTAATTCTTCTTGAGTAAGTTTTGGCATATTTTGTCTTTTAGGAACCACTTCATCTAAGTGAGCAGGAGAATATAATTGTTGTTAGTATTCCTTTAAGTCTTTACATCTCTGCAACATGAGCAGTTAGGTCCTGTTCTCACTGTTGACTTTAGTATTTGGACTGTTCATTAATTTTTGTCAATTGTTCTTTAATGAACCAACTTTTCCATTCATTGATTTTGTTCAGTAGTTTTCATTATCTACTTTGTGTTATTATTATTGTTCTTATTGCTATTATTTGAGACAGGTCTCATGTGTTATTTGTTATGTGCTATGAGTTATGTATTACTACTACTGCTGCTGCTGCTCCTAACGAAGTCTCAGTATGTAGCCTAGGTTGGCTTAGAATTTGCTATTTATACCAGACTGGCCATGAACAGAGATCTGCCTGCCTCTGTCTTTTGAGTGCTGGAATTAAAAGAGTGCACTACCACACCCCATTCATTTTAATTATGTTGTTTATGTTCCTATTACTTGAATAGGTGGTATTCTTTTTCTAGGTTGTTAAGGTGGAGGTTAAGTTTAATTTGATATCATCATTTAAAAAACAGATATGTCAGTGCTGGCTTGCTTACATTTGGCTCCCCAGAACAACATAAAAGCCAGATGAAGTGGTGTGTGCATCAGTAATCCTAGTGCTTGGATGATGACACAGAAGGAAGAGACAGGAAAATACCCAGAGGTTGTAAGCCCACGATTCTGGAATGTCCAGAGGTGAGCAGAAACACACAATTTCAAACAAAGAAGGAAGTGAAACTCAGCACCTGGGGTTATCTTCTGACATCTACACACTTTAAGTTTTTCAAAATCTACTTTTAATGAAAGTTCTTAAATGTTTTAATCTCCCTTTCAGCCTACTACCCACCAGAGGTAGTGGGAAAGAAAGGATACAGGGGAGGTAGACCTATTTAGAAAGGTTCTTTGGAGCAGTTTCCATCTGTGTTGTCTGGAAACTGGCAGTTCAGTTCACAGGTCAGCAGCGGCAGATGAATTCACTTGCAAACACTTCAGGGACACACCAGCAGTCCAATTCAGTGTAGTCAGGAGAGCAAACATGAATCAGTAAAGGTGCCACAACCTAGCAGGAACAGTCAGGCTTCAGCCTAGGCCCAAGTCAGCAGGAGGGGCCAGGAGGAAAGACAGGAGAAGTTCTTGCCTAGGCCTCTCAGAAAAGTGAAGATCAGTGAAGATCAGCAAAGACTGGAGATCAACAAGCATTTCGCTATGCAAGTGAGCCAAGCTCCCAGCCTCCATCAGTCGAGTTCTATTTATACTCCCTCCAAACATCACAAGTCCTCCCAGGGTCTTGCCTCAGCACATGCATCTGTCTCAGTTGACATCAGCTTTCCAATCAGTGGCAAGAAGCTGGAGCACACCACCAGAAGTTTCTTGGTGCATTTCTTTCTATGGAGTCCTGACAAATGGAGCTCATCTACACAATCTAAGGCAGACTAATAACATATGAGTGTCGTTAGCAGAGAATCCTTCAGCACGCATCCTGACATGTGCTTGCTTTAGCAGAACATCCTTTCACCTGTGTCTGTTTAGGTGGAACGTTCCTTCACAAGCCTGCCTTAGTCTTTCACCTGTGTCTGTTTCAGGAGGATACTCCTTCACATGTTTGCCCCAGAAAAACACCATCCAACACAACTGACTTTCCAAAGAAACCGTAAGTTTTTACATCAACATATACTCAGTGGCATACATGTATGTGTGTGTATATATACATATATATATATCATGTGCCTGTACATGCACATATATACATATATATGCATATACACACAGCTTTTTTTTTTTTTTTTTTTTCCAAAGCATTTTTATTACTTTTGTTTTATTTCCTTACCAGGTATTTTCTTTTTTTTCTTTTTTTTTTTTTTTAATTTAATTTTATTTTATTTTTTTACTCCAGAGAGGCAAGTAACCCTATTAAAAAATGGGGTACAGAGCTCCACAAAGAGTTCTCACCTGAAGAATATCTAATGGCTGAGAAGCACCTAAAGAGATGTTCGTCATCCTTAGTCATTAGGGAAATGCAAATCAAAACAACCCTGAGATTCCATCTCACACCAGTCAGGATGGCTAAGATCAAAAACACAGGAGACAGCAGTTGTTGGCGAGGATGTGGAGAAAGAGGAACACTCCTCCACTGCTGGTGGAATTGCAGGCTGGTACAACCACTCTGGAAAGCAGTCTGGCGGCTCCTCAGAAAACTGAGCATGACACTTCCGGAGGATCCGGCTATACCACTCCTGGGCATATACCCAGAGACTTTACCTGCATGCAATAAGGACACATGCTCCACTATATTCATAGCAGCCTTATTTATAATAGCCAGAAGCTGGAAAGAACCCAGATGTCCCTCAACGGAGGAATGGATTCAGAAGATGTGGTATATTTACACAATGGAATACTACTCTGCAATTAAAAACAATGAATTCACGAAATTCCTAGGCAAATGGTCAGAACTTGAAAATATCATCCTTAGTGAGGTAACCCAATCACAAAAGATCACACATGGTATGAAGTCACTGATAAGGGGATATTGACCCAGAATCTCAGAATACCCTAGACACAATCAGCATATCAATAGATTTCTAAAAAGATGGAAGGAGAGACCCCTGGTCCTGGAAAGACTGGATGTAGGGGAACGCCAGGACAGAGTAATGAGAGGGGGTTGAACGGAGAAAAGAGGGAGGGAAGGGGGCTTATGGGACTTTCGGGGAGGGAGGAAACGGGAAAGGGGAAGTGATTTGGAATGTAAATTAAAAAAATAAAATAAAATTACACACAGCTTTTGTAGCTATACATTTTGAGGCAGAATAGAAAGACAGGAAAAATGACAGGTGTAAGGAACCTCTTACTTTGGAAGTCTGATTAAAGCTAAAGCTCTCACCAACTAAGAAGCATGAGAGCACAATTAGGATTTTCAATTAAAGTTGACAACAAAGACAGAAGATTCCTTTCATATACAGACATTTACTTTTAAAAATAACAGTAAACAAGGATCCAATCCTAAATACGCTCTCTTGGGTAGATCTGCCTCCTATCCCTAGTCATCTTCTACAATCTCAGTAAGGAGAATCTCAATGAGACTCTCTCACTATGTTTGCAGTAAAGAGATCCCCTACCTTCCTGCATCCCTGTGATTTTATTGATTGTGGTCCTGTCAGGTGCCCCTTAGCAACCATCCCATGATCTCACTTAGATTCTACAGCAACCTCTGAAGACAGTCACTTCAACGCCCATTAAAATGGCAGGTATGAGGACTGTGGGGATGGTGAAGGGAAGGTTGCTGAGAAACCCACACCCATGCTCTGCAGCCTTTCTTTTTGAGATTCACTTTCCCCCAACACTTGTTCTAAAATCTCTTTATTCAATCCCAACTCTGCTTTATACAAGCTAGTCTCCAAACGTTTATCTCTGTTGAAGCCAGGAGTTCCACTTTGGTCTGAGTCAGATACCTAAAAGTTTAGGGAACAACTCAGGTATTATGGTGACAAGAATGGAGCTGTGCATCTTGTCTCTGCCCCATTACTGCTAACAAATTTCTCTAAAATTGCCTTTTCCTAACTGCATCCTGTAAGAAGTCTTGGTATTCAGGTTTTAAGTTAAATTTATAATATTTCCTAACTTACCTTATCTTTTCTTCTTTGACCTTCCAATTATTTGGGAGTGTTATTTAATTTCTACATATTTGTTTAATTCCAAAATTTCTTTTCGTTGCTGCTAACTATACTGATAGTGTATTGTGACAGTGCTTTCTTTATACTTGTTGTATGACCTAATAGTTTGCTCTAGAGATGACCCACACATGCTTCAAAAGAATGTTCATTATATTTGTTCTATAGTTGACTGTCAGGTCTTCTTAGTCTAGTGTTGACTCTGGGAAAGGAGCCCAACTTGCTCTGTTGTATTAAGAATAAACATTTATACCATCCCCAATAGTAAGATGCACATATAATAAAATCTAGATTGGAATTACTTTTTAACACATTTATTTTTAATAGTTCTGAGGGGCACCAACTAGGAAATAAATTTACTTGTCCTATCTTTTATGATTAATTTCATATCCTATAATAGAAAAGATTATCACTTAAAAAAGTACTAAGATTTCTTCAACATCATGTACATTGATGTAACTTAAAGACTAACCATTGATCTTTATGAAGTTATAGATCAAAGAAAGGCCCAAGTTTTGTTTCTAGATCATCTTGTAGTCAACACATGATCACCAGCTGCTGCTCACCAAAGCATGGCTCTCGGTTAGCAACAGGGAGATCCTACCATTTTCCAAAAGTAACCTTTCGAGTTACATGCGTGCACGTACACACACACACACACACACACACACACAGAGAGAGAGAGAGAGAGAGAGAGAGAGAGAGAGAGAGGCAGAGGCAGAGACAGAGAGACAGACAGAGACAGAGACAGAGTGAGGCTGTAGAGAAACAATGGTTAACAATGCTTATCCTTCCTCCAGAGGACCTGAGTTTAGTTCTCAGTATCCATGTGAGATAGCTTATAAGCACTGTAATGGCAGTTTTGGGGTATATGATGTCATCTTCTGGTCTCCATGGGCACCCACATATATGTGGCATACATTCATACATACTTACATGTGTGTGTACAGTGTGTGTGCATATATATATATATATATATATATATGAATGACAAAAATAGATATCAATGTTGAACCACTGGTTTTGCTGTGTCCCTTATTGAAAGTAATGAAATTTTTTCCCTTTTTTTTCATCATTTTGTTTATTTATTCACTTTACACCATCATTGCAGCTACGTCTTTGCTCCCCCTCTCCTCCCAGTCCCCCTCACAAACTTCTCCCCCATTTACCCCCTCTCTTTCTTCTCAGACAAAGGGAAGACCCATTCCCCCAAGGGTATTGACTCACTGTAGCACATCAAGTAATACCTCATTGTGAATTGTTTTCAAACCTGTAACAGTCAGTTTAAATGAAAGAAAATAGCACCAACTGTGTGATCTAAGTCATAAGAAGTGAAGTGTTAGAAAGGATTTTTTAAAAGCAATTGTGGCTTATGCACACATGGCAGCTTCCAAGAACAGGCCTGAATCTAAAACATGCTTTTAAACTCACATACTATGCCCTCTTTAGTTTTGAGGAGCATATTGCAAAGTCTCCACAAAAGAAGGGAGCATGTAGATTTAATGAAATTTTTCAACTACCTTCATCACTAATATATAGGTCTTGTAGGTAAACTGATTTTCAGTTTGTCTTGCTGTAAATCTTATTAGCTCCTAAGGACTGGAGTGTACTGGGTCCCACCACAGAGCCCTTGGGAACAAAGGTCCAAGGCTCTCTGTGCTTCATCCCTGTCTATGAAGCTGCATGAAGAAAACAGCGTATCTTCCCACAATGAGCACTTGTAGGGGTGAGGACAGAAGAAAGAGTCAAGAACAATAGAAGAGTACATTTAAACGGGTCACGGATTGGAAGAGGCAAGATTTGCTGAAGGAAAAATGCAGGCTATTCAGATTAATGGAGGAGACAGGGGAAACAGTGTTTGCTGGTACTTGGGAGACAAGGGAACTACACTTTGACAAGTGCCAAGGGTCCCCTAGTCCTCCAGGGAATAGCCAATGATAGGTCTCTCAAGTTACAGCTGGGCACAGACATAGTGGAAGGATGCACACTGTCAAATTTTCCCAGACACAGAAAGAAATGGGGCTGCATGGCTGGTGAGGTCAGCATGTTGCAGAGGGAGCAGAAAGGGGCTTAATCTAAAGGACTGGAATACCACTTCTCTTTGACAACTGTAACACAATATTTTTATGTTTGCAAAGAATGTATCTCCAGCAAAATATTATCCCTTCACCTACAGTGTTATTCACAAAACTAGTGAAAACAAAATGTTTTCATCTCTTTTTTGTATATTACGTAGCAATTCTGCTGTTCCTAAGTCAATTCTCTTTAATGTAAAACAATTTCAGGTTAAACAGTTAAAATTTAAGCTATTATAATAAGCATTCTTTCAAAAAACCTAAAATCTGATATATTGTAGAACAGAAAATATTCCAGAGGATCACCATAGAAAGTGATTTAGGATATCTCATGTGCTCCTACCTTCATCAATCAATCAATGTGTAATAAAAATGAGAAAACAGAAGATGGAAGGCTCTAAAGAATGCATGCATGTGCGATGACTTCTAACCTCGACTAACACAGACAGACATATATATATATATATGTACATGATTAACCAGATGTACACCAGCCTATAATCCCAGCACTAGGGAAATAGGATCAAGAAGATCTGCTGCAAATTCCAGACCAGACTTGGCTGCACATCAAGATTGTCTCAAGAAAGAAACACACACAAACATGCACACTCATATTTCAATTATGACAGGTACTCTTAGTTACCCTAAATAAAAATTGTAATTGGCTAAGGGAAAGTAGTTTTTTTGTCAGGTTATAAAGAAGAGGTCCAACTTTAAATTATGTTTAGAAAAAAAAAATCCTGACCAAATAAAAGTATCAGAAGTATCTCGCACTTTCCCAGCATTTCTCTAGAGAGAAGGCACATATGCATAGGCCTGATTGGTTTGTTTGTAAAGGTTTGCTCCTGCACAAGTTCTTTGAAGAGTCCTGCTTTTGAAAAACATCTTTTAAAACAAGTACAATATAAGATACACAAAGCATCAGAAAAAAATTTAAAATTATGTGTATGCATGTTTATCTAAGTGTATATATGTGCCAGAAGATCTATGAGCTATCCAATGTAGATACTAAGAGCTGAACATGAGACATTGCAAGGGCAGCAAATGCTTATTACACTGAGCCATCTCTTCAGACCCAGAAGACTCCAAAACTAAAGAAAAGCCAGCACCAACCATTGCAAGTGTCATAGAGTATGACAGCAGGATCAGTGAAATGGCCCAGTGGGGCAAGGCATCTACAGCCCCAGGCCTCATCATAATCTCCTCATCTCCTTTGGCAGAAGTCTTGGCTCCAAGTCTAAATTTCCTGGTAGCTTACATTTTGTATTGACCCATTTGCTGTTTTACATTGTAGACCTGTACAATAACGATTATTAATAACCATGCTACAAAACCAACATTAGACCATCTTGAATTTTCCTTGAAAGAAGTGAGACCACTACTTTTAAATTTAGCCCCAGGTAAGTTCTTAGGAAGAGGGCGGGAGCAGAGACATTCTTTTCCTGAATCTCACAAGAATGATCCCTACCCTGGTTGTTAAAATTATTTCCCTCTGTACCCTTCTGACCTGGGCCTTTAGTCTGTGTTGTTTTCAGCCATCTTCCAAGCTCCTACTAGGATGGTGCATTAAGTTCTGTTTACAGTGCTCAATTACTTTTTCAAGTCCCAAGTTCCAAAGCCTTTTTACATTCCTAAAACAAAACAAACCATTGGAGTTCTGTTCAGGAAATTCTCCCCTGTGCCCATATGTTCAAGGTTCTTCCCTAGTTTCCTTTCTATTAGTTTCAGTGTGTCTGGTTTTATGTGGAAGTCCCTGATCCACTTGGAATTGAGCTTAGTGCAAGGAGATAAGAATGGGTCAATTTGCATTCTTCTGCATGTTGACCTCCAGTTGAGCCAGCACCATTTGTTGAAAAGGCTATCTATCTTTTTTCCACTGGATGGTTTTAGCTCCTTTGTCAAAGATCAAGTGACCATAGGAGTGTGGATTCATTTCTGGGTCTTCAATTCTGTTCCATTGATCTACATGCCTGTCACTGTACCAATACCATGCGGTTTTTAACACTATTGCTCTGTAGTACAGCTTGAGGTCCGGGATACTGATTCCCCCAGAGGTTCTTTTACTCTTGAGAATAGTTTTAGCTATCCTGGGTTTTCTGTTATTCCAGATGAATTTTTGAATTGCTCTTTCTAACTCTATGAAGAATTGAATTGGGATTTTGATGGGGATTGCATTGAATCTGTATATTACTTTTGGTAAGATGCTCATTTTTACTATATTAATCCTGCCAATCCATGAACATGGCAGATTTTTCCATCTTCTGAGGTCTTCTTCAATTTCTTTCTTCAGAGACTTGAAGTTCTTGTCATACAGATCTTTCACTTGTTTGGTTAGAGTCACGCCAAGATACTTTATATGGTTTGTGGCTGTCGTAAAACCCCACATGGTTAAGTCTATCACAGTAATACTCCATTTCTTTTTTTTTTGGGGGGGGGTTTGGTTTTTCGAGACAGGGTTTCTCTGTGTAGCCCTGGCTGTCCCGGAACTCACTCTGTAGACCAGGCTGGCCTCGAACTCAGAAATCCACCTGCCTCTGCCTCCCAAGTGCTGGGATTAAAGGCGTGCGCCACCACCGCCCGGCTGCAATACTCCATTTCTGATACCAACTTATCTCTTAGTTACTTTTCTATTGGTTCTATAAGACACCATGATCAAGGCAATGTATTGAAGAAAGGATTTATGTGGGGTGTACAGTTTCTGAGGGATAGGAGTCCATTACCATTATAGAGGACAGCATGGCAGCAGCCTTACAAGCTGGAGCAAAAGTTAAGAGCTCACATCTCAAAACACAAGTAGAATGCAGAAAAGAGCGAGAAACAGGGAGGGAGGGAAGGAGAGAAAGAGGGAGGAAAGGAGGAAGGGAAGAGAAAGAAGAAAGGAGGAGCAGAGAGACAGAGATAATGACTGAGACTAACTCAAAGTGTCATGAACCTTTTGAAACCTCAAAGCCAGCCTGCAGTGACATACCTCTTTCAACAAGACTATACCTCAGAATCCTTCCTAAACAGTTCTACCAATTTGGGACGCATGACTAAAGCAAACGAGCCTATGGAGACCAATCTCTTTAAATTATCACACATGGCACTGGCATGCTCTCTATTTCCAGTTTTCCGCAGTACACCTTCCTTCTTTCTCATCTACAATATGCCTCCCACCCCCTGTGTGAGTATACACATACTGTAAGGGTTCCACTGTGCCTTAACACTGAGCTCACCCTCTGGAAAATGGGCACAACCATGAGCTACACAGCAGGCCTGCTTGCCTCCTTGTACCTGATACACCTCTGTCCCATAGACTTGCAGATGTTTATCTGCTCAGAAATGGAGGCCTGTGGAGCAGTGTGAAGCTCACTACTCTGCTTGTTCTGAAAATACTAAGTTAGCCTAAACTTTCTCCTCCTTGTTCCTCCAATCTCCTGTACTACACGCTCCTCTATCTGAAGCATTTCTCCTTTCTTTCTAGAGAAATATGAATTGCCCAAGGAGAAGCCTTCTCAGTATTATTCACAGCCTATGGAAGGCCCTGAATACTGCCTCATCTGTCCTGATTTACAGAACACCTCCTCCTCCCTGAGACTAGGCCCTAAGCTCAGGCTAGATTTCCTGGCCCCTGTTTTCCTCAACAAGAAGGAAACAGCATTGCTCTTACACAAGTCTTTGCCTTAAGCAGATGCTCCTGCACTCACTTAATAAACCCAAGTCTCTCTTCTGTAACAACAGCAGTAATATCATGTGGCCTTGTAACTCCCTACATCTGCAGCCCACCAGCCTGTTTAAGTTCTCCTTACTGCAAATAAACTTCTGGGTAGCACTGCGTAAGTGCTCTTATTCATGTTCTTGTCTCCTGTTCATTCCTTGTCTTGACATCCTGCCCATTCTCCAAGATGGCGTCTGCACACATCATCCACAGGACCTGCTTAGTCTATCTTACTTGACCTCTTGGCCCCAAATGACAACTGCTCTCAACCTTCTAGTGCTGCTTGCTTCTCAGTGTATATGAGGGAGAGTGCTGATTTTCCTCTAAGTAAACATCAGACCTCACTGTACACCTTCTCCCTAGGGAGTCTTACCCAGTTACAGCTTTATTTACCACACTGACAGCTTAAAAGCCAACTATTGGTATTCTTAATCTCCAGTTCAGATACCTCTTTTCTGATCTCCCACCTCTAAGCCTATAGGCTCCTGTCTGTCTGCATGCCCAGCATGGGCCTTACATACAGGAATCTTGGATTTAAAACCTATTTCTCCCATTCACTGACATCAGGGAAGTTAACACTGGTGTCTCTCTCACTTCCTAAACCATACAGTAACAACTGGCTCCATCCAATTCCTGTCATGTACCTTGTTCTCCCTCTCATCCCTGTATCTTCCCTCACCCTTTCTTGAGTTCAAACTGCTCATTTCCTAGTCATCCCTTACAGTTTCAGATTCCTGTTTACCTCTCCTCTCTAGGGAAGCAGAGCAAGGGAAGGAGGGGAGAAATATTGCAGTCAGATAGAATTAAATACTTGGTCATCTAGATGAGAAAGCAAACACGGGCACACAGATAAGAGGTCCACATGGGGAACACTAAGCCGTGCGAAGACTTAGCTGAGTAATCACAAGCTGCACACAGGGGAAATGCAATAATAAATTTTCCACAATCAGAAGGAAGCTGCCTGGTGCTCCCATCCCTGCAGGTTTTTATCTGGATGAATAAGGGTACAGAAAAATGTTCCCCTTTCCCACTGCAAATGGTCTGTCTCAGCACACCAATACTGACTCATTTGTTCTTAGGATGCTCAGACACAAACTAACTGATGTGACTAACATGTCAAAACTACTCTGTACTCTTAATTAACAACTCAGATTAAACAATGTAATGCCTTTGCTACTTTTAAAGTGATGGTTTACACTATTTTGTCTTATATGCAAACAAAAAAATCAAAATGTAATTTCCAGACTATTACTCAGTAACAAAAAGGAATGAACTACTGATACATGTAACAACTTATATGTAACATGTAAGAATCTCAAGTGAATTACACTAAATGATTGCATACCATGAAGTTATTCACTTAATGGTCCACTTACACAATGCTGAAATGAAAATACTATGAACACAGAGAAGATACCAGTGATGGGCACGGCTTATGGATAGAAGTAGATAGCTGAGAGGCTAGGCAAACATGGCTTAAAAGAGCAACTTGAATCTCTGTGATGGAAACCAACTTTGAACACAGTTACAAAAAGCTATATAGCAAATAAAAATTACACATGTGAGCATAAGCACATGTGCATACACACATATGAGTTTAAGAATAATTAAAAGAAATCTGATAAAGATGAAGACTGTTTCAGAGTTAATACTCAGGAACAAACATTCTTAACCTTCCTGATGCTGTAACTCTTTAATACAGTTATTCATATTGTGGTAACTCCCAACCCTAAAATTATTTTGTTGCTAATTTATAGCTGTAATTATGCTACTGTTATGAATTGTAATGTCAATTTCTAATATGCAGAGTATCTGCTATGTGACCCCTGTGAAAGAGTCATTTGACCTCCCACCAAAAGGGGTCATAACCCACATAGTAAGAACCACTGCTCTAGAGGTTACCACTAAGGGGAAACCAAGGAGCATGTATGTCATATATATTACTTGCTGAAAGCTCATGTGCATTTATAATTATCTCAAATACAAATCTATCAGTGAAAAACAACTTTATGGGTAGGGAAAGAAAAGTTGTTTAGCATGTATAAGGCCCTGGATTTCATAGCTGGAATTTTAAAATAAAAAATAAATGACAGACAAACCAATAGACAGTATACAGTCCTTTAAACTTTAAAGTCTAAAGTATTTCCCCACTATGATAGCAGTTTTGGTTGTCAATTTGACATAGTTAGACTAACTTTGGAAGAGAGTCTCAATGAGGGTTGCTTTGTTAATTGATGTGGGGAAGGTGAGAAGACCCACTAAAACTGTGGACGGTACCATTTCCTGAATGAAGGAGAGAGAGAGAGCTGATCACTTGTAAGCATGCACACAGGCATTCTCTCTCTGCTCCTGAAAGTAGATGTGACCAGCTGCTTCTTTCTGCTTTGACTTCTGTACAATAATGAACTGCAACCTGGAATTGTAGCTAAAATAAGCCCTCTCCTTTAAGTTGGGTTTTTTTTTTTACACCACACAACAGAAACAAAACTAATACAAACACATTCTCAAAAGTGATATACTCCTCACCCTAGCCACCAGCATGACTCTTTTCACAGGTAGTCTCAAGTTTCTCCATATTTCATATTGGTATCAGATCATGAAGAAAGGATACAGAGGGTAGACAGATATCTTTGAGTCATACTGAACACAAAGTCCTAGTATTTTAGAGAGGACATCTTGAAATGCGCTTGAAGGTCTGAGATCATAATGACTCAGACAACTACTTACGACCTAAGAAAAACTGACTTCTTTGGCACTTTGAAGTGTTAAAAAAAACCTCAGAATTAAATTACAAAGTTTGCATACTTGTTTATGCAGCTGGTCTTTTTAAAATTTGTGGTGCTTTAAGTCTACAATTCTAATGGGCTCACTGGTGACATTCCAATCCTTTGAAAAATAAATGAAATGTCATAAATCATTTGACAGTTCTTAAACTTAGATTTTTATCATCACTCTAACTCTAAAAATAAAAAGCAATATGTAAGGATGGGACCTTATTTAGTGCCTTACAAAGCTCAAGACCGAAGATAAATCATACTATTACATGTCATTTAGAACCCCAACTTTAATACTTGGGATTAAATTGCCATAATGCCTGTGGTCACTCCCATGAGAATCCATACAAATAGAACAACTTTTCTTCAAATATTTCAGAAGTCTGGTCCTTCCTGTGATAAATGGAACAGTAAGGCTTGGTGACTGCACTTGTGTATACTCAAATACTTCATATCCACACCTATATGGGCATCCTACTAGATATCTGAAAAGCTAGACTTACTCCTCAGTCTCTATCCAGTAGCATGCTGGATTACTTATAAAAAGTAAAAAACTGACACAAGTCCTTTGAATTAAAAAATGTTTTACATGTATGTCAGTCTACATGTATGTGTTTTTAAGACTGTAATATTTCCATATAACTTTTAGAATTGATTTGCTACAAACAAAACAAAATAAAACAAAAACAACTGTGTAAAAATGATAGAGGTTCGGCAGAATTAAGGGATGAGTTTGGGGGAAAATGTCATGAAACTGAGTCTTGCATTCCTTGAATAAAAGGTCTCTTCATTTATTTGGATGTTTGACTTCTTAGTTTTGATTTGCTGTTTTAACAATACAGATTTCATATGTTTTTTATTAAACATATTCCTAAATACTCCATTTTATTTGAAAATAAGGAAAGCATGTATTACTAATCATCACACTTCAAAAGTATGTCTCTCAGGACTGCTGTATCATAGTCCCTCTGGAAATGTCTAACACATCAAACTCAGGAGCTATTTTAATAGCACATTTCAAAAATGGAATACTGACTCTAAACTTGGCAGTAAAAGGAATGAACAGATAATATCTAACAAGCCCATGCTGTTAATGGAATCAGGTGGCTTGTGTAAACTGCTCTCAGTTTCTCTGTACAATACAGAATAGATACTGTTCAGATAGGGTAACCAAGAGCTGCAATGTCACCCATCCTTGAGGCAAGGGACTCACACTGCCTAGCTGCTCTGCAGCCGAGTCTTCTAGTTAAATTTCTGCCCAGTCATGACCAGAGAATTTCAGACAGAAGATCAAGGCAGGAAGTAGTCAGTGTTAACTACAAAGTAGTCACAACGCTCCACTCCTGGCCTGTATCTAGAGTCAGAGCTTTCTGATTTAGCTTTCCTGATTTCCCATCTTTTAATCCGGGCTGTCAGTCCCTTCTTCCCATTCCTTTGCTTCCCCTCTCCTTTCTTTTAATATCCCCATCCCAGCCCTGCCTTTACCCCACTCTTCTTAACTTACTGAGACAGGTCTTGCTTTGTGTAGCCCAGGGTGGCCTCAAACAATCCTGCTTTGCTCCCCTTGTCTCTGACCTTTGATTGCCTTCTGCTGGCTTCTCTTCTAGCTTTTCCTCTGCAAAGTCTTCTGTGCAGGCTTTGTTTTGACCTTATTTCACATTCTTCTTGATCAGATCTGTTCTCTTCCTGAAGCCTTTATGTTTTATCAAGGTTTATTCCCCTACTGTCCTTTTCCTTTAGAAAGGACTTCTACAATAGAGGCCATTGTTACAATTGTTTCCCTCCATCACTAACCATTAATTTCCTATTCATGTGAATATCTTTAAAATGTTTTTCAATTGGTATGTGTGGGTATGTGGATGTGTATACATACATATGCACAAGTCAGAGAAGAGAACTGGAGTTACAGTTGTCTAACAGCTGTGCTAGCAACCAATCCTAAGTATTCTGCAAGACCAGCAAACACTCAAGTGCTGATCCATCTTTTTTATGCTTTGTGATTTTGATTGGCTTTCTCCTGTCAAGATTTTATGGCAATTATTTTATAATGTATTCAATCTAAGGTCCAATTTATACATACCATGTCACATATTAAAGAAAGCAACATCAGGGCTGGAAAGATGACTTAGCACTTAAGAGCACTAGCTGCTCTACAATAGGACCTGGGGTCAGGTCCCAGCATCCACATGGTAATTCACAACTGTCTGCAACTCCAGTTCCAGGAATGTGAAGCTTTCTTCTAGCCTCCATGGATATTGCATAGGCTACACAGACACATATACAGGCAAAACATTCATACACAAGTAAAAAGTCCATGTAATAAAAACAGAGCATCCCAACCACCTTTGACTTCTTCTGTGCTCACAAACATAACAGGAAATGCCTTGAATTTTAGTGCCTCAGCAGAGTCCGGTGCTGACGGAGCTCAGACTTTGTCTCTTTCCTGCTTTCATCTTTCCACCTTAAAGGACAGATAATGTAGAAATTTTAAGTTCCTATTTCTCCCACTGAGTCACTAATAAAAAATGAGCTTCCTCATATATAATGCTTTGGTTAGTTGCTTGTACATCTTATGAAGACATTTTATCCAAAACATTTCAGCAAGATCTCGAGACAAAAGTCAGGTAAAGGAAGGTTGTCCATTTCACACTTACTTAGCTAGATCAAGGACACAGAGAAACCCAAACCTCTTTGAGGTCTTTTACTTAATTCTCAATCTGTCTTGTTCTGGATGTCTACAGGCTTCTTCAGATCACTTTTCCTTTCTATCAAAAGGCACTCTCCTCTCAGGCAATTAACATTTAATACATCTCTTTTTACTCAGAGTCCAACTGCTCTGTGCATGAGCTGGCACCTTGGAGTTAGGAAGTCGAGGGGTTTATTTCATGCTTACGGTGCCCAGTACCCTGGCTGCCATGCTAATAGCAGTGACTATGGATGCTCTAAGACAAACTCACTGAAGACTTCATCTTCCTCCCTATTGTCATCAGCCACAAAGGAGATGAGCAGGGATGGCTGGGTAAAGTCAGTCAGAACGCTGATGAATGCAAGTGAACTAGAGACATGCTCCTGAGAGGCTTTTCCAGAGGGAACAGCACACTGCACTGACACTCAGCGCCTATATAGTTATGTCTCCCTGTCATGGCGTGCTGTATTCCATTCTTCTGACCAACACAAAGGGGTTTAGAATTTTTCAAACTCAAGAATATAATAAGATATTTTAACAAATTTAATTTGTTCTACTCAGAAAAACACAAAGTTGATGTCTATTGGGCAAATGAGGGCAACAATCTTTATGGTTTCAAACAAAGCCTCTGCCTAAGACTGTCAACTTCATCAGGATTGGTATGAAAACCATTTCATCTTAAGATATAGCCTATGTATAAACAACTAATATTTATGGATTTGTTCCTCAAGTAACTTGTTTACATCCTTGAAACTGCTGAGAAGTACTGACCTTTCTGCTTTGTGGAGAATGGCCACAACCTCAGTAAGTTCTGTCATAAGAAGTATTAATCAAGAAAGCCACTATCATCCACCAATGGTCCACGTAAATGATAAAAACTTTTAGCACTATAAGACCACGTGCCCTGGCTACATCAACTCTTTATCTTGAAATCAATGTTTAGAAAAGTCTTTTTTTCCTAGTGTTGGCTCAATGAAGGCTTAAGAATTCCTTCAAACTTAAGAAAACTTGCTGACTTATACTTGAGAGACTACATTGATGGGCAAAGTAAACTTTTCCTTAAAATCTTAAAATTATGCTTCAGTTCTGTGTTAAAAGATATATGTGATCAACATGCCTTTCTCGTTTTTCAAAATCTCAAAGCATCAGCCTAGTTCTCCTGAGTAATTGCCTTTACCTACAAGGTCCAGCAACTTTACTGGGTTCTTTCAATATTTAGATTTACTCTCTCTTTTTAATCTCAAAAAAAAAGTTAATATGTAAAGGTTGGCTTAATTTCACCGGTTTGGGAGTTTTGTTGTATCATTAATTCCATATATGATGGACCTATTCTATTTACTTCTTGAGATGTAGAATCTTCCAGGGTGATAGAAAAGGGGTGGGGGTTAAAATAATGCTACCTAACATTGTACCTTTTATCAAGAAATGTAGCAAGGTGCTGGTCTTAACCAGTCTCTCTCATATATATATCTCCTGTTAAGAAATAAGGGTTTTAGGGCACATGTAATTTACTCTATCATGAAACAAAGCAGTACATGAGAAACCGCACTTACACAGCTACCTCTAGCACAGTGTATTACTTACTGTTAAACAGCATCTACACGACACAGCTTCCTGAACACAGAGGAAGACTGCAGGAACAGTACCTTATGGTATCTAGGCAACACATGGTATAGCTCTGTGACCTATTTATTTCTATTAGAATTAGAATTCAGGCATGTGATGGTTGTCATGGTGGCATACATTAACACATTTGAGTTACAAAATCAAGTGGACTTTTATTGAAAGATATTTGGTTTGTAAGATAAATTTACTAATGAAGACTAGCCTTGCTAATCAGGTTAAACAGGAGACATTTTCTGTAAACCAATGATCTACATTTATAGGTACAAGGATGTGAGACACACACACAATAAATACTTCAAAAATCCTCTAAAAACTATTAGGAAATATATGTTAAAATCAATAATATTCCTTACCACCTCTTCTATGCTTAATATTGGATTAGATATAGGATGCCTCTTATACAGAAAGTAATAAGATGAAGTATCATTTGATGAATCTTAGCTAAGCCTTTCTAAAGCTTCCCCAGACTGGCAAATTACCTTGGCAAGTAGAGTGACTTTAGTCTAGTGCTTTCCACGGGGCAATCGGGCTTTCAATAAGGGAGCCTTAAGCTTTTAACTCTCCTCCATATAAGTCAGTAGCATGAGAAATGCTCACAATATAGTGCACTACATGTCAAGCTGTGCTCAGGTCCCAGACTTTGTGTGGCTCTGGAGCCTGTGCCCCACTCACTCCTCTCAGGCTGCCTTTTTGCTTCTGTGATCCTTCCATTGTGTTCTTGTTTGACAGCAGTGTTTCTGATTCTCTGTCTTTCCTGAGTTGTGTTTTTAAATTTACAAATTCTTGTTTTCCAATTAAATTTAACTGTGTCTAAACTAAATTATAATTTTAAGTTTCCCAGTTATGTATAGAAAATCCTACCTCATTCTCTTTCATATGGACAACCTATTGCCCCCAGCACAGCAAACTGCCCATCCTTTCTCCCACTGATTTGTAAAATACTGTTTTACTTATAAACCAGGTCTCCACATAAAAATGGGTCTATTTATCAGTTCTCTTTCTTTTTCCACTGGCAATTTTATATATTCTTATACTATAGATAGTTTCAACTACTTTGGTTTTATATTAAGTCATGGCACAAAGGCAGAAAAAAGAGATCCTTGATACAGGGTGTAAGCCCTATAGGGGTACATTCACAATTTTTGGAGGCTATCTCTTTCCTTAGCTCAAAATTATAATGTCAAAGTAAACCATTAAAATAAAAAAATAAAAACATAATAGTATTTTATGCTACTAAGATGTTAATAGTAAGGACAACCCCTCCCCCAATTTGTTAGGGATTTAATTTTAAGAGCATTGAAAATAATTAACATTTTCTTCATGGTAAGTCTTTCTTTTCAAATTTTATTTGTTGAGAAGGTCTTTACATAAGCAAGGCTGACCATGAATTTGCTATGTAACTGAGAATGATCTTGAAATTCAGATCTTCTACTTGCACCTCCCAGTTGCTGGGATCACAAGGCTGGGCCACCTAGCTTGGTTTATGTAGTATGAAGACTAAACCCAAGGCTTTGTGCATGCTAAGCATGAACTCTGTCCACTGAGCTATATC
The DNA here is from genome assembly GCA_036184795.1 of Tokudaia tokunoshimensis. Lineage (NCBI taxonomy): Eukaryota > Metazoa > Chordata > Mammalia > Rodentia > Muridae > Tokudaia > Tokudaia tokunoshimensis. Next base: position 54,057,130 of record BTHU01000022.1, on the reverse strand, counting down.
TTCATCCCCCTTTTAATCTGTTGATTTAAGGGTTTTCTTAACATTCAATTAACGTTTGTATCTTTTCAAAGAAAAGTGCCAATTTTTCATTTAAGTCAATTATATTCTATGCTATGTAACTTGTATCCTTTAAAATTATACCTTTTAGCACTTTCCTTGCTCCCAATCTGTAGTTTTGCCTTCTATGGTTTTAGTTACCCAAAGTCGACCATGAAATAAAAATATTAAATGGTATTTTCCAAATCTAAGCACACCTTAAGTTTTCTTTTTTTCTTTTATTTTTATGTTGATTGGTTGTATGTACTTTTAGAGCTTTGATAGCACTGTTTATTCTTTTAAAAAATTTTTTTCTTTATTTACATTTCAAATGTTATCCCCTTTCCTGGTTTCCCTTTCAAAAAGTCCCTGACCCATCCCCTCTCTCCCTGCTCACCAACCCACCATTCCCACTTCCCTGTCCTGGCATTCCCTTACACTGGGGCATAGAGCCTTCACAAGACCAAGGGCCTGTCCTCCCATTGATGATCAACAAGACCATCCTCTGCTACATATGTGGCTGGAGCCATGGGTCCTTCCATGTGTACTCTTTGGTTGATGGTTTAGTCCCTGGGAGCTCAGGGGTACTGGTTGGTTCATATTGTTCCTCCTATGGGGCTGCAAACCCCTTCAGTTCCTTGGTTCCTTTCTCTAGTTCCTCCAATTGGGGACCCTGTGCTCAGTTCAATGGTTGGCTGAGAGCATCCAATCTATGTATTTTTCAGGCACTGGCAAAGCTTCTCAGGAGACAGCCCTATCAGTCTCCTGTCAGCAAGTACTTGTTGGCATCCACAATAGTGTCTGGGTTTGGTAACTGTATATGGGATGGATCCCCAGGTGGGGCAGTTTCTGGATAGCCTTTCCTTCAGTCTCTGCTCCACACTTTGTCTCTGTATCTTTTCCCATGGGTATTTTGTTCGCCATTCTAAGAAGAACCGAAGTATACACTTTGGTCTTCCTTCTTCTTGAGCTTCCTGTGGTCTGTGAATTGCATCTTGGGTATTCCCAGCTTCTGAGCTAATATCCACTTATCAGTGAGTGCACACCATGTGTGTTCTTTTGTGATTGGGTTACCTCACTTAGGATATTTTCTAGTTTCATCCATTTGCCTAAGAATTTCATGAATTCATTGTTTCTAATAGCTGAGTAGTACTCCATTGTGTAAATGTACCACATTTTCTGTATCTATTCCTCTGTTGAGGACATTGGGGTTCTTTCCAACTTCTGGCTATTATAAATAAGGAAGCTATTTATTTATAATAATAAATAAATTAAATAATAAATAAATAAATAAATAAATAATGGAGCATGTATCCTTATAAAATGTTGTGGAGCATTTTCTGGGTATATGCCCAGGAGTAGTATAGCTGGGGCCTCAGGTCATACTATGTCCAATTTTCTGAGGAACTGCCAAACTGATTTCCAGAGTGGTTGTAACAGCTTATAATCAGACCAGCGATGGAGGAGAGTTCCTCTATCTCCACATCCTCGACAGCATTTGCTGTCAACTGAGTTTTTGATCTTAGCCATTCTGACTGGTATGAGGTGCAATCACAGGGTTGTTTTGATTTACATTTCCCTGATGACTAAGGATGTTGAACATTTCTTTAGGTGCTTCATAGCCATCCATATTACTCAGTAGAGAATTCTTTGTTTAGCTCTGTACCCCATTTCTTAATAGGGTTATTTCTCTGGAGTCTAACTTCTTGAGTTCTTTGTATATATTGGATATTAGCCCTCTATCAGATGTAGGGTTGGTAAAGATCTTTTCCCAATCTGTTGGTTGCCATTTTGTCGTCCTGACAGTGTCCTTTGCCTTACAGAAGCTTTGCAATTTTATGGGGTCCCATTTATCAATTCTTGATCTTAGAGCATAAGCTATTGGCATTCTGTTCAGGAAATTTTTTCCTGTGCCCATGTGTTCGAGGCTCTTCCCCACTTTCTTTTCTATTAGTTTCAGTGTATCTGGTTTTATGTGGACGTCCTTGATTCACTTGGACTTGAGCTTTGTACAAGGAGATAAGAATGGATCAATTTGCATTCTTCTCCAAGCTAACCACTTGTTGAACCAGCACCATTTGTTGAAAATGCTGTATTTTTTTCCACTGGATGGTTTTAGATGTGTGGGTTCATTTCTGGGTCTTCAATTCTATTCCATTGATCTACTTTCCTGTCACTGTACCAATACCATGCAGTTTTTGCCAGTCTTGCTCTATAGTACAGCTTGAGGTCAAGGATGGTGATTCCACTAGAAGTTCTTTTATTGTTGAGAATAGTTCTTGCTATCCTGGGTTTTTTTTTTTTTATTCCAGATGAATTTGCAAATTGCTCCTTCTAACTCTATGAAGAATTGAGTTGGAATTTTGATGGGGATTGCATTGAATATGTAGATTGTGTTCGGCTAGATGGCCATTTTTACTATATTAATCCTGCCAATTCATGAGCATGGGAGATCGTTCCATTTTCTGAGGTCTTCTTTGATTTTTCTTAAGAGACCTGAAGTTCTTGTCATACAGATCTTTCACTTGCTTAGAGTCACACCAAGTTATTTTATATTATTTGTGACTACTGTGAAGGATGCTGTTTCCCTAAGTTTTTCTCAGCCAGTTTATCCTTTGAGTAGAGGAAGGCCACTGATTTGTTTGAGTTAATTTCATTCAGCCACTTTGCTGAAGTTGTTTATCAGCTGTAGGAGTTCTCTGGTGGAATTTTGGGGGTCACTTAGGTATACTATCATATCATCTGCAAAGAGTGATATTCTGGCTTCTTCCTGTCCAATTCGTACCCCTTTGACCTTCTTTTGTTTTCTAATTGTTCTGGCTAAGACTTCGAGTGCTATATTGAATAGGTAGGGAGAGAGTAGGCTTCCTTGTCTAGTCCCTGATTTTAGTGAGATTCCTTCAAGTTTCTCTCCATTTAGTTTGATGTTGGCTACTGGTTTGCTGCATATTGCTTTTACTATGTTTAGGTATGGGTCTTGAATTACTGATTTTTCTGAAAACTTTTATCATGAAGGGGTGTTGAATTTTGTCAAATGCTTTCTCAGCATCTAATGAGATGATTATGTGGTTTTTTTCCTTGAGTTTGTTTATATAGTGGATTATGTTGATGAATTTCTATATATTGAACCATCCCTGCATCCCTGGGATGAAGCTTACTTGATCATGATGGATGATCGTTTTGATGTGTTCTTGGATTTGGTTTGCAAGAATTTTATTGAGTATTTTTGCATGGATATTCATAAGGAAATTGGTCTGAAGTTCTCTTTCTTTGTTGGGTCTTTGTGTGGTTTAGGTATCAGAGTAATTGTGCCTTCATAGAACGAATTAGGTAGTGTTCCTTCCATTTCTATTTTCTGGAATAGTTTGAAGAGTATTGCTATTAGGTCTTCTTTGAAGGCCTGATAGAACTCTGCACTAAACCCATCTGGTCATCAGCTTTTTTTGGCTGGGAGACTATTAATGACTGCTTCTATTTCATTAGGGGTTATGGGACTGTTTAGATGGTTTATCTGGTCCTGATTTAACTTTGGCACCTGGTATCTATCTAGAAATTTGTCCATTTCATCCAGATTGTCCAGTTTTGTTGAGTATAGGTTTTTGTAGTAGGATCTGATGATTTTTTTTGGATTTCCTCGGCTTCTGTTGTTATGTCATCCTTTTCATTTCTGATTTTGTTAATTTGGATACTGTCTCTGTGCCCTCTGGTTAGTCTGGCTAAGGGTTTATATGTCTTGTTGATTTTTTCGAAGAACCAACTCCTGGTTTGGTTGATTCTTTTTATAGGTCTTTTTGATTCTATTTGGTTGATTTCAGGCCTGAGTTTATTTCCTGCCATCTATTTCTCTTGGATGTATTTGCTTATTTTGTTCTAGAGCTTTCAGATGTGCTAGTATATGCTCTCTCCAGTTTCTTTTTGGAGGCACTCAGAGCTGAGTTTTCCTTTTAGCACTGCTTTCATTGTGTCCCATAAGTTTGGGTATGTTGTGGCTTCATTTTCATTGGACTCTAAAAAGTCTTTAATTTCTTTCTTTATTTCTTCCTTGACCAAGTTATCATTGAGGACCAGCCAGGAGCGCAGAGGGACAATTGGGACAGTGGAGCAGTTGGGACAGGATCCTTCCAGTCACTGTACATAGGTCCTGCCAGGGGAGAGCTGGTCTCACAGGATTGCTGACACAGGCTTACAGACCCACAGGAGGGACAAGCTCCAGACAATGACAGCAAGACCAATAACACCAGAGATAACCAGATGGTAAAAGGCAAGCTCAAGAACCCTACCAACAGAAACCAAGGCTACTCAGCATCATCAGAACTCAGTTCTCCCACCACAGCAAGTCCTGGATACCCCAACACACAGGAAAAGCAAGATTTGGACTTAAAATCACATCTCATGATGCTGATAGAGAACTTTAAGAGGGACATAAATAACTGTCTTAAATAAATACAGGAGAACACAGGTAATGAGGTAGAAGCCCTTAAAAAGGAAACACAAAAACACCTTAAGTTTTCAATTGTACACTCTGGTGCTGTACATCGAGATGGACTTTTCCTCTGTGCATCATGTGCACCCTGCAAATCTTGCCTGGCTGCTGGCCAGACACACCCTTCTCAACAGATCCACTGCTTAGGATCACAGATGCAAGTAACCCTGCTTTACACAATCCTGGTACCCAAAACTTAGGAATATAGGAATGCTGGGATTTGAATATGCAGCTAGCTGTAAAATGCTCCTTTTGAGTGAAAAAGTAAGAGTTCCTCACTTAGAAACAACAACTGTATGTTAAAAATGCAGATGCATAAAACAAGCACAAATTCTCAAAAGAAAATCATGCCAGTTTTGCTGCTGCACCTAAGAACTACGAACTGCAAAAGGTGAGCTACAGTGTACGAGTGCTCAGCTAAGAACACAGCAGCTGTGTGGGAAGAAGACAAACAAGAGGCATTCCAGGTGACATGTGCCAGAAAAACTGAGCCTCATGAAGATTCAAGCAGGGACCCCACTGAAGGAGTGACCCCACAGCACTGAGAGCAAGGGACAGTGTCTAGATGAGTGTGGATTAAAACCATGAAACTTTCTGTGGGAAGCCATTCAGGAAGTTGTCACATATTTGTGGCAGTTAAGCCATTGATTCTAAGGGAATAGGACAGGAGCCAAAGCAAGCGCCTAGACTGGACAAATACAGACTCCTCACAGAAGAAGAAAGCACATAACAATGCAGTCATAAGACTGTGTGGGCACAGGGCACAGGACATGGAGGGACAGATGAGCCCTGGAACCATGTGGTAGTGCTGTGGTACAGAGAAGAACTTGCATCGTGTGCAGAGCAAAGAACCAAGACTTGCAAAAGCAAAAACAAAAATGATATTGAGTCAAGGAAGGGCCATATCACATCATTTTTTATATTAATTTTTATCATTAAGAATTTGTTTTACTATACCTAATTTATAATTAAACTTTTCATTGGCACATAAAGTAAAAACATGGTTATTCCTAGAGTTCAGCACTATCTGCAGCTTCAGACTGACATCTACTGGAAGATGAAACATACTCCCCACCAATAGGATCCACTGTCATTCTCTCACTTCCAGAAACCTGGCAGAGGCCACTTTAACCAAGACCAAATTTAACTCCACTAGTAATAAGCCATGTTGATATACTTTACCTCTAATCTGCAGTGATATAATCCTGAGAAAACATTAGACAAATTCCAATTGAGACCCATTCTACAGAACACATGACCACTATTCTTGAAAAATCTCAAGTCCCCAAAGACAAGAAAAAAAAAGAAACTGTGCACAACAGAACAGACTGAAGAGCTGATCACTGGACACAATGTGAGACTCTGAAATGAACTAGAAGGACACTGTAAATAAAAGGAAAGCAATCAGAGGTAGTCTCCAAACAGCTGCATTCCACTCATGTTGTAGTTTTGGAAAAGGGATGGCTTTCTGGGTACAAAGTACCACCATTCCATGCTCCAGCGACCTGTTGCCACTGGTCTGCAGAAGTGCAGCTGGTGCCCTTCTACTGGCTGGCTTTCGATCAAACACCCTGCGAAACTAACCAGTTCATGCTAATAATGTACTTGTAGAATTCTAAAAGGTTTTGTATTGTTGTTGTTTGTTTTATTTTATCATAGACAATTTATATCATATGCTCATGACAGCATTTTATTTTCTTCTCATTTCCTGTGATGGTAATGCTTGGCTGTCAACCTGACTATATCTAGAATGAACTACAATCCAAAAACGGAGGGCACTCCTGTGATCCAGATCTTGAGGCTGGAAAACACATGCCTTTAATCCAGATCTTGAGTCATACCTATGGTATGAACTACACCTTCTGTTAGAGGCCTACATAAGGACAACCAATGGAAGAAGAAAAGGCTCTTCTTCACCTGCTTGCACTTACCTACCAGCACATCTGTTGGAGCCTACCTCTTCAGGATTCCAGAATATACAGAAAACCAGCTGAAACACCCAGCCTTGTAGGACTAAGCATCTCCTAGATTCTTAGACTTCCATTCACAGCTGGCCACTGTTGAGTTAGTTGAACTGCTGTCTGTAAATCATTCCAATAAATTCCATATACATGTGTGAATTATACATATTCCACACGCTCTGTGACTCTAGAGAACCCTGACTAATACATTTGTATATCTTTTTTTTAGTTTCTTTCCCTCCTCATGACTTGATTTTCTGGACAGATCCTTTGGTACAAGACTGAATAAAAATGGTAATATTAGACATATTTTTCTTTCTTTATTTATGCCCACAACTCATTTTAATTTCATCAGGATTATGGGTAAATAAGGCCTTTTGGATCTGACTATTTCTACCACAGAGATAGCAATACCAATTTATTTGAGTTTTAAATACAGAAAAGTTAATCTAGGAAGTATAGAATAGATAATACAAAGGGAAAGTAGTAACATGAAGATGAAGAGTACAATATGGTATTGCTATTAAAGTAGAATAAAAAACTATGTTATTCTGCCTGTATGTCTTCTTCCCCTGGCATAGTGTTAAAGCTATCAGTAGAAAGTGGCTATCCAACTAGACAGTACATTATAAGCCCTCTCTTCAGTACTAGAGGCAGCCCTGTGAACAGTTCTCCCCAAAAAATACTTCAGTGAAGTATATGGATGTGAATCTCCAAGTAGAGATTTTTCAGGCACAGAGGAGGTCTTTTTTGTTTTCCTTGGGTGCTGGAAAACCCAAAGGCCCATTGTTGAAGGCCAACATTAACCAGGAATGCCTCTAATGCAGTTTTACTAGCAGTAAATGAATGTAGTAAATCTGAACTGCATTTAAGCTCTTGTACATTTTGGAGGCTATTTATTACAGCAACTACTGATACCGAAGCCCAAAATGCAAAAACTCCACAGTATCTGACTTAGTTAGGGTTTTACTGCTGTGAATAGACACCATGACCAAGGCAACTCTTATAAGCACAACATTAAATCGGGGCTGGTTTAAAGGTTCAGAGGTTCAGTCCATTATCGTCAAGGTGGGAGCATAGAAGCATTCAGGCTGACATGGTGCAGGAGGAGCTGAGAGTTCCACATCTTCATCTTCATGATGTCTGTCTGCTAGCAGAATGCTGGCTTCCTGGCAGCTAGGATGAGGGCCTTAAAGCCCACACCCACAGACATACCCACTCCAACAAGACCACACCTTCAAATAGTGGCACTCCCTGGGCCAAGTAAATTCAAATCATGACAGTATCTTTCAAGAGTGGCTGATATGGACGAATGAATGGCAACTGCTCAAATAGCCAAAGACAGACAGAGTGAAGAGACAGAAAGGTGGGCTGTGATGTGTATGTCACAGAGCATGTTTTCAAACACTACCTGCCAAGGTAATTCATGGTGACACTGTGAAAAGGTGCTGCCAAAATCCTTTGAAAGCAGTGCTTAGCACAATAAAGCACACATCCCCTAATGTCCACATAAGCATGATCTTAGAAAACAATAGGCAGAAAGAACCTTCCAGAAGGCAGAACTGAGTCCCAGAGAACATCAAACAAAGGAGTTCCTATTAGAGGACAGAACTGGAGTCTGATCAAGGATGTTTCGTCATGCTTCCTGCCATCTATGCTCTGTGCATTATCTGGTTCTAATCCTAAAAGCCCCTCAGCCTCAAGAGATTAAACACAAATTTGTAATTTGACAACTGGTCCTGATGCACTGAACTATGGACCCTACATATAAAATGACTCTGGAGAAAATAAACCTGAAGTGATATCCTTTAGCAATCACTAAACTGACAGCCAGGAGGCCCTGCTTCTTTTTGGCCCTCATCACTGGCTGCAAGAACACAGATAATTGAGTTTTCAGTTGCTTCATTTATGAGTAAGAGGGATACTTGTAGTTCTAATTTAAAATCATTGATATCACAGAGCCAAAAGAAAACTACAAAATAACCCATAAAATGTCAGAACCCAGGAACCCATGTTAGACCAACTGGTTGGTCTGGGTTCTCAGCAAATCCAACTCAGCACAATTTAAAAAAAAAAAAACAAATTGACAAGAAAACATCCTGGCAGTCTGTCATAACTTTTCTATATTGTTTCTGTGTCTCTATAGTATAGTAAAGTAAGAAATTAACTCTTTTCAATCAATGAAAGATATCTGTCTTCTATTTCATGAAACTAAGATATGATTCCTAAGGGGGAACCAGCTTCTGCACACTTCAAAATCTCCATACTCCTGCAGCATTAACAGAGCAGTTAAACCAAAAAGTCCTAAAACTTAGAATTTTATTTGAATTTTAAATATGAAAGAATCACATTAATGTAATTTGTTACATACTTAAAATCACATTAATTGAATCCTAATAGTATTAAGTAACTGAGATTTGAGAAAAAAATTATTAATTTTAACCTTCATTAATCTTTAGAACATTATCACCAGTAAAATTTAAGAAAAAAAGCCAATATTTTATAAAGACATGTTAAAATAATTATCCAGATTTATACACATATTATGTCAAAACATATTTTTAGTTTCATTTTATTTTCTATGGTGCTGTGGGTGGAACATAGGGTCTTATAGACCTTACTTAGAGATGAGAACCCTCAGGACTTCACTCAGAATGAATGGAAACCTCGGGAAGTAAGGTGGCGGGCGGGGGGGGGGGGACCCTCCAGAATGCACCAGAGACCTGGGAGGTGAGAGACTCTCAGAACTCAAAGAAAGAGACCTTAGATGAAAAGCCCAACAGTGGAGAGAGGGAACTTGTAGAGTCCACCTCCAGTAGAAAGACTGGGCATCAAATGGAGAGATGGGGTTGCTATGCCACAGTCAAAAACTCTGACCCAGAATTTTTCCTGTCTAAAAGAACTTCAGGTATGAAAATGGAGAAGAGACTGAGGGAAGGAGGTCCAGTGACCAGACCATCTCAAGGGGAGGCTCCACACCTGACACTATTACTGATGTTATAGTGTACTTACGGACAGAAACCTAGCATGGATGTTTTGCTGAGAGGCCCAACAAGCAGCTGACTGAGACAGATGCAGATACTTACACCCAACCAATGAACAGAGGCTGGTGACCCCTATGGTTGAATTAGGGAAGGGTTGGAAGTTGTGGAGGAGGCCAACCCCATAGGAAGACCAGCAGTCTCAACTAACCTGGATCTCCAAGATCTCTCAGACACTGAGCTACCAACCAGGCAGCATACACCAGCTGATATGAGGCTCCTGACACATATACAGCAGAGGACTGTCTTGTCTGGCCTCAGTGAGAGAAGAGGCATCTAACCCTCAAGAGACTTGAGGCCCCAGGACCTGGGGAGGCCTGATGGGTGGGAATGGGGAGGGGACATCCTCTTGGAGACTGAGGTAGGAGGAATGGGATGAGGAACTGTCAGAGGGCAGAATGGGAAGGGGATAACGACTGGACTGTAAAAAAAAAAGTTGAGAGAGAGAGAGAGGGAGGGGAGGGGAGGGGAAGGGGGAAGAGAAGAGGAGAGGAGGGGAGGGGAGGGGAGGGGAGGAGAGGGGAGGGGAGGGGAGGGGAGGGGAGGGGAGGGGAGGGGAGGGGAGGGGAGGAGAGGAGAGGAGAGGAGAGGAGAGGAGAGGAGAGGAGAGGAGAGGAGAGGAGAGGAGAGGAGAGGAGAGGAGAGGAGAGGAGGAGAGGAGAGGAGAGGAGAGAAGAGAAGAGAAGAGAAGAGAGGAGAAGCTAAGCTTTCCTACTTCAAATCCCTGTCATGAAAACAGGTAAATCAATTGTAAAGCCTGTTATCTCTTTAGGATATTTCCATCTGGTTAGTGATGTTAAACATCTCTTATTTGTTCTTATTCAGAATCCTTTGTGTATAACACTGCATGTGTGTGTGTGTGTGTGTGTTTGTGTGTGTAACATGTTTCCAATAGAGAGAATCACTTGGTCCTACCGTTTCTACTATCTCCCCACCTGTCTAGTTTTCTGTAGTTAAGATTTTCTAGGGAAGAAAGTCCCTTGGTCCCTTCCATGCTGTGAGATTCAGCATAGTTCGTAGTCACTGGTGAATGAACAAGAGCCAGGCTGTCCTACTAGTGTATGTCCTTCCCGGGTAACATTGACTGTTCAAAGCGACATATACAGGACACTGGGGCAGACAGCAGGAAATATGGCCTGGCAAGCTATCTTTCTGTTTATGTTGCTAAATTTGAGCAGTCAGTGGAAACCTTATTGACTAATATGCCTGTCTGAAAAATTGTAAAGCAACCAAAAGAGCTGGACAGATGAGATCATTTGAGTTCCTGGATTCAACCACATCTGAAGTCAGGTGTACCTGTGGAAACCAAAGTTATACGAACAACTGAGTTCCCTTAATTTTCAAAGGCAGTTTAAAGTAATCCAGCACCCAAATGGAGACTGAATCTTAATCAGGTACAGGTTATGTTTAAGTCTCCAGCATGACTTTGGCATGTCTCAGGATCACTACCAACCCATTCCTAGAACTGCCCTTACAATTTAATGGATGGCCCAAATTTCTCACCTCTTTCATGTATACTTGAAAGGATCACAAATGGATAAGAATAACTGTAACTATCTTTTAGTATGTTCTACCCTGTAAATCATTAAAGTTTCCCAGAAACCTAAAAACATTTTTTGAAAGCAATTTTGTGAAAACATTTACAAAAAGGTGACTTTATTCTAAACCTTCAAATTACAAGTACAGGTTCAGAGACTTAGGACATCACCTCTAGTCCAATATACCACACTGCCACTTAGAACCTTACTATCATCATTGGCAATGAGCAGGTACCAGAATTCAGACCTAGTTAATGTGGCATGGGTGCTGATGGCTACTTCTGACAAATGGCGAGAAATATGGAGTGAACTGTCAGGATATTCTGACCATAGAGGTGGTAAAAGCCTAGCAATGCATTCTGGTTCACAAATGCTGGGAACATGCAATATTAACCAACACTAGTTTTGGAACGTTTGTAGCACTAATAAAAGTAAAATTCCATAAAATCTATATAAATTCTCTCTCTCTCTCTCTGTGTGTGTGTGTGCGCGCATACATGGACAGACTGTGCATGTTCATGTGTGTGTGCACATGTGTGTTTGTGCAGTGGGATGCCACGGGTCAACATCAGATGTTGTGGTTTAGGAGCTGTCTATCTTGTTTGTTGTTGTTGTTGCTGTTGGTTTTGAGACAGAATCTTTCAATGCTCAGTGAACCTTAGTTTTGCCAATTAGGCTATACTGGCCTATCTGTAAGCACAAGGGATTTTCCTGTCTGCCCTCAGGTTCTCAGGCTTGCATATAGCAAGCACCATACTGACTGAGCTATTTTCCCCGACTCTCAAATCATCTTAATGTATGCTTTCATTTGGGTTTTTTCTTCTATTTTTGTTTGGTTTTGGTCATTTATTTTTCTGCCTGAATTAAAATTCTCTCAAACCGCTACTTCTTTTCCTACCTACCTATAAAGTCATAGTGACTCTCATTAGCTTATTATTCTCACAACACCCAAGGTGTTCAATACAAATACAATATAGTACAAATTTTATAGGATAACAGGCTTTGAAGAAGTTTGTTAGTGACAGAAGTAAAGCCTGTGCTCAACTCTCTTCTAAGTTAGTTCCTTACATTATATTCCCTTATAAGTAAAATCATAAAGTTATAAGACCCGGCTATTCAGACAGACTAACCTGCAACCAAAACTAGTTTCTGTTGTTGCCTTGACTTTTAGTTTCAGAAATCCCATTTTCTTGTTTGTGAAATTGAGTTCTACAACAAAACCCATATGAAGACTGCACAGAGTGGGCCCTGTATAAACACTCTGATGCTTCTCCTCCCTCTCTATCAGATTCCAGTAAGTCAACCATCAAGTGAAAACTTAAATATCTATTACAGAAGTATCTCAAAAAGTACAGCAATATTGATGAAACATAAATTAACTCATTGTTAACAGTCAAAAAGCTCACAGGAGCACATGTGGAGGCAGAGGTTGATGCTGGGTGTCTTCCTTGATCACTCAGAGGTGGGGACCTCGTCACTGAGGTAGGATCTTGCTCTTGAACCTACATTCTGTTTGGGACCATCTTGCTAGCCAGCTTGCTTGGGAATTGCCTTTCTTTGCCTCTCGCACACTGGGATTACAGGCAGTCCACATTTACTTGGTTGCTGGGGATCCAAACTCAGGTTCTCGTGCTCCCCAGGGAAGCACTTATCCACTGATTCACTTCATTAGCACCCATGTTGAATCTTTATAAAGAAGGGGGAATCATCAAAACTTCATGCTTTGGACTTACTCTCAGCTGCTCACGGTATTTAAGGTAAAGAATAAAAAACAAAGAGCCCAGAAATGTTCTACCATAGGAAAAGTCTGGGCAACACTGAATGTGGGTATGCTAAAGCAGCTATGAGGCCACAGCAAGAGTCAATACCAGATTTGCTAAGGACCCAAGAGATCTGCACTTCTGGCTCCTGTAAGAATCCACTCTTCTGATCACTCATACCCTTGCACAAAGATGGACCCAAGGTGTTTGTGACTGGCACAAGCAGGTGATTAGCTAATTCTAAAGCAAGGGGCTGCACTAAACACAGACATGTGCAGGGGGGGAAGAGTATACATGAGGAGAATAGGTGTTAAGGTTGGGAATCAAATACTGATCTGTCACCAGGAAAGTAACTGATTATCCAATTTAGCTAACTATAAAACATTAAAATCCATAGCATGGCTTAGAGCATTGCTTCAAATTTCAACTTAATGCTGGAGAACAGTATGCCAACGACTACTTATACATGTAATTCCTGAAGTAATCCTGCAGGACTAAGGCTGTGTTACTGCATATGTGGAAGGTTATTAAATGCTTTATAATGATTATGTTAAAGGTCATATTCCTCATACACATAACCTCACTTACTATTATGAGTTAGACATGTACATGAACAGACAATGGTCTCTTTCCATTAAATGCAAACTGGCTGAAATTACTGCTGAAGTTGCCAGACTGTAAGAGAAAAGAGATCAAATTAACAAGAGTGAGGCTGTATAATCAGTTTATGAAGCAAACTGTACTGGGATCAAGGGTGATAGCATCAACTCCCATGTATCCAAGTATACTTTCCAATGTGACTCCTCTCCCTTTCTCAGATGACCACAAAGTCAAAGTCAAGCTTTTTCTTACTTCTTTTCCATTCAGATGTACTTGAATAATCGACTGATTTTGGTAAACACCAACTTGATCATGCTACCCACTGCAGAAACCTCTGAGGGTTGACTCACCACTGCCAGAGGTACAGAAACCTGGCTCCTTGGCAGGGCATTAATGGATTTCCTAAGTTTGGCCAATACTTCAAATCTAGGAGTTTTCTACCTTAGCTGAATATCAAAACCAGTAGGGAACTTTAAAAGCTAAGTAGGTTGATAGCCCATGCCCCAGGAATTCTATTTAACAGTTCTTTTTTTTTCTTATTTTCTATATTTTTTTTATTTACATTCTGAATGATTTCCCCTTTCCTGGTTCCTCCCTCCCCGAAAGTCCCATAAGCCCTCTTCCCTTCCCCTGTTCCCCATTCAACCCCCTCTCGATCCTCTGTCCTGGTATTCCCCTACATCCACTCTTTCCAGGACCAGGGGTCTCTCCTTCCCTCTTCTTGGAAATCTATTGATATGTGAATTGTGTCTTGGGTATTATTTAACAGTTCTGAGGTGAGATTCTGAGACGTGGAGCTTTAGGAAATCTGAGTGACACTCACGAACTGCCAAGACTGAAGCATTTAAGCTATTTTTCCAATGATTCTCACCAATATAAGCTAACTCTTCTGTCCCAGACAGTGGTGGCAACTCGTTTGTCTCTACTCAGGCTGACTATCCCCTTAGACTATCATTTCTTCCCTAACTCTCCTTATAGCCCCCCATTCCTCTGAAACCTAGTGGACCCCACCACTATCTTTAGAGACATGGGAACCACAATGGGATTGCCATTCTGAGCACCCTAACTCCTCTCATTTCTTCTGTAAAATCTTTTATGGCAATGACACTTTCACTGAGGGTGCTTCTTTAACACCTTGAGTCTTGGATTTCAGGCCCCAGGGGAAGGTAAACTTTCTCTAGCATCTTTTGTTCATCCTCCCTAACCTCTAGCTTTGACAACAGTATTAAGCATAAATCAGGTACTCATGTGTAACACTTAATGATCACTGAATAAATTAAATTCTCTTAAATTTATGAAGTGATTTTTCTTACAGTCTGACAACCTAAGCTGTCAACCTCGAGATTGTTTATGCACACAGTGACATGTTTTTCACTAGAAGCATCGTTATATCAATGTAGAAATAATAATCACTTGTTCACAAAGAGTGACGTGATGTCAAATATGAGGGTGATAGCTATTAATGTGTTTTCCCTATAGATAGAATGATTTCCATGTTTATGTATTTTCCATGCATATGTATTATGCTGTGTAGATGAGCAGTAAGGGATAGTGAAACAGCTCTTCTTCTCGCTACACCTGCTTAAAATGGCCCTCTCATGTAAAGGGACAGCTGAGCCAATCCTAATCACTGTGGGGAGAATCAAAGAGCCAGAGTACTTCTCGCTCAGTTCAGACCAGTAGCTGGGACCCTTTATGTAGGTTGTAGTGACCCCCAACCATAAAGTTATTTAATTACTACTTCATAACTATAATTTTGCTATTACAAATCATAATGTAAATATCTACTATATAGAATATATGATATGTAACCTCTGTGAAAGGATTGTTCAACACCCCTCAAAGGAGTATTGACCCACAGGTTAAGAACACTGGTTTAGAGTGTCAGGGGCCTATAGGTCAGTGTCTACGACACAGTCTCCAAGTTGCACTAAAGGGAGAGTAGTCAGAATGACTACTCCAGCTCAGCCCATAAAGTTCCTGACCCATCTCTAGAGCCTTCGAGACATGGAGGTACAGCTTCTCCACAGAACAGCACACTCATGGCAGCTGCCTGGAGTTAGAGCAGCACTGCTAACAGGTCGTGTGTATGTGTGTGTGTGTGTGTGTGTATGTGTGTGTGTGTGTGTGTGTGTGTGTGTGTGAGAGAGAGAGAGAGAGAGAGAGAGAAAGAGTGAGTAAAAGGCACTCTGCATTCCAAACAGAAGATTAGACATGAACTTCTGGGTTCATAAATAAAGAGTATTTCTGAGGTTGGGGGCTGACTATACCTGAGCAGTATTTTCCTAAGCTAAGGTAGCAGCTGGGAGAGCATAACAAAAATAACTAGCTGCCATGAACATGGGTCAGCATCCCTGAGAATGAACACCAGAGAAAAGCCAAGATCATTCTTAGTTTGCTAATCGAGTATACTAGACACTATTAAAGGCTATGTTAAATCTTGTGGGAGACAAATATTAGACAAGATCTACAAATAATACAAGACTTTCTGGGACTTTAGAGTTAATTACTATGAAAAAGTGTGGGAAGGCTCTTCATTCTGGTAAAAAGATAGAGATGGACATTGGGAGGCAGATAGGATGTTAAGCGGGAGAATTAACCTTATAACCTAAGATGGGGAATAGCAAATACAAATAACAAAAAGCCACATGGTAAAACATAAGAATGAAAATAAACATTAGATACAGATAGTAGAGAAAGCAAGAAAGTTGCTTCCAACTGGAAGGTGAAACTTCATGGTTGTACATGATATGGTAGTTTGAATAAGAATGCCCCTCCTCCCCCCCCCAAAGCTCATGTATTTGAACACTCAGTCCCCAGGTGGTGGCACTGTTTGGGAATGTCTAGGAGTGTGGCCTTGCTGGGGGTGGGGGAGCTCTGAGGTTTCAAAGCTTAGCACCATTCTCAGTATTTGCATGCTCTCGCTCGCTCTCTCTCTCTCTCTCTCTCTCTCTCTCTCTCTCTCTCTCTCTCTCTCTCTCTCTCTCTCCCTCCCTCCCTCCCTCCCTTCCTCCCCTTCCACCTCCCCCTCCCCCTCCCTCTCTCCCTCTGTCTGATTCATGCTTGTGGTTCACGGTGTGAACTCTCAGCTTCCTGGCCCAGCCTCCATCCTTGCCTACTGCTTCCACCTTGCTATCATGGACTCTAACCCTCTTGAGCCAAAGTAAACTCTTTCTTGCATAAGTTGTCTTCATTATGATGTTTTACCACAACAGAAAATTGATACACACGAGACTTAAGACAGAGAAAGCAGCAAGCTTGGTTTAGCAGAAACCACCACATTAATCAGAAGAGTACAGGTATCATGCAAATTAAAAGACTAGGATGATGGATTTAAGAAGTTACTGATGTTCCATTTCCCAAGAAGGACTTCATATACAAGAGAACAAGGTATTTTGTGAAATTTGAGAGTCACAAAGTGGCAAGGATGTTAGTCACCTTTATTCTTTTCTGAGCTGGGGCTAAGACTTACGTGAAGTAACTTGATTTAGCAAATGTCTTCTAACTTCTGAAACTTCCATACTAGATGGTGCATGACATCCATCTTATCTGAAAGCAAATGTAACAGATGTGTTAAAATGGAAAGAATTGATAGGTAGTTTACAAAAACTAATTAGATGATTGTACCCAAAAAGCAATAAAGATTATATGAAGTACTGTAAAGCTGCCATTTTTTATACTAGGCATCCAAAGAACCTAAGATAAAACCCTAAGCCAATGTTCACAGGCTTTAAAAGTGAGATATATAATATTCCTGTTCATTTATTTCACTTCAGAATAATAAAGCTTTGAAGACAATGTTACTTAACACTTAAGTCTGGTTTTTAAATTATTTAAAATGTATACAATATCTGAACTCTAGTCACTATCCTGGTGAACATGGGAATACCACACTGACTATTAGTTCCTGTTTTCAAGAAACTCAAAAACCTCCACATGAGATAAGCAAGAAAAAAAAAAAACAAAACCCAATGAGGTAGGTCCATTAAATGCTACAAATAATACAAGACTTTCTTCGACTTTAGAGTTAATTACTATAAAAAGTGTGGGAAGGCTCTTCATCCTGGGAAGATGATAGAGATGGACATTGGGAGGCTGACAGGATGTTAAGTGGGAGAATTTTGGTTTGAGATCATATTAAAGATTTAAATACTAAATTGTTTTTAAAGGCATTAGAAACTAGATTCAGCACATGAGGCTTCAATTTATACCTACAGTAAGCCACAAAAGTTTTCAGCAGGAATCATTCAAGTTTATATTTTAAAAGCATGGCTACTAGGTTGGAGAAAATTGCTCAGAAGGTAAGAAAATGTACTGCTTATGCACGTTCGGATCCCAGTACTCATATAAGAAGTGCATATATGTGTGCCTATAACCTGGGTTTGTTGGCTGCTACAGTAGCTCCAGATTCAATAAGAGACCCTGTCTCAAAGGAACAAGGTGATAGACTAGAACACTTGATGTCTTCTCCTTGCCTCCACACATATTCGCACACGCACTCACATGCAAACCCTACATTTACTTGCATACTTAAACGCATACTCTAAATGAATTTGATTATATAATGGAATGCACATGAGATGCTGTGAGAGGAGTCCATAGGCAGGGAATCTCTTCTGATACTGCAGTAGTCAAGGTGAGAAGAAATTGGCACAACTGCAATAGAAGTAAAGCATTAAAAAAAAAAACCTCAAGATGTCCTTCAGAGTGGGAACTAGATTAGTGACCCCCATCAATCACCCCAGACACACAATTGTAACTAACCACCACCAACCTTGTCACAAAGTGACAAACACAGGTAATCTGGGCTGTAATAGACTTTCTTTCTAATCTGAGGCATTAACTATAACCTTAAGGAAGCTGTTCTAGAACACCAGAGCTCAATCTGCAACCAACAGACGCACAATCATCTACTGGAAAGGTCAACTTTAGAATGGTCTCAGTTACTGCTCTCACTGCTCTGGGTTAATGTTTGTTCATCTTATATGTAGTTTATTTATCTGAGGATGGGATTCCACAAGGAAAGAAAGACAAAAGAATGAGGTATCCTGCCTTGTCTCCTCCTCATGGAAGAAAGCAGTCTGAGATGAACTCGATGGTTGCTTGTAATCTTAGAAAAAAAATTTAAGAAAGGCAATGAAAGAAAATAAGAGCATCCATGAACCGGGATATTTAGAAGAAAGAAGTAGAGTTAGTAAACCATATCATATGTATTTATAATTATCACTTAAAATATTTTCTTAGGACAGATACAAAGTAAAAACTTGTTAAGCTATACTTTTAAATTATTTTTGATTATATAATACCAAATGGTCAGTTGAAAACATACTGAGCAGGGTATATTTAGAAATATATATGTATATATGCATATATATGCAGGTAACAACAATTAATTTAAAAGAGGCTATGAGAACACACATGGTATGTACTCACTGATAAGTATAAGATCCATCCACCTTTAATCTGGACCATACTTTCTGCTAGCAGCCTATATAAAGAATACAGTAGAAGGAAGTTTGGTCTCTTTGCCTGCTTGCTCTTGCTATAGGTCCATTCCTTCACTGGTATTAGAGCCTACTTCTTTGGAATTATGGCATATGCTGAAACCCAGCTGAGACATGCAGATTCCTGGACTAAACAACTACTAGATTTTTGGACCTTCCATTGGTAGACAGCTATTGTTGAACTAGCTGGACCATAGCCTGTTAAGCCATTCTAATAAATCCCGTGTGTGTGTGTGTGTGTGTGTGTGTGTGTGTTGTGTATACTCTGTAAGTTCTTCTCAATTGAAGAACCCTGACTAATACTAACCTATAACACAACTGATCCCAGTTAAACTCAGTGAGTCACAAAACAAAACAATATGAATGGCAGAGAGGTACTCCAGAGAGATGCAAAGGACTAAAGGGGATTTAGAGAGGCTAGAGGATGACAGCAATCCTAATATACTATATACATGTATGAATTTGGTGAAAGAACAAATTTAGTAAGTTATATAAGAACAAACAAAAATCCCCAAATGATCTGGCAGTGACCAGCATTAACATATTCCCTTAGGAATGACTGTAGATTTATCTCTCCTGTGTCTACCTTGAAGGAGTGCCTGCTGGATTGCAACCATAGTAACAGGTGGGAAGACATAGACACAGTAAGACACAACTCCCATATCCTCTGATGAACATCCAAGTAGGGAAGAGCACAATATATTGACAGCAGCCACAAAGTTGCATGTATAGGATACCAGGGTACCATAGCGTGACATAGGAACTTTATCTATTAACTTTCCTTTACTGCATATGACAAAATGATTCCTGAAACAGTCTTTTATAAATCTTGGCACTTTCTAAACAAAGTGAGTTTACAGATGACAGAGAGAAGGCTAATATTCATGAAAATTTTAAGTAATCTTTTAAGTAAGTGAAACTTTTCTTTGGTTTTTGTTCTTAAGGTTACAAAAGGAGTTTGGATTAAAGGAAAAGAACAGACATATTAATAGTAAAAAGAACAAAACCCACCAATCTACCAACTAACCAATCAAACAAACAAAAAAAACCTATCTTCTACCTGCCCCTCTGTTCCTCTGGAGATAACTTTTAACATGCATCGTTAACTGCTTATTATTGAGAGCAATATGGCAACAGGCTTCAATGACATCATGTGTATATGCATACATGTGCAGTGTGTGCACATATGCAGTGTGTGTGAGACTTCAAATCCAACACTACAGGAGACTTTAATAAGAGTTTTTAAAGAAGAAAGGAAAGAAATTAGAAGGGTAGAGTAGATGTGTCCAAGCTCAAATACAGGAAATAGTGGGCTATAACAAATACAAATGTACACTGTAATTACTCTCAAATTCCCTAAAATTAGCTAACAAACCCTTTAATTGTGGAATACCAAGTGATATCTTGAAAGACCCCAGATCTGAACAAAACAGTGTGGGAAGGTAGCTGGTTCACATCTCACTGGCAGCAACACATGCAGTTGGACAATGGAGATATCCAGATGTAAACACAGGCCATGTGACCTCACCCCTGGCAGCCAAACTAGAAACCAAAGCTGCAAATTGTCCAAGTATGTCTTCAGTGCTGAGAGCCCAGTGTGGTTTGTATGCTGCTTTTCCTCTGATCAAGTAACAAAAACATCCATCTGCAAATTCTGATGCTAACATTAAATATACTGGGTATCAAGGGTCTCAAGAGAAAAAAATGAAATTTGTTTTAGAAAACCAAACAGTAGAGCTAAATATTTTGTGACACTAATATAATAATTGCTTCATTATAAAAGAACTTTTCAGAAGTTAAAAAAAATCCTAGGAAATTATATTTATAATGACTGTAGCTACACATATATGTAAAAATAGTGAATTTGGAAATACTACTTCTTTTTTTTTTCCTGTTCAAATTCAAACCAAGACTTCACTCAGTTGTATGCAGTGGATCTTACCAGTGAGGTTGGGTGTGCCTTTCTGTACTCATAAATGTTAACTTTTCAATATTTCTTCCTAGTTCTCTGCTGAAATGTTGGACTAGGAAGGAAACAGTGAACTGAACCAATCCTATGGGCAGCTAAAGGAGCTGTTGTATGTTCTGGGCTCTGCATTCCACTGCAAGGGAACAAAGAGCATGTAGCTGAGAGGAGAAAAGTCTCCACTGGACAGTGGAGCAGGGAGTAACTACCCCCTGCATATAAATGGCCTCCCACTTCTTTAAATCCAGACCACAACTGTTTGTTTCATGTTTTATTCCCACTTCCTCTACAAATCTTTCACCACTCTCTCTAATCTCAACTCAAATGACTTCCCCTAGCCTCAGTCTCTCACTTTGCACATAATCAGACCTAATTTACTTTAGGTTGGTTACCTTTGGACTGGATCAGTTACTGAAAGGTCTAAGGAACCTTGGGAACGGACACTGGAAGACACAATGCTCGCATTAGCATTCAGCCAATACCTGCTGATTTACTGGTATTGCTATTCAATGTTTTCCCTGGAAACAGTCCTTGGGAGAAATTTATGCTTTCTATTGTGGAAATGGTAAATTTGTTCATAGACTGGCAATAGGTTGTACGTGAAGTATCTTATTTTCTGTGACAGAGCATTATCTTGACTAGGCAAGTAAGATACAGACCACCTAACAATTTGGGGTTCAGAGTGTTAGGAAGGAATTAACTGTTTCATGGCAAAAAGATTCTGAGCAGTATCTACCAGTTGAGACTAACAGAAATGGTGAGGGCAACAGATTCAGAAACATACATAATCATGCACTTATGGATCAAGAATCTACAAACAGCAATTTATAGTACCATTCAAAAAAAAGTTTTTACTCATATCTATTATGTAATAGGCTTAATATTACACCAAAGAACTAAAGACAAATGAGAAACACTAAGCATGCTTATTGACTCACCGAAGATGCAAACACAATAAATCTAAGAACTTAGCCAGCCTCCTCCACATAAAACTGTGCCACTGTGAGTAAAGCGCATGGCAAACAGTTCATCACATTGTAAGCAGCTGACTTTGCCAGGGTGGCAACAAACTGATATCATCCTACAAACTCCTGCCTTAACTTCTGTCCTCAAGTCCTTAGTTTCCAGGATGCTGAAAGAGAATGAAGACCTGCTATGAGTGGTGGGAGTCAGTATGACAAGAGAGCTATGTCCTAGTCACAGAATGGTCACAGGTGCTTGCTGTCCTGTAGACACATTTAGACTGCATGGCATTATACGTCTTCTAAAGTAAAAGATAGAAAGGCAAAGATATCAAACATGTTGCCAACCATAAAATCACATGTATTTAAAATATGGAATCAAAATGGGCTGCTGTATATTTTTAAAACTAGAGAAAAAGTAGGAAGCACATATTCTTCTGAACTGTCAAAAAAATTAGGAGTGTTGCCACTTCTCATCTGATACAACTTCAGATGACTGACTGAATAACTGGCTAAAAGTATGGCGGGAAGGTTGAAATGTGCTCCTTCAGAATTGAAACCCATTTCTCTAGAGCAGTTTTAAGAGGAAAAATATCAAATCTAAAAGACAACATGTTTGCATTCAGACATAAAATCACTAGATCAGAATCAGCAGAACAAAATCCCTACAGAGTTAATTTGACAACAAACACAGTTGTTAGATACTAGTTTTAAAACTAGTATGTAGAAGACTGCAAATTGATCCATTTTTATCTTCTTGTACAAAGCTCAAGTCCAAGTGGATCAAGGATCTCCACATAAAGCCAGATACACTAAATCAAATAGAAGAGAAAGTGGGGAAAAGCCTCAAACACATGGGCACAGGGGAAAATTTCCTAAACAATAGCCTATGCTCTAAGCTATAATATCAATGCATCAATAGCTTATGCTCTAAGATCAAGAATTGACAAATGGGACCTCATCAAATTACAAAGCTTCTGTAAGGCAAAGGACACTGTCAATAGGACAAAACAGCAACCAACAGATTGGGAAAAGATCATTACCAATAGGGCTAATATCCAATATATACAAAGAACTCAAGAAGTTAGACTCCAGAGAAACAAATAACCCTATTAAAAATGGGGAACAGAGCTAAATAGAAAATTCTCAACTGAGGAATATCAAATAGCCGAGAAGCACCTAAAGAAATGTTCAATATCCTTAGATTGCACTTCATACCAATCAGAATGGCTAAGATCAAAAACTCAGGTGACAGCAGATGCTGGTGAGAATGTGGAGAAAGAGGAACACCTCCATTGTTGGTCTGATTACAAGCTGGTACAACCACTCTGGAAATCAGTCTGACAGTTCCTCAGAAAATTAGACATAGTGTTACCTGAGGACTCAGCTATACCACTCCTAGGCATATACAAGGAAGATGCTCCAACATATAATAAGGACACATGCTACACTATGTTCATAGTAGCCTTATTTATAATAGGCAGAAGCTGGAAAGAACCCAGATGTCCCTCAACAGAAGAATGGATACAGAAAATGTGGTACATTTACACAATAGAGTACTACTCAGTTATTAAAAACAATGACTTCATGAAATTCGCAGGCAAATGGAAGGAACTTGAAAATATCAGCCTGAGTAAGGTATCCTAATCACAAAAGAACACACATGGTATGCACTCACTGATAAGTGGATATTAGCCCAAAAGTTTGGAATACCCAAGATACAATTCACAGACCACATGAATATGAAGCTCAAGAAGAAGGAAGACCAAAGTGTGGATGCTTCAGTGCTTCTTAGAAGGGGGAACAAAATACAGGAGGAAAAAGTATAGAGCAGAGACTGAAGGAATGGCCATCCAGAGACTGCCCCACCTGGGAATCCATTCCATATACAGTCACCAAACCCGGACGCTATTGTGGATGCTGGGAAGTGCTTGCTGGCATGAGCCTGGTATGGATGTCTCCTGAGAGGCTCTGCCAGAGCCTGACAAATACAGAGGCAGATGCTCAGATGCTCACAGCCAACCATTGGACTGAGCAAGATGTCCCCAATGGAGGAGGTGGACAAGAGACTGAAGGAGCTAAGGGGGTTTGCAGTCCCATGGGGGGAGCAACAGTGTCAACAGGCCAGACCCCCGGAGCTCCCGGGGGCTGGACCACCAACCAAAGAGTACACATGGAGGGACCCATGACTCTGGTTGCACAAGTGGCAAAGGGTGGCCTTGTTGGACATCTGTGGGAGGAGTGGCCCTTGGGCCTGAGGAGGTACAATGCCCCAGTGTAGGGAAATGCCAGGGTGGGAAGGCGGGAGTGGGTGGGGGAGAACCCTTACAGAGGCAGGGGGAGGGGGGAAGGGATAGGGGATTTCCAGAGAGGAGACCTGGAAAGGGGATAACATTTAAAATGTAAATAAAGAAAATATCCAATAACAGGGGAAAAAAATTAGTATGTTACTTGTTTAAATCAGGGTTCTTTCTGGGACTGCAAAGCAGAGAGCATGGCCTGTCTCACAGAGAAAGCAATTGCTACTCTTGAAACAGGAGGTTGTTCGCCCACACAATCACCTGGGACAAACTTGGCCAGTCCGAGCAGGCCAGAAGGTTAAAGGAGCCTGGGAACATTTAGCATTGTGAAGGAATTACAGCTCAGGAAGATCAGAGGGAGCTGCACAGGAAATGTGAACAGTAACCCTTTCATATCTTCGAGCCTCTTCCAACCGCCTGTGATAAATGGAGTCCTACTGCCCGAACATACACGAGCCAGGAGTAGAACAAGCAGGATGGAGAAGGCATTTTATCCACATACATCAGAGCAGAGCACAAATCTACAATGACTTGACGACATGGTGCTGTTCTAGAAAACAGACATTGGTCTTTAATTGCAACTGCCGCATATGTACTGTATCACGGCCTTTATTCAAGAGAAATGAGAAGAGTGGGTGGGGAGGGAGGATGGGAGAGCTGGCAGATTCCTCACAAGTGGGGAAACATGGAACCTGAAAGTTGACCAACAAATAGGTTTCCACCCTGGCTGACAGTTAAACATCTTGCTCCCAGTAAGTCTTTGGGAAAGCATTCTTTCCATAATAAATAATATGCTATCAAACCAGACATTTTTATTCCATCCTTTATATACTCTTATGTAAAAGTTTCTTCAATATCCAAAGCCAGCTTGACAGTTCAACTGATTATAAACCATTTTAAAGAGCAGCTTAACTAAAAAAAGTTGAAACGTTCTATATAATTTGATAAAGAAGATCTTGCCCAGCAGGTCTTAAATAGCTTTACAAGGCCCTCAATGGGATCTCTTCTTAGTGAACCTGCTCTTGGCAAAGAGGAAGTGCTCAGTTTATAGGAA
Organism: Tokudaia tokunoshimensis; assembly: GCA_036184795.1. Classification (NCBI taxonomy): domain Eukaryota; kingdom Metazoa; phylum Chordata; class Mammalia; order Rodentia; family Muridae; genus Tokudaia; species Tokudaia tokunoshimensis. The sequence continues at coordinate 54,031,925 of BTHU01000022.1, read as the reverse complement.
CAGGTACAACAAAACGATACCAATTACACATAACATGCACAAATACACACATTCTTCAGATGGTGGGGGCAACAAATAGAAAAAAAAAGCTATATCCAAATGGATATCCTTAAATACCAAATGGAACTCTTCAGACCCTCTGAAAGAAGATGACACTTCTATCATTGGCTTAACTTTAGGATAGATGATCTCCTATGACAGCAGGCAAACCAAACCTAAAAGTGTATACAGACGGACATGGCAAAGCAAACCACCAAGGAGCTCACAACTACGAGGGGGAAGAGTGAGAGTAAAATCAAAAGTTTTTCCATAGCAAAGTGCCTTCTGCAAGGCCCACAGAGGGGTTTTTTTATATCCATACTTTTTCACACAGTGAATGGCACAACGAAATTCAAAGTAGCAAGTGAGATGGAGACTCAGGCTTCTTGGGTGCTTTAAATAACCACCAATTTCTTTAGAACCAGCTCCCAGACATGTAATGTCAAGAACACAGCCAAGCCAGGGGGCTTGTCCTTTCCCAGGGTGCTGGTCCTTACAACGTGGACTCTGAGCTGTACACATGCAACCTGAGAAAGCTGCATCTGCAGTGGGAACAGGCGTTCTCAGATGCTGGCACTCACCACCACGTTAGAGCATGTGCTGATCTATTATCACAAAATCCACCTGCCATTCTTGACTATCACTAGAGATTTTAAAACAAGTTAATAATTATAACCAAAAGAAAACTGAAACAAGACAACTGGACTTTTCGAGTGTTGTATCACAACAGATTTACCGACACACTTCAATAGACAGTACTTGGTTTTTGTTTTGTTTTTTAATCTTGAAGCGTAAACATCAAGAGGCTGTTCGGGGGAACTTATACAATTTCTCCTCCTGTTGAGTGCTACTGAAGGGCCTAACCATCAGCCAGAAGAAACTCTGATACGTACCTGACATTTGGAATTCGTTAAAAGACACAGCAACTATGCTTCTTTTTCTGTTCTGGAGATAACAGACTCGTACAGTAATTCTTTTGAGTAGCAAAGCATAAGAGCGAGCAAGCCCACCCTCTCACGGGGCTATCAGCAGCAGAGGCACTTCAGAAGGCCTTGGCAAGTTAGGGCAATGGGCAGGCAAGAATCCCACCAGCTATTACTATCACATGGTTAACACAAGCTTACAAGGCTTTTTCAAAGTCTGTTGTTGGTTAAACAGCAGAGTGGTGTTAGACATTTCTGACAACTAGTCCACTCGCTAAAAGTCCTTATCCCGGAATGTTGAAATATCCTCAACCAAACTACCCCAAACCAGTTACATAGAAGCACTTTCCTCCTTAGCCTTAGCTGTTTGTCCTAACATCACTCCTTCCCAACAGTTCTGTAACCATTCTGAGTTCCCACCGCAGGCCCTCCTCACACCAGTATAACTAAGGCCCACAACAAAAGGCACCTTCCAGAAGCAAACTTCCTTCACACTGGCTTTATATTTCCTACAACTGTCTCCAGAATAAGACTGTAATCAGGGGCACAGGCTTCTAAACTATTATCTGCTGAGGAAATGTCCAGGGTTATACTCCTCCCTAGATAGAACAAGGCATGCTGCCTCCTCATTCCTGAATCGCAGCCTTCCTATCTGACCCAGCGTACACCGGGCTCCGTGGACCTAACAAAGGCCTTAGTACACAAGGAACAAGAAGCTCTCTTCTTACCAACTTCTAAAAGGTGTTCTTTTAAACAACAACAAACTTAAATGTTTTAGTCTGAAGGTGCAAAGCTTCAGGCATTACTATGACAAGGCAAAGGAAGATAAAAGTGGAATTTTACCACATCTCAAGGTTTCTATACAGATTATGAGACTAAACTCTATGAAGAAAGCTAAATATCCTACACTAGTACATAGGAATCACACAATAGATGTCAACTACTACTAGCGATATCAAGAGTAGGAAAGTCAAAACAGAACAAATGGTCATATTAAAATAAAGCATCAATTGATTTAGTCTGGTTTCCTATAACCATTTATGTAAAACCAAAATTGCTGTTCCATGGTTTTGTGTGTGTGTGTGTGTGCTCACATGCATGCATGCATGCATACAAATATTTATATGATGTGGAATAAATGGCAAAATGATCTCTGGGAAGATGGAAAGGTCATGGTCAAAGAAAACTTTGGTTTCATCTAGAATGCTTTAAAAACATAACTTGCTAAAAGAAGTATCTTAACTTATAAACTGCTGATTATTAGTCTTAGTTTTACAATTTAAAAAGTATATTTGTAGTTGATGGACCTCAGTTTCTAAAACGCCACTGTCTTTTTGAGTAGTGCCATTCACAGTTATATACAATGCTCTCAGGAATCTTTTCAATGGCCTCCCAAATGCTGTATTAACAATATCCAATTATACCAAAAGGCCTATCCGCACAATTTTATGAAATTTAAAATTCACTAAACACATCTGATCAAGGAAGAGGGAGGGTTTCAAAGCCCAGGAAAACATGAATCAATGTAGTTCTATATATAAAGATTACCCTTTCCCTTTAAATTGTGTACATGTTTACATTTAATAAGCCATACACAGAAAGTCAAATCTTCGATTATTTACAAAAAGGCCAGGGGATATCTACTTAAAACCATCCTAACAATTTCAATGTCTTGAAGGTTGCTGTAATGAAAACCTTTTTCTAGGCTCTTTCTAATTTCTTAGCTTGGCTGGGTCATATTGGTATTAGTGAGGCTTTTTAAAATTCTAACTCTCCTCCTAGTTACAGGCCATAACTGACTTTTTCATCCCATTCCCTTTTCCTTCAGATGATCTAGATTTGGGATCATAAAGTGGGGACAAAGCAGGTCACCAAAGCACACTCCCTAAGAGCAGCCAGTAGTGGGCCTTCCTAGGGCTCAGACATGGACATAAGCCACATGTTCAGCCAGATAAGCCTACTCTGAACCAATCAATTTACATATCCAATGTATAAATTAAAGGTTTCTCATACAAAAAAAGACACTAACATTTCACCAAAAAAATGGCTAGAAAAATCAGCCTTTGCCTTGAATAGGAAGACATTGGCCTAGATAAGAGATTCACACACAAAAAGAATTGTGGGCATGGGAAGTTAGGTTCGCTAATCTTTTTAAGTGAGTTTAAAATGCAAGAAAATCCTTTCTGTGGATTAGTGAAAAAATGATGTTGCCCAAAAGGCATCATCCTTTATTTCAAATAATAAATTCTGATATAATTTGTAGGCAGCACAGGGCGCCTCAATCATCATGAACATCATCTTTGCCTTCAGTTTTATTTTTTGAAAATGGACAGCACAAGTGTCAATAATCTCTTCTCCTAGATGCTAAACTATGAACCTGATGAAAATCAAGTAGCTCCCTCACAAAAGCATCAAACTCTGGTTCCTCCAGCAGTTGACTTCTTTGTTTCTATCAGGCTGAGTGCTAATGTCTTGCAGAATCAGGAGATGTAGGTGCTTGAGGCTTGGGTTCTAAGAACACAGCAAAGCTCCCTGCATGGTTCATTCTGTTTACTCACCCTGTTCTACGTATCGACTCACCTCTGCCTGGAGAGCACCCTGTAGTCTCATCAGATAGCACAGTGCCTAAATCACAGTAAATGCCAACCAAACCTGAATGACACTTGCTATTTACCTGCCTGACTCAATCAAAGGCATTCTTAGTATAGCTCCTCAAATGCAAATGGACCTTAAAAGCATACCATATATACCTGTTAATCTAAGTTCATATTTTACTTGAGTTTTTTGTATTTATTCCTGGTATACAAAGATAAGACAGCTCCTGAAAACTTCCCACAAATGCTCCTGAATGACAGGGAAATAACATGATTCCAGCTTTTTTGTTCTCAATGTGATGACCAAAGAGGATACCCAATATAATCTGCATAGCCTCTTTTTCTGCTCTGCCCTGGACAGGCTTTCTTGATAGCTCTTCCTTCATGATACAACCAGAGAAAAGACTTTCTTCAAAAACAATCTCCCGTGACTGCTGTGGGGCTTTCATTTGCCCAGCATTGTGTCAGCTCCTTAACTACTGTGATATTTTTATCACTTGAAAGTTCTGCCAACTGTTCTTGGCTACGATCAGTTAAACTTTGAAGAAATCAGTGCAGACAGCATCCTCTCACTGCTTCTGTGAAACGCTCTCAGGGCTACAGGTCTTCCCAGCACTCAGGAGCTTATCAGAGAAGAAAACTGTCCAGTGGGACCTGCAGTCTGTCTGACTGTTACCACCATGGGTCCATCTCCCAGTGTCCTCCATCCTAATATACATCCCATCCCAGTGGAAGAGACAAGCATCCTTTCTCATTTGTTCAGGGAAAGTTGACCTGTTAACATTCCTCTGAGTCATTCTCTTATCAGATCATTTGCAGGTGTTCTGATGGGAAGATCAGTTGCAGGAGGCTTACTTAGCTGGTATTAGATTGGAGCATAACTAGAAGACTCACATGTTCCTTCTTGTAATTGCCCTTACTCAAAACAACAAATGAGTTCTTCCTCCTGACTTCAAAGACTCTTAGGCAACTTCATCATTTACTAGATCTAGTTGGAGACCCCCCCCCAAAAAAAAAAGAATGATTTGCTAGGACCTCAGGAGGAAAGTGAACAAAGCCAGGTTGGTCTCCTCCATGGCCATGGCTTTCCAAATGCCACACCAAACTGAGCCTCTAGCCACCTGCCTTCCCCTGACCAGGCATCCTGGTGAGACTGTTCCCTTTTACATTTTGGTAGTCCAGTCACACAATTATCTGCTACAAGAGATGATTAATATCTCATATCTGGAAATAATTTAGTGATGTTACCATTAGTAACTGCTTACACACTTCATCTTTTCCCACCCACTCCACGACAAGAGCCCTTCCTCCCCTAAATGGTTTCCCAAATGTTCTGAAAAATCTGAGAAAGCCTGTTTAAGCACCTTGTGACACATCGAGAAAGCAAAATTGTCTGCTTGCTGAGGTCACACTACTAGGAAGATACAGGAGTGAGATCAGAGTACATCAAAGATTCAAAGAAGTAAGGACAGTTCCACTGAGCAAACATCAGTAAAAGTCCCAGTGCTGAGCACAGTGCTGTCTCCTAGAGTCACCAGCAGGAACAACCCAAATGAACAAGCCCACAGGCTTACCTGGTAACTGTTACTGCTTCTCATACAATCAGCGCCCATCACTCCAACAAACCCAAACACATACAGACCTTATTATACCTTACTATAGAAGTGTTGGCAAATGCAAAATTTTAATTTCAGTTATTTTTCTACTTACTTTCCTAGTCTGATGAGGAAAGAAGTGGTCTGAAGATAGGCAACAAAAAGGAAAAAGGTGATCTTTTGAAGGAACAGATCAAGAACATACTGAGGACAAATGAAGTACAAAAATACATTTTTAAACTTTCTTAAAACTCATTTTGACATCTATCTGAAAAAGCTATCAACTTATTTAAGGCTGTGACAACATTAGGGTTTCATAATCTTTATGCCCATAGAAAAAGTGATGAAAAATAAATTATTAAAAATTACAATTTAGTAACACTCTAAGACTAAAACGTCAGATCATATCAAGGAAAATGGAGAAGGAAGCAAAGTACTCAAGCACTCACAGAACTGAAGGTAATCATCGGATCCTACTTTTTCACTCATTTTTATTTTAGTGCTAGGCACAAATACAGCCCAGGGCCTCAGACATGCTAAGGACAATCCCAATCTCATATGATTCCTGATTGTTAAATTAGAAATTTTAAACTGTATTAAGCAAAGATAAAACTTAAAAAAAAAAGTTCTCAAACACAATGGAAACAAGAATTTCTAAGTTGATTTTCTTTGTGTTTGGGTGTGTTTCTGTTTATCTGAATGAACAGCAAGTGCAGACAGAAACCCACAGTAGCCATAGGAGGCCGTCTGAATCCTTGGAACTGGAGTTAGACCAGCTGTGAGCTCCCTAATGTGGGTGCTGGGAACCAACCCAAGATCCTCTGCAAGAATACCAAGTATTGGAAACAGGGACTTAAGTATTCTTCTGCTATACTGACACTTAACTGTAACTATAGCACCCAGGAAGCTGAGTCAGGACTGTGAGTCTGAGTCCACCCTTGCCTATACAAGACCCTGTCTGTATTCAGCTGTTACATGTAGCAAGTCACAAACCAAATGAAAAAAGACATGAAAATAGGAGAGCAATCTATTAGGGAGAAGATGTTTGGTGGGAAGGGGAAAAGGATTAAAAATAATGAGGAAGAGTATGATCAAATTACATCGTAAATACAGAGTGAAATTGTAAGAGAAAAATAAAAACAAGTGCCCAACACATTGTTTTTGTAGTTAGCAATTTTCAACTTTAGTCCCCACTGAACCAGTAACTGGCTTATATAATTAAGAGAAAAATATTAGCAGGTGTTTTTAAGAACACACTGAAAACAGTAACAGGTAGTAATGTTTCCTGTCGAGCTGCTGGAACTGAAAAATGTTAATAATTTTAATAGATATATGCTACATCTACTAGCTATGCAAGCTCACTATTAAAAATGGAAAATTTCCAGATAATAAGAGTAAATTAATAGTCTTCAAACCCGTCACTCAGTAGATAACATCTTAGAGGATCTGAGAGGTCAGTATAAACCCCAATGGTACAAGTTAGAGGTGCACTGGCTATAGCGAGAGTGTGGAGTGGAATAAGAATAAACTCTGCTGCTTGAAAGTAACTAGAAATATCTGCTAGAGAAGAGTAGTCATCAAGGCAGAGAGACTGACAGTGAGGGTAGTGGCTTTGAAGCAGGTATGGTGAGTGGCTACAGGTGCATTCTGGAAAGGCGAGTGTTAGGAACTGTTTAACACAATCTTAGCATGACTCCTAAGGAATGCCCGAGTCTACACGGTTGCATCTGACCTGTCAGATGTGCACTCACAGCATTCCATGTATCCTAATTTCTGGACCCAAGTCCAAGCTGACTAAGAGCTTCACAATGACAGAGGTACATGGTAAGCATATCTCTAGAGCTGTTTCAGAAGTTCACGGCATATGATCAGTGAGCAAGTTTTGGCAATTAGTGGAGCCAAGAAGAACTAACAAGTTGAGATATCGTAGGATGAGCTCAATCAAGGCTGAAACAAGAAACAGGAGAACTTACCCAGGCTGGACACTCCAAGAGAATCTGCTCTTGGTCTCTCAATGTGAGCTGTGACTTGCTTAAGAAAGGGTGAAGCTATTTGAAGTTTGCTACGTGTCAGCATATGCCAGAAGCTGTACCAGCACAAATAAAATTGTGGATAATACAAAGAGGGCCCTTGTTTTTACTGCCTGAAGTCTCAAGGATAGTCTTGAGGACAGCCTGGCACCTGTGAAGGGGACTTCAATTTATCTCAGAGATGGGATGAGATAAAATAAAAATAATAAACATAAGCAGCCTGGTAACAGGAAATATATATTAGCTATTTTCATTTATACTTTGATGGTCACAAAATGACAATCACATGAATGGTGGTGAGCAAGTCCCTGAAGCAACATTTTAATGTTCTTTGGTTGGTTTGGTTTTGTAAACTATTACATAATTAGTGAAATTTAGAGTTGATCTGGACAAAACAAACAAACAAAAATGCCCTCCTTTTTTTCCTGAACATTCATGCCAAGATTAAATCATGCTTTACAGTCAAGAAATAAAGTTCTAAATTCTATTAACATGAGATTAATAACAACAGTTATGAATATAGACTATCATGCAGAAAAGAAAACTGCCAAAACCTAAAAATTACTCTGGGACTTTTAAATAATTATATCCTTTAAGTATAATATATTTCTATTTCACTCTATGAAATTTAACTAAATCATTATAGTTGGCAACAAAATCAGGAAACCATTCATATGGCCAGCATGGCTATTTCACTCTGAATAATGATAACAGCTTTGGCAAACTACAGCGAGCTCTTCTTACAGTCTTTGAAATGTTACTTGATACAGACAGTTTTGGAAGCTGAGGTTTTCCACTACCTGGCAGCAATCATTATTCAGTTACACTTCAGAACTATGTAAGGGTTATGTTCCTCTGCATTCATGCTCACTAACAGCAAATAAAAGTGTGTCTAGTACTAGATAAAGATCTACTCCAGTAGGCATTAGAAATGACAGTGAGGACTCAATGCCCAAAGAAGGAGGCACGAACAAAGGAAAGCAGACAGACAAGTAGTGCTTGGGGCCACTTTCAAAGCTGGCTTGCACTGAAAGGAAATATAACAGAAAGTAGAAAACAATACCAAACAAAACAAAATCCCACAAGGATCTCCCCTTTAAGGAGTCAAAAAGGAAATGCTCATGGGCATCACTATAATGTTTAAAAGACAAAACCCTATACTTTCTAGAGCTGGACAGTACCCAACAAAAACAAGCTTCCTGGTTTATTTCATGAAGTCTACATTTTTAAGGTGATTAATAAATTATCTTCAAGCCATTATATACAAAAGTGACCTGTAAACTGTTTCTCAAACCAATAAACTTTGATATTGTTGCTTTAAATAAACTTTCTTTGTAATTTACAAAATCTACAGTTAGTTTCTGTACACATATTACCCATTTCCCCAAAAGATAATCATGATACACTTCTCAAAAGCAAAATTAAAGTTGATATATTACTATGAACTAAACTATAAACTTAGCTTTTACCTGTTTTTCCCACTGGCATCTTTTTTTCTCAGTTTCTATGCACAGCCTTGAGTACCATGTCATATTTAATGATTTTTTTCAAATATTGTAAGTTTTGGTATATACCTCACTCTGTCTAATAACAATATACTAATTATAGTTATTATATAAAATTAAACCTACATTTTCATGGAGAATATATTACTGAGTACTAGAGAAAATTACAAGAAAATTCATATAAGTGTGGCATTTCTCTTAATATTTTATCTGAGAGAAAAGCAAACAAGTCATTGGAGAAAAGTATCCCACATTGCCTATTTTGCCAAGAATACCAAATCATATTAATAATATAATATATAATGCCAAATTACTTAATGTCCCAGGAATTTCTCTTCAAGAACTTGCTGCCACTTACCTATTTTCTGAAGCTCTTATTCTCATCAGATATACAGTAAATCTTTAATTCTGTAATAGTATATAAAGTTAAATTATGCTCATTCACATAATCTACTTTTACCAAGTAGATATAAAACTACTTTCATTTTTTACTTTCACTTTTAATTACTGTATGATATTTATAATAAAAAAACAGCTAATTTAAGAGAAAATTATTGGCTGCTTATTACTAATTCTGTCTTTACTTTGAAAGGAATAGAATATAACAAAATGTTCCAGAAAGGAAGAAATGTCACAATGAATAAAAGCGGCAAAGCAGGGTGCTTCACATTCTTTTCCATGTGTGTGACACTGTGGACACTAACGGACACAAACACACAATTCACACTGAGGGCAGAGACTTTCCCTGGGAAACAGTAATTAAGTCTTCAGTGTTGGTCCTATTTGAGTTCTCCTGCCTAGATCTCCCAGTGCTGGTATTACATGTGTGTAATATACCACAAATAGACTTGGAAGGCTTCTGAAAATACATATACCCGATAGTAATCGCCTGTGGTAGTTTATATCTTATGCGCCACTGCTGAGTGTCCCACCTAGTGTAGCATGTATACTAAACTTTTTATTTTCCAATGAGTTTTTTATATACTTGCACTAAAATTAGTCAGGACTTATTTACACACATTCAGGATCTGCACTCAGTCCTCAACATGCAGTTACATCTGAAAACACATTAGCAGTAGCCCACATCTCAGTTCTACAACAGACACCTCCTTCTCAGACAGTACTCAGTGCTCTTGCAGTAGAAAGTGACTGAATACCCGATGTGGCTGTCCTGCTTTATGCTAGAAAAAAATTCATGTCATAAAAGTAGAGAATGTGTTTTATACAATACTCTGTAAAGTGATGCTACTTTGTTGGCTTCATAAGTCCAAGAAATTCACAGTTCAATGATGGGAGCTTTCTATCAATGTCAAGAGATATATCAAACAGAAAAATCAGCTAATTCCTATAATGGTTTGACTGTCTCATTTAGTTCATGGAATCAAAGTAAAGCTTCCAGATGTTTACCCTGTAAGCATGAAATACTCATTCCTGTGTCTGCTTACTAACACTCAGTTAAAAACAGTTCCAACAACAAAGATAAAAACTATATAGCCAGCTTGCACTAGTCACAGGAGTGAAGCTTTAGAAAGCTATCATGAACCATGAATTAGTGATTCACTAGTGATTTTAGAGCAGCAGTTCTCAGTGTGGGTCATGGCCCCTTGGGGGTCACATGTCAGATATTTATATTACATTATGAATCATAACAGTAGCAAAATTATAGTTATGAACTATAGCAATATAGAAATATAGCAGTGAAATAAATTTATGGTGGGGGTTACCACAACACAAGAAACTGTATTGAAGGTCACACTGTTGGACTGAGAATCTCTGGTCTAGGGGTACAGTAGGAGGCTGGGTCACCTTTCAACAGCTGATCAAGCTAAGCACTGCTGTCTGTAAATTTTATTTCTATATGCCTTATTTAACACAATCAACAAAACTATAAGACTGAATGAAGCCTGCTTAGAACATGTGCTTTTTCTGTTAGGACACATCACAGACTTCTTCCACTTAGGAACACTATATAACACTCTATTTCTATATCGGATAGTCATTTTAAGAGAAAAACTACTAACACACTTTAAACACGGAAACACAACACTGAGTAAAAGATAAATCAACACTAGTTTACAGTTCAAGCAGAAGGTGTGTGCTCTTCCTGGAGCATGCATAGCAAGCGATCCAAAATCCAAACTCTGTGCTTTAAAAAGGATTTCAGAGTTATAAATAAAATTTAATAATACAATGTTCATAAAGTAAAAATCTGTGAATAATAAAATCAGCTGCCGGCCGGGCGGTGGTGGCGCACGCCTTTAATCCCAGCACTTGGGAGGCAGAGGCAGGAGGATTTCTGAGTTCGAGGCCAGCCTGGTCTACAGAGTGAGTTCCAGGACAGCCAAGGCTACACAGAGAAACCCTGTCTCGAAAAACCAAAAAAATAAATAAATAAATAAATAAATCAGCTGCCTTCAATTCATGGTAATAGCAAAACAAACACTGGTGGAGCACAGCATCATAATAAAAACAGTGTTCTAGCTAAATTACACTGTTACAGAGCAGAAACAAATGTAGACTTTGTTACAGTTCACAAATAGCTCACAATTCTGTCCATATACACTGTGATATACCTCCACCAGTCAAAATGGAAGCAAACGTATGTTACAACAGCTTTCACAGAAGTGTGTGAACCCAATCAAAACTTACACATAGGTGTCAGTGCTGAAAGAGCATTTTTGATATTGAGTTAAACAAAGGTATTCCTTTCATCACAGCAGTACTTGCCTTTGTTTCACTACAATTGAGTGGTGTGAGTATGTGTATATGTGTGTAAGCATGTGAGTGTTTCTTCAAGACAAGGCTTTGGTTTTTGTTTTTGTTTTTCACTGAACCTAAATCTCTCCATTTTGGTCAAGATGACTGTTAAGTAAGCTCTCGGGATGCTTTGTCTCCTTCCTGCAACACTGAGACCACAGGCACATGAGGCCATGTCTAGATTTTTATGGGACTATTGGGGATTTGAACTCAGGTCCTTGCTCTTATCTATTGGGCCATTTCCCCAGCCTTGAGTATTTAAGAGCCATTCTGTAAAATCATCAAAAGCAATGACAATTTCCAATAAGCACACAATCTAAATCTTGGTTTCATTTTAGAAGCTAAGTCAGCTGGAAACATGGGCTAATGTTTATCTCCCTCCAAGTCTTCAGCTGAAGTGCTAACTTCCACTGTGAGGGCTTCTGAAGGTAAGTCCTCTAGGAGGGAAACGTAATTACAATAGGTCACATACTTAAGGAAGTTTATATTCACATTAGTTTTCTCTCTCCTGCCCCTTTCTTTCTCCCTTTCCATTAAGATCAAGGTCAAACATCTGCACCCAGAAAGGGGCCTTCCCCACACCATCCATCTGATAGCACCTTGACCCCACACCCTGTACAGACTGACACATGCTGTCTGTGGTTTTTGCTAGTTAAGATTGGGATTTTCAGAGAGAGTATACTTTTTTATTTAAATAACTTGTTATTATGTAGTAGGATAAAATAAGTCTAAGACTATCCACAAAACAGCAGCATGGAAATTTAGTAACATTTTCAAGACTTCTAAAAGAGATACAACTTCTGTGTCAAGCTTTGTTTTGTAAAAAATTTTGTTGAATAAAAATATTCCACAGAAAAAAAAAGAATAATACGTATGAAAATATATGGCCTGGAATATTTACATGTTTAAATGTTTCAAAAATCTAAATTTATTATGTCAGCTAGAATCAGCTTTTAATTTACCAGGTAGCTTAGTACATACAAATATGAAAACATATTTTAAATATTTAAAATTCTGATTTACAGAAAAAGATAACTTTAAACTCAACAACTTCAAATTTAGTAACCATAAAATAAAATTTGGAAACACTCAAGTTTTATGAAATAATAAAAAATAATACAACCGCATTTTAAATGCATTATTTCAATTATAAATACTCATATTTAAGGTTAAGAAACTAACAATTTGGCCATGGTTATCCATACCTATAATCCCAGCCCTTGAGAGGCTGAGGTAAGAAGGTGATAAATTTGAAACCAGCCTAAGCTGTATACTGAGACTCTATCTCAAAGAGAAACAGAAACTGAATGATACATGCCAACTATTTCTGAGAAATTCACTTATATTTTTTTGACGTTAAGAAATTCAACAAAATAGCTTTTATTTGGCTTTTATCAGTACTTATAGTACATTGTCAGTACTTATAGAATAAATTTGTTTTTAAAATAAGATATTTTTAACTTTATTTTAAAAGAAAATCTTGGAAATAAGCAAAAACATCACACACCAAAAGTAATCAAATCCAAAGACCATGTAACTTAATGAACTAACAAGCACTTAGAATTGACATTTAAAATGGAAATAAAATATTATACAGGGTTATCAATATTTTTACTAAAAAACAATTTTAAGTGAAGTAATAAAATTTATAATTTTATATATGGAATTTTATTTATTTATAATTTATAATACTAAAAATTATAATTAAATGTTATTTATTTTCTATATAATCTCAATTTGAACAATAAATTAAGAGATTAACCTACATATGATAGTTCATTTATCAGGGATTTAATGCCTACATGCTACAGCAGTGGAGATGATTAGTATTTACCATTAAAAACTTTAAATCACATAGATTACCCTCTATAGTATGAGAGATGTTATCCAATCAGGTGAAGGCCTTACTAGAAAAGACTGGTGTTTTTTGAAGAAACTCTTCCTCAACACTGTAGCATAAATCCTGCCTGAGTTTCTAGCCTGCCAGCTCATCTTACAATAATATGAACTTCCCCCATTCCTGCATACTTTCTTTCTATCTATCTGTTTATCTCTTTGCTAGTTCTCCCAAATCACATACTAGGGAACCAGTTCATTATCCTAACATCAATATAACAAAGGGATAGAAAGGTCAAGAATTTGTCCTACTTCTGTAAACTGTATCACTAGGTAACCAAACAGTAAATAAGGGAAAGTGTCTATAAAATATTCCAACTACTAAATGAGAAAGTGAGAGAATTAAAGAATCCAAATAGGTCTGTTTCTCAAATGAATGAATGAATGAATGAATATGGTAAACGCAAATGTCAGCTAAGATCTCAAGATGCCAGACCAGAAACCATCATGTCATTTAGTTTCCTGTCAGGAATTCTCAGGCCTTCCCTGCCTCAGACTGGATACATAAGAATTTGGTCATGGGTAATCTATGATGTAACAAGTCCACCATGTGACTCAGATCAGCCACGCTTTGCAAACTTCTTCAGAGTATAGATAATAGCCAGAGCCTCAGCGTGCTTCTGAGGACAGCTGCTAATTAGACCTACAGAGTTCAAGAAAGCATAATGGTCTATACCACAAATATGGAAACACTGAAGCTCAGAATGGATCAAGGGTCAAAGTCAAATTTCCCAGTTTCTTCGAACTGCATGGACACTACAGAGATAGGACAGTAATCTAACACTAGGAATATGTGAACTAACAGACTGACTAAATGAGACAAAATTTATCAATTCCTTTTAAATGTGCAAAAATAGGAGTCTAGATTCTGTAAAGAGAAGTGCACAGAATTCTCCAATAAACAATTTAACTGGGAAAATGCATTCAAAGCAACATTCAAAGTCTCTGGACATTTTTCTAAGAACAAACAACAAATGGATACATATTCATTCAAGAAAAACCACAGTGAGAGCAAGAGCTAGTTGGCGACATGTGAACCATCTGTCCCCTCCTGACTTCTCCCATACTTCCAGCTGTGACCTATGAAATAACTCCAGAAACTCCAGGCAGACTTAGTCCCTGCCCCCTCAGCACCGCAGGCAGCTGCCCCCTGGGAAGGCAGAGTGCTGGTGCTCTCTCCCTAGTCCTTTACTGTCAATCTAGTCTGCACAGGCATGGCTGAAAAGACCAGAGCTCCTTTTCTCTGTAGCGAAGCTGCACACCAGGGGCAGCAGATAGAGAACCCAGAAATTGAACGCTCCTAGCCCATCCTGATTCCACACCCAGATAGACAAGGCAACAATGTTCCTGCTCTCAGCAGCGCCTGAGAGAGCAGAGCTGTCACTAAGGGAGAAGTGAAGCAGCCCCTTTGCCCCAGTTCTTACACAATGGTACAAGCAAGGTTCTCCCCAGGAAGAGAGCAAACTGCAGCAACAGGCCTTCAGGACAAAGAGCTCGACTGCACTGCACTGGCAGAAGGAAGTCAAATCACCAAAAAGAAGTGCCATGAAAAGTAACTGTGCATGATTAAAATGATTTTCAAATTCCATGGGCTTCCCTTTTCTCTTTGTCAAAGTGTAATTCAATAAAACAGGACGTTTGCAGTGGTGCTGCTGAGCTACCTATCTTTGATGTTGTGTACTCACTGTCAAGAGTGGACAATGCTTCCGACTCACAGAAAGACTAATACGACTATCTACATTTCCATGTTCTCCTTTCTTCCAATTCCTTCGAAGGGTGGATTATACAAAGTGTAAGCTATGATGACGTACTTTTGAGTTTCTCACATACAGAGATTTAATATATAATAATAGCACAAATACAGGAGGTAAAATTGAGTTACATATGCAGGGAAGAAATTCTATTTTGCTTAAGTTTGGTAGAAATCAAACAAAGACTCTTCAAGGTACAGAATAAGTCAGCAAGTCCTCTGTGTCTACTGATTATATGACTTTATTTTCAACCAACTTAAGAGTTGAAAATATTTGGGAAAGGGCTGTAGCTGTGCTAAACATGTGCACACTTTTTGTTCCTTCTTAGTATTCCCTAAACAAGACAACAGAGTAGAATGGCTCTGCAGCACTTACATGTATGGAGCCTACAAATGATTAAGTACACAGAATGGTGTACATATGTGATATGTATATTTTGCTATTTTCTACAACAAACTGGAGCATCTATGGGTTTTGGTATTTCCAGAGGGTCCCAGAACAAACCCCCAACAAAAACTAAGCTACAATGGAACAAACAAACAAACAAAAAAAATCAACAAATAAAACAAAAAAGCACAAAAAAATTCAAGATATTATCAATTAAATAAAATATCACAAGAATCAAAATGCCACACTAAAAGATACTAATTTCAAGCTACTAAGAGAAAATGGTGGCGCTAAAAAAAAATAGAAAGAAAAGAAAAGATATAAGCCCTCAAGAAAACAAACGGTAAGACTATGGCAAATAATACCCATGATCCTTCAGTGCACACGAAACACTCCATAGCAGATCCTGTGCCACATCCAAAACAACCCTCTCTAACTTAAAGAGATTAAAATCATGCTGTGTATGAACCCAGTGGGTCGCAAATGAAAATTACTATGAGAAAGAATTTTCAGGAATAAATATGCAAATATTTTAACAATAATAAAAAAAAAATAAAACAGACTTCTAAATAACCAATGAGTTAAAAAGAAATGATAAAGAGAAACAGAAAAATGCCTTAAGAGTGAAAACTCTTTCAACATTTCAAAGCAGACCCTTCTGAGATACTGCTAAAGAAAGGAATGCATAGACAACTGCAGGTATAATAAAAACCCATTTTAAAAAAAGAAGCTCCCAAGTCAATAGCCTCATCTTATACTTGAGAAGACTCTAGAAAGAGTAAATTATCCCTAAACAGGAGAAAGAAACATCACAGGGTAAAGTATAAGCAAATTAAACAGAGACTACAAAGAGGAAAATCAACAAGGGAAACAAACCTGTCAAAGAATTAGCATTCTGGTGATTGGTGATCACAGACTACAACAGGCAGGAAGACTCATGAAAAATAAATGACCAAGATCGCAGACAGAGAGATCATCTATAAAAAGTATGCACTGCTAGCAGAGACCTTAGTTTGGTTCCCAGCATCCACATCAGGCAGCTTCTAACTCCAGCTCCAAGAGGATTTACATGTCGAGGCACCTACATTCACATGCACATACCCACACGCATACACATAATTAAAAAGAAAGAAAAGACAAAAGAACAAATAAAGAGAATAGGGTGAATCTTCAAGAGACCAAAAGAAATTAAGAACTCATGGGGGAATTTGTCCTTGAAAAGTACCAGAACAATAGACTCCTAAATCCTGATCAACCTAGGACAGGTGAGAAACCATGAATCTTTATTAATCTTAGTCAAACACAGGACTTTATACTCCTTGCCACTTAAAAAGGACATGAGATACAAGTCTAGTCAGTGAAGAAGTCAAGCCTTCCAGGAGGTCTTTGAAAGTTCCCTCCCCACTTAAGAGAAAACAAGAGAGACACTTTTTTGCTCTATACTCTTGAAGACTTTGATACAAAGATAAAATACCTACAGCTAAAACTATAGATCAAGAGGGGTCTAAGGACTAAAGACCACTCCTCCAAGGTTGTGGAAAAGAAAATCAGTCTAATTATGGGTATATGAACTAAATATAAACCAGATACTACAATTAGACTATCAAATATACTTGCTCTAATTTCATTTCTGTTGCTGTAATTACACCTTATAGTACATTATTTAGGGGAAATCAAGGCTAGAATTCAAGAAACTAATCACAATACACACACAGTAAAGAGCAAAGAGAATAAATATATTGTTGTTTGCTTGCTACTTATGCTCAGCTAATCTTCCTTACTCTTAAACAGTTCAGAACCCAGCCTAGGGAATGGTGCTGCCTAGAGTCAGCTGAGTGTATTAACACACATGCCCAACACACACACACACACACAAACAACATATCTATAAGCAAATCTAATCTAAATAATTACTCATAGGTTGTGGGAAGTTGACATTTAAAATTAACCATTACAATGTACCTGTTGTCAACTTGACACCCAAACACATCACTTTTAAACCATAACCTTGCATTCCTGGTCCTCAAGATCTCATCTTTATCTCATAATGGAAAATATGGTAGATGTTAAAAGTCCAAAAAGTCATTAAAAATCCTAAAACTTTCAAAGTCTCTTGATTGTGAGTTCCTATAAAATAAAATCACATATATAGACATTCTTATTCCAAAAAGGAAAAGAAACCATTAATAGAGGGTTACATGCAGACCAGGCTGGCCTCAAATTCAGTTTGTAGCTGAAGATAATCTTGTACATCTGATTCTCTTGCCTTCCTCTTCTGAATGCTGAGATTATAAGTCATACTTCCATGACCCATCTATGCCATGCTGGGGATCATTTAGCCATGCTACACAAACCTTCTACCAATTGAGCTATATCGCAGCCCCCAAATCAAGAAATATCTGACACTGAGAGTATCTACTGCTGCAGAGCTACTGAACTCAGGTACTCTTTTTTAAAGTTCATAGTTTAAACTTTTATTGTTTACTTTCTACATTCCAATGACTTTAACAGTAAAGACATAGCAATATTTTACTACTTGGAACAATTTCCATGTTGGTTTCATTCTTTAGACTTGTAACATACACAATGTAGTTTACTGATGGGATCTTTAACTTTGAAGAACATTTTGAAAGCCATATAATTTATTAAAACACTTCTGTGTTTTCTAAATCTACTTAAGGAAAATAAATTTCAGTGACATCAGTGAAATAACATACTTGACTCATACCAAATCAGAAAGTCAACACTATAGCAACAAGGCACCAGAAAAAGCATAAGTTTAACACAAATAAGAAAACCCCTAAAATGCATGTGTATCCAAGCAGCATCAGCACAGTTGACAGCTGATTAACTTGTAGCATAGCTTTGGAGGTCTAAAGCCTAGTTAATACAGAAATAACCAGGAATCACCCAACAGGAGATAATCTATCAACATCCCATGACACTGTAAGCCTAAGACTACCATTTAAGCTACACCAAGACAGGATACTATTGCTTCCTCTAGAAAATGCAATCCCTCATGACTACTGCTAACACCAAGTCCCAGGGGACAGCACCTGGTCATGGAATTTGTTCATTTCTCCAAGGGTATCCCATCTCTCGCTTCCTGGCTCGATGGGTCAGCTACACTGAACTTCTCCCTGAGGGTCTTCCTACTAAAACACTCACATCAGAACGGTTCCCTTCCCGTCACTGTGGGAGATCGCCACACTGAGCTGCCCACTCCTGCTGGAGGTGTTCTCTTACCACAGCATACTTCATGTGTCATACTTCATGCTGACCATTCCTGTCAATCTCCCCTCAAGCCCCACTACCTGAAGGATTCATTTAACCCAAAACTTGTAACACTGTTTAGCATCTTGAAGATGCGTAATATATTTGTTTATATACAGGAATTTTCATGAGAAAATTTATTTTAATGCTTTTAAATTTAGTCTGTTGAATTTTTAACCTGACCTGGTAACTACTAAGGAAGGAGGTGATTTTTCAAAGACTTCTCTACTCTTGAATTTATCCCTGGAAATTATTCTTGGGGAGAAAATTTAGAACTCCTTTCCTGTTGCCAGTTTATAGTCACTTAAATGAGTTTTCAAATTCCAGCAAACCAAAGCATACTTTCTAAATACTAAACTGATCCCTTTCTTCCAGGTAATACCATTAAATCCTATGACATTTACTACAAGCAACAAAATGCCAATCCCCAGACAGGTACCTCTAGGTATGATTTTTCTTTCCTCTTGAGCTTAATATCTACATTTCCAATTGTCAATAGTCTTATCTGGTGCCAGTATTCATCCATGTTAAACCAAGTGTCAGATGCCCATCATTTTCAATGGTAAATGATAATCCATTGCATAGATACAACAGTCTGTTCATCCATAAATCACTTATTGGTAGATAAATTTGGGTGGGCTGTACTTATAACTACTATAATAGTAGCATGATGACTTTTTTACAGTATTATGTGGCTGTGTGGTTTTATTTATTATAACTAGCTATCTGGAACAGAATTGCTAGGAAACTACTTGCTTCTCCCACACAGCAGACAACCTGAGTACAAACTGGAATCCATGTTTAAAAGCACTCCTACTGCAAGGGACGTGGAGACAAGAATCCCCTGGAAGCTAGTGGGCCCTGCAGCATGCAGCTCAGTAGCAGAAACCAGAAGACAGAAACCCTGCCTCAAAACAGGCAGAAGGGGAGACTTGACTCCTGAAAGTTGTCCTCTGACCTAGACATACAAACCCACATAAAAAAGAAAATATTTTATACTCTTCTATTAAGTCAGAAAAGACTAATGATTCAGAACCTATGTCCTGGCCAGACTTTACTTATGCTGTATAGACATGTTATAATAGTTCCATTAAATATTTCAAAAAAGACAGAAAACTGCAACTCTGAGTAGTTAAATCATTTCATACTAATACTACTTTTTAAACTATACATGGTTCCTTTTATTGTAAAATATACAAAATACTCAATTAGGACCAATAAAGACTGTACTGAGGACAGATGGAGCCCATGCTCTGTATTTAGAAGTCTATTAATTTTTATTATATGAATTTAGTAAGAAAAGGGTAGTGAGTCAAGGTTCCCATGGGAAAATACACCACCTCACACTCTGAGTGCCCTCTGTATGGCAATATAGAAATTGAGCGTGCAATGCCATTTGTGGCAAACTTCATGCCTAAGTATTAAGAAGATATAAGCTGGGCTGGAGAGCATGGTCTGAGGTGACCTCAGGGATGCCCAGTTCAATGGACAGCTCTTTTACACTGTGAGTTTAGAGCCTAGAGGTCTTTGGGAGTAGCCCTCTGAGTTGCTTCAACGTTCCAAGGGCGACTCCAACTCTAAGCCACAGAGGCAGTTTGCTGAATTGCCAAAACATAAAAGGTCAGAAAACAGATCTAGAGGAAGCTGTAGCCAGGAAGACCATATATATATCAGATCTAAAAGACAAAGTGAAGAAAAAACTAGGAGAATGAATAATGAAGCTGGGAAGGGGCAGAATAAAAACAGGAAAGGGTGTGGTGTAAGCCAATGGCCAAGTCTCTAGCCACAAAGAAGACTTCCTATTGTGGAGTAGGTGTGTCTGCTTAAAGGAGCAGTGAGCAGCAGGGTTCTTCACCTAGAAGCACTCAACTGCGCAAGTGACAACTCTTGAAGGCAACCTCTTGTCTTTCTAGCTCTTTTAGTTTTAATTCCCATTGCCAATCAATTCTCCAAAAACCAGCAAATGTAAGCTCCTTCAGAAAAATATGACAGATCTTGACACGGCTCTGATTCAATCGTTCCAATGTTTTCCCCAAGACACAGTAAAAGCCTAAATCCTTTCAGCTGTCCTCATTGATTACCACTCTCCTCTTTGTTCACACTTTCCAATGCCAGGGATGCTCCAAGTCTTCCCAGGAGTCAGTGCTGTTCCTGACCTGGAGATGTCCATGTGGAGGTCCGTGGATGGTTATGTCCCTGGATATTGTCCTGTATCTGCTCAGGTAATTTCCTTCTAAGAGCATTTTTCTGATCACATTATTTAAAAACAGCATCTGTATCACTCTTTCCTTTCCCTTCTTCATTTTTTTTTTTGGTAATTAGTTACCATTTCAAATTTTATATGTGCATGTACGCATGTCTATATATTTGTCATACGCGAATGTGCACTCATACATGTGTACACACACACCATACACACACACACACACCACACTATTCACTTCACCAGAGAACTAAAGTCTATCAAGACAGACACTATTTCCATCTCTTCTTTGACTTAGGTAGCAACAGTATCTAGAGCAGTGTCTGAAAGAAAACTGCTTAATAAATATTTAATGGATGAATGAATGACCAACTTAAGCTTCCATTTTTTTTCTCTACTTCCCTGTCTATTTTATTCTTGTGTATTAACCATGTTCTCGGTTTTATTCCTTTTTCAACATAACCTAGGAACAGACCATCCAGCTTTGCCCACTCCCTGACCTTAAATTCTCAACTTTGTGTTGACTTCTATCTCTACTAGACACCTATTCATCTACCCAATCTGGAAATCAACATTATAGGAAGCCCCAAGCTGAAGGAGTGTGAACCCTACAAATGCACGGTGCCCCACCTGAGGAAGTCCTTCTTACTGCTGGCTAGTGATTCTTCCTTGGGTTCCAATCACCTCCTCTCTTACTTCCCACAGAATCACATCCAAACTTCTACCACTTTTTCAAACTTCCTACTCCCCCCTCACTAAACAAATTACATCACTTCTACAGAAACAAAGGAAAGGTTAATAGGTCAGACTCCCTCAGTTTCCTCCTTCCTCAACCAACAACCATTTCAGAATCCTCACCTCCTTCCTGGCAGCACTGAGGAAGCAATGGCAGCACTGTCACTGACCTTCAGCCTTCTGCCGGTTTAGAGATCGGACGTCATGTATCCACTCACCCCTCTACAACTTCTTTCTCTCGTCTAATAACCCAGTAACCATTGCTTGGTGAACAAACACAAGGACCTAAGTTAGATCAACAGAACCTACCCCACCCTCCAAAAATGCCACATATGGTGGGGCTTGCCTATATTCCCAGAAAGGGGAGACAGAGACAGGTGGATCATTGAAGACACCTCGGCCAGCCAGCCTGGCAGAACCAGATTCCAAACCAACTATAGATTAAAAACCCTATCTAGAAAAAAACAAACAAGGTGGGAGCCAGCAAGATGGTTCCTCCAGCAAAGGCACTTACCACCAAGCTTATTAGACTTTGATTCTATGCCTTAGGGTTCATATAGTGGAAAGAGAGAACCATTTGCAAGCTGTCCCGTTTCTGTGTGTGCAAGCAGAAAAAGAAGAACAAAGGAGTCTGGGAGAGAAAGAAGAAAGGGGAAAAACACCACCCAAGGTGAACAGTGCCTTAGAACAATAATGGAGTCTGTTCTCTGGTCTGTACACAGGTACCCAGACATAAGCACAGGCATACACACAAAGAAGTTACACCAAAACCTTTGTTTGTCTTCTCTAATTTTTAAATGAATGTCCCATAAGTTTATTTTAACATCTATACAGAAAAATGGTTCTAACTAAAATATATTACTATGAAAGATCAATTCACAAAAAAAAGCTTTATAGTAGTTTCAGTAGTTTTAGATAGATTTTCATTTCATTCTGAAGAAGAAACATTCTAAATATTAAATAGCTGAAGTAATTTAAGTGGTGTTATAACACGATAATTGTAGTAAAATGATTCACAGATATTAAAACATGATCCAGCCAGCCTTGCAAAAAGCATACAATAAGGTCATTAAACTTCTAAACTGTTTTTTTTTTTTTTTTTTGGTTTTTCGAGACAGGGTTTCTCTGTGTAGCCCTGGCTGTCCTGGAACTCACTTTGTAGACCAGGCTGGCCTCGAACTCAGAAATCCTCCTGCCTCTGCCTCCCAAGTGCTGGGATTAAAGGCGTGCACCACCACTGCCCGGCCAAAGATTTGTTTGTTTGTTTGTTTATTTATTTATTATATGTAAGTACACTTTAGCTGTCTTCAGACACACCCAGAAGAGGAATCAGATCTCATTATAGATGGTTGTGAGCCACCATGTGGTTGCTGGGATTTGAACTCAGGACCTTTTGAAGAGCAGTCAGTGCTCTTAACTGCTGAGCCATCTCTCCAGCCCCTCTAAACTGTTAATAAACAGCATCTAGCTAAGTTTATGAAAGCAGTCAACTCTAGATGTATCTCTAACAGCAAACCAACAAGCTTGTATATACGTATGTGACTGAGCATCTATGAAGACTGACTTTGGTGGGTCTACCACCTCAAGAAAGAAAGTAGACAAAAAATAATACAGCCTTCCCAGGGTTTTTAAAGAACTAGAGTATTTCTAAAAATAATACAGCACATTTAAATATTTCACAAAGCAGTCTTATTCTCAAATATACAGTAATAAGAATGGAACAAAACAACAAAAATCCCCACAGAAACAACATATTTTTTACACAAATGTTTTAAGTTTCAAAAGAAAAGCAAGATCACAAATATGTTGTATTAGCTCAATAGCTATCATTGATATGCTAACATAAACGTCATTAAAAAGTACATATTCTTCAAGAAAGGAAGATTGTTCTTTGGCTGCAAATAGGTAATCACAAAACTGGTTTTCAATCTGTCAAAACCAATCAACTTTTAAAGTCTATTCAGCATTTCTCAACAATTCAGTTGAGAATTTCAGCCAGTCAGCTTTGGAAACCTCAAAGCCAGCCAATCTCCAAATTCCAAGTTTAAAGTCCTTCAACTATGTCACCTTTGAAAATTAGCCAATTTTAAATGTCATGCTTCCTTTAAAAGCCTGGAGGATTGTGATGTCTCTTGCTTAAATAACATACAATCACATCTTTGCTTTAACTCCATTTGTAGTGATCTCTTCATGCCAAAATACAGCTAATTTTGTGGCAATTTGAATATTAATCTTTTTCTTCTTGTGAGTAAAAGAAATATTTGTTAAAACAATCGAATTTCATAAAAGGTAAAATTCTTCAAGACCTTTTAAGTTAATTATAGTCACCCTTGCCTGCAACTCTTTCCTACCCTTAAGACTTACAATCTCATACTATCAGCCCCAGTCAGTGTATAGATTATATAAAATATTAAAACATCTGACTGATAAAATGCACACCAAGAATTAACTGTTATCAAATAATCTTCAAACAAAATAACTGCTTAAATAGATAAATAGCCACCTTATTCAGCTAATAAAAATGATGGCCCAGCTTGATTTTTATAAAATGTAAAAATCAAAAATCTTAGACCATCTAAACCGTCCTATAACCCCTGAAGAAATAGAAGTCGTCATTGGAAGTCTTCCAACCAAAAAAAGCACAGGTCCAGATGGTTTTAGTGCAGAATTCTATCAGACCTTCAAAGAAGACCTAACACCAATACTCTTCAAACTGTTCCACAAAATAGAAACAGAAGGAACACTACCCAACTCGTTCTATGAAGCCACAATTACGCTAATACCAAAAGCACACAAAGATCTGACAAAGAAAGAGAATCTCAGGCCAATCTCTCTTATGAATATCGATGCAAAAATACTCAATAAAATTCTTGCCAACCGAATTCAAGAACACATCAAAACGATTATTCACTACGATCAAGTAGCCTTCATCCCAGGGATGCAGGGATGGTTCAATATAAGGAAATCCAAAAATGTAATCCACTATATAAACAATCTCAAAGAAAAAAACCACATGGTCATCTCATTAGATGCTGAGAAAGCATTTGACAAAATTCAGCATCCTTTCATGCTAAAGGTCTTGGAAAGATCAGGAATTCAAGGCCCATATCTAAACATAGTAAAAGCAATTTACAGCAAACCGGTAGCCAGCATCAATCTAAATGGAGAGAAACTTAAAGCAATCCCACTAAAATCAGGGACTAGACAAGGCTGCCCTCTCTCTCCATATCTTTTCAATATAGTACTTGAAGTTCTAGCTAGAGCAATTAGACAACAAAAAGAGGTCAAAGGGATACAAATTGGAAAGGAAGAAGTCAAAATATCACTATTTGCAGATGATATGATAGTATACTTAAGCGATCCAAAGAACTCCACCAGAGAACTCCTACAGCTGATAAACAACTTCAGCAAAGTGGCCGGATATAAAATCAACTCAAGCAAGTCAGTAGCCTTCCTATACTCAAAGGATAAGCAGGCTGAGAAAGAAGTAAGAGAAATGATACCTTTCACGATAGCCACAAACCATATAAAGTATCTTGGCATGACTCTAACCAAACAAGTGAAAGATCTGTATGACAAGAACTTCAAGTCTCTGAAGAAAGAAATTGAAGAAGACCTCGGAAGATGGAAAAATCTGCCATGCTCATGGATTGGCAGGATTAATATAATAAAAATGACCATCTTGCCAGAAGCAATATATAGATTCAATGCAATCCCCATCAAAATCCCAACTCAATTCTTCATAGAGTTAGAAAGAGCAATTCAAAAATTCATCTGGAATAACAGAAAACCCAGGATAGCTAAAACTATTCTCAAGAGTAAAAGAACCTCTGGGGGAATCAGTATCCCGGACCTCAAGCAGTACTACAGAGCAATAGTGTTAAAAACCGCATGGTATTGGTACAGTGACAGGCATGTAGATCAATGGAACAGAATTGAAGACCCAGAAATGAATCCACACTCCTATGGTCACTTGATCTTTGACAAAGGAGCTAAAACCATCCAGTGGAAAAAAGATAGATAGCCTTTTCAACAAATGGTGCTGGCTCAACTGGAGGTCAACATGCAGAAGAATGCAAATTGACCCATTCTTATCTCCTTGCACTAAGCTCAATTCCAAGTGGATCAAGGACTTCCACATAAAACCAGACACACTGAAACTAATAGAAAGGAAACTAGGGAAGAACCTTGAACATATGGGCACAGGGGAGAATTTCCTGAACAGAACTCCAATAGCTTATGCTCTCAGATCAAGAATTGACAAAGGGGACCTCATTAAATTACAAAGTTTTTGCAAGGCAAAAGACACTGTCAAAAAGACAAAGTGGCAACCAACTAACTGGGAAATGATCTTTACCAACCCTACATCCGACAGAGGGCTAATATCCAATAAATACAAAGAACTCCAGAAGTTAAACTCCAGAGAGGCAAGTAACCCTATTAAAAAATGGGGTACAGAGCTAAACAAAGAGTTCTCACCTGAAGAATATCCAATGGCTGAGAAGCACTTAAAGAGATGTTCATCATCCTTAGTCATTAGGGAAATACAAATCAAAACAACCCTGAGATTCCATCTCACACCAGTCAGAATGGCTAAGGTCAAAACCACAAGAGACAGCAGTTGTTGGCGAGGATGTGGAGAAAGAGGAACACTCCTCCACTGCTGGTGGAATTGCAAGCTGGTACAACCACTCTGGAAAGCAGTCTGGTGGTTCCTCAGAAAACTGGGCATGACACTCCCGGAGGATCCGGCTATACCACTCCTGGGCACATACCCAGAGGCTTTACCTGTATGCAATAAGGACACATGCTCCACTATGTTCATAACAGCCTTATTTATAATAGCCAGAAGCTGGAAAGAACCCAGATGTCCCTCAACGGAGGAATGGATTCAGAAGATGTGGTATATTTACACAATGGAATACTACTCTGCAATTAAAAACAATGAATTCACGAAATTCCTAGGCAAATGGTCAGAACTTGAAAATATCATCCTTAGTGAGGTAACCCAATCACAAAAGAACACACATGGTATGCAGTCACTGATAAGGGGATATTAACCCAGAATCTCGGAATACCCTAGACACAATTTGCATATCAATAGATTTCTAAGAAGATGGAAGGAGAGACCCCTGGTCCTGGAAAGACTAGATGTAGGGAAATGCCAGGACAGAGAAGGGAGAGGGGGTTGAATGGGGAAAAGAGGGAGGGAAGGGGGCTTATGGTACTTTCGGGGAGGGAGGTAACCGGAAAGGGGAAATGATTTTGAATGTAAATTAAAAAAAAACTTAGAAAATAAAATTTAAAAAAAAAAATCTTATACTGTTTTTGGGGGGAGGGGCAAACTGATAAACTCTTGCTTACAATTTAAGAAATAAGTAACTCTCACCAGCTCTTATCACATCACAAAAGTGAAATACCCATTAGACTAGGCTAAATCTGTTTCAGAAGGAAAATACATTAACCTCCATAATATTGTTCTGTCTGTGGATTAGCTCAGCACAGGAAAAACAAAAAGACAAAAAGGAAATACCATCAAATTTGACATGAAAAATGGCTAACATTTCTATCTTTTTTTTTCATATTTGAAGCCACATTGATAAGAATAATAGAGTCTCTGATTCAAAAGGGGCACAACTGGTTGTCCTCTCCCAAACAGGACTCAATCAGAAAAGCAAACAGACTGCTTCTACAGATTTCCTTATCTAACTATAGTCAAATTCTGATCAGAGCTGTATTTTGTGGACCTACATCTTCTCAAACACAAAATTCTAAATAGCAAATCTTGTTTCTATATAGTTTAACAAAATCAGGAATCCAAATCAAATTTAGGCAGGATCACAAACACTGACTTTACAAAGTGACTCAAGCAGGGACATCGATATAAGTCTATATTCCAAAAGACCAATGTAGTCAGAGAATAGATTTGGTGAATTAATCAAAAGTCAAGCTCATGGAAATATTTGGAAAGGTAGTATAACTCAATGGAAACAATAAAGGTACACATTATGAGCTGGGGGACCAGTTCCTTCTCTTTAGGACAGGAATAATAGCTACATATCACAGGATTTTTAGGAAGATAAACTGAGTAACAGTAATAGATAACTTTAAGTAGTCCTAGGAATTAAGACTTAACTCCAAGTCACTTTGCTTTTATCACTAACTTGTCCTAACACAGGACAAATCATTTGACCTGTACCTATTTTCTTACCTGTCAAATTATAAAGATAAAATATGCTCTTCACATCTTACAGATGCTGCCAAAAATTACATTCAAAAATTGATACAGAAAAATATTTTTGAAAATTAACAATTGTGTAACCAAGTAGCTAATCCAGTGTGTATAAAAACATAAAAGAAATTTGAGGTTGAAGAGATGGCTCAATGGTTAAAAGCACTTGCTACTCTTGTGGAGACAGCAGGGTTTGTATCGCAGCACTCTCATGGTGTTCACAAGTATCTGTAACTCTAGTTCCAGAGGTATCTAATGCCCTCCTCCAGCTTCCATGAACATTGGGTACACATGCATAACATACAGATAAAACACTCATACACATAAAATAAACATATTTTAAATCTGCATTGCTAAAGCATTCATTGACAAAGATGAAGGGAAGAGAGAGAAAAAAATGAATGAATGAATGGAGTGAATGAATGAATGAAAAGTAAGCATTATGGTTTGGAGCTTAAATGTCTTCCAAAGGCTCACATGCAAAAGGTTTGGTGGCCAGTCTACAGGGCTGGAACTTTTAGGAGGTGGAGTTTACTCAGACCTCCTCCATTAAAAGTTTCTCCCCACACTGAACTGTGCTACCATGGGCCTAAATCAATGAAACAAAAGATGTATATGTATTCATCCTAAGGGGCTGTCTAACAGAGAATTTAAATACTATCATGTGGAACTTTGGCACGACACACTTATGAACAGTGGAAACCTGCCTAAGTATTTCATACAGGGCCCCTTTACTGCCCTCTGCTTTGCAAGCAACAACATTTCAAACCAGTTCGGTATTTTACTAGTGAGCCCTGTCAACACTGACGTAACAACTAGAAAAAGTCACCACTCCACAGAGATAGTAAAATATCAGAATTTACTTCATTTGGTAAAAGATATTATCAATGCCAAATAAAACTAATGCAGATTTAGTAAAATATGCAAGACTTTGAATAGTTCTTTTGTTCAGAAGGACCCTCGGGGAGCAATTGCGTAGGCCTGTCTTCTTTTGCTCTTTTGCCCTTTCACACCCCACCTCTCAAGTGCAGGGCAGGGGAAAGGGGTGCAGGAAGCCAGAATGAGCTCATCAGCATGTATTTATGCATTTCTCCTACTCTGATTCTATTCCCACAGGTTTTTCCTCTTGCTATGCTCCTCCAGGAAGAGAATCATGTTTATTCATCTCCAAACTCCCCAAACTTAACCAATACCCTTCATGGAAAGTCACTCTTACCAGATACAAATGAGTCAATGGAAGGAGACTAGAGATAGAGATTTGAACAAGACAAAAACCTCACCAGCACTGAACCCACAACACTGTGGAGATGAGAGACAGAAGAATGGGTGTTAGCTGCAAAGATCCTGTCAAATAAGGAAGAACCAGCCTGCACAGTCTTACCATGTATAATTCCTTCTCTTGCCTTGTTATCAACTAAGGATTAGAAAAAGAACAAAATCAGTCCATCTCTTCAAAAGTATGTGTATTTCCATCCCTGACCACAGTCATTTCATATCTATTCAACATGTCCACAATAGGGTAGTTATAGACATTAACCTGAACAAACTCTCAAGTTAGAGCACTTGGGTATGAATCCCACTTCCAACACTTACAACCTCATGGCAATGAACAGGGACTTGAGATAAGTAGTCAGAAGACTGCCCTACTAGATGACCTAAGTCAACTCCCTGGGCATCCATTTTTTCATCTGCAAAACATAAACAGTAAATTCTTAGGACATACAACTGTTTTAAGGATTAAATGAATATATGTAAGAACACTTAAAACCTTGACTGGAATATAATTCATATATACATCATGCTAATTATTAGTATTACTATCACTCATTACTATATCTAACAAGCATCTAAAACTTAAGAATTAGACTTTTATTTCTCCTCCCAAACCTCTCATCTCAGAACAGAGCACCACTATTCTCCTAGTTCTTCCATCCCAACCCTGAAGAGCTATTCCTTCTCCTTTCCCTTAACATCCCCGGGACATCAGTAGGTCCTGTCAGTAGTCTATGAGTTTTACTTGTTAATGTCATCTCCCCAACTGCCTCCACCAGCCTAAGGTACCACACCATCTCTCTTCTCAAGGTGCAGCACAGCAACAGCCTCCTCCCACCCCTAGCCCCCTTTTTCAGAATACCTCCACCACTCTATAACTCTACAGCTAATTCTCCGTGGAGTAAATCAGAAAACAGATGCCAGTCCTATGACACAAACTGCCTTGTGGCTTTTCATTAACTTCAGAGTAACATGTCTACTTTGCCACAGACTCCAAGACCCTCCCCCACCCAGAGCATATCAGATGCTTCAAGGTTACAAAGCCAACACTTTCTTTCTCTATCCTTACCATGTTCTGAGACAGAATAGACATTTGGAACATAGCCTCTCAAATCAGATTACCTAAATTCAAATGGTAAAAAATGACAGCAGTACTAATGTAAATTTAGTAAAATATGCAAGACTCCAAGTCTCTTAAGCTTTTAGCGTAAATACACATCTAACGTGTGCCCGTTGCCTAATCTATAAAAACAGAGGTATTTTTCTTAGCTAAAAATGTGGCTGTAAAATGTTCAGTGCTTAGAACTGTCCCATGCATATGGTACACTTTACAGGCCAGATATACTGTCTCCTTCCACTACATCCAACTAGAGATTGAACCCAGGGCAGGGGCTCTACCACTAGCTATATATTCCTCAGTTCAATTTCTACCCAGGTAGGCCTTGGACTCCATTTGCAGCCACAGCAGTTCTTAAACTGTATTTCTCCTGCCTCCCCCTCCCAGGGAGCTTGAATGCCACCAGTTGGGCTCCTGATGTGCTCCTGTCCAACCTTAGAACAAGTCATCACCTCTCCCTTAGACAGTCTGCCTTAAATGACTCACTCAAACCAGCCTTCACTGGTCTTCACATCCCTCCTTCCTTCCTTTCACTGCACTCGCACAAATAACTTTGTGTGCTCATTGTTAGTGTCTACTTCTCCACTGTCCTAGGAAGTCAGCTATAGTGCAGATTTTATTTGCAGGTCTGACTCAGAACCTGGTATGTCATCGTAGGTGGGGTTTGATGCAAATAACAATGCCATACTTAGAAAGCTGCTCTCCCTCAACGCCTCTCTGATGTAAAAGTAACAAAAGCTATACTATCATCTCCCAGTTTAGAGACAGATTTAAAAAAAAAAAAAGTTCTAAGACTTAGGTGACTTGTCTTTGGAAAGCTACTAACAGGAGAACAAAACTCAGAGAAGCCCTGCTTTGATTCAAAGGGTCCTCTGTAAGGATTTTACACCCTCCACAGAAGTCACAAAATTGTGGCCTCTTAATCTACTGTATAAATCCATCCTAAGTTGTGTAAATTCCCTTCAAAGTTCCTGAGGAGTACTTGTCCCAGAGTTGGAGAAGTGTTACAATGTTGTAACTAACTCACTGGAAGGCAAAATTTTTAAACCATATAGGCAGACAGGCTGACTCTATGCATTTGTGTTGAGTATAATTAGTTCTGGGTCGCTAAAAACATTTTTCTCTAATAGCCAGACCAGGGAACAAGTATTGCCAAAATCTCTGTGATAGTGATACCAATTATTTCTTGATTCCTGGTCAACTGATACTATAGCTGAGATACCTTCAGGTTCAAAAGTCATGATCCAATGGGTTGGGGTAGGCAAAGCCCTGAGAAAGATCCTTACATACATTCCTCAGAATAATAAATGTTGTCTTAACTGCTGGGTAGGATTACATAACTTAGGTTAGCTCACAGGGTTTCAAGACATTGCAGCCCTATGGAAAGGAGAAAAAAGAAGACTTGAGGTAACATGTAATTTGTCATCAGCGACCTGGGCATTTGCAGGATCCCTACGGAAGACGGACACCAGACTGTCCAAGCATGTCCTACTGGAAGATGAGAACGGACTCTGGGAATCTAATCTCTTTATCAAAGAATTTTAAGGAGGGCCTCGCCAGTTCCCCGTTCCCAGGCCTTAGTCGCCCGCTCTTGGTTGTCACAGGCCAGCGGGAAAGGTGCGGGCCAGGCTCAGGAACAGCCTCGCTTCCATAAGCCGGCACTGCAGGGAGGGCGCGCTCCCACTTGGGGCGGCCACCAGCCCGGCGTCACGCTCGGCAGCTCCCGTGTGTCCCGAGGCTTCCCGGTGCCCGCGGCCGACACCACAACCGCGATAGCGGGCAGCCCGCAGGCCCCGCAGGCCCCGCGAGCCCCACAAGCCAGGAAGCTGCAGGATCCTCGCAAACTTACAGTTTTCCTACTGCGTACGCGTCACGGCGGGGTGACGTCATGGGCCGGCTTCAACGAGGTCAGCCCGCGGGCGCGGCGCTCCGGCCTAGGCCCCGCCTCCAGCGCGCGGCGGGAGACGCCCCGCCCCGCCCTGCCTGGACCTGCGCGCAAGCGTCCGCGGCCAACTGCCGCGTGCCTGTGAGCTTCGCAGGCTGGCGCGCTTAGGCGGCCGCTCTTCACCATCTTCACACAGCCCTAGAGGCGAGAAGGTCGGGGGTCGATCGACAGAAGGGGAGAGACCACGGGAACAAATGTTGTCGCCCGGGCTTGGGGCGGCCGAAAGAGTTCTTACGTAGCTCTTCCTCAAACACTGCCTTCCTCCCCTCACCTGTTAACTAAAACTGCTACACGTTTGGTAACACACAGTTCTCCGCCCGGGTCAGAGGGGCACCTTTCCCATGGTCCTTTGCGCTGTCTCACTTCTGCCCAGACCCAGCCACTCCCGCACGCCCTCTCCCGGCCAGACACGCCCACAAGGAGTCGACCACGCCCTTCCAGGCCAACCGCTGAAAGCCCCGCCTAAGCCAGGCCCGCCCTCGTCCGGCTAGGCCACGCCCCCGAGACCCGCCCTTCCGGCTCCGGCTCTTTGCCAGCTCCTGCTGAAGAGCGGCCCCGCCCTCTCTGTACGCTCCTTACTGCCTATTGCTGAAGGGAGCATCTTTTACTCTTCTTCTGTGTTACCCTTTCTGGCCCCAGGAAACCTTTTACAAGTAACCTGTTAAGTTTAACAAGTGGTGACCTGTGAAACTTTCCAGCCAACCACCACATGCGGAAAGCTCAGCTGTCCAGCTCTGGATAAAAGACCCACTGCAAAGAAAGTGAGGGCAGAGTGGACCACAGAATCTGAAGTCTTGAAATCTGCTTACTAGGAACCCCACGTTACTCCTTTAGACTGAAAATAGTAAACCTTCTGATTTAAAAAAAAGCAGTTCAAGTTGTTAGAGCTAGTCTTAGAAGAGGATATACTGAATATAATTTGTATATTCAGTATATAATTCAACATATATATATTCAGGATGTAATTTATAGGCAGATAGCCAGGTCAGGAATTTTGCGTGGCAACTCCTGTATCTAAATCTAAGACAATGGTTTGTTCACACTTCACTTTGGGGAATGATGGCTGGAAAATAGTTACCTAAGCAACAGAGTTCTAGGACAGTCTGGAGAACTGGAAAATATCATCCTTAGTGAGGTAACCCAATCACAAAAGAACACACATGGTATGCAGTCACTGATAAGGGGATATTAACCCAGAATCTCAGAAGACCCAAGACACAATTCATATATCAATAGATTTCCAAGAAGATGGAAGGAGAGACCCCTGGTCCTGGAAAGACTGGATATAGGGGAATACCAGGACAGAGAAGGGAGAGGGTGTTGAATGGGGAACAGAGGGAGGGAAGGGGGCTTATAGGACTTTCGGGGAGGGAGGAAACGGGAAAGGGGAAATCATTTGGAATGTAAATATAAAAACTTAGAAAATAATAAAAAAAAAAGAAAATTGAAATACAACAATAATATAATCCAAGAAAGTGTACATAATTAATTTTAAAAGAACTTAATCTGTGCATTTAAATACCATGCAATGTTTTGATCCTTATCAAATGACAAATGATAAATATGTAATCTGTACATAATTTTAACAAGACTTTTATTTTGTGCAACGATATAGAAAAATATCATTTTAAAACTTCCACATATCTTTAAATTGTGGTATTTATTTTTCATTAAGAACAGCATTAATATATCATGTTTTTATTATTTACAAATTTATAAGTCTTCTATATCATTTCACACATGATTTTTTCTAAAGTAATCTAGCTAATACCTGAGATTCTCCCACAGGCAAATGTCATATGTGATTTTTTTTAGAGTGGAAATACTATGTACCAAATGTGTTAAATGTTATTAGTATAGGTTTTAGTATAGGCCATGGTAAAATATTATTGAATCATTTGATTGTTCAATGTTATTTCCCTTAATGCCACAAATTTGTTTTTGTGTGTAGGATGTGTGTTAGTGTGTGTGTATGCCTGAGTGTGTGTGTGTGTGTGTGTGTGTGTGTGTGTGTGTGTGTGTGTGTGCATGTGCACACGCATGCACTGGCCTATACGAGTACCAAAGTATACATGTGGAGGTCTGAGAAGAGTCTCTCTTGTGGGTCCTAGCCTTCTACCTTGTTTGAAGCAAGGTTTCTGTTAGTTATTGTGCTGTAGATTAGCTGACCCAGAAGCTTCCAGAGATTCTCCTGGCTCCCCTCCCATCTCACTATAGCAACACTCCATTTACTAAATCCAATTTTATGGGGATTCTTAAGGTTTGAACTAAGGTCCTTACACTGACACAGCAAGCAAGCATTTTACCCACTGAGTCAGCGCCCCAGTCCACACATACATTTTTAAACACCTATATCTTCATGCAAGAAAGAAGGAAATGTGTTAAACAAAAGACAGAGGAGGGAACTTGAATGTCAAAACGAAATGTGGAAGAAATGGCTATGAAGTACACACTAACTATGTTAAATATCTCTGATGTGGGATACCTGTGAAGGATGGCATTGCAGAATATACTCGCATAGCAGTACAATCACACTTGGTGGACTCTGTAATGAACTAGAATTTGGTCTAAATGAGTAAAGAGAAGCTAGCATGGAAGTGTTTCTTGTAGAGAGAGGAGCTGCAAGCAGAGCTGCCTTTAAGAAAATAGATGCCTGCACTGTCCAGGTTCAACTCTGAGAGCACTAAGGCACTCCACCCTTAGTCTTGGGGTTGTTGATTTATTCTTAGGATTCTTTCATTTTGATATCTGCTGCCCCAGCAATCTACTGTCCAGAGTCCTCTACTTCAATACACATAGTACTTGCCTTATTTCTACTGAGCAAGCTGAGTAAAGCCCTACCTCACACTTGCAAAAAATGGCTGATGCTCCCTGGGTATTACATACCAAGGACCATCCTTGCAACTGGTTTTATACTGTCATTATTCCCATCTTACCCATTGGGCAAGCAGGATTGCAGGAGACAAAGTCAGATGTAGGTTACAGATAATGAATAGCAGAAGAAAGACTTGAGACATTACTTCCTAACCCACACTCATAATAATCATTGATCTATATGATTTCATGTGAAAAAATAATAATTTAAGAAACAACCAAAAAATGAGAAAGTCCAAGATACATTATGTAAAATTTAACTCAAAACAGTGACCACTACCCATTATGCTGGGTTGAATATCCCAGCTCACAACACTTGCAGAAGACTCCTACTCTACTTGAGGCCAAGCCAATACTAGGAACCCAAGACCAAGACAATTACTGGAACCCCGGAGCCCACATGAGTCACTAAAACCCCAGCAGACACACCCTATACAACCTGAAGACTCACTGGTCGCTAGAACCACAGGCCACTCAGCCCAGAAGAGCAGGTATGAAACAGAAACCAAGGGGATAAACCTCCCAAAAACATCCATCCAACCAAGATAAACTCAAAATTTGGCACCTAACCCCAAACTCAGATGACTAGAGACCAGGTAAGAACACAATCACAACAGCTAGATCAACAACAGTGGCAGCACCAGAATCCAAATGTCCTTCTACAGCAAGGCCTAGATATCCTAACATAGTTGAAGCACAGGAAAAGAAAGAACCTGCTCAAGATGGAAACGGAAATATAAGCATAAAGAAAAAACAAACAGCGAATCCTGGATACGGAAAATATAGGTAAAAGAACAAGAACTACAGACACAAACATCACCAACCGAATACGAGAGATGGAAGAGAATCTCAGGCATAGAAAATATGATAAAAGAAGTTGACACATTGATCAAAAAAGATGTTAAATTTAAATGTAACTGACACAAAACATCGAGGAAATATGGAAAATTATGGAAAGACAAAATCTAAGAATAATAGGAATAGGAAAAGGAGAAGAATCCTAGCTCAAAAACTGACAAAATATATTTAACAAAATCATAGATGAAAAATTCCCTAAAGAAAGAAATGCATATAAACATTCCACTAAAATCAGGGACAAGACAAGACTCTCCAACTCTCTCTGTATCTAGTTAATATAGTACTTGAAGTTTTAACTAGAGCAATAAGACAACAAAAGATCAAGGCAATGCAAGTTGGAAATAAGTCAAATTACTAGGTGCAATGTTATGGTAGTACACATAAGTGACCCCAAAATTTCTACCAGGGAACTCCCACAGCTGTAAAAACCTTTGACAAAGTGGCTAGATACAAGATTAACTCAAAAAAAAAAATCAGTATCCCTCCTATATACAAGCAATAAACAAGTGAGAAAGAAATCAGGGAAACAATACCCTTCACAATAGACACAAATCATATAAAATATCTGGAGGTGACTCTAACCAAGCAAGTGAAAGACCTGTATGTCAAGAATTTCAAATCTTTGAAAAAAGAAATTGGAAAAGACAACAGAAGACGGGAAGATCTCCCATGTTCGTTGATTGGTGGGATTAACATAGTATAAATGGTCATCTTACCAAAAACAATATATAGATTCAATGCAATTCCTGTCAAAACTCCAAGGCAATTCTTTACAGGTCTTGAAAAAAAAAATCAATATTCAACTTTATATGGAAAAATCAATATGCCCAGGATAGTTAAAACAATCTAGTGCAATAAAAGAACTTCCAAAGGAAAGTTAGGATCATCCCTGATTAAAACAAAACAAAACAACAACAACAACAAAAAAAAACACATGGTATTGGCATTAAAACAGCCAGGAAGATCAATGGAATTGAATCATAGGCCCAGATGTATCCACGTACCTATGGAAACCTGACTTTTGACAAAGGAGCCAAAATTATACAATGAAAAAAAAAGCATCTTTAATAAATGGTGCTGGTCTAACTGGCTGTCTGCATGCTAAAACAGAGTGCAAATAGATCCAGATTTATCACCTTGCACAAAACTCAAGTTCAAGTGGATCAAAGATCTTAACATAACCGGAATACACTGAACATGATAGAAGAGAAAGCAGGGGGAAGCCCTGAATGCATTGGCAGAGAAGACAACCTCCAGAACAGAACACCAATAGAACAAGCACTACGATCAATAATTAATAAATGGAACCTCATAAAACCAAAAAGCTTAGGTAAGGCTGAGGATACTGTCCATAGGACAAAATTGTAGCCTACAGAATGGGAAAAGATCTTCACCAATCCCACATCTGACAGAGGGCTAACTTCCAAAATATATAAAGAACTCAAGAAATTAGGCATCAACAATCCAAATAATTCGATTATAAATCGGATACAGATCTAAACAGAGAATTCTTTATAAAAGGAATCTCAAATGGTCAAGAAGCACATAAAGAAATGTTCAACATCCTTAGTAAGCAGGGAAATGCAAATTAAAATGACACTGGGATTCTATCTTATACCTGTCAAAATGGCAAAGACCAAAAATACAAGTGACAGCTCATGTTATTTAGGATGTGGAGCAAGGGGAACACTCTGTTACTGCTGATGGAAATGCAAATACATACCACCACTTTGTAATCAATATAGTAGTTTCTCAGAAAATTGGGGGAAAATATCTACCTAAAGACCCAGGAGATATCAATATAGTAATACTTCCTGGGCATATAACCGAAGGATGTTCCATCATACCACAAAGACATTCACTCAACTATGTTTCATAGCAGCTTTATTCTTAATAACCAGTACCTGGAAACAACCTAGAAGATGTCCCTCAACCAAAGAACGGATAAAGAAAATCTGGTATATGGAGTATTATTCAGCTGTTTAAAAAAAAAATCATGAAATTTACAGGCAAATAGATGCAACTAGAAAGTATGATTCCGAGTGAAGTAACCCAGACCCAGAAAGACAAACATGGTATGTGTACTCACTTGTCAGTAGATATTAGCTGTATAGTAAAGGATACCCATGCGGCAAACCACAGACCCAGAGAGTTGAGTAACAAGGAGGATTTAAGGTCTGATGTCTGAATCTCACTGAGAAGGAGAAATAAAATAGAAACTGAGGGTAGATGGGAGTGAAGGAGTGGGTGTACTGAGAAAGTGGAGAGGGGAGAAACAGAAAAAAGGAGGGATCACGTCGGGGGAGGATTGAAAGAGAGACAACTGGATTTGGGGGGAACTTCCAGGACAAGCAAGCAACCTAATGTAATGGAAACTCCCAGGGTGACCCTACCTAAGACTCCTAGCAATGGTGGATATGGAGCCTGAACAGGCCATCTCCTGTAACCAGGCAAGCCTTCCAGTAGACGGATTGGGATACCAACTCAGCCATAAAACCTTCAACCTACAAATTTTTCCTGCTTACAAAATGTGCTGTGTGGCACAGAAATTGTAGGAGTGGACAACTAATGACTAGTTCAGCTTGAGGCCCATGCCATGAGAGGGAGCCCATCCCTGACACTGGCTGGAGGACCAGGACCCAGAGGCTGGATAGCCCAGAGATCTAGGATAGACCCAAATAAAATTGGCAAAAAAAGTAAAAAGAAAAAGGTATCAATGAAACAGTTCCTAATGACACTCCGCTGTACTCGGAGCTTGGCATCTAGCCCAATGTTATTACAAAGGCTTCACCCAGCAACTGATGGAAATAGGTACAGAGACCCACACTGGAGCTTGGGAAAGCTTGCTGAAGAGGGAGAGGAAGAACTGTAGCAAGCAGAGGGGTCAAGGACACCACAAGAAAACCCACTGAACTAACCAGGGCTCACAGGGTCTCACAGAGACCGAACCAACAACCAGAGAGCCTGCATGGGACTGATCTAGGCCCTCTGCATAGATATTATATTACAGTTGTGTAGCTTGGTCTTCTTGTGAGATTCCTAGCCGTGGGAGCAGGGACTGTCTCTGACTGTTTTGCCTACTCTTTAGAACATTTTCTTCCTACTAGGTTGCTTCATTCAGCCTTAATAAGAGAGGAGGTTCCTAGTTTTACTGAAACTTGATATGCCAAGTTCAATTGATATCCATGGGAGGCCTGGGCTTTTCTGAAGACAATCAGAGGAAGAGTGGATGTGGGGGCAGAGGAGAAGTGGGGGTAGGGGGGACTGGGAGGAGAGGAGGAAGGGGAAACTGCAGTCAGGATGTAAAAAATAAAAATAAATAAATAAAAAACACTGACCACTGTGTATCGCACTGTCCCAATGTCCCATTGTTTCTAGCAGATGATTCTGTTTTTAAGGTGCTCACTGTGGCTCAGTAAGTTAAATCTGTGCATCAATGCATTTCCACCTTAAGAAACAGAAAACATAAAGTGCCTGACTTATCACATGTAGTAAAAATAATCTTGGTCAGGCATAGTGACACCTGCCTTTAGTCCTTGTACTCTAGAGGCAGCGGCAGGCAGATCTCTATGACTTCAAGACCAACGGGGTCTGTGTAGTGAATTATAGGCCAACCAGAGAGTTTATGTCAGAAAAAAAAATAAGGAGGAGTTGGGGAGAGAGGAGGAAGATCTTCCTGAAAACACAAGTGTGTGGTCACTATGTGTTTTATCTCCCCTCCCCAATATGCTAACCAAGTACTCTGGCTACATATGTGGGGGAGGGGAGACCCACAAACAAACAAAATTTAAAAAACCCTCTTTTTGACAGGACTCTAAGTTGTCTAGGCTGGTGCTGAACTTGCTCTAATCTATAAGCAGTCCCATACTTGAACTTGCAATAACCCCACCCCCACCTCAGTATCTTGTGTATCAGAGATTATAGATCTAGCACCAGATCGTTTAGAATCTAGTGTATTCTAGGCTATGATGCTAAATTATCCCAACACATGCTGCCTACTTAGAGCACAGCAGGCACAGCTATTAGTAGAGGATCTGATGCTGATACAAACCAGCACTTTCCATGCTCTCAAGACTTTACAGTCACTGGGGATGATTGAGTATATGAACTCAAAGAATGGGTGTGTGTGTGTATTGCACATGGTCTATAATCCCAATACTCAGGCAACTGAGTCAGGAGGAAAACAAATTTGAGGCCAGTCTCAAAACAAAATAAATCCAAAGACTGGGTTAAGTTTCTTACTCAAGATACTTGAAGTTTTTATAAAGAGTAGTAGGGCACTAAATCACCAAAAGGTATACTGAGAAGGAAAGTCCTTTAGGAAGACAAACCTATGAGTAACAATGTAACATAATACTACCCTGGTTGACCCTGTCTTCCAGGGATGGGGTCTCCTTACAGGC
This sequence comes from Tokudaia tokunoshimensis, assembly GCA_036184795.1. Classification (NCBI taxonomy): domain Eukaryota; kingdom Metazoa; phylum Chordata; class Mammalia; order Rodentia; family Muridae; genus Tokudaia; species Tokudaia tokunoshimensis. The sequence continues at coordinate 53,991,536 of BTHU01000022.1, read as the reverse complement.
ACAGTAACCTCTCTAAACTTCAGAGTCAGATTTATCTGGGAGGAGGGAACCTTAATTAAGAATTCCTGTGGAAGGGAGAGGTGTGTGTATGTGTGTGGGGGATGATGACCTCTTCCCCCATCCCTCACCACCTGCAGTAGTTGGGACAGCTGGCCCTGAGATCCCAAGAGCTGAAGAGCTGACCCTTCCCTTCAATGACTCTAGCATTCAGAAGAGTGGACCCTACACCTTGCCTGGGCAGCACATTGGAGCTGGCCCCGATGGCAAAGGCATGGAGGAGCCAACCCCTAGGGTGTAAAAGCCAAGTGAGCAGGCACAGACCCTTGCCTGCTACAGCACTATCTCAACTGGGAGCACAGTGGAACAGACTCTAGAGGTGTGGGTGAGGGTAAGCTAGCCCTGGGGGCATGAAAACAGGAGCTGACCCTGCCTTCTGCCCGTGGCCGCATTGGGTGAGCTAGCTGGAAGAGTGCTGGAGAGCTGGAGCTGTTGATGTGGATGGAGACGTGCTGGTTGCTGGTAGGCTGACAAGCTCAGCTATCACCCAGACCCAGATACAGGGCTTTGAGTTGACCCATCCCTAAATCTGCATCATCTGAACTGTTAGGGTTGATCCAAAGCTAAAGGACACCAACAGGATAACTGGGAGGAATCCCAATGACAATCCAATACTGACGGTGTCACAGAAGTCAGAGACTTCAAACCAATGACTCATTGTAATAAATATGCAAGTGAAGATGTGTGGACAGAGGTATATACAGTGGGATATGTTGGGATACACCACAGCTTCCATGACAAGATCTTTCCAATGCTTTGTTTTGTTTACGGCCTTTTGGTTTGTTTTTCCATTTTGATTTGGTGGGATTGCAAGGGCGGAAGGTGGACATTAGGGGACAGTGAGCTGAGTGGGACTGGGGTGCATGATGTGAAACTGACGATCAATAAAAAGTTGGGGTGGAGGGGTGGGGGAAATAATGCCTGTGTCAGACTGGCCTGAAGGCAGGCCTATGGTGAATTTCCTTGATGTTTAACATGAGAGGTAGAGTGCAGTGTGGACAATGACACCCCTGGGCTGGTGGTCCTCGGTGCTAAGGAAAGCAGGCTGAGATGGGAACCAAGGTAATAAGGAGAACCCTTCCATGGCCTCTTTGCCCTGACTTCCCTTCATCATACACCTTAATCTGGAAGATGAGACAAACCGCAAATTTTGGTCATGATGTCTATTACAGCAACAGAAAAAACTACCACGCTCACTAAATATTATTCTTGGAAAGTATCTTTGTTGAGTATAAGTCCTCTAGGAACTCTGGGGAATCATCAGGTCAGGCCACCTGGAGCCCTATTTGCATGCCATCTCCTGAAAGAACTAAACAGGGGATCATAATGGTAATTAATTCTCTTAAACAAAGGTTTTAGGACAAAAGAAGCCCTGATAGCCAGAGGAGGGGGAAGGAGCAAATGGAGAGAGGAGAAAACGAGGAGCCTGCCCTTGTTCCCAGTAGCCCTTCTCCTGGTGAGGTCAAGAGTGAGCCAGCTGTGTAGTTTTGTGTTGACAGCTGAGAGAAGCAAGTTGCTTCTGTGGTGTGTGCTGAATCCAGAGATCAGGAACATAAAGGAGAAGTTGTCAGGAATATTTGAAATTCTGTGAGGAAAGTAAACTTCACCTAGTCCAGTCTGTTGTCCTCCACAACCAGAGTATTAGATGAAATATTCTGGCATTGGGCCTTTATATATTCTGTTTTCAGGCTATTTCTTTTCTCTCCAACTGAAGAAGACCTACTTATCTACAAGCCCAATTTGTGCCATTAATTACCTCTGCTGATAGTAGCCACATTTTATTAAACACTTCCTAGGCCTAAAACATTATTAGCCCTCTGGACAGCTCAGTGAGATAGCCCCTAGTGCTTTCCTATTTGACAGAAGAAAAGTAAAATGAATGAGGGACCTTCTCATTCCCACCAACCCCACATCTGGTGTTGAGGTCTTAGCTCTCACTTCAAGTGTATTTGGAGCTAGGATCCAGAAGGTAAAGTTAACAAATGAGGCCATCAGGATAGGATCCTAACCTAGCAAGGATGCTGGTCATATAAGAAGAGGAGGAAGACTGTCCCTTCTGTGAAGACACTGGAAGAAGACAACCATCTGCTAAGGAAAGAAGAGGTTTCTGGCAGGTACTATCTCTGTGAGACCTCTATAGTGCACTGTAGTAGCCAAAAAATATGAGAAATAGTTATTGTTGTATAGGCTGTAAACTCTGGCCGTCCAAGTAGAATCATATCAGTTAAAATAGTCTGGCTTCTAATTCTTTCTGTATATATTTCATTTTTTTCTTACTTTTTTTTTTGTGGAAAGTATTTGCCTGAATGTGCCATGTCTATGCTTGGTAGCCATGGAGGTCAAAAGGGCGTGTCAGATTCCCTGGACCTGGAACGACAGACTATTGTGAGTCACCATGCCATGCTGGTGCTGAAAACTAAAGCTGGTCCTTGGGAATTGCAGCCAGCTCTCTTAACTGCTGAGACAACTCTCCAGCCCCTGGCTTTCACTCCTAAACACATCACTGAATCTCCCTGCTTCCTCATAGCCATGATCATTTCTTCTTCTGTTCCATGGCACCACTTCTCCTGTACTATATTTATGTTTATCCAATTTTTTACTTTATTTTGCTCACTTGTTTATTTCAAGATGGTGTCTTGCTGTGTTGCCCAAGCTGATCTCAAACTATTGTTATCAAGTGACCTCCCGCCTCAGCCTTCCAAGTGTTAAATCTTATAGGGATGCCAGAACTTTTAGATTTTTTTTTTTCGGTTTTTCGAGACAGGGTTTCTCTGTGTAGCCCTGGCTGTCCTGGAACTCACTTTGTAGACCAGGCTGGCCTCGAACTCAGAAATCCTCCTGCCTCTGCCTCCCAAGTGCTGGGATTAAAGGCGTGTGCCACCACCGCCCGGCGAACTTTTAGATTTTTAACACCCTTTTATAAAATCAAATAAATCTAGAATCAGATACACCTTAGATTTGAAAAGAAATCAAAGATTAGTTTTTAAAGGCACAAAAGACAGTAAATGTTATTGATGACATCTGAGATTAAGTAACATGCAATATATTGCATTACAGTGGCTTGTCACCTGTGTCTTTTTATCCCTCACTAAGCTGTAACTGCAGTTTACTCAGTGGTCCCTCATGCCCAGATTCTGATGCATACAGAGCATTTTACAAATGTATTTAATTAACTCACAACAGGAATGACATATGCCAGATGAAATGACAAGTGGTGGGGTTGGGACCCAGCATAATCAGAGCTTTTTACTGTCTCCAAGGCCCTGGTAGCCTGGGGAAATAAAGTCATCATTTCTCCAAATATAACCCTAGTTAAGTCCTATCTGTCCCTAAAGATCTATAATCATTCCCACTGGCAATTAAGCCAGCCTCTCTCTTTTCTATTTGGCAAGTTGTAGCATATATAAGTCACCCTTTATACTGGGTTCTGAATTTTTTAATAAAAAAAGTTATTGATTCTTTATGAATTTCCCATCATGTATCCCAGTTCCATTCATCTCTCCATCCTTCCATATGTGTCCTCCACCCTTGTAACCTTCCCTCAAAAGAAAACAAACAAAAAATAAGCAAACAGACTGGAAGCTGTGGTGTGTCACCATGTGTCACAAAGTACACCCTTTTACCTATACATCTTTACTTGCAAATGTTCATTGTGCTGAGTCATTGGTCTGATTCATGGCCTCTGGTGTCTGCCACACTATTTAATACTGGATCCTCACCAGGGCTCCTCACAGACACCCCATTGTTGCCCTGTGCCATGGAGATCACACAACTTGGAATCTGCAGGGTCAGACCTATCATGTACTCCAGCAATTCATGGATGGGGTGGATGTTGGAAGGGGCCAACTCACTCACAGTCCTGGATCTAGATCCCAGAGAGAAGCTGACTTGGTCTCCTGCATTGCCCAGGCAAGGGGCAGGGCCAGCTCTCTTGCTCTCCCCTGCCCATGCCACCAGGGCTAGCTCTATTGTGCTGCCCAGAAAATGTACAAGGTCTGCTCTCTGCTATCCTGAGTGCTGACATCAGTGAGGGGCAGGGGTCAGCTCCTCTGCCCTCACACATTCCTCACCCGCCTGCCACAGGTGGTGGCAGTACGGGTGGGCATCTCTCCAGTGCCCACACCAATGCTATGTGCCAAACAAGGAGTGGGACTAGCTCTCCCATGCTGCCCAAGCCAGGGGCCAGCTAGCACAGTGCTTGGATATCAACATGGCCTCAGGCAGCAGCCCAGACCAGGGATAGCCACATTGCCTTTGGTGGTAACAAGGGCTCAGACATCAACACAGACCCTGGTGGCGATTGAACCATAGACCCAGACATGGCCCCCAGTGGCAGCATGGGTCTTGATGTCACCATGGCCTCGAGTAGCAGCAAATGCCACCCAGATCACTATGTGCCCCAAAGAGATCACAGCCCTCAGACATCCACATGGTCTCAGGAGACAGTTCAGAACTCCAAAATCCTCATGGCTTTTGCTGGTAACTCAGGCCACAGACATCAGCACAGACCCTAGCTACTGCAGGACCACAAAATGATCTAGTCATGGCCCTCAGCAGCAGCCAATTCCCAGACATCACCAAGGCCCCAGATGGTTGTGTAAGCTCCTCATATCACCTGTTCCTCATCTCCATCTTCTCCAGTTCCATCTCTTTCCACGGTGCACAATCAATCCTGTGTAATAAAAGAATTTCAGGAGGTATCACTAGCCCCTATTTCAAGTAGTGCTACTGAGCTATAATATGCATATTATAATATGTATATAATATGCATATAATGACTGCACAGTAATAGATGAAACTTGACATGTATTTTCTTTATTATACTGGGTTGTTTTTGTTTTTTAGTTAACCTGGGGTTTTTTTTTCATTATTTTATTGGTTATTTTATTTATTTACATTTAAAATGTTATTCCCCTTCCCAGCTTTCCCTCCACAAGCCCCCATCCCCTCCTCCCTCCCCCTGCCTCTATGAGGGTGCTCTACCACCTGCCCACCCCCACCCCTGTCTCAGCACCCTAGCATTCCCCTATCCTGGGTCATCAGGCCTCCACAGGACCAAGGGACTCCCCTCCCAGTGATGCCAGATAAGGCAATTCTCTGCTACATATGCAGCTGGAGCCTTGGGTCCCCCTCCCACCTCCCACCTCCCACCCCCCTTTAAAGGGTTGTTGGTTTAGTCTCTGAGAGCTTTGGGGCATCTGGTTGGTTGATGTTGTTCTTCCTAGGAGGTTGCAAATCGCTTCAGCTCCTCCAGTCCTTGCCCTCACTTCTCCGTTGGGCACCCCAGCTCATCTGAATTGGTCCAGCTGGCAGAGCCTCTCAGGGAACAACTATACCAAACAGCTATACCGGGCTCCTGTCAGTAAGCACTTCTTGGCACCAGCAATAGTGCCTGGGTTTGGTGTCTGCAGATGGGATGGATCCCTAAGTGGGGCAGTCTCTGGATGGCCTTTCCTTTAGTTTCTGCTCTACTCTTTTCCCCTGCATTTCCTTTTGATAGGAGGAATTCTGGATTAATATTTTTGAGATAGGTAGGTGGCCCCATCCCTCAACTGTGGGTTGTGCCTATCCACTACATATGGTCTCTACAGTTTCTATCTCCCCTTTGTTGGGTATTTCAGTTAATGTCCTCCCTGTTGGGTCCTGGGAACCTCTTGGGTCCTTGGCATCTGGGACTTTCTAGTGGCTACCCCCAGTTACCCCCCACTGCTACACACCTACTTTCAAATTCCTGATCCTCTGTACTTCTTCCCCATCTCCTCCCATATCTGAACTGGACCCTCTTTTTCCCTCCCCCTCCTCTCTCCCTCCCAAATCCCTCTCTCCCTCTATTTCCTAGAGATTATTCTCTTCCCCCTACTGAGTAGGACTGTAACATCCACACTTTGGTGTAATCTTCTTTATTCTTGGATTTCATATAGTCTATGAGTTGTATCATGGGTATTCCAAGCTTCTTTTTGACTAATATTCACTTATCAGTGAGTGTATACCATGTGTGTTCTTTTGTGACTGGGTTACCTCACTCAGGATATTTTCAAGTTCTATCCATTTGCCTAAGAATTTCATGAAATCATTGTTTTTAATAGCTGAGTACACTCCATAGTGTAAATTTACCATATTTTCTGTATCTATTCTTCTGTTGAGGGACATCTGGGTTGTTTCCAGCTTCTGGCTATTATAAATAAGGCTGCTATGAACATAGTGGAGCATGTGTCCTTGATATATGTTGGAGCATCTTTTGGCTATATGCCCAGGAGTGGTATAGCTGGGTCCTCAGGTAGAACTGTTTCCAATTTTCTGAGATTTTTTTTGAATTTTCATACGAAGCTGAAAATTGTCTTTTCAATATCTGTGAAGAGTCATGGTGGAATTTAGATGCAGATTACTTTGAATCTCTAGATTGCAAATCCTATGGCTCCATGAGCAAGGAAGATCTTTCCATCTTCTGAGATCTTCTCCAATTTTTTTCTTCAAAGACTTGAAGTTCTTGTCATATAGGTCTTTCACTTGCTTGGTTAGAGTTACATATTTTATGTAATTTGTGTCTATTGTGAAGGGTGTTGTTTTCCTGATTTCTTTCTCAAACTGTTGATCATTTGTGAATTAATTTGCACTAAATCCTAGAACGTCTTTTTTTTTCTTCTAGAAAGTCTTTAATTTCTTTATTTCTGACTGGACTCAGTTGTCATTCACTAGAGATTTGTTCAGTTTTCATGAGTTCATAGGCTTTCTGTTATTGTTGAAATCCAGCTTTAATCCATGGTAGTCTGATAAGACCCAAGGGATTATTTCAATTTTTTTCTATCTGTTGAGAATTGCTTTGTGACTGAGTATGTGGTCAGTTTCAGAGACGGATCCCTGAGGTGATGAGAAAATGGAATCTTCATTTGTGTTTGGGTGAAGTCTTCTATAGATGTCTGTTAGGCCCATTTGAGTTATAACATTTGTTAGTTTCATTAATTTTCTGTTAAGTTTTGTCTGGATGACTTGTCCATTGGTGAGAGTGGGGTGTGGAAGTCCACTACTATTAATGTGTGGAGTTTGATATGTGATTTAAGTTTTAGTGATGTTTCTTTTACAAATGTGGGTATCCTCGCATTCAAGGTACACATGTGCAGAACTAAGTTGTCATCTTGGATGTTTCCTTTGGTGAGTATGAAGTGTCCTTCACCATCTCTTCTGATTAATTTTAGTTGGAATTCTATTTTGTTGGATATTAGAATAATTACAGCAGCCTGCTTCTTGGATACATTTGCTTGGAGAATCTTTTTCCCAGCCCTTTACTCTGAGGTAATGTCTATCTTTGATGTTGATGTGTTTCTTGTATGCAGCATAAATATGAATTCTGTGTTTCCATCCATTCTGGTAGCCTGTGTCTTTTTATTGGCTAATTGAGTTTATTGATATTGAGAGATATTAACAGCTAATGATTGTTAATTCCTCTTATTTTGTTGTCGTTGCTGGCAGTGATAGTGTGTGTGTGTGCATGTGCACATACACACACATATACACACATGTACACACACCCCATGCATGAGCACATGTGCGTGCACACACACACACACACACACACACACACACACACACTTCCCCTATTTGTTTTTGCTAGTGTGACATTTATTTATTTCCTGTGTTTTAATGGATGTGGTTAATTTCCTTGGGTTGGGGTTTTCTTTCTAGTATCTTCCATAGGGCTGAATTTGTGGATAGATATTGTTTGATATTCATGGAATATCTAACTTTATCTATGGTGACTCAAAGTTTTTCTGGGTATAGTAGTCTGGGCTGACATTTGTGGTCTCTTAGAATCTATAGGGTATACATCTGTCCAGGTCTTTCTGGCATTTAGGGTCTCCATTGAGAGGTCAGATAAAATTCTAATAGGTTTTCCCTTACCTATTACTTTTTCTCTTTCTCTTGCACATTTTAATATTCTTTTTCTGTTTGTTTAATGTTTTGATCATTATATAGTGGGAGGATTTTCTTTCCTGGTCCAATCTGTTTGGTGTTCACTACACTTCTTTAGGTTAGGAAGATTTTCTTCTATGGCTGCTGAAAATATTTTCTGTGCCTTTGAGCTAGGATTCTTCTTCTATTTGTATTATTCTTAGTGGTATTTACATAGTGTCTCAGATTTTTTGGATGTTTTGGTTCTAAGTTTTTCAAACTAAATATCTTCTTTGACCAGTGTATACATTTCTTCTAGCATATCTTCCATGCCTGAGAGTCTCTTTTCCATCTCTTGTACTCTGTCGGTAAAGCTTGCCTCTGGTTCCTGTTTGAGGCTCCAAGTTTTTCAGTTCCAGATTTTCCTCAGTTTTTTTGTTTGTTTGTTTGTTTTTATTTTTTTAGTCTATTTCTACTTTCAGGTCTTGAATAGTTTTATTCATTCTCTTCCATTGTTTGTCTGTGTTTTCATAGATTTCATTAAGGAATTTATTCGTTTATTCGTTAGTTCTTTAAGGATCTCTATCATCTTCACAAAGGCTGTTTTCAGGTCTTTTTCTTGTTCTTCAGCTATGTTGGAATATTCAGAGCATGCTGTGATAGGGTTTCTGGGCTATAGAGGAGACATATTTTTCTGGGTGTTATTGAGTGTATTTTTACACTGGTGTCTAGAAATGTGGTGTGGGAAGAATGTAATTCTAGGTGGGTGTTTTGTTCCTTAGTTTCTGCTTCCTCTCTGGTTCTTAGGAGACTGTGGTGTCTGTATGTTGCCTGGTGGAGGTCCTGATAGGTGTGGCCACTTGGGGTATCAGTTAAAATGTGTTTCTGGGTATTGTGAGTTGTTGTGTGTTCTGGGTATTGTGTGTTGTTGGAATAGAGATAGCTGCGGGGGTTGGGGGTGGGGAGTGTCCACAGGAGGGGGAAGGCAGGGCATTCTACCAGGTTCAGCCTAGTCCCCTGGGAATGGGAGTAGAGAGTGAGGAAGGGTCACAGCAGAAAGTCTACTACGGGGTTGGGGATGAGTCTAGTGGGTTGGACAAGGAGGAGGATCAGAGGGATGGTGAAGATCTGCAGTTAACCTACATGCTTCCTTGGCCAGTGTGTCCTGGAGGACCCCAGGGAGCGTGTCCTGGCACTGGGGACTGGGACAAAACAACTAATGAGGGGAGGTGAGGTGGAGATCAACTGGGGATGGGGGTGAGAGGAGGCTGCAGAGCCTGGGGAGGAGCAGAGGGAGAGATGAAGATCTTCAGTTAGCCTTCCTGCGTGCCTGATGAGGACATGGGGGTGGGATTCTTTAATAAATCATGAGGGCTTTTGTAGAAAGGGGAAAAAATACCCACAGAAGGAGATACAGAGACAAAAGGTGGAGCAGAGTCTGAGGGAAAGACCATCCAGAGACTACCTGACCCAGGGATCCATCCTATATAGTTACAAAACCTAGACACTATTGTGGATGCCCACAAGTGCTGGCTGACCAGAGCCGGATATAGCTGTCACCTGGGAGGCTCTTCTAGTGCATGACAAATACAGAGGGGGACACTCTCAGCCAGCTATTGAACTGAGCACAGGGTCCCCAATGGGAGGAGCTAGAGAAAGGATCCAAGGAGCTGAAGGGGTTGGAAGTGCCACAGGAGGAACAACAATATGAGTCACCCAGTACTCCCAGAGCTCCCAGGGACAAAACCATCAACCAAAGACAACACATGGAGCTACCCATGGCTCCAGACACTTAGGTAGCAGAAGATGGTCTTGTTAGACACCAAAGGAAGGAGAAGCCCTTGGTTCTGGAAAGACTTGATGCTGTAGTGTAGAGGAATACCAGGACAGGGAAGTGGGGGAGGGTTGATTGGAGAAGGGGAGATGGCTTATGGGATTTTTGGGGGAAAGGGGGCAACATTTGAAATGCAAATAAAGAATATATCTAATAAAAAAAATAAGTCATGATGGTGGCGCTAGCACTCTTATCTCTTATGTGAACACAGAAAGAAGGTGCTATGCAGAAACCAGCCAGGAAGGCCTCTTCAGACATTTAACCTGCTTAAAAGTTAATCCTGGACTTCCCAGCCCCTCAAACCACGAGAAACAAATTTCTGTTATTTACACACTGTCTAGTTTGTAGTGTTTTGTTAGAGCAGCCCAGATGGGTTAAGACATATGTTCTACCCACTATCTGGTAAAGCAACCTGTTAAGTGGGTACAAAGCAGAAAATCAATGTCAGTAGAAATCTTCAATGATCCTCAGAGCATCCCAGACAAAGATGGTAAAATCTCTGCCAAGATATATGCTGGCATGTGCGACTCTTTCTAAGGGCCAGCGAAGGGATAAAGAGGAAACACAATTAGCATTAGATTTACAGGTAAGAGATGAGGTGTGATAAAAGGCCATTTTCCTACCTAGATATTCTTTTGGCCATCAGTGTTTTCTTGTTACTCCTAACTGATTTAGCCAACTGAGAAGGCACTTACTATTTTCATTACATATATACACATGTAAAGACATGCCTGTTGAATCTTGAATAGCTTTGAAATTTCCTTTTGAAGGCTTGTAATCGTGTATTTAATTATTATGATTTGAATCTTATCAAATAAAATAGGCTGGCTTCTTATCAGAACCCCTGCAACTAAAGTATTGATACAGCTAATTCACAGACCACCCTTCTTACAGAAAATTGGGCCATTTATCCAAAGCACAGACTAATGTAGCTAGTATTCAGGAAACAAATGCTACAGGTTACACAGAAACCTACAGCTGAAGGAGACAAAGCCTGAGGTTGCTCTGTTTGCAAGCTGCTCGTTTGTTGTGTTTCAGGTTGTACTCTAAAGATGCGGTTTTCACTGTTGCTTATTTGTTTCTTTGGTTGCTTTTATTTCTGAGACAGGGTCTCACTGGGTAGCCCTGGTTGGACTGGAACTGGATTTGTAGGCCAGCCTGGCCTCAAACTCACTGAGAGCTTCCTGCCCCTGCCTCCTGAGTGCTGAAATTAAAAGCATGTGCCACCATGCCTGGTACCCCAGTTCATTTTAAAACTTTGATTTTGAGACAGGGTTTTCCCTGCGTGCAAGTAGGCTCAGAGGATAGAAATGTTGGGTCCATTTGTGAGCTTTCTGAAGCTGGAAACTGAGCTCAGGTCATCTAAAAGAAGAGTTGGCACTCTTAACCACTGAGTCATCTCTTGAGCTACTTTCATCAAAGTCTTGTAGTTTTTCTGTAGGCCTGTTTCTGCTTCCACACACTATGCCACTTCTGAAGTGATAACTTTTTGAAACCGTACGTTTTGGAGAACAAATGGGCATATTTGCAAGATGGTGGAGTGTGGAGGTGGGAAACCTAAGTCTCAAGTCAGCTTCCCCAAGGAGGTTGATGCTATACATGAGGAGGCATGGGTTAAGGTGAGGGGGAGCTTCCTGGGGAAGAACACATCAGTCACAACCATTGCTTCTCGTGGGAGCGGTATTCAGAAAATTGCAAGACTTGCATCACATGAAGAGGGAGTTCTGCTCTCAACCTCAAAAGGGATGCTTCCATTGCACTTGTGTGGGTCCAAAATGCAGCCTTCAACATACTGGAAAGTGACCTTGACAACTGTTATCATAACCCACACATCAGAGGTGTTACAGCAAAGCTAGTGGGAGTCTAATGCATTGCTTTGGTGTGACTTTTTAAAAAGTTAACTAAATCAAGTGTGACTAGAAAGTTTGTTCTATTGTCTCTCAATCTAAGTTTCAGCTTTCATACTGTGTTAAATACTTTCCTGTTGTTCCAATAGAACACCTTGAGAAAAGAAAGTTAGAGCTGGGCAGTGGTGGCGCACGCCTTTAATCCCAGCACTTGGGAGGCAGAGGCAGGTGGATTTCTGAGTTCGAGGCCAGCCTGGTCTACAGAGTGAATTCCAGGACAGCCACCACTACACAGAGAAACCCTGTCTCCAAAAACCAAAGGAAGGAAGAAAGAAAGAAAGAAAGAAAGAAAGAAAGAAAGAAAGAAAGAAAGAAAGAAAGTTAGGGGAAAGAAGAAAGCCTTTATTTTGGCTTACAGTTCCAAGGGATACATTTCATTGGCCTGGGGTGTGGTGCGCGTGCGCGCGCGCACACACACACACACACACACACACACACACACACACAGAGGGAGAGAGATGGAGAGAACACAAACGCTTGGGAGAACAGTAGGTGGAGGAAGCAGAACGAGGCTCTAAATCCTCAGAGCCCATGCCAGTGTTGGACTTCCTCTAGCTGAGCTCCACTCCTGCGAGTTCCATTCCTTCCTGACAACACCACCAACCAGAGATGGGGGTGTTAAAACACATGAGCCCGTGGAACACTTCTCACCAAAGCAACCACACATATTCCAATCCACTTCAAGTTGTCCTTTCCCCACTACTTGGATGGCCACTTGTCCAGCTTTCTTTACCCTTTCCCTGTGGCTTCAGACTATCTTTCCTCTGATAGATCACTGGGTTGTTGTCTTCCGCATCATCTGTTTTCACAAAATCCCATGTGATCTCTCCTCACTACAGATGATCCTTACAATGCTCAGATTTAGACAAAAAAAAACAAAAAACAAAAAAAAAGTTAAATTAGAAAGGGACCAATTTCCTCAGTGAATTCTTCAATGGCTGACCAGTTGCTGGTTAAGACAGGAATGGTCATCTGGCTGCTAGAACTGTTCCGTGGTGATAGCTCACAGTTGAGTCCCTCTAGGCATTGCCCTCAGTGTATGAAACCACCATGCCTAGGATAGCTCTCCTTGGTAATTGCAGACATCCAGAAACCTCTCAGTGTTGTGGGAAGGTGTAGTAGCTGACCCCAGGGGACTACAACTCTGGACAGTGGGTGCAGTTCCAGGACAGCCCATGGGAGTGAGCTGCGCTTCTGATGGGAGCACACCACAGTGGTTCTTCCTCCGGCCTTCCCTGTCACGTGACGATCATTTCCCCTATGATCTGCTGCATGCAAATCTCCAAGTTCTAAGGACTTTTCCTCAGGGAATCTTACCTGCTCTCAGTGCAAAGCTGATTATGTCATTCCTCTGCTCAAAATCCCTTGCCAGCAGTCAGCATTAACTCCTATGCTTGGCACAGAAAGGTTGGCTGTGTTCCATGTCTTTCTCCGTTGTCACCATCAGCTGCCCTTCGGCAAGCCACAGATGCACGTCTCCCACAGTTTCCCTCCCATGACCTTGCCTCCACTCATTGTCCTGCTTAACAGCCACGAATGGTTATTTCCTCTGGAGAGGATTCTGGTGCTGTCCGCGTGTTTGGTTTCCTCCTCCCTCTGGTGTGGCAGTGCTATGGGTTGACCCCATGCCTCCTACATGCTAAGTAATCCCAGGTTTCTTTCTTTCTTTTTACTTATTTGAAGATGTATTTATTTTATGTATGTGGGTACACTAGCTGTTTTCAGACACAGCTAGAAGAGGGTATCAGATCCTATTACAGATGGTTGTGAGCCACCATGTGGTTGCTGGGAATTGAACTCAGGACCTCTAGAAGAGTAGTCAGTGCTCTTAACTGCTGAGTCATCTTTCCAGCCCCTAGGTGTCTTTTTATCAAATCAGGGTCTTCCTACTGTGGGTCAGGCAAGGCTTGAACTTGGCAATCCTTCAGTCTCTGTCGCCTGAGTGTTGGGATTACAGGTGTGTACTGCTATGCTAAGCTAGGACTATATAGCTCTTTACTTAAGAAAACACCAAGCATTGAAACGTCTAGGCTTTTGTCCATCTTCCCTCCTGCTAGTTGGGATGCCCAGGCAGGGATGTCCAACACTTAGTAGAATCCCATTACAGTTTTGAAAAATGAATAAGTCAATGAGTTAATGAAAGAATGAATGAATGAACTTGAAAATGAGCTGGCCATTATTACAAGGAATAAACATTTATAAATTTATGCTAGACATGGTTTGTGGTGTCATATCTAAAATACTATGTATTGTTGATAGAGTTTTGTTTCAGATTATGAACTTTCAGGTTGGCCAGTGACAAATCCAAGTACATACTTTGTGGCAAAATGAAATCCAAGCCTTAGATCTTTAAAATTGGTTCTGCTTATAAAGAAAGGAAAGAGGAAAGGGGAGTGCTGGGGTGGGGATGGGGGGGTCACTAGTAACTCCAGGGAAAGTGGAACACGATGAAGAGGGACCTGACTAAGCAGGATTGCCCAGAGTCTTCTTCCCAAGAGGCTTGTTCTTATCTCACTTTTTCACACTGTAAAATGGCGAATTAAACTGCAAAGTTAATTCTCATGACTGCGGATGGGATTCTAAAGGCATTAATTAAGGATTATGGGGCATTTAATTTTATTCCTTGCAGATAAAACTTTTTAATAATTAAATAATTATTTTTACTTCTGCTTATTTATATAATTATAGAATGTTACAGTTCAACATTAGGACTTTAAACTCTGTCTTCAGAGCCTTGGGAGGCTATTTTGACATATGATTTGTACTCATTGGAATATTCAAGTTTGTGATTTATAATACTAGGGTTCCTTTGAATAATGTTTCTCTCCAAAGAGTAAACACATCACAGGGTGAGAGCCTATCTTCTGGGAATTCACTGTGGGGATGGTGCAGGGCTCACCCTGGGAAAGTGTGAAATAGCCATTTTCTCTCTTTCAGTGACTCACCTTAGCAGGACAATAATCATTAGCATTGTCTGAAACAGATGAACTTATCTCTTTAGGAACCAAATGGGTTTTCTACAAAAAAGTTTAAGGGAAAAAAAGAATAAAACCATCTTTTTTTGGTAATACAGTGATATGAAAATAAGATTTTTTAATGCATGCCTGTTTGAAAATTCAAAGGTCATGTAAAAATACCTATCTTCATATATTTCAGACATTGAAATATTCATGGGTAAATTTGGAATCATTGTCATCCTGACAAATAAGACATGAGGACATTATAAATTCAAAAGGGCAAAAAAAAATGAACTGATAAAATATAATACAATTTAAAATTCAGCATTTTTTCTGAATTTCTGCTGCATTTTAGGTTTTCCTTTGGACCACTCAACTATTCTATCAGTAAGCAAGTTACTCTAATTCACACACACACACACAGAGAGAGAGAGAGAGAGAGAGAGAGAGAGAGAGAGAGAGAGAGAGAGAGAGAGAACACAGCAATGGTAGACATGGTACTTGAAATGGCACCAAAATTCAGTGGTTTTTAAATTCAACCATGCATTATTGTCAAGATAAAGTTTTAACTTGTGTATATAGACAGAGACAACATTTGCACTGAAACACGGCCTCCCTGTTACCCCAGTGGCAGATTATTATCGCCAACAGTGTAATACAGGCACCCAGAGAGCCTAGAATTCTGTCTGTGAGGATTTGCAGTCTACCAGGGTAGCAGCTGTTTTACATTTGAGAGGACAGGGGTTAGTTAGCACCATTTTATAAGAAATAAATGAGCTTTCAGTGAACTGCAATTTCTGGTAACCTCTAACATGACAAGCATTCTTCAGCAAGAAATCAAGATAAGAACACCTGCAATGACTTATTTCCAAAACAGAAACGTGGCTGTAGGATGCAGGCAGTGGCTGACATTTCTCCAGCACTCCTGTTTTCTCTTCTCCCTCCATCTTTTCTAATCAGGACTATCTCTAAAGCTCAGTAATCCTTAAAACCTCTGAGATAGGGATCAAAACCCAGCAAATCAGGGTCTGCCCGAGTATCACAGCCCTAGGTGTCAAGTTCTACGTTACCCCTGAAAACTGCTGGGAGGAGCTAGACAGATTTTTTTCCTTTGATCTGTGCTTGTATTTTCAGTGAAATTTGCACCATTTTAAAAAACAGCCAAACAAAAAGCAAAATAACAAAAAGTTGAGGTAGTTTACTTGTTTGTTTGTATAAAGCTATGCAGAAAGCAGCACAGTCCTGAAACCGCAGGATGAAGGGGCTGAGGCCACACGGATGCAGCTGGTGTTTCTGTCCCTTGACGGGATCTCAGAGAACTGGTTAAAAAAAAAAAACTTTGAACAACCCCTTTTATTAAGCCAACTGTGTAGGATCTTAAGTCCATAACTTTCTGGTATCTTTGCCTATCACATAACAGACATGAATGGATAATCTTATGTATCTGACTTGGGTTCTTGCTGTGTAGCCCAAGCTGGCCTCAAACTTGTGTGCATTCTATCTTAGTTCCTTAAGTGTTGAGATTATGAGAGTAGACCACCACATTTGGCTATTTATATGACTTAGTAAGCCCAGTTCAAGAAGTAACTTCTGAAATTGGCCATTTCAGTTCTGTGAAATAAATTGTTATGTATATCACCCACAGACTATTATACACATGCATACATATATACATGCATACATATACACATATTCCTTCTTTCTCTCTTTCCCCCTTCTCTCTCCTCTCCTCCCTTCCCCTCACCTCCCATCCCCTCTCCTCTCCTCCCTCCTCCCCTCTCCTCTCCTCTCCCCATCCCCTCTCCTCTCCTCCCCTCCCCTCCCCTCTCTTCCTCTCCTCTCTCCTTCCCCTCCTCTTTCCCTTCCCTCCTCTTCCCTCCCCTTCCCTCCCCTCCCCTCCCTTCCCCTCCTCTTCCCCTCCCCTCCCTCCTCTCTCCTCCCCTCCCCTCCTCTCCCCTCCCCTCCCCTCCTCTCCCCTCCCCTCCCTCCTCTCCCCTCCCTCCCCTTCTCTCCCCTCCCTCCCCTCCTTTTAGAATCAGCAGCCAGCCTGTGATCTCCCGGTAACACCTTGACCCACAGGTGAGCTGGAGAACTAGGTGCCTGTGCAAAAACATGTGCCTTTCGGAACTTGAGCTGGACACCACAGCGCAGTGTCAAATACATTTGGAATGAAGATATAGTGAGTTCTTTAATGGAATATTTACTCTCAGTCAAAATTAGTGTTGGAGATTTTAGCCAATTAAAAAAGGCCATGAATCAATAACAATATAAATTCTGGAAAATAATTCATAGTTCACACTTTTTGAAGAAGATAAAGAACACCCTCCAAAAGGTATTAGAACACTTAGTTATGTTCTGGCTTTGTTTTGTTTTGTTTTTAACTAGGGGGATTGGCTAAGGTTTCAAAATGTAAGCTAAATTTATAAATGTTAGTGGATTTTTTTTTTAATTCATGATTGCAACTTTGGTGTATAACCAAAAAACGCTAGTTTCACAGTGGCTCACAAGAGCGAAGTCTCATTTTTTTACTAACAGTACATAAGAGCTCTGTAGGCCTCCCACTCTGCTATAGCTTTGCTAGGTGTGCTAAACATGCAAGAGCCTAATCCTCTCCTGTCTGAAATGTACTCGGGTTAGCGATTTCGATAGAAGAGATTATCTCCACCTCTGGGTCAAAGAACAGCCTGACTTGCAATTTGATGTGAAATATGGGTATTCTGAGCCTGCTGTCCTGTTGCCGTCCACTGTTTGTCCAGGCCACATATGGGCCCATTCAGATCATCACTGTAGAGATGGAGACCTGGGGAACCCGTTCAAACATGCTGACAATCTGCCTATGGCTTTTGCTGACTATAGAGCTTTGTCTAACCAATGTGTAACCTGTAAATCCAGCAACTTTACATGGTAGCATGAATGTAAGCTAAGCCATTGAGGGCTTTCATGGTTCTTCACAGGGGCCTCTGCCCTGTTAGGAGTCAGAGCTCAGCTCCAGACTGCGCCACAGTTCCTGTTATTCTAGAAACTAGGCTGAGGGAGGGATCCTCACCTGAACACTTTGATGCCAGAGACTAAGTGTAACCAACAACTGAATCTAAAATTTCTGCTTTGTGTTATTTCATGTTCTCTTAGTCATTGGCCAAAACAAGTCATGTCACCAGCTTAAATGGAAAGAGGAAGCATGATTCCCTTCTGGAAAAACTACTTGTTGGTGATGTTGTTCTTATATCAGTCATGGGCAGAGCAGATGGCAGTCCCTTGTTCATCCTACCTTGATGCCTGACGTGGTGACCAAAGCTGTTTTATGCCTAGGACACCTAAAATCCAATCAAGTCAAATCAAATCCAGGCAGCACAGCAGCTCAGGAGGAGGAAGACAGATAGAGACTTGCCAACCACCATGCCACCCACAGACCTGCACACCAGAGCAAGGCACAGGCTGGACCATAGACACCAGCTTGCAGCCACACCATAAAGAGCAGATAAGGGATGTCACCCAGGGACCCACCAGCCACATGGCCAGCCTGATAAGGAGCCACCATAATGTGCTAGTCTGGGGTGGTCAGATGGGAGAGAGAGAGAAGTGGGGCAGCAGAGCAGTGAGCACTGTGAGGAGAGATGGAACTGGGAGGGTGGAGAGGAGGAGCCTGTTGTGAGTGGCCAAACCCATCACCTATTGCCATAGTGAGGTCCCAGCCTGAGCTGCCACTGAGGGCCATATCTGGGTCCATGGCTACACAGCAGCAGGGGGGATTCATATTACCACTAGAGAATATGTGGGCATCCCTTGTCAGGGCAGCTGTTGGGGACCATGTGGATGTGTAGAGGCTTTGCATAACTGGCCCCTCCCCTCACTGGCTGCAGTGCTCTGGAGAACTGGCCACATCTCTGACTCACTTTGGAGAGTAGACCCTGCCACTCACCTGCACAGCACTCAGAGCTGACCCTAGTGGTGGGGGCTTAGGTGAGCTGACCTAGGAGAGCTGGCCCTGTCACTCATCTGCCTGTCTGCTGTGAGGTGGCTTGGGTGCAGGAGTGATGCCCTCCCTGCTGCCTCACCCCTTGCCAACTGTTACAGTTGGGAGATGAAGTGGAAACTTAAGGGTTCTTTGGAAAGTTGGTTGGATGGTGTTTTGCTGGGACAAACATGTGAAGGAATGTTGAGCTGAAGCGGACATAGGAGAAAGGATGTTCTGCTAAAGCAAGCGCGTGAAAGGACACATGATGAAGGATTTCTCGCTAAGGACAAGACATGCATGTATTGGCCCACATTACATATCGTAGAGAGAGACGCACCAAAAAACTTCTGCTGGCATGCTGCAGTTTCTTACCACTTACATGGACTTGGGCTGATTGGCGTAGTGATGTCAGCTGAGACAAATGCATATGCTGAGGCAAGACATGTGCTGAGGCAAGTCCCGTGGAGAATATGTGATACTCGGAGACACTATAAAAAGGACATGAACCGACAGCGATGGAGACAGAGCTTGGCTAGCTGTGTGATGCTCGTGGCTTTGGAGTCTTCCCTGATCTTCTCTTCCCTGAGAGAGGCACAACCGAGAACTGCTCCTGGTGTTCCTCCTGGTCCCTCCTTCTGACTTGTGTCAAGGCTGAGGCCTGGCTGTCTCTGTTAGGTAGTGTCACAGCTGCTGATTCGAGTTTGCTATCCTGACTCTACTGAATGGGACTGCTGGTGTATCCATAAAGTGTTTGTGAGTGGATCGAGCTGCCACTGCTAACCTGTAAAAAAAAACACAGCCAAGAGTTACTCCAAAAAGCCTTTCTAAACAGGTCCACTTCCCTGTATCCTTTCTTTCCCACTACCTCTGGTGGGTGGTGGGCTACAAGGGTGGTTAAAACATTTAAGAACCATCATTAAAATTAGGCATTTAAAAAAAAATGAAGTTACAGGGAGAGTTGGCCCCGGGCTCACTGCAGCACTTGGGAGACTTGGGTCCCACACTTCACCAGGGCAGCACAGTAGGACTTGCCCTGGAGGAAGGGCAGGGGTGAATCAGGCCCAAGGGTAAGAGTGTGGGAGAGCTAGCCCTGCCATGAGGTACCATGGGTTCAAGGGTGATGCCCTTTCCCTTTTCTTCCTCAACATCTGTGGTAGTTGGGAGAGCTGGCCCCAAGGGCACGGAAATAGAAGAGCTAGCCCTGCCCCTCACTGACTGTGCACTCAGGAGAGCAGACCCTGCACCTCACCTGGGTAGCACAGTGGAGGTGGCCCTGATGGTGAAGGCACTGGTGAACCAGCCCCTAGGCTATGCAGGCAGGAGAGCTGGCCTAGCCCCTCACAGGCTGCAGCACTTGGGAAAGCCGGTCCTATGCTTTGACTGAGCAGCACAGTGGATCTGGCTCTGGAGACATGGCTGCAGGGAAGTCAGCCCTGAGGGCAAGAGAGCAGGAGAGCCGACCCTACCTCCTGCAGCTGGCAGCACTGCATGGGCTAGTTAAACAGTGCTGGAGAGCTCACCTTGGTAGTGTGGATAAGGGAGAGCTGGGATTGCTGACCAGT
Source organism: Tokudaia tokunoshimensis (assembly GCA_036184795.1). NCBI lineage: Eukaryota > Metazoa > Chordata > Mammalia > Rodentia > Muridae > Tokudaia > Tokudaia tokunoshimensis. The sequence goes on along the minus strand of BTHU01000022.1, from coordinate 53,971,377 downwards.
TCAGCTACCATGCATGCCCAGATCAGGGCTCTGAGTTGGCCCTCCCTAAGATCTATATCATCTGCAAATGGTTGGGACTCATGAAAGAAACAGTCTTGCTGATCCAAAACTGCAGGATCTCCATGACACAGGGCAACAACAGGATGACTGGGAGAAGTCTAGTGAGGATCCAATATTGATGATGTCACAGAAGCCAGAGACCTCAAACTAGACCAATGATTCATTGCAATGAACATTTGCAAGTGAAGATGAGTGGACAGAGAGATATCCTGTGGGACACACTGTGACATACCACACCTTCCATGAGGAGATATTTTTCTATGTGTGTGTGTGTGTGTGTGTGTGTGTGTGTGTGTTTGTGTGTGTGTGTGGTGCTATTTGGAGGGGGTTACAAGAGTGGCAGATATGAAGGGACAGGGAGATGAGCAGGACTGGGATGCATGATGTGAAACTCACAAAGAATCAACAAAAACTTTTTTTAAAAAACCCTGCAAAATGTTATGCTTAGTGTGTGATTTAACCTCCAATATTTCTTGTGTTAAAAACTTGGTTCCCAGGGAGATGGTATGGCCAGTAACAGGTAAGGCCTTGTGAGAGGCCTATAGATCACTAGGACTTGGTACTGGCAAGGAGTAAGGCAGTCTTTTTTTTTTTTTTTAAAGAAACAAGATGCATTTATTTAAGTATGTGAGTACATTGCAGCTGTGTTCAGACACACCAGAAGAGGGCATCAGATCCCATTACAGATGATTGTGAGCCACCATGAGGTTGCTGGGAATTGAACTCAAGACCTCTGGAAGAGCAGTCAGTGCTCTTAACCACTGAGCCATCTCTCCAGCACCCAGTAAGGCAGTCTTGTGTGATCACTTGGTAGTTCTTGAGATGGAGTCTGACCCTACCAAACCCCTCTGGCTTGCTGTGTGAGATGTGACATCCACCCAGCTTCACACTCTGTCCATTGCTGTTCACCATTATGTGACAGTCAAGAGACTTCATGAGAACTGACCAATACCAACATCAGGTCCTTGCAGCTACAAAACTGAGAGCTACAGACAAGTCTTTTCTTCATCTATAGGCTGTCTCAAGTATGTTGTTAAAACAATGAAAACCTAATAGCACAAATCATATTGAATAAGCACAGATTTATAATATTTTCAAGGAAAAAATAATAATAACCAATAATAATCTACCATAGCAACATTTACTACTTAAATACAAATGGAGACAAAATTCCTTCCACAATAACAAAAACAAATGCAAAACTATCGAATGGGTACACCTAAAATATGTAATATCTTTATAAAAATCTCTTTTTTGGAAACACACAATGCTGAAGTATATTAAAACTTAGTGTCATATTGATGGATGAAAATATAGTATTATAAGACTTCTTTCTCAGTTGTGTATGGGTCCCAGCCCATAGTTCCATTCTTTGGTAGACTGACTGAGAAGGATTGCAAGTTTGAGGGCCGCCTGGACTACATGGCAAGTTTGAGGTAGTCCTAGGGTACACAGTGAATCCCTGTCTCAAAGACAAAATAACTTGACCAATTTTAATATTTTCTAATGAAAGCTGAATCATAATCTATTTATGGTGTTATTTCACATGAACACGGATTATACATTTGAATATGGATCAGGAAATGAAGCAAAAAATTGCAGGAAAATATACAACACTATTTTACAAAATTCTTTGTGTGTATGCTAATATAAATGTATTTGTGCATTAGCACATGAAGAATAACTTGGTTTATATCCAATGAGATAAGTTTGTATGCAGACTGGAGGAATCATTATTTTGTCTTTATACATGCTTGTGTTTGACAACAGAGTTCAGGCCAACAGTCACTTAACAGTAGGAGTCATAAAAGTATTTCAAATCTTGTATAAGTTTTTAATTAAAAGCTGGCATGCTTTAAATCTCTACATGTAAGCTGAACAGATATCCTGCTCACTTGGCTCTACAAAGTGAGAAAATAAGGAATCATGGACCAACTGCCATCATTAGCGTTGTTCATTCCTCTTCAAAACCAGCATGGGAGGCTTCAAAAGACTGCATTACATTTATTTTTATATAGTAGCTGTTGTGGTTTGAGAAGAAATGTCCCCAAAAGACTTGATCCCCAGTCTGTATTACTGTAGTAGTACCCCTGTTCTACTACAAGGGGTAGTAGAACCTTTAAGAGATAGAGCCCAGTTGGAAGAAGTAGGATCCCTGTGGGCATACTCTGGAAGGAGCTACTGGACTGTAGCCATCCCTTCTCTGTTAGCCTCACCAATGTCATAAGATACACTGCTTCCCCTGCCATATGCTCACGCCATTATGTAGTGACTGCAAGCTCAAAGGCAGTGGAGACAAGTGATCATAGACAGAAAAAGTGAGAAAAGTGAGCCCAAACCATCCCCCTCTCCTTATGACCTATCTTGGTAATGTAGCCCAGACACAGCATGTGAAAAATGGTAGCTGAAACCCTAACTTGTTTATACCTATGTATAAAGTTATATAGCAAACAACACAGACTCACCTTTCTCAGAGCAGGCTGTCTTAGTAATAAATAAATGAAGTCAACTCACATACTTTATTTTTATGTAGGTAGACATTACAATCATCATCAATATGAAATAATTCTCTGAAAAAGCATACTAAATAATATTGGAACTATTTAAGAAGAAACTTTAGGGCTGAAGAGATAGCTCAGTGGTTGGTTTAGATCCCTGACTACCCTTCCATAGGAACCATATTCTATTCCCAGCACATACTTGACAGCTCATATTATCTCTAACTCTAATTCTAGGAAATACAACACTCCTTTCTGGCCTCCATAGGCACCAGGTATTCTTGTGATGCACAGAGATACATACGTACAGGCAAAATACTCATACACATAAAATAAAAATAAGATAAAAACAATTTAAAGGAGAACCTTTAATGGATGAAAAGATTTGTATAGAGGAGCCTTTGTATTTTATTCATTTTGGTGGTACAGGGACTGAACATGATAGATGAGTACACTACCCTGAGCTGTACTGTTTAATCCATGGTTTTGCAATCACTGGAGAACAAATATTTACAACCTGGGGGGCATTTTGAGGAAGCAGTGCCCTCAGCTTGCTGCCAAAGATTTATCTGAGAGGCCACTCAGAAGCTAATCCAGACCTGTTCTTTCTTGGATCCTATGGTCAGCCATGAGAATGACTTGTCTGATGTTATCACACTAAGTTTTTCCAGAGATCAAAGTGTTCTACTTTAACACTACTGCTTCCATGCAGTATGACTGCCCCTAAGAACTTATAGCTGCCCCTGTGTTTGTGCATGATTTGTGGTTAAAGGTGAAGTGAAGGAAACAGCTGTTTTCTCAAGCCTTCAAGGCTACAACCAAAACCAATATCTTTGAAGCCCTTTCAAAATTCTTCTGAACAAATGAGGAGGGAAAAATCAGTAAGAATGTGCATTTAATCGTGTTCCAGCAACAAGGAATTCACAGCAAGGAATTTGGCAGGACAAACAAGATCCATTATTTTCTGCTAAACTTCCAAAACCCTGTCCACCTATCTGTGAGATCTACTCACAGCCTCCTGAAGGTGCTTCGTGGGAAGTCCTTGAAGCCTTTGCCTTACCCTGAGAGTATAAGTGTTCCAGTAAATAGTATTTGGGGTTTTCTACCTCACCTTAGGCCATTTAATTCCCAAATAAAAGACATAACACCTTTATATTTATAAGCCATAATGCACTAGAGCTGAGCAGATCTTAACCCTCTATGCTATTTTGTCTACTTCCCTGTCAAGAGCATCAAGATAGCACTTGTCATGTACCACCTGGGCTGCTGCTACTCTAACAGACTGGATCTCATGATCATGTGTTCATGATCCACCTACCCCCATTGTGGCTTCCTTCTCTCTCTCTTCTCTCTCTCTCTTATCTCGTGGTCCCTGGCTGAGCCCCCAAGCCTGGGAACCTTCACTCTGCTGACTCTCTTCTGCCCAGCCCAGTCTGGGCATCTTTATTAACCAATCAGGGATAACTTGGGGAACAACATTTATACAACCAAGCAGGTATGCGTGAGGATCTGCTTGTCTTGGAGTATTGTCTTGTCTTGGGATTCAGTATTTGAGAATTTGAATACAAAGCATCTAACCAACCCACTATAGATGTGAGTGCTAACAACAGAATTCTATTCTACCTGAATAGTAGAATCTGTCATGATCACATTAAAAGAAGAGATGTTTGGAGCTCAGTGGTAGGGCACTTCCCTAGCACACATGAGGCCCTTGGTTCAATCCCAGTACCAGAAGAAAAAAAAAAAAACCTAACAAAACCAAACAAGCAAGAGAAAAGAATACTTGACTAAAGAATCTGGAAACTATGGTTTCAGAATACCAAGGAAACCAGAAATTATATCAGATTTTCAAAATGAATGTTTTCCATCAGTGCCTGTTATGCTTGGCTGATAAAGGTTGGAATTTTAAAAGATGAATAGCAATGTCAGGGTGTACTATGTATAGTTCAGGTGGTTGTAACTAAAATCTAGCTATAAGGAAGGCACACTAGTACTAAAATGGATCCTTCTCTTTCTGACTTAATTTCTGAGGCTGTTTTCAGGGGGGGGGGATGTAAAAATACCATATAGTCTGCTTACAAAACAGATTTCAGCAGTATTTCCCAAATGCTGTTGCAGAAAATTCTGTTAGGGAGTTTGAAAATGGATTTTTGCTCATATTTTATACTTGTGGAACAGTAGCCAAGAAGAGATTTGGGGAAATCGGTTTTGATTAAGTTGCATTTCCACAAAACAACTCTTAAATGTTTTGGGTAAAATACTTCTTATTTCGTCAAAGGTAAATGAGCAAACCTTGTCCAACCTTTCCTGATTTTTTCTGGCTCCATTTGTAAACTCTTCCTCTTACTTTTATACTTCTGGCTAAGAAAGTAAAGACTCAAGAAGGGATGGATACTCTAGAAAAGCAAGCAAATGTCCTATCTTATATTATTGCCCCACAGTTTCTTCTTGCCTCAGACTCCCAAAGAAAATTGAATGACAGGCTAAGCAAGTGCATACCATCCAAAATGGTCAGACAATATGCAGCACTCAGGATTCCCATTACTGTGACAGATATTGATGGTTTAAAAGAGAAAAGACTTGTTTTGGCTCATGGTTTTGAAGGCCTCAGTTCCCGGTCACTTGGTTCACTGATGTTGGGCCATGGTGAGGCAGAACATTGTGTTGGGATGTGTATGGTGGTAGAAAGTAACACACCTCATGGGGAACAGGAAGCAGAAAGACAGACAAGAAGGAATCAGAGCAAGATACATGCTCCCAGGGACCAACTTCCTCAAACCTCCTAAAAATCCACTCAGCTTGGACTCATCAATTGACTAACCAGCTGAGGAAATCAAAGCCCTTATTATATGGTCATTTCTCAGTGATGAAATCCAGCAGCTGGAGACCAAACCTTTAATGTATGGGCCTTGTGGGACAGAGGCACTTCATATACAACCATAACACATATCTCAGGGTAATAGTCAGGTCTTACTTCTAAAATACAATTGTTTGTATTAACTTTAACTGTGATATTTAACTAGAAGTCAAGGAATCAAGGTTTCAAAGGATGGAGGTTCTTAGAATGCTTCTTTGCTTACTTTGAACTATACTTTAGGAAGCATATTTCCTGTGCCAGTGCTGACCTGATTGCCATCCATGAATAAGTTGTATGAGCAATGCTCCCATGCCTCTCAGATACTACTTTCTTCTCAAGATTTTCCTCAACTTATTAGCTGAGCTAATTTCCCTGTCTTGCCTATCTCAAACCAAGCAAGCCATTTCTTTCAAAAAAAAAACAAAACAAAACAAAAACAAAAAACAAAAACAAAAAAACAAAACAAAACAAACAAACAAAAACCCTACTTATAATGGAATAGCCTTTCTAGGAACCCCTGGCTCCTTACTTAACCTATTAACCCAGCATGTTGGCCATGACCATTTTACAAGGAACCCACTCACAGAGCATCCCTGGCATTCTCTCAGCATTTGTCAGGCATCTGATGGTTATATATGAATACATGCAGCTATGCAGGCCACAGAAAAGTCAATGTTACCTTGGTAGCAGTGGCTGTTCAGCCAAGAAGAACAATACTAGGCTGAAGGGGCTGCTTTCTGTGGAGGAGTGGATTGAAGGAAGCGTGGAAGAAAGAGTCCCACACACAAGAAGAGATGCCTAGGAAGGAAGGGCATCAAGAAACAGAAAAGGTTAAGAAATCTGGGCTTGATGGCAACAGAGAATCAGGGGCTGCAACAAATGAAAGCATTCACAGTCCCCTTCTTCCGAGTCTTCAGCATTTTTAATGGTACCCATCCTGACTGGGGTTTGATGAGACCTCACTGTAGTTTTAATTTGCATTTGCCTAATGGTCAATGCTATTGAGATTTTTTTCATGTATTTTCAGGTCTTTATATTTCTTCTTTTAACAAGTGTCTACTCAAGTCCTTTAGAAATTTTTTAATTAGGTTGTCTATTCTTTTGGGTTTTTTTTTCATTTTAAAGTGTTTTATGTACTTTTTATATTCTATGGAAGTGTCACATTGAATCTTGTGTATTCTGGATATTAACTCTGTCAAATGAATAGTTGACAAATCTCTTATTTCTTTCTGCAGATTTGATCACAGTATACAATCAAAGAAAACAAAATCAGAACACCAAAGAGACAGCAGAAATCCTTGTTTATTATTTTACTATTCACAGCAGCTGAGATATGGAATTGTCTTGGGTGATCTTAAGAGATGAATGCATAAAAAACTGCTGCATGTAAATACAATATAGCACTATTTGGCCATCAAATTGAAGTCCCTAGAACCAGAGAGGTGGCTCAGCAGTTACGATCACTTGCTGCTCTTCCAGGGGACCTAAGTTCAGTTCCCAAGCACTCACATGGCAGCTCACAACAATCTGTAACTCAAGCTTCAAGGGCTACAATGTCTTCTTTCATCCTCCAAGGGAATCCACTACATTTATACATATGCACACTCACATGCACGCACACACACACACACACACACACACACACACACACACACAGTCTTTTTTAAAAGATGGGCTGCAAAAAAAAGAAAGAAATAGAAATCCTGTCATTTTCAGCAAAATGGATTGTTTTTAGTAGACTAAGTCAGACCAAAAACCAAAAACAAAATTACATCATTCTCTTTTACATGTTAAAACAAATTATGTAAACAAATACAAAACGTTGACCTAAAAGGTGATCAGGAATTAAGAAACAGATGTTGTATGAGGATAGAGGAAATCAAAGTGGGTGGATTTGATATGTGCATCATGTATGCACGTGTGGAAATATAATCTTGAATCCTACTAGTATGTCCAGTTAATATGCAATAAATCAAAGCACAATGAAGAATAATTTCGAGGTTTGATGCTGAAATATTTCTGTTTTAGATATTGGCAAGTAATTTAAAGCCTTAACAGAAGTTAGATACATACACAATACATTTTTATCTCGCTAAACTTTCGAAGTCAAGATCTCTGACAAACAAGCTATGATTGTAGGTTGTGGAGAGATTGTATGGTGATATCTGTTGTGCCAATCCGGAATATTCTTCCTCAGAACATCAGTGCTGCCAAATCTGATTTTTGGGGAATCCTGAAGAGTCTCATACTCCCAAATGAGATAAAAAAGATCCAGAAAAACTACCCCAAAACATCAGATTTGGGTTATTTATTATTTTAGAAATTTCTCAGTCTGTGTCTGCATCAAATCCTCCCTGCCTCAGTTTCTAGAACTACCCTGGATAGTTACCTTAAAAAATGAATATAAAAGAGGAATAAGCAAAGACACAACAAGGACCTTCAAAGTGCTTAGTGGGTGAGAAAGAGAAGGAAGTCAGATAAAAAGAGGGAGGAAACTTTGCCACGAAGCAGGGGCTTGTGGCCAAGAGGTCATTTGTCTTTGTTATTCTTAGTCTGTTTATTCAGGACATTTGTTTTTATTAATAAGTGGACATGAAAAGTGAGTTTAATGCCTGTTATTTCTGCGTGTGTGTGTGTGTGTGTGTGTGTGTGTGTGTGTGTGTGTGTGTGTGTGTGTGTTTTGAAGAGTTAACATTCCCTGACAAATAATCCAGATTGGAGAGAAAGATCCACATCTGCTTTACGTTAGCCTTTCTACACAGGAAAACAGTCCCGACTCTGCCCAGTTTTCAAACTTGGAATTGTCTTGCATGAAACTAAAAGGCCCTCACACAAATTGAGATCAATCTTGTGGTGTTGAAACTTCTGGAAACCTGGCGTGGAATGTCCTTCTCAGATTGGAAACCCATTGGAAATGAGAGAGATGTGGGCCTCGGAGACAAACACAAGAACATACTCGACTGGCATAGGGATCCGTGGTACACAAATGAGAGCAGCAATGGCCGCGGTCATGAGCTCACACTGATGATGGCTTCTGAGGCTGCTTGCTTTGCTGTGTGTTTTCTTCTTTGCTGGAAGCTGTCCAATTGGACTGACCCCTAAAGAAAACCTGGGAGTGCATATCAACAGACTTGAACTGTCTGGCCCAGTACTTTCTGGAATCTAATTTGAAAATTATAAAACAAGAGGAAAGACAAGACAAGGCTTTAGTTCAGTAGGCTTGGCTTGGTTTCTGTGAAGCAAGCAGAATTAGGGGATATTTTATTGTGATATAGGGGGCTGGTGCTCATAGGAAAAATTCCCCGGAAGGAATTGGGGATGTAGCATGAAAAAAGCTGGGTATGTTTTCAGCTTCAACAGTGAAATAGTCTAGACTAGTCTCACCACAGTGAGCTCTTCTACAGCCTTGTCCCAGCTTGAAGGAAGAGACTTCTTGCCTAGTGTTGCTCACTGACTGAAGTGCACAACTGGATGGAGGGCATACTTTTCCAAGCAAGACAGGGAAGAGTTCATTCCACATCACTCGGGAAATGGAGGTCGTGGCCCAGGAAGGGGACCTGGCCTTCTATCCAGGAGTTTAACTAAAACGCATACAGAATCCAATTCAACTTTTGCCTAAGTGAAGCATCTATATCTAGGGCAAATCTCCTAGATCTGCATGTAGTTCCTTTTCTTTCTATAACCAGGAGAAAAGTTCTTCTAGAAGAAGCTACTAACTTGTTTCTCCAATAAGCTCCACCCTTACCCTTCTCATTATGGCCAGGGGTGAAGAGCTGAGGAGATTATCAAACCCAAAACAGGAGCTGCTGCCAGGATAGAACCCAGGCTCAGCCACTACTAGTTCAGAAGTTGGGGAATATGTTTGTTTTCTGGTTAACTCTGTCCTGGGGTATCAGTTACAGAATGGGTGAGTCAGAAGCAGCCCTTTCTCCCTCACATTTATCCTGTTCTGGTTGAAGTTTTCGAGCCATGACTTAATTTAAACAGTGTGCTCCTCTTGTCAAGCCTTGACTGGCCTAGGCGCTGGCGAGTCAGGCTGCTCTCCTGCCTTTGATCTTAGATTTCCTTTCCATTTTTAATTGTTTGATCTTCCCTGGGGAATGTTAAAAGAGAAATTTGGAGGAATCTCAAAGCTGTCAAAAATTGCCTGTCTTCTGCCGTGTTCATTTAGTAGAACTTTAAAATAGAAATCAAAGAAAGTGCTTACACATTTGAGGACTTTGAGAACTCTTAGATTTGGGTCTTCAGTAAAAAAGGCTTCTGGTGTAAATTAAATGCTCCTATTTCTAAATGTAATTCAGAAATAAATGATAAAAATTCAACTGTAAAAATAAACAACCAAATGCAAATTACTGAAGCCTTTCTAAGAGAATCTTCAAATATATTCCAGAGGCAAAGGATGTAATAAGGATTTTGGAGCCTAGACAAAAAAAAAAAAAAAAGGATGTAGAATTTGGGAGGGGTCCACCAGGTCGAGTGCCTATTTTCAGGTTGAGCTGTTTTGTTTGCCATTTAACATTCACAATTCAGGACAAAGTTCTTAGTCCATCTGAGCCCCAGATCCTTATTATAAAGCAGGGATGTTCCTTTTTCTGTAGGAGAACATGGTGTCGAGAGAACACAAAGACTTTCCACGCACTGAGTCACGTGCTTGGCCTTCAGTGTGGTGTCCCCTCCACTATAAACCAGCAGTGTGACCTTCAGCCGATTAGCTCCCTGGTACCTCAGTTTCCTTTGCTGAAAACTGAATGTAGGATGGGGGAGATGGCTTAATGGGTCAAATACTTGCCAAGCAAGTGTGAGGACCAGAGCTCAGATTCCTAGGACACATGTAAGTGCAGGTCACATGTAAGTGTGGGGCCTGTCTGTGATCCCAGTGCTGGAGAGGCAGAGCCAGACTGTCCCCAGAGGAGCAAGCTGGATACCTAGACGAGCCAGAGAGGCAAGCTTTGGGTTCAAGTGAGAGACCCTGCCTCAGTTAACAGGATGGAGAGGGCTCAGGGAAGATACCCAAGGTCTGTCACTAGCCTACATGTGCACACACATGCACCTACACACCTGTGGACACAAATACACACAGGCATACCACAAACACAGTCATGCACTCAGAAAAGTTGTAAAAATATGGAGCCGGCAAGATGGCTTAATGTGTTAAGCACTTGTGGAACAAGCCCAGTGCCTTCCCTGGTAGAATAGAACGACCCAACAGTGTTACCCTCTAACCTCCTCCGCATGTGTGGCCACATACACAGTAATAGCTAATAATAGTATTTTTTAAAATGAACACAAGAAGGCTGCTTATCTTCTAGGCGAAGATTTGGGAGCTAAGGAGTAAATACAGCTGAAGCACTTGGAAAACTATTTGTCACATAGTATTTTTACATTAGCTAATCAGTTTTTACTCTTATTTGTAATGTATATCATAAAACATATTTATAATATATTTATCTGTAATATGTGTGTGTGGAGAGAGAGAACATGGTGTATAATGGCTGCTATAACAAGGATTTCTATCTGTATTTCATAATAATATCCCAATATTCTAAAATTTCAAAATAATGTCCATATTTCATAATAATATTCTATACAAATGCCAACTGGGGTGTTTTCTGTTGTTGTTGTTGTTTTATTTTGTTTCTTATATGTCACCATTTGGGCAGAATACACTCTAAGGTAAGATAGGCTTTATGTGTGACTTCTCAGAACAAGTGAGCATCTAAGTAAGTTTTCAAAAGTCATGGTATGATATTCTCTCATCACTTCCTTCTCAAGGAATATAACTCATTCTTTGTTTTCTTGGATGTGTCATGCTGATAATGGTGCAAATGAAACAGTCATGGGGCACAGAGAGAAACACAGACAGAGCAGACAGGCCATAAGAATAAAATGGCAGAGTCTCAACATTGCTATCATTTGCATCTTAGATGTCCGTTGAAAGCCTGTATGTTTAACATGAGGGATAGGGAGGGAGTTAACCTTCAGAGGTAGACCCTAAAGAAGCTAAGTTATTGGGTAGTATCCTGGAGTGGATTATGAGAAACTGGTTGTTTCTTCTCTTTCTGGCCACAGGATCTACCACATCCCCTACTGCCATGATAATCTCTCTGCCTTGCCACAGGCCTGGTGGGGCAGGTTGATCACTTAAAGGACTGAAACGTCCAAGACTAGGAACCAAAACAGCCTGATGTCTACATAAGCTGAGAGCCTCAGGCATAAGTTACAGTGATGAAAAGCCCAGTAACAAAAATGTATAGCTGAGAAACTGAAGTCTATACAGGGTCATCAATTTTTCTTATGAAAGATATAACCCTGGTTCAATGCTGCCCATGGTACAAGGTTATTAGAGCCCTCATCTCCAAACAAATGAGTGCCTAAGTTTTCTTTGCAGTATTAAGACTAAACAATGACAAACACAATGTAGGTACAGTATAACATGTCTTCAAATTGTAATAACGATCATGCAAGTATTTATGCTTAAAGACTTCTTTAAATAGAAAGCGAAGTATTTCAGTGCTTACACACATACAGTCAGTCACTCTGTAAGTGAACTTAAGCAAAAATAAGATTGGAGCAGGCCATTCAAAACTATAAAGCTTATGCAACCAGAGCAGTGTAAAAACAAACTTGGTTCCTGGAACAATAACCCCAAGAGCCTCTTTAGCTGTTGTGCTGGCCAAGTGCTCTGGACATCAGAGCTGGCGGGGAGAACTGGGGCAGTGATGAAGGTAGGGGATGGTGGTGCCAGCAATAGCTCTGGCCACCAAGTAAAAGCCACCAAGTCTAGCCTCTGCTTCCCTAAGACGCTTACCTTGCAGACAGAAAAGTTTTCTTTTCTAAAAATGCTATGAAATGACAAATCCGGTCTTCAAATAATCTTCCCTAGTTACTGATGATCGTATTCTGACCCTGCTACAACAAGTCCTTTGACCTAGAGAAAAGTCAACTTTCTGATATTACTAATCACATTCTCATCGATTATCTATGTATGACTTAATTTATATTTTAGTTTATCTGAAGGGATCAAAGTGGGTTGAAATTCTTTGTGTTTGACTGCCTGAAGGCGAGTTAAGATTTGAATTAAACTGTTAAGAATCTTTAGGGAACTAAGAAGTGAATGAAGGGGGTGGGGGATGGGGATGGGATGGGGGTTTGCAGAGGGGAAACCAGGAAGGGGGATAACATTTGAAATGTAAATAAATAAAATAACCAATTAAAAAGAAGTGAAGGAGGAGATCAGGAGAAAGCTTGGTCCTGAGTTTGTGGCTCTATTTTGAAGACAGTGGAGCCATTAGAAAGTTGATCCAGGCTGTAGAAATCACTAACCTTTGTACATTAAGCCTGGCCACAGTTCTAGTTCAGTTTTCTTCGGGGAACACTGCCATACGAAGTGTCTATCCGGTATTCTCCCTCCACTGTGAATGTCACTACAGACAACTGCTATGTGACCTTCCTCGCCACAAGAACCTGAAAGCCCTCAGAACCAAATATATTCTCCCCCCAATAAATTGCTTTTGTTAGACATTTTGTCTCAGAGATGAAAAGTAACGACCACAGTCACCCCAGCTTCAGCACCTGGCAGGGAGCCTAACATACAGCAGGTGTTTGATATTGATGTTAAGATGAATGAAAACCAACAGAAGACTCCACGGTGCCCCTTTCCTTACTTTGAGCTTCTCTTCAGCCCCCACAGCCTCACCTCACCCAGATGTTTCCCATTCACAGCTTCTCCGTTGGCCTTTTCTGATCTGGACTCCTCCCTCACTGGTCTTACTATCTAGGACATCCTTCTACCCACATTTCATCCTGAAGGGGGATCCTATTCAAGATGCTGCTTCCTCTTGCACCACAGAGATTATAATAAGATGTTTATCTTATGAAAGTTTTTATCATTTATGTAGTTGTCATTTTTCAATTCCAAATAAAAAGTAAGCTCATTGAGAAAGGGCAAAGAACCTTGCATTTTATCTGTAATAAGCATGGTCTGTGTATTCATATGCAGTCCATTTTCTGTTGCTAATAACAAAATGATGCAGATAAGTTAGAAAGAAAAGAGGCTTGTTTTGACTCATGGTTCTTGTCCAAGGTCAAGAACCTCTGAAACTGCCTTCTTGCTTGCAGCCCTGAGGTGATGGTGGAATAGGGTGGGGTGTATAGTCAACTTGCCAAGCTGACTTTTCAGAAAACCTACCCTAATATAGCTCACTAACTGAATAGATCAATCTGCTCATGATGGCATAGCCCTATCTCCTTCCTGCCTTATTAGCATTAGTAGGGATTAAGTTTTATCATGAGACAAGCCATATTCATATTCATATTCAAATGAAGAGGTAAACTATTAATGTGGTATTTTAGAGATGTTTGTGACTCTCCAAACAATGACAAAATCTTAAAAATACTGGAATGGTACTTAAATATGAATGTGCTAGCAATTAAGGGAATTAAGTTGTTACCTTGTTTTTCCATAGACAGACTTCTTAGAAGTGGCATTTAGTAGGTTTTGATGTTTTCCTTTCTTAAAGCATTAATCTATCAAGTATAAACACATTCACTTAGGCAGGTATTACAAAAGTTTCCTAATTTTTTCCAACAGTGTGCAAAGAAAAATAATTCCTATTGTGCTAGAGTTTTTTTCTCTTTCAACTTCTTCTGAACTTCTACCTCTGAACCTTCCCTACCCTTCACACATGTACACAGATTCACAACTCTTCCCACCTTCCACACAAACACACATGCACACATGCACACATACACACATGCACACAGATTCACAACTCTCCCACCCTCCACACATACATACATGCACACATACACACATGCACACAGATACACAACCCTCCCACTCTCCACACATGCACACATATATACACACATGTACACACGCACACAGATTCACAACTCTCCCATCCTCCACACATGCATACAAACACACATGCACAGAGATTCACAAACCCTCCCACCCTCCACAGATGTGCATTGTATAATAGAAGGTTCAACAGTCAAAATTATATGATTTATGGCTGCAAATCTACTTTTTGCAATTTTCTGCTTTAAAGGCTAGCTCCAAAAGCTCCACTCCTCCTCCAAAGCACTGACTGTAAGTCTCCATTCTCATCCTGGGAACCTCATTTTTATTTGATTTTGTTGGCGCCGCTCTATTGGAACGTGTATCGGGCCGGCCCCTGTGGAGCACTGAGCAGGTGTGAGGGAAGTGAAGCATCTTTTGTTAATAGACATTCACCCTGGAAGCTCATGAAAACAGTGTCATTCCAATTGCTTTTATGAAAATTCTGTAAATTCCCATGTTGTGAATTTCTAGCCGAACCCAGGAGACCAACCGTCCTTAGAACAAGCCAAAGATATGATTGTTGCTATGACTGGAATAAACATTCAGCTTACTTTCTCACAAAAGTAAATTCAGATATTTAAGTTGAATATCTAAACCACAGAAGCATCATATTAACATTGGGTTTGGCTCTTCTAGCTGAAATGAAGTTAACTCTCAGTGAGATCAGTCCACAGGAAGACAATATGACTTTTGTGGATAACTCACAGAGTGAAAGAGTGACAACTTAACCATCCTTTACCTGGTTCCAAAGTAGCTGGACAATGGCATTGCCCACATCCAGCCCAAGTCACATGCTCACATCTCAAAGCCAAGAGAATTTGGACAGTCCCTTCAAACTCGTAGCAGAAGAGTGTGATATATTAATCGTCTATGTCTTCCTAGGGCCCTTGGATCAGCTGTCACAGAGGATCTGGGGGAGGCCAAGTCATACTTTTCCCCTGGGTTAGGGCCAGACATATATGGTGTTGCACTCTGTCAAGTTGGAAGGAAAGACGTAGCTCAGTATATTATAGAACTGTATGTGTCATTAGAAAAAGATGCCAGAATGCTTTATTTAAAACTTTGTTTTCTCAGGTTGTGTTACCCAAGTGTATCTTGGCATAGACAACTTCAGATTCAAAAATTCCAAGACGTACGTCGAGTTTCACATAGCCGAGGCTATTACATTTGGTTGTCCGCCACTAACACCTTTCTCCTTTCTTACCCACTGAGGAGTGAATTGATGACTGAATTTCCACTAAAAAAATGTCACTCTCTTCTTGCAAACCACAGGGTCTGTTCCTGACAGGCTCACCTAATCCAAAATGAAAAACACAGAGTTCAGAGTGTAGTGGGACCACTGGGGTTTCTTAGATAAGGCCATTAGAGTCGAATAGCTTTCCATTCCAGGAACAACTTTCAGAAGAACGATCTAGTAGGCTGCTCTGATAAACTTGCCAAATTGCTCATACTTGGCTAAAAACCATGGGCTCTTCAGAGGCGTATCTTTCCTCTACAGAGCAATTGAGGCTGTATCTGAGAGAGCTGAGTAAACTCACCTTGTCCTTGAAAGTTTTCAGGATGAAGAGGGACTCTTGTAAGGAACAAGTGACAGTTGGCAACCAGCCATCTTCATGAGCACTCAGCCATGCTTAAGAGAAGGTAACTCCAAGAAGATACAGCCTTCGCAAAGAGCTCTAGTAGTTTCCTGTGCTGTGTGGCAGTCAAGCAGAGAGGTAACCAGACCTTGGTTATTTTCCCCCATGAACTCTCATAGGGGAACTTCTGAACTTTTTTTTTTTAAGTGTAAAAGTTTGGTTGTCCGTTGGATTTTCTGTACCCTTGAACTTGTCTGGGAATACAGTCCTGAGGGAGGAGACCAAGTCTGGTCCTTCCATGAAGGTTCCAGCCCTTGTCAGTTACCTGAGCTTGTGGACACAGACCAGACTGGCCTAAGTAATATTACCTTGTTTGCACAGTTACATTATTCAGCCTTTCATTGTTTCTACAAGCAATATTGTCATTTAATTTGGGTCCCTTAGGCATATGGGTAAGAATTTAGCTATAAACTACTGAGAATAAGAAAGGTGGTATCTGACAATCGGTGACTCTGGGAAATCACTAGAGCAAGAGAGGCTATGTGGTTCTCACAGCTGCTTAAAACCTCCCCACCTAAGCGGGCCAGGTGTGGTGGTGCACGCCTGGAATTAGAGCAGGACTGTAAGCTCAAAGCCACCTAAGTTACACAGTGAGACCCTAGTGTGCCTCAAAACACAAAGCAAGACCAGATGAGAAGGCTGGAGGCTAAGAGCAGATCCTTCTCTTGCAGAGGACCCAAGTTTGGTTTCTAGCACCCATGTCCAGCATCTCATGACTGTTTTTTAACTCTAGCTCCAGGGTATCTAATTCCTCTGGTCTCCAAAGGGACCTACACTCAAACATGCATGAATGTGAGCACACACACTCAAAATAATGAAAATAAATCTTAAAAACAACAACAACAAAGAACAAGAAAAAAAGATCCTGCTACCTTAACTGACCCTAAGTAACTATTATTGAAATATATCGATAAAATGGTGCAGTTCCTACCATAATGATGGGAGAGGGGGTTGCTGAACGCTGTTGCCACATCCAGTGGTGCCTTGCAAGTGTTTTGCTTAAGTCAACAGCTCACCTTTTTCTTCACAGGTAGCTGATGAACCAGAAGAGCAGCATGCTTGAGCAAGGAAATATTCACAGTGCAGATGCCCTGCATAGCTTCTGTGACTGCAAGTAAGCCATCTTTATTTTCAGAGCAAAGCACTGGCCGTCACTGGCTGCCTGTGCCTAGCATGGAGTCTCTTTGAGCATCTATGCTGCTAATTATGGCTGACCCATTTGCACCTCCCACTCCAGGAAGGTCACTGGAAGAGGGAAGCAAGGACCTGGTAAATTCTATGATGAGTGTTCTGGAACTCTGGAAGGGAATCAGGAAGCCAGGACTTTAAAAAGGACACCCACATAGAACTGGAAAGCTAAGACCAGAGTTGGCTCCACCTGCTACCAAGGAAAGGAAGACACTAGCCGTGATGTCTTTTTTCTCCAGCAGCTCAACTGCAGGAAACAGCACTGCTGGCCCTCTATCCTAGACCTGAGAGGGGCTGGCATTCTTTAGTTGTGCCCTTACAACACCCTCTTGGTTCCTGCCTCTCTGTCCATGGCTACAGAAATGTCAGTGCCTAGATTTGCATGGAATATGTGAATGCAATGGTTTAGATGAGTTGACCCACATTTATGTCCCAGTTATTACATAGCTAGGTGTGTTAGGCACCTTATATTTGCATTAACGTTTATTCTGTTATATATACCAGTGCTTCTCCAGACTCTATAATTGTTGATTATATGGGATCATTGTTTTCATTTATCACCTGAGCACCCAAATTCTTAGACAACAAATAATAAAATCTAAACCTGTGGTGGATCCCCAAAATTAACATGAAGAAGAGAAGAGATAGTCTGTGGTGCTTGTCAAAGTACAGATGTCCTGAGACACACTTCCAGAAACCCTGAGTTAGTGGGTCTGAGAGGAACTGAGGACTCCAAGCTGTTAATTTGCACCAGAGGTGATCATGACAGTTGTGGGAGGGACATGGAAGTAACTATCCTAAACGCATCCCTTTACCAGACCCCATTATTAAATGCCTGTCTCTCAGTTAGCCTTGGCCTATCCCCCATCTTCAAATTTAATGAAATGGACTCCTGAGCTCCAGTCATGGGTCCTAGTTGTCATCACACCTCATAGCTCAAGAATCAGCTCTGACAAGACAGATCCCTGCCTTTGCTATGGCATCCTTTACTTCTACTATTGGCTTTACCATTTCATCACATGGCACTAAAGTTGGTATGGTAAATGTTTCTACATATAGAATAAATGCATGTACAGTTGTTATTTCTTCTGGAAAATGTTTTCTAGTTCTAAAACAGGAATCTAGACCCACTTGTCCTTAGACAAAGACTCCTCCAAATCTCTCCGCACCTCTTAGATAATGCAAATTACTCTTAGTCCCTAGTAGATGGGTGCTAGAAATTTTCTTGGGGTGTGGCAGGATTGAAGGGTTCAGGCTCCAGATGGCCTCCCCAGACCCTCAACTGGGGGAGGGCTTCTTTTCTTTACATCAGTTCATTCCTCTTCTTTCAAAACTTCTTGGGTTTGCCCCATTGCTTTGATTTTCAGTGTCTCCACCTGTTTTGTGGGATCAAGGTTTCCTTAGTTCTCTGGCTCCTAAGCCTTGGGATCAGCCATAAATACCCTCCCACTCACTGACTCCTGAAGCAAGTAAGCCACAATCCTTTAATCCTTTTGAAGTTGGAAACAGCTGGAAACAGGCTGACTGTAGAAAGAGCAAATGGAGACCAGGGGATATTAAGTCTCTTGGGCTACTTTGTTCCATCAGGCATTTGGCCATATAATTGTGGCTGGTGCTTCCTGGATGTCCTGTATTATGGGAAGCCCCTCCCAGATCCACCTCCTTGAGTCCTAGGGCTCATCCTGGGTTTCTCTCTCCCCCAAAGGCCTTCTACCTCTTATGTTATTTTGATATTGACTTTATTTCATCCCTCCTCCTCAGGAGAAAAGGAAACTGGGAAGATATTAATGATGGACCCCAAGTATCCCAAGAAAGCTTCCAGCAGAAATAGACTGCCCCTTCCAGAGTCAACCTTTTGTTTTAAACAAGCAGAAGGCCACTTGCTCTTCCTTGAAGGAGTGAGGGCTGCTAGGGAAGGGCATCAGGCCTGGGGTCTGGGGCAGGAGAGAAATGGCTGCTGATGGCCCAACCCAGAATGCCATCTGGAGGCTCCGTGCTGCTCAGATTGCTTTCCTTTCCTTTCACTTTGGCTTTGAGACATGATCTCACAGTCAGCACCTCTGAGTTCATATCCCTGCCTGTGTTAGGAGGCTGTTTACCTGATGCAAGGGCTCACCTTGAGCCCAGATGTAGACTTGCATCTTCCAGGAGCCAGGACAGCCTCAGAGGCAGCATTTGAAAGGCAAGTCGATGGACAAAGCCCCTGTGCAGCCTTAGGATCTGTGACCTCTTCATATGACTCCTGCCAGTGACAGTTTCTGTGCTTATGTTTCTTCATCTTAAACCTGGGGTTACGACAAAACAACCTGAAAACAACCACTTTGAGGATTAGTAGGTTAATCCATATATACTACAAACAGTGCTTTCCACATACTGACTATACCCTGATAACTCATCCTACTGTTCTGTTTGATTGAGCCTGAGGGGATATTTTACATGCGAACCATAACAGTGACATGGACCATACGGGTTCCTCAGTGAGGCATACCACTTCTCTATGACACCTCTTAGAAAAAAAAAATAGAGAAGTGTCTAAAATTCACCACGACCAGCAGAGGATGAGACTGCCAGCACTGATCACCACATGTGTGGCTTCCATTTCAGAAGGGCTGTTCGTAGAGGAAAGCCTCAGTCTATTGGCTCCTACATGCCATAATTGACTCCACGACTAGGAATTATAGGCATCTAAGAGTAGGAAGGACGTGCCTAGCCACTCAGGAATGTGGAGGGAAAGGAGCTATTTGCTTTGGATTGGGTTGGTCCCTTCTCAGTGTGCTGTGGTGGCGCTTGCTCAGTCAGCTCGTTCAGTCTGGAATGGTCTTTAAGAGCTGGAGCCTACAGAGAAGAGGTTTTAGAGGCGATATCTCAACAAACTCGTGTGTTGGGATGGAGTTTGAAGGATACATCATTTCTTACTAATAATGAAGATTCAAAAGTGCAAATGAATTCAACATAGTTTATAAGAAGAAAAATGAATGTTGGAAAAAATGTGGATGCTTATAAATAGACCCCTCTCCCCAGACGCCTGAATTTTCCCTCGTGTACTGCTATGGCCTATGTGATGGTTAATGTTGATGTGTTTACATACAAGATCAAGGGAGGTTCCCAGCTTGGTTTCTGTAACTCTACTTTCCACCCTGTTAAAGGAATGAGTGCAGGAGAGGGGTGAGGCGGCAGGGCGGGGCAGCAGGGCGGGGCAGCAGGCCATGCCTGGGTAATCTGTGTCTGAGCAGCACTCACAGAAATTCAGAAAAGTATTTCTCTCATTATTTGTTTTAATAAAATATAATACTTTTGGATCAACAGAAAAAGTATTTTTCACCAAAACTCTTTGAGAATACGTTTCTTGATTTTTCTTTTCAGAGCCAGTGTTTTGGGACTTTATCAGGAGCACATGTCTACACCTCCCATTTGGCAAGCAGAGTCCAAACGATAAACCGGAAACTGTGGGAGCATCGAACTGTCACTACACCAAGATTGCTTGGATGCAGGCGATGGGTCACAGCCATACTAGCTACAGACTCAAGCCAGTGCGGTTTCTACAAACAAACCCAGCAAAAGCCTAGGCAGATTCTCCACATGTTTTGTGTTAGTGACCCTCCACGTAAAGTTAAGCAAAATTAAAACCCAGCGACAGAGGTTTCTGGGAAAGCTCAGGACTCATAATTCTAGGGTTGTCTAAGTTAGGTGTCCAAATATGGACAAACATGGACATTTGCTGGGACTTCTGCTGTTTCTTGGCTTGCAGGTACTAAGCTTTGGTTAACTGATGAACAAAATCTCATTCCCCTGTGTTTCTGGCTTCCCGCTGCTTCACTCTTTCAACATTTGAGAACAGTCAGTAGTCACTTTGAAGTGGTATCTGCCCTTGTCCACGAAACTCACTCCTGGCTTGAAGAATCTCATAGGCAAGCAAACATATAAAAACAAATATTTACCCTGTACCTGCAGATAAGTGTAGCTGTCATCCTTCAGTAAAGAGGCTTCTCTTGGCAGTAGTAGAAACCATCACAGAAAACCACAGCTGATCAAAATACGGGGAATCACTGAGGGTGGGTGTCCAGCCCCAGCGGATACATCTGCAATATAATTTTCGTGCTTAAGGCTCAAGAAACATTTTAGAAGAGGGAGCAGGAAGTTTGTAAAAACCAGAGGACTAGGAAGTCTGCCAAGGCCTTGTGTCTCCTGAGATGACAGGAAACCGCCACGATATTGTGGCCTAAGTAAGACCTGAACACAACACCACCAAAGGACATGTTACAGTGGAAGGGGGCAATTGCAATGGACCCCATCATAGACAGAACTACAGGGAACTAAAGATTGCCAAGAGGGAATTACTCTTCCTAAGGGATGGGCCTTCTGGGCTATCTAATACCAAGCATCAGCCCTGAAAACATACATACAAATAACACTAAATGGAATCAGTAGGCTGTATGTATATGCATATGCATATATGTAGCAATAATAACTAAAAAAAAAAAAAGAAAGAAAGAAGAGGCCATGGAGAAAGAGTGGGCCATGAGAGGAGTTGGGGGGGCAGAAAGAGATGAGGTAATTATATTTTAATTTACAAAATTATTTTTAAAGCCTGTGCCAATGACAAGGCATCAGCATGACATTTTTCTTTCGAGGAGCAGTGTAATGAGGGTGTCCTAGGCTTCTGTTGCTGTGAGAAAACCCCGTGAGCAAAAGCAATGTGGGAAGGAATGGGTTTATTTCATCCTATAACTCTTAAGTCGCACTCCACCACTGAGGGAAGTCAGGGCAGGAACTCCAGGCAGGAATCTGGAGGCAGGAGCTGCTGCAGAGGCCACCGAAGAGCCGGGATGCTGCTTACTGCCTTGTTCCTCAAGGCTTGTTCAGTCTGCTTTCTTTAACACCTAAGGCCAGTTGCCTAGGGGTGGCACCACCTACAGTGGGCCAGGCCCTTCCACAGTAGTTACTAATTGAGAAAATATCTCACAGGCTTTCCTACAGGCCAGTCTTACTGGAGACATGTTTCTCAATTGTGGTAACTCTAGCTTGTATCAAGTTGACAAAACAAAGCAAAATTAAGCAGGACAGAAGACATCTGTTGAAAGCATGGGGCCTAGATTACCAAGGCTCAACTCTCAGAGCCAATATTTATAGGCTATGACCTTGTCCAAGTGTCAACAACTCTAGTTCACTTTCCTCATCTGTAAAGAATAAAAAAGGACATTATTTGTCTCCCTCATCTGCACCTGAGGAGAGATTGCTGCGTATTCCAGTGTGTGGACACAGGCCTTGGGAAGTCATTACCAGGCAGGGCTGGACCATTATGTTACCTAATGTGAATGCATTAAAATTACCACTATGCTGCCCTTCCCTAATCAACCAATTACCGTGGTTTCGCTCTGAACACCGGCTGACCCCAGATGTGCCACGCTGTACTTTGTATCACTAATCTTTAATTATGTATGAGTGAGGTCTGGTTTCCAGTGTGCGCATACCAAGAGAAGGTCAAGTCTTTTGTGCACAAGGCCTTTTGTGCTACACGATTTGTATTTATGTTCATACCGATAATCAAAGCTAAATGCTAAAGTCATGCAGTATTTTTATTTTTAAAGTTGCTCAAAATCTTAGAGGATTAACGATTCTGTGGGTCTTGGGTCTCTTTCTGGAGGTGGGGTGAACTTGAATGGCACTCTGGTCTGGGATCTGGCACCGGGAAGATTCCAGGTCCAATTCAGACCGCTGAGCTGCAGAAGGAAGCCAGGGGTCAGCTGGACGGAAACAGTATCTGCCTGCAGGGTCAGAGGGGCAGGAAGCAAGGCCAGGGCCGTGGCCTCCTCGGCAATCAGGAACAGGTGGGGAAAGGAAGTAACCGTCAAGATAGACTGAGGTAAATCTTTCAGGATGTAGCCTGGGCGCACACAAAACCTGCCAGGGACTTTTCAGCAGAGGTGTGGGCTGACCAGCTGGTTCACTTGGTCTCTCTCTCTCTCTCTCTCTGTCTCTCTCTCTCTCTCTCCCTCTCTCCCTCCTAAGGTCTTCTAAGGTGGGATGTTTATACTACTTAATTATCTGAGGGTGACACATTCCTTCAGGAATCTTTTGAAGTTTGAGATAGAAGGGAATTCTGTAATGTGAACTCCAACCCCTCTCTGGGCTCCACGCCTCCAACTGAATAGAGAGGCGACGTGCCTCCAGCTGAAGGTTGGGAGAAAATTTATTGAAAATGAAGTTACATGAATAAGTTACAAGAGTTTCCTTGATCAACACCACATAGCCAAGTAACCTCCTTGCTACACATCTCGAGGGCCCAGCTACACAAAGCTGAAGCCACACAGGGTGACTAGCTCCTGCCTAGCTGGGGTCTTTGCTGTCCTTATCTAGTCTCTGTGGGCAGCATGGTTTCGCCACCTCACCCACTCCCCTGCTTTGTGAACGACAGTTACATTTGCCACAGGCAGGTCTGAATCTCAGTCTGTGTGAAAACCTTTGTGTGTAAGAGATGGGTTGATTTCCTGAAACTAGCCTGAGGACAGATGTTATTATTGTACCCCCCCCCCCAAACACACACACACTTTGTGGATGAAGACACTGAAGCTGATAAAGTTTAGGTAACTTGCCCAAGGCCATTTTACAAGGTCACGGTCCGTACATTTGGGAATTAAGTTCAAGCCTGTCTGACTTCTATCCCCCATGCTAAAGTCCTTGTAAGGATCAATCACAATCACTTAGGGGCTCAGTGTAGTCAGAGGATGGCAAGTTCTAGGCCAGGTATGATTGGTTTTCAGGCTGCACTGTTAAGGTATGGCGTCCCTTCAGTCGTGAGATGGAAGGAGGAGGACAGGAAGCATTTGGAGCACAGATGGAGGATAGGATGGGTACAGATGGGATTATTCCTTTAGTGTGACTTGAGTGAATGATCCAGAAAGGTCAGTGGGCCTTGGCCTCTCACTCCTCCAGAGGGACGTGTGAGCAGTCTGGGCCTCCTGCCAAAGCCTGTTTTCAGAGCCTGAGCTCATATCTGCCATGTTCTTATCAATCTGCCCTGTGGCCTGCAACCCTGGTGACCCACACAGCCACACACCCCTCCACATGGAGGCCTATTGTTCCACAGGGACTGGCCCCTTTCTTCCCCTACCTCCCTGGTCTGATTCACGTGACACTGTCAAAGCTGCCAGGTCCAAACAGCCCACAAATTAACCACTGCATCAAATTCTCCTATCCTTAGTGGATTAGAATCTTTGCACCCCACTCTACCATGGTCTCTGTTCTCTTCTCAGAGAGTATTATTGGGTGTCTTAGATTCTACCTCTGCTGATGTGATATCATCAGAATGTATCCTCCCCGTCCAGAGGCAGATCTCCTTGTTCTCTCCTGGCTTCTGTCAGCCCTGCCACCCCCAGCTCCTCTTCTCCCTCAGTAAGCAGTTTAGGCAGTTGCTGCATTTTCTAGATCTTTCTAGGTGCTGTGGAGGTGTGCCTGCTTCCTCCCAGTGCCACGATTTCCTCTCTAGCACATATTTACAGCGTTGTACTTGTTCCTCAGAATTGGCTCTGAATGTTCGTCCTTTGATTTACTTTCTTTAAGGAGTAAGGTCGTCAGCCCTGCAACTCTACACTGTTGGCAGAGGAGGCTCCCACCTCTCTGTGTTCTGAGGCTGACTAACTTGTCAGTTCTGAATAGCCATAAAATATGGTTCACATCCCAGGCCCTCACTCTGCAAGGTCTGCCAGCCATGTGGAGGCCGTAGACAGAGGCTTCTGTCTTCCTTCCCCTCCGACCCTCCAAGACAACAAGCAGAGCACGCAGCACGCCACAGTTCACCAACCCAAAGGGCCAAGAAAGGAGACAGAGAAACCTCACAGCCACTCTGAATCCCATAAAACAAGGACATGATGGTTTGTTTGTTTGTTTTTTGTCTTATTGTGGTTTCAATAAATATGAGGTGCATTGAAA
Source organism: Tokudaia tokunoshimensis (assembly GCA_036184795.1). Classification (NCBI taxonomy): domain Eukaryota; kingdom Metazoa; phylum Chordata; class Mammalia; order Rodentia; family Muridae; genus Tokudaia; species Tokudaia tokunoshimensis. Next base: position 53,946,363 of record BTHU01000022.1, on the reverse strand, counting down.
TTAGAGGCCATAAATTTAGGAAGGAAGAGGGGATGACTTATATTTAATAGAACAAACTGCTACATAAAATCTGCTTTATTAAAGTTAATTAAAGGAAGTGGAAATGGTCATTTATTAGCAGAATTTAGCCTTCCAAGTACTAGCTTGTGAATACAGATGCATTTCTACATAGAGTATGTGTGAAGTCGTGGAGTGTGCGCCTGGACTTAAATATAATAAGTTCTTTTTTTTTTTTTTTAAGGATACTAACTCACTATTTAATACAGGCTGCCCTTGAACTATTGATCCTCCTGCAGCAGTCTCCCAAGTGCTGGCAGCTGGCATTACAGATGTGCACCACTGTGTTTGGTACAAACAGTACAAAATACTTTAACATTTTTAAAAATTACATTTATTTGCTTATCGTATGCACATTTTCAAGTGTGCTCCATGGAGTGCGTGGGAAGACCAGAGCGCAGCTGTGGGAGTGTCCTTCCTTCCACCGTGCGAATCCTGAAGGTCAAGTTCAGGCCATCTGGCTTGGTGGTCCTTTCCCTAGGAGCCGTATCGGTTGCTTAGCACAAAATCTTTTGTTTCAAATCATAAAAACAATGGCATCTTTATCTGATCTGTGAATTTATTCATACAAAGAACACTATAAAGATGTAGAATCGGCAGGTAATTCACGTATGCTTATATATTATAGGTAACATTTTATAAAATAGTCCTATGTCAAAATAACTGGCAAACTTTCCTTTTCTCCTGAACAGCAAAAACAGAGCATTAGTTTAAAAAGTCACTTTTTGAATGGGAAACAGGGGGAGGGAAGAGGGCTTATGGGACTTTCAGGGAGGGAGGAAATGGTAAAGAGGAAATCATTTGGAATGTAAATAAAAAAATATAGAATATAAAAAAATAAATAAATTAAAAGTCACTTTTCAAAGGCATTGTGGGTAGGTTGAGGGCTGGGCCTGCTGGCCTCTATTCTCAGTAACTTAAAAGTCCGAGGCAGGGGGATTGAAGTTTCAGGGCTTTCCTTTGCTACAAAGTAGGTTCAAGGTCAGTCTTAGTGAGGCCTGTGTCAAAATAAAAAGTGAAAAGAGACATGGATGTGTTAGAGTAGGGTGAATGCCTGTGAGAGAGACAGGCACACAGTAGGGCACAGGCCTCTGAGAGAGACAGGCACATGGTAAGATACATGCCTAGCCTGTGAAATGTCCTAGATTCAATACCTGGTAACACACATGCCCAAGTGGCGCGCGCGCACACACACACACACACACACACACAGGACAATAGAAACAAACTCACACATAAGAAGACTCATACACTCAAGGACATGGAGAATATGTTCATATAAACTTTTAATTTAAAGATCACTAAATCTTTAAAACTTAAAATATAATAGTTATAGTTTTTAATATTTAAAAATAAAAAGATAAGAATATAAACCCAAAGACAGAGATAGTTACTCATTCTATCTCAAGTACTTTTAGAAAAATTGACTCTGCTTTTAAATAGTCTTAAATGAATTTTATGTTTAAGTCATGCTTTTTTTCCTTCAAAGTTAACAGCTAATGGTTCTCAGTCTATACTAGTTATTCATACAGACTCAGAGAAATTGGGAAAAACTTAAGACTGAATAGGACTCCTTTAATAGTTGCTCTTATTGAGGGCTCAATTCCTAGAGTACATGAACTGTAAGAAAAATGAAAGAGGAGAAAAAAAAATGTTTCTTTAGCCAGGAATTTGGTACACAACTATAACGTCTGAATTCAGGAGGCTGAGACAGGAGGATCTCTAATTCGAGCCAGCCTGGGCTACACAGTGAGCTCCTGCCTAAAAATAAAAGAAGCTTTGTAACTTAGTTTCCTGAATCAAAAGGATGACTTTTGAACACACCCCAAATTTGTAAATCAAATCTCTATCCACTAGTCTAGAACATTAGTCAAGTGAGGTCACAGGTCCTAGTTGCTGTGCAGTGAGCACAGGTGTGTGTGTGTGTGTGTCTGTGTGTCTGTGTGTCTGTGTGTCTGTGTGTGTGCACGCGTGCTTGCTTACCAGGTCAGAATGGGAAGCCTTGAGGATTCAATGCACTGTCTTGAATCTTGCAAGTTCAAAGGGCTGGGGGGGGGCATCGTAGGTTTCAGCCAAATCATGTTCATTTCTATGTGCTGTTGGCGACAGCACGAATTGAAACAACTGGTTTGAGAAGCAGTTTGGCAATCAGAGGTGCCACGGCACTTTTCATGCCCTCTGACGCAGAGATTAATCTTCTGAGAGTCTGCTCCAAGGGAAAGTGCAGGAGGACAAATGTGGGACTTTTTCAAGACACTTTTATTATCAAAAGCAAAACTGGAGGCATAAATGTGAATGTCTAACATTAGGGAATGGTTGAGTAAGTGGGTTTAAAAATCACCATACAGACACACCATTTAAAATGTGGGCTTTGCAGTGACACAGAAACAGACTTAAGATATAGATTGTTTGGAGTCATTTGCTTTCATCTTATAAAGCTACTCTCTTCCTCCTGGGAACCCTGTTATGCAGAACCAGGGCTGGGACCTTTCCCCTAAGACTCCTTTGCTGGGTAGATTCCCTGTTAGATTCCACCTCTAGGGGCCCAGGGGGACGGAAGGCATGGGGAGGAAGAAAGGGCGACTGCCTTGTATGTAGGCTTCTGGTTTCTTGGTTACCCAACAGCCTTTACAGACACACCCACATTGCCCTTCCCTTTAGAAACATTTCTCTATACCCTCCCCAGAGGTCTAAGTCTCCACTCGGCCTCTCTTTACCTACCGAGCTTCCTGGTCCTGACCACCCCAGCTCTCTCCTATGGATCCTCCAGTTTGGAGGGGTGTGGTGTAGTGACCACTTCCTAGTTTTATTTCAGGGTCTTCTTTATGTGTTTTAGTTCCCCAATATCTGCTTAACCAAGTCTCGTAGTTAGCCTCAGCTGTCAACTTGACAGTTCAGAGCTATCTGAGGGTGTCTCAATTGAGGAATTACCTCATTGGATTGGCCTGTGGGCATGTCTGTGGGACATTTTCTCAATTGCTGATTAATATAGAGGACCCAGCCCACTGTTGGTGGTGATGCTTTCCCCTGGGCAGGTGGTCTGGGGTCATAAGCAAGTTGGCTGCATCTGAGCCAGTAAAACAGATTTCCTCGGTGGTTTCTGCTTCAACCGTGAGTTCCTTCCTAGGTTTCAACAATGGGTCATAACCTGGAAGCATAAGCCAAAAGCCCTTTCTTTTCTAAGTTGCTTTTGGTCATGGTGTGTATCACAGCAACAGAAAAACAAACTAGAACACCAAGCCTTAAACCAAACAACTTCTACAGAATTAATGTCGTTTCTGTTTTCCTGGGTGATGAAGGAAGGAAGGAAGGAAGGAAGGAAGGAAGGAAGGAAGGAAGGAAGGAAGGAAGGAAGGAAAGATACTTACGGAGTAAAGGTGAATGTGTGTTAAATACAGGTCCCCCAACTTTGGACCAATGTTTTGGCTTGTCTTACCAAATCCTAGTGCTCGTACCGGACACTGTCAGGCTCCAGAGTTTTGTCTTTTCCTCCTTTCCTCCTTTCTCCTTTTTCTAGTCTGCGAACGGAGCCGAGTGCCTTGCTACACAGGGAGTTCAGACAAACACATCCCCAGATCCAAATTCTATTTTCTTTACTGCTTGATACTGTATTTATGTTAATACACAGCAAAATATAAATTATTTAGGTATTCAGGTTTGTCTGTTTGGTTTTTTTGAGATGATGTCTCCGGTGTCTTAGGCTGGCCTTGAACTCACTATGTAGCCAAGTATTACCTTAAACTCTGGATCCTCCTGCCTCCATCTCTCAAGTGCTGGGATAGAAGGCATGCAGCACCATTCATATCTTAAAATGTAAAGTCATACATACAAAAGAAAGAGTATTTGATTCCAAGTAGAAGAGTTTGCCCCTGAAGAAAGCCTGGCCTCAAAGATCAGGTAAATTATGATCTGGGTGACAGGAAGTGGTAACAGGGGGTGGTACAACTCCACCTGGGTAACTCTCTCTTGAAAAAGAGAAGCAGAACCAAGGCCAGACTAACCCCATTGACATCCCTCTGTCATTGAGAGAAAAGGGGAGACAGTCAGAAGTAACCCCAACTCAAAAAGTCCTCAGCACACTCTGTAGACTCCTGGAAGAATCCCAGGGTCACAGACCCCAGACTGTTCAAAGTTCACTTTGTTTTTGGATGTCTTATAAGTTGATCAGGTTTTTACTTTTTAAAACTCATTTACACAATGAGCATTTATTATGTGACTACTATGTTCCAGGGAAAGTCTTGGCATTGAAAATGGAAATATTATCTTCTAGTAGGTGAGACAGCTTTATGACATTCAGATGCTGTCAATATATGTCCTGTTGGCCAGGGATATGACCCAGTAGGTAAGGCCACTAAGCCTGACAACTTGAATTCAATCCTGGGACCTGAATGGTAAAAGGACAGAACCATCTCTGACCTCCACACATAGCCATGGCAAGTAGTTAACCATACACACACACACACACACACACACACACACACACACACACACAAATAAATAAATTTAAAAATATGTCCTAGAAAACAAAGCATTCGAATATAGGCTTGCTCCCCACACCCCTGCTCTTGAGAAAAGTCATTTTTTAAAAATTATTAATCATTTTGTTTGTTTATATTTCAAATGTTACTCCCCTTCCTGGTCTCTTCTCCATGAGCCCCTCACCCCCTCTCCCCTTTTCCTCTAAGAAGCTGCTCTCCCACCTACCCACCCCCCACTCCCTCCTCACCCCTCTGGGGCATCCATAGGACCAAGTGCCTCCCCTCACACTGATGCCATATGAGGCAATCCTCTGCTACATATGTAGCAGGAGCCATGGACCAGCCCATGTGTACTCTTTGGTTGGTGGTTTAGTCCCTGGGAGCTCTGGGGGATCTGGTTGGTTGATATTGTTGTTCTTCCTATGGGGTTGCAAGCCCCTTCAGCTCCTTCAGCCCTTTCCCTAACTTTTCCATTGGGGTCTCCAGGCTCAGTCCGATGGTTGGCTGTGAGTATCTGCATCTGTCTTAGGTGCTGGCAGAGCCTTTCAGAGGCTAACCATACCAGGGTCTTGTCAGCAAGCACTTCTTGGCATCAGCAATAGTGTCAGGGTTTGGTTTTTGCAGATGGGATGGATCCCACAGTGGAGCAGTCTCTGGATGGCCTTTCCCTCAGCCTCTGCTCCACTTTTGTCCCTGGGGTTCTTTTAGACACCAGGAGACCATGTCTATGTACTGAGGGTGTTTTCTTTAGATTCTATCTCCCCACTGTTGGGTATTTCGGCTAATGTCATATCCATTGGGTCCCGGGAGCCTCTCTCATCCCTGGTGTCTGGGACTTTCTAGTGGTTCCCTAAGTTCCCCATCCCCCACTGCTATTTATTTCTATTAATTCTCTTGGTCCTCTGGACTTCTCTCCTGTCTCTTCCCATACCTGGTCCTGCCCCCTTTCTTCCTCATCCCCCCTCCCCCCCGCCCCCGTCCCTAGGCTTTTCGTTTTATTCAATAATATGCAGAATACAAATGGCCCTCATTCATCACTGCCCACCCTGGCCAGAGAGGAGAGTGCAGTATAGGGAATGGAGAGGGAGTGGGACAAGGAGGGACAGCCCAGGGCTGGGTGGGGTGAGGCGCCATCTGGCAGCCAAAACACAAAACCAGGTGGCATATGTTTTCCACACTTGCTCATCTCAGCAGGGGCCATCAATCATTCTAAATAAGATGTCTGCTCATTCTAATTTCACATGGGTTCTGAATGATCCACACCTCAATTCTCTGAATTCCTCCTTAATGCCACAGTGACCAAACACACTTACCCTTTAGTAATAAACCAATTTAGCTGTTCAGTAATGGAAACCATTCTACTTCTGATCTGAACACTTGCTTTTTAAAGCATTTTTTTTCTGATTTGATTTTCCTGATTGATTAAATATATACAGAGTATCAGAGTGGGGAGAGATTTTTGTCCACAATGGGATTTTCTGTTCTCAGCTCTCTAGTAAAATAAATTCTAACTGTTCTTCGCTTTTCTCTGTTGTGTACATTCATCTTAGTTCATATTTTAAATCTCTATTAAAGTGCTGGTTGGAGGGAAATCCAACATCTCTTGGAGATTAATCCAGTCACAGACTTCCATATATCTTTATCCTTTCTCCCCCTTGGTGATAAGAGGGCTGTATTCATAAAATTACAAGCAATTTAGAAACAAATGAAGTAGAAAATGAAAGTGGAGGGTGTTGGAGGTGGAATAAAGGAAGAGTTGAGCTGAGTACCAGAGTTGGTTATGAACATTGATTAATTGTGCCTACGTGAATGCACAACATCAGAGTGCTCTGCTGGGGTGGTCCCTAAGTAAGCCTTTGTCATGAAACATCCTAAGGATGCTGATGGACAATTAGGAAGAAAACAAAGACCTGAGTTAGAAAGGAGTAGATGAGATTAAAGTCTAAAGGCTGGGGATAAATAATGACTGTTACCATGCTTAGCATCCAATAAAATAATCACCAGTTAATTTATACCCAACTATATTTCAAAATGTACAAGATACTTTATTAAAATTTATGTAGTAGGGGAAAAGTTCAAAAAACAAAACCAAACCCAGCATGTTGTAAGTTGAGACAAGAGACTTAAGTATAGGAAAAATAAAATGAATGCATGGATAAGATTGATCTACAATCAAATAGCACACAAAATTTATGTGTTGGAATCACTTGAGAACAGGCCACAACTTTGGTTCCTTACCGTGTCCACCTCTTTCTACATTGTCAGTTGCATAAAATATCTAATTTGGCATGCTACTGTAAATCGTGACTCTCCTTGGAACTGTGACTATGAGAATTATTTTCCCTTCATAAAGTAAAATGGACTAATACAATGATAAGTACTGGGGCTTTTTCAAGATGAAAGGTCATTTTGTTGAGGAGTTTCTCAATGTCAGTGGCCAATGGAGATTGAAGAAAAACTACTCTCACCAAATTCAAAGGAATTCAGAAGACAAATGTGGTATGGATGTATAACATCCTGGGAAAAGTTTCAGGTCAATAGTCCTTAAGTTTTTAAATTGTGAGGTACTTTGGAAAGCTTTCCAATCAGTCATTTAAAATAAATATTTGAGGGTTAAAGAAATGACTGAGTAGTTGGGAGTACTAGCTGCCCTTCTATGGGACCCAGATGTGATTCACAGCGCCACATGGTGGTTCACAGACATCTGTGACTCCAGTCCTAGGAGATCTGACATCTTCTTCTTGCCTTCTCAAGCACCAAGCAAGCACAAGGTACACAGCATACATGCAAGAAAATGCCCTTACACATAAAATAAAAATATGTCTCGTTCTCTTCTCCTCTGTATTTGAAACCATCTGTCACGGGTTATGGTAGACTGGAAACACACACTGATCAGCTCTGCCTCAAGACCAGCCACTTCAGGATCCACAGCCCATGTTTGCAGTAAGGTCTTAACTCCAGAGCTACTAGGAGCCCAAAGGAGGACAGGCTACAGAGAAGAGGCTGGTGCTGAGCTCTTCCTGCAGGGGTGGGGATCCCAGTGTTGACTTTGGCTTGAGGACCTCCCTTGGCTGACCAACTCAGAACTGTCCTGCAATTTGCTTGTCCTTGGCCCCTCCCGCTTGGTCCAATCCTTTTGCCCTTTCCCTGGATTCAGACTTTCCTCTCATTTGTGTTCTCCTTGCCTCTTCCTGATACCTCCTTTTTGTTTTTCACAGGTTTCCTCCCGGGACATCTCTTTCACACTCCACTCCATTTTGGTACTTGCTTTTCCAAGGAACAAAACTTACTTATGCATACTGACAGTGTTACCATGGCAGTCAAGAATCCTGCTCAGGTGGAGCGATGAGTCTCCAAAGTCACTAGGACTCTAAGGGAAGCAAACTAGGGTTATATAAGGGAAAAGGGGGGGGGAGGGATATGTGGTTTTGGCCAGGGTGGCTTCATCCATTAGCCTGACACCCAAATGTCAGGCACACACTACACAGAGGAGGATGGATGAACTGCCAAGGGCTACAAGAGTCTGAGAGGGAAATTCAGATGCTATGCTTAATGTGATGGTGAAATGCAAAGTGTAAGTGTACTTCCAGGGTCTTCCAAACATATTGAAATGTCTCCATAGTATGTGCACACAAACACACAGACACACACAGAGATACACACACAATCACAGAGACGCAGACACACAAAGACACACACACAGAGAGACACACATACACAGATCCATACAGAGACACACAGATCCACACAGAGACACATACACAAACACACACAGACATACACAGACACACATAAAGACACATACACAGACACAGATACGCACAGACACACACAAACACACACACACACATACACACACGTACAGTGAGAGAGTGTGATTGTTTTGCCCAATTTTCCACAAATATTATTTGTTACATATTTTATAAATGTTTATTGCATTTGAAAACATACTATATAATTACTGGAAAGAAGATTACTAAGCTTACAGAAAAACACAAAGAAAGCCAAACATCTCCAGTCTTAGTACCTATAGATGATTGTTTGTAGTATTTGGATAGACGCCTTTCCAGTCATGTTTACATGTTTTGCACTGGTACAAATATATATGACAATATACTCTAACACACTACTTAACATCTTCTGTATATGATACGTTACACTAACTTTAATGTTTTTTTAAGCATTTCACACCCTTGACTTTGAACAGTATCTGAGAATCCATGGGGTGACTTATGGCCAGGCAGCATCCACTGTTGGTACACTCACACAAGCATCAACACAGACAGAGGTCATTAGTGGCCTAGGAAAATCTATTAGCAAGAGGTATGTTTTCTTTTAACTCTAGAAGAGGGTCCTGGGGGAGAATCACTATAGTGAACCAAAGGTGGTTTATAGTATTCTAAAAGCAGGAGTTCAGAATCAGCCAATTCTAAGTAACTGCAAATCCAGGTGGGAGGTAGGGTCTTTCCATTTCATGTATTCTTAGGAAAGACAGTGCCCACAGTCCATGTCACAGAGGACAACTCTGCATAAAAAGATATGGACTCTGATGACATTTAAATGCTCTACACAGCAAAGGAAACAGTTATCAGAAGAATCGGCCCACAGAAAGAGAAAAGCTTTACCAGCTATTTACAAAAGAAGGAATGTAAATGGTCAGTAAGTACATGAAAAATGTTTAAAATCCTTAGCCACTCAGGAGCTACAAATAAAAATGGCACTGAGATTCTCTCTCACCCCGGTCAGAATGGCCATCATCGAGAAAATAAGCTACAAATGCTGGAAAGAGGCAGAGGGCAGCCAGGGTCCCCGAACATGCTGGTGAGAGCAGCCTCATGGATGTTCTTCAGACTAAAATTAGAACGATCACACCATCCTACTACAGGGCGTATACCTGAAGAAGTGAAGTCAGCATTCGGTAGTTAGCTGTATCATCATGGTTATTGTGATGGGGACACCGTTTGCCACCACTAAGCCATGAAATCGGCCCAGACGCCCATCAGTGGAGGGATGGATAAAGAAATCTGTGTAATGGAGTGCTTTTCATCCATTAAGAAGAACAAAACATTTGTCCACATCAGTTTTGGGAAAGTGAGTGGAACTGGAGAGCATCCTGTTAAGCAATATAAGCCAGACTGGCAAATGTCCCATTCTTCCTCATATGCAGGCTCTAGGAGCAGGAAGGACATAAAAGCGGAAGCGAGACCAATAGGGAATAGTAATAGGCAAGAAAGATGGGAGAGGGGACAGGAAAGCTGAATTACTATCATAGAGGTGTGTTATATACCATGAGCACAACAGTGTAAGCAATTACTTTGTACGACCAACAGAAATAGCTGTGCATTGATGTCACTGGTCACCGTGTGTACAGAAGAGCTGGACTCTAGAAGTGAAGACTTGTCAGGAATATAGTTAATTATGCTGATTGTTTTTCTTTCATGGATGCTTAAGAATGGTGTGTAATTTAAATATGCATATTAAAAGAAGTGTGTATAACATGAAACAGATAAGTATGTTTTCTTAGCATTATAGAATGATGCATCTTAAGCAAAAAAATATAATTAGACATCAAATATGTTTGTAAAAACAGGTGACAAGATTTTGAAATAAAGTTAAGTTCCTTGCTAAGAAATAAATTCTCACCTCTTGTCTCCTTAAGTACCCTGAGATGATAGCAATCCTAGGTACCTAGAGTTCATAACTATGAGAAAAGTAATCATTACTGGTTTACCTTGTACTAGTAGCCACAGTAACATAATACAGATATTCAAAGTGGAATTGGTTTGCTGTTGTAATAAATAACTAAAAATATATGTCATCTCAAACATGGATAATGATTAGAATTTTGAGAGTCTGATGGATAAAAGATTAGGGTCTATTAAATGGCCTATGTGTGCTGGTAATAATTTAAAAAGAAATGTCAGACCTGGAATAGAAATAGATAACATATTAAAGTTACAGAATATATATGTACATGAGAATATATACTGTACCTTAAATACAAGGAAAGTTGAAATATGAGTACTAAACACATTTGATTATGCTTTAGGACTACGTTCTTCTGGAAACTTTAGGAGATACAACTTTTGTTATATTGTGGCAAAAATGTTTCAATTGTGTCACATAGTTATGGGGAAAGCAGAACTTGTAAGCAAGGACTTGGCTGCTTAACTCAAGGGATTCCTAAGTAACATCTTACAGGAATAGCCTTGTTTGTTCTTAGCAGCAATAAACTTGTCACAGGAGAAAAATAGATTGGTAGAAGGAAAAAAATAAGATAATGCATCTTAAAATTATACTATCTCAGGTCTGATAAGATGAGAGTTCCTACCCTCACTTTCAGACTGTTTACTGTTACAGTGTATATTAAAATTCATGATTTATATGAGCAGCTCTCTAGTGGTGAACACCCTCAGGCACTGTAGTTTTTACAGTGTACACAATATTGGAGCAAATGGTCTTGGGCACACACTTTTTCAAATGTGTGTAGTTTTATCTTTCATATAAAAACCAGAATTTGGTGTCAAATTACAGGGATTTGAAAGGGTACACTTTAGCATCTGAGGTGATAATTGTCTTACATGAATACTATTCATTCCTTAAGAGTAGATGAAAGAACAGGGAAAGATTGAACAACCACCTGAGTGATCATTCATCCACACATTCACCCATCCTTCTACCCATCCATCCATCCATCCATCCATCCATCCATCCATCCACCTATCCACCTGTCCACCCGTCTACCCACCCACCCATCCATTCATCCATTCATCCATCCATCTACCCACCCCCTCAGCCACTCATCCATCCATCCATCCATCCATCCATCCATCCATCCATCCATCCATCCGTCCATCCATCCACTCACCTACCCACCCATCCATCCTTCCACCCATCCATCCATCGATCCATCCATCCACCTATCCACCCATCCTTCTATTCCTTTCATCATCCCTTTATACATGCATCTATCTCTTTTCCCATTCATCTGTCCACCATGCTATTCACCCGTCTATAAACTCAAGTAGTCCCACAGTCTCTTAATACTCCATTATTTAAAAGTTCAATGTCTCTTTGAAATAATCCAGTCTCATAAATGTGATTCCTATAAAACAAGTTAAATATTCTTCTTCTAAGAGAGAAGCACCAGAGAATGGTTATAACTAAATAAAAGGAAGACTGATATTTAACAGTGTGAAAAGCTCAGTGTCCAAAATTTGGAACTCACTCATGATTCTCACTCCAAAAGACTTAGGCAGTCCCACATCCCCTATCCTTCCATCCACATTCCAACCTGCTGTCCCTGGTGGACATCTCACAGTCATAGCATCATGGAGATGCTCAAGTCTCCACTGCAGCCGAGGCTGCACTTTCACTAATAGCCTCTCCAGGCTTCTGTTTGTGCTCCAACCCTGCCTGTCACAATGGGCTAAGCCTCAGCTGTTCTGCATGACCTCTTCATGCTGCCCAAACCTGTACCACATGAGAGACTCTTGCACATGGCCAAGTTCAGCTGCCAGCTTAAGACGTAGCCTTGATCCCCGAAGATCACAGCTGTTGTGTCCTGACCCTGAGGAAACACTTTCAGAAGACTTCGCCCCACTGACACTTGTCTCTTATTAATCATTGCTGATTTTTTTCAGTTCCAACTGACCAACATCCATTTTCCCACTATAGTAAAGGTTTCAGGCTCACAGACTCTTAATTAAATATGTAATACATATTCTGTCTTGATAGATTCCTTGCTTTCTTCTAAAACTTCACAAGCCAGATCTCCACTGACTGCATTGATCTCGATATTCCTATTTTCTGAGAACCCACAGAGAGCCTAGTCAGCTCTGAGTACTCAATGGTTTTTCTAACCCCAAGATCCAAACCCTTCATTGACCCTCCCCAAACCCATTTTGGTTAAGTTCATCAAGCAACACCATACATTCAACACCAATTTCTGTCTCAGTTTGCTTTTTATTGTTGTGATAAACACCATGACCAAAAGCAACCTGGGATAGAATATTGCTTATATCTCAGGACTCCCAGGACATAATCTGTCTCTGAAGGAAGACAGGGCGGGGACTCAAAGCAGGAAATGAAGCAGAGATCATGGAGGGATGCTGTTAACTGACTTTATCAGCTTTTTACTGTTCTTTTATACCCAGGCCCACCTGCCTAGGGCTAGCACAGTCTGCAGAGGGTTGGGCTTTTCCACATTAACTATCAATCAAGAGATTGTCACACTGACCAATCTTATACAGAAGTTCTTCAAATGAGGTCCCTTCTTCACAGGTGTGTCAAGTTGGCAACGGAAGCTAACTATGATGCCTCCCAGCTGTTGATCCCTCTCTTTCCTGGGTTTGAATGAGAACTATTCCTATGTATTTGAATAGATATGATTCCCCGTTGGTGGCATTGTTTGGGAAGGTTATGGAATCTTTAGGACATTTAGATAGTAGAGCTTTTCTGATGGATGAATGTCACTGGGCACAGGGGTATTTAGGGGGTGGTGAAAAGGGGGGATGCAAGTTTTGAGAGTTTATGGCTTGACCACACTTTCTGCTCTCTCTGTTTTCTGAGAACAGATGAAAAACGTGTTCTGTCAGCTCTCTGCTCTGGCTACCAGCTGGCTTGCCTTCCGTTCCATTATGGACTCTTGCAATAGAACTCATAAGCCAAAATAAACTATTCTTAAGTTGCTTTTGATCTCGGTATTGTGTCATAGCAACAAAGAATAGCTAATACACCATCCATCTCTTCCTTTACCACTCACCCACCCATCACCCATCCATCCATCCATCGCTTCACCGATCTGTCCACCCTCTCCTTTGCCTGTCAGTCCACCCTTCCATTTATCTACAAATCCAAGTCTCTACACATGCACACATAATTCCCTCGGTAACATTATTTTACTCTGTGTATGTTGATTGTGCTCAGTGACAATATAGAATTAGCTGCTACTCTTCTGGGAGATTACTAAAGAGTTTAATTTACCTTAAGAAAGCTTGGTTTTGTTTTTAAATTCCGTAAGCATTACATTAAGAAGTTTTAAAGAGAGAAGTATCGCCAGCAGCTCGATTGTTGTCTGAACGGAAATGCTTGACATTTGATCAGGTTGGACAGGTGGCAGAAATGGAGCCGACATCTGGAGCCATCTGTCTGAAGATGGGGATCTTCTCTGGGAATCGCATCTACCCAGAGCTTCTGAACCAAATGTTCCAGACAAGCAGATGTCACCAGGGCTACTTAGAGAGCAGCTTGAGACCCATACGCCTGAGCACAGCCGACCTGGGTTTGTAAAGAAAGGAGACTGGGTGTCACAGGAGGCAGTCACAGGAGTATCCAAGGCTCCTGACATTTACCCCTTGCTTGCCTTGGCCTCCGAACCCCTTGTCCTTGTCCTTATAACATGGAACTCCCTTTCGCTGGACGACTCCTCCTTTCTCCTGGCTAACTAAACTGACTTCTCTCAAGTTTCAGTAGTAGCCATTTCCTTTCAGAAACCACCTGAGAGGCCCGGCCAGGTGGTGTCGCTATGTGTTGCTATGCATAGACAATCTCCTATCATTACTCACCACAGGTGAGTAACAGTGTGTCAAGAGCAAATACTATGTTGTTGTGCAGGCCTCTGCTTGGAAATGAGGCACCATTTATGCCATAGTGAGTGTAAACAATGTGCCCTGAAGGTGGACAGTGCACAGGCTGTGCTACTGTGTATACACCCTAATACTTCACCCTATTGTGTGCCTTTCTCATTAGGTTGTCTAGTCCAGAAGACAGAGACACCCCAAGCCCCCATATCCCAAGAAGCAAAAGAATGAGAGTGGGGAGGGGGAGGAGGCAGATGGAAGATATGGATATGCACGTGACAGTCTTACCACAGAGCCCAGGCTGGCCTGCTTCCATGTGTCAGACTGCTCAGATTATAGGCCCAGGCTACCAGATTCAGCAAGGACCATGCCTCTCTTAAGATACTCCCAACCCTAGCATTATTCCTGGTGATTATGAAGCATCATATTTTGTCATTAAAATATCAATTCTACCCTTGTTAATACTGATAATGGTGATATATGCTCTTCCTGTGTAGCTAGCTACATTCTTTCAAGGAGGTGTGTGTATAGCAAGACTTCATTTTATCTTGCATTTTTCATTTTTGTTTTGCATACTGCTGTGTTAACATGGAAAATGTTTGCTGTTTTATTTCCTAATAAATCTGCCAGGCTACCCACTAGCAGGGTAAGGCATGCTTTTGCAGGGACATGGAGAAGGTCTGGTTTGAAGGACTCAGCCACCCATGGATAAAGAATAAAAAGGGAAACTTCCTTGGATAGCCCCAAAACAATGGGTCTCACAAGTTCCACTCCAAGACACAGGCTGACAACCTTCTGTCCTTCTAATCTGCAAGGGTGCCTGGCAAATGAAATCCTTAAGGCCAAGTCCTCTGTAGTAAAGGTGAATGGATACAATATAGGTTAGGAGTATTTCGAGTGTAGGCTCTGAAAGTGCTTCAGGGAAGGTCCTAACCATTGCCCACCCACCTCAGCAAAGCTGTCTGCAGAGGAGTGAGGGTGCTGTTCTGTTTCCTGGAGTTGAAGAAACTCCAGCTACATTTCACATCCACTGTCCTGAAGGTTCTACAGCAAGTATATTTAGAGTAATTTTCCACTAGGTGCTTACAACTAACTTAATGATGAGCCCAAGAAAGAAACCGCCCGGCTCCCACACGGTCCTAGGCAGGGCGCCAGGGTTCTGCTCTCTAGATAAGCAAAGACAAATGACATATGGAAGCAGGAGAGATAACATGTCCCTTCACAAGGACAGTGTAAGAATTCGGAACAGTCACGTCCTGCTTCCTGCCACAGCTCAGGCACGGTGCTTTCACAAGCTAAATCAAAAGCAACAAGCAAAACTAAGCAAGAAATAGCAACAGATCCAACTGTTGTGTGGTGTGTCTAAGCGAGGGAGGAGAACGCCTGCTCACAGTCCTGGCCGAGCTCATCTGTGAACCCTGGGGATTGTGAATTCAAGGTCAATTTGGGCTACATAGTGAAAACTTGTTTCAAAAAAATTATAAAATTAAAAAGAGACTGCAGGCTGAGTTCACTTGGGTTTTGGAGGAGGCAGGAAGACATATTTGGTCAGCAGCTGGAAATGTGGTGTTGTGAATGTCCTGCCAGGTCCCAAAGAACAGGTTTGTGAGCTCAGAAGAGACAGAAGGAGCAAATTCTTCAAGGATTTCACTCATGACTATCCATGTGCTTCACTGTAAACAAACACACAAAACCAGAACTGGAGGCCTTCCTGTTTAACCCGAGTCTTTGGGATTCAATCACCAGACAATGAAAGATGTCCATCTGTTTAAAAATAAGAGGAACAAACAGTTTGAGTAAGAAACACAAGGAGAACTATCCCCAGAGAAACCCCTCCATAGCACCATGCAAAAGCAGTATGAGTAAATGTCATTATTTTACAGTATACCACAACTGAGTAATGGTTTTGTCTGCCTCAAATCAAGCCTTGCTATCTCAGAAAACTGCCTCTGTGGTCCAGTAGCTCCATGATTCCATCACACCCATCAACTGGTTCACTCTTCTCCAGAAGGGTGCCTGCCCCAGTGTGTCTTCTCATTCTGTGGTTTTAACCAGTAGCAAAGAAGTCACCTGGAGCTGGAGACACACCTATTTCTGCCAGGTGTATCTTAGCGGAGTGACAGGTACCACGACCATGCGGTGTGCATGATGCCGTTGGTTTCAAGCATTATGAAAGCTGCTTTAGTGAGAATGACTGACTGGTCTGTGAGGAATGCTGATGGAATTCACAGAACACATCTTTGAGAACAGCTTAGGTAACCTGATGGGCCTGACTGGCATGAACTACAGACAATAACAACGAATCTTAAGTCCAGAATTTCAAATAACAGTACAACATGACTAAACTTTTCATTTTTTAGAGTGGCCAATACGCATCCGACATTTTGAATAATGCCCTGAAGTCTATGGCTTCTGAAATTATCAACTAAGTAAGTCATTGCTTTGGTAAAAGCTTATGGTATCAGGGCCAGTAAGATGGCAGCAGTAGGGAAAGGGTTTGATCCCTGGGATGCACGTGGTGGAAGGAGAGAGTTAACTCCAGTAATTTGTCCTTTGACCTCTGCCCACATACCATGGTACATGTGCAAACAGGCATGTCTGTGCACATGCTTTCGTACACACACTAAACTAATTAATTTTTTAAAAGGCCATTAAAGGAATTCTTCCCATATATCAGCACTTTCTGCTTTTACTAAGCCATGCATCTTTTAGGGGTTCCTGTTTCCCCCACTACTGAGGCCTTTGACCTTCCATGACAGACATCATTAGTCCATCTTAGCACAGTCTCTCCCTGAGCACAGAGCAGCTTCCTCAAGACAGCACTTCAATACTCTGCTGACTGTGTTAAGGTAATGCTTATTGGCCCTTCTGCTCCCAGAAAGGTCCCTTCACCCCTGTCTACCAAGGTTGGCTAAGTTAGATGTGTTCAACTCCTTGTGAAATACCTTTTACTTTCTCTCAAAACAGACCTCTCCATTGCTTAATATTAAACCAGATAGGAATTTAACACGGTCTAAACACCTTCAGTGGTAAACTCTCATACGTACAAGACAAGTTCCACAAAATAGCCGGCTTCCCGAGATAAAAAATCTGAGTTGGTTTGTAAATATACTTTGGTGTAATGGAGAATCAAAAGCACTATCAGTACTATTCATCCCAGCGAAAAGTAATTTGTTGAATTTTCAGGCTGCCTTTATGTCACTTTTCTACTTATAATTTAACACATGGCTTCAAAAAACTTATTTATGATTATTTTGTAAATTAACATAAAATGTGCAGTAATTGTATCAGTTAGGTAAGTTGTCTCTGCTGAAGGATAAATTTCAGTACCCATGTGTAACAATACCCTTCCAACCAGGGCTTCGTGAAACTGGTATCCCCCAGTGAAGTGTGACAGTTCCAAATACTGTTTCCATTATTGTTTTCCATCAGAGAAGGTTGGGTTGTCATCACCTTGAGGTCATTGAGAGCTCAAACAGAAAAACCCACATGGATTGGAAGATTCTTGTTTCCTCCTACATCCTGAACCTAGGCATCTTTTGCTCCCTGAGATGGAAGCTCCACTCTGGCTGCTTGGCAAGGCTTGTGAAGCAGCCTCACCCCTTGCTCATCACTTTCTACTGTGTGGAGTCCCAGGCAGCATCTAGACATGGATGACATGGTGTGGTAACTTTGGAACAGAGCTCATGTATGACCAAACACCAAAAGACCCGTCAAGCATGCCAGGATTCAAGCCAATTCTAGGCTATAATGGATGCCTATGTGTGTGTATATATATTATATCTCTATATAATATATATTATAGATATTATATATCTCTCCTTTTGGGAGAGAGAGAGAGAGAACCAAGAGCTGAATGCACGTGTGTGTGCATATGTACGTGGATGCCAGAGGTCAATGCTGCGTGTGTTCTCTGAATCTTAATTTTTGAGGCAGGATCTCTCACTAAACCTGGCACTCTCTGGTTGTGCTAGGCTGGTTGGCCAGGGAGCTCCGGGGACCCACATGCTTCTGACTCACCAGCACTGTGACTGAAGACATGTGCAGCCACAGTCAACTTTTCATATTGGCACTGAGATGTAAGATCAGGTCCCCATGCTAGTGTGGGCTTTACAGACGGCATCCCTCGTCCACTCTTGGTGACACTTCTTACCCCACCTGCCTCCTAGCACTCAGAGAGGAAGAGGCCAGCTCATGGAAGTGCTGGTGCTGGTCAGTTATGGAGGACCCCGAGGAAAGGGGGCTGGGAGAACCACAGCAAGTGGACGGCAATTGCCATCTTGTCTACCTGACCTTCCGGACGTACAGCTCTTTTTCTTGACTCAAATGGCATCCCTGAAGGATTTAGATAAAATCTTGCAATTTTACCTTTCAGTTTATTTCCAACTACAGCTTCATTTTTCACCGGGCCTAGGATTCAATACCAATAGTAAGTTTAGGGTTTTGGTTTTCAGTTGTTTAAACTTTATCCCAGGTTTGATGGACTTGGCCTGTAGGTTTTAAACTCTAGTGTCGAGTGGGGTTGGGGATCTCAGGCACAGAGGAACACATGACGCTGTGCTTCATTCACATCTCAGGTGTCCTACATCCCTGCACAGGTCAAGGTCAGGGGTAATACTCTATAAGATTCCATTGGCAGAAATCTGCCCACTGCCTTTTCTTCTTTACCTTGCCAGGAGCAGCAGGAGACCGGATTACCTCTACCCACACCCTACCTTCTCTTTCTCTGGTCAGTTGTGAAGGGTCAGGATGGGCCACTGGAAGGAAGCATTTGGCTGCAGCTCTCAGCATCGCGCATCTGACATAGTCACAATGTGAGGATGAGTGGGACCCAGAGCAAAGTGTATTATCCTAACAGATATAAGCATGCAGTTAAGCTGGTGTCCCGGATCTCATTCTGCTGTAGGACCCAGAGCAAAGTGTATTATACTAAAAGATAGAAGCATGCTTTTTAAGTCAGTGCCCAGGATCTCATTCTGCTGAATTCTATTTTTAAAATCAGTATTGAATTTGCACTCTCTTTTTGTTCCAGGTAATGGCTGCATTAGCAAGGCATAGATACTCTGATATAAATTCATTTCTCTTGGGTGAAAATACCTTATTATTCTTAACTGTTTCTTTCAAACTCACTCAGTCATTAGCATACATAATCTTAGCAGAGTAGGATAATCAGCTCAATTCCACAGAGAGGGGTCTTTGCAGCTTTGTAAACCCCTCCTCATACCCCCCACCCAGACACCCACAACCCCTCATTTTAAATTAAATGAATGTTTGTACACATGTGTTATTAAAGTACTGTCAGGCTGGTTCAGGTAGGAACATGGAAGCAATTGCTGACATCTAGAACGCGGCTGATCCTTTTGCTTCTCTGCAGTTTTCTAGTACATTCATATGGTAATATCTCCCAGCTGGTAAGGATCCCAGCTCCTGGAAGAGGAAAAAGAGAAACCCAGCCTGCTCCCAGCTGCATGTCATTATGTTATTCCCAAGTCACAGGAAATGAACAATCATTTAGCCTTGACAGGTACAACCAGAAACGCACTGTCTTCCTTTCAACCTCCCAAAAAGTCAGGGTCTGCAGAAGGTTAGCTTTAAAGCACACCTTTTTTTTCCCCAAAAATTATGAGGCTATCTTGTGCAAGTTTTTGAAAGTACTCTAGAAAAATGTTGCCAACAGGCTTAGAAACCTGGGAGGGAAAAAAAAACCCAAGCAACCAAAATATGTTCTGCTTATGAAGATAGGAACTTCGTGGTCCCTTGTAACTGGGGAAAGTCAGACTTACTTGGTAAAAACTAGGGTATAACTCAATGGTGGTTTTAGTGGCCTCTCAGACTTCACTCCAAAGAAAAGCTGTCAGCAGTGTGATGCTGTTTCAGGAGCCCCTAGAAGTGATGCCATGCATGCCAGGGAGGAGTTTATCTCTGTTGTTGTAATTATTCCCTTTCTGCTGGTGATTTGCCCATTGGCTGAAAGTATTTCCATCTGCTAAAGATACGTTTCTAAAGTAGAAATCTACTCAATATAAACAATTCTCTTCTTCCGTTTGTTGTGTAGTTAAGCTGATGGCACAGCTCCATACCTTGCCACTACCTAGAAGGCCTCCATGTGACATGGTAACATAGCAACAGGACCTGGGGAAGCTGTATGGCCTCCTGAGTGGCATGTCCTCCCTGGGCTACCAAGAGGGACAGCTTGGCTCCGGCTCCCAGGGAGGCAAAGCTGTTTAGTCTACAAAGCTGGGGATTTTCAAACATTATTCCAGCTTACCTCGCTTTGCCCCTCACTGCGGTCCACTTGTGAGTGTCATTCTTTATCATGGAACCCACATCAGACTCTACCCTTCTACTCCTCCTCCTGTTCCAGAAGATCAGAGTCATAGCTTAAAAATGGAGCACACATACGTCTCATAGGGCTGTTCAGGAGTCCAGGCAACAGGGACTGATGCTGGCCTTTCTTCTCATGTTTCAACACCCTTTCCAGGGGCTCTGTGATACATGCTGCCTCATAAGTCACATGAGTCACCTGATCCAGTGATCCCTCCTTGCTTCCACTTTCTCCTCCTGTTTCCATCCTCTTCATGGTCTTCCCTAGCAATTTGTGAGAAATCTGCTTCTGTTCCACCTGGGTAGATTCAGCAGTGTGCAACAAGTGCTTGGTAGACACCTTGGTGCAGAAACCTGGAATCTTCCAGCGGCTGGCTGGGCTGCACTGGGTAGTGTTGCTCATGGTGATGGTGATGGCATGCATTCCTGGGCAGCATTTATAGCATTTATAGAAGATGCCAGTGGCTGAGCCCTTTGCAGGTGCCCCACACGTGAGTCTCCTCATTCAAACTCACGTCCACACTGCACTGGCATCTTCTGAAGTCCACCTTCACAGGGCGAGCAGGAAGACTACAGCACTTTTATTGCAGTTGGCTTCCTTTGCTGAATTAGCATTTATATTTTCCCAGTAGAAATACCCCAAATTGAAAATAGAGAGGTGTCAGCTAGCACCACTTTAGTTACGATTGTGTCAACATTTCCTATAAACCTTGTTTTTCTAGGGTTTATAACTAGACCATAAAATTTTGCTCAGCTCTGAGACTTGGCATAGAGAGTAAACCTGGGAGCCACTTCTGCAGAATTTGAGGAGGGAAAAAATAAGTTCAGCTGTTGTTAACACTTGCTTGTGCCCATAGCAATGAGCTTAAGATGCACTCTTCAATATATAGAGAGAAGTGATTTCCTCCAGAGGTTATCTCATTAATATGGGCTAATTGCTCTAGGTAAATTTTAGAGAAAATGTTAATGACTGGGGTCTTTAACACGAACCCACTGACTACATCTCCAGGTACCAGTTTGTGCAGAGAAGTTAGCTGTGCATAGTAATGCAATTTGGCAAATTGCACACATCTTAGGGCATCAAACCAATAACGCTTCAAAGGAATCTTGATAAGAAGCTAATGGGCCATTTCAAGACACCCCTGGTTCATCTTTTCTTTGCCTATAGCTCAGTTTTCTCTGATGATCCTAAAGTAGTAATGTGATGCTTAGAGGAAGAGTCTCTTTAAGTCCCTAGTCATCCTTCTCCAAGGAGGGGTGTGTTCTCTGCATTTCCAACTGCTCGTGCTCCCCTCAGTGGTGGGATATTGGAAGCCTCGCCCATGTCCACACTTGTTGACATTTTGGGTGCTGCATTGCCTTGCACTCGGCCATCATTTCTGGGATGATATCAGAGAAGGTGACAGGAGAATCATAGAGCCAAATTAATTTTCTCGGGAATTTGAGTCTGAATTCCTCCTATATTCAAAGACTGAAAATGAAGTTCTGTCAACCCTTGGGCAGTCAATGACCTGTCTGGGGATGACGGTGACAGTAACCTTCCAGGGTTACTGTCAGAATGGGCCCAAGTCATTATTCACAGGAAAGCACTCTCAAAACTGTAACCTACCATGTAACCCACCATGTAACCCAAAAGCATCTGCATCAGCACATGGTATCCATGGACACTTACCAGAATCGACAATGAAGTAACCACATGCCCCCTTCACTGACTCATGGGGAAAGGCCTGGGGCCTCTCAGCATAACAGTCATAACCACAGGAATCAACCTCAGCCTGTCCTCTGCAGTTTCTGGAAACTTCCTCTTCTTTCTCCTTGCGTCTTGCTTACTAACACTGACTGCTTTTCCACATGGAGATGACATCAGAGTTGGGCTGCTCATTGCTGTAGACTCTAACCTGGACTGACTGAAAATGTCACTGCTGCTCTTTAAAGTCACCTGCTTTTGACCACATTCATTGGGCAGCATGCCATCTTCGCTGGAGGTGAGAATATAGTGAAGTGGAAATTTAAGGATTCTTTAGAGAGTGTTGGATGGTGTTTTGCTGTGAAGGAATGTTTTCCTGAAGTGGACAAAGGTGAAGACTAAGGCAGACTCATGAAGGAACTTTCCACTGAAGCAGACACAGGAGAGAGGATGCTCTGCTTTAGCAAACACGTGAAAGGACACATGATGAAGGATTCTTTGCTAACAACATGCATGTATTGGTCTGACTTACATTGTGTAGTTAAGCTGCATTTGTTGGGACTCCACAGACTTGGCTGAGGCCAGGCACTTGGAGGACATGGGATGTTTGGAGGGTAGAAATAGGACTCAACAGAGTGACAGAGAAAGAGCTTGGCTTGCTGGTACTGCTAGCTCAATTCCCCAAGAGAGAGGCACAGCTGAGAACTTCTGCTGGTGTCCCTCCTGGTCCCTCCAGTTTACTCAAGCCAAGGCTGAGGCCTGGCTGTCTCTGCTAGGTCCTATCACTGCTGTTGCTGACCTGACTCTACTGAACTGGACTGGTAGTGTATCCAAGAGGTGTTTGCGAGTGAACCGAGTGGCTGCTGACGGCTGACCTGTGAACTGAACTGCTGATTTCCAGACAACACAGACAAGAGTTGCTCCAAAGAACCTTTCTAAACAGGTCCACTTCCCCATAACCTTTTTTACCACTATGGGTGGGTGGTGGGTTATAAGAAAGGTTAAAGTATTTAAGAACCATCTTTAAAAATAGGATTTGAAAAAATTAAAGCTAGAATATAGTCCTGGTGACTTAAGGTTTCTTTGCAATTTTTGTTTGAGATGGGGTGTCATGTAGCTGAGGCTAGACTTGAATGCTTGTCCCTCCTGCCACTGCCTCTGAGTGCTGGAGTTAAGGTGTGTGCCATCATACATGCCTTCATGGTCTTCATGGGATCACGTCTCACTCTGCCCGAGAGCTTCTTCCTTAGAAAAACCTGCCACCCACCTTGGACAGAAGTGATATAGATATAGATACTTGGATAGTATCTGATATAGATGACTACCTGGCAGGAACATCTGTGAAATACCATTATCATGCTCAATTCTGACCATAGCTGGCTTCAGGAGCATGTGGCTTGTGCCGTCACCATGCAGGGCCTACACTGACTTTCAGGTTCTGTTCTTGCCATTTTGAACTAATAACTTGTGAACAAGGGGTCTCGTATTTTCCCTTTGCACTAGATTATGTTGCTGTGTCTGGCCTGACCTTTCCCTGGCTGGCTATGAGGACTCAGTCTGAAATGATTTGCTGAGTTTGCTAGAGCCAGGCTGATGAGGGGTGCTGAGGTGGGGAGTCCCTTGTCCTGAGTAGCAGAGGGATTTAGTAGGGTCCTAGTGCACTGCCCTGCTCTGGTGACTGCCTGCCCTGGAACCTCATGTTAGCAAATTCCAGGTGACAGCCTTAGTGTGGTTTCTTCCTGGGGTTTGCTAAAGAGGAGTCCTCTCAGCTGGTGTGATTGGAGCTAGACTCCCTGTCTGTACATCTCTCCTCTCTTCCAGAAGCCTGGATACTGAACATGAAGGAGACATTGGATACCTCAAAGCACCCACGCTCAGGAACTGAGGCCAACCTACCCTCTGAATCCCATTTTCTCAGAACAGTTACCAGACACCCTGAGTGCACTGAGAATGCATCAGTGAGCAAGACATGGATGTCCCAGTTCCCAAGGGGAAGAAGACAATGAACGCAGTAAAGCAAGTAAATACATGTGTGTGCTGTGTTAACAAGGGGGATCTGACTCAAGATCCCAGAGAGCTCAGGACGCATGGATTACCTGAAAACGAATATCTCAGTAGAAGGTTAGGTGAGTGTCAGACCTAGAGGAGGAAGCATAGGCTAGCTGGTGGAGGAGCAGCCAAGGGCCCGTGTGACTGGAAAAGGTGATAGGAGAGAAGGCCAAGAAGAAGGGAATCTTGTAGGGCCTTGAGAGACTCGGCTTCCTTTGGGTAACATGGAGCCATTGGGTTAGCTTGGACTAGATCTGTTTCCCAGGATCTCTGTGAGCAAAAGCTACAGAGAGCGAGGGTGGACGGTAGAGGAGGGAGGGAGGCATTCAGAACACCATTCAAAAGCTCAGAGGCAACCTGTTAATTCCTGCCATGGAGGTGACCTCTGACCCGACTCCCTTCTTCCCAGTTGTTTCTCAGGCCCAGCAGAATCTGCAGCCAAACACACCCAAGACAGAGCAGGTCTCCAAGCCCACAGACCAAGGCCTGCCCTGGAGATCCTTTTAGAACAGTTCCCTGGATGTTCACCTGGGGAAGTTTACGCCTGCAGCTGGAGGCCAGGCTGGCTCTCCACGTCTAACCTTCCACCCAGGCGTTTACTGATGCGTTCTCCAGGCCGCTTACTCCGCAGCTGCATCTGTGCTGTTCGGCTCAACAGTGAGCTTGTGTTCCAACTGGTCCCCAGAGCCATGAACTCAAGTTAGTAAAACAGCTTTGCAGGCAGTAAAAGGTGTATCCCTCTGAGGTCAGAAAGCTCATTTGGCAAGAGAGTAAATGGATGTTGCCCAGGGAGCATCGAGAACTTGAGTGTGGGGCAGGATCCCAGGGCGAGGGGCACAGCAGGCCCAGGAGGGAGTGCCTGGCGAACATGGAGGAGGGTAGTCACTAACAGAAGCCTGTCCTCTCTAAGCACCCATTTCCACCTACCTCACTTCTTTCCCCCTTTCTGACAGAAACTTACCATGTAGCTCAGGCTGGCCTAAATTCATGACCCTCCTGCCTCTGCCTCTTAAGTTCTAGGACTACAAGCATACATCACACCAATAATTTGGCTGCCCTTGCAAAGGAAAATACAACCTTACTTTCAAGTCCCAAGTTGTTCAGGACCAATTAAGAGCATTGTGAATATACTTTCCCAAACTGAGGCGACACCATTAGCAGGGCAATGTCTCCAGTACTCTCCTTCCTCACCAGGCAACACTCTGAATAGTAACACCTGAATCTTGTCGCCTGTCCCAGTGACTGTCTAGTGATTTGCCCAGATGCTTGCAGAAGCTCTCTCAGGGCTTTAGAACCTATAGTAACCTGCATTTCCCACTATCTGCAGGGCACACTCCGAGCAGAATGGGTCCCTGGGCCCAATGTCAGAAAACCTATTGGGCTCTGTGAGCTCAGGAAAGTCATTTAATCACCCAGAGACGACAGTTCCGTATCTGAGAAACACCTCCTGCTTCACAGAGTTTTGGGTAAGAAAATTCTGTATCAACCCTTCCGGGCATGCAACCTCGCCCAGCTGCTCCCAAAACTAACCCAGCTGTGTATACAATCAAAACCTAGACCTCCTCAGCAGCCCCTCAGAAATCTCACCCAGAGAGCCAAGGGCAAATTAAATATTATAGACATTTCAAGGACCTCCCAACCATATCTTCAGGTTTTTATTGTTATTTATTTATTTATTGTTTAAAAACACAAGAAAGCCAGGTTCCTGGGCCATACTGCTCAAATTTCATAACATTGAGAAGTCCTGGGTTACACAGGTCGCGGCAGCAGCGAACAGGAAGTATTGAATTCCACAGATTAGAATCAAGTAAGAAAAGGGAAGGGGAAACTAGTTAAGGCCGAATAAACAGCGCTGTAAGGTGACTGTTTCATGGGACTCTGGGAGAGGAGTGGCTGGATCACTAATCAATGTATTTGAAAATATATTATGCAGGGACCTGGGGAGGTGACTCAATGAGGAAAGTGCTTGGCATGTAAGCATAAGGACCCAAGTTCAAATCCCCAAAACGCCCCCAGAAAGCAGACTTAGTAGCATGGGTACCCCCAAGCTACAGGCAGCTAGAAGGTAGATACAGAATCCCCAGAAGCTTGCTGGCCACGTGATGTGCACAGTGGAAAACAACAAAAGAGACCCTGTCTCAGATAAGAACTGACATGATGACCGTGGTTGTCCTCTGACCTCCACAAACACTGGGACACGCACGGGTGTGGGAACACACTGTGTAGGGGGATAGGTCTCCCTCTAGTCATAGGGAGTGCTTTCGGAGGAGGGAGTTTGGAGGGCTGACACACTGTGGGATCTTGCAACAGCTCGTTCTCATCAGGAACCCTTTTACAGACCCCCCCCCCCCCCCGCAGCACTAAAGCAGCAAAGAAAGCCTCGCCTGGGTGATTCTAGGAGCCTTACAAGTCCTGATACACTCTAAGATGGCCAAGTCTTACAAGCAGGTCCGGAGGTTCCCATGCTCTCAGAACGCCAGGGTGTAAGAAGCAGAGTGGTCTGCTGCGGAGAACGTGGGGCCCTGGTGGTCCACAGCCAGGGTCCCGTTCAGGCTCCAGCACAGATTGACAGCTCCTGTTAACTGCTCCTGATTCTTCACCTGGGAAAAGCATCCATCGGTGAGTCAGACTGAGCCTGAAGCAGGACACTGTGTGCAAGAGCTTCCCAAACATACATGGCTAACACATCTTGACTTCTTAACTTAAGCCAAGTGCTGGGCAAGTCACTTTTGCATGAGTCATTTTATGAAATTTTCCAGTAACTCTGAGCCAGGCACTAATCATACCTTTGTGCATCGGGGCAGCCTGAATCCAGCCAGGATAGATTGAAGAACTTAATACTCTGGACCCCTAGCCTACTCAAGTCCCGCTTCTTGTCTTCTGGTTGTTGAAGTGCTGGGGATGAAGCTCCTGTGTTTTGCACAAGCCAGGCAAGAGCTTTCCCCAGAGCCACACCCCAGCCCCTTGTTCTTACTTCTTCAAAGTACATTCTTTTGATTACAAATGCCCAAGTATGAGAATATTTTCCAAGCAGCCACAGAACCTTAAAAGGATGTTTTACATCAGGAATTTAGCAGGGATTCTTCTCTTAGGTGTTTAATAATGTGTGCTGACTCTGCAGATAGGGGAGATTCCCTTAGCTAAACTTGAGTTTATTACAAGATAAAGGGTTCACAGCTCGATATCTATCCTCAAAAACACAAAGCAGAAGGGCCTCTTGTTCTCTTCATTAGAAGAGGAAACCAGGGCGTTGATATAAGTAATATGCCTGAAGTCACACAACTGAAGGACCTTGGGGTCAGCTCTTGGCTACAGCCATGACTGTCTCCTTAATTAAAAACAAAACAAAAAGAGGGAACTGTACTCCTTTAGCCCCTCTACATGGTCCAGACTTCAGGGAGGCCTCAAAGCATGTGTTATGTGTGCACATCAAAACTATGAACCGTACCCAAATGGTATCTGCTCTGCCTTTGGACGACCATAAAGAGAAAGTTGAACAGCTATGACTTTCATCCCAAGAGCAAAAACCAAAACCATTTTATTCCCAGATCCTTGGCTGGAAATAGCTCCTTTGGAGGGGACTATTCTTTAACCTTTAATTTTGGATTATAATAATAATAATAAAAAAAACCCTGCCTTGATGGCAATTTTGATCTTGGGATGCCATTTACTAAAGGTCTGTTCAGGTACCCAGAGTCAAGATTGCAGCTTCTGGTGAAGAAGTGACTGCTCTGCTTCCCCTACTAAACTAATGCTAATCTTTGAGCATCCTCTGAGGGACCATCTTGTGGTTAATAAGATCATTCCTGTGAGGATGGACTGCACACTTATAGAAATCAAGGTTACTTTATTAAGAGGCATTATGTTTAATGCAGGTAATTGGATGATTGCAGTCACTCCATTTAAGAAGAGGAAGGTCCTCATTTTGCCCCATGGCTAGCACGCTATGCTGACTCAGCTTTAGCTGATATGTCTGTTGGACAGGTGAGGGAGACTGAGGGTGTTTCAGCATCTTCTGGGGGCTGGATTGCTCTGAAGTCAGTGAGAGTCCCATCTGTCACGATGCAGTCACACCACTTGAGTTAATGGCGTCATTTCTCTTGGCCTTTATCGTGCACCACCTAAACCTCTGCAGAATTCTAAAATCTGCAGCTCTCTAGGGTCCTTAGAGTAAGTGACTTGTGAAATTAACTCCTCATCTTCATATCCAGTTTTTCTAAGACCCCAGTAGCAAAGAAGGTTGCCCTGATACTCACCTGCACATCATAGAATTCTCAGACTCCACAGATCCTCAAGTACAGCATCCAATAAGATTATGATGGGGCAGGGGTCCCTTTCTGAAGGGAGCCTACTTGACTGTGAAAAAATAAGTTTTCAGGGCAAAGGCAAGTCAGGACTGGGAGAAGTGGGAAAGAAGAAGTCACCTAGGAGAGGCAGCAGGAAACTGTGCTTCATTTCTTCTTCCCAGGTACCTGGGCCACAGCATTTTCTTTAATACCTACCAGGGCTGTTGGAAAGAGGTATCCAGATCCCTTCTCATGGGCCAGTAGCCCTATAAAGGTTTGGACTTTAGGTTGCGATCACCTGCTCCTCACTGTAGGAGACTGGAGGCTGCGGTTTTATCTGTGCATGGGAACTAAAAGTCTAGGTGCCTGCTTCCTGGCCACTGTGGCAACAGTGCAAGATGCCCATTCTTACTTGAGTTCACTCTTTGCTTCCGGCATGTGGGAGTTTCTGTTCCTTCCTTCTGCATTCAGCTTTGTACCCAAAGAGCAGTCACACAGCCTCAGGCCTTCGCCCATTTACTTTGTCTAAGCATTTTTCTTTCTGTGATGCTAGCCATAGGTCAGTGAGTTTCCAGATGCCAAACCCACACCCTCCCCCCACTGGTGGCTGAATTCAACCCATGCCTTTGCGCACTCCTAGGACACTGATGCTGCACTCACTCCAAGGGCTGGCTTTGCTTGTGCGTCTGCAACAGACAAGTCATGAGCGCTTTTATTCCCCTGTTGGTGGCTTTTGGTGACCAACTAATGACCCTCTGGAGAGAAACCTCAGAAAACCATGTGAGGAAGGGACTTCATCCCTTGGAGTCTCTTCATTTCCCTCTCTTCAGGCAGCCTGGGTGAAAAGGAGATATCTCACAGTCAATCAAGGCTTTGGGGATCACAAATCCCTTTGGGAACATTGTGAACTAGGTATTATTCTGTCTTGAGAACAAATGAGCACAGAGCATTCTGCATGAACTTGATGAAGCCCTTCACTCCAGAGTCCTATGCTAGCAATGTGAGTTTGGAAGTTAACAGTTCTTTGGTGAATTTGGAACCCCTTCCTTCTTTGTTTGCTTTATCCAAATGGAGCTTACAATCAATTGGTGTAATAATCTCAATTTTTGCTCCTTTGAAGCATAACAATGGTTGAGAGTAAATGGACAGACGACATGGCTTCATGTAAAACTGCTCTTCACACCTCACGAGGACTAGCTGAATAATGCACAAGCATGCTTTCCTCACATCTTTCTTCCTATTTTCTGACTCATCCATGTCACAGACAGGGCAAAGGGATCCTTACAAAATGAGATGGAGTCAGTGTGGCACCATGGGGAGAAAGCTGGGTTTTCATCCTGATTGGGGGGGGGCGTGGAGGGGGAGAAATCTGTCTTTGCCCTGGCCAGCTAGCAACTCCGGGAGATTCCAGTCTCTCCAGGGTTCTTTCTCCTTATCTATGTAAAATGAGGAAGCTGGACTAGATCAAAGGCAAGCTGGCAATCTGAAGTATGGTGAGCCAAATGCAGCTTTCAGCTAGATTCTGCACAGAAAGCTTTATTGGTGAACAGCCCACTTGTTCATTTTTGCATTATCTACAGGGGCTTGTGGGTCAAGTGGTCACATTGAAATGACTGACAGAGACCATAGAGCCAGGAAAAGCTGCTGAAATATTTACTCTTGACCTCTTACTGCAGAGTTTCCCAGGTTGCTTTGGCCGAGAGGACCAGAGCATCCCAGGACTTTCTTCTGCTATTCTGCAATCCCCAGAGACAAAGGGAGTCTGACCCAGCTCACTGTAGGGGCTCATGTGGATCAGTAGTGAATTTGCGGACTGTTAGCCCACTTTAGAGACTGACTTGGAATAGAAATGGATGGATGAAACCTTACTGAGTCCACTGTGGAGACTCACATGGAATGGAAGTAATTAGGGGAACATTGCTTAGCCTGGTTCATGGGATGTGGAACTAAAGTCAGTGGGGAGTAGCCTGGGATGTATTATTTTCACTGTGTTTAAGTCACTTTATTCATAAAGTCTAAGCTCAATGCTAGTGAAGAGTCAAGAGAAACTTTATTTATTTATATTTCTCTCACATACTCAACCCCTCCCAGTCCCTCTCCACTCCTCCCTTCTCCCCTAGGTTCACTCCTGTTTCCTTTCCAAAAAAAAAAAAAAAAAAAAAAAAAAAAGAGCAGGACTCCTCCCAGGGATCTCAACTGAACATGGCACATGGCGTTACAATGAAACTAGGCACAAAGCCTCATTTCACACAAGGCAACCCAGTGGGAGGAAAGCGGGCTCAGGTGCAGGCCAAAGAGTGAGACCCCCTCAACACTCCCACTGTAGAGAGACAATGAAAACAGTTTCTTGTTCTTGTTCTTGTTCCTCCTGTTCTTCTTGCTCTTCTTCTTCTTCTTCTTGTTCTTGTTTTTGTTTTCCTCCTCCTCCTCCTTCTTCTTCTTCTTCCTTCTTCTCCTCCTTCCCCTCCTCCTCCTTCCCCTCCTCCTCCTTCCCCTCCTCCTCCTTCCCCTCCTCCTCCTTCCCCTCCTCCTTCCCCTCCTCCTCCTTCCCCTCCTCCTCCTCCTCTTCTCCTCCTTCCCCTCCTCTTCCTCCTTCCCCTCCTCCTCCTTCCCCTCCTCCTCCTCCTCTTCTCCTCCTTCCCCTCCTCCTCCTTCCCCTCCTCCTCCTCCTCTTCTCCTCCTCCTCTTCTCCTCCTCTTCTCCTCCTCCTCCTCCTCCTCCTCCTCCTCCTCCTTCTTCTTCTTCTTCTTCTTCCTTCTTCTCCTCCTTCCCCTCCTCTTCCTCCTTCCCCTCCTCTTCCTCCTTCCCCTCCTCCTCCTCCTCTTCTCCTCCTTCCCCTCCTCCTCCTCCTCTTCTTCTCCTCCTCCTCCTCTTCTCCTCCTCCTCTTCTCCTCCTCCTCCTCCTCCTCTTCTCCTCCTCCTCCTCCTTCTTCTCCTTTGAGATAGAGTTTTTTTGTGTTGCCATGGCTTTCCTGGAACTCACTTTGTAAACTAGACTGGCCATGAACTCAGAGATATGCTGGCCTCTGCCTCCTAAATGCTGGGATTAAAGGAATGCACTCCAGGGAAACTTTACCCAATCGAATTTTATCAAATTCAAAAAAGTGTTGTAATCCAGATACACAGTGACTCAGGGTAGCTTTATTCTGCTGAGACTTTATAAAAAGTTACTCTGATACTATACGTTAATAAAAGACAGTGAAAGACAGCATGTCCCTGCTTTCACATAGTTCAAAGCTTGTTTTGAAATGAACCAAGGCATTAAATAAGAAAGAAGTGCAAGTCTCTGGTTGGGAAGACCCATGCAGATCTGTCTAAGCAAGAATTTTCTGGCCTGAGCATCCCACAGACTGATATATTTTTATGATTCTTATTGTTCAAACCTTGCTTCTGAAG
The DNA here is from genome assembly GCA_036184795.1 of Tokudaia tokunoshimensis. Lineage (NCBI taxonomy): Eukaryota > Metazoa > Chordata > Mammalia > Rodentia > Muridae > Tokudaia > Tokudaia tokunoshimensis. Next base: position 53,914,505 of record BTHU01000022.1, on the reverse strand, counting down.
CATCAGGAGCTGGAAAGTCAAAAGGGCATTGCCACAGTACAGTGGCAGGCATTGCTGCAGTGGAAGGTATCTCAGGGTGTGGGGTTTCCAAGCAAGTACCATGTTCAACAGTCACATCACATTGGAATGTACCTTATTTTAAATTGGCTTTTCCTGTTCCTCTTCGCTCATTCTATGCAAGAATGATTTGAACTGATCAGCAGGAAGCTTTCCTTTCTGAAAGGGATACATTCAGAAGGGCTGAGCCTCTCTCTGGAGTGCTGGAAAGTGAGATGTGGGATAGTTCTGGAGGTACACACTGTCCCAGGCCCAGGACAGTGACTCCTTCGGTCTTTCCCAACTAGTAAGCTGCTGTCTCTTCTTTGCCTTTCAATAGGGTCACCTGTGTCCTGTTGATTTTGCATTTGGGGAAATGACTTATGACATGATGCTCTCACTTAGCTCACACTTAAATGTTTTTTGCAGCTTAGAAAAAAATATGTCCCTTCAGCCATTTTGTTTGGAAGTGACAAATAGGACACATTTCCTCAAGAAGATGTGATGATGAAGTACAGAATATTTTATTTGAGTTCATCTTCGTCTTTAATCAATAGAAACTGAGAACTCTAGCCAGGCAGTGAGATTCCTCAAGGTCAGGACCAGAGCTGAGAGAATGTGAACCCCAGATCACTAGAGGTAGCCAAACTGGAAGGCACAGGGAGGGGAGGGGGGCATGGAAAAAATGGAAAAGTAAGTGATTCCTGCAAAAGTTAGAGAGTGGTGGAGATCCTGCTGGGCCAGGATATCAGAGCACTGGGACAGACTCCCAGTTTTGACAATTGATTGAAGAGGCCTTGATCTAACTGTTCATTGCTCTTCCTGCTTGGAACCTTACTGTTGTGATCATAAAAAGAGAAAGAGGTGTGAGAATATGTTCTACAGTGGTGTGGGGGAAGGGAGTGCCTCAGCGGGCCCATGATGAGGCATCACTTCTCCCTGAGGGACCAGACACAGGATAGTATAGAATAGAATAGAGTTTATTCAGGGCATGGGGAGGGGAGTTAAGGAGGTAGTAGAGGCAGAGAAAGGCAGAGAGAAAGAGAGAGTAGAGAAGTAGAGGCCGGCCATGTGGAGAGAGGGGGGAGGGAAGGAGAGCTCAAGAGGGGGCAAGAGAGAAGCTAAAAGAGTGAGAGAATAAGAAATGTAAGAGAGAAAGGAGGGGCCATGCAGCCCCTTTTATAGTGGGCCAGACCTACCTGGCTGTTGCCAGGTAACAGTGGGGTGGAGCTTAGACAGAATCCTAACACCATTTCTTTCCTGGAAAAACTCTGGAAATTTGACCTCCTTATGGACATTTTCACTTTCTGCTCTGTTTGTTTCTGGAAGAATCTAAGCACTCTCATATGCATCTTTCTTAGTGTGGCTCTGTGTCCCTCCTGGCCTGCTGAGTTAACTCCTTTTCCCAGGAAAGCTTATAATGTTCCTCTTTGCCCAAAGGATTTCTGACCTAAAAACCCCTTGAAAATTTCTGCCTTTTCTCATTCTTATGGCCCCATCCTCCACTCCTCCTACTTTATTTTAAGTCAATCCTCATCTGGGCTGAAAACATTCTCCTCTTACTGCCACTGGGGGCAAACTCAACTGGATGAGTTGCATATGAAAGAGAGCTCTTTACCCACTGCTTGCTTTGGGTGAGGAAAAGGTGAGGAGAGAGAAGAAAGGCATAAAGGAGACAAGAGAGAACAGGAGAAGAGGAAGTGGGGGAGGGGAGAGAAACAAAAGGAAGAGGAGGGGAGGGGAGGGGAGAGAGGAAAGACAGGAGGGAGAAGAGAGAGAAAAGAAGGGGAGAGGAAAAGAGAGGAGGTTAAAGGGAGGAGAGAGGAGGAGAAAGAGTAATGGAGAGGAGGGGAGAGGAAACAGAAGGGAGGAGAGGAGAGAGAAGAGAGGAATGGGGACAGGGAAGGTTGAGGGTAGTTAAGTAGCTAGGCTGTGGCCCATACAAGCTTCCTGGAGCTGGCATCATACTGCCCTTGCCTGCAGTTGAATTCCTTTACTTTTTCCCTTCAAGTTATGTTTACACTGCCTTGCCTTGTGGCTGGAAAGGCTGGTCTTACTAAGAGCCCTGCACTTAGTCCCAGGGTCTTCTCTATGTAAATCTGTGGTCTAATTTTGCTCTATTGTTTACGTTGTCTTATTCAACTTCCTGGTCTAAACTCCCTAGAGTTCACCTTTAGCCTACCCAAGTTGTCATACGTTCTAAATTAGGTGCTGGCAGTTCCCAAAGTACAAACACCAGATTTAGGAATGTCCTTTACATAGAAAAAGCTGGGTCTTTATGCTTTTGGGTGGCATTGTCAGAACTATGCAAGGGAATGTCTCTTTGCCACTAAGCTTTAGCAGTTGGGTAGCTCTTCCCATCAGGAACAAGTGTGACTATTTTTCTAGGAAACTGTTACACACTGTGGTCCAGCTGCCGACGGTCCCACAGAGGTCTGTCCAGAACATAACAAGCAGCTGGACGATGGCAAAGAACTACTCCCAACGAAAATGACTTTGCTCACATAGAGTCTGGTTATAGCCGTTAAAGTTCCATAGCTGCATCGCAGTGTTTCTATGGGAAAATGTTTGCTTGTGTTTCCAAAAACTGATTTACAAACAAATTCTCTCTTGGAAGGAAAAGCCAGTCTAAATTTAGAGCTTCCTAGATTAGCTCCTGTTTTCAGTACAGTTTTCGTCTGTCATTCACACAAGTCATCTGGGGACAGGGTTATCAAAGCAGCCAGGTGAAATCAAGAGGCTACACCTGTCTGGTGGCAGCCATGCAGTCGTACTAGGGCTGGGAAAGAGATCTTTACAGCCGGAGAAAAAGTTTCAGTTTCACCTGGGCTGAATTTCCTGTTGATATTAGATGAATGCTATCAATGCTCTGAAGATGTAGAGAGAATCTTAGATTTGTAAATAAATCTCCCTCGGTGCCAACATAACCATCCAATTTGTTGTCCTTTCTCGGGGGCAGGGGGACAATACAAGTCCAGATTTCTAAATTGGGTATATCAGAGAGCAAGCCTATAGCAGTGGTTCTCAACCTTTGTAACACTGAGACCCTTTAATACAGTCTTCTTGTTGTTTTGACCACCCCCCCCAGCAGAAAATTATCCCATTGCTACTTCATAACTGTAATTTTGCTACTGTTATGAATCATAATATAAATATCTGATATATAAGATACCTGATATGGGATCCAAAGGGGTCGAGACCCACAGGTTGAGAACCACTGCTTTTCAGTGAGCTAGAATTAACAGGTGCTGGACTCACCTACAACTCTTGTTCCTGCAGAATTCCTGCTAAAGAGCTGGGGTGCTCTTATGAGGGCATAGTTTTAGGTCATTCTTCTGGTCTGCTCACCTGAAAGAACAGAGCTATTTCTTGAGTCTAATTAACCGTTAGTGAAAGAGCTTCCTTAAGGAACGCGGCTCTCAGGACAAATGTCCGGGCCAAGTGCTCCAGGGTCCTTGCTGTTTATGCCAAGCCCCTACATAGTCAAGATACGCCTTACTGCCTCCTACAGACACTGAAACTTTTGTTCATAGGGCTTGTAAGTTGCATTTTATTAGTAATAATGACTGGTAGAGAGGGCATTTTCTGATTCTTAACAAACTGCAGGAACTGTGGGCCTGAGGCAATGCATATACTATGCTATTAAACTCTGAAATTTGAAAATGTAAAGAAAAATAATTACCTTTTTATGCATGTTACCATAGATACCAAGCTTTGTTTATCATTTCAGCCCTTTCTTAGAGGTTAAAGTCCAGTTTTGTAACCAATAGGGAAGGGACCCTTCAACCTCAATTTCTAGTCACTGTGTAACACTTGACGTTATGTGGTGAGTGTGTTTCTCTAAGAAGCCACCCCTCACCCTGCGATAGCGTGTGGATTGTCACAGTAAGCATTCATATTTCATGGACCAGTTCAGTAATCAGTCTTCAGCTGGGCCCGTAGATGCTCATTCTCCTCTCCCCGCAGAGGCAGGAACTTTCAGATCATTCTTTTACCCTAAAGAATGATCTATTTTTCAGCCTTCAGATTACATGCACATATTTTATGCATTATGCATTAGCGCCAGAAATACTTTTTCAATCGGATCTATTATTATAGCACATAGCTCGGAGATTAACTTTTAAGGGTGAAGAAGAATATGCCCAGAGAATTACCTAATACTCCATAATTCACATAGCAACTATTTGCTCCATATGTTTTTGAGCTTGGGATACCACATCTTTTTAAACTCCATGGAAAAGCAGGAGTCCAGCAATTTCACATCACTGCAAAACTGCTGGCCAAAATTTATATGACTAACTTCTATTTGTTATCATCCGTTCTAGGGATAAAAGATTTTGAAGGAAAAGTTTAGGAGATGTCACCCAGAATTTTAAACTTTCTTCTTTGATTTGTTTTTTTAGCTATTGGTTTTATGTTTCTTTATCATAATAAAGGAGTAATACAGCAGATTTCATCAAATAGTTAATACAGAAACACTATTCACATGTCTGAGTATCTGTGAGGGGAGTTGAGCTCTGTGATGAAGCAGATCACAGAAGCATGCAAATGAGGAAGCCTCCTCAGAAGTCAGAGATGTAAGCTATGCCACAGTACCCCATGTCACATGCTTCTCTAGAGCTGTGGGGAGATGTACTGATGTACAGAGCAAAAGCAAGCCTACAGCAGGTCTCAGGATTCGGGAAGACATCTCAAAAGAAGTGGCATTTATTTCCTATGTGAAGCCTACTATATAAGACACAAGTATAAGACTATCATTATCTTGCTTACTTAACTATTCTTTCTTCACCGTGTGTGTGTGTGTGTGTGTGTGTGTGTGTGTGTGTGAGAGAGAGAGAGAGAGAGAGAGAGAGAGAGAGAGAGAGAGAGAGAGATCTATGATGTATATGTGTGTGTGTGCCTGCATGAGGAGCCAGATAAAGGACAATGTCTTCCTCTCTCTTTCTGCCTTATTCCCCTGAGATGGGGTCTCTCACTGAACCTGAAACTTGCTGTTTTGGCTAGGCTGGTTGGTTGGCAAGCTCCTGGGATTCTCCCTTCTCCGCCCCTCAACACTGGAGTTACAGATACTCGTGGCTTTTATGTGAGTGCTGGAGATTCGAATGCGGGTCCTTGTGTTTGCACAACAAATGCTCTTACCCACTAATCCATCTCTACAACCCCCTTAGCCATCCTTCTACTGAAACACAAAAGTGGACATATTCTCACAGAATTAAAATAGAAAACGCTCACAGCAGCTTTAGGCATTCTGTACTCTACCCATCCAAGCGTACATACCACTAAGTGGCACTAAACTCACCTAAAGAACCAAGTCTTGACATAGTTGTGACAAGCCACATTGACACAGCAGCAGTGGAGACAGTTAGGACGCTGGTTAAAGCAGGTGAACACCTCTGAGCCAACTTCCCTGTTGATATTCAAGGCCATGAGCACACCATTTCCTGTCCAAGGGGAGAATCCTGACACCTTTCTTTGTGTTGTTTTTACGTATAGACGGCCAAATCATACTCTATGGCCAGTGTGATTTATGTAGGTCATTAGCATCACACTCTGAAAGCTTATGTTCTGAGTAGAAGGAAACAGAGTGACCAGAGGAGACTTCATTAGGGAAACTTACTGGATCCTGTGGATCTAAGTAAGAGCTTTGAAGACCCAGTGCTCATATGTAAAGTCACACAGATGCACTGCCATGGACTTAAAAGGTAGACAGTATCCAATAGGTTCTGGGGTTACAGAAAGGACAGCAGCTTCCCTAGAACAACTTGGGCTAGGGAATCCAGAGAACTTAGTGAAAAGGGTATGGGCAGGAAGGGGAGAAGACAGCAAGGGGCCTTGCCACTCACTTGCAATGTAGACGTGTTGGTGAATTCCTGCCATCTTCAAAACCACACAGCTACCATCCCTTGGTTGCTTTCCCTGATGCTGACACCCACTCCAGAAGACCTTCACTCACCAGCATATCCTGAGATGGCAATGGTTAGACAACATCTCACATTTGCCCTGCACTGCTTCCTTTACTGTTCTGCAAGGCAAGCCCTGTAGCTTGCTCAATGCCTTCTTGAGTGTTAAGAGTCTCGCAAGCAGCCCGAGGTAGTGATCTCTGACTCTGCCAACAGAAACAGAGGGTCGGCCTCTGGCCACTACTGTCCTAGAGGCACAGACACAGTAGTAAAAAGAAAGAATGTGTTTCTGGCAAGCGGGTCTTGAACTAGAAGGATGTAAGGTTCATTCTAGATCTTACAGAGGCTATACATGAAAGACCAAAGATTCTTGTGACCCGAATAAAGAAGAAAAACCTCAAATTGGAATCCGAGCTTTCGGCTTGGGGCCACTCATTGTTGCACCCACAAACAGACAAGTAGGTAAATTACAAGTGAGGGAAGTCCAAGAAGGCAGCCTCCGGCCATTAAAGGGCCAATCAGAGCTGAAAATGACAAAGTGGTACAGTGTTTGGATGCCCCCTTCCCCTCCCCCCACCCTCAAGCTGAAATGCTAGAAGTAGGACCCTGAGTGGTTTAAAACTGTGAGGTTGCTTATCTCAGAAGAGACTTTCTGATAAATCCTGAGCCTTGCATTCTTCCTCACCATGACATCCTCTACCATACCGTGGCACTAAGGAAGGGCCTCCCCACAGTCCAGTGACAGGCTCTGGGACTACTCAGCCAGAACAACGGGAAATAAATCTCTGTTCCTCATAGGTTCCTCAGCAGCAGACACTCTGTTACAGCAACAGAAAACACACTAAGACAGTTGCCCAACATTGAGGACATTTTCTTAACATTTCTGAACTCTAGCTTTTCCAATAGAAAACTCCAGTGGGAATCTAAATGCTTTTGAAGGGAAAGGGGAAAAATTACTTCTGCAAATAGTCTGCCATCCAACCGTTTGTTGGTAAGACAAACATAAAGGATAAGCAGTAGCCTCACAGACCAACTCCTCTGGCACGGGCTAAATCAATCGTGAAGGCAGCCTGAGGGAGACAGCCTAACCTAATTGAGAAAGCATGCAGCCCAGAGAGGGGTTGCTCTGACTCAGGCTCTCACAGGGCCTGGGCTGACTCATTCCCCCAAGGCTGCCTGGCTTTCCACACTTCTATGCCAAACGCCCATGCTGGTGCCTCTGTGGCCCTCCATGAGTAAGGCATGAGCAAGGCTGGAAAGCAGGGGCCTCGTCTGGCTAGTCTTTGAAAGCAGAGACTAGTAAACCTGACAAGGCCATCCAAGTGGGAAGGGCGGAGCTTGGGAGGAAAGGGAAAGATTTGAGGTTTGGCCTTGGGGGGGGGGGCATGCTCACTGACAGCATTGCAGAATCAGCTAGTTTACATGCTTTTCTAGGAAAACACTGGTGTTGTAGTAATCATTTGATATCAACTGGGGTTTCTACTCTACCTTTGGTCATTCAGTTCCCAGATAAAAGACACAAAACTTTTATACTCATAATAAGCCTTTAAAGCTTATTTATGGGCAGATTTCTACTCTCTATGCTATTTGTCTACTTCCCTATCAATAATCCTGATTTATAACTTGCCATGTTACATCTGGGATGCTCTTAACTCCAGTTGGCCAACCCTCATGGCCAAGTTGACATCTTCTCTTCTCTCCAACTTCTCCCTCTTCTTCCTTACGGTCCTGCCTCAGACCCCCCCCCCCCGCCTGGGAACCGAAACTCTGCCTACCTCTCTTCTGCTGAGCTGTAGACTGTAGGCATTTTATTCAACCAGTAGTTTTAAGTTAAGGAGCAAGTTTCCATAGCATCACTTGGTGTGGGTGAAGACTTTCTCGTCCAGTCTCTAGGGGCAACCAGACCTTGGGGGCCAGTATTTAACATTGCCGTAATAACACTGCAAGAGACCAACCCTTGGCACAGTGGAAGGGCTTGAGCTTCAGTGGAAGTGCTAGGCCACTTGCCTTAGACTGATCTCACGTGAGCAGAGTTCATCCAAGGCAAGATGCACTTGACCAGCTTCCACTGCTCTGGGTACCTGGGGGACTTGTACAGACCCATTGCAGAGGCCTCCAAAACAATCTCTTAAAATTTACCTGTGTGTGTGTGTGTGTGTGTGTGTGCAAAGAATGTGTGGGAATCATGGCACTTCTATTACCATATGAGTCTAGGAATAAAACCCAAGGCGTCAGGCCTGTCAGCAAGTGCTTTTATCTGCTGAGCCTGCCCACAGAAGAATTCTTTTCCCAGTACCTCAGGAGTAGAAGCAGACTTCTTGTCCACTTTGCTCAGGGACCCTTGCCCACTAAGCAGACATGTGGTCAAGCAGATGGTAGCAGGGTATGCAACTATTCCTTTCACATTTTAAAAATAATATTTTATTTATTATTTGAAAAATTTATACTATGTACTTTGATCATATCTATCCTCTAGTACCTCCCTCCAACTCCCACAAGTGGCCCCCACCTGGGCCATCTGCAAACACAGCAAATGCTCCTAACCATTGAGACGTCATGCCTCTCTCTCTCTCTCTCTCTCTCTCTCTCTCTCTCTATTAGTAAGCTCATACAAGTCCAGGTGTGGGGCTCTGCCCACTGGGCTGTGGGCAACAAGGAGAGTGACCCTCCCTTCTTCAGTAGCCACCAGGGTCAGTAGCTCCCCCCAGCTAAGCTGGACCCACGGCTGGCTTGATCCTAGGTAGATCTTCTTTAGCAACCACATTTGCAGTGAATTGATACTTTGTGTCCAGAGCATTCCACAGCACTCCTCCACATCCACCAGCTCTTCTATGTTCTCCTCCCTCTCCTTTGCAATGTCCCTGAGTCTTAGGTGGGGGGAGGCTGCTGTAGTGATTCTTCCACAGCTGAGCACTGACAGTTTTACACTCAGCCTTTGGACCAGTTATGAGTCTCTGCCTTAAGACCTACCCATTGTGAAAAGAAGTTTCTCTGACCAAAGCTGAG